>OY292342.1:4895705-7341057 GCA_958496145.1 Heliothis peltigera
CAGGAGAATTATGAAATACCCTCATATAACAATGTTACTGAAATATTTCCGATATTTTGTGAAACAAATCTTTGTTGTCATATTTTTGGAAGAAACAGTGTAGGCAGGTAATTGTATATAGCTACCTACAATATATACGTAGGTACACATTGTGAGTTCATAAAGTGGAGTAACACTGCGTCAATAAGCTCCGCGCCCATGATTTTTTATTCGTGGAAACGCCCTCTACTGTAATGTATCTGGTCTTTATCAATATCGGTTGGCTTTATAAAGCTTCATTATAATGACTGAATATAGATTTAATCAATTTAATTAGTATTCAAAGTTAGGCCACTACTTTAGATCAAGCAATCAAATTTGAACCATATATTTCAGCGAAAAAGTTGAGAATCTATTAAGGAAATTTGACAGATTGTAGTAGCTTGATGTGCTGGCGTCTGTACGAATGTACGGTTCGATTCTACCAGTCGGTCAGGACAGTACCAATATAACCTCTAAATTATATGTACCTATGTAGTTTATAAGTTAATCTTGGACTGAGTAAAGGTGAAGGAAAACATTTTAAGAAAACCGGGACTTGGTCAAAAATCGGCTGTCGCCAATCCGGCTTGAGCTCATTCCTTCTCTGTATGAAAAGAAGCCTGTACCAAACCTGCAATGGGAAAATCAAAAGGCTGATGATGACCAAAAAAAAAACCATAAGTATAAAGGAGAAAATTTACGTGTAAATACGAAGTGAAAACTGAAAATGTTTTTTTTTTTTTTTTAATTCACGGCAGAAAACCGACTTCATCTACTAAGTTTATAAATGATGGAAGACAATAATAAATTGTAGATACAAAACCTTTGTAGAGAGAACTTTTGAAACTGTAGAATGAATACCTTTTGTTAAGTCTTTAAGGAGGTTTGTATCGCTCTTTCAATAGCTATGGAAAAGCGGTGTAAATATTTAATTTGGTACCTACTGTATTGTATTTTGTATTGGCCAAAATTAACAATAATAAACAGTATGTAAATGGAGAACATAATATTGTCATTGAACATCCTTGGCAGTCGTTACGGGTAGTCAGAAGCCAGTAAATCTGACGCCATTCTAACCAAGGGGTATTGGGTTGCCCAGGTAACTGAGTTGAGGAGGTCAGAAAGGCAGTTGCTTCTTGTAAAACACTGGTACTCAGCGGAATCCGGTTAGACTGGAAGCTGACCCCAACTTAGTTGGGAAAAGGCTCGGGAGATGAGGTACATGGAGAATTATAATAACTTTTTTAAATAACATATAGATTTGAATTCGTTTAATTTGAAAGTTTAAATATTTACAAAAGAAACTGATTTAAAATAAAAACTGTGTATTGCAGAGTGATTTAGTCTTGCCCCCGAGGTTATTTAAAGAAAGGATTTCTGGGTTATAAGGTTAGGCGTAATGCACTAAGTGTTTAAAACAATTCCGCACCATCGATAAACACGTATTCTTAATAAATTCCCTACTTTCACAACAACAAGTTGTACAAAATTTCGGATGTACAAATATATAAAAAAGTGCATAAAATGTTCCAAAAATGTGTCTCAACAATCCTTTGTTTCGCCACTATTTTTTCTACGATATATATATTTATATATATATAATTTTATTAATAATATCACTAACAACCATTGCAAAACAAATACAAATCTAATAACCTACTTATATAAATACATAAATTTATATAAGTATGGAATTTTCAACTAATAAGCTCTATATTCGATTTTCAAGCAACGCTTATTTTAAAGAAATATTTCAGATGCATTCTAAATTATATAAAAACAAATAATACTTAAAAAAACTTTATAAATTCAATGTAATTTTCCAAGAAATTATTCTACAAGAAACAACTTCACGATTTTCATACAAAATTTATATAGAATGAAATATTGAAAAACCCAAAAAATATATAACTATTCGTAAATGGTAGTTCAAAACTTAATTACAATCTCCATCATTAGTCCAAACATTTCACACGTCGCCTACCCAATCATACGGCGTATCAACTCAAGCGATATCAACCTGACAATCAAAACGAACCGGAATAATTAAACTTCCATTAGCACGCTGATAAAGCCTATTTTTCACACTTCAATTCAATTTATGAATTGATAATTACTTCAAAACATATAATGTTGTTAGTATGCTTTTACGTTTTATATTTTAAGGAAATACAATTAAAATCAAGCTTCGAAAAATAGGTGCAATCGTAAAATATTTCTTTAAAATAGGTATGTAACACTTATTTTATAACATGTCAGCCGCGAAATGACATTGGTATTAAAAATCATTTATAGAACTCCAAATAAAATTATCGCTATATATATAAAAGCCATTTTTATTGTTCCGTATGTGAATCGTAAAATTAATGTATTATTGACGTGTCGGCGATGTATGATTTTAGGTATTGTTAAAATACGAAAATGAATACAACTGTTTTATGTATTATCCAATAACATGATGGTAATAGGCAGGCCGTATTGCTTGCAGAGCAGGTTGCCGATGGGGTCGAAAAATGCTAGAGTGGAGACCACGGACGTCCACCAAAAAGATGCACCTTATAAAGGTCTCCGGAAGACGCTGGATGCAGGTCGCTTCCAACCGGTATATGTGGAGATCTAAAGGGGAGGCCTATGTTCAGCAGTGGACGTCCTATGGCTGAGATGATGATGATGATAACATTACGAGTCCTTGAGAAAAAACTTTGAGAAACGAACGTTCTTTAACTACCTACATTTTTACTGATTCAAAGTTTGCTTAGTTTTGTATTTTCACGAAGTTAATGGTGTCATAAAAAGCATTAGCGCCTTTTCAGGGCAAGTTTTACACGAAAAATTATTTTGATGTTATTCATGCGTCTGAAAAAAGTCAAGGTGATCCGATCGAGAGTGCCCTTGATCACAACACGCGATGCCATAGCTTGTCAACTATTTATTATTATTACTGTTGGTTTTTTTTTCTTTTTTTAATGAGCTTGTAGATTTTGGGTCTTTTATGTAAATCTTTGCAGTTTGTAATAATCATCTCTACATTCTATAGATTTCAGATATGGAACTAAATCGCAATGTCGTTTTTTTTTGAAACTAGCTTCCGCAGTTTCACACGTATCCCGTAGCAACAACTCTGCGCACCCGGATAAAAAGTAGCCTATATTCTTCCTCGATAAATGGGCTATCCAAGAATGAAATAATTTTTCAAATCGCACCCGTAGTTTCCGAGATTGCACGTTCAACCAAACAAAAAACTCTTCAGCTTTATAACATTAGTATAGATTTTAACATTATTAAAAAAATGTCAAGTGGTGAGCTTAAGTACCGCGCAGGCGATAATAATCTAAACTGTTTGATGTAAAATCGATATCAGTATATGAGACGTGCAATTAACACTATACATGGCATTTATGTTTAATCTCTGACTAATTCGTATTACAGCAACAGTTTGAAATGTTCGCCCGATATTTAAAATCAATAGCATCACGTCAGCAGTGAGGATAGGCAAAGCTAAACGTGTTTTGTAATGAGACCAATGTCATTCCGTCGGTCAACCGCGCTTGATCACGCTATTACAACCAATTACGTATACTACTGCTTGTCCAAGCGGGGTCAACAAAAACTCAGTCACAACTAATTAGGAACATTTTAATACAAACAAATTGTCCTTACACACTAGTAACATATTTTCTCTCCTTACAAAGCACAATCAGTCTGTGGCACCATTTTTTTACTAAAAATACACTAACGACGATCTACGGGTGCTATATCTCATCGGAATCCGACCTTATAGAATCATAGTTGGACGTTTTGCTTCTCAGCATCCTGAGGAAGGAGCCTACCGCGAAGATCGTCCTCCTGTGCCTGTGAAAGATACCCTGGTATAATGCTTCTCTCAGCGCCTTCCTGTCGTCCGACATCGAAGGCTGAGTGCTTAAAGTTATGTCGGAGTGCGCCTGCACCACCACGGCCTTCTGATGCCTCAGGCCTCCGTGCTTCTTCTCCAATGATTTCTGGTTGGGCAGGCTCATTGTCGATTCTATTGATGAGTTCTTAGTTTTTCTCAAATTTAACATCTTCTTCCCAGAAGATTGCGTCTCTGAGGAAGATCTAGTTGGAGCTAGTTTGATCTATGGAGAGGATTGTTTGACCCTTCCGGGTGAACCATTATTTCAACAGATTTTTGGCTAACAGCACTCGACCTTGTTAGTGCTCTTTGTGGGTGCGATGTTGTAGGCTCCGGTTTCGGCATGCGCTCCTCGCTCTGGAGGGATTGTTCAGTTTCCAAAGCAATCATTTTGGCTGATTACTTTTTTTGTGTGATGATTGAATGCACAAAACCTAATCACATCATCGGCGGGCGTGCCTCATCAATGCTGTCAATGGCGGGCACGGCCAGATGAATGTCGACGTCCTTATTGTTGGGAAGGTCGCTCCTCGCGTACCCGTCGCAGCAGTTACTGAATGTTATCGTTGGAACTTTTGCATCACTGTCTATTTTCACAGAATCCAAGTTTTGTGCCAGGCAGTCTACGTTAGCGTCGTTCTGAGGGCCGCGGTCATCGGAGTTTGCGCTCATGCTCGGTGCGAGCCATTCCTCCTCGTTTTCTGCTTCTGTCTTTTCTACGTCGGGCGACAGCCCGTGGTCCTCGCGATTGGGAGACAGACGTTCCCCGTTTATATTCAAACTAATCAAATCTGCTAAATTAACGTTGAAATTCTTGTTTCTTTTGCTCGTCTGATGATGCTCTTCTACTGCTTTAACTTCTTCAGCGACTATGCGGTCTGTGATATTTTCAACTTCTTCTTTTAACTCTTGGTCGTCCTCGTAGTATTCTGATAAGTTCTGAAGGTTCTCAAACCAGTTCTTGTCTAATATGCTGGGAGACGGTTTTTTTTCTTCAGTAATCGATTGTCGATACTGTTCGATAAGAGGTTCCAGGGACTCCTCGTGCTGACGGAACAGATAGTGGTAGGTCTGACTTACGGCGTAGAGGGAGTAGGCAGACTTTGGCCTCGGCAACACAGACGCTGATCGCTTCTGCGGTGCGACACATCCATGCCACACGTGGCCGCGCACTCGCTCACACAGTATTGCATTAGAATTAAGAATCCTTTCAAAGTCTGTCACTTGTTCGGCTTCGCTGATCTGCAACAACAGCTTGTTCTCCGTCCCTTTCCCGCAGCCGGCAGTGTCACACAGCCTCTTGTTGTCGCCGACCTGTTTAGGAGGATTACAACGCTTAGTCTTGTTAACATCGATCCCTCGATTGTATACGTTCTGAGGAGGTTTGGAGGTTGAATGCCTAGGTTTCGGTTCGTCTGCGTACTTCATAGGTATAGATAAAGTTTGGACGGATACCGCGAAGGGAAGTTTTTCAACAACTTTCCTATTTTGTTGTTTGACAACAACATTGTTTTGTCTACGTTTGACATTTGTAGTGGACGCTGGTCGTTGGGTAAATTGTTTATCGCTGAACCGTGAGCGGTTGAGATCCGCGCTACGTACGGCGCGAGCATATTTGGAGTGCGGTCTCTCCGCTAGACATACGCTCTTGGCCCGCAAAGGGATATCGCGAGCCTCCCTGGGGACACCTGCCAGTTTTACGAGCGCGATGTCGTATCAATAATTCGATTGAGCACGTATCGGAGGGGCGCGAGACGAGCGGCGGCCGCGTGCCCACACGAGAGACTGCTTGCAAACCATGCACCGCTTTCTTCGAAAACTCGAGCGAAAAGTAATTTATCGCGGTGGCGTGCCCGACCAATCGATCCAATTGTTCCGAATCACCGGTTAAATAAAGATGCGCATAACATTTGGCGAATGTACGATACACGATTACCTTTGAACGACGTTTTTATAATACTTTCGTGATTTTTCGTGAGTCTTACGTGATTCGTATTTATTACGACTGTTTCATGTCCTGACCGAGTTGACGTGACATTCCGACTGCGAATCCGCGGACTCCGTTCGCGTGATCATGTATTTGCATGCGTGCTAGTTCGCATCGCGTGCTATGATGTGCATGCATGCAAAATTTATGTATTGAGAGATGTTGATGCAAATTGTTGCAGGAATGCGATTTAACTGTTGAATTGAGTTTTAAATATTAGTAAACAATTGTTTGAAATGCAAAGGTTGTTACATATATTGGCGCCGGTATGTTTTGTATATTAGAAGCAATAGTATTGTAGGTTAATTCTAGCCAATTGGTACTGTTATGTTAGTTCAGTTTCAGTCTTGAAAGATATCAGGAAAGGAAGATATCAACCTACAACGTAATCAAACATAATGCTGAATTGAAAAATAAAACTATTTTGCTTATAAGCCTCTTAAACCGCTACAAGATGACGTCAAGAAGGTTTACCTCATTCTCTTTAAATTGCTAAAATAAGGATCTCATGTTTTATTTTAATATTGTATGGAATGAGATTTGGGGTTTTTCCTAACAACAAAAATATAATGTTTTCATTTACATGCAATACATGTATCTATCTTGTCGAAACAAATATAAGGAAAAGTATTTTCTATTTTTGTTTGCGGGCTATAATAACCGTTACTCCCATTAAAAAAACAGATATAACATTAAAAAGTTTTTTTTCACGTCACTAAGGGTGTATTCAACTCCTACTAGACTTGGCAAGCAACTTCGATGTAAGCTAGACACATTTTCTGTTCCAGTTTCGCTATCGACTGCCTGAAACCAGTTCATGGAGTCAAAGACACTATGGAAGTAGAAGACTTTGATGAAGTAAACCTCTTTCAATAATGTTCCTAAAAATTGCGGACGGGCCAATGAGGGCCAAATGACTTTGCATTTCTGAAGATAGACAATTGACATCTCACACATGCGCTTAGCTTATCGTTCATAATATTAACCAACTTGGGACAAGCACAACTTCTCGAAAATACGCAAGCAAGAACAAAATAAGTGCAAAGGGTCAAACGGCTAACTTAAAAAAAACCTCCAAAAACACTACAAAATTATTGCTTAAAAGTTAAAAATTTACGTCTAAAATGTATATTTTTTGGAATTCGAATCAAATAGAACTAAATGACATCTTATATTTTCTTTGTAACCGTGCGGTTTTGACAAAACGACAAAAAAAATATCAAAGAAATTGTTCCAAGCAAATAACGCACATAATGATCTCAGACATTTTTATTGCATTTCCTGTTACGAGATAAACTATGCAAGAATGTTGCAGCGCCGTAATTCTAGCTAACAAAGAAATGAAAACATATCAAATTTAATCCAGGAATTATGAATCATTTTACTACGCAGGTCGGATATAAAAAGCTGATGTTTACTATCAGAGCAGTATATGTTTTAACATCGTAATATCTTGAACGGCTGCAGACATCGAAGCGGTTGACCTTTGCATATTGAGATATTTTTATTTATTATTGTATTCAAGGCCAGGCTCACTGGAGCCGGGAGTTTTTGCGCATCAAAATATGCTCTGAATATGCTGCTGAAAATAGGTCTCTTCGTTCAGAGACCTGGTTCTTTTTGATCGAACCTGGATAATGAAAACCGCGTGTAATTTAAAAGTGCATGGTACAGTCACTCTTTTAGTATTATTTGTTCATCTATAAAGTCTTTAGATTAGTATTAATCTCCCCTGAACTGTCAGTTACCACTGAAGCCAAATCTAAAACAACCCAAAAGTATCTAAACTATAAGCTGCATTTTCAGTAGTATTAAGGGTTATACTACTGAAAATGCAGCTTATAGTTTCATCAAATTATCAATTCTCTATTCATCATCATCTTCCTGCCCAAACCCATTTTTTATTTGGGGTCTTCACAGCACGTTTTCTTCTTCCACACTCTTCTATCTGCCGTCATCTCACAAGTAAAATTCTTTCTAACCATATCTACTTTCACACAATCCTTCCGTCGTTTCTATAGTCGTCCTCATCCTCCATATCCATCGACATTCATGCTCACAAACTTCCCAAAAACACGATCCTCATTCCTCCGCATCACATGCCCTTACCTCATGGTATACTATGGTATCATACCATAATTCTAAATTCCTAACCAGCATACCATATGTTATACAGGTGGAATATTTTATTTTATAAGGTAGAAACAATATGGACCCTTCATAGTCTAAGTAAGTTGGAGTTCAATAATCTTTGTGATACCGACTAAGAAGTTCCAAAAACATTTAGTTTTTATTAATAAAACATTAGTAGTGACAGAACGTTGGCTTATCGCCCAGCATCCATTAGCCCAGTTCACCTAATTGGGTCTTTTTGTTCCGATTGACAAGTCGACATTGTTTCGGAAAACTTCTGAGATTAACAAAGGATTGATGGAAAACTAGATTTGTGAGATGACGCGACAGTTTTCGATTAACTGGAATAAATACTGGGAGTTTCCTTTATAGAAGGTTTATGTCATCGTCAGCCTTTATATCGTCCCACTGCTGGGCATAGGCCTCCTCTTACAAAGAGAGTTAATCACCACGCTTGCTCAATGCGGGATGGTGATTTCAGACTTTATAGTTCAGGTTTCCTCGAGATGTTTTCCTTCACCTTTAATCAGTCATTGGTGTGCAAGATATACTTAGAAACTTGCATTGGTACTTGCTTGAACCGGAATCGAACCCCCACAGTCATACTTGAGAGGCAGGTGTTTTTAAGAGGCATGAATGAAGGCTCTCATATATTGTAACGACCTAGGGATCGCCATTGTACATGACGTTTTCAGTCACTCTCATAAATGATGATAATTAGCAAATTGTATGAGTTATTTCAAGAAAGGTTGATACCACGTTCACCTTTCATAAATTTTCTTTTACATGGTACCATTAATTATGATGTACAAAACCTAAACATAATTTAAATATATATTCTTAATTGAAACCATGTACATGAATACAGACATCTTTTGTAAACATCATAGTGTATATATGTATGTAGGTAGGTAGCGAGCTTCAATAAACAGAGAAACACGTCGGATAAATTAAGATCGCAACAGGAAACCGCAAATATGTTGTTTATATTTTATATACGACTGAACACGGAATTAAAAGAAATACAGAACTGCGGGAGTATTCTGCCAAAGGAATGAAGGAAATGGAATGAACGAACGAATGAATGAAAGTAACCATAAGTGACTGAAATGAGGTATCACTCTCGGATGTCGCCATATATTTTTCTTTACGTGTGTCAAGAAAAACTTTTCGTAAAGTCTGTAATGTTTTCATATATTTCATTGCGATGATATATGAGTTTGCTGACATTTTAGATTAATTCATTATCCTAATCCTAATCCTAATACTATTATAAAGGTGAAAGTTTGTAAGTATGGATGTATGGATGTTTGTTACTCTTTCACGTAAAAACTACTGAATGGATTTGAATGAAACTTTACCACAATATAGCTTATACATCAGAATAACATATAGGCTACTTTTTATCCGGGTATGGAAAGTACTTCCCTCAGAAAGCGGGTGAAACCGCTGGCGGAAGCTAGTACCTACATATATACCTTTTAATATGGTAAAAAGGTACGTTAATCTTTGGTTTATCCCAATACACAACTAGACAAACCTACAATATAGATTTTTTAAAGTTTCAGTTAGCTTTTTGTTGCCAAGCCAAAATGTAACAGCACATCAAGCGAAACTGACAAATTTTCCTGATCAACTTTGAACCGTATTATATTATGCTTCAGCGATAAAGTAGAAAAATTTATTTACTTGCGTCTGTAAAGGAAATCGTGTTTTTGTTTAGTGGGAGACCATCAAATAACTCGTCCCGCTGTGGGTGCAGCTGAAGGGAGTATCAGACTGAAACCCACTTTTGTTCCTTCTGCAGCCCTTTGTGTGCCAGGACCACTAGGTAACTCTAACGAACCATCGTCTCCAATTTTCACGACCAGTCAAGCATAGTTTATTACCACTATACATTTACGATCAAACTTTTTTTAGACTGCATATTTAGGTCAAATACTCTTGCATTCATAACAAGGAACCTTCGTTACATTTCAATTCAATGTCACTGCTAAGAGTTTGTTTGATAAAGGTTGAAGATACGACGACATAGGGAAAAAATAACAAATTATTATTTTTTATATTTTAGCCAAGTTATATTTTTTTTTAAATTAAAACGTAATTTTTTTGAGAAACATTTAAATTTTTCAGGTGTCAAATTTTAATTTTTCAATTATCAAATTTCAATTTTCAGAATTAAACAGAAGCATCAAAATCAGTTTGAGGTACAGTATTAGTGCGAATGATTAAATCACGCTTAATAAACGCATAAAAAAGTTAACACTTAGTTAAAATGATGATGATGGCGTCCAGACCAATTGTCAACCAAGTCAGCCGTTCTCACTAAGGAGATCAGCCGCCTGCGCAGGTCATATTATAGTGCACAAGCATTCGCGCTGATACAGGTGCACTCTTTATTCCCTCACTCTCATAATCCGACACGACCGGAAAGAGATCAAGCGCAGGACCGAAATTTACGTGCTCTCCGATGCACGGGTGTATCAATCACCAACTTCCAGACTCCGGCCTGCTTCTTGAAAGTTTCTTACAACCCTCAAAGCGTTTTCGGCCCGACCCGGGATTCGAACCCGGGACCCCATGCACAGCAGTTGCGTTATGCGACTACTAGACCAACGAAGCAGTTAGTTTTTTTTTAGTTAAATAATTATAAAGACCTCGTCGCCATATAAAACTTGTATTGATATCTTAACCACACGGTCAAATAGAGTAATTTATTGTTTGCTCAGTTTATAACGTGTGTTTGTTCAAATGTCACTCAGCTGTTACTGCTACAAATATTTGCCGGCTGAATAAGTTATCATTACGTGTAAATATATAAATACTTATGTAGCTACGTTAAAACAATATACAACAATTCATGTACTAGGTACAGTTCAATAAAAACTGACTGTTCTTCGTGGATTATTGAAAATTATTAAAATTAATTTCAAATTGCCTTACGGTGGATTTCAATCTGTTATTGGTTACTTAGATATAGAACTTAGATATAACATGTACAGGGCTAGTGTCGAATTCTATCTCTAGTAAGCAAATCAACAGATAGATTATCAAAACCCCCATTTACAAATTTAAATAAATATAAATCAGACTGGCATCCTCTAACTACCCCATCATTTAATTAGGGCCAAGAACACTAAATGTCATTAGAATTACATACAAATAAAGTTTAGCCACCTACGGAGGACATATTATAGAGCACAAGCATTTTCGCAGACACAAGTGCACTCTTCTCTATTCCCTCACCCTCATAGTCCGATGGGACGGCAATCCGACACGACCGGAGAGAGATCAGGCGCAGGACCGACATTTGCGTGCTCTCCAGTGCACGGGTATATTAATCCTCTCTCCGGGCTACTTTATGAAAGTTTCTTAAAACCCACATAGTGATTTTGGCCCGACCCGGGAATCGATTACTAGACAAACGCGGCAGTCACAAGCAAGGCAAGGGAAGCTGTATATAGCTAAGAACCCGTAGTTACATAACATTATACCTGTACAATATTTTCTAGATGCAGCCTTCAGTAACAAGGCTTCAGTAAAGGTCAACAGTCCTCGCTCAGTTGCGACGAAGCGGGAACGTTCTCGCAATATCCTGGATCGGGTATTTATTTGACGTTATTCTGTGTTATTGAAATATTTTATAATAAATTCTATTCGTGGCGTCACTCTTGTTGTGTTATAAAGGTGGGATTCCACCGGTGTACTGAATTGTGATGTGTACAGCATAAAATTTTTTTTTTGGTCTACTCTTAGGTACTGGTTTAACAAATTGTATCAAATTGTCCGCGAACATTTAAATTTACGCGAAATTGCAAATTTTGAACGCGAACACATGGATACTAGTAGTGGAGTCGCACCGGAGTCATACACGTTTTTTGCTCGTGAACAAATAATGGGCCGCACACCATATTGATGGAATCTCGTCCTAATGTCATTCAGGAATAATGTAGGAAGTTTTCTGATAGTAAAGGACGTTCTATGCCAGAGTTAGGGCCTGTTTCACCACCTATGAATAAGTTCCAGATAGCTTATCTGGCAGATAATTTCATACAAATTCTGTTCCATTTTTTAATTTATCTGGTAGATAGAAGCTATTCGGACATTGTGAAACTAGCCCATAGTCATCTAAACTTTACATTATAACAGATACCTAGCTAAAGTTAGTGAGACTGAGAGGCTGAAGGGAGAAATCTTAATTATTTGTGAGTTTCATAGGCTAGTACCAAAACTACAAACTTAAACATCGTTTTTACACAAGCGGATTATTCACTTCAACGTCTCGTCCTACTACTGGTAGGTAATTGTCAATTGTTTACTACAGCGCGTGTGCGCATGACAAAGCCGGCACAAACCGAGCGGAAAATCTGCTAGTGTAAAAGTTGTAACTCTCTCTATAAATCGTACCTCAAAAAGAATTTTCAATTTCCAAGTATTGAGATGTCAATGGTTTTAGGGCTAAGTTTATTACACCATTTTAGTTATGTTACACCATTTAAAATCAACATATGCATACTATAAAAACTTTTCAATATAATATTCAGCCTCTAGAAAGACAGACATTTTATTATCCTTATTTTTAAACGCAACACCTCAATGAAATCTATAATAGTTTAAACTTTTTATGCGTTCGTAAGGAATTACGTCAGCCACGCCATACACTGCAATACATAATTTATGAGGTTACTCCAAAAATAGTCAAGTACGTGCGGCCGACACCATCCAATTAACAATTTCGGAGAAACTTACTATTTTCGTCATTATACATGCGAAATTAGCTTTTCTCTAATGTGTTATAGAGGCGACTTTTGCGTGTTGTGTTCATAAGTTCGACCTTTGTCTAGGTATGCGAGTTTGTTGACAGCGCCTGTAATGGCAATTTTTCCTTAATTTGATTAAGTGTTTACATGTATTAGACGCTACATACCTACATTTTTTTATACGAGCCGTTTTTTTGTGAACGCCTTGTGTAACATAATAATATGCGTGTTTAGAAAGCTTAAGTGTTATTAAGAACTAGCTCAACCGCCTAACTTACTAATACTTATTCACTTTAAATAATTTACTTATTCTTTTTGACAACGGGTGACAACAGTAAGATAAAAAGGAAGAGTTTATAACGAATTGATTATATGGTAGAAAATACGTTTTTAGTAATTTTTCAGTTATTTAAAAATATATATAACGAAGTCGGTTTATCTGCTCTTAAGATTTTTGCGCTTAGCAACACATTAAGGGATTCATTTTTATATTATAGATAATCGGAACAATACATCATTATATTGTATTTTCTGTTCCAAATAAAGAAATTATTAAAATTACTTTAAATTATTTACCTAGCCTACATCATTAATACAATAGGCGTCAACACATTCTGATGTGCAAGAAAAAACACAAAATATAAGTCAACCCAATTGGGTGTGTTTGTGACTTATACAGGCGAACAAAGTCAAAGGCAAAGTGCTAGCAGTAAATATTTGTTCTCCTAGTCACAGCTGCAAAATTAGAAATTAACACTTATGTACTAAGTATATGTCGGTAGTTAAACCCATGAAAATGAAATTGGCTTGTTTAAAAGCGCGTTGGTTCGGCAACTTTGGCACGGTCGCGAATTACAATTGAAACATACTCAAGGTACGCTAAATAACTAAATTAGTTATAACATTCTGTTTTTGTAACGGCTATACACTGAAACAATGACTGAACTTGAATGAAAACCTTTTCAACTTTGTAGTTTGTAGATATAGTAGGTAATGACATACTGACTTTTTTCGTATTACATATTATAAAAAGGGGCGCTCAGAATCTTTGAATCTACGTATACGTAGGTAAAGAATTTTATGTATAGTTGTCCTTTTTTTAACGTGGGAAATAATCAAATAACCCCTCCCCCCCACCACTACCCGCTGAAGGTGCAATTGGAGGAAGTGTCAGACTTAGACTAAAACCCTACTATGTTCCTTCGGGAAGTCTGTATGTGTCAGGGCCGCGGTAACTCTTGCGAACAACCTGCAGCCGCGACCAGCCTCAGCTCTAAGATCCTTAAATTTTGCTATATGTTAACCTATATGACATACTGACCTTCATTTTAGATCTTCAAAAAAATTGAAATTGACATGCGTTGACAGCATAAAGAATACCTATTAAGTTAAATTAGATACATTGTATTTATCCCTTTGATGATCTAATCTAATGTTTGTCCAACATTGAGCAATAGAATGGAATCTTCAGCACAAATAAAATCTATTAACCACAATTAAGATTATGATCTCTAATGCGTTCAGTAATTAGAGACAATTACTGGACATGGGAACGCTCTGGAAGCCTTTAACTGTTAATGTATTTTAGGAAATTTTCCAGTAAACGCATGTAATCTGGATTTATAGATATATATATATGGTGGTAGAAGACGAGATCTGCGTCTCTAGTGCGAAAGAAATACTGTATTTTGGACATCAATGACTGACTAATGGTGAAGGAAAATATCGTTATGAAAAATAGTCATGAAATCATGAGTGTTTAATAAAATCAAAACCTATTGGCCATCTGAATTGTGCAAGAGCCTTCTCTATATGAGAAGACTGTACGCGGCCCCAGTCCACTGCTAGCATAATGTCGCACACAAAGGTGCAAGTTCGTGGTCATTTTGGAAAAGTTCGTACGCAATTTGTTACTGTTAGCTGGAGCGAGTACTACAAAAGAAACATTTGTGCGCGTCACTGTACCGTACACCGGTGGAAACTTGCATTTAGACCCCTGAAGGATACACTATTTGATGTATAATGATATATTTGTATAATGTATGTACAACTATACAATAAACAATGTACAATAAGAGACGGGGACGAACTTTTTGATGCCTTGTAGTTTTTATTTATATGTTAATATTTATATCATTTATGTAGATATATTTTCAGAACTTTGTAAATATGATAAGTAAATAAATAATATTGAGTTTAAAAACGATGTGTAAGTACATGAACTATGTTTTATCAAGATGCAGATGAAACTTGAAGAATTATGTTCTAACAAAATAAAACTATACAAACAAACAAAGCTGCATAGAAATCGTATAAGTCTGAGAGAATGAAATACGAACCAGAAAACAAGAAAACTTGACTCAGGTAACTGAAGTTTCTGCATGCTAGAAAGGTAGTATTAAAGTATAAAAATTCAACTATATACTAATACTATAAAGAGTTTGTATTGCCTCGTTGGTCTAGTAGTTGCATGGCGCGACTGCTGTGCACGGGGTCCAGGGTTCGATTCCCGGGTCAGGCCGAAATCACTTTGTGCGTTTTGAGAAACTTTCATAAAGCAGCTCGGAGTCTGGAAGTTGATGATTGACTGATCTCTCTCCGGTCGTGTTGGATTGCCGTCCCATCGGACTATGAGAGTGAGGGAATAGAGAGTGCACCTTTATCTGCGCGAATGCTTATGCACTACAGTATGTCCTGCGCAGCTGGCTGATCTCCTTAGAGAGAACGGCTGCTGTAGCCGACAATCGGCCTCGACGCCATCAAAGAGTTTGTACGAGTAACTAGATCTTCTAAACCGATTTTGAAACTCATTTTTTTTCAGTTGATACAAAAGGCTTTTAAGATTATTAAACACAGATATTATGTAAGCGAAAATATCCATGATAAACTTGTATGTACTAAATTATTGTTAGCCAAGTAACGAATGGTAGGTACCTACTAATCAACTTTGTGACTGTAATTACATATAGTAATTTGCTCGGGAGTGCCTTTAATTAAAATTAATTGAGTGATGAATCAATTGGAAGTCTTAGGTATCTAAATGTTATTATTTTTGCGTCAATATAGATCTATAAAATAAGGTGCTTCCTCTCTTCAAAATTTTTGCGTGCCCTACAGGGTCCATATTGTATCTTTTAACTTATTTCTATCCATCTATATATAATCTATAACACATGGAATGCAATAAATAATTGAGAATTGAGTACCTATTGAGTACTTGCTGCTATAAATACTTAAACCTAATTTTGGGACATTTATGCACACCTCCTTTTCAAGGACATCTCGAAGAGACTCGCTGACACTTCCCATGACCCAAAGGCTGGCTTTTATTTCGGTCAATGGATAAGCATTGGCATCCAACGTGGCAATGCCGCCAGCCTATTGGGTACACTCCCAGTGAGCAGCGATGAGGAGGAATTTTTTGACGCTATTTTTTTTTTCTATGTAAATATTATAATTAACTTTTGTAAATATATTTTGGGACATGAAGTATGAAGAATGACGTTATAGTTTAATAAGTTAAGGTTCAGCGAATATACCTAATTAATTATTTAGTATTCTTAATTTCACATACTTTTCTCATAAACGACTTGCTTAAACAGATTTTTCAGTACCTTACATCAACGATTCTCTAAATATCGATAGACAGGAATACACAGAAATCTTTCAATGCCAACTTCGACAGACAGCTATGACCTATTATGGTCAGACAGATATAAATTGCTTTCCAACCCGGCCCCGAATCAGACACACTGGCCGGACCAAAAAAATAACAGGAACAACATTTCGAAAGAACAATATGGGAACAAAAAATTAATAATTCATTCACAAGGACGGTGGAGCGATTTCCCTGGCGTACCCCATTTTTTCTAAGACCCGGAACATGATTGAAACAATAAATATGTATGTTGGTAAACATATACGTAAGTTTTGTAAGGTGCTTAAATTATGGGGCTGCGAATTGTTCACAAAAGAACTAAAATGAGGAATTAAAATGGGTTTTAGTCAGTAAGAGTCTGACACCAGCTGCTGAAATAAACGATGCTTAAATGATAAATTATATTCTTTTGCAAATAGGTTGAAATCAACACACACACGCCAAATATATTTAAAAAGAGATTAGGCCAGTATTTTCTATTTGACTACCTAGAGAGAAAACACCAAAACAAACTCAAGGGTCTAGCGAATCCTCTAGGATTGCAGAATTGTTCGAAAGAATTACCGCGGCGCTGGCACACAAAGACCTAAAGAAGGAACAAAACTGAGTTTAAGTCAGTAAAAATCTGACACTCCCTCTAACAAACTATAGGTTAGTTCACTTTGGCAGGTTTCGTGTTAAAGTTAAAGATTTTTTCAGGTCAGTTCAGCTCTAATATACGAAATGGTTGAAAACCTGATTAGAGATTTGACTGAAAATAAGTAAAATTTATGAATAATGGCTCAAAAGACCTGTATACGAATTGTGCATGTTTTTTTCATAAAACTCGATCCGCGTAGGCTTCCGTAGCTAGCGTAGCCTTCGTAGCACTTCGTAGGCATCGCTACGCGTTGAAAAAGAGATTATCATATTATTACGTAGTTCCTAGTAAAATCACTTGAAATCGGTTTCTGAACACACTCATGGGCCATTATTTTTATACATTATTTTTTCTTTCAAAATTAATATATAAACCACCTATAAAGCTGTGCTCAGTAACCTGCAAAGATCCTAACCTAATATTACCCCAATGTTAACTAAACAGAATTAAAACAATAAAGCTATTACATATTAATTAGTAGATAGTATACACTTTAACTATCCTGTCTCAAAGTATAACAAGTTTTAATAAAAATGAATTCCGTATTCATGAGTAAAATGCACAAGATGCAGGTTTTAATTAACTCCGGCGTAATTTTAATATTCTATGAAAAGGGAAGCTGCAAGAGACTTAGAAACATTAATTTGCACTTTTATAAGAGCTACCAATGAAGCTGTCGTTAAAATTTTATCGGAGACGAGCGTTTTCAATTATAGAAATTATATAATACTAGCTATTCCCGCGATTTTACCCGCAATCGATGCCAACTACTTACCGTACCTAGACAAAAGGTAGCCTATGTCCTTTCTTAGGCTATCCTCTCTTTAGGCTATCTTTGTAATACAATTACAACTCTTTAGTAGTTTTGACATGAAAGCGGGCAGACTGACAGAGTTACTTTCATTGTAATATTTGGAAGGATTTTGGTAGATACAACGTCTTACAAACTCATACGTTGATGGCATCCAGGCCGATTATGGCGGCTGTTCTCTTTTATGGAGATCAGCCAGCTGTGCAGGACATATTATAGTGCACAAGCATCCACGCAGAACAGGTGCACTCTCTATTCCCTCAGTTTCATAGTCCGATGGGACGGCAATCCAACACGACCGGAGAGTGATCAGGCGCAGGACCGACGATTACGGACTCTCCGATGCACGGGTGAATCAATCACCAACTTCCAGACTCCAGGCTGCTTTATGAAAGTTTCTCAAAACCCACAAAGCGATTTCGACCCAAACTGGTAACCGAACCCGAGACCCCGTGCACAGTTGTCGCGCCTAGCGACTACTAGACCAATGAGGCAGTCTAACCCATACGTTATAACTATGGCGATATAAGACCTCGACTTTTGTCTGCACAAATTGAAAATATTGCGCGACAAAAGCTTTATTGAATTTTTCTATCGCTTTGTTAGCAGCTGTGACCCGGATCTATTTGATTCTATATTGACGATCAAAGTCTAACTCTGTGTAGAAATACAAACATCGAATAAAAATTAAATTTTTATATAATTAAAAAGTCGTGGTGTCCTAGTGGTTTAAGCACCAGCCTTCAGCCATCAGGCAAGTACCAATGTAACTTTTCTAAGTTATACGTACTGTCTAAGTCTATCTTGGACACCAATGACTGATTAAAGGTGAGGGAAAACATCTCGAGGAAACCTGGACTATAAAGTCTGAAATCACCAATCTCCATTGAGCAAGCGTGGTGATAAGCCAGTAGGGGAGGAGGCCTTTGCCCAGCAGTGGGACGATAAAAAGGCTGTGATGATGATGATGATGATCCTTAAGCCGTGCTTATCTCGCAATTATTATACATGCATTTATGTATTATACGTATATTTAAGTCTAAATAGTATTTTTAAGTTTGTATTGTATATTTTGACGACCCGCCAGAGGGTTGATTCCCGCATAAGTCAAACATTTGTGTGCATGAACATGGCTTGACTTAGTCTGGGTGTTCCTGTGTATAATATGTGTGTAGTTACAAAAGACAAGTATATAAGCACGTTTATCAGTTGTCTAGTACCCATAGTACAAGCTCTGCTTAATTTGGGACTAGATGACGTTGTGTGAATGTGTGAGGAATATTATTTTATTAAATACTAGCGTTCGCCCGCAGCTCCGCCCGCGTGGATGTCGGTTTTCGCGACCAAAAGTAGTCTATGTGTTGTTTTGATATACATATAACCCATAGAGGACCCCCGCGGCTACGGCTGTGTGGATGTCGATTACCGCTATCAAAGCCTAACTTTTGTCAGGATGAGAAGCTCGCGCCCGGACCTCCAGCCTTGTTATACCTACCGGCCGACACGCGTCGAGCGCGGCAACGACACGGGGCGATGGCTGATTATCGTATTTCATGTATAAGTTTGGTATTTATATACCGATTTCTATGATTCTTTTTTTATAGAATATGCAATAATGTTATCTTTTGTTAATTAGGGATGAGCAAAAATATTATGAACATAAGAGTAAACAAATCAATAACAAATAATCAGAAAGCTCCGAACTGCTAAACTATCGGGAGTTATACGTGTTATTGTGAGTCAACCATTAAAGATAGACATATGCTGTTGTGGAATATTTTTTACATAATTTTATGTAGAACATTTCCGTCATACATGATTTCTATGTAGCTTTAACCATTAAGGCTGCACACGCGACGAATGCTTAAAAAATGGTGTAACTTCTCCCTTTTTCCCAACATTTTCCTTCACTGCTCTGCTCCTATTGATTGTAGCGTGATGAAAAGTATCCTATAACCTGCCCAGGAGTATGAAGAATAATTGTACCAAGTTTCATTAAAATCCGTCTAGTAGTTTTTGTTCCTATTAATAACATACAGACAGACAGACAGACAGACAGACAGACAAAAATTTTACTGATTGCATTTTTGGCATCTGTATCGATCACTTACCACCCCCTGATAGTTATTTTGAAAATATATTCAATGTACAGAATTGACCTCTCTACAGATTTATTATAAGTATAGATTTATGCTTGAAATAAATACAGAAACTTCATTTTACACTGATTCCTGATTAATATATTATTAATGTGAAAGGTTTTAAGATATGTATAACAATACATACGTCAATCTAAGTCGAAATACCACTGTTCACTATAGGTAATTGTACGCTAAGACCTCGTATAATAGATACCGCTGGTAAAGATAATGCGAGCACCGATGTTTGTTTCGTTTCCCGTAATTTATACCCTCAAGGGTATAATTTTAATTGACTGTAATAATTTCCTTGATATTTTCTTTCTAAAATACACATTGAATACACGACATAAATCCTACTACTATTATAAAGGCGAAAGTTTGTAAGTATGAATGTATGGATGTTTGTTACTCTTTCACGTAAAAACTACTGAATGGATTTGAATGAAACTTTACCACAATATAGCTTATACATCAGAATAACACATAGACTACTTTTTGTCGCGAAAACCGACATCCACGCGGGCGGAGCCGCGGGCGACCGCTAGTGTATACATATATCTACGCATAGAATTATATGGGTTACGAAATATTGATCACGGAATTCAGGCATGAATCTCTTTCCAGGAATTCTGCGTCCATAACACAAAGGAACTGGGTCATCCCGGGCATGTTGTTAGAGACCTAGCAGGCTACAAAGCCCTACCTGTCCTTGTTTGTACATGTTATCAATTCCAGCAATTATTCTATAGAAATTGTTTTGCTTTGCATCTACGAACTGAATACTATCGTAGCTGGAAATTCCGAAGCGCAGGGTATGAAATACAGGTTTGATAGATTACATCCTATTCCTAGATTCGATGAATAGAAAGATATTCTGTGAATAAGTATAGTGAACGTGGAACAATGGAGCAAGACTTAGTTCATCATCACAGCCTTATTTATCGTCCCACTGCTGGGCACAGGCCTCCTCTCCCACGGAGAAGGATTGAGCTTTAATCACCACGTTTACTCAATGCGGGTTGCTGATTTCAGACTTTATAGCCCAGGTTTACTCGAGATATTTTCCTTCACCTTTAATCAGTCGTTGGTGTCCAAGATAGACTTAGAAAGTACGTATAACTTAGAAAAGTTATATGCGAATAAACAGGCCTAAGTTTTTAATTTATGTCTCTAACATCAAGGCGCCTTGCTAGCATGCAGTTACGGCTAATTAAAATGAACATTAAGAATATTTCCAGCTTGATAAACTAAATATCATGGTGCTAATTACTATAACAAAGAAATAGGTTTGATAATGACAATACTATAACGGGTTTTCTAATCTATCGCTCTTAGTACGCCGAAAGAAAAACAAAGGAATGATGAATTTAACATGTTATGAAAGTTGAAATCAACATAGAGAGAAAATCGAGACTGCCAACAAATATGCTCATGACACAAAAAGTTGACCGTACTGGGATTCGAGCCCGCGACCCTTTGGTTGGTAGTCATAGAGACGATGTCGTCGAAACAAAGGTAAATAAATACATTTGGGGTTTTATTACAAAAATGTTATCACTGCGTGAACATTGTGTTTGCTCAAAGTGGTTTTATAATTAGAGACTATTTAAAAGTGTTTATCTTTGCCTATTACAAATGTTAACATATAATTTTTAACAAAAACTGAGCTTATTTTTCAGATTGAGACGACTTAATTATTCGTTATTATTCATTATGTTAATTATTTAATATGTAAGTTATGAAAATAATGATATTTTTTATTTTCTTCACATTTTTTACGATGTTTTTTTTTAGCTTAAACTGTATATTAACAGTGTTTTGAAAATAATCAATATTCAATTCTTTATTAGCATTCCAAAGTATGTTAAAAATGTGGTAAAGACGCCAGCACATCAGGCTACTACAATCTGTCAAAATTCCTTAATAGATTTTCAACTTTATTGCTGAAGCATATGGTGCAAAGTCGATCGGGAAAATTTGACACTTGCGGGTAGCCTGACGTGCTGGTGTCTGTACATTTTACAAAATAAAAACATTATGTACTCGGTTGGGCATAGCTTATAGATGTAGTAGAGCTATTTAGTAGCTTATCAGTTCTTAATAAACAATGACAAAAGAGTGTTTAACTACAAACATTGCCTAAATATATTTTGTTATCGGATGTTTTTTTTTAAGCACGTGACAAACGTCTATTTATCTATTTTGTAATAACAGCTATACATATATTTACCCACTTTAAAAAAATCTTTCATAATGTTCAGACATTTTGTTTCACTCTTATATAATGTGTAATGACTGTAATTTTACCCTCAAATCACAATACAATCTCCCTTTTATTGCGGAGATATTTAGACTTAGACACTCCAGTTCTTATAATAATTATTTTGCTAGTATTTATAATAAGTACTTCTAGGTAGAAAAGTCTGTTGTGTGTCAGTATAAACGTATACTTTAATAGAGAATCAATGTTTGTTAAATTATTCAGGTCAAATCTTACAAGATTCTTCAAGATACAATGCATTTCAGAACGCCAGCACATTAAACTACCGAAACTGTCAAATTTCCCCAGTCAACTTTGAACCATATGCTTCAGCGATAAAGTTGAAAATCTATTAAGGAAATATTACAGACTGTAGTAGCTTGATGTGCTGCCGTCTGTACAGTTTACCTCTGACTAGGACCTTTTCATAACTCTTCAGCCTTTTTTCTCTACAGCAAAAGCAGTAAAAATTAAAATTCATTGTGATAAGGAAGGTTGGTTATACTTATTGCGAAAATAAAGTATGCGTTATGTATCAATTATACAAACTGACAGTCAATTGTTAATCAGTCTGCGCAAGTCAGAAAGTCGATTGAGGGTATTGCACCCTGCAACACCGTGGTAGATAGACAGCTCGCATTCACGTGAATCTTTGTGCAAACTATCATTTGTTTCTCGGTATACAAAACATGTAGAATTATACTTAACCCCTTTTTCTATATTTCTTTTTCTTATGGGCCTGTTTCAACACTTACGAACAAGTTCCAGATAGTTTTTTTTTGGTAGATGTGTTTATAAAAATACTGCTGAATGCGATTAGACTGGAAGCCGACCCCAACATCAGGGAAAAGGATCGGGAGATGATGATGTTCATACAGATGCTGTTTAGCTTATTCGGTAGATAGTGGCTATTCGGACATCGTGAAACTGGCCCTTGGTTTTAAGAATTTAATCAAATATACCAGAAAATATAACAACGTAAAATATTGCCATAGTTCGTGTACTATTATTGCTTCTGGCCACATTTAGTTAAATTCTAACAAACGATGACGTAAACTGAATCAAGTAAGATTTAATTCATCAACCTACAACATTGTCTTTATCTAAATTATCATAGTAAGGGAGCTCTTGAAGGGATTTTGGGAGTAGCTCAAGCGCGTCATTAACAAATGGGAGAATGCTTGCATGATGCTTAATATTTCTGCAATCTGCAAAATTAAATAACTCCCTGTCACTTTCAAAACTCTACCGATTAAACGCCTCTCCCAAAATAATAAGGCAAATTTTCGTCATAATATGAGGTCAAAGATTTATCCCAGGAACGATTATTTGATTACGGTCTGAACTCTAATAATACGTGAAATTAAATAAATATTAGAAAAAAGATATAATTTGATATCAGTTTCATTTTAATCTGAAAACAGATAAAATACTAAAAATACCTACAGGAAAGTAAAATAAGCTAAGTACATTTAAAATCACCTCGAATTAATTCAAGGTTTATTATTTGTATCATTTTCCCTGTTAGAACAATCATTGCATAGCATTACTTGCGAAAAAGTGAATTGTATTAACGTAATTAGTGAGACCATTAATAAAAACGCGAGCAGTGACCAGAACGAAAAACTAATAAAAAAATCATTAACATTCAACATGTTTGTTCAACAAATGTCTATCAGTAACAAAACAAAATCTTTGGTGCGTATTTTTGTCGTAAGTAGGTACTTATAGGCAATAAACACTATCTTTGTTTTTCTCAAAATATTCAGATACCAGAGTTATCGTGCATCGTATTTATTTACATTAATTAAAAATTAAACGCATTTGCGAATTACGTCTTAGCAAAACGTTTCAGAATTAATTTTATTATTCAGTAAAATACAAATATTAAATATGTTTAAAAACCGTTTGTTTTCTATCCTTATTGATCGTTGGATACGTTAATAAATCACGCGTATCGACTGTCTCAATGAACTCCGCTTCAGAAACCGAAAATGATATACGATGTTCACCTATGAGTCGCCAAAAAATCGTCAAATACCGTAAACCTAGGTACCAGGTACTACCACACAATCAATACTAAACCTCTTCCGTAAACAATAACAAGGGACCTCCAAAACCTCTTTCGAACGGACAATTAACCCACCAATTTAAAAACAACAAAAAGAATACGACGATAACATACAAAATGTACACAATATAAATTCGTCGAGTAATCAATATTATTGTGACCTACTTAACTCACCTAAGTTATGCGTTATACAACACTCCCAGAAGGCACTGTGTTTTCATAATAAAATACTTTAAATCACTGCCACATGTTTATTTTATTTAAATTCTACACTTAAGCGTGGATCGATAAGTCTACCATTCTGGTACACCGGTCGTCTGCGATCAGAGCGCGTCCATTCAATACTGGGAGAGGCATGCGTACACGGACGCTCGTCGACACGCCGAGCGCGGGAAAAATGACGTTTAGCTTTTTTTATGAGATGAGAGCAGAGACGTTCACGTTTCAGCCAAGATAAATGTGACAATAAATAAATATTTTTCTTTTGTTATCTTAATGTTAATATTTAGCGATAGTTACAATTTTTAATTCTAAAATTATTATAAGGAACACTTTAGTTCGTGAGTACACTTAACGGACAAGTAATATTTTAATTATATTTTCTGTAATAATATACAAAGCAGCGAGCAAAAATATTTTTTTGTTATTTGCAGTGAATTTGCACATTCGATTATACGTTCTGGGACTAAAATCTGATGACATATAACTTTCCACGCCTCAAACAAGGAAATTATTTCCACTTTAATTCATTTCGGCAAAAATACTTACAAAACTAAAAGTTCAAATAAAACCCACCAAAAATTACAAGTCATTACTTACTAATAATATAGTTTAAAACCTTCGAACGCGTAATTTACCATATTTCGTCATTTCCGGAATATAACAAAGGGTATCCTATTCCTAGAATGTTATCTCTTTAGTACTATAAATAGCTCAATACATCCATTATAGACCACCTTTAGTTCGCAAGCCTTTGACATCAATTTCAAAAATAGAACTGCTTCTATTCTTTATTGTTTTCGAACTTTTGCGAGGAAGCAGGAAAACTCGTCAACTCACGGTAGCTTTTGTTGTCACTTATTTTATTTTTTTGACATTCTGTACCATCAAATTCGTATAGGTATATGGTATGTATATATACATATATTCTAGTAATCAAAATAAATAAAAGGTGCAGGTGTATATCAATCACGTTATTTACTTTAGCACTAAAAGATTAACCAAAACTATACGTATAATATGGTAAATTATGCTTTTTAAGGTTTTAAAAATATACTAATAGTAATGACTTGTAATTTTGGATGTAGTAAAGACTACCCAAAACTCTCATACTTTCTCAATCAACTTTGAACCATAAGCTTCCGCGTTCAAATAGATACAAAATGTTTACGGCTTTACCTTTTTTAATACCAAAAATAAAAGACATAGAGCCAGTTTCACAAGTTGCTGATAAGTTCCAAATAGTTTATCTAGTAGATAATTTCATACAAATTCTATTTCATTTTTAATTAATCTGGTAGATAGTGGCTATCCGTAACCTGTGAAACTGGCCCATAGCCTATCGAAAACCCTGAAACATATTTCTGATAATATTCAAGTCAACTCGTAACTATTTACCTAAGTGCATTTCTGCGCAAATGCAAAGACAAAGCAACAAATATTTCTGTTTGCTAGTTACAATAGAGATATCAAAGTTAGAGTTTACTGAGGAAAATTACAGGCAATCTATGCATTCAGTATTAATGCGAAACATATTAAGGAAATAGAAACTCTTGGCAGCCCAGGTCGGGACGTCTGGCGTCGTCGCCACAACTACTGAAAATAAACACTGTTAGGCTGGTTGCAGTACTGACAGATTACGGTATCATTATGCAAGGCTTAACAAAACAAGTGCACAGTCATCTAGTCAACTAGTCATCTAGTATATGGATCATGTTTACCATGAAAAAGGAATGAAAACAATAACATATTTTATTAAATTTATCATCACATTGTAATTTTAGGAATAAAAGAAACATACTTTTTCTTGTCTACCAACAGCTCTATATTAGATCCGAAATCTAGACTACATCATCATCATCATCTCCCGAGCCTTTTCCCAACTATGATAGGGTCGGCTTCCAGTCTAACCGGATTCAGCTGAGTACCAGTGTTTTACAAGGAGCGACTGCCAATCTGACCTCCTCAACCCAGTTACCCAGGCTACCCAATACCCCTTGGTTAGACTGGCGTCAGACTTACTGGCTTCTGACTAACCCGTAACGACTGCCAAGGATGTTTAATGACAGCCGGGACCTACAGTTTAACGTGCCATCCGAAACACAGTCATTGGTGTCTAAGATATACTTAGAAAGTACATACAAACTTAGAAAAGTTGCATTGGTACTTGCCTGACCTGGAATCGAACCCACGCCCTCAGACTTGAAATCTAGACTACATTTTCGAAAATAAATGTTGCAGAATACTAAAAAGTTAGAATTATTAGGCCTTTATCAAAGACTTTGTTAGCTAACTTTTGTTATCACCTGAAGGAAAAATAAAGGTGTATTATACGTATGTAAAATAATTTTGACGTGACTATGTGTCCGTCTATGAAAATATAGCTCGGATTTTTCAATTCTCATTTCCCTCCTTTAAAAAAAAAGACATTAGAGACACATATTCAAATCATGGCTCAAAAAAGGTATGTATGTACAAACACAAGGGCACTATCTACCCTCACTTTGATAGTTCATGGGAGTCCCAGGGCGGCGACCAAACGCGCAATCAGGTGCAGGACTGGCAACTTAATGTGTAATCCAAGATACGGAAGGTTTACTTGCCAATCACAATATGATTATTTAAAAACAAATGACGTCATACTCTCAGACTAAAGACCAGTTTTACGATGCCTGAATAGGCATTATCTACCGAATAAATTCAACAATGGAACAGAATTTGTATGAAATTATCTACCACATAAACTAACTGGAACTTATTCGTAGCTGGTGAAACAGGCCCTAACTAATAAACTTAGATAACAGTACGATTTCAATTAAAGATATTAGAATTTAAAATTAAATTGGCATCGTGCAAGTCATTTAGCAATTCCCATAACGGACATGTATCATTAGCAAACAGCCTTATTCGCTATGGGATATACAGGGTGTTATTATACTGAGCAGGCTGACCCGGGGGTCGTCAACCCTGCGAATGAGGTCACCGGGGGCGATCTCTCTTTAAATATTCAGACTATTATTACCCTTTGTGATGTGATGCAAGCACAGTTGTACAAGTAATGTGGAGTACGTGTGAGGGATGCGCCTTATTTTTGAATGATTACTTCCAGGTATGGAATTGACGGGGATTTTCGGCTGTAGTTGTCGCAATGGTTATTTTAGGATCAATCTGTTGGTGTTTCTTTATTGTTCTATATGCAAAATGTAGTTTTTTGTTGTCTTTTGGGTATTTGGTAACATTTTTTAGTTGCCGTGGAGTTTGTTCCACCATTTCTTCTTTCCAGCGAGAAGACATAGACAGTGATAAAGGGCAGGCGTTTTTAAGAACTATCTTTTGTAAAATTGCCCATTAAATTTCCTGATTTTCAGTTACTTTGAATAAATAAATTTCAGTCGCATCAAGGATAAAAACTGGAAATCTTTTCTATTTTCTGCAAATTTGGAGAAAGTGACCCTCGAGTTACTTCTACAATTAACTTTTTAAATATACCTACACGCTATACAGGAAGACTTTGAAATCATTACCAATATTTTTTTCCCTAAAATCTAATCAAGGAAATAATAATTTATAAAGGTAGTCAACTGTTCTCTAGTTACTAAAAATCCTAAAAATTCACACATGAGCTAAAAGTTAAAGACATGACAGAGCGCTTCATTCAATCAATCAATCATGAGTAGAACACGTGGTAGAAATATCACGTGCGAATTTGAATTCACCGTGTGCAGTCTTATCTGTTAAATAGAATACCAGTAGTAAAACACTCAAATATATTAAGTATACAAATTCAGACGCGTCGTCAAGTTTGCTGGCCTACTTCTTCCCCTAAGCATTAGGAAGGGGTGAAGGGTACCGTTTTGTACTCACTGACATGTGGCTTTTCAGCCTAGTTTCACGGAACATATTGATTTGGTTTACTAAGGACTGTCCTAATTTAGTATGCCGTATCGTTTGTCGCTTCTTCTATAAATGTTAGATTGAATTATCGTGATTGTAATAATGGCTCGTGGCTAAGTAATAGTCGCACGAGCTGATCGATAGAGCAAGTCGAGTATTGTCATGACAAGTTCCTTCCTGTTTCGGTAGATACATTAAATTGGTGGGTCCGGCATTTGAACATTTTGGCAGTCATTACGTGTAGTTAGGGTCGGTTCATATCTAACGGAATATGCGTCGGTGTTATCGGTCGCGTAACGCTAGAACAGACAAATGTATAGAAAAACACTTGACCGTTCACACTCAACCGATGATACGTTAGTACGATTGATGATACGCTCGGCGTATTTTACGTCAGATATGAACCGACCCTTAGAAGCATCAAGCTAAAAAGTTTAACAACCAGTCTTACCAAGGGTTATCGCTTGGCCGAGGTAAGTGGTTTGAGGAGGTAAGACAAGCAGTCGGTCTATGTAAAATGCTGGTACTCACCTGATTAGACTTAAAGTCGATATCAACTTAGTTAGATTATGAATTTCAATAGTAATATATTTAGTAATATGTATATACTTAGATTTATCAACCTGTTCAAAGAAAATATATCAGCAGGTAAGTTGTTAGAACAGGAAGCTGGACTTTTAGACCTGTTAACTCTATTAGAGATCATACCGGGAACAATACTGCTTTAAAAAATGCAAGTATTTCATATAGTATTAGCAATAAATTATACGGTTTCCCCAACATCCCAGTTACATACACAATGTAAATTGACAACAATTAATATTCTAGTTTCAGTTCACAGGCTTTGTTGTTGAGTGAATACGAGATAATGAGATTACTGTACAAATAAAGCGCTGAAATGTCAACAATGCTTTTATGCATCATATTTTATTCTAGACATCGTGAGATAAGGCTTTGTAAATATTAGAAATTCCAGGAAAATTCTCCACTGACTGCTAGGAACATTCTTGGAGAAGATGGTTTCACTCGCGTCCGGTTTATGTATCTTCCTTGTATGTAATGTGGTTTGTGTACTAATAAATAAATAAATAAATACATAGTTCCTGCGGTGCAAACCTTCGTGCCTGAGATATCTGTTTAAGAAGAGGCCTTTTTTTCGTGAGAAATCATCAAATGAAATCACCCGCTGAGGGTGCAGCTGGAGGGAGTGTCAGACTCTTACTGACTGAGTCCATCAATGTCATCTAGAAAAAGGCCGATAATAATGAAGCATCTGTAGCTTACAAGAACTGCAGGTTTAGGCAAGGTTTAGGCATTACGATTATTTGTCTATGCTATCAAGAAAAGATAACGTTCTGTCAATGTCAACATGTCTTCTGCCAGCTTCTGCCCTTCTGCCCGAGCATGGTGCGACCTGTCAACTCGCATCTCAAGATCTCAATCACTTGTCAAGTAGGCTTCGATCGAAGAAAAGAAAAAAATATTTTCTATATATAAGAATCTTACGTCAATCTGTCACTTATCTGTCATTACGTCCATTCTCCGGAAGACAAAACTCTTTTCTACGGTTGCCATGCTAAGCCTGCTGGTCTGATCGACCTAAACCTAATTTGCAAAAGTACTTCAATAGAGATCAATTAATTTTATGCAGGTACCTATAGATTTGATGGAACGAGGCCTCCAAAATTTAGGGCAAACTATAACACGCGAAGCTAACTTGTAGACGTAATGTAGTTTGATTATGAAATCAAATCAAGTCAAAAACTTACTCATACCTCACAGTTATCCCTTACTTCGATTCTTGTAAGGTCCTGCATACAATAGAATCTAGAAGACGTGAATTGCCAGGGTCCAAAAGTGGGCTTTTTTTTCAAAATGTCATACAAATTGGGCTCACTGTGTAGCAAAGGATAATAATACAAGGGACTTAATTTTCAGATACGTGGTATTCTCCGTCAGCGTAGCCTTTTCTCAAGCAATGTAGGGGTCGGCTTCCAGCCTTAACTGGATGCAGCGGAGTACCAATGCTTACTAGACTACCAATCTGACCTCCTCAACCCAATCTTGGTAACCCAATACCCCTTGGTAAGACTGGTTGTCAGACTTTCTTGCTACTGTCTACCGTAACGACTGCCAGAGATGTACTTGACAAATGACAGTCAGGACCCATCAATTTAGCTAACTTTCCGAAATGGTCACCCATCCACGGACCGACCGCGCTCAGCATTGCTTAACCTTACGATCGATCGTCCCGTGCGGCGTTTTCTTAGCCACGAACTCCTCCATATGTGGTATTTTCCAATACCTATAAATAATAACATCGAAAATAATTTATTCACGTCGGACGTGACTCCAGGGCAAAAGCCTGTCTATTTTTATCACCCCCCACTCCTCGCATGCATGTTCATGACGGATACCACATCTTATCATTAATAACACAATCGGTGCTGAGGTTATGACCCGACAGCGCCCACGTAACGTATTGATTTCTTTGGCAACGATGGAATTGGGTGATGGCAGAGAGATATCGATTTATTTACGACTACACTATAGCTTATATAATGAGGAGGTATAGAACTTGTTTATCTATAGGTACTTCATATCATAAAGCTGAAAAGTTTGTTTTTTTGAACGCATTAAGCTCAGAAACTGCTGATCCGCTTTTAAAAATCTTTCAGTGTTACAAAGCTCATTTATCGAGGAAGGCTATAAGCTACTTTTTATCCGGGTGCGCGGAGTTGTTCCTACGAGACGAGGGTGATAAGCTGGTGCATTGATAAAAAAACTCCAGCTAATAAGAATCAGACCTGTACTTATCGAGATTACCAATTATGTATTATTATTATCTATCCACACTGATATTACAAAGAGCAAATTATTGTTTGTTTATGCTTCATCCAAATAAAAGCGAGGACATACATATGTATGACCTATAAATTAATTATTTGCATTCTTACATTACATATTATACAGCCTTCCTCGATATAGGGCTACCTAACACTGAAATAAATTTTCAATTCGAGCCAGTAGCTCCTGAAATTAGCGCGTTCAACCAAACAAACACACTCTTCTGTTTTATAATATTAGAGTAAATTAAATCAGTTCTCGGTTTTAAGAAGTAATGTGGATCCATCATGACCTGGCACACGTAAAAACCTTTCTTTATCTCCGGACATATTTACGATATATTCATATTATTATCATTAGATAGATAATATGATCTTTATACCTCACTTACACAGTTGCTTATCATTTTGCGTAAGTGCCTAGGGAGACAAACAACATTGTTTTTGTTGAGTATTTGCGAGATGCGTGTATCTGTCTTGTTTGTTGAACATAAACATGAGAAGTTAGGTGTGCAATGTAGATGTTATATATTTCTTGCGGCAGGTTCAATTAGAGTTCATTCTTTGATGGTTTGTACCTTCAGATTTAATTTTTTATAACAGCCCACCTATGTGCCTGCCTTTATTATCTGTGTCTTCATCCTGTCTGTGTTTCTTTCCGATCCTCTACATGATCGCTCCCTTAAATGGGTTGCTCCCTTAAATGGGTTGCTCCCTTAAATAAAGCTTCATAACTCATTTTCGAGAGGAGATTTTCCAAATAAATAGTTTTATAAATAGATTTTGTTTTGTATTTTTTTTTACTACTACCCATCCCTATTATCTATATGTCTTCATCCTGTTTATCATTGTGTACCTATTTACTTCTGATCCTCTTCATGATCGCTCAACAACCTTTAAATAAATCTATCAGGGCCCTTTATAACTCATTTTCGAGAGGAGATTTTCCAAATAAATAGTGATATAATTTTAGCTGCAAGATTTTTCGCAAAATTAATGCAACTACATGAGGTCTGTTGAGAGAGGTTGAGAGATCATAATTAGGTGCTTGTCAGGTGTAACACGTTCCAATTCACACATAAAGTGAACATTCATGACAATTTTCATCAACAAAACACCTTTCTTAACCCTAATTAAATTTAACGTCATTATCACCTACCTAGCCTTTTACCAACAATAATTGGAGTCGGCTTCCAGTCTAACGGCCGAAATTAATAACCTATCTATCTGTTGTATTGCTTACTAGACTGAATTTTGACATTCGCTCCATATAATTTGTGTCAAATTCCTATCTCTAGTAAGCAAAACAACGGATAGATAGGTTATTAATTTCGGCCGTAAAAGATGCAACCGAGTACTACTTTTACATAGATAGACTGCCTATCTGACATCATAAACCCGGATCTCAGACCGGATCAGTTCCTACCTGAGTTTGGGCCTATCAGTCCTTAAATATATTGAAAACATATAATTCCAAGCTTACAGACGTTTGCCCTTTCCTCGTAAGCCAAAAACAAAGTCGTCCACATACAAAATACACACAAGGTTCTACGACACAGTCCCTAGTTCCGTGGGGTCGGAATGTAATGAATTATTTGCTCAGCTGATTGGACGCAGGCCCGTGCGCCCACAAATACAGTCAACTACATAATTACTGTTTATTCTGATCCTGTCAATATGACGTGTTTTATTGCACGTAGAAAAGTTTTCATCACTTAACTTTGTAGGTCATCTTTGAAGAGTTATTTGTTTGTCATGTTGGCAACTATGCAATTGCAGTTCGCCTATTACATGTATAAATTAAAAGGTTCAGAAGGAATTCAAAACATTCTGCTAATATTAACAGTGGATATTTATTAGGTACTCTTTCACGCAAAAAGTACTCAAAAGGCTTTTGATGAAATTCGGCAGCATTATAGTTTATTCTTCAGAATAACACTTGTATAGACTACTTTTTATCCAGGTGTGGATAAAATGTACTGCTGGCGGAAGCGGGCTGTCAAATTTTCCCGATCAACTTTGAACCCTATTATGCTTCAGCAAGAAAGTTGAAAATCTATTATGACAGATTTTAGTAACTTGATGAGCTGGCATCTATACATAAAATTAATCTTTTTAGTTACTAGCTAGATATACAATATTAAGAGTATCTTATCTTTTTGAAATTTAGTCTCACTGACAAAAATAATGAAAATTGAGTTTTTCATTCTTCTTAGATATAAACTGTAAAGCTTTTCAGCCTGCTTCGCCTAGTAGGACTTAGAGGATGTAATATTTGGCCCAGCGTAGCGTGTGCATTGCGCTTCAGTAGTCAGCGCCGCAATATTGCCTATCTACTGCTCACGAGACGATGCAACACGACCATATACCTATAGGCTGGGATTTGAAAATATTACCAACATATATGCATACACAGTCAGCGTGGCTAAGCAACAACCAAATGGAAGATTAAGGGCCAGTTTCACAGGTTGCTAATAAGTTCCAGATAGTTTATATGGCAAATAATTTCATACAAATTCTGTTCCATTTTTTAATTTATCTGGTAGATATTGGCTGTCTGTAACCTGTGAAACTGGCCCTAAGCTACGTTTGGCCTGGTTGGACATGACCGTTAATGGTAAATACATGGGTGACTATCTATGTCATAAAAAGTTCCTCCATGTTTCACAAACTACATATACATATATTGCATGCCTAATATGGTGGAGCAATGTGAGTGCACAAAAACATTTAGAAAAACTTTTAAAAATCGATCTCACAATAAAGATCTTTGACTTTAAAAATTGCAACTTATTTAGGGCCTGTTTCACCAACTACAAATAAGTTCCAGTTAGTTTATTTGGCAGATAATTTCATAAAAAAAAACATTTTTTTTATTTATTCGGTAGCTATTTGGACATAGTGAACCTGGCCCTTAATCTAAGAAACAATGACAGAAATAACAAAAAAATAATATCTAGGTACAATTCTACATAACGAAACAAAATGACTATGACACAGGTCATTTTCATCAACACAAGTGTTTGCCAGGCAATTGTGACCGCCAATGGCTTTTATTAAAAGCATCGGTTTTTTATTAATATGACTTTAGGATTGGTCGGTCTACATTGAAATTCGAATGTCCCAATTGCAATTGGTGATGATTGTTTGCGATAGTGACGTAATATTGAAAGAAAACAAACTACTTATTACTTATAATACTCCACTAGGTAACGTGATGTCCCCCTTTTAACGTGGGGATTCACCAAATAACTCCTGCTGCGGATGCAGCTGAAGCCGCTGGAGGGAGTGTCTTACAGACCTTTACAGACTAAAACTCACTTTTGTTTCTTTTAGAGGCCTTTGTGTGCAAGGGCCGCCGGGTGTGCCTGGCAGGCAAGTGATGACTCCTTTTTTTGAGGGAAATCATCAAAATACCGCTGAGAATGCAACTGGAGGGAGCATCATACTCTTACTGAATAAAACCCACTACGTTCCTTCTGAAGCCTGTATGCAAGGGCCAAGGTAACTCTTACGAACAACCCACAGGCCTGTGATGAAGCGCTTTTTTTTGTAAAATCATCATTGTTATGACCCCTCAGATGAATTACTTGTCACAGCTTCTCAGCTCATCTCTAACAAATGGAAAATATTTTAAAATAACTTTATGTCCCTTTTTTTCGTTTCCCTTCTCGCTATTGACGTCAATCTACCTATTTACATTACATAGGTACATCTTTTAGGTACTACATCGCTGTCCATTATCTGAGGTTAAGTACCTGTGCGTGGGTATAGGACGCCTCATGCATTACACTGAGTTACTGACAGGCAACACGCTAATTATGCCGACGAGATCCAATTAATGACCTGATTGGACTACGTACGTTACTGTTTTGAAGTATTAATGTAGACTTAAAAACCTTTAAATACAATCTCAGACTAGGACCTCGCAACAATGTTACGGTAGATGACAACTAGTCAAATTCATTACTTTTATTGAACTGTTTGAAACGGTTTACTTGTTAGCATTTTGTATGAAAATACTTATATTTGACGTCACAGATTTTTGACATCAAGTTGTACCTACCTATACTTATTTCGATTATATTATCGATAAAAAAATGGAAACCATTTTCAGTTCAGAACGATAAAATAAACTGACATTATTTTAAGATGCTTTACAACAGGGTTATTATAAAGTATTTTATTTTTGACTTCGTCATCATCCCTCTTGTCCCACGTTTTTTGACACTCACTTTTCTTGTTTGTTCGTTTTTAATGTTGAATAGATTCGTTCAAGCAGAAAAAATCTTCAACAGCAGTAGACAGCAATGAAACCATAATAGGTACTTTTATATGCGGAAGACTAACGGAACGGAATCTCATAAACCATACATATGCATTTTACACGAGTTCTTTTCAGACCGTGATCAACTGATCATACTCCATATCTCCTCATACAAATGCACCTACATTATTTACATATACGGACATACGATACATCGAAAAGAAATACTTTTCTATAGTCAACGTTTTCATGTGTGTGCGATTGCTTGATTACCGGAGAACATACACAATAGAGAGGACGCACTTTTCCACCATTTACGTTCACCGTCACCACTAACGCGCGCTCAACACAGCGCAAGCTCTGATTTATCTAGTGTCCAATAGTGTGCATCTTTTTTATTTATTTTTTCTTGTTGGAAATCATCAAATGACCCCTCTCGCGGTGGGCACGGCTGGAGGGAGTGTCAGACTACTGACTAAAATCCGCTATGTTCCTTCTGGAGGCCTTTGTGTGCCAAAGCCGCGGTAAACAACCCGCGATCAAACACACGAAGACACTGTGCCTTTTGCGTCATTTACTATCTAATTAGGCAATGATGTACTCAGACTTACGCAAGCTTCTTTCATTATGGCCTTATAATATTAATTACCTGCAGACCGCGAATGTTCCGATGACGCAAATTAAGAGTGCAAATTACGTTTGAACCAAAAATCTCGTCAATTCGTCCTCCCACAGAATCGTTAGCCGAGTTTTGATAATTCTGACGCAGGTGTCTTGGGACACAGTGTTTATGTGTAGGTAATGAAGCGTGGGCGGGTTGTTTGTGATCTGAATGGGCTGGGTGAGACTCAGGTGCTACGGATAGATAGGCCTACCTTTCCTAATCTACCTGTTGGAGCAGAATTTGGCAGTGACGTATAAACTTTTAAATTAATTAATTGCTGAATCAAAATAGCAATGTCTAAAAAGGCAGTGCGCAAGTATTTATTCATCTTAAAAAGAACGGTCAAGGACCCATTACACACTATATGTATGTATCATTAAAGAAAAGACAGGTGCTTTCCTCTCACAAAAAATCAGACATTTCTATAGCATCTGCCATTTGCTTTTGAGTCCAGGAGAACATTAAGAGCGTCTAATGTGAGGTGTTGGCGACATGGAGTGTGCAACTGTGTATTGTTTATTTGAGTTTGTAGAGTCAAAGTTTCTTACACAGAAATGTAAACACTTAAACAGAGGCACAGTTTGGGGATGACATATGCAGGGGAATCTTTACTACCTACCTCTCTAACATATGGTCTAAACAAGCGACGACGCCTTGTAAGTTGAGAATAGCCACAAGAAGTCCACTGACTGCATTTGATATTCTTAAAGCAATTAAAGTACTTGGAAACCCGATAACCTACTTTATGGTCAGATGTCATTCTGGCGACATATAAACAGTTTAGTTAGACCCCCCATTATTCTATTACAGGTACGAATATAGACCCACGTGCAGGCGATTATTCAATAAAAGTGCACACTCATGCACGTTGCAATGCTGGCTACTCAATTGGCCCAGCCAGACCCGCCTTGAGGGGCATTAAGTTGATAAAATGTTTGTGACCTCGTTACGTTGGCTATTGTGGCAATATAGGCAGGTTTTGTTCAGCAGAGAACCTTAAGAGAGAAGTTTGTTCAGGCTATCTGCAGAAATATTGCCCTACTTCAGCCGCCAGATGGCGTTGTGAGATTGGTTCACAGAAATATCACAGGCACATAAGATTTTTAAGGCTGTAGGTACTAGCTTCATTAATCTGAGGTACTAGCAATGTCGTTTACATATTACTAGTCAGTTAGGTAAATATACTTGTGCAAATCTGGACCGGGTTCCCTTCCACAAAGCGATGGGTAAATTCGTGAATGAATAGACAACTTAGCTACACTGAAAGAATTTTTCAAATCGTTCCAGTAGTTCCTGAAATGTATTGTACCTATGCGTTATAGCAAACAAACAAACTCTTCAGCTTTTTTAAGTAAGGATCAATACATAATGATATCAACACCTGTTAAAACTTTTTATACGAAGACGTATACATACATATAACATCACTCTTTTTTGTGAAATAAATAAAGGCATGATGTGGACGACGACAGGTGGCTTGATATTTTTTCTAGGAAGAACGTGACCCTATAGCAAGCACAAATAGCATGTGTGTGATACTATTATCATAACAGCTGTTTTTTTTTTATCTATTACGTTCGAATTTATGCAGTTACCTACCTTACATCGAGCGCGGCGTCTCGTCCCGCACCCAAATAAAAAAGGATCTAGGTCTATCTCCTTTGGCATGGTGTCACCTAACTTCATACCAAGTTTAATCTCAACCAAGGATGCACAAGGCAATAATTGAGTAAGAAAACAATAAAAGTTTTTTTTTTATTTGACAAAACTATGGTTTTACTTTCAAACCATATAAGGCAATAATAAGTTAAAATACAGTTAAATATTATAAATACACTTAAATAAGTACATAGAGAGCCTCTAACTGAATACTTACGGAATGTCGTTATTTCAATACATTGAACATTCTGGCAAGAATGAACCATTAAAAATAAATTCCCCCCCACAACAGAACACCTATTTTCGGTTTCGTAAATAAAGGACGAAATAAATAAAAGAAAAATACAAGAATCTTAAAACTATCACTTTGGAAAATATTATGCTTTGGACACCATAGGAAAATACTTAATGCATAATTATTAAAAACTACTGTTAATAAACTAAGAAATATGTGTAAAAAATCATAATTCAATTAAGTACATTGAGAGTAATGTAATAATATTCATAAAATCTATAAAACTTGGAACTTACCTAACTTGTTTATGATAGAACTATAATGACTGAAAACCTTAACAAATAAACAGGGTTCGAGGAAATTATTTCAATACATATTACAAATGGACGAATTTTTAAAAAATTTCCATCTGTTTTAGAAAATGTAGGTATATCTACCTATCATATTTTTACATATACATAATATGTTGCAATACTATTCTGATAAATATTACAGGCAAGTTTTTAGTTTCATCAAAATCTATCCCGTAGTTTTAGAGGGAGAGAATCAACCATCCATCCAGCCATACAAACTTTCATAATATTATATAAAGTAGGAAATATCCCATATTTTTAGTTTTATAATAAATATCGGATACTTTCGAGCCCTGTATCAACCAACTATGTATTTGTACTATACAAATCTTCCCATAACTTAAATAGAACAATACATGCTTTGGTAATAAATCATGTCAGTTCTGAAATCTGCAATTATTCCTCACATATTTTGCTGTAAAAATTTCCTCTCATTGATACAGTTTTCTAGCTCATCATGGTACTTATCTATTTTAGCGTCAAACCCCGGACTTTGGATGTCATAGTCAAAACTATTGCCTGTTATGACTTTCTCTTGATTCAGAGTAGAATCAAACCGGACCTTCTTACCAGGGGTGTTGGTTTTATTGTGAGAAACATCAGCATTGTCACTCCTCTCTTTCAAAGGAGTTATATTCATGTTAAGATGCGTATTCCTTATTGTTTTAACTGTTTGATATTCATGTTCGTCTATTTCCTCAATCTCAATTTCATCTGAATTGTCTAAATTCAGTGCTGGGTTCTCAATCCCTGAGTCTTTTGTCTCAGTCTTTTGTTTTGGCAGTTTCCTTGGCACTTCATATGGATTCACGGTCACATTATTTTCTGTCTTCTCACCCTTGAATGTCTTTCTTAAAGTCTTGAAAACCCTCTTGGATAATCTGTTGCCAACTTTCAAGAATGGGTTTTTCACCTTTTTGCTGTCATTGGAATCATTGGACGAGTCTTGATGTGCATTTTTGTTTAAATTTATAATATCCACAGCACTAAACTGTGACACGTCATGCCCTAAAATCCTGCTTTGTTTATTAAATTCGTTTACTTCATCAATGTTTTCATAAACTGGGCTTTCTGCTCTATAGTTGTCTATATTCTCATATTCAGGCTGACCATCAATAGATTCATTTACTGTTGATATTGTGCTGTTTGTGTCTCCAAATAATCTGCGTGGTTCAAGGACCTTTTCAGCCTGATTTGGGAGTACCGCAGGCCTGGTGAGCACTTCCTCACTATATTCCAACTCTGGCTTTGTTGAATCTAGGTTCAAGAATGGATTTTCACTCGGAATGTCTCTAGGCAAGGTATTTGCTAAGTTTGGATCTAGGAAAGGATTAGTGTTCTTAGTATTAATCCTTTTCTTTTTGGTTATAATTGTGATAGTTTTTATTTCCATTATATTACTTTCATTCAAATCATCGTCATAAAACAAAGATTGGTTCGATATATTTGGTGAGTCCAAACCCAGTCTATCTATAAAACTCAGGTTCAAATTATTGGAATTATTGATGAATACTTGGTTTGTTACATTTGTTTGTATATTTGTTATTGGCGAGAATACTTTTGTGTCGTCATTTGTCATAGTGCTTAAAGACTTCTGTTCCAATACTGATATTCCGGAATCTATATCATCATGAGTGACTGACATTTCCATGATATCGTTATTGAGCTGTATACTTTGTGAATAAGAATTGTCTTGAGTAATATCTCGAAATGTTATGGAGTGGTCATTTGACTGTGGCTCATGCGGCTGCAACTGGGGTGCTCTGGCCAAGTTCGCATATATTGGTTCACTAGAATCCATACTTGTATCTTCCGTTGTGTCATATCTGACGTTTTGTCTAACATTTTCAATCTCTCTAGCTAGCAATTTGTTGACTGCTGCCTTATTAATTCCTAAATCTAATGCAGTGTTGTCAAATGTGGCGATGTCTCCGCAGCTACGTGTCCGCTTCCTCTTCTTGATTGGTTGAGTGATCTCCATAGCGGTGTTACACATACGGTCTTCGTTGGCAAGGATGTCTAACGCCGGGTTAAGGTAAGCGTTAGGGCAAGGAGTTGCAATCTTCCGTTTGCTCTTTGCCGGTACTATTTCAAATTTATTGTTGTTTACTGGGTCCATTGCAGTCTGAAATGTAAATAAAATCTTGTTTAAATATGTTTTATTAGAATTTTAATTTTATTGCTTCAATATTAAGTTAAAATTACTTAGTACATGTTTCAAGATCATGAATAAGTAAAAATCTATGTCTGAAAGTGTCTATAACATGATTAAATTATATATCTCACGAGAAAATATTTTAAACTATAGCACTGAGCAACTTTATGGTTGAGTCAGTGATTTTCAGTGATCAATTGATAAAAGAACTAACAACAATAGCGTAAAAGTGAAACGTAACATTCATACCTTGAAACTTACAATATGCTACAGCAAACATCAAGGAAAACACTATATACACGCACAAAACACAATAAATTTCAATTTCTATATGTAGTTTATTAATATATCGCTTACTTTCATTGATAACTTTCCGTTTAAATACTGTAAACAAAAAAAACCGGCAGGTGTTCAACAACCGTTATTATTTGACAGTTGAATGAAACCAGTTGCCATATGCCAGAAATTAATTTCTACCACTTCATAATTATCAATTTTCGCCATCAGATGGCGCTGAATGATACTGGGAATAATTTGGCATGAAAATGTTTTTAATTGTTTTTTACTTTACAATAATATGAAACGTATTTATATTAAGCAGGCGATAAGTTTAGATTAAATAAAAAAAATCATTATACTGCATAAAAATATATTTCTAGTTCAAATCACAATTTCCGATTCTTGGAATCAACATAAAACATTTTTTCAATAACACAAGCATATCACATACAAACGTTGATAAGAAATTAAGTGGAATTTTCAACTAAACTAGACTACTGTGCACATAAATACAAAACCTTAAGTACCTACGGTACCGCCACCTTATGTCTATTGTGACGCTATATTTATGACGTAGTTAAAAGTTTAGGTACAGAAGTTATCATGGAGAACACGTTTACAGTTTTTTTTAATCAGGTCCCAATTATTTTTTGTCATACTAGCTCAATAAAAAGTTTACAGTTTTGAGCATACCTTCTAATTTGCCGCATATAATAGTCAATTTTATGAATTACGCATTAAACTTACAATTGATATTATTTTCAATCATGAAAAACGACAAAAATGCGAGTAATTCTAATGATTAACCTTTCAATGAACGTGACCCTAGCTCATTTGAATATTAATATATAATTGAGCGTCATTTGTTTATGGATGGACATTCACAATGACTGGTAGTCTAATATTTACAGAATTATATTTTATAAGTGTAGGTATCAGATAGAAGTAAACATCAGAGCTAAAAATACATATAATTTTCTAGAATCAAATTGGGCTATGCTGAACATAAACAAATCAATCATTGTTAGATCCCCTTCTATATCAATCAAAGCATCAATATTTCTTTTTTACCTTATCTATGTATAGTTCTAAAACTCGTTTCCTTTTAATAGCATATACAATTATTTCTCACATACCGTTTTATTTATAGCTTTTTTAATAGCATAAATTCCTATTAGTTTTCTTTAAATGTTTTTGCGCAATTATATAACACAATTATTGTGATAAGGAGTCATTATTTTCGCATGAATTTGCCGATAGAAGCACAACCTTTCACTTATATACTTTGAATTACGGTTTTATACTAATATAATTTGAATTAAAGTATTAAATGAACTTTAAAGAGTGCTGTAGCATACTGCTAATTATTTAGATTAAATAACGACTGCTTCTGTTATTTTTTCCATTATTTTGTTTCAAACCCAGTTTTTGCTTCGAATTTTACATGCAATCTGTAAAATGTATATGATACGGTAAATAAATGAATAAATAAGTTACAGCGACTACTTCTTTAATAGCTTATAAGATTAATTAACTCATATCACAAGAGATAACATGTCATTTTTATTTTATATCAAAGATTACTGTTGGGAAGCCTAATTAATCCATTCTGTCTATCACTTATCGTACACGATTTTTACATATTAATCCAAAACGATCAACTTATTATTGTCCCTAATATTTCCGTTCCCGCAGATAAAATTATATAACAAAAAAATCAGAACTTTTTTGGTAGTTTATACTGAACAATATAGGTACTTTATTTATGCAGATCATAATAATATAAAATATACGTTGTATCACGTAATGTGCCAATATATATTGGGATTATAGTCGTTAAGGTTAGGTACATACATGAAGCGGATTATACATATAAATATTAAGACGAACATTTGACAATTTATTTAAGTTAAAATATCATGCCATCTTTTGGCTTATATTAAGCTTAACCTAAAGAAACTTCTGTCACCTCCTCACCTTTACTCTCTAACAACAAAATCAATTTTCTAATAAAACAACATTGTATGTCTGTTAACAATTATCAAACTTTTTATGTACAACAACAATTATACCCACTTTTTTATTTTCTCATACGCTATACGAGCCGTGTGTATTTTAACTGATAGTCCGATCAACACTATCTAAACTTCTTATCAATTGTATTTATAGATTTATAATTGACAATATTTTGTAGTAAATGTTGCTAAGATCGTTTGGAACTTTTTCAGATTAAATAAAGATGATTACTCCAGTCATTCGACACCGCTATCGTATTTTTTTTCTATCCCAACTTAAGTAACACTTAAATGCATATTGTACTAAATTAACATATAATTAGAGAACGACACTAAAACTGGCTATTATAATGAAAAAGGTAACGATTATTATTTGTGGCGGATGCCATGTCGAGTTTCGCGAAATTTAACAAATATCTGTCATGTTTTTTTACATATTCTACCTGGATTAACATAAAATATGAGGCCTAAAGTAATTTAAAAGGAATTTTTGATACCTTTGATTTAGGGCATCAAAAATTACTTTGATATCAACATCACTTTTCATATCGTATTTTAACTTAGGTAAAATCATTTAAATCTTTCCCGCTTCAGCCGGAGTTTCAAACCGTAACCGCTTTGTACAAACTAAATTTTCCAGAAACTATTTGTCATTAAAATACAGGTTATAAATAATCAAGCGGCCTGACCATCGCCAAAAAATCTACATTATTAAAAAGATACATCAATTACCTTTCACTTTTCGTTATAATACCAGAACAATTTCTCTCTGACTCCTTAATCAATATCCAGGTTTTTGAAAGCTTTTTCCATGGCTTTCTCTCGTTTCTTGTCAGGTAAAGCATCGATTCTCTGTTCCTCCTCAGCTTTGAAGTAAGGTTCCAAGAGTTGGAGCTGCTGCATGCACTTCTTGTGTAGGGTCTGCGTGTCAGGAAGCGTGCCGCCGTAGTCTTGAGGGAGTGCTGACCGCGGCACCACGGTCTCGTAAAACTTCTCAAGATCCTCGTTCTTGTTGTGGAATTTGAGCTGGAAATAATTAACAGGAGATTTTAGTTACGTAGAAGTTAAGGTGGCCTAGTACGTAATGCATCAGCATCACAAGTATGAATGTACTTTTTCGATTCCAGGCCAGGCAAGTACCAATGCAACTTTTCTAAGTTTTATGTATTTTCGAAGGAACACCTCTACAATAAACCCGGACTATAAGAGTCCAATATCACCAACCCGCTTTGAACAACCGTGGTGATCAACGCTCCATCATTCTCTGTATGAGAAGAGGCCTATACTTAGCAGTGGGACGATAAAAAGCTGATGACGATGATAGTTACATACATTAAGTTAAGTATGAAGTAAATGTGAAATGAATTTTATCTTAACAGCTTGATCAGCAAGTCACAAAAATGCTCGGTTTAACCGGCTTGAATTCATAATAGCATCACTGATCATAGTAAAGATTATATAATATTATCTTAAGTTATAAACCATAGCGTTTTAGGTATTCAACCTCAGATTAATCCATATACGAGAGCCAGATATCCATAAGACGCAAATGATGAAACTTAATTCCCTTGGCCCAGACCCATGTTGCACAGAACCATCGATTAATTCTTAAAACAGGTTTAGTATACAATCCTATAGTATGAGTTATATAGAGGCGAGGCCGTAAAAATGTCAGCGGCAAACAAACTTGTTGAGAAAAGTTATAAAACAAGCAAATAATAAAATTATAAGATATGGATAACGACATGACATCAGCGGACCAATAGCAGGTGTGCGTATTACTTTATTTCTTCAAGTACAAGTTCAATGTCTATTTTGTTAATCGGTCCAACATTGTTTAGGTATTCTGCATATTGAATACTGATATGATATTTAAATCACAGTGATTTGCTTTAAATTCCGTTCATTGAAAGTCGGAACTGTTACAGCAGAATTCCGAGAAGAATGTTGCCATATAATCATATAAAAATGGATCAAAAAATAGTATTTATTTCTAAGAGCTGAAGTTTCTTTAACAAAAGCATTGAGTAGGCAGGCACCACGAGGAAAATTGATTTTATGCATCTTGCATATTGAGCCGTGAGATTACATTACATTCTGCGAAAAATCGATTAAGTACCAGAAAAATTACAGAATTTTACACACGTTTGTTATAATAACCTTTCTCGATAAATGGGCTATCTAACTCTGAAATACTTTTGAAATCGGAAGTTGCTCCTGAGACTAAGGGTTTAAATTTTCCAATTATATCTATATAATCTAGCAGGTGTACGTGATTAAATAAAACGTAGGAATTAAAAGTAAATCTAGAAGACAAAGGGCCAGTTTCACAGGTTATCAGGTCATCATTATATCACAGTATAAATTTAAAAATGGAACAGAATTAGTATGAAATTATCTACCAGATAAACTATCTGGAACTTATCCGTAATCGGTGAAACTGGCCGTAAATGACGTAAATATTTTTCAATGCATAAACACTCACTGGATCCCTAGAAACTTCTCAAGTGTTAGGTTAAAAAGACAAGTACTAAAAATACAAATCAAGTTGGATATGACATGTCAAGGCTATATGACTGATTCCCAAGTTCGAAGCAAACAGCCACGTAGTGTCAGATCAAATATTACGTACGAAGTACCTACGTTCATGCGCAATTCCATACTGTGATTTATTACGAGGTAAAACCGTGACTTGTTTTCTGCAGTCTACTCAGAATTTATGTGAACCTGTCGGTCAACTACTCGTAATGATCAGTTGAGCAATTTCTGTCACCCAAGCAGGATAATAATAATAGCGTCCAGACAGATTGTCGGGAACGGCGGCTGTCCTCTTAGCTTCGCAGGGCATATTATAGTGTACAAGTATTTACGCGGACATAGTTGCTCTACCTATTTCCCCACTCTCCTACCCCGATGGGACGGCAATCAACACGATTGGAGAGATCAGACGCAGGTGTAACAATTAACAACATCCAGATTTCGGGCTGCTTCTTGAAAGTTTATAAAAACCAACGAAAGAAAGAAATGAACTAGACCAAGTTGAATATATTCCACAGAGAAGCGACGGTATGTTTTTACCCATACATACATGAAACTGCTAAAAAATCGGCATATTATAACGCAAACAAATAATTCTAAGTATTTAGGATTGGCTGTAGTGTCCAATTATTTTCTGACGTGACTGCGCTTTCCAGATGATCAAATTAACTTGATGCTTGCGGAAAATAAAGATAAATTAGGCAGATAAAGGACGCTTCAAGCTTAACTTATGCTACTGCGGACGTGATTATTAAAAAGGGACTAATATTTTTATTGTTTTTTTTTTATCCGATGTCCTCGAATATTCAATTTAGCAAATTGAAAAACATAACTTGACCTCCAAATATGTATACATTTTTATCGAGAGGAGTAGGTAACTACTTTACCATGGTGTACTATTAAAATACTCACCCATTGATGTGGTATTAAAACCAATGGAAGGTATTTGAAAATCATAAAAACTTACCATATCAAAGAACTTCTTGTCCATAAAAGGCCTTATGAGCACCATTAATTTGTCTAACACGGGCTCTGTGTTCAGTACATGTATCGCACGCATGCGCACTGGCATCGCCTCTTGCACATACTGAAAGAATTTCCGGAGACACCTGGAATTATTGCAAATTTGTGATTTTTTAGGAACATATCGCAATATTTGGCTAGTGTTCCTATTCCTGAATATATTGGTATAAAGATTTAAGTATCTGGCAATTAATAAAACACAGTCATAATAATTATGATCATGTGATTTTGGCTTGTTATTTAATCAAATCAATTTGATTTACTTCATAGACTACAATGTCAGAAATTGTCATTTGATATGAAACTAATTCTTTAAGTTTAGTAATATTATTTTCTTTTTAGGGTTGCAACACACATATCAAGTTAGAAAAGGATCGTTACCGTATCATCGTTCATAATTTGTATGAAATTCCCTACTGTAATACACACTAATCGAAATCGTAGAGTAATCGACACGCCTCGAGACAATAGGTCGATCTGAGGGTGACTGTTAAAATCCATTTCCGAGTTGATATGTATACCTTTAATATATGAAAATTAATAGGCCCAAAAATAAGTATAAGGAAATACAGACGACAATTACACATATCGGTTTAAGCTACTGTTAACCTAGCATTTACTCGTAGGTATTTTATGAAACTCTTGATGAATTGATTCTTGATGATGAAAAATAAGACATTGATTTGTGTTTATAAATTCAAGCGAAAATGAGACATTTATATGCACTTCTTTTACCTTTGTCTATCCTTTTGAAAGCTATGAAAATATAAATATATATACTATCATAACATTTGTATTATATTATTTAAACTTCATTGTTTTTGCAGCTGTGAATCCATTACTTTGAGATTCCAGAGATAACTATCAACATATTATATAACAGAATAATAACTGAGAAGCAATATTTCATAACAAATATCATAAATACTAAGTAGGTATATAGCTATAAGTAATAATGAAATAAAAAGAAAAATACGTATTGCCGTTAACGCTTAAATATGTGCAATGGATCCACGTTACAAAAACAAATAAAATGCTAATACTTACGATAAGCTAACTTTTGTGAGATGTCCAAACTTAACTCCGCGCATATCAAAAAGGAACATATAACCTGGTTGAGGTCCCCGTTTGGTGAGACATAAATCTGAAAGAACAAATCAGAAAGTTACTATAAATTGGTAGTTTACTTTCTTACCAAAACAAAAAAATACTAAAATGGTAGATTTTTTGTTACTGGGCTCATTGATTTTCGCGATTTTCTCTCGTCTCAAGGCCACTAGACAATTCTTATAAATGCCGATTCGGTATTTTTATTATGTTTACTTATCGAATACGAATGCTCAAAGGAGTGTCTTAAATCAAATACGGGTTAAATCCGCTTTGCAAACTCGATCTCACATTTGCGTCATTCGATAATAATATTGTTTTCGTCGTTAGAAACCCTTCGTTTTTTAACTTGTCTAACTAGTTTACACTAATACAACGATTTACTAAAATAAAAAAGTAATTGAATGTTTTGTTAACAGCTTAGGTGTCAATCAATGATACGTATGCATCTCTTTTATTCCTATTTTCCTTTCGCAGGTATGCTGGAAGAGATTTCTTTAGAAATAAGCATTACCTTTGTAAATTCTTTCTTTCCTTTTTGTATTTATCTATCTTGTGTGTACATAAATCAGTAAATAAATAAAAAAGTACCAGCATCAATCAAAAACATAAAGGACTGCCTGAAGAAGAAAAAATGTCTGAAGTGCCTAATGCATGAGATATACCCGTTAGGCAGTGGAACATGCGATTCCATATCCTGTCTTGTCACTATGTGGTTATAACAATACACACGGAATGTCTATATTATTTAAGTCTTTGCATCTTTCCCTAGCCTATGTGAAGGTCATAAAAGCCCATTCATATGACGTCATTCGCAGATTCCAATGCAATTGCCACCTACGTCATAATGTGCGGGAAAACTCGTCTATTTCTGGAAGAATACATCTCCTTAACGATATAGGGGGTGAACCTAATCCCATATAAACACGACAGTTAGTTTGAATTACCTCTCGTTCATGTAAAAATACTTTTACAAAAGTGTAAGGACACACTAATTTGGATGAAATTTTGCACAATAATAATAATAATTCATACTTGGATTAATTTATAAGAAGCATCTTATCCCGGTAGCTGATCCCAAATAAACACCGCGAATACTTTCCTAAAGTCGCAAAGCTGAATTTAAAACAATCACTCACATTATGAAAAATAATCAGCCAGTAAGAACGTAAAGAAACAGTCAGGAATTCGAAAAAACATAGCCATAAAAGTTAGGTTCATCTCGGCAACAGCGTCAGACTTTGTAGGTACGTAGTTGTCTGACGTCATGTTTTGATTTCATACAATCGATAACTAGCGACCCGGGTAGTCTGCAGCAGTGAGTCTACCCGTTTATAGCCTAGTATTATGTTATGTACTCGCTAAGTGACAGGATATTGTTTACGATGATATCAGCAGTAGATATTAATGCCGTGGGTTCATTAACAGGAGTTCGAAAATTGAATTTATGTTTTTATTTCATTATACACCAAATTACTCTCAAAACTAGTTTCGGCTAACTTTAAAGCTCAAGATAATTAGTAAGTTGATAAATGACAAGTCTCAATTTAAGAGAAATTTACGGCTGGAAAGCAGCCATTATAGTGAAACTTCATCGTACCTCATATCTACGGAGACATTACCAAGACCTGACCACGGAAGCATTTAACAAGCTTTTCTGGACGAACCATCGATATCAGACTATTGGACGGTTTTGAGCACCTATATAAACATTTTATTAATATTTATACTAGCAGACCCGGCCATGCGTTACTGTGGGTTGCTAAAGGTTTTATATACAATAGAGAGAATAATTTACAATAAAATTAAATTTTGTGTATAAATTAAGATGGAATCTATACTGTCTTTCAAGTTGGATCAAACTGCACGCGAATTTGCGTAAAATCGGTTAAGAAGCTTCTAAACCTGTAAGTCCATCACGCGTAAACAACTTGATATTCATACATATTACGATAAATTTTACCTTAGAGATTAATAGATAAACATCTATAAGGGTGTATGTCCCCTAAAATGTTTATCACCACTGTCAGAGGTATTTAAGATACATATTCAAAGTACAAATCTAATCTAACTTAACCTGCATCTCACCTGTGATCTGCTGCTTCAAACAATAAAATTACAGCTCGATCATAATTATACATGTTAACAGTCACAGGTGATGAGATAGGCAACGTGGTCAATTACAGTTCATTATGTAAACGTTTACGTAAGCCGAGGGTCTAAGCGGCAGCGTTTATGTTGTTATTTTCTACAAGAATGTAGTTGGGATCGTAAATTGTTGCAGGCCCATAAACAGTATATAAGTAATAGACACTGGCAACATTATTATTCTTAAATTGAAGGTATTCTGCATTGTAAACTACATTATTTGCGTAGCCTTTTCCCAAGCTATGTTGGGGTCGGCTTCCAGTCTTAACCGGCTACAGCTACCAGCTACCAGGTACCAGTGCTTTACTTGGAGCAGTCGCCTGTCTGAACTTCTCAACCCAGTCACCTGGGCAACCCGATACCCCTTGTCAAGACTGATTGTCAAACTTTCTGGCTTCTGACTACCCGTAACGACTGCTAAAAATGTACAAATGACCCACTAATTTAACGTGCCTTCCGAAACACGGAGCAACTCGTCATGACAAGATAGTCACCCATCCCCGGGCCGACCGCGCGAAGCGTTATTTAACCTTATGATCGATCGACCCGTGCGGCGTTAGTTATCCATTCTCTCGTCAATATTTTCCCGCTAATTTTCCCTTCCCTACGCTTGCCCCAATATCCTTCTTTATATACTAGTATTTGAGAACATTTAACTAGACCAGAGCTAATAGTAATTTAATCGATAAGTACAAAATACTGGCTATTGAGTATAGAGCATTAATCCGTCTGCAATGCGTGGCTATTATGCCAATTTCCCTCGGCGGCCATTCTCGGTAGTGGCACAGATTACACGCTAGATACCACAGACTAAATAATTGGAAGTTATTGACTACATGGCGTTACAGACTAAACTGCCTGTACTTCTACGCTTTGTGTAAAGCCAAAGGTCGCCAGGACATAAAGCCACTTCATCATCATCATCAGCCTTTTTATCGTCCCACTGCTGGGCACAGGCCTCCTCTCACACAGTCACCACGCATGCTCAATGCGGGTTAGTGAATTAATAGATTTTCAACTTTATCGCTGAAGCATATAGTTCAAAGTTGATTGGGAAAATTTCATAGTTTCGGGAAGCTTGATGTGCTGGCGTCTGTACAATTTTGACACTGAGCTTCAAGTTTTGTAATTGTATTGCAAAAGCGGCTAAGCTGTCATCTTAAAAAGACTTACGACGATACGGTTATACTCTACATCGATTATACCCGTCCCTTGCTATCCAGAACATTGAACAACTGCGAACAGCAGTTAGACTACGGCATTGTGGCCTATGATAAGGTCAGTACTAAACACTGCATTGTAAACTTATGTTTGTGGAAAGCCTGTGTTTATAGACCTTTGTACTTACGGCTGCACTATAATTAATCGCTGTTATTGCATTGTATACTACTACATTTCCATTTAAACGGAATATGAATATGTATTTATTTTTCCATGCACTGTAGATATTTACAAGTCTCCACGATTATGTTATAACAGATTGCTTCGAGCTGTTTGAATGTTGTAGGCTTTCATATCAATTGGATAAGTCACGTAATCCCATCAGCCCTGTAGACCTCTAAAATGTATAGACAGGACGGTGAGACAACTTCCTATGTGATATCTGTCTATCTTGTATAGGTACAATCTCATTCAGCTGCTCCCGACCGTGAAATTTGGGGCTCAATTTGCGCATGAGTAAGCCAACGCTATGTGCTTCTCTTTTTTATACATATGTAGAATAACATTTCTTTAGGCTTTTGACTGTTGACTAGTTAGTCTTTTACGATTTTCTGAAAAGGTATCTGGATACTGGACTGTCACTTTTAAATTGTTGATGTATAATTAATTCACAAGTCAATCGTACATTATTTGGCTACAAATAAATTAAGTTTTTTTATCTGTTTAATAAAAGAACATATGACATTTTCCTTCTTTTTAATTTGCTTACATTTTTTGCGTATTTTGTTTGTATTTTGTGTAGTTGCCACTGCTTAATTATGTGCATAAAACGCATAAAAAACAATAATACAGTAATCAAGTAGGTACTAGGCGAAAACTGGTCTACCTTGACAACTTGCGAATAATTTGCGAGAAGGGATCGTTTCGCAATACGCAAAGGATATTATGTAGGTCGTTTCGCTCGCAACACATAACTTTTTAGCAAGTAGGTAAACAATGCTTGTTCTGGCTAGACTTTATATTGATCTCTATAACAACGAGAGCAAACTGAGAAGATTATAATGTGTGAAAACACATTCAGCCTAAATTGTCCTATTTTAGTAATATCTGGACTCGCCCACATGACAACAATATATTGTAGCGACACTACATACTTCGCCATCTAGTTAAATACGGAAGAAAACTATGCGACAATCCTGCATCATACAAGTAGGGTTACCAACTTTTTTTCTATCAAATATAGTATATTTGAAGTGATTTCCTGAAAAAATATAGTAGGTAGATGGTAAAAAAAAAGAATAAAAATATAGTATGTGATTAAAATGTGATTTTATTTTTTAAATGAATATTATTAATATTTGCGCTAGACGTAGAGTAGCGAGAGGGCGGGCTTGAGTTAAGGCTGTGTTCCGGCTTACGCAAAATAAAGTAGTTTCGCCTACTATATTTTTTTTATAGAAATATATTATTTGATCCCTTAATATAGTAGGATACTATATTATATAGTAGGGTTGGCAACTATACATACAAGCAGAGTTTACAACGTCATTCAACATAATTATATAGAAGAAACCGACGACAACTGTCGGGGCAGCGGCCCCGACAGTTGTCGTCGGTAGACAAAAACGGTAGACAAAAACACCCATCTGGTCGGAGGATCCTCGAGGACCTTTGCTCCCTGGACTTCTCAGCCCCCAAATATAAAAATAATTTGAACATGAATATTATCTTCGCTCAAAAAAAAACCCAAACAGCATGTAAACACACATGATTACCTAATTAATGAATAAAGTCTATTGTATAATTTCAAATTTCACGCCGAAATCAAGGCAAAGAATCTTAAGCTGTTTTATCGATAGAATTGTGGTCATACCACCACTGATTAAGGTTTTAATCCGTGCTGTATTATATGATATTCGATAATAACATTATCAGAGTTAAACAGGTCAATGCCTGTTGAAAATTGCTTTTTTTTTCATGGGAAATCATCAAATGACCCTTCCCGTCGAGGGTGCAGCTGGAGGCAGTGTCAGACTCTTACTGACTAAAACCCACTATGTTCCTTCTGGAGGTCCCTGTGTGCTAGGGCCACGGTAATTCTGACGAACAACCCGCAGCCCAGGCAGACTCTGGCCACGAGGGGACCCTCCACAATTGAATTTCAGTAAGAAAACAGGCTTATATTCCTTCCAGGCCTAATGCAAACTAATAGAATCTCATAAAACTTTAAAGCGTTTTCCTTTAACGCTTTTCAGTTTCAATTCGTATTATTATAGTTGTAAGCTTGTAAAATATGATACAATGTGAAAGGATCTACTCAGCATTTTCATTATCATTGGGAAATCATAAGGCAATAGGAATCACAGACTAAAAACAACTATTGTGTCAAAAAATAAACCAATTATCATACTTGTAGGTATACTTCTATAGGAAATGTGTCATCATAAGCCTTGTATTTCCTCATACGAATTTCGGGCGTATCATCCCTTCCCGTCACTGAGTTTTCGTAAATACTCCTACTTAATAAATTCCTACCATTATTGTAATACAAAATGGGATGAGCTTTTTAAACATTACTGAAGTCTTTGTACATTGTTCAGAATACTTTTGCTTTTAAAAAAATAGTAACAAAGAAAGACTGAACTAATTAATATAATTGTTTGCTTTATCTAGATCAAAATGGTTGTTATTTAAATTGAATTATATCAAAATCCGCTTAACATTAACGATTTTAAGGAAACCCGTAATAATTATTCATTTATTGCATCATTTTAGTAGCAATTTTTTGTAAAAATATTTAAATTATATCTTTTAAGAAGTAATTACCTTAAATATTTCATTTGTTTTGCAGGAAATAATTAGGTAATTATTATGGTTCCAAGAGACCGCTTTGGATCCTAATTACAGTCAAACAAATTCAGTATTTGCTGAGTTTAATCCACCTAATTAAAAAGGGTTCAAATGATTCATATTTTTTATTTGACGAAGGATATTTAAATTATGATATTTGCATTTAACTCATGGCCTTAGACGGGGCATACCCGGTCATGCAAGCAATATTTGGTATTTAAACAATCGAAGCGCCAAATACAGTTCAAATACAGTCAGCATAAAGAGTTGATAAATATTTAACTACGTAATTTTGTTTAATGTAATATGAAAAGGACTCATCTTGAGACCCTTCCGTTTCAGTCTTTTAAATTTTAAATAACATACAATTTTAAAAATGTTCCCTCTCTTCTCTATAACAAATTTCCCTTGGGCTCCAAAGATTGATCGCTCATATTCGAAAACCAAAAATGAACACCGCGATTTCGCTTTCCAAAACTGGCTACAGGGCCGTTCGAGGTTGCAACGTACGATGCACAGATATACTTCATAAATGTGTGTATATCTGTGGTTCAACGTTAATCGGAGACTGACTATCAAATGTCTCACGTATTAAAGTCATAAAGAAAAACAAGTTTTCAAGCTCATATAATGTTAAGTCTAAGCTTTGCACTTTCACAACTAATGATGTAATTTTTTTATTAAATATTAATATCCTCAAAGGTCAATCAATGACTTAGGAACGATCAAAGAACAATTTTATTACTCTACAGAGGACATTGCGAAATGAATCGAAATTGTATAATATCGTAGCTGACACAAGGCTAACATTATCTGTAAAAGATGCTTAAAAAAATGTTAAACATTTTAACGGACAGTATATCTGTATGGTCTGGCAATGAGATGACAATGCACTATTTTATTGAGTTAAAGAAAGGTTTCTGTTTTAAAAATGTCGTGAATCAAATAATTGTATGAGAATTTTTAATTGATGATCTGGAAACAACCAACCGATACATATTTTACTGAAGGTGATGAAATGTTAATACGTTTCAACTTTCATACAAAACGAAATTGCGAATGGACTTAATTCTGGTTTTTCTTCTACAAAATTGTCTAACAAAAATTTTGCACAAGCGGTGCTAATCCGCTAAAGAAAGGATTTCGAAAATCTTCAAAAGGTCAGTCAGTAGCTACAGAAAGATAAGGGCCCCGACCAAGACGAGATTGCGAGAGCTTTCGCAATTAATTTTAAGATTTTGAAAAATAAATCCCTTCATTTTGTGAAGGAGATAAGAAATTGGACACTTACCAACAGTCATAAAGAGCATCTTGCAGCCAGCCTCCAGATTGTATTTTGAGGGTTCCGTATCGTGGAGCCGGTGGTAGATGATGTCATAACCCTGACATGACTTGCCCGGAAGAACGGAGAATTCCCTGGAGAAGGAAAAATTAAATAAAGTTTAAATTTGACAAACAAGGTGGTGTAATAATCACCATGCGAGACTGAACTGAGGGTCCCGAGTGTCAACATTTTTGTTGTAAGCATGCTTGTTGGCCGTTGTCTGGGTATAATAATATGTAGTTTATCAGTTGTGTTAGCACCTATAACACAAGCTAATCAAAAGCTTACTTTGGGACTGACTGCGTTTAACAATTGTCCCAATACCATTAAAAATATATATAAAACAGTTATAACGTCCATAATTCTTATTGAATCAGGCGTTACTTTGCGGAAATCCATTACAATAAATGGTAGAAAAGAATATCTAGTTTTAATTCCGCGAGACAAAAATCCAACATTGCATGTAGGATGCACATGCAATACCGTCCTCCCGCCCACTTACACAAGCACAGGCAAGGAAGGAAAGATACCATCTATCCTTTCCTAGTTAAATAATATTTAGTCCATAGTTCTAGTTCATCTGCTATGTATAATAGAGCTTCTTCCCTTTATTCACCAGAAGTATACTACTCCAACTTAAAATATTGACACCCATATTAACTTTGCTAAACTGGCCTTGACCCGTATACACTTAGGCACTATAAAACCTTAAAGTAAATTCCATTCCTCGGGTCTTCATAATAAATAAGCAATGCCTCGTCTCGCATGTGGAATGCCAACCATTTTGATATGAATTCCGTGAGGAAGCCTGTATGACGCTAGATATACTTCTTGCTGTCAGTTTATGTGATGAACCAAACACAATGGGTTCTTGTCCAAGTAATATTGTACTTTGAACGCGGTTTAACAATATATTTTCTTCTTATTAGTTACTCTTTTAAGAGTGCAAAAAAAACTTTGCAATACAAAAGAAAGCCGATTTCTTAAAAACACTGAAAAGCAAAAAAAAGAAAAATTTGAATATCCGCTTTAGAAGTCGTTGTCTAAAGGTTGCAGCTGTCTATATTTAGACTCTTTGCTTTTCAGTGTTTTAAAAGTTTTTTTTTTAAGATTTTTATTTTAGCTTTTTAGTGTTTCTTTTGTATACGCACTATAAATTTTTAATTGTAATCCGTAGTGAAGATAATTAATTAATTACATAATCCACATAGCAGTACTCAAAAAAATGCTCACAAAATAAAAAATACTGATTCAATTTGGATGAAAGAACAATAACACTGATCGGAAAAACCTCCTTGTTTTTTTAAGTCGGTTAAAAAATCCAAGAGTTATAACTTCTCTAATAACCTTCAGTGCAAGAGTGCTTAAGTGGTTCGAAAAGGTACTTAAACCGAAGCCTACACTGGTGCCAAAAGCAAGCAGGTGCCTACTAGAGTTATTGGACACAAACCTTGGCGAATGAAAAATGGGAAAATGCTTGCATTCACAAATGAACGGGGATTTTAGGCAGAATATTCGCGAGGCCACGCAAATATTTTTATGTAAAATTTAAATTCCATTTTCAGTGTTCCGTGTGCCTTTGAGGTACCTTACAGGCTGTTTTGAACAGGTTTTGTTTTCAGTACTCGAACTTTATTATGTGTACATAATTAAAAATACACGAAAAATATTGAAAAAAAAATTAAACCTCTATTCAGATCAACTTTGGCTTGACTATTGTATATGTATGTAGGTAGTATGCTGAAATTTTCACCTGACCAGTTTTCGTATTCTTAAAGTATGTATTATTTTCTTGCATTTTTTTTAAAACACGACACAGAAAATGAAGCTTGTGTTTGTCATTTTAAATTTCCAGAATTCAATTTCCAATATTCCAGATCTATATGATTTTTCACATACGTGTGTGTCGTATGTGCGATTCTGATTAGCGATGGGTTGTTCCTTCCTTGTATAAACTTCGTTGTATTATATAATTTGCGTTTTACTACGTTGAATTGAATGTAAATTTCCATTTAATATGGTGCTTCTGTACTAAGAACTGTAGACACGTGTAATAAACTAGTTTATAGCAAGCAGAACCAGACTACTATATAATTAGAAGGGCTATAAAAACACAAGCAGAGGATCAATTATTTTCATAACTTTTTTATCTGAGTTAATTGATAGAAATCTTCCTAGCTGTTCCCCGCGCTTCCACCAGCCGCCCGAGGGAACTACTTCTTGCACCCGGATAAAAAGATAAGCCTATGTCCTTTCTCTGACTCTAGACTATGAGTCTACCAAATCTTATTTAAATCGGTCCAACCGTTCACGCGTGATTGCGTGACTAACAGATATAGGGATTATTTTTTTATAAGATACTAGCTTTTGCCCACGCGGCTTCGCTCCCGTTCTTCCCTACTCTACCCTACTCTTCTCACCTTTTAAACCTTCCCTAGACCTCCACGAACATTTCAAGACCAAGATAAGATAAATCCGTTCAGCCGTTCTCGAGTTTTAGCGAGACTAACGAACAGCAATTCATTTTTATATGTATAGATTTTTTCTAAACGAATATTTAAAATGTTCCTGATATGTTATATGTTATATATGTTAAGTAATCCTTCTACATACAAGCTGGTATCATAACAAAACAATTTTGTTTACCAATTAGACATGAAAACATGCGTCATATATCTAACCTCAAAGGAGAAAAATTAACGCGTATCGTTCTTCTTGTTCTTGAAATACGCACATTTCAAGCAATTTCAATATCAAGGTTATTTGTATTCATAATATTATTGTAATTGTAATAGCAATAATTATTTACATTGGTTTCTATCTGCATATTAAACGGATTCTTATCTTGATTAGAATATACTTTTTAATTGCGAACACGAAGAGTGCATTTCAGCCACACAAAAAAAAAAGTTTTCCGTTTAGTTATATATCCGTAACGAGTACCTACATTTAAGCAATACCAAATAATTTTTCGAAAATAGTCCATTAAGAAAATAAATAATAGACGGCCGAGGTAAGGGTTCGATTCCCGGCACGGTTAACATTTGTGTGATGAGCATGCCTGTTGTATGTGGTCTATAAATATATGTATGTGTGTAAAGCATATGTAGTTTATCAGTTGTGTTAGCACCCATAACACAAGCTAATCAATAGCTAACCATGGGGTTAATCGACCGTGTATGAAAAAAGGCGTCCGGTCCCGATATATAAAAAAAAATAGTCAAAAATATATTATAGACAGGCACGTGCCTCAATTACGAAAAACACACATTGATGAAAAAAAAAACAATATCATAAGTATTTAAAATTAATTTAACGGCAAAAGTAATATATTGCCGTGTACAACTTCTGACACGGAACATCCAGGAAATTAATGTGTCAACTGGGACACTCAGCACGTGGACTAGAACCGAATTAATAAATCTTCTTCAAGTTTATTTGGGACGAGCTTAAATATTATTTTACCTTTCGGCTACAAGGGTTCATAATGCTATGTAATTATTATTTTATACAGAACCGTTTTGTACATGTTTCAAGTTTTGTAGTTTTACGGTATAATTATTTAATGTGAAAATTATAATTATAACCACGCGTATATAACTTACTAGCCAGCGGTTTCACCCGCTTTCTGAGGGAAGTACTTTCCATACCCGGATAAAAAGTAGCCTATATGTTATTCTGATGTATAAGCTAAATTGTGGTAAAGTTTCATTCAAATCCATTCAGTAGTTTTTACGTGAAAGAGTAACAAACATCCATACATCCATACATACAAACTTTCGCCTTTATAATAGTAGTAGGATAATATTATTAACATTATCAACAGGTCTTTTTTGACAATAATGAGTTGCCAATTGCCTTTGGATTGAGATGATATTATTATAATACTAGCTGTTGCCCGCGACGTCGTCCGCGCGGGCATTAGGTGATTAAACATCCCCCCCCTGTACATGATAGCGTGATAATATGTAGCCTATGTATATGTTGACCCGACCTCTTAGTTATATTCATGCCAAATTTGAAGCTAATGCATGCAGTACTATTTGAGATTTTCCCGGACATACATACAGACAAACAGACAAAAATTCTAAAAACTAGATTTTTGGCTTCGATATCGATTGTAGATCACGCCCCAATAAGTTTTTAATTATTTTTTCTATCCTCAGGGACTGCTTCTCCTTTTTCAGCAGCTACACGGTTGGTTCAAAAAATTGTTTCAGTGATAGCCCTTAAAACGAGACCACTGGCAAAAACTAGTAAGAACAAGAAAAATAATAGCCTTACCTGTCTGGCTTTCTGAATCTGACATTTATACACCATATAAACTACAAACGATTCTTAGTAGAATCAGTTCCAGTACATTAACCACCTGAAAACCCTTTAGGAGCGGCTCCAACCGGCGGAATAGCTTTCTAAATTCAGACGCTGGTCTCACACACTCTTGGCTAAAGACCAGCATGAAAGATTTTTTATAAAAATAACTGAAATCCATCATTACCATCTACCTAGCCTTTTCCCAAGCTGTGTTGGGATCGGTTTCCAGTCTTAAGCGGATACAGCTGAGTCTCAGTCTTTTACGTGGAGCGACTGCCTATCTGACCTCCACGACCCAGTTACCTGAACTTCCCGAGACCCCTTAATAAGACTGGTTGTCCGACTTTCTGGCTTCCGACTACCCGTAACGACTGCCAAAGATGTACAAATGACCGCGGGGACCTACCAATTTAACATGCCTTCCGAAATACGGAGGAACTCGTCACCCATCCACGGACCGACCGTGCCAAGCATTGCTTAATCTTATGACCGATCGACCCGTGCGGCTTTTACTTAGCCACGAGCTCCTCTATAAAAAGAACTGAAATAATCAGAATAAAGATCCTTTATTCTAAAACGGAATTCAGAAAGCCATTCCAAGGTGTATGAAGCCATCCTAACTACCCGAGATCACTGAACTGCGGTTCTGTAGACCAAAGGACCTTTACCAGTAATCCCGGGGGGATATTCAAAGGCCAGTTTTGAAATGTACAACGACAATGCGCCAGTGACCTGATTAGGAGTCATTACAACGCGTCTAACTAGGTCCTACTACAGCGCAGTTTTAATGGATCAATAGATTTCATGGGGTATTGGCGACAACGAACAGTCTGGTTCATGGAGGTCCAAGGGCATGGGACTGCGAAAAGAAAAAACGGCTTACATTCAGCGCACGAAGGGTTCTGTACCAATATTTATAAAACGGCTATAACATAAAATACCTCGTCTTTATTACGGGCTTCTATTCTAACAAATCAATTAATTTAGATACATATAATTACTTCTTTAAATTTTCGCGACTTGTACACATATTTTGCAGAACAAACGGGTCTTACTATGTATATATAAATACTTACTTTAAAGGTAAGATACCTCTTTGCTCTCCCCATTTCGGCCGAATTGCACCGAGACCGTGTTCACGGGTAGACCGGCCGAAACTTAAGGAAAAAAGAGGTATCGCGTACCTTTATAATTGCTTCGCGGGTAAGACCCGTTTGTTGTGTATTTTTTGGTAAGTATTTACTTCAAGTTGAAGTTATCAACATCGATCAAATCGAGCAATAAATATCACGTTTTGTTGTACGAGAGTCCCCTAAAATATTTTATTCTAGTTTTCAGTATTTAACCTGGTAGCAGTCGGCACGGCAAAGTATTAGGGTCCCGTTTTACACTTAAAGGTGCGATACCCCAAAAGTTTGAAGCGCTAAGAAAGGATTTATTTTCTATATTTAAACAAGGAGTTTGAACACAAAAGAAAGCAAATACAAGCTTTGGTATCATTGCAGCAAATGCAGTAACTATAAACCAAAACGAGCTCTCCACTACGTGCAGATGCATCAATTAAAGAAATTGGATTCATGACTAATTGGAGTCAAGTGGCGGGAGGCAGTGTATAGCACCGGATAAAAAGTCGTACTTTTGTTTCGAACGCAGAAATCCTCATGCCGAATATTGTATACAAGTGTATACAAAACACGTCATCTCAAAATGCGAAAAATGCATACAACTGTCGATCTGGACAACATGGTAATAGCTTCTTTTTCAGACTCTTAATTTTTGACCACCTTTTTGGTCTTATAGTTGCATAACGCGACTGTTGTGTTTCCGAGTCAGGCCAAAATTGCTTTTTAGGTTATCAGATATCGTCAAAAAGCATCCTGGAGTATAGAAGTTGGTGATAGATACACACATGCGCAACATGGAGAACACGTAAATGTCGGTCGTGCACCTGATCTCTTTCCGATCGAGTCGGATCATAGGACTATGAGAGTGAGGGAATCAATAGTGCAATTATGTCCTCGCAAATGCTTGACAAGTCCTGCGCAGCTGGCTGGATCTTAGGGAGAACAGCCGCCATGGCCGACAATCAGCCTGAACGCCATTATTACTACTCTCTTTTATGTAAAAGTTACCTAACTCTCATACAGAGTGGGAATTCACTAACCTGAATTAAAAGACCCCTAATGGATAGGCCCTTGAGTAAACAAACGGCTTATCTATGCCCCGTTTTTTCTGTCTGACACTCAAGCCCTTTTTATCAGACCCTCAAGCCGTAACGGTACCACTTATCAAGTTTAAAATGTCAAATAATTTAGGTCTCGTGCCGCGAACGCTGAAAATATGACGTCGAACCAAGGAACGCAATAAAAAGTTCTGATTTACTCGCGTTCGGCGAGTTTTTTTAATGTGACGTCAATGTTTAAATTGTATGTAAAAACTGTATCAGCATATTTATGATATACGGGTCAAATCGATTAACAATCGTTTGTTAACGTTTGAACGAGTGTGTGAATTCATTGTGAACCACATCATTATCGTTTCAATCGCTGTGTACTTTTTGTCACCCAGATTGTAACCCCGAAGAAATGCCAACGACGCATTTCTGTAACCATTGTGCCGAAAAGGGGTTACTTCTTTTCCGCGTTTGTACAGACGCCAGCACATCAATCAAGCTACTACAAACTGTTAAATTTCCTTAAAAAAATTTCAACTCTATCGCTTGAGCATATGGTTCAAAGTTGATTGGGAAAATTTATCAGTTTCGGGTACTTTGGTGTGCTGGCGTCTGTACATTTAATCCAATCTCTTTGTAAATATAACTTGATATCGAGTTGAAATCGATGGCGGAAATCACTATGGCGGAAAAGACTCTGAAGAACAATAATATTTGATGAAAGTTTTCAATATGTGTCACAAAAATAAAACTAACTCTATTCTAGGAAGTTTTGTGAGTTTAAACTAGAAGTTACCACTCAAATGAGAGGCCGCACAGTCCTAAGTAAGCATATAAAGGGCGACCTTTGATCCGCTAAAACATGTATTTTATATTCAGAATTATTTAGATGGACCCTTGGTAAACCGGCCATGACATATCTGATACACAACAACTTACTAGAAATATATCTAATTGTATAAAAAATCGTAACAAACATCTAAGATTTTTGTCGTATTGCCTTCTGCCTAAACCTTTAAACTTTAACACGCTTATACTGGTGATATATGTGGTGTTACGCGATTGGATAGCGTAAGAAATGAGAAAATAAGAAGAAGTTTGAAAGTAGCATCGATAGCCGAAAAACTACGTGGAAACTGTCTATCATGGTGTGTAATGCGGAGGAATGAGGATCATGTTGTTAGGAAGGTTTTGAGCATGAACGTGGATGGATATAGAAGAAATTGACGACCAAATAAACGATGGAGGGATTGTGTGAAAGTTGATATGGCTAGAAAGAATGTAACTTGTGAGATGACGGCAGATAGAAGAGTGTGGGAGAAGAAAAGGCAGAAGGATACTGTAGTAGGAGTGATATTGGTGATATCATTTTGAGAGTTTTCACCCATTTGGTAACTTGTACTTTTAAAGACATACAACGTCAATGACATATATTGTAAAGGGAATAATGTATTACAATCTATTAAGAGCATACAGATTTATTGACTGCTTGTCATCCATTCTTGTATCTTTGTACTTGTCATTACTACAGCATGTTTCAGGTTAAACACACAAATAAATAAGCTTACGATATTTTGTGTCTTTGTATAGTTACGAAACACATATGTTAGTAACTGATCAAACATTGTTGAATGCAATGACAACATATATCACACAAAATGGCCGCCAACTTTGCCCTTTAGACGTTTGTAGACCGTTTGAGATGAAAGTAGGTTTTATTTATGGTCGAAATGTTTTACGGCCGTGGTATTTTTAATGAGTTATTCTGTAATTGCTCCTTACAATGTTATCTCTAGCTGATCATATCAAGAAATCGCTCGAAACTTGACCCGTAAACATCAATTAAAAAGGCTCTAGAGAGATCAACTTAATTATCTTAATTTAGCAACTATGTTGTTGTCATAATACGAAACAAAATGTCATATTTGTCCTCCTACAAGTAATAAAAAGTGAAAGTTTTTAACACTTCCCCACTTTTTAATGGCGACACGACCTTTAGCTAAGCAATTAAGTAATATTGTCTCAACAAATTTGCTTAAATGCATCGCTTAACTTTGAAACGATGTCTTTATAATTGCGGCTTTTTAAAGTATTATACTCAATACTCAATTATTTATTGCATTCCATATGTTACATAGATGGTAAAAATAACTTAAAAGATACAATATGGACCCTGTCGGGCACGCAAACACTTTAGGAGAGAGGAAGGGGGCTGAGTAGAAGTATGCAAAATACTTCATCATGTTATGGCATATACAACTCTGGTCACTATTCAACTTCTTGACAGCTACTTAATAATTACAAAGATAAATATTACATATCGCTAGTATGTGGACAAAAGAATAACAAATCCGAACTGACATCAGAAGTACCTTTAATTAAATTGCAAAGAAAACATACATATATAACTAATTGACATTACTTAACCTACATCCAGTCTTGCGCATAATTAAGACCTTAATGAAGGAACGTAAGTATTGCGTTGCTTCACCCCGCCACAGGATCGATACGTGTTATAAAATAGACAGGACGAGCCCGTTGCCTAGAGACCACTCTTAATAATTCCAGTCATATTGCTTCAACAGCACCGTCTCAAAAGCGAATTTTCTTTTAATGTATAAATGCTAATTAACTACCACCCGCTAAGAATATTTCTCTAAAATTAACAGTTTTGAAGACGTAGTGTAAATTATTTGGATGTGTTAAGTATTTCAGACTTTAGACATAAAATAATGTCTAAGTATTTTATCTATACATAATTTAGTCAAATAGAAGTCGGCAATGGCAGCTGTTCCCTCTAAGATCAGCCAGCGGCGCAAAACAAATTATAGTTCAAAAGCAATATAAGTTAACTATTTATAACTGAGGAACGACTAAAACTATTTGGCAGAAAATTAGTGGGGAGGTAGCTCAGAACTAGAAAACGGACTTAAGACCCTTAATCCCGTTCCTTAAGGAGAATTTAATCCCGTTTCCGTACGGGAAGTGATTACCCCGGGTCGCGAGTGAGACTGTAAAATGACGGAAAGTAAAAAAAAGCTATAGTGTTTTAGATACGATAACAGATGCATAGTGCGTTAGCTTTTTTGGTAAGACTCACTAAAATTTCTTTATTTAAGTAAAAATTTAATCTCTTTCAAATCATAATAAACTGGCCGAAATTCTAAAGTATCTTTTAAATTTACATGACAATAGAATACGGGTCCCAACGGTGACTGTATTCAAACACTATATAATTCAATAGAATACCAAATAATGCCTACCACAGTGTTTTGTGTTACTTAATTAAAGTTAAACAAAACTGAAAGAAACTAAACAGTTATTTGTCAACTGGGTCCCTAAAGACCACAAGAGAATTCGTGAATTTATTAAGGTCAAACGCGAAGTTTGCCGTAAGAACAGACCTTGTTCTTAAATTGTAAAGTACGACTTTCTGTCCAAAACGAATAATAATAATCATCATCAAATTGTTATTTGATGATGATTCTCCTTGTCGAGTGAGCTGGAGATTTAATCTCCTAACAAGCCCTAGTACCAGTTTAAAATTTTCATTAGTCTCAAATTCGTCAAATGAGGGTTTAACATTCAACGAATTTGCTGTCGAACCAGCTGAGGGTGCAACCGAAGGGAGTGTCAGACTCTTACTAACTAAAAGCCACTATGTTCCTTATGGAGGTCCCTGTGTGCCAGGGCCACGGTAACTCTTGCGGGTAACCCGCATCTCCAGCAGGGCCTGATGACCTCGGACGGGGGCAAAGAGTCGGAGGCGCTAGCTTTACGTGATAATAATGACCAACGTTGCTATTTTGTATTGCTTGTCCTTTTCCCATTTAGCAAAACAACTAGAAATCCGTATACACACTCTATTTTTTGTGAACTCTAAAATTATCTTCTTATTCTATGTCCCTTTTAGCCATTGTAAGTCTGCATGGCAACTTCAAATCCCCAATAATCCTTCAATCAGCATTAAAAACCTCAAATACGCCATTTGCCTCACAGCAATAACATCAATGTAGAAATCTGATCAAAAGGACAAAATATTCAAATTAAAGAGCCTTTTACGAGCCTATTTCGTTTGAGAGCAAACAATGTCTGCTTACGAATTTACCAAGAATTTGATTAAACGTTTGATGCGCAGAGAATTTTATTGGGTGAAGCGTAACTTTCGGCCATGTTTGAGATCCAACAAATTGTCTTTACGACGAGTAGGGAGTTCTAGTGTCCAGTCAGAGTTTAGTATTCGAATCGGGGGGCACGGCAAGGCCTCGCCAAGTCGAGCGCGCAAAAACTGCCGTACAATCCTTTACAGGAACCTTTACAATCCTTTTCAGGCCCGTATTCGAAAACCCCTGAATAAGACCCCAACGCAGAAAATTTCGTCATCCACTAAGCTATAATCGCATACCTACTTAAAATCCAAAATTTCAAGTGTGTAGGTCTCATTTAGTTCCGATTTTACTTTATCCCTGAAAGCATTTGAATCAGGTTAAGGGTCAGTTTCCCAGGTTGCTGATAAGTTCCAGATAGTTTATCTGGCAGATAATTTCATACAAATCCTGTTCCATTTTTTAATTTATCTGGTAGATAGTGGCTATCCGTAACCTGTGAAACCGGCTCTAAGAATCCTACTTTACCCATTCAATTTCAAATCTATCACTTCACCTTTCTAATTTAGATCAGCAGTTCAACTGTCAAAGGCTAAAGGAAAGATATACACGTGGAGATAAAAGTGCATCCACGTCATCTTTTCCACGCATTTCCATTGTCAATTCTTGCATCTTCATCACAAGATAGCGAAAAGGCGCATTTTTCTTGTCGCTTGGTTAGTACCTACTATCGGCTATTGATAACACCTGTTAGGTGCCAATAAAAATAATTGCTTGCACAAAAAAGGATAGCTTTATGGCACATTGTTTTCTAATCGGACATTGTGAAGAAAGTTTCTGCTAAGGCATTGGGTAATTGTAACACCATGCTTATTTAAATGGGAGGATGCAATAATGGTATGGTAGTATTCAGCATTGTTTTTCCTTGACCCTATAAGGACTATGAAATGGATTCATTAAAACCGGGAGTGAAGATGCTATAGACAATACAAAAACAAATGAAAGAAAGCATATAGTTGTTAATTAATACATCTTTGGCAAAGGCAAAATAAAGGCGTAAGTCATCGAGGGCATCATGTTTATGAAGACCATCTTGACCATCTTGGAGCCAGCTGAGAGTGAATCTGAACTACACATAAATTTATCAAAAAATAATAATTTTACACCCCATAAGGTAAGCATAATCCATGAAAATAAGGAATAAAGGTGTTACCAAGACATTATCAATATGTACGATGAAAATGATACCATTCATGAAAAATAATAAAATAAACAACAAAGAGTATAACGGACTAGATATTCCCCATGGCTACATACTCATACATACACCACAGCATACTTTCCCTTCAACAAGGTTCCTAGTTCAATTGTTCTTTGAATGAAGTTTTGAAACGATTTGCCTGTGATTAGAGGTCCGCATCCCTCAGTAAATATATTCTCTAAAATGTAATGTAATGTATGTAATTATCGGACACTTCCTTATGCTGCAATAATTACTAAAACTTGCATTTTAGGACATAAACATATTCTTAACAACCTGTCTGTCTATCTGGCTTTCACAAAGAAACCACTAACTGAATATTTCATTAATGGTGTTAAATTTTAACCCAATGTCATATAGATCTAGGGACTGAGAGAGAACATGAGTCTGGGAAAATTGCGGGGGAGTACATTGCGGGGTATGTATGTAGCCATAGGGAATATGTTGTCTGTTATATATTTGTTATGAATAAGAACTGATATAGGCAATTTTGCTAACAGATACTCAACAGTCATAAAGAATACAGTGATAAAAGAGAGCATATTAATATTTTTTTGCAATATATGTATATTATATGGGTCATGCACACATTTCCTTCATATCAATTTTAGGTAAGGCCCAGACACAGAATAAATATATTTATTTTTATGTATAGGTACGAATAGTAAAGGTAGAGTATAATAGTGCTGAATTGGATCGCTGGATGTAGTATTTATGGTATCAACAATATTTTAATGTGAACTAATCATAAAGTAATAACTTGAAATCTGCTTTCTTTTTGTTAATAAACTAAACTGATTACTTAAGACAGCAAAAAAAAATATTTTATCTTTTCTTTTTACTAAAAGAAATAATATAAATATAAATAAAATGTCTTAAAATCATAGCCAGGAGTACAAACCGATTTTTTTATTGATCACTATTAAAAAAATATATATCGTTGTGGATATTTTAATTCATAAATGCAGTAAAGTACATATTTCACACATAATTCACTATGTGTGAATGAAAATAAAGAAAAGTACATTTTCTATGCCCCTTGCATACACATAAAAAAATTTCGTACATATCTAAGGCAAATGTTGAATGTTATAGTCAGCCGAATTAAACAAACGACACCACATTATTAAATTAATATAAAATAGTACTCACAAGACCTCTGCAGCTTGTTTTAACTCTTCAGTCTTCAAGATTCGGTTGTCAAACAGTTCCGGACCATTTTTTCTGCATGAGTAATATTTTTCTATGCACGCCTTTATCTTATCCATGTCCCCATAACATGCATTATAGAACAACACTAATTGTTTATCTGATAGATTCTTAGGCACATATTTTGATTTATCCAATTTCTGTGTCCAACTACGTAGCTCATTGATATCTTCTTGTGAGAATTTATCCATGGCTGCTGTAGCCTCATTGTAGTCGAACTCTAAATCCACAGACATCTTTGCGTTTTTTTATTTATATATTATTATCGTAAATTGTACACGGATTTGTTTATGTTCAACATACACCCAACCTCGAACGCGATAAATTGACAACTAATGAAAAAAATTAACAATTAATCCAACTGATAGATGGCGTCGATGTTGCTAGTTTTCAAAAAATATTTCTACCAAATTACATGTTCATGTGGAGTAGATTATTTTTATAAAAAAGGACATTTCATAAATGTGCTTGTTGTTACATACTGGATAAATTACATAATCCTAAACACGTACCACTAATTTGCAGTTTAATCTTGAAGTTATTTTGGATTACAAATTCGCAGCCATCGAGATTAAAAAGTCTTGAACCCTAGTCCCTACGTTTTGTAAACTGAAACCTATGCTGTTTATACATAAATTTCGACTTAGTTGTTACGAAAAATATTATCCTAAGGCTATAACTAGCATAATATAACTTATTTTTCTAAGAATTCCTAATCACACGCGCGCTAGATAGGTCTGAACTTAACAATGAATTCCGATTCGTCGTCGTAAGTAATTACTTCTAAAAATTTCATGTTACTACTTAATTAATAACCTAAGTTATTGTTTCCTTGCCTAAACATAGACTTGTAATTTCCAGAGAAACAAACCTCGTGATAATTACGACTAAAGATCGATTTAAATTATTCTGCAAAACGTATTGGAGAATGTTGGTTGTGCTGATTGCCCCGATGTTACTATCACCCGTGTTTTTCATCGGGGAAAACAATGTTAGTAACAATCATTTGACAAATGCAAGAGGAGAAGACATTTCTACTTTAAAATTAAATTTTCCTCTCCTCTTTTATAGGCATACAAGAGTTTCTACGTTTTTCTGTTGATGGTTGTTTACTGGACGTTGGATGTGCTGCATCCCTGTGTGCTGGCAATACTGCCCATCGGACTCTCTTGCATCTTGAATGGCATAGGAAATAGTTTTATTGGCGAGGTAAACGAGCACAATGACTAGTAGATCACACGGTATACCATGAAAGGGAGCTCTCCAATACACACAGAATGAATCGAACTCCCCGAACGAAAGATTCAGTCTGTTTTATGGGAGCGTGAGCCCAGACTGGTGATAGAGGAACCGAGGGACAGTGAAGTCTTAATAATAGACTCTTGTAATAGTTATATTTTACCTACCCTTTGCGTACGGAACTAATCTTAACTACCAAATAAAAATTATGAGTTTGGCTCCTGGTGCAAAAATACTGACACAACAAGGCCTGATGATACGCACGGAAAGTGTGTGTGAAGTAACGTATTCATCCATCTGTCTATGTATGTTATGTTACCCATTCGTATTCCCAGATGTATATTCGCAATGACCTGCTGGACTGTATAGGAATAATGATGATCACAATAGCCATAGAGAACAGTCACGTGCATCGAAGGATCGCCCTCAAAGTGCTCCTGGTGTTTGGGTGTTCACATTATCGGTAGTACCTATTGTATTTAATAGATTTGAGTGTTTTTTTTTTGTATCCCATGCGTGGGTTCGATTCCAGGTCAGGCAAGTACCAATGCAACTTTTCTAAGTTTGTATGTATACTTTCTAAGTATGTCTTGGACACCAATGACTGTTTTTCGGATGGAACGTTAAACTGTAGGTCCTGGCTGTATTTGAACATCCTTGGCAGTTGTTACGGGTAGTCAGAAGCCAGTTCCTAAGTCTGACGCCAGTCTAACCAAGAGGTAATTGAGTTGCCAGGGTAACTGAGTTGAGGAGGTCAGATAGGCAGTCGCTCGTTGTAAAACACTGGTACTCAGCTAAATCCGGTTAGACTGGAAGCCAACCCCAACATAGTTGGGAAAAGGCTCGAGAGATGATAATGAAACCTTTATCCCATGGGTAGATATGATAAATAATACCTTCATTTTTCTATTTTGCTTCTTACGTTAGTTTAAAAAGCAATTATGTAGTTTATTCTTGAGTAAGTACCAAAAGGATCCTCCCACATCAAAAATAGAGGTTAAGCGCCAAGCGGTAAGCCTTTCAGTAAAGTGAGTCTACAACAAATGTCTACTGACAGAAACGGATGATAATTTTTCTATAAAATATTTTTAGATTGAGCTTCCTCCTGTTCTTCACAAGCATGTTCTTTTCAATGTGGATATCCAGCATCATAGCTTGTGGGCTCATGATGCCGATTGTCAAAGCTATCCTTGTTGAGCTTGAGAAGGTAAGCTAAGTACCTACAGTCGCCAGCGCATAACTTGGCAAGGATTTTGACTTTTTTAATGAGAATAAGTTCGCGCATCGGGCTTTAAGTTACACAAAATAGTAGACCCTTTATGTGCTTTCCATTAATCTATGGTTATTGACAGGTTTTATTTGTAATCATGTCTGTTACGGGGAAATATGATCTGTTTTCTTCTAACGGTGTTTGCCAAGTTACGTGCCGGGGACTATTAGCCAAGCTTGGTCACCCAGGTACTATAGATTAGGTACCTACCTACATTCACTGATAATATGTAACGGTCTAATTTCAGATGGGAATTATAGAGATTTACCAAACAATCGGAAAGGCTCAACAGAAGTCCAACCGCCATGAATTCAGGTTAGAATAAATGTTGTTCTTAGAAACAGTAGGTACAAATAACATCTATGGTGCCAAACAAAGTTAGACAGTACCTATACATAACAATATACCATGCAATTTGTTGCAGTGCCCCAAGGCCTTCAGACTTCACGGTTTTTTATTTTCTTGGCATCGCGTATTCGTCATCCATTGGTAAGTTATTGACTAGGCAGAACTCTTTTTTACAAATTTTAATTATTATATTCACATAACCAAAAATATCCTTATTAATAAATTGCGTAAAAAACATCCTTCTCATCGCTATCTGTGTCGCTGCCCACCGGCAGTGTACCCAATAGGCAATGATGGCATAATTTATGGAGATCAGCCAGCTGCGCAGGACATATTATAGTTCACAAGCATTCGCGCAGATGCAGGTGCACTCTCTATTCCATCACTCTCATAGTCCGATCGGATGGCAATCTGACACGCCTGGAGAGAGATCAGGCGCAGGACCGACATTTATGTGCTCTCCGATGCATGCTTGAATCAATCACTAACTTCCAGACTCCGGGCTGCTCTATGAAAGTTTCTCCAAAGCTACAAAGCGATTTCGGCCCGACCTGGGAATCGAACCTGAGACCCCGTGCACAGTAGTCGCGCACACTAGACCAACGAGGCAATCTAGTACTAGACCAATACAATACAATGCCACGTTGTATGGCAAATTGGCAATGTTTAGCCGTTGGCCGAAATAAATGACAGCCTTTGGGTCACGGGAAGAACTTTATGTTTTTTGAATTCACAGAGGTACAAAAGATAGGAGTACTCATTTCTTTACACAAAACAGGCAAATAATGCCTCAATTCTCGAAAGTTTGTTACACTAAATGAAGAACAGCTCTTAAAGTTATTTATTGATCAGAAAGGTGATAATTATTCGAGAGAGTCTCTTCTACTATTCTTATAAAACCTCGAAAAAAATTGATCGCTTCAGGTAGGCTTTGGTTACAGGTGGCCTGGCTACAATGTTGGGCAGTCAGACAAATCAGATATTCAAGATTTATTGTGAAACGTAAGTGTTTACGACTTTACTTTAACAAAAGATTTCTAATCTCTTTGTTAACAAAATGTAATTTCCACATTGTTAAGAAGGTCGACATGGGACTGGTTAACTACTTAATAAAATCTCACAAAGACTGGGACCTTAACTGTAGCAGTTAGGTATTTCCTACCTATTGAAACATTCTGATCTTATGACAAAGAAGAATTTGGTCAGAAGTTTAAGGAAAGTTATCACCATCCCCTGCCCCTTTTTTTCGTGGGAAATCATCAAATGATCATCCCGCTGAGGGTGCAGCTGGAGGGTGACTCTTTCTAAGTAAATCCCACTATGTTCCTTCGGGAGGTCCCTGTGTGCCAGGGCCACGGTAACTCTTGCGAACGATCCGCACTTATCCCAATTTTTTATTTGGGGTCGGCGATAAACATTTTCTTCTTCCACGCTCTTCTATCTGCCGTCATCTCACAAGTAACACTCTTTCTAGTCAAATCAACTTTCTTTGGTCGTTCCTTTCCTTTTTATGCATCGAAGTTCATGCTAAAAACCTTCTTAACATAATCCTCATTCCTCCGCATAACATGCCCATACCATGATAGCTGGTTTCTACGTAGTTTTTCAAAGTTAAATGAAAGTTACTTTAGTCAGAAATATTTTTTGCAAGGATATTCCCAGTTGGTCCGAAGATTGAGTTCCCGCATTCCATGCTGCTGAACCTCCCAGGAGTTCTGGTCATGGAAACGCTTCTGTATTTATGGATGAACTTTAATTTCTTAGGAATGTTCAGGTACCTAATTGATATACGTATCGTTATCTAATCTAATATGTAATGCAATATGTATACTTCAGAAAAAAAATGTTTTTAAAGATGGCTCTAAATATCCACAAAGGTTCCAACTAAAGCGTAATATTTGTTCGGAATTAGTGGCTGAATTTGCAGAAAAAATATTAGAAAGTCATAAAAAGTTAAGAAAAAGAAATCAATTAAAAATAAACTTTAATGGCATTTAATTTTTTTCTTTGGAGAAGTGGACAGTGACACCCTGTACCTAAGTACATAATTTGAAACTCGTATTTAATACCTTTTTTTATTATTTTTCTTTACTAGAAAGTTATGGACTATGATATCTATAAGAATATTGTATAGATCTATAGGTATCTTCCTATCGTAATAAAATCAGGGAACGAATTTCAATAAAGAAGCATAAAAAATAATTTATTAATGAATTACCTACATATGAAATGAATAATTCTACGAAATGACTTTATTGCAACTAAAATTCGCCGAAGTGATTTTCGACGAAACATTGTTCAACCAAACAAGGGTGAACCCGTAATTTAATATCAAAAATATATAAAAATTATAGAGCCCGCAGCGACATAGACGTTGGCATGACAGAAGAAGAGGCGCAATACGTCGACACGCTATTAGCGACACAATATCAACAGCTTGGGAAAGTCAAGTTTCAAGAGTTTGTTAGTAACTTATGTACCATATTTAAACCATACTAGCTTACGCTCTCGGTTTCACCCGCGTTCAGGGAGAACTTCTTCTCAGTTCACCGGGAATAGTGTAGCTTCCCGACAGGGAAATATAGTTTGATATTAGGTTCAGTGGTTTTGCACACTTTTCAATGCAAACAAGCAAATCTTTCCACTTTGAAAAATAAATTGCAAGAAAGAAGTTTCATTGAGTGGCAGGTCCGGGTTGTAGTTTAGGGGCTGGAAGGCAGCAGGGGCGTAGTGCAAGACCGCGGTACTGTCTACGGCAAGAATAATCGCCGGGTTTATACTAGAATTAGTGTCATTTCTACACGCGACTCGTGTAGGTACTCTGCGTCGGCGCAGCACAAGATTTTTGTCTTGGCGGTTCTAGGTTGCTTTGATTTGTCATGTTTTGATAGGATGTGTGCTAAATCCGCTAATGGTTACTTTCAAGGAGAGGGAATTTTGTCAGGATCTTAAAATAATCGACATGTTTCATGGTCGCAGGCGGTTTCTTCTGTCGTGGTGCTGACTTGCCTGCTGCAAGCGACCATCAGCAGCGCACACATCTCGCATCCCGTGCAAAGCGGCACCCAGTTCCACAAGTAGGTAATCATACAATTTGTATGTAAATATATTTTAACTAGCTGTTCCCTGTGGTTCCACCTGTCACCCGAAGGTACTACTTCCCGTTTATGTCCTTTCTCAGACTGTAGACAACGGAACTAACATTTTTTTTAAATAGTTTCAGTATTTTTGGCGTAAAATCGTCAAAAGCGTAACAGACAGACATAGAGAGTTATTTTCACTTTTATAATATTAGAAGGTAAAGCTAAATACTTACATTTACGACTCTTAAGGAAGCTTTTGATGTAAGTGAATCAAAAATGTACGATTTATGTAGGTATAATTATTTAAAAAAAACCCGTGTTACAGCCACTTCAGGGTATCGTCACCATGTCTGATGTGTGTAGTTGTGCTGTTCATGATGCCCGTCAACTTGGACTTCCTCAAGTATTTCAAGAGGCGAACAGGTAAATTGTCCTCAGAAGACAGAAGATAATCTGGCTAAAAATCGCCATTTCCATAATAGTGACGCTAGCCAGGCCGATCATCATCAGCCCAATTTATTGTATCTTATCATACAGAGAAGTAATAAGCGTTGATCACCACGCTTGCTCTAGGCGAATTAGCGATTTCAGACTTGGAAATCGTGGTCTCCTAAAGATGTTTTCCTTCACCTAGATTACTTAGAAAGATAACTTAGAAAATAACATTATGGTACTTGTCTGACCTGGAATCTAACGCACTCATACTTGAGAAGCTGTTGCTTTGACCGCTAAGCCTCCATGACTTTTTCTGTTAGTCAGTTTACTACTATTCAGACTTAATCGAATATTATCCTAGGTATATCGAGAATGGTTGCATCGATTTTAGTTTTTCTTAGGTAGGTATAGTATTTAAAAGAGTTCCAGGGAAGATACGGATAAGATTCCGAGACGGTACCAGAATAGCCGGGTCAGCTAGTACTTAATAAAAAAAAGCTAGAGAAGTAGAGATACTAGAGACACAGACACACTTGGCTATCTGTTATTGATAGCTTAAAGTAAAACCTAAGGAAAAAAAGCGTCCCTGTACAAAAAAGTAATAAGTACAGAAAATGATTCAAATCATATATGGCCTCGTAGCATAAACACTCCACTTCATATTCCAGTCGAATAGCTCTCTGTGATAACAAATAATCGATATTTATATTTAGATGGGAACAGGGAGCCTCTGCCGACTACCCAAACCAAATCGTGTCTCAATTGGAACATGATACGACGAGATATTCACTGGAGCATACCTTTAATTATAGGTAAATCCACAGAAATAGTAATATAACCAAATATATTAAGTTATCTAAGCTGTTCACTGCCCCTTTTGGGGATGGCAGCGTCATCGAACGACTCAAACTCAAAATCATTTATTCAAACTTGGCTGCAAAACAGCACTTTTTGAAGGTCAAAATTTGCTAAAGACAGCCCCCAAAACGCCCACCCTTCACTTGTTTTGGCAATCGATCGTTCATTTTATACACGTCGGCTTCCTCTACATTTTTAAGAAATATTTTACATCAAGAATATATTGGTAACCTACCTAACAGTCACTCAATGGCCAAGACCTTAATATCGATAGCTATAGATAGCTACTTGATTTGTACTAACTGAACAACAGGTGATACCTATATGTACTTTTGAAAGGTACAACCTTTTTCTCTCTATTTTAGAAATCAGTTATTTTTCTTGAGCAATTACGCTTCTGCCATACAAAAGATTATTAAGTATAATATCTTCTTTAAGTATCCAAAACTGTTCCTCTTTGCAGCCGGCAGCAGCACTCTCTTCGAGTCTCTCAGAGACTCGGAAATGACCATAGAATTCGAGAAATTCCTGCAAATGTTCGAAGGCTGGCCACCATCAGCGCTGGTGTTTGTCATCGTAATCTTCTGCAAGACGTTCACGGAGTTTGCCACTAACTTCTGCGTGGTTTATGCTATATTACCCAGCATTGCTAAAGTGGTGAGCCTACTGTGTTATTGATGGCCTTTCAAAGCACCTTTGGGTAGATTATTTCAGTGACTTGCATAAATGCATCATCATCATCAGCCTTTTTATTGTCCCACTGCTGGGCACAGGCCTCTTCTCACACGGAGAAAGATAAATAAATGGATATTTAAGTTTAATTCGTCAGCATAGTTCCAGGTCCAATACCAAGGTTAGGTACCTATTGTGAGGTAGGTAGAGACGCCAGAACAGCAACCTACATCAATCTGACAATTTTCTTTAAAAGATTTTTAACCTTATCATAATACCGGAAGGTTAATATTCGATTGGTAAAATTTTATAAATTCAGGTAAGTTGACCTGCTGGCGTTTGTACCTGGTAGGACCCAGTAGTATCTTGATAATCGCCTAGACTATGGGCCGGCGCTTTAGGGAATAGCTACTATAAAACCATGTTTGGCGTCTTTGTTCTTTCTATTTGTACAAAACACCTCTATTTTTATATTTTCCCAATTTTCGGTATCTAGAGTGTATACTGCGACGTAAATCCTCACTACCTGATGATGGCGGCGACCCTCGCCAGCTCGCTGCCGTTTCACCTTGTGACCGGAGCTCCGGTCAACGCCATGGTCTGCGCTTATGTCCACATCCCACCTTGGAAGATGGTATGGGCTTAAGTACTAAATATTATATCGATATTTGTTAAGTTTAAAGGATGGGAAACGCTTACTTTGGCTGCATTAGTGTGTGCACTGCTTTTGGCTACTGGCAAGGACGAATGAATTGTTTAGCTTCTTGGCTAGCTAGCTAATGGCTTATAGTAGATTTTTGACCACTTTATTTATTTATTTTAATTACACTTACTGTGCTACACTTAAAAACTCGTGTAACTGTGCGTAACCACGCCGGACTGCCGAGCTCAAGGCCCCGGGTTCGATTCCCGGTACGGTCTATATTTATATGATGAGCATGCTTTTTGGCTGTGGTTTGGGTATTATAATATGTGTATAAACTATATGTAGTTTATTATTTGTGTTGGCACCCATAAAACCAGCTAATCAATAGCTTACCTTGGGGCTAACTGACCGTGTGTGAAAAAGTGTCCCGATATATTATTATTTCCAATATTTGATCGTTATAATTATCTTCAGATGTACGCGGGTGTCGGTCCCTCACTCATAGCGATAGTAGTGGTCTGGTTTACGGTAGCTGTCTGGTCGACAGCCATATGGTCGGATATAACCCTCAACCCGGAGTGGGCCGTTATGAACGTCTTCAAGGTGTTCAAGACAAAAGTTTAAGTTTAATGTGTTACTTAAAAGTTATAAGGAAACATTCCGTTGAAAATAATTTTAGGGTATCGTCCCTTTATTGGTAAAACCTAACGATTAAAAAAAAATACCGAAAACTTACTTTGTGGCGATAATAATGACCTACAAGAAAGAAAAGTTTGTCAGACTAATAACTATTAACTAAGTATAGTAAAAAGTATGGTATACTAAACGAATACTTGAGGGTAATATATATGTCTATGACTTAAGGCCTTTTTCACAATATCCGAAAAGCTACTAGCTAAATAAACTAACTGGAACTTATTCGTAGGTGGTGAAACAGGCCCTAAGTATACTAAGAAACAATGCATCGCATCGAAAAATCCTTTTTATCTGTAGATAGAGCGAAAAGTTGAATATCGGTTATACCTACCCATAAAGGAACGATATATTCGTGCCAAACTTAATGGCGGCTAGAACTGAATATTGCAGGTCAATTACTTGTGAACTTATAAGGATGAAGTAAAATATATTAAAATTATGTACAAAAAAAAGTTCTGGTATTATTTGCAACATATTTAATCAACAACACACTCCTTCGATTCATTATTTACAAAATGAGCACATTACGTACATAATATATCTATTTCAGTTTTGCATCACAAAACCAGCGTTTCTAAGTATAGACAGCCAGCACGTCAAGCTACCCGAAACAGTAAAATTTTCCTCATCTACTGTGAACCGTATGCTTCAGTAATAAAGTTGAAAATCTATTATGGAAATTTGACAGTGTAGTAGCTTTATGTGCTGGCGTCTGTACCACAAGATATTCAATAGAAAACATGATTTGGCGTTTGATGATGATAATAATACCCTAAAATAATATTTGTGACAAAATATTGTTATCACAACCTACTTAAAAATTTGGAAAACTGGTACTTTCTTAATCGCTAACATTATATAATTGAAATAACGTAAAAAGTGCATTTAGATGTTTTAACCTGGGCTGCGGGTTGTTCTTAAGAGATACCGTGGCCCTGGCACACAGGGACCTCCAGAAGGAATATAGTGGGTTTAAGTCAGTAAGAGTCTGACACTCCCTCCAGCTGCACCCTCAGCGGGAGGGGTTTTTTTTTTTTTTTTTTTCGTGGGAAATCATCAAATGACCCCTCCCGCTGAGGGTGCAGCTGGAGGGAGTGTCAGACTCTTACTGACTAAAACCCACTATGTTCCTTCTGGAGGTCCCTGTGTGCCAGGGCCGCGGTATCTCTTACGAACAACCCGCAGCCCAAGCAGACCCTGGCCCTTTATGGGCCCCTCCTGTGTTGCTGACATCTCTTCGAGGAGCGCGTGGAACAGAACGCGCCGCCGACACGGGTCTGTCGTCCTTAGACGTACGGACGATGAGCTACCCACACTCACCGCCCACAAACCCGCGCAGCGGGAGGGGTCATTTGATGATTTCCCACGGAAAAAAAAAGATGTTTGACCCTTAGTGTTGGGGTGATCATAAGCGATATTGAGAATAATCGATTTAGATTCAACAAATTGCAAGGTTAGAAGATCGCTAATCGTTTCGAAATTATATTTTCTCAATGGCCTCTCATAAAATGAGTCAAAAGAAGAATATGCTGTTTCACTAATATAGAAAAAGAAAAACAGTTCATATTTTTTTTATGACAACTGCCTTTTTGTACTATATTTTTTCTATACTTATACTATCTCAGGTTGAGTAAATCCTTTGTTAGTTGTAGAATCGTAATTCGAATCCAGTTATATTTCTCTCCGTATGTATGGTAACACTAAAATTAAGAAAAAGAGTGAATGTAGTTGTGACGTCACTAAGAACACGTTCGAATCGTGTCAAGTTACATTGGCTATGGCTAGTTCATGGGTTATAATAATGCACCTTTTAAATTATTTCAATATACTATATGTAGTATGTATATGATCACTGTATGTACGGGTTATAACATGGAGCATAATAAGCACTTTGCTATCCACAAAAAGTTTCAAAATCTTTTACTATCATCCATGGCAGAGTTATATAATTTTGTATACCATTAAATAATACATACTTGTAAGTTTACGACTAATTATAACGTATTATTTGTGGCCAATGGCGCCGTAAACTAAAAAAAAAATAGCAAAGGAACTCATCGCGTCCAGTGCAGATTTATCAAAAAATTAACACTTCCATGTAAAATTACTGTTTTCCAGTACATTTAATTCGGAATACTTTCAGAGATTATATAAAATACACTTTTACGTGCCAACAGCATGGTAAAATGCCGTTTATAATTTTTGTAATGGGTATCAAAAGTCACAAAACATTTTTGACTTATTAATAGGAAATATGTTTTCAACTAAGACCCTAATTCTTTAAAAGTAGAACCTGCTTATATAAATTGGGTATAATATCATGTAATTTAAATAGAAAATATGAACAGCACAATTACATAATTTTTGATTATCACCTTCAATATATTTTGTCTATTATGTAGAGTAGACAGAACATGACCATAATCGAAAATTTAAATTCAAATTTGACATCGAAATAGAAATAACTACTACAAAACGTAGCATTGTATTAAAAAAATCATTAAAATTCGTTTCAAAACTCTTATATTTATGTACGCAATAAACATTCACTCACATGCATACAATAATTATCAATATAATAATTACGACTAATTTGCACTTTTTCACTCACTTACATAAAAGGCATCACAATATTTGTTTGACAACCAAAGCACATTTTGTTCTTACATGGACTTATTTTAAGGCACCTATACAAGCTGTATTTACTAAAGGAGCCTATATGGAATATGTTACAAAGGAAAAGGTCCAAAAATAAATATTTTTTATATTATAAGTTCCCCACAAGGATTCATAAAAGTCCACTCACACGTTCACACACTGCACGCGACAATATATTACATGGTATTAAAACTAGGAACATCCCGTCACATCGGGGTTGCAATTAAAATATATTTGAATTACACCTTCACATAAAGATTTTCTATATAAAATATATTTTATGTTCTTTCACATTTGCAAACGTAAATGGTAAATATTTTATCAGAACTTGGCAACATTATTACAATTCGCGCGTTTTTTGTTTGAATTTGGAACATTGAGATTCTTATTTCATACTTTCGCGCGCCGATTTTTCTTGTCTTTCTGAAATATAAGCGAATATACTGGCCTGTGCTTATGACGTCATGAATCTGATGCTATATTGTGCTGGTGTACCACCATACTGTACTGGTAATACAAGTGTGACTTATTAGTAGGCATCAAACTTTGAAGAATTTTATTAATTTTAAAAGTTTGAATCTGGAATCTATTCATGACGTCATGATCACTTATCTGTATACTGGGACTATATTTCGGAACACAAAACCTCTTCAAGCAGGAATGCTTGAAGAGGTTTTGTGTTCCGTGTGGAACATGCAAAAATAGCCTTAATAACAACGATATAAGACACACTTTAAGCCAGTTCTGAGAAAATTCGTTGCAAATGTAGAAGCACATTGTTATACAAATCCTCACCCGCTTTACTCCGTTACATATACATTACGTACTAAGATATTATATTTAAGCATTATTATTGTCCCAGTAGGCTGGATAGTTAGGCACTACATTTTGGCCATATTTCTACTATATTAACAGTTGGACATTTATATAAAAATGCATATTTGGTTGTAACTTTGAGAATAAAAAATATAATTGAAAAAAAAAATACAAGTGAAGTTATTTTTATAGAATAAAAATGTCTAAGAATTTATTCAATAAGTTTCTTAAGTCTCTATAAGGAGCTATCTAAGCGGCTGGTTGATGCTACCCGTGACTCAAAGGCTGGCTATTACTTTGTTCAGAGAATAAACGTGGCAATGTTGCCAGCCTCTTGGGCACGCTCCCAGTAGACAGCGACGGGGATGAATATTTCGACGCCTTTTAGTTTTTTATGTATATACTTGTATTATACATATAAATGTCTACAAATTCAATATGCTTAGCCATTATTTCGTTGTATCTAACTGCGTTTATTGATAGCGTTTATTAAAATATATAAGGTGTTATCATACTAGTGCACACTATTATTACAGGTCATTTAGTACATGCTAAGGATCATGTTTACCACAAAAAAAGTTGAATGGCCAAAGGGTTAACGACCGAGCGCCTTCATAGTCCGTCGTTATACGTACAACTTGGCGACTGAGATGATAAATTTAGTGAAAAATGTTATTATTTTCATAACTTTTTTTGTGATAAACATGATCCTTAGCATGTACTAAATGACCTGTAAAAATAGTGTGCATTAGTTTTGTAACACCCTATATTATAGGCAATGTACTGAGTCGGTGGGGCGACTGTCATACTCCACACATACATAAATGCTGCTTTATTTAGTATTATTTATCATATAAAATGCTTTTATACTGTATCAAATACGCAAGGATTATTTTATTATATGAAAAAACCTGTGAGGAAGTTGGTAAATAAAGTCCTATATGTCTAGTACTAGCTAGCAATGCCCAATTTTGTTTGGATAGAAAATATACTATTTCCATGCATTGTCCGATCAAAATCCAAAATACCCCGGACCTATCCGCTTCTAATATTCAGTAAATTTTAAGTACGCAAAAATAAGTAAATTACGGCTTCTCCTGGCTAAATGTAGACGTTATTCAACAATTCCATCACATGTACATTATTTCATCATTATGTTGGCAACATTGAAAAAATACAGATAATAAAGGCCAACCAACTCGAACAATTCAAAAACTGGGTACTCCTACCTCGTACTTCAAAAAAATAATTCATTAAATAGAGAAATATTTTCACACTGAGATTACATTAAATACTAAAGGTATCCCCTTAGTTTGAAAACAGTACATAATGGCACATACCTGCACATCTTCATAAATATTATTCATTTACCTATATAGATAAATACTTGGTACAAAAATGCTAGTACAGCTTTAAAATCCCTTCACATTTGAAATTATCTATGTTTTTTTGTTTTAACTAGTTAGTGGAAGGTAGTTACATGTAAAGAGGCTAGTTTTATTCGTCGGCAGTGTGCAATTGAAATTGGGGAGGCTGGCAATACTGCTGAGCGTGGTGTTGCAAGCTAGCGTGAGGTTGCTGATGGGAGTGGTGGTGTTTTGGACGGGGGGCACGATGGGCTCCATTGTGGGGAAGATGACCGAGCCCCACGTGGGGTACGCTCCCCATATGATGAGGGTGGTGATGATTTTCGGACCTATGCCGCCGACAGCCTGAAAAGGAAAACCAAATTTGAGTTTCAATATTTCATATCAGCTTTTACTTGTGATATTTTCTGAAAATTATGTCGGTCTATAATTTCTAAAAGTGACATTAAGTGAGTATCTTACAAGGGATATTTTTTGTATGATATTGTAAAATTTGTCATCATGCATCCATATGTCCCCATTATGATACCTATTGATCAAAACTGACTCAAACGACTGTTCTCTCACCCATTAAAAACTATATTATACAAATATGAGCATTAAGTCTTGGTCATTAGTAGAGACCGGATAATATGCATTTGCATATTTGCATATGCATTTGCATATTTAAGCGATTTTCAAGGCTAATAGCATATTTTTACTAATATCTGGTGATGATGCATATTATTGCTATAATTTACAGTAGGTAGGTATTTTTCGAGCGTAGCGCACTCGGCAGCCGAGCGTATTTTGTTTTGGTAGGTACTCAAAAAATGAAAGAGTACAAAAATATTAAATAATGTCTACTGTATCGATTAACATCTATCAATGGATAGTTTTCTATAAATGTATGCTGATTTTTTAATAAAAAATATAAAACTTAATAGTCTTTTTATTTTATCAAATAACAATAAATTAAAAAGATACATACATAATAAAGTAAAACATAAATAAGACAAGTATTTACTAACAAAATACTTAAATATAAAGGAATAATATTTACAAAACAAAAAAAACTCATTTAATGTTGCATATTCTGTCAGTTTTCGTGCATATTTTAGGCATTTTTCATGCATATTTGCATGCATATTTTAAGCTTTTTATGTTGCATATTATCCGGTCTCTAGTCATTAGATATACTTGAGATTATCAACATAATTTAGTGGATTGACCGCTTTTAAACTGCTTGATATTCGATGTAAAGTATATCTGAAGAGTTTTTCTTAAAGCCCATTATTTGAAGAATATTATTTTTGCTGGGTGGGAGCACATTGCTTCATGTCATCTTTGACCAATAAGTATTACCTAAACCTCTATTTTTCAAAGCTTCCATTACGTACTACAAATCAAAGATCATATCATCCGTACTCACCATCTTAGAAGTAGGTATATGCGCGACTCCAGCGACGATAGCATTGGGCGGAGTTCCCACCGGCATGTGGAAGGCCATGGAACACGCCAGGGTCGCGGGTATCATCAGGTACCGAGGGTCGATGTGTAGCACGCGAGCCTGGACAAGCAAATGGTCAAAAATTAAGAACAAATAATAAAATATTATTAATGGCATCCAGGCCGATTGTCGGCTACGGCGGCCGTTCTCTTTTGTGGAAATCAGCCAGCTGCACAGGACATATTATAGTGCACAAGCATTCGCGCAGTCTCTATTCTCCCACTCTCATAGTCCGATGGGACGGCAATCCGACACGACCGCAGAGCGATCAGGCGCAGGACCGACATTTACGTGCTCTCCGATGCACGGGTGAATCACTCACCAACTTCCAAACTCCAGGCTGCTTTATGAAAGTTTCTCAAAACCCACCCGAATCCGAGCAGTCGCGCATTGCGACCACTAGACCAACAAGGCAGTTTAATAATAAAAATATGATATCATTAGAATATATCAAATGTGAAATCTTTTTAGAACCTTATTACTCTGTTTTGCTTATCTGTGCTAGTTACTCAAGCGATATCTTGTGCTTATTAATGTAACATATTATAAGAAGGATGTTTTATTCAAATATCATTTAAATTAAGCATCTAAGCTATGGGCAATCCAAGCATTGGAGCTATCTGAGGACTATCAGTAAAAAATGATCTTACTAAGTGATAAAGTAATTTCTCCATAAAAAACTCACCATATTAGCCAACACCGGCAGTATAAGATTCGCAATAGCCACGTTGGACGTGAACTCGGTGATGAACTGCGTCACCAGCACCACTACCAGCAGGACTACTGCGTGGTTCAGACCCTGAAGGCCTTCTAGAGATGATCCGATCATGGAAGATAGACCTGTGGCCTTGCTGCCTTCGGCGAGTGCGAAGCCACCACCTGTGGGACGAAAGACATTAGTTATTATCAGTTGTTATCAATGACATCAGTCAAATTTGGTTGTTACAATATTTCCATTAGGAACTTGATGCATCCAGATTTCTCTGTTGTGAAGGTTGAAGAGCAAGTTATGTAGGTATCTCTAATAATGATTGCTAATAGCTAAGGTGAGGTATATTACAGCCGGAGCTGCGGGATTGTTCAAAGAGTTACCGTGACCCTGGCACACAAAGATCATAGTGAGAAGAAACATAGTGGGTTTCAGTCAGTGAGTCTGACACTGCCGCAGCGGGAGGGGATTATTTGGTGATATCCCACTTAAAGAAAAAAAAAGGTGGGTTACACAATCCAAAACAATAGTTCACTGCAATCACTGCTTTTAAATAGTATTGCCTAAATTAATGAACATATAAATAAGTAAGGAAATATTGTTATAATCCTAACACTCACCAAGCAAGAACAGTAGACCCCATGGGATCTTTTCCTTCAGGATACCCCACGTCACAATGCTGGGCGACGGCTTAGTGGCTGCCAATTCTTCGTCTGTGATTAAAACATTTATGTATGATCTTAAATGGTTATTTTGTAAAAAAAATATTAATGTTACAACTCCCTTATTTTTGAATTATTTGTTACGAGATTGCCACCATGTACCTTTTTATTAACTACTTATTTCCCATACATTCACACAACGTCATCTAGTCCCAAACTAAGCAGAGCTTTGACTATGGGTACTAGACAACTGATGAACATACATACTTTTATTTATTTATTTATTTAACCTTTATTATCAGGCATCAATGTATATTTATGTATATTTTGTACAAACATACAAAATCACTATACATAGGAAAACCAAGACTAAGTGAAACACTCATGTTCTTTGACACACGTTCGACTTATGCGGGAATCAAACCCGCGACCTCAGGCGTGGCAACCAGATTCACTCACAACTACACCATTTAGTTGTCAAAACTGTTTCAGAGATTGTCATACCTTATCTTATTATAAGGGCCAGTTTTACAATGTCCGAATAAATTCCGAAATGGAACAGAACATATATGAAATTATCTACCAAATAAACTAACTAGAACTTATTCGTAGGTACTGAAACAGGGCCTAAGTTTAGTTCATGTATTTAAAAATATAATAGGTTGCTCACATGAGGAGGAGCTGGAGAAGAACTTGAGGAAGTCGCAGCACATGGGCAGGATGAACATCAGGATCACGATGAACATCGACGTCACGCCATCCTTCACTTTCCTGTAGAAAACATATACTTATGTTAGTGGAATGAAATTTTCCTAATCAACTTTGAACCATATTCTTCAGCGATAAAGTTGAAAATCTATTAAGGAAAATTGTCAGGTTGTAGTAGCTTGATGTGCTGGTGTCTGTACGACTAGAAAGAATGGACTAGAATATAAAAACAATGCCTTTTCCAAGTGACAAATTATTTTCAACCTTATACTCTCGGACGTTGAATACATAATATGTTAAGGAATACGAAGCACATAAATCTATCTTAAATGAGCTGGTGGCTGTTGGTCGATCGATTATAAGGTTAAGCAATGCTTGGCGAGGTCATCCCGTGGATGGGTGACGACGAGTTTTTCCGCGTTTAGGAAGGGACGTTAAATTAGTGAGCCTATTCAAAAACATCTTTTGGCAGTCAGAAGATAATGTCTGGCAACCGCTCTTGTCGGTGGTTGCCGAGGCTACTGGGTAGAGGTCAGAGGCAGTCACATTTAAAAGACGTTCTCGCCGTACTCATCTGCACCCAGTTAGCCTGGAAGCAGACTTCAATGTATTCGGGAAAAGGCTAGGCAGATGATAAAAAATCTATCTTATACAGTCTTGATACTATAAATATTCTTCCATCGTTCGTTTATCCCCCAAAAACAAAAGAAAGTGATTAGTAGAATAGAGAATATTAATTGGTCATAACTTACATGGTAGTAAGCACATCAGCCCAGCCGGGCATGAAGCCGGGGCGGCGGAATATGTACAGGAACACAGCCAGGATGAACAGGAGACCAGAGGCCTGGGAACAACACATCAAATAATTAACACTCGCTCTTACATACCTAAATATATATTCTTAGGTCCTGTCTGCCGGGGCTACGGGTTGTTCGCAAGAGTTACCGTAGCCTTGGCACACAGGGACCTATAGAAGGAACATAGTGGGTTTTAGTCAGTAAGAGTCTGATACTGCCAGCTGCACCCTCAGCGGGAAAAATTAAGGTCCTGTGTTGATTTAATCAAGATTTTTTTTTCTATTATCAGACTCACCTTTTCGTGGAAAGTGATGGGCCCAAGGTTTCTGTACTGCTCTTTGATGACCTTCATTGTGGTCAATGATCCTGATGACGCCATGTTGACCTTCTTAGCGGCTTCGCTGTTCGGCCTGAAAATAATTATTTAAGTAAATTTTAGAATTGCCCTATTGGACTATAAGGTCTGAAATTTACCAACCCGCACCGAGCGAGCGTGGTGATAAACGATCATTCAGTCTGTGTGAGAGGAGGTCTGTGCCCAACAGTAGGACCACAACAAGGCTGACAATGATGATGATGAAGATTTGCCATACAACATGAAATGTTGTTTTATACTTAAGTTATTAAAATAAGGTAGTACAGACGCCAGCACATCAAGCTAACAGCATGCTACAAGAAACAAAAAAAGATCTCAATCAACAGAGATACGGTTGAAAATCTATTAGGAAAATTTTACAGATTGTAGTAGCTTGATGTGCTTGTCTGATTAGATAGAAAAAAAGCTTAGCCGAATCAGCTAGTTTGTGACAAATTTGTTTATTGTTACCTGAACATGCCCATAAATGTGACCTGCAGAGCTACCCAGATGAGCAGCTGCATGATCAGCATGGGCGGGGTGCTGTACGCCATGAACCAGAAGAAGTTCACAGAGCTCGAGTATTCAGGGAACTCGCTGCAATGTAAACATTATTGGTGTTACTGCAAGTTAAACGGATGTTTTAACACGTGTTAAAAAAAAGTTCGGATTGTTTTTGACGGCATTGCGAAAAATATGACAAAAATTACACTACGCTAAAAGATTTCGCAACAGAGTAACTGTATATATTTTCTGTCTAGTTAATCATTACTGATAACGAATATAATCACCAAAAATCTTATACACGTCAGGTTTTTTTTTTTATAAATAATGTAAACATGTGATATACGCCCAATTTAAATACAATTCGACCCATTTTAGTTTCTTGTTGAGGGTAGATACTAAAATAAATGTCGATAATTGTTTATTACGATTGTCACTAGTCATTTAACTCGCTTTCGTGGGCTGTTCTTACTGAATTCGAGTAGATTTTTACTTTTTTTTAGTTTAAAATGGCTAAAATCGCTAAACGTACTTGTGTTAATTCTCCAGATTCATTTTGTTTTATATGTGGCTCGTTTACAACTTCCACACAAAGAAGAGTAATCAGTGAAAATGTTAAGATGTTATACGAGACTTATTTTGGTTTTACTATCGGTCACCAAGACAAAGAATGGGCACCTCACCGTTGTTGTGTTACGTGTATTGCAAATTTAAGTAACTGGATGAATGGAAAGCGTTCTTCAATGCCATTTGCTGTCCCAATGATCTGGCGTGAGCCTACTAGCCATGATATGGACTGTTACTTCTGCTTAACAAATGTCGTGGGCTTTTCAAGAAAAAACAAAGGTAACATTGTTTATCCCGACACTTCTTCAGCTACAAGACCGCTTCCACATAGCGAAGGGTTACCGATACCAGTTCCTCCAGTGGCAATGGAAAACGTTTCTGAGGCATCTTTAGATACAGCTTCGTCGTTTGTTCCATCTTATGATGATAGAAGTAGTGAGCCCCATTTGATAGAACAGCCTGAACTAAACGACTTAGTCCGTGATCTTAATCTGTCCAAACAACACGCTGAACTTTTAGGATCCAGATTACAACAATGGAATCTTTTAGCGAAAGATACAAAGATAAGTGTATTTAGAGACCGTAATAAACATTTGTCAACATTTTTTAGGGCTGAAAACAAATTGTGTTACTGCATAGATCCAGATGGTTTGATGGTGAGTTTAGGCATTAAACATGAAGCCAATGAGTGGAGATTGTTTGTGGATTCGTCAAAATCCAGTCTCAAAGCAGTGCTGTTACACAATGGGAATACAAAGCCGTCAGTTCCTGTGGCCTACGCGATTGATATGAAAGAAACTTACGAGAGCATGGCGCTTATCCTTAAATCGATTAACTACGATCGTTTTAAATGGCAATTATGTGGAGATTTAAAAGTCATTGGTTTATTGCTTGGACTTCAGGGGGGTTTCACAAAATATTGTTGTTTTCTCTGTCTTTGGGATAGCAGAGCAACCCAGAAACACTATGTTGTCAAAGAATGGCCAGAAAGACAATCGTTTGTACCGGGGAAAGAGAATGTTAAATCTATCCCACTTGTTGATCCAAAAGACGTGCTTCTTCCTCCTTTGCACATTAAACTTGGACTCGTTAAAAATTTTGTAAAAGCTCTTAATAAGGAAGGTCCTGCTTTTCAATATTTAAAAACATTTTTTCCAAAACTAAGCGACGCTAAATTAAAAGAAGGTATTTTTGTGGGCCCACAAATACGCAAACTTATGAACGATACAGATTTTGATAAAACTCTTAACGACATTGAATTAAATGCTTGGAACTCACTGAAATGTATCATTAAGCAATTTTTGGGAAACATAAAATCAGAAAATTATGAACAAATCGTTACAGACTTATTGAAAAACTACCAAAAAATGGGCTGCAGAATGTCATTAAAAATCCATTTCCTGCATTCTCATTTGGATTTTTTCCCGCAAAACTTAGGAGCTGTAAGTGATGAACAGGGCGAAAGGTTCCATCAGGACATCCTTACTATGGAACAACGATACCATGGTCGATGGGATCCAGGGATGTTGGGAGATCATTGTTGGTTCCTCATGAGAGAAACTGACCTTGATTATAAAAGTAATCGCCATATGCAAAGAAAAAAACCCACCTAATTTTTTGATTTTTGCTTTTTACTATAGATTTGGTCAGGTTTCTTGTAAATAATTGATAAATGTTTGTAATTAATTGTTTTTTTTTACTTTTTACATCACCAAACCACAAAAAGCCTTGAAAATAGTAAAAGAAAAGAATGTACGTTAACAGAAAATCCTGACGTGTTGGAAAAATTTGGGCATCAGATTTGGCTTTAGCGATATCGGTTTTATCAGAATATAGTACTCAGCTTTCTGTTGCGCTCCATACCAATTTTTTTGTAGAGTAGTGTTATTGTCAGTGACATTTTTTTTATTATGTTATTTGACATTCGCATTTGACGCCAAAATTATTTCTTACAAAATTATATTTTACCTCCCGACATCCAGTGAGAAGCTCATTTGTCATTTACCTATACTAATATCACAAAGCTGAAGAGTTTGTTTGTTTGAACGCGCTAATCTCAAGAACTACTGGTCCGATGTGAAAAATTCTTTCAATATTAGACAGCCCATTTAACAAGGAAGGCTATAGGCTAATTTTTATCCACGTGTGCAGAGTAGTTCCCACTGGACGTGGTCGAAACCGCTAGCGCAAATTAACTACTTACGAATCAAAGATCCCTTTGAAGGCGGAGTTAGTAGCTGTACCGACGAGGGTGCCGCAGCCGCCCAGGGTGGAAGCGTATGCTATGCTCAAATAGTAACAGATTGTTATGTCACTAGGCATTGGAGCTCTGAAACAAGAAGATATTCATTACATTATTCGTTTGTGTATTTAAAATGTTGACCGCCAGTGTCACGTATAAATGGCAAGCCAAAAAGTGCCCAGCACACCACTGTCACGACTACATGACAGATTTTTAAAGCTCAAAATTAATAGTCCGATTTAATCGATATAATTCCGAACTCACTACTGTACTGTAGGAATTTATGGATGAATTCTGAACTTGGCGCTGAGGGCACGTCTTTCTTTTTATGAAGTTGCATTCAGAAGACAATAATGTATGACCCAATGTGGTTTTTAATAAGCTGATAACACTATACATCTTATCTAACTTATATGATAATAGGTACTCACTCTTCCTCTCCAGTTTTGGCAACTGGTTTACTGTCTTTTCCATTCTCCGCTGGTGGGTTCTTCTTTCTGTTTAAGAAGACATCGCCGAGTCCTTGCTGTAAAATAAATATTTTTGATATCACTCTATAGATCACGCTTTGTGGGTTTTAAGAGAGTCTCATAAAGTAACCCGGAGTCTGGAAGTTGGTGATTTATACACCCGTGCATCGGAGAGCACGTAAATGTCGGTCCTGCGCCTGAACTCTCTCCGGTCGTGTCGGATTGCCGTCCCATGGGACTATGAGAGTGAGGGAATAGAGAGTGCTCCTGTTTAAGCGCAAATGCTTATGCACTGTAACATGTCCTGTGCAGCTGGCTGATCTCCTTAGAGAGAACGGCCGCTATGACCGACAATCAGTCTGGACGCCATTATTATAAGTATCAGCAGAATCAGTTATATTAAAAGCAGTTTTAGAGAAAGTTATTGTAAATAGGGGAAAGTCCAAAGATAAATTACCTGTTCTAACACTTCCAGTATAGCCTCAACGATGGGCACCATCATAGTGGTGGCGGCAGCGTTTGACACCCACATCGATATGAACATGGTCACAAAAGTTAACCCAAAGTTTAGTCTGGAAGGAAAAATATAAAATAATATTAACATAGTTTTTTATGCAAAGTTGGGTAGAAGACATTGACATTTGACAAAATTCGGACATTACTGCAACCCAACACTGGGCTACAACTTAGTGTTCTTCAAACCATACAGACTGAATTGTGTTGCTGGGAAGTTTGTTCCACCATCTCTTCTTCCCAGGAATAACACATAGGAACTGTTGAGAGGACGGGCGTTTTTTGGGACTGTCTATTTTTGCCAAGTTGTCCTGGATCAAAAAGTGCTATTTGCAGGCTATTGTGTACCACAATCAGATGCGAAGACAATGCAGTTTTGATTTTCTTCTAAATGAAATGATTTCTAAGAAACTTTTCCAACATGTTTACGGTTATAATGAAGATTTCACTATCAAACCCTGTAATAAGCATACAAATGACGCACTCACCTTCTATGAGAACAGCCGACAACCTGCACAGTCCACAGTGCAACTCTCTTAGGCAACTTCGAATGCTGTACCCCAGCGGCTATCATGAGCCCTCCCATGAACATCATGTTGGTCTCCTTCATGTATGCTGCACAGACTTTGTCCGAATCCAAGATACCCATGGTAGGGAACAGGACTATAGGCAGCATGGATGTGACGGGTAATGGTAGCAGCTCCAACACCCAGTAAATTGCCATTATCAGGACTACGTACATGCAACGGTATGCCTGAAAAAAATATCAAATATTTTATTAATGACTTGCGTTACCAGCGATTTCACCCACATCCCATGAGGTCTACGTCACCAGTCAAAAGCCTATAGCCTTACTCGGTCAACAAGTTTGAACCGAAGGTCCGTTAGTTCCTGAGTTTTCCTTAGTGGGTTCCAGCAAACAGACAAACTCTTAAGCTTCATAATATGATAAATGATTGAAGGCAAGTGGTATTTTAAGGAGAACATTTACATAGGGCTGCAATAGACGGGTATTATAATAAGTCTGAAGATCACCTTGAGTAATAAGTCTCTGGTCTCACTATTGCTTTCTTACTATGACTTGAACAGGAAAAGAGTAAGCGTCAAGTACTAAGTACAGATTCTATGATAAGTAGTGATCATAACCAATGACGCGAACAGTCAGCTCTGTGAAGTGGTCTTAGGTGGACTTGAAGTACCACTCAAGATTATTATGCTATGAAAACATTAGTTCTGATTTGTGATGTCCTTAGAAGTGCTTTGATTAATTGCGAACCAATTTTAAAAAGGGACAGAACTATTGCAATACTAGGTATGTATCCAGATAACCAGCTTTTTTGGATATAGAAATAGGGTCAGACTTTTACGGAAAAAACACAGTTTTGTTCGCGAACAATCCCGCAGGCCTGGCAGGCCTAGCCCTATCGCCCCGATTTTTCTGAGTGCTCTTCATTAATTGCATGAAACAGAACGCGCCGCACACACGCGCTTTTCGTCGATCGACGGCTACGGTGGCCGGGAGTCGTCCCCCGACACCCGGTGCCCGTGGTGTTGACCGGTGCCAGCTCCATTGCAGTGGCTGGAACCACGACGGACTAACCATGCGGACCCTGGCATACACCCGGCTGGATGCGAGAGAGCAAATAGCTCACGCCACTGTTCCTCCCAAGCAGAGCACACTTCTGCCAAATACTCAGCCTTGTCATTTAACTGGTCATAAAGAAAAATTGTAAACTTATTTATACTTACAGCATCATGATTCAATACAGGTATAGGCAGTAAGACCAGTGGTGTCAGCACCACAATAAGTGCCTTCCAATATATAGACACGAACAGCCTCATCCTCTGCCATAGTGTGGCACTGGAACCAGTCTTTGGAAAGTAGTATGTAGTGGACCTGGAAAATTACATAGAAGATATTAATACACTGTAGCATGTTTGATGGCTCTTTTTTAGCAAAACGAATGAACCAATTTAGATGAAATTTGGCATTGAGGTAGTTGGTATAATGGAGATAGAGGTAGGCTATGGTAAATTTTTGCTAAAGTAAAATCTAGTTTTCCTGTGAAAATATGAGCCAAAGGTGACCAATGGTTTAAGCACACATGGTATTTTGTAGTTTACACCACTCTTTGTATGTTTACAGTTTCATTTGGTCAAAATAATTTCATGAAATAAAAATACAGTTACTTATTAAATACTATGGAATATTTTTTTATTGTGCTATTTTTATAAATGACCATGCTTTCAAATCTATTTTTAAACTACCTATCAGCAATGTGATGCAACGAAGAAAGTCATAGATATTTGCGAAAGTACCTCCTCCCTGTAAGTTCAGGACTTTTCTCTTGAGTAATTTTCGAGTGCTTTCAACTATTGCAGAGCATAAGATAAGCATAGGCTAAATGGCTTCGGAGCACGCAATAAAATAAAATTAGCTTACCGTTCGTCCGGCACACCGTTTTCTATAGCCGGATTCGACATGGTGATTTTTTTATAATGTAAATCTGGCCAAAAATATTATGAGTTTTATTTGTATCACAGTTTCCACATTCTTGGCACCATCTGAAAAAAAGCCGGGGTTCAGTAAGAGAAAAGAATATACTTTCATAAAATTACACCAACATTCTGAATGCGATATTAAAATTACCCGCTAAAAGTTAAGCCTATTTCAAACAATTCGTGAAGTCATCACTTTTATCAACACAATATTCTCCAATCAAAATCAAATGACAACTAAATTAACAAATTGTTACTGTCGCAGGATCGCATTGTATGCTTGCCGCTTGCAACGTTTCGTAAACATATTAGCAAAAACGAAACGTTTTGGTCATTTGATAATAATAATTTAATATTTATAACATCTAAAACTATATTTTATTGCAACTGTTATATTATCTTATTATTGTGTACTGTAAAATAATTATAATTGATAAAAAAGACCTAATTCTAGAGATGAGTTATGTAAAACTAAACGTAAACCAACATTTTCGGGCTAGGTAACCTCAAGAAAATTACTGTCAATGTCAAACACAAATGTCACAAATGAACCAAAACACGACTGATATCAAAATAAAAATAAAACTAATTTAAAGGAATTTAAGTATTCTAAATAGCATTAAAATTCGAGTGTAGTAATATTAAATGTGCCGGTAGTGTATTAGAACCGAGAATGACTAAGCAAGAGACTAAAGGACAGGCGGAGGGTATGTACTTCGAATAAGTTACAATTCGTAGTTTCATTGATTTTATGCTGGTTATATACTTTAAATTACCCTTTAGCGTAATTAAAACTACAGTACTATATTCCTCATAAGCCGTAAGAGTATTTATTTTTAATACAGAGTAGTAATACCTTTACAGTTTCTATTATCAATTTTAGGTTATGTTTTATGATACGTTTCGATATTTCTGTGTAAAATATGGTTTGGACTTCCTTAACTCATATTGTAGTTGAAAAATTGATTTTTATTACTGTGTAGATGTACACAAAGCTGTTTCTATGATTTTGTCATGCTGTATGAAATATCGTTATTGAATAATCACATTCAGCGCAACATATACTATAATAAACCTGCGCGACAATACATATTTACATACAATACGTCACAAAGTACATAACTTGTATTAAAATTCATAATTGTATGCTGAAATTTATGAAGTTACTGAGATTTCTTACAGTCATATCATGCACATGCACTCGTTTCTGCAGAATAAACACCCTGTAGCAGAATAAGTACTAATTGCATTTAATAAAGATATAGACAGAGAATTATATCTAATAGTAATGTATGGACCTCAGTTTGGATTTACTTATTAACCAGCATTGCCAGGTTTTTTTATGCGAAGCCACGGTTTTGGAACTTTTAGTGTGAAAACTTACACAAAATAATTACAGAAATGGATGTCCCATCAAAATAAGGATTGTTTGGCAATGCCTTTATAAACCCATACCACACCTAATTTCTTTATCTTATCAGCAGTACTTCAAATCTGATGGCCTAATAAGATCTTGTGACGAACACTTTGATGATGATATGATAAATCAACAGTTTTATTTATTTAAAATTTTCCTGCCAACCACGATATGCTATAGGTACACACGGCTACACAACAAGCTATCCAAAACCAGTTTGTCTTGGAATCGCATTATATGGTCTTTCTACAAATTGAACGGTCAGCTTATACTAGTTTTGTATAGCTCGTTGCATACCCATTTGTACTAGTTTTCATTGTGACTCATATTATAATAATATTTACACCTTCCTTGCACATGCATATCGTGGTGATAATACAGTTGCATAATTTGGACACCATATCACCAACAAGCACTTAAAACTTTTGTGGTACTATCCGTGCCTGTTTCATTAAAAAAAACCTAACTGCTATTCATGAATGCCTTTGAACATTTAAATGGTAAACAGGTTTGACTTGAAATTATCAATAATATTTACATAATAGCTGCTGACATTCAAATGTGAATTGTTATGGTGTAGGCACGTGACTTGCAAGTACCTATTTAACAACATCATTTTTCAATATGGCTCATTGTTACATGAAATATATGTGCACAGGATTTGAATCGACAAAGGATAAAAATAGGTCCACCTAAGTGATAAGGTGAATCACAGAGATAGGTATTGCATATTCTTGACAGGAATATATTTTGAAATCGATATATCCATGTTTAAAGTTTTTTATAGCTAACCAGTGAGTTTCTACAATATTTGCTTTAAGTAAGTGCGTCATCATTATTTTACTTAAATTCAATGCAAGCTATACTGTGCCTTCTAAAATATGTTTTATTCTGATACCATACCATTCTGATACCATACCTAAAAGGTTTTTATAATGTTCTTATTAGGACTGTTCTTATTTATTGGGACTGGATGCCATAGTCTCCCAGGCCCCCTCCACTCAGGCGAGGTCGGAGTGCCGCTGGGTATTCTTGTATCCCGGGAACGACCGGGAGTCCCACAAGCCCCTCTCCCGTCCCCCGACGGGAAGGGGATGCGTAATAGCATTTTTTCCCAGCGCCAAAAAAAAAGACTATTCTTATTTATACACTAATGGGCATGGGGAAAAAATCCATATTCTACCTTCAATATACACTGATTTGCAAAACAAAACTGTGATATTAATCGGAATTTTAACAATAGTTAATTGAAATAATAATAGAAGAAGTTGGTAGAATCAATTCATCAAAGAAGCGATATGTAATCAAGCAGACATATTGTCTAGCTCCGTACATCGTATCTCCCGATTGTTTAGAAAGCGAATTTAATTATCTACGGTCTTATCAAATTTTATCTATTTGTGTATTTAAAACTATGTATGTTTGTATTGTCCACTATCACTACATAGTACAAAACAAAGTCGCTTTCTCTGTCCCTATGTCCCTTTGTAAGCTTAATATATAATAATAATCTTTGAAACTACGCAACGGATTTTGATGCGGTTTTTTTTAATAGATAGAGTGATTCAAGAGAATGGTTTATATGTATAATTTTAGTATCAGCATTGCACCCGTGCGAAGCCGGGGCGGGTCGCTAGTGTTTTATAAAATATTCTTATTTATACCACTTATGTCTTCTGCGAAAGATCGTAACAATTCAAAACTATTACTAAACTGTCAGTTATTATATAATTTTGTATAAGTATACTAACTACAATTAAACAACTAATAGAGGGCGTAAATATTACTTAATTTAAACATTGTAAAAAATTACTTTGCTGTATTTAAGAATATTAAAAATAGTTAAGTACATAGGTAAGGTAAGAATGCGATTTTCTTTCCTATTGCTGAGAATTCCAACCGATACCAAAGATATGCGCGCCGTATTCATTCTTCGAGTGTGATTGGAATACGGCCAAAGACTCGCAACGGCAGTCTATTCAATTGTTTATTTTTTTAAACCGATCTTGCTGGCAATTTTATTTGTTCTTGACCAGAGCTTTTATTGCCTACTTGAGTACTCACACCTTATTCAGACACCGTCGGTGAGCCCCATGGCAAGCTGTTGATTAGCTTGTGTTATTGGTGCTAACACAACTGATAAACTACATATACTTTAGACATATATTTATAAATACATATTATAACACCCAGACAACAGTCAATCACACAAATGTCGACCGTATCGGAAATCGGACCCGGGACCTTCCACCCGTCGCGTTCGTACCCGGGGTCGTCAAAACGGGTGTTTGTAGCATTAATTCATAGCTGATGAATATATAATCGAACTGAGATAGTACTAGCGTTTCTAGGGCAGGAAGTAAATATACCAGTGGTGTGATGTGTACCAAATTATAAATTAATTGGCTGGCTAAGAATATATTAAAATAGGTGAATAATTATTAATATAAAACAGAGTAGAGCAACATCATCTGCCTAGCCATTTTCCAAGATATGTTGGGGTCGGCTTCCAGTCTTAATACAAGATGGTCACCCAAGCGTTGCTAAGCCTAATGATAGATCGACCCGTGTATCACACTTAGCCACGAGCTACTGGCTACAAACTTAAAACAAAGTAAACATTATTTTAATAAATTAAATAGGAAGTGGTGAAAAATACATTTTGGTCTGCAGTTATTGTTAAGTTAACCGCAGTGGTTATCTGATAAAGTACTTCATTACTGTCGTTGTAGCTACCTACTGCAAAAGACTTCTACGCTAAAATTCAGCATTACCTAACAATGTAAAGCTGAATTTCAAAATGTTTTATAAATACCTGCCTAGTGCCTACTATAATGTATGTGCATACTCTTTACATTTTTGCAATTTTGTTACTTATGTAAATTTTTGTTAACAGACAAAACAAAATATCAAAGCTAGCTATTAGCGTTACGACATCTTTATAGTTAAAATACTATTGGGCGTATATAAACTTGATAAAATGTGAAGCAAAATAAAGATAAATCATTATAATTTAACTTTTAAAACCATGAGAACCGTTTGTTTGCATAAAATTAAGAAGAATTTACGAAATTCTGCAGGAGTGATTAATGAACAATTCATGAAAATTTATTCAGTATAATATTATGAAAAATACTTTGAACAATGTCTGTGATTACACCCGGCCATATAAAAACATAAATGTTAATTGTTAGCAATATTATAATTAATTTTACGTAAAATCATTAGTCAGAAATATGAAAAACGTGACAGATTATTTTCAAGTATTTCCAAAAAATAAATAAAATATATACAATTTTATTTTAACAAGCTTTAAGTAATGGAAAACAAAATTAATGCACATGTCTCAAACATGATGTTTGTCACACAGTGGGGCAAAAACGATTCCCGACGAAACAAAATTATTTATATCAAAATATATTTTTTTATTTACGACTGGAAAAAACTTCCGCATTTTCGCAATTTGCATAAAATATTAGTTTACAATCGTACCATACATGTTTACGAACGCGTCACCGTGTATGACGCTAATTCACATAACATGTTTTTGTAACATTGATATAAAATTGTGCAGCAGTATGATTTTATCTATAGATCCATGTGCGTCAAACTGTACTGAATGAATTTGTAAAATTCTATTAACTACAGCTAGGTAAAAATATATTTGGTACCCTAAGATAGCTTGTATTTTAAGATTTGCAATCAGTAAGAATCATGCTATTATGAACACCTAGAAAATAAAACAGCTGCTAACAATTTACTTGATGATGCAGACGAGAAAACGTTAAGCAGTAGCCTTTCAGATAATGATCTGCAATGCGCTGAGGCCAACTGCTTTAAAGGTCCCATATCCAATAAAATATTGATTGAATAAAAACATCATAAATATGAATATATAAATGTTACTAATTAATAATCCAGTCACCATCAAGCACCTATTGTCGGTGGACCAAATATTAAAAGACCGACATCTCTGATCTCATGGAATGGTAACCCATAAGAACTACAGCTGATTCAAAGTCCAAGGTTAATCGTTAACGCCTACACATTAAGAATCCACGATTCTCTGTGACGCAAAACCTTTGGGATTTTATTTATAAAACGGGAGGCGTGCCTTGTACGTCAAACTGGCTATTTTTCTTCTAAAGACAGAACGGGTGTTGTAACAAACTGATAGGTTTTCAAACAAGATTATTTTGCAAGTGGCACGTTGCATAGTCCGTTCTGCTGCTACTAGAGAATCAAAACATTATAATGTCAACACGCTCATGTTTGAAATCAAAGCTTGTGCGTCTCTGATAATACGTCATTCACCTTTCTGCAGGTACTTTTCATCGTTCACCTACGGCGGTACCGTTTATAGACATTTATTTTTACTGAATCAGAATTGTTAATAGTGTTGAAAAATAAAGTAAGTACTAAACTTAACTCGTACATATGTAGTTATTTTGGTAATTATACTTTTAAAGTTGTGATCAGCAATGCCAATTACGATTGAAGTTTTTTGACATTTGAACCTATTGAATTAATAAAGTGGTTGTGTCTGAATTATAGTCGAGTCATCTAATTATATTCTTCATAAAATTAAGTTAGAAGTCTTCCTTGTTGGAAAGCTGGTCTACTTTGTACTCATATGAAAAAATTCTATAGTTATTTTCACATCTACAGTATTCCTTAACTGACTAACTAACTTTCATACTGCTACTATCATTGTTAATGATCTAATTCATGTCGCGTCTCGCATCGTTTGAAACTCTTGCGCAATTATGTCCTAGCGGCAAACACTGTTTATCGATCAATTGCGCTCTCTCAATTGTACATAATTACTTAAACGGTACTGAACTTGATACGTAAACAACTAGTAATTGTAGGAAACGTTGAAGGACGCCTTTTCATTGTGTTTTACAGAAATTGAGGTCAAGAAAATTCATAAAACGCCATGTTATTACTGAAAGATGACGTAAAACGTGTTTTATCTTATGAAAATGTTTTAATTTATACAACTTCAGTTATAACCTAAATAAACCAAGATATTTCTGTCCTTGGATGAAATTATCATAACCATCGGAAAAATATTCCATTCGCAATATCTCGTTTATTAAATTCCAGACAAACTGCAGTCCTTATACACATAATCCCTTTTATATAATGGTTATGTAAGTCTTGTGACAGATTTGATGAATAGCTACGTAGTGGCATAGGCAGTACCGTCGCAAGGTCAAGACCGGAGACAAGGTTGAGGCCGGCTCGTGGCTGTCTATGGTCGATATCTGTTACCGGTTATCTATCTTGTTTGTTTATTGTATGTTGTAATCTGGCATTTAAGTTTTGCAGGTTTCCTTAATGCAGTATTTAGAAAACCGACAGAGATAACGATTATGATGCCGGGTGATTGATTCTGCTATCAATAAATTCAGCTTACATAAAGGGGTTTATGTTTCAGAGAATATTAAACGTATGTAAATGAAAACTTCATCAAATCAGTCCAAAAAGCGAAATTCAGGCTTGGCAGTCTCTCAAAATATTTCAGAAGTAATTTTCCGAATTCAATGCCCATCCGCTTCTTATACTGATAGGTTAAACATACATAAAGCATAGTGTCGTTTGTATAAATAATCAAATATTCACAGAAGTGACGTAAGTACACGAGCAATCATGTAATATATTCGGTTTTGGGCGGCCATGTAAAGGCGCTAATTAAAATGGCCTTTTCCCTCGTAAAAGTGTCTTTGTAACTATGGACAAGTTTTTCGTGATATTGAAAAATGCGGACGCGGTGCTTGAACAAAATTTTAGTATGCATTTATGTTGCACGTGTAGAAAACCAGAGCAATGTAATATTTGTCGTAGGATTTATACTTTAAATGAGTATCAAATTCGTGGTTCTCGTATTTAGTTTACAGATCGTGTAACTTAATCTATCAAGAAATAAGATGCGTTGCTAACTGCCAAAGCTTACGAATGAAATTGCACAGATGCCAGCATATAAAGCTACTACAACCTGTCAGATTTCTTTAATAGATTTACAAATTTATCGCTGAAGCATATGGTTCAAAGTTCATTAGGAATTTGTCAGTTTCGGGTACCTTGATGTGCTGACATCTGTACATTAAACACCTTATACGATATACATCAATACTTCATCTAAGTTGAGAAGTTACTAAGTTTCTGTCAAAAATCAACAACGTATTAGCAAAATTGACGTTCAAACGTAATATGCGACTCATCTTTGTTAGAAAAATGTAAATGACAGCCCGTTGATAGAATTATCACGCTTCCGTAGGCAACTAAAGTCTTTAGTAAACGAGTTTAATAGAAAAAATACTTTGTTTTGTAAGTGGCGCCCCACAGTTATACTTTTTGTTGAAGTTTTTGTCTGCGTTGCCAGCGCGTGCGGCCCACTGTGCGATGTTATGAGTAGTGTTAAATGTTTTCATTTCATGAATGTAAAAGATAACTGGTTATTGTATTATTTGATTTTGTTAACAATGACTGATAACGCATGAAATGTATGAATCACTTATTTATCTTGTAGTATCGAGTTAAAATATGTCATCGAAATAATTGGGTCATTTTTTATTAGACGGGCGATGATTTTAATCTCAAATGTTTGATGTTAGATTAGTGCCTTTTAAAGTTACGATAATCAACCTGAACATTTGACATTGTATTTTTTTAATAATTCTATAGACCAGTCGATCAAATGTACAGACGCCAGCACATCAGGCTACTACAATTTGTCAAATTTCCTTAATAGATTTTCAACTTTATCGCTGAAGCATAAAGTTCAAAGTTGATTGGAAGAATTTGACAGTTTCGGGTAGCCTGATGTGCTGGCGTCTGTACATATAGTAATGGAAGGGCGATATCAACATTTTTGTCATGCGATACAATCCATAATAATTTACATAGAAGCTTATCTCACTATGTCCATTAACAGCGATATATTTATTCAAACTAATCCTTGTACCTAAAACCTATACACTTGTTGACTAAGTTCCTTTACCTTTACGAACCTAAATTATTATTTGTAGTGAGAAGATAAGTGTTGTGTATTTGCGCTAATTACTCGTACATAACTTTAGTTGGATGTGACCTATACATATATCAGTAGAGGAAGTAACATGGTACAGTCACCCGCACATCAGTGGAAACATTTGAACTGCGAAAACAGCTCTTATGTCGTAGGAAATAGAGGCGGTCTCAAGGTCAAAGTGTGTCTACTGATGTGCGGGTGACTGTACATACTAAGGACGAGATAACACTAGAACACGTCCACGTCCTTTAAAAATAACCAAACGGATGACCCTTGACACATTTTACGAGTTCTTTTATGCTTAGGTCAAGCAGTTTTTTGTTAACATTTGGTATTTATTTAATTTACTCTTGAATTTGAAACACGAATTAGTATCCAGACACTATTGGTCACTAGCTTCCGCCTACGGTTTCACCCGTGTTCATGGTATCTTCTCCGCGCACTCGTATAAAAAATGGACTATCTGATACTGCATTTATTATTCAAATCAGCCCCATAGTTCCTGAGATTAGCGCGTTCAAGCAAACAAAGGCACTATTATTATAATAAGGCACATTTATGATATTAGTAGTATAGATTTCACAATACGGAATCACCCAACATTTTACCAAACAAAATTTTCTCGTATAGAATGCGACAAGCGCCACCAATACTCTGTATAAATACCACTGGCGGTGTTGTTGTAGTAAATCAGTTACGTTTGGACGTGAAGCCCGAAATAGCCCGACAAAATCAAGTTGCTCACGTGAGATAGTCGTGGAAAGTTGGATGCATCGTGTATTCCTGATATACCATCTGTTTTTCACTTCGAAGTTCGGAAGTATGCGTTGCTCGAAGATTTTTAGGGCGATAACTCTTCCCATAACCAGTTTGTCTTGGACTCGCTTTTATATGGTCTTTCTACTAATTGAACGGTCAGCTTATATTAGTTTTGTATAGCTTAATGTGTAGCCGTGTGTACAGACGCCAGCATATTGAGCTACTCGAAACTGTCATATTTTCCCAATGAACTTTGAACCATATGCTTCAGCGATAAAGTTGAAATTTGACATGTGTTGGTGTGTTTATTCTTGATTAATTTCAAATACTGAGCTTAGTAATGATCTTATTTGGCACACTTTGTATGCCACGTGCGTCTCCCATGATCCAGTCTTCCAGATGTCTAATGAAGAAATTGTCTGTTATAATTTTTCTTTTTTAAGACAATCATTAATCTTTGATTCATGTGAATGGTTTCTTACTATTCTATTATGCTTAGTAAGTTATTACTCAATCGTATCGTAACCTACTGTTGCCAGTTTGTTCTTTTGTAACGTGCGGCATTCCGAAGCACCTGCCATAGATGCATCGTATAGTATCAACTTCAGCAAATTAAATATTAGTCGTGTTACCATTAATATCTGGTTCATTATTACTTTATCATAGTTAGCTATTTTTAAATTGACTTTTTACAGTCAACAAATAAACTTCATATCAATAGAGTTATAACCTATAAATTGGTATAATCAGTAATTTTGTTTTCAAGGGCGTCTGTTTGCGATAAACTCTAAAATGTCTAGTTTAATATCGGTATTATTTGTTGAAATCCTGCTTTAGCGGTTAATAACTGAAAAGGTTAATCCAAAACACAAGTGATATCGTAAAATACTTCTTAACTTAAAAACATAGACTACATAGTCACTTACAGCATTTTCATGCAATGATAGTCGTGAATATTTTGTAATCAAAATTACGGACTATGTTTTTGTAGAGCATGCGCCGGAAATCGTTAATAGATTTGAGATTATCACGCTCTTGGACGTGAAAAAATATCTCAAGGAAAGCTCGATAGGTTAAAAGTCTAAAAATACACACAAACGATGCTGGGAAAGCAGGGATAGAGGTAGTTGGCCTTGAAATGATTGACGTAACAGGCGGCCAGTAATCTCCAGGGATTGCTTCTCATATTGATGATGATAATAACCTTAATGATTCAACTATTACGTCACTAGATCCCAAGGTGACAAAGGTATATTGCACTTTTGTTGGCGCAGTTCCAACTAGAGCTTCAACTGGGAAATTCGTAACAGACATATCTGATCACGCCGCAGAGAACAGTGTAAGCAAAAATAAATTTCATAATTTATTTGAATTTTGATGCAGAGAGTTGAATCATGATTGTGTTGGTCACTGCGGCCCTAGTTTCAGATATGGATAATGAAACTTCCCATTCTAATTGAAATATGCCTAAATCATTATAATTGTAACCGATATTTGTGCCATGCAAACACCAGATTTTAGTGAAGATACTGTTTCATGCATATATTCTTCATTTTTTGTCCGAGTTGTAAGCGATCTTTAGCAGATATGTTTTTCCAGTTAAACTTATTGTTATTGTTGATTTCTTTTAGTCATATTTCCAAAAGAAGTTATCTATCGCTAGAATCACATTGAATCAACAAAAATAACGCGTCATTCGACTACATTACACTATCTTATCGATCAGCAGATCATCAGTTCTTGCTTTGTGATAAACGTGACGTGCTAGGAACGTCTGCAACGCAATTTGGACATTACTTGTCACGGGCAGTTTACTTCCTTGAATTATTTCTATAGCAAAATGACTTGCACACTGTTTGTCTGAAATCCTAGCTTTATGGTATTTAATATAGCATTCGTCTTTTGCCATGAACAGTAACAGTTCAGCTATTATCATCATCAGCCTCTTATTGTACCGCTGCAGGGCACAGCCCTTCTCACACAGAGAAGGAATTATTCAACTACATCTATAGGTACTCTGTTCCATGCTTTCGGTTTCCATTAGGATAATATACCTAAAATAGATGACGTCGACGAAACATAATCGCAGCATTCATAATCAGTGTAATGTTACGCCTTACACACCTCCAACGTCACGTAGGCAGGTCTCTATACAGTTGCAAATGGCAGTCGCTGATTGGTCGAACAATATGTGTGGCGATATGGTGGGCCATCGTCTGATTACGTTTACAATAGCGGTTTACGAAGCGTGCATTCGTAGAGTCGAAATTGGAAGGTGCACCGTTTTAGAGTTCATGGAGTTAGATTGAATACGTTATTAGATATGATAGACTGTGACTAATGATTCTGATTTTATTGCAACGCTATTTTCTTTATCCAATAAACATGATACACATGTGTCTTCTTTTGCAAAGTGTTGTTAGGTACCTATTTAGAGTATTGTTAAACCTTATTGTATATACGTATAACAAGAGGAAACCAAACTCACAAACAGCAAAACCTAATTTAGGAATTATCGTTATTCATGATGGAAGGAAAATTTTGTTTGAAACTAAATAATTCCCTGATGTAAATAATTGTGGCTATAGTCATAGTTATTTCAGCTTCAAATGAATCAATAAATGACGAAAATTCTATTTTTTTACTAATAAAATCGTACCACTCAACTGCGATTGTTTCAGTTCACATGTAAAATTTCAAGACCTTATCGAATCGCTGACTTTCAATGTAGATTAAGTATAAGCTATACGCGTGTACATTTCAAACGGTTCTAACAATCTTCATACATTGTTTGATTACAGTTTAATTGCGAATTATGACTTAGTGCGAGCAAATCTCAAGTGATTGAAATAACATACAAGCGTAGGAACAAAGTGCATTGGAGTTCTAAATGAGTAAAATTAGGAGTTATTAACAACTAAGTCGAAACTGGAACTAAGACGAGACTTTTAGAATTGAGCTAAAAATCTTTAAAATGGACAGAAATACCACGCATTAAAATTCCAGTTAGATTAGAAGATTTGAAGGCAAGCCTCCAAACATAATCTATTAACAAATTATGCAACTAATTCTGAGCTTTCGATACCAGTCTTACCACTTTTTGTAGTTCTCATGCGTGGGTCAGTCAACTTATTTTCTAATATTTAACACTCATAGCATAAGCGCATGATTTGGCTTCTGGGTCACCTCCCATAATAATAGCTGGTTCATTTTCAAAACGGGTACCATTTAACAATAATTTTGTCTTTCATGAATCATTATTGTCGCCTCTTTTGTCTTCAAGCTGTTAAATTAATTGTGCTTTTGTCGCGTAATGAGCATTTATAATATGAAACTTGAAGACTCTTTTCTTGTCTTGGGTTCATCAACCTTTGACATTAGTAAATGCATTCATGCGTATTTTGACGCATGCATTCTCCTTGATGCTGCTCTTCAAGGACAAATTGTCAGTTCTACGGACTTGAAGAGTTCAACAGATAAACATTATCCAGTTATTTCCAGTCATTTGTATTTTTATGTCAAGACTGATTTCCAAACGTTCAATGGTAGTGACGATATCTGAAACATTGTTACATCAGCTGCGTCTCGATCTGAATTTGTTCAGTTTATAAATACACTTGGTGACAAAACTTATTTTATAATTTTATTGCACGTATAACATCCCGATTAAAACAAGACCTTGACAATTGCTATTTGTGCTGCGGTATCAAATTTCAAATTATCAAATAACAGAACAGCATACGGTATTTTGTATTTTTGGTGAATCTTTTCATCTTTAAAAACATATACACAAGATATATTATAGACTATGTTGTTAATCAAGCTTTAGTACTTCCTGTGCAGCATAATGAACTTCCATTCCTCAAGATTAGTCTTAAAACTTCCTCATGACTGCGAGAGTTGAGTTTAGCAACATTTAAAACAGGTGGGTGTCCTTGTTTCTGTTTTGCTACCTCTCTTTTCCTGGTCCCAGACCGTATTACTATCACCTAGTCGAACAGGGTCATTTCAGACATTGGTGTCTATTCCATTTTGGCCGAATTTAATTTTGTTATTGTTTTTGACTTCCGGTCTCGATTTCATTTGACTTTCATACATCCAAACAGTTCCTGTGTCGATATTCTAACATGTTTCACTGATTACAATCTTATATCCTTTGTTCTTTTAAGGATCGTCAAGGTAAATAAATTCTTATCAAACAACAGCTATGCTTTAAAAAACCTTATCTCTGTTTACCAAATGTAACCTGTTTGAACGTAGTTTCCAAACCTGACCGGTAGGATATTGTGTAGACAATAAAAATTATTTTCATTTGTGTGACAAGGGTCTTGGGCTGTTTGGGACACAAACATAACAGCGCCAGCATCTATAAAAAGATGAGTGCATTCGTGTGGCGTGGCGTGACTAGTTGACACGTTACTAAACCAAACAAAACCGAGATTTCTTATCTGTTTAATTTAACCTATTTAATTAAGTAATCAGATTTTTTTTATTGGGGTCATTAGTTCGCGTGCGGTTCGACCCTTGATCCCCAATCATGGAAACATCACGTTTTTTTAACACGAGATCCAGCTGTCTATTTTTGCTTCCAAATATTAAGCATCACCTAGCCAGGGAAGGTGATCTTCAAGAGACACTTTCTCTCAATAAAGGTGACCTTTAGCCTACCCTTAGCTAGTGGTGGTCAAGCCGTATACGCGTCAGTGTGACATTATACGCTGTTGCATTTTATTAACAAATTCTTTTTTCTTTTTATCGGCATTGGCATTTATCCTTCCGATTAAGCAAGTTAGGAAAGTACTAACGTTTAATTATACCCGGCAAAGATATAGATCGCAGTTAATTATAATTACTAGGTTGTTTAGCAACGTTCCACTTTAGTTACTCGTTTCGGCTAGCTTGTCCTACAAAGCCCTCAAAGTATCTAAATCTGTAATTAAGTCATGTCATATTTGAGGATAAAAATTAGTTATTGGAACTAGAATCGAGCAGAAATTTGGATGTCCTAAGAATTTCATATCACCCCCTTTTTCTTGAACCGAAAAGTCAGGTAAACAAAAGAGTGTCGTCATTTTTTATAGTTCTGTGTCATCGCAAACCTATGGCGTCAACATTAGGCGTGCGTACAAATTGATTACTATATCAATGCCTATTGTCTTCAATCATAGCTACTGCTACACCAAGGTCGTCTGTTTGTCCACTATTTATTATCAAATTGAAACTATGTAGATTGTACTGCGTCTTTATATTGTTCGTCTGCATTGTTATAAATGCCTCCTTGCTACATTCTTAGTCCGTCCATTGTCAACAATTCTCCCATAAGAAAATTATCGTTGTCATTTACACTTCCTGTTTTATTTTGTTTTGTTTAAATTAGTTGTATGTGTTATACTCCAAAGCGTTTGTTGCCAAAAGATAAGAAGCGATCTTCCAAAAATAACTTTTTTATTGTCTCGATTACGCAACCGGTTTGTATCGACATTTTTAATGAATTCCATTCGGACTCGAGTCTTCTTCAAATTCTGTGGACGTATTTCAATCGACTGGGTCTCAGTGGACTTATAAATACATCAAAAACATTACAGTTATTATTAGAAACTTTGCGCGTTTGTCTAGACAATTTATGAAAAGGTTATAATTATGATAGACGTTGCTTTCTTAAAAAAATAAGATAACCTATTAATAATGAACACGCCACAGATCATTAGTGACATGATATTCACACATATAGAGGTCGTGGCCTGACTTATCGAGACTACAAATCATGAAATAATGTACGATAATAGTCAAAATATCGAACGATTGTCACATGATAGTCAGGTAAGACAAGACAATGGGTCAAAAGTCGTCGGAAATTAACATTTTAATTAAAAAGTTTACATTGAGATAATAACTGAACGGAATAATGAAGAAAATAATTAAGCAGAAGAATTGATTGCTTAAAACTAAGTTTTCTTAAGTTTTGGTGAATTAACTAAAGCCCCACTTGATAACACAGGTGACATGTTACGCTCTCACCCATTATAACTTAAACCTTTGATAACTTTAAGAGATCATGCTTAGAATTACAAAGAAGTACAGAAAACACGTCACGTACGGGAGCTAAATGGAAAGTAATGATAAGTATGTAAGTCGTATATTGCAACTTCAATTGCGAGAATAAGATAATTTTTTTATTAGAACCTAGATATCGAAATTTCCTTGAGTGTTCATTAAAATTGCAATTATGTCAGTAAGTGCAGCAGAACACAATCTACATCTAAATGTATTCCAAGATCATTTTACAAATTAATGGTTGATACAACATCTTCCCTATTTACATAAAGGTCATTCATATTAAAATCATGTCACATATAAGTATGTATACAATTATGTAATGCGATTTACATTCTTATCTCAATTAATATTGTAACTGCGTATGCACATGTCTTTGACAGTGACATTAAGCTTTCACTTTCTTGAATTATGTATCTGTAGTGGAATGAATCTCCGTAGCTTCACTGGGTCATTCAAGATTAGCAATACGGTGATAATTTATTGTTCTATTTCTATTAGTGAGTGAATTCAATCATGTAATTGTATCTTATAGTCATGTTATATTTATGTCTAAAGTTTATTCAGTCGACCTACATTAATAATTTAGAAAAATCACACACAGCATCTCGATTTTACGATGTCCTTTACTTCTGCCTCGTGCTCCAAGGTTAAGCAAAATGACATTCACGCATTTAGTGCCCATTTGCACTTCGCTAGCAATGACACATGAATTATTACACTACCTATTTAAAATAAGGTTATCTATCACGTTTTTGTGGATTTTATTACTTTGATCCTTGTAAAGTCATTCTTAATGTCGGGTCACAGATAACGGGTTATGAACAAGACCGTATCCGCAGACTTGACCCGCGGCAAATACGTGGTGCACGTACTAAGATAATTTTATAGATCAAGTTCTAGATTCTCGGGAATCTCCGCATAGCTGTAGGTACTATCTAAAGTTCACTATGCCAATCCATCTGATTGACTAGCATGCATCGTTTATGTCCTTAATTTCAATTATAGATTTACTTTATTTCTCTCTCTATATTAGTTTTAAGTGGAGATTATTCCGCAATCTCTTTGTGCCCTGGGTTTAATTCTTTGTTGTGTCCGTGAATCACAGTTTTATATTTAACTTTACAATAAACACATGAGCTGCTTTCTTCATTTTGAGCTCTGTGTGTTCCACTTATACTAAATGCATGTTTCGTCTTCATGAACCATCTTTTGTAAACACTTTCCTTTGTAAACATTGCGGATTTGTGTCATTATCAAAATCAGGCCAAATAGATAGAATAGATTATTTGTATAACCAGTATTAAGAGAATTACTTATTTGTAGTAAGTTGCCAGAACTTCAAATTATTTACAATGCTAATACTATTTTTTGTCTGTACCTTAATTGCTCCGAAATGACTGAACCGATTTGAAAAATGATACCACTCATGGGAACCTACACTATCCCTGGTTAGTAAAGGCTATATTTTATCTACTCGTCTCGGCCTCGAGTGAATCTGCGGGAAACAACTGGTGCATAATGTGTTTGCTTCGAAGTACTTAAATAAATTCAGATTTATGCAGTCAATTTTCATTACACGAAATCTCTCCTTCACAAATATGAAAGTCATACAAGATCCCTGCATTTAATATTTCAATGGAGTTCAATACCTTCATAAATTCTTCTGTACTTGATGAATCAATACTAAAGGGAATTTAAAGCTTGGTTTCTTAAATATTCCACCGTCTGAAGGTGACTCAGCATCGGAAGATTTTGCTAAAACGACATACGCATACATTTCAAGACATAATATGATCACAATGCAGTTCACGTAAGAAGTGTGACGACAGCATTTTTGTGACAACAAACCGTTTAAGATTTAAAAGAGATAAAACGTGCAGTACGCCTAATCTTATAAGGTAACTTTACATCTCTATTTACCTTTAAGTACGTCATTTTCCAGTGTTAATAAAGAAACTATTCCAAACACTGTCAGGGCATCGTAGACTCAACCGTATAACTACGCCCCACAATTTCATGCTCATGCATTAAATCAGTGCATACCCGCAGACGTCTTGTAAAATGGGAGCAATGTATCGCATTGACCTTTTCCGGAGTACCTTTGCACACTGTATTTCATTCACCATAGCTCGCTTTGTTTTGTAAATACCTACTGTACGAGTACTTCTCACTACTTCGAATTGGTCGCAGTAATAACGTCATATGATCATTTACCTGGTAAAACGCGGAGTTAGATTGCAATAGACCTACCCTTATCTGACTGGCTTTATCATGTACTTTGGCCTACTTTTTTAAGTTATCTCTTGGCTTATTTTTTTTTGTCTAGTGGCTCTATTGCTTCGGAAGGAATGTCCTCATTTTCTTTCTGTACTACGTTTTATTTGAAAATTGCGTCTTTAATATAGACGTGTCGTTTACTCTATTTATGGTCAAGACTTAGACAATTAAGCTGCACTATCTACCGTTACAGCGTTTCTCCATTTAAGGCAGAGCAAATATTTGTCTTGGAGTTAATTCTTTCTGCTTTGCAATCCTCACGTTTTTCTGCCTAACCTTCGCAATGGACGTAGCAAATAATGATGACTGCATGATTAAACAGTATATTTGGCGATAGTATTGTGTTTTATGATAATATCTTTGAATTTATATTCCAAGGTCATTTTGACACACCTCTTTTGGTCACTTCGAATTTCCGCTTGCGCGCTTGCAATTTTACAAGTTATACACATGACACCGTAATTATGTCTTTTCTTACAGAATTGTTAAAATTCTATGGCTTGAGCTCAATCGTTTTTTTTTAATTTCCAATAAATACTATATGTTTGTTCAGATGATATCGAGTTGGAAGGTAAAACAGGGCATCCAGTCATTGTCTGCTTATTGGGTCACCGTATATCATTCAGTCTAAACACCTTTATTATACCCTTCTTTGTTGAATCTCGGCAAATTAAAGTAACAATTGTAGCGCAGTTATCAGGTAACCTTGGTTCTGGTGTGTGAAAAAGTCGTAAACTTACTACAATTTAGATTAGAGTTTAACTTTGTTTGGATACTAGATAACTTCATTCTTCTAACATTTGGATAATTTACAAAGAATAAAACAGTAAGTTTTTGGTAGATAACGAAATACATGATATGGAATGTAAGAAGCAGATGTTACCTGCAACTACGTTGTAGGAAACGAGTTTCTCTAAAAACATGTTAATACCTACTGCACACATTACGATTTCTAAACACGAAATGACGAAAAGTAAATCAAAAATATTCTGAATTGCAACTATACTTCACATTGTAATGATGAAACAGTTCACAAATAGTGGTCCTTTGGCTATTGCTTCAATTTCTATAAGAAGACCTGACATACAGATGGTATTTTGAAAAAAATATATGCTGATGATTTTGCAGTTTCCTTTGCATGTTTACTCGTTGCTTGAGTATCCTGACCTAATTTCACTTTATTTGTGCATCTGAACAGAAGTGTCGGAAATCTCCTTGCTTCTTCCAAACTTAGATCGTTATTTTGGGATACTTGCATTCCCAAAACGATTTCATAGTTTGGAATTTCTTTGGTTGCAGACAATAAAGGAATTGATGAGATTATTGATAGCCGAATAGATAGTCATCGGTTTCATAGAAATAAATACAGGTACTTGTTTAGTTTGATTTCTTGAGATAAGATTTTTTAGATATTCGAAACTAAAAAGTGCAGTACTATTTTAGATATCAGAATGCCATTGAATGTGTTTGAAGAAAAATAAATACTCGTAAATGATGAATAGATTCGGAGCTACGAAAGATTTGTGATTAAACCACCCACTGACGCCCGCGCTACGTCAGAGTGTAATAAAGTTCTCTATTAAAATATGCTGCAGATGTAATAAACCAATGATAATACAGCCAGTTATAAAGAGCTTAGATCAGTTACGATTACTTGATAAACAAACTATTAACGTATTAATATACAGCTTCATTCGCTATAAGGATAATATTATGAGGTACAATGTCAGGGCCTTCGATATACACACATGTGACATAAAAATATTACACTTAATGTAAAAGGCAATGCTTGTGGTTCGATTTCTGTAAGCTGACATTATGGTTGAGATGAGAATGTTTCAAGAATTTGTTTTCAATCTACAGATCAAAATTTTTACCTGCCTCAAAATTACCTTTTCTGTTAACAATTATTTAAATATATTTATTTTATTCCATTGCTATGAAGTTATTATGTATTAAAATATTCCACTTATTTAATAGTGTTTAGAATTATTTATCTACTTTTAACGTTTTGCCTATTGAATATTTAACGTTGGGTGACGTAAATTTTAACAAAAAAATGTCGAAGTCACGATTGATTGTATGTAAAGTGATTTTAATAATAAATACTATTTTGTTTTCTTTTGAAAATTAATTAGTTTTCGTTAGCAAGCCAACATTGTTGGTAGAATTTATTATACCGTCTAGCGTTGATGACATCTTGAACTGTTTGAAGAATATTGTGTGTTTTATGTCTAGTTTACTGTTTATGGTTCACTGTATTATTGCCACCAGAATTCTTCCTACAGTTATAATTACTGTTGATTCTATTTTTTGTAGGTGTTATGGAAGTATTTAAACGCACATGTTCGCAGACTCGACCATAGAATTTGATATAATATAATATTGTTGGTAGAAATAAGTTTTATTGAATTATACATTTAATTCACAACATAACTGAATAATAAAATAAAAATTCAGTCTCACCGATATGAATTGGAAATCCTCTGTATCCTCACAGATTCGAGTACAAGACGACGCAGACAGAAATAACACCACACGTATATTTAATTATTATAAAAGTTTTCACAGTACGATATATTCGGTCGCGTTAATACGACGGAGAGCCGTGCATCCCCTACGGATGGCGGGCACACACTGGCCCGTGGCTTGGATCGACTGAACGCCGGACTCTGCCGCGCTTTTTTGCTTCCACAGTGGTCCGCGTCAGGCAAAGCGAACGCGTCGTATTCAGACTATATTACTCTTAATTTCAATCAAGAGAGTGTGAACCTTCGATCACGTGACAATGGCAGGTCAGTATTTCACTTAGAAATAAAATTTTGCTAGAATACTATCTTCACTGCTTAGCTTTCAGGTCAAAATTTCGAGTTGTGCGTTAGCATGTGGTAGCCTGTCTTTGCGTCAAGCTAATGACAGTTTTCTGATGTTGTTTTTTTTTGACTATGGTTAATGCACTTGTCTTCGGTCGTGTAAGGTGAACCATATCATTATGGAACAAGTATCGTATGAAATGTCTGTACTTGAGTTGAGGACTTATATTTTCTTAGGAATGAAACTACTAACAATAACGTATAATGGTTTTCAAAACTTACGGGGAGGGCCATGATTAGTCCCTATTTAGCAAATTGGAATTTGGTTATGATATTTTCTAAACTTTTCCTGTAAGTTATCCTGTTCAAAATTATATAGGTAACAAAACAAACCCAAACTCCTAATCTCTCATGTGGAACCAGGAAAATACATAGACAGCATACAGCTCCTAACAAGCGGTTCAACCAAAGTAAGTACCAAAAGCTACTCTAACGTTAGTTAAGGGCAATGTTTGCCGCGCGAATATTCAAAAGCATTACTGCATCACCAAGGGTGAAGAAAGGAACGCGAAGGACGTAAGGAACGGATCCCTTTTCCTCAGCACTTTCAATAGAAGTAATAAAACAATAGTTCTGACTCTTTCTCAGCCTATGGAAAACAGTTGATATACATAACCAATAGGTTTCAATAGATAAGCTTTAAAATTAGCAATGGTGACATAGTCAAGAATAACTTTGGGTCCTGGCTGTCGTGGTGTTTCACAACCGGTTCTGTATAAATAGGTCCTTCTTAGCTTTATTTAGAGGATAATAAATGCTATATGTCTTTTATTTATTGCCAAAAAACCGTAGCCATTTAAATACCATCGTCAAACGCGCCCAAATTACAAACTACTTTATCAGTAAGTATAAAGTGAACGAAACTTGCTTGGCTTCCATGGGCTGTTGTGAGCAAAATTATCACATAATGTTATAGGGTCAAGGAGAGGTTTGTGGTGATATTCAAATTAGATAATACGGTTAGCTATAATGTAATTAATGGAAATTTTGATGTTTTTATTTGTGAATCCAATGGCGTAGTTTATCAATAAGAGCTGGACTTAAAAATGGTACTATAGAACCAAGTTGTCTATTGGCCGGTTCTGAAAGATCTGTTTTGCTTATGGGGGTGTCATTTGACATTTTTTTTTTTGAGGAACTTTTTGTAGGAACCGGACCTGTATCACAGATTACTGCCTGTATTGGGTAGACGTGTAACTGAGATCGTGATACTGGTTTCGTTTCAATTTTTAATAAATAATTAAATGTTAGAACATATCGCTCACAAATTAGAAAGTCGAAGGGCAGTTTAGTTTTTCAATGGCATAGAAATTATACTAGTTAGCATCTTATCAAAGGAATTAGAGTGAGACGCCTTACAACGAGAGTTAAATACAGAAACGGCGAACTATACAAAATCAGAAAACAGATCTGATAATCTAACTACAAAACCTTTTGTTGACCGTAAATGTGACGATTCGTTGGTACTTAAAAGAGCTGATGCTTTACTAAATGCGTAAGTAGTACCTATTTGATAAAGTCATCCTCGAAAAAATAATTGTGTTTCATTAGCGGAAAACAACGAAAATCACGCGAATTTATCAATGCTATTGACACGAAAATAGTCCACCAGCATAACCTTCAAGAACTTCCCGATTTTCTATGAAAAACATAGGTTAAATATATCTCTTGCGCATCGTTATACAATCGTTTGATACACATGACGCGAAAAAAATACGTCGCAAGTGGCTTGAAACGGAATTTCCTTATGATTGTCGAGATGTGGCCTTGTTAGTTTGGGTGACCTTGACTACAGAAGTGTTATGCCTAAAATAATCAAGGATAAGTATTATTTTTCATTAGCCAGACAAGTATTTGTGTTGTGGCGATAAAAATGGCCCATATGGCCGACTTACGTAGCGCATTAGCAATGGTTGTTGAGGCTATCTGGATGTAGCTATAATATTGTTGCAATGTTTATTCTAAGTTCTTACTCTTCATTATTCAGCCCTCATCAGTCTAGCTGGCTACCTTTTGGCTATCAGTTTCTACTCCAACCCAGTGTTTCGTTGGATCTCCTAGTTTATACATGAGCTATTATGTAGTTTATACTTCAAATATTTGACCACAGTTCTCTTTCTCAGTGCAAATTCTAGAACTGACCCTCACCACACCTACGAGTACAATTGGAATACATTTAAAACTATTCCACTTTTAAAACGAAAGGCAGTCTGTTTTCTTTCAATGCCAGAACGGAATAGAAAAGTATACACAGATATTTTTATATCTTTGTTTGTAGGTATACGTCACGCTACAAACTTGTTTGTGCAGGTGTTTGATTAATTGTACCGTGCCATTTTGTTGCACATCGCATTTTAATAAGAAACTTGTAACTGTGGCGATCAATTATAGTAAAAGGCTGAACCATACATTTTGTTACTTTAAAAAGATCTTGAAGACAATGTAGAGCTATACAAGCAGGTATCTGCTTGTTAGAGATAACATGCTAGCTCGCCAATTCTACATGTGCTCTGATGAAGATAACAAAACTGTTTTTAAAGCCTATTGCCAGAGTATACACGAGCCCTCTGTGAACCAGGCACTCTAAAGATTTGAACGGAATTGACCAAGAATTTTTTCCTCAAAAACTTCCATAAAGGACGGTCATAAAAACCATAACCCTTTTACTCGTGCCTAAAAATACGGCCAGCAAACGCATAACGCCGAGTACAGGCAGAGGCAAAGGTCGCCTGTGCTTGTTTTGCTGACGTAATAACAACCACACCCACTAGTGTGCGAGTCGACCGCGAATCGTGAGGTTGGGCAAACGGGGGCTTGGCCGTGCTATCACTTGCATTTGTTGTGATTGCACGTACGCGCCAGTGATGGGCGAGTTAATGTGCTTATTGAGATCGTCATCTATCTCGCGGTCATCTTGGGCTGGGTCAAAATATTTTTTTTTTTATATTTTAAAGAACCTACATAAATTAAAATTCGGTCTGCCTTATCCTCTCACGAAGTAATTTGGTTATTGCCTACCACCCAAACCATTGCTGTTATATTTTCCGTTTTTACTTTCGTACCAAGTCTGACACCTTCTTGTGCAAAATTCCTATCAATTATTCTGACTCAGGGCCGGCCCGTCCGAATGGCGAACAGCGCAGCCGCTCCAGGCGCCAAATCCTAAAGGGGCGCCAAAATGGCAATGAAAAGTATAAGTTTTGATTTTAGTTTTTCTATATATATTTTTCCAAAAAAGAAAGGGGGTCATAATTGGATCTCGCTCCATTTTAAAATTTGCTTCAGGCCAGCGCTGTTCTGACTCACATGTGTTAAGGAAAGGACATACATATAATGCTAGCTACAAAATAATTCTCCGAAGATTTCATCAGCGAGCGAAAGTAGCGTGCGCGTGCTGTGTGCTGTAACTAGCCTAACTTCTAGAACCGAAAAGAATAATGCGCATTAAGGCGTGTACGAAGATTACGTCACGTCAGCGTCGCTGAGTCTTACGATATTTTAAATACAAATTAGTAATTGTTCTTTTATTTCTGTAATCGTAGACCAAAATCACCAACATGTACCTACAGTAGTTTTTATTTGATAAGTTTGCAATAGGGTATTTTACACTATGTAAGGAAAAATATAAAAATGTTTGTTCATAATAGATTTCGAAAAAAGTAAACAAGAAACGTCGATATTTATTCATAAAATTGCAATTTTAATTTTATAATTCCATTTTAAAAATCGTCTTTTCTAATCTGTTTTCCAAATGTCTAAAACGCCATTCGCCATATTAGATCCCGCCGTGACGTCATTCCGATAGTAAACAATCTACTGAAAATAAGTTGTGCGCTGTTATTTTGATAAATTTACGAGTTATGTAAATAACACGTTTGTAGACTTCTAGCCTTTATTTCACTATGGAAGACGGTTTTGTGAAAGCAGAAAGTACAAATCTGCCAATGGTTAATACTTTAATGGTGGCGAAATTTTCAACCAAGTATTTCTCATTTTTACATCACTTGGTACTTGAATCCATAATTTTTGTGGCGTTTTTACACTTGTATTTTTGCATTCAGGCACAAGACCTCAATGATAACTCATTATTTTCACGAATCTTATTACTTGGTCTTTCGCAGTCGTATTGTTTACTAACCGAGTGACGTCACGAGATGAAAAAGCATGGCGGCTAGCGTTTCCGCGCGAAAATTCAAAATCATAAATAAAACACAGATTTTAGGGTTATTTTCGGTTTTAAAAAAAAAAAAACAAAATTTCTACTAGTTCATTACGATCTCAGGATTAATTTAAAACAGTTTTAAAAAAATGGTGTAATACCCTATTGTATCTTGAGTTTCGTTGTTAAATGATTCTTATCTTAGGATTTATTACATACTCATGACTACAATGCTCAGACTACCAAATTTATAAGACAATCGATACAATTTCATCGTCCCCGCTTAGTGGTATCCCCGGGTGGATAAATTCTATATGTTGTTTTAAAACATCTCAGTTCCGCCTCCCTTTGGTGAGTCCAGGCTTAAATCGCCTTCCTCTATTTAGGAACTGAGGAAATGTTCCTATTTACATTTAAATCTAACTTGAACTAGTGTTGCATGTAGGACAAACCAGCCGTATTATTGAGCTATGCCCTCGCTATGATATGCTCGATGCGTCATAAGCAAACATTATTATAGGATAAAGAGCCTAAATTAGATAATATTACTATTTTGCTTGATATATTTCACTCCAAATGCAACGCAGCAAATCCAAGTAAGTCTTTATATAATACACATGTATAATTAATTTCGACGCAATGTTAATTATGCAATTAATTTTAAATGGCTTCTGTACATACTTGAGTGTGATTACGCTACTATGTTAGTTATTTGACGTCATCTTAATACGCATATCAAGGAATACAAGTATTGAAAAAACAACAACAAAGCGGCGTATGGAATAGTTAGAAATACAAATAAACATGACTATCATAACAGATTAAGAAAAATGAGGAATATTAGCTACTCAACAGAGAAGAATAGTAAATGAAATGAAGACAACTGGAGATATGTCTCATTAAGGTCTAAATAACTTTAGGGCCAAGGTCTGCCTGGGCTGCGGGTTGTTCGCAAGAGTTACCATGGCCCTGGCACACAGGGACCTCCAGAAGGAACATACATAGTAGGTTTTAGTCAGTAAGAGTCAGCTAGAGGGAGTCCTCTAGCTGCACCCTCAGCGGGAGGGGTCATTCGATGATTTCCCACGAAAAAAATAAATATACATAGGTCTAAATAACTAACAGAACTCTCATTATTAAATCTCATTTATAAAAACGTACGTATGTGACTGATTGACTGACTTTCAAGGCAAAGAAAATGAAATGTTAACTACTAAAGTAAGCGCTAAGGTAGGAGTTCTGGAAATACCCTAGAGAATTTTAAGAGGAAACAAGTAAGCGCAATCCGATGTTTATGCACAAATCCAATAGTTATCGCACAAAATGATTAAGCTCCTTGCGAGCAAAGTTCTGCGCGAGTTATCTATCTTGCATATATGTATTTGGAATCGCCTTCCCAAACAAGTGGCAACAAATCAGTCTGATCAAGTGCTTTCCAATTAAATATGTTGTGTTGATACCACTTGGTTTTTCTGAATTGCAAGAGTGCAATAAATTGACCAGTAAAAGTGTAGACATATAATTCTTAATAATGTCAATTGGGACCGTTCACCGTGTCATTTGACATTGAAATGAACGCCCTCTCGCGGAAAATTCAATAGACAGTCTCAGATACTTCCTACATTTTAATTTGTATGGTCTCATATCAATATATCAACCATTCGCCCTTGACCAGTCTGCTAATAAAACTGCGATCGTCGCATGCGCACTGAAACGTGCAGATATTTTTTATCGTAACTTCATTTTGGAGGTTCATGGTCGCCTATGTCGGAGTGGCGTTATCTGGGATGGTAATTAATTTAAAACAAGTGTATCAATTTGCTCATTTGATGTGGTCATCTTATAAACATTTATCTAGTAAAGTTACTTATTCAATTAACAGCAAAAAGAAAACCCTTGTATAAAGGCGTAGTTGACAGTAAATCGGTCAATTTTCTTGAAGACATTTTATAATCAATTAATTGTTTTTTGTCCTACTATTTATGAATGAAGATTAGAGCAACAACCTTAATAATGTGTTTTTAATGAAAAATCGCTGGGGGTATTGGGAATGGTTTTACGAGTTTTATAATTGTCAAATAATAAAAACTAGGCTCTTAGGCATAGCCTACGACTAAACTACAGACACTCCTGCCAGAAGACCCCGTCCCGCGTCACCCGCTGGCCATGGGAGTGTCACAAACGAATTTTTAAACTATAGAAACAACGTTGAATTTACTGTATAGCGTACTCTAGTTACAACGTAGATCAATTAAGGACAGTCTATCTTCGATTCTGATGTAAGCTACCTAGTTTACTATTTGTGAAATCACTATGAACAAATGTGTTGAAGGCAAGTGGGTTTAAATGCATTAGTTAATGTTATTCTTTATGTTCCCACTTCATTACTCGTATCTTTATGACTAAACATTTACTTAGAACACACATTGTTCTAACATGCACAATCAGCACATCGTAATTTAATCGTTTTGTCACGAAAACGAAGACTGTTTCATGATCTTAGGACATTTAATCAGCCTATCTAAGTGCACGGCTTTAAGAGCAAGGAAACAAGATTGAAAGTACCCAGCTATGCTGAAGGTTTTTGTGTAAGGAAGTGATGAGAAAGCAGGTAGGGTAGAGACATTAACAAAGGAGTATGCTGAAGGAAGTCTGAAGACGATTATTGACAAAAAATTCTTAGTTACGGACGCCAGCACATCAAACGTATGCTTCAACGATAAAGTTGAAAATATATTAAGGAAATTTGTTAGATTGTAATAGCTTGATGTTCAGGCGTCTATCCTTCGCAAATTCATTCAGCAAACATTGGGGTGCGAGTTTGGACTTTACAATATTTCTGATCTACCTAAAAACATGTTTGTTATAGCCTGAGTTTTTATGCACATTTTCATATCTAAAATATGACGGTAAAAGAAATTCAAGACGCCACTGACGCAAATATTTTCCTGAGCTGCTTATGCAATAGCCACGAGATCTCTCGGACTTTGAACAACAGCAGTGTAAGGACGTACAAGGTTATGCTAACTTTTGCCATGGTATTTTTAGTTGGAAAGTCTGCCTCAAATCAGTTTTACTTTCGGAATCGCTCAAGAAATCCTGCTCATATCTTACATCCTACTGATATTCTAAAACCGACAATTTTTTAAAGCAGTAATGATGTTTGTTACTCTTCCCAATAAAAACTTCTTAGTGGATTTGTATGATAATTGGCCGTAATGCAGCTTAGTACGTGCGTGAAGTACTTCCCTAGACGCGGGCGAAACCGCAGGTGAGAATTAGGTGTCTATATTTTAAAACCTCTTCGAAAAGTTGTCAATACTTGTAGATTTGTATTTTAATTACAATTCCATGTATCTGGCGAAATTGAATATGAGTGATTTGACTTTGTAGTATCCCGTAATAGCCAGTTCAATGAACTAAAAACCTTTAAATGCAAAATGCGTTCGGACATTATAGGACAGCACTTTGTTATTAGCCGTTATTTATATATTAGTGTATTGGATTTTAAAAGGCCTTCGATGCTTCGTCCTAAAGACACTTCTATACAATTATTTTCTGATGCCATAAGACGTCTTCATGTCTACAATCAACGAAGCAATTTGAAGTAATATCATTAAGATACATATACACTTAAACCCAGTAATTTCCAACGCCTACTAGGTCAAGCTTGCCAATAATTCTAGGCTATTACGCTAGGTCGGAGACATAGCAATCATTCATAGTGTTACTTGTGACAAGTTTAGAGATAATTGACACGTAAAGGTTCTAACCGCAAGACCTCCTTTGTCAAGATCTTGTATCTTTACAATGAACGGTTAGTAAAAACCTAACGGTCTGTGAACAATTAGAATTTTCTTGCTTTTTATCTAGAAAGGAAATATTTTGTCCTTATACAAAGATATGTTGCTTTTTGGTTGCAAGTTACCTGACAACAACTGCAATACAGCACATTATACTTAGTAACATTACTCAGTCGATCAGGTATGGACGGGAGACATTACTGAAACGGCCAATATCCCTGACCATTCGTCCTTGAAACACAAGAATGAAATAGTTATGAAATCTGAAGATATGTGTATTGAAAACGTTAGTCTAGCACAAACAGCTATACTCGGTTTAACTTGAGTCTGTAACGTAAGATTGATTGGCACACTGAGTCACATTTTCATGGGTATGTCGCGAAGTCATCCTGATGATTTAAGGGAAGCTGTGTAGGCTGATTAGGCGCGCAAGCTCATAGGGCGGGATTTAATCAAAGTTATAGAAAGTTAACTTTTAGCTGGAGGTGGAGGAAATATTCGTATAGCCACATAAAGACCTTAGATATTGTTAGAGTTCAAAGCAATAAAACCAACACAGACAGATGCAGCTGAAAACGAAGTATATCCAATACAGTTTATCGTAATGACGTCAGCAAAAAGCTTTATGTGCTTTGCAAGCAGAAATAAATCTGACGAGTTCCACGCATAAAATATATGCAAATATTTTTATGAAGGTGAAAAGTGTTAGAATTAGCGTCAGTGGCTGTTGCATATCATTGTGGTTTCCATTATCACTATTTAAGTCTAGTCATTCGACTGACGTCCGTAGATCATGCCATTTTGATTATAACTTTAGCACCCTATCATTTGTTTCATTTTAAGTCCTATATTGTAGTCATATTACCCTTTCTCTTGATCCAGGGTTCCTAGGAAAAATCGTGATAGTAAAAGCTACAGTATAGGTACTTGCGTCTGGTTCTGTTTATCTCTAGTCAAAATTATTATGACGTATCCATGCTTCATGAAATCTTGGCCCAAGGTCATTCCACTCGGTTCTTCAATGTCTGGCTATATGGGGTTCAGTCGAATTCCATCTATACTTATAATAAATCTGTAGAGAGGTCAATTCTGTACATTGAATATATTTTCAAAATAACTATCAGGGGGTGATCAGTGATCGATACTGATGCCAAAAATGCAATCAGTAAAATTTTTGTCTGTCTGTCTGTCTGTCTGTATGTTATTAATAGGAACAAAAACTACTGGACGAATTTTAATAAAACTTGGTACAATTATTCTTCATACTCCTGGGCAGGTTATAGGATACTTTTCATCACGCTACAATCAATAGAAGCAGAGCAGTGAAGGAAAATGTTGAGAAAACGGGAGAAGTTACACCATTTTTTGAGCTTTCGTCGCGTGTGTAGCCTTAATGGTTAAAGCTACATAGAAATCATGTACGACGGAAATATTCTACATAAAATTATCTAAAAAAAATTCCACAACAGCATATGTCTATCTTTAATGGTTGACTCACAGTAACACGTATAACTCCCGATAGTTTACCAGTTCGAAACTTTCTGGTTATTTGATATTGATTTGTTTACTCTTATGTTTATAATATTCTCGCTCCTGCCTAATTAACAAACGATAACATTATAACATATTCTATAAAAAAAAAGAATCATAGAAATCGGTGTAGAAATACCAAACTTATACATAAAATACGATAATCAGCAGGTCGGTCGGTAGGTATAATATAAGGCGGGAGGTCCGAGCGCGAGCTTCTCATCCCGACAAAAGTTAGGCATTGGTAGCGTTAATCGACATCCACACTGGCGCAGCCGCGGGGGTCCTCTATAGGTTATACATTAGAACAACACATAGACTACTTTTTGTCGCGAAAACCGACATCCACGCGGGCGGAGCCGCGGGCGACCGCTAGTCTACAATAAAGCTGTCTGTCTTGTCTGTAATCGGCTACGGTGCAGTGATTTTACGATATTGCTGTGCAGTTTTAGCTGCAATAAAATATATTGCGCCTGATTTGTATCAGCCATTTTACATACATTATTCTGTAGTAGTAACAATTTCGTTGATTGCTATTCAGAAATTGGTGATAGGTTTTAAACAAAACTATGCATAAGGCATTGTTGCAATAGCGGTTCTGTTATCCACATATGACTAGATTTTTTGTTACTTCTTCCAAACTGATAAGTCATGCCTTGCTAGTTATATTATTCTAAAAGATACTGTCAACATCGAACAACAGCGCAGTCTACGAAAAAGATTTTGTTACTACGAAAAATATCCTTGTGAACTGACGTAATGCTTCAACTTAACAAACAATAGGTATGCGATACACAAAGTTATGCAGAATGTAAATTTTCAAACTATTAAAACCTCAATAAGAAATCTGTTTTCTCTTATCGGTTGTGTTTATCAGTTTTCGCATACATTTATTATAGTAAAATTAGTAAATTAGGTCTGATAATAAACCTGCCGGGGCTGCGGGTTGTTCGCAAGAGTTACCGTGGCTGTGGCACACAGAGACCTCCAAAAGGAGCATAGTGGGTTTTAGTCAGTAAGAGTCACTCCCTGAGTTCTCACGAAAAAAAAAGGTCTGACAATGACTGACCAAAAGACTGCAGGAATCTTTTGTCATGTTATAGGCTGAGGTGTTGGCTTTTTGGTTTCAATGACGTAATCTACACGAGGAGATTCTTCTTCTTCTTCTTTAGGTGCCTCTTTCTGAAGGTTGGCCGTCAGCTTTTTGTACTCCTCTCTGTCCATAGCCAGCCGGAACAGCACAAGGAGATACATTTCTAAAATAATTTGGGCTCTCTTAATTCACGCGATGACAAAGACTTAACAAATGTTTTCCCTCTGCATTAAATTTTAAGACAATTTGACATGTGATGTGATTAAAATTACCTAGACTGTTTATGTGAATGACACTGCACTGTTATCAGATAAAGTTTAGACTCCATACACGGGCCACGAGCGTTGGCCCAAATTCGTGTTTATTTGTTTTCTCATTATTTCGTATATCTATCCTAAAGCTTGTTTGTTTAGATCGGCAAACAGATGTATGTACACTGCATGTCTTGATAATTTTAATGCTACATTAAATATTTTATTATTTACATTTATAAGTATTATAACTTAGATTATAGTTCTTGATGAAACAGCTTCAGGTGTTCTAGTTAGGGTAATGATATTAGATATTATCCTTATTCGCCAACCGCTTCTAGTTATATTCAAACGAACAATAGTTAGCATTTTAGTGCTAAATTATATTTGTTTTAGACATTTGTACGATCATGTTAAGAAGTATTTGAAGCATGTTTGGTCCTGAAATTAGATATTTTATAAAAATCAACTAGATTCGTCCAGCTGTTTCACTCGCGGGATGCAAGCACTTCAGGCACTCAGATAAAAAGACCACAGCCCTAGACTTCCTCGATAAACGGGCTATCTAACACTGAAAGTTTTATCGTGGGAAATCATAATTATGCCAGTGGGAGGGAGTTTCAGACTTACTGACTTACGTCCCTGTGTGCCAGGGCCACGGTAACTCTTGCAAATAACGCAGCCCCTGACAACCCTTCGCCCCTGAGATTAGCGCATTCAAGCAAACAACTAGGCAAACTCTTCAGCCTTATAATATTAATATAGAATACGTCCAAGAAATCCTCATGAAAACTTAGTTCTGTCCTAACTTGATTGGTGCGGTTACCATTGTAAAAACTGATGGATATGTTTTAGTTCTTTGCTAAATTGTCTAATGGTTATAACAATACAATTGTCATTGAACATCCTTGGCAGTCGTTACGGGTAGTCAGAAGCCAGTAAGTCTGACGCCAGTCTAACCAAGGGATATTGGTATTGGGTTGCCCGGGTAACTGGGTTGAGGAGGTCAGATAGGCAGTCGCTCCTTGTAAAACACTGGTACTGAGCTGAATCCGGTTAGACTGGAAGCCGACCCCAACATAATTGGGAAAAGGCACGGGAGATGATGGTTATAACAACACAAGTACATAACTACGCAACATACAGATGTTAATTAACAATCCCATCATATTCAAAGATCATCGCACTTTTAGCGACCGCGTGATTCCTCATGAGTCCGCATGTTTGAACTTTTCGCATTCTGCTAATCTTGCCGAGTCTGGGTCGAGATTTGAAGTAACAAAGGCATCATAAAGATTAAATACTTTTTCCTTAAATGTGTTAGCAAATATTTAACAATGGATTAGCCATTCTACATGTAAGATCCCTTTATGCCTTAGTACCTATTTGTAAATAAGCTGTTTTTCGTGGTGGTGTTTTTCGTGTTTTTCGTTTTCCGCTGAGGGTGCAGCTGGAGGGAGGAATAAAACCCACTATGTTCCTTCTGGAGGTCCCTGTCCTGTGCCAGGGCCAATGTAACTCTTGAGAAAAACCCGCAGCTCCGGCAGACCCACCATTGTAAACTAGCTTCCACTATGGTTTCACCCGCAGCCTTCAGCAATCGGCTATCTAACTCTGAAGTTATAATGCTCTAATAGGTCCTGCAGCTTCCGAAATTAGCGCGTTCAAGCAAACAAACCTTCGGTTTTATGATATTAAGTATGAATGTAGATAATTTGGTATATATTGTCTTCAACGTGACAAAAAAATAATGCATTAATTAACAGCCAAAACAAAACTTGATTGATGAACGATGTTGGTTTAGGATCGGGTTGTTTACGTTTAGCTGTTGCAAGGAAAATATCCATCTTAAATTCGTGACGACAGACACGTAGTCTTCCTTTCAATGCTACATATTATGAACCTGCATCCTAAAATTACCCAAGTTAGTAGTCACCGATTAAGCGGATGACAAATCACTTAAAATAAATTAAACATATGTATTTATAATATTGTCCTTATGTGTTACAATACAACATCATCATCATCTCCCGAGCCTTTTCCCAACTACGTTGGGGCCGGCTTTCAGTCTAACCGGACTCAGCTGAGTACCAGTGTTTTACAAGGAGCGACTGCCTATCTGACCTCCCAACCCAATACCCCTTGGTTAGACTGGCGTCAGACTTACTGGCTTATGACTACCCGTAATGAATGCCAAGGATAATACAATATAATACAACATATCTTAATTATATGTATAGTGCTAACCCTAGTTATATTTAGGTCACACGAGTGATCTAGAAAACTAGATTGCAATGACCTGTTTGTAGCGTGTCTACTAGTATGTTTTATTTATGTAGCATTAATGTCGTAAGTTGCATTGTTTCAAATTATTATGCAATTTAAGTGAAACTTATCTATCTTGGTGATTGAAGGCTCCTAGTAATAAATTGTTGCTTATGTTTTCATAGTAGGATAATGATTTATCTATATTTACTTATTGAAAGTTTCAAAAAGCAAACAAAATTAATTAATGTATGTATTTGTGTCATGTACACAGATCAGTGTCATATCTAGTGCAGATACGTTATTGAATATAAACTTTTATCACTTTGAAGTTCTTAGAAATTAGGCATTTAACTAAAGGTATTTCTGTGAAATCATCAAAATCCCGCGTGCTGCCGGTGCAGCTGGAGGAAGTGTCAGACTTTTACTGACTAAAACCCACTTTTGTTCCTTTTGGGAGGTCTTTGTGTGCGAAGGCCCGGTAACACGCGCGTGCGCAGCCCTTGCAGGAGATAAAATCTTGAAAGCATTTTACACAAATGCATAGCTACTTAACATATAAAACTACTACTAAAATTAATGGTTTAATTGATTAAGTAATTGGTACTATAGTATTTACTTTGATTTTTAGACGCATATTTTTTAAACTGGGTTGTAAATAGTTATATCAAGTTCTTTACTTAAATATTCATTGAAATCGAGTGCGGTTGTTTAAAACTGGTAAGTCATTGTATTAACAGTGACTAGTTAGTTGGGATGTTGCTGTACAGTCAGATGTCAGGTATAAAATAAGTGATCTAATTGTCAGGGAATGTTGAGTCAAACCCCGTTTTTCGTGATCAATTGCACGTAGTTTTGCATTTAGGTATACTGAAACGTTGAATCTTCAATATGCAATGAGCAGATTCAAATTACATCATAAATTTTATTAAATGTTCTAAATGCAGTTCAATTTCAAGTTCCAAGTAGCCTATAAAATTCTAATAATTAGGAAAGTGAACAATTTTTTCTGTGTGTGTGTGTATCGTTTTAAAATCTATACCGCCACATAAGATCAAGAGATCTACAATTTTAATTGCTAATTTTATATTAGTGAACATTACGGAATAATTTCCGTGACCTAATCTTCATGTCTTGCCTTTTTTTTGCAAAGTATTTCGTATCCAATAGATGGATACTATCCATGCATGTCTGAATATTATTGTTAGGTATTTGAGTCCTTATAGTTCCTCACAGGGTTCGTGCTAGCATAGATAAATGTTGTGCGTCACACTGGACCAATGCTCAGCAGCAAGTAGTAACAGCTATACAACCTTCACCGTCGTTCGCAAATGACACTGGCTGTTATGCGACGACGAGCGCCCATGTGGCTTTAAAAGTATATAAGTTAATTTGAATTATTCTCAACTTAAACCACCGAAACAATCCATTTACCTGAAAACTGTTTGCAGATATCTAAATACAACGCTCAAAGATATTTTATTTCAATTCAATTTGTGGGCGTGGCACATCAATACGTCCAGTATAAACTGGCCTATCATCCCATATGCTGTTCATCAGTCCAGGATCAGTTCATTCTGGTCTTTGACGCAGAGCAATGGTGACGGTATCAATAACCGAGGTCAGGTGTTAAACAGGAGAATGAGTGCTAATTGAGGGCAATTTAACACCAACTTTTAATAGGTGCGCACGCGTCATTGTTTGCGTCGTAGTATTTTGATTTTTATTGTGTGCGTTTCACCTTTATGGTGATATCAAAGCAGCGTTTATGATAAGCCTATTCTACAAAATAGTTTCATAACCATTCTGCATCAAACCTATTCTCTCTTTAAAGAAAGACACTCGTTTTTAATGCAATAAATCTAAGATTATTTAAGAAGACTCACACATATACATTACACACATACATATTAGCTAATACATGTTCAAAATTACCAATAAGCTACTTTTTTACCAAATTACACACTTACGCATCGATTGCACTATGTAACGAAATCCATTCAAGATTTTATGCTAAATCATGAAAACTAGTTAGCAAGTCATTTTTCAGGAGTAACCATTAGGCTTGTAGACTAATGCCAACATTTTTCATATCCGTATGACAACCGAGACTAAAGACCTAGCATGCTTACCAAGGTTGTTCGTAGTAATCGTCATATTATGTGTACGTGTAAAACATCAATTTCTGTATATGGTCTAGGCCCTAATAGATCGCTAACGTAATTTTATGGAATATTTTTTTATTGTTTCTTGCTAATGATGGTCATTGGATACCTTGAGTTGAGTTCGTACTACATACTACACTAGTCTCTGTCATTATGATGCTAAAAGCAAAGTACATATGTGCAGTTTCAGTATTTTTTTTGTGTATATAAAATATTTCTTCAATGCATATCAGTCCAACCCTTATGTATATTGTATATAAATGGGTGTTCGTTTAATTCTTTGTTATCTACGCTTTGAATTCGTGGTAAATCTACTAAACAGTTTGGCATAAATAAACCTTTATAAAACAAAACTACTTTAAACCATTCAATTTTAACCATAACTAGCTTTAAACCATCTTCTTGACAAAGTTAATGGTCTAAATCTAGTCCTAATCAGGTACTTTTAAAGACCACATTTTGTATCTTATATGGAGGATAGATTCCCCAGGCGAAGGGCGTCTTAGTTCTTCCGGATTCTAGCGGAATTTCGCGAAATATTTCCAAGTTTCTCAACTATTAAAACCGGAGTAATCCAGATTAGTTTCTTGGTAGGCATGTGCGTGCGCGCGTGTTGTATTTCATAAGTCATTGTTAGGCGGGTGGCATTGTCTTCGTATTGCAACAAGACAAGCAACAAGCAAATGTTTAGGAACTTTTAAAATAACACACTTCCTCATCTGCAAGTGTGATGCAGGTCGAAGATCGTGTAAGCAAGCTATGTACATAGTTAAGACTTACAAGTAAACAATCCAGTATATAATTACAAGGAGACGATGCAAGTCTCTTCTTTTAGGAGAGGGTTCTAAAGATCATTATTAAGATCTTGATGGATTAAAAATTTCGTCATATTTTTTTTCGTGGGATATCATCAAATGAACCTGCAAGAGCTTTTCGTACCCGTTATTTGCAAGAGTTACCGTGGCCCTGGCACACAGAGACCTCCAGAAGAATCATAGTGGGTTTTAGTCAGTAAGAATCCGATACTCATTTCAGCTGCACCCATAGCTGGAGAGGTTATTTGATGATTTCCCACGAGAAAAAAAAAGGGCCTCCTATTTTCTAACGTTGTAACACGTACATTAATATGTACGTGTATTTTTGTAGTTTCTGATATGTGCATATAACGTAGGTAGTACATAATATTTTCTACAATTTTCTATTTGCCTGATAATGCAGTTATTCCCACGCTGTGCTAGCAAATAGAGGAATGTAAACAAAGTCTTATCACCTTTGACACTAATTATAATGTTTATTTACAGAATCGAACAGGATGTGGGCGAGCGCCTCCTTCGTGGGGGTTCTCATCGTCATCGGCCTGCCGCTCTGGTGGAAGACCACGGAAGTATACAGGTAGGTCTAAAAACCTGGGAAAATGCAGATATCAGATTATACAACTCGATTGCAACATGTATGGCTGACTTGATTTGGGAAAACTGAACTCAAAGTAGGAAGACTGCCGGGGCGGCGGGTTGTTCGCACGAGTTACCGTTGTCCTGGCACAAGGGGACTTTCAAAAGGAACATAGTGGGTTTTAGTCAATAAGAGTATAACAGTTCCTCCAGTTGCGGCGTAAGCGGGATGATTTCCCTCGAAGAAAGGGAAGCTAGTAAAGAAAAAAGATAAAGCCTACTTAGGAATTTTTCCTCGTAGCAAAGAGTTGAAACATGAACCAATAGATGCATTGTTAAACGGTGCACTCTTTCAAACGAGGATATGCTTATCTCTCTATGCCCTATAACATCTTTGAATACAAACAGGCGTAAAGCATTCCTTCATCGTTTTCTCCGAGTTCAAAGACTATTGTACTGAAGGTTCAAGAAAGAATGCTCTTGCCCTAGCTCAAATTGTTTGTATCTTTACAAACCCATCCAAAGCATAAATAGAGTAAGTTCAGATCTCTATGTCATCATCTCCCGAGCCTTTTCCCAACTATGTTAGGGTCAACTTCCAGTCTAACCTGATTCAGCTGAGTACTAGTGTTTTACAAGGAGCGACTGCCTATCTGGTCTCCTCAACCCAACGCCCCTTGGTTTAACAATACAAACTGTATCGTTTAATAAATAATAACCAATATAAATGAGTAATCAATTAATATGCTGACTTCTCAAGTGCATCTTGAAATAACGCCCCACGTGCAAGCTATCATATTCATGCACATTCCTACAACTTAGTCGTCTCAATTAGATAAGTGAGGCTATATAAATAAACTAAGTCTAATGACAAGATTAAAATGATTAGTAGTAGCGCGTGTCGTGCTAATAAATATGACATTTAATTGACCCTGTCAGGGCTTCACCTAGGACAGATAGCGGCCATTTATTGATACAACCGAAATTTTATGTCTTAGTGATTCTTTGCGTTATCGCACCAATTGCTCTATGACCCCCGATAACCTTTCGATACCATTGAATTTTGTATATGTTTACATTTTGATAATTTTTTATGCACTTATGGAATTGACATTCGATGTCTTTCGTTTTACGGCTTTTTTCTGTAAACTTAGTGGAATGAGTACTTTAAAAAAACGAGATAATATGATTTCTTAAGCGCACGGATTCAATTTCAAACCTGCGACTCTAAACTCGATCAAAAACAATTAGCTATGTTTATTTACCAAATAGATAGTGTGAAGGATTGAGTAATGTGGCGCCATTTTGTCTGGGAATTGCGATAAAAAGTCTTTTGTTAAAAATGTACACAATGCTTAGGATTTGACAACAAGATTGAATCATTTGGAATCCCGGAACCTTTGCACTTATTGATTACAATGTGGGAAATTTATAAATCGTAAAGTTATATACTCTCTCCGAACCTAGGTACAGGGCATCACGGACTACGTTACATAAACGGGCTTTCCTCCACTAAAATCTTCGTAATTTTAATATAAATCCATTTGCCTTCCAGGGTGACACTGCCATATGACAAGATCAGTTCTTTCGACACCCTCTCGCACTCTATAACGACTGAACTGACGGTGTTAGCCAACGATGACAATACAGCGGCCGAGATCATCGGCCTAATTGAGAATGAATTTAAAGATTCAGGTAAGTTTTAACGCATCTGAAAGGACGATGACCTATGTTTCTTCATTCTTATAGACAAACGTTATGACCACGTGACTTATCGGTTTGAAATGTAATTTCCATACATTTTTTTCGTTTATACTAGCGTTTGTGTTTGTAGAAAGATAATAAATATATCTTGAATAATATTGGCAACCAAGGCCTAATTCATGATGATCACTCGTTAACTTCTAATGACGAATATTTTTATGTCTATTTTTTTATCTGTAGACAATGGTATGGGGTTGCCTAATTTTTAACATAGATGTAAGGGTTTTAGTGATAAGTATAATTTATTTAACTGTTTTTTCTCCCAAATCAATAAATAAAATTAAAAAAAAATCATGCTCTTACTTTTCAGATGTCATCAAACTGAAGATAAAAAAGTACATCATATCAAATCACCTGCATTCAACCCTGGACTCAGTGGCGGATGAGCACGAAGCTGTAGAAGAGGTCGCAGCTGTCTTCGACCTGAACAAGCATAACAGCTTCTATGTAGTCCAGAGAAAGCCCCTGTTCCAGGACACATGGCTCGCTGGAGAACGGATCATGTTCTTTAGAGATGCTAAAGGTAAGAGGTAGATAAATTATGTAGCTAAGCTAAGCGAAGACAGACTATGTTTTTGCTTTAGTCCACCTTATTGTAAAACATGGTTTTAAAAAGTACCTAAAGACTGGGTTTAGTGCTAGGTTTAGACCACCGACTTTGTTCACGATGATGGTTTATACCAGCTCTAAAGCTACTGTACTAAGATCACGTTTTATAATAAGGTGGAGTGAGTTTCGAAGTAGGTACGAAGTCTTTATAACTTGGGCTGCGGGTTGTTCGCAAGAGTTACCGCGGCCCTGGCACGCAGGGACCTCCCGAAGGAACATAGTGGGGTTTAGTCTTTAACATTCCAGCTGCACCCTCAACGGGAGGGGTCATTCGATGATTTCCCACGAAAAAAAAAACAGCTACAGGCTACCAATGTTTAAAAAAATATCATATGTGTACAAAAAATAACTACTTATACTTCAAATTCACCATTACAGCCTCCAAAACCGTAGCACAAGCACTAAGACGCGTAGTCTACCAGACGACGGTACTAGAAGGCGCTAAGTCAGAGACAGCTGATGTGGCCCGTCAGACCAGGTTCCCGCCGGGTGCGGGGTACCATATTGTATTGTCCGTGGTGCATCCCCGACCTGATGCGTTGAAGGTCGAGCTTGATGCTGGAGAGGCGGTGGAAGGTGGGTTCTTTTTGATATTGCCATAATTAATATGAGGCAGGCAGTTGCCGGCGAGGGACTGGATGCCATAGACTACCAGCCCCCCCCCCCCCCACTCAGGTGAGATCGGAGTGCCGCTTGGTATTTTTAATGGATATAACGGGAATGAATTTACGGGGACTCCCACATACCCCTCTCCCTGACGGGAAGGGAATGCTAGTACGCATTCCCTTCCAACCGAGCAACAAAAGGCTATATCTTCAAGCCTTCAGTTTAATGCATTCAACTTCTATCTCTAACAAAAGTCCTTAAGACCATCATCATCTAGAAGATGATTTTCTCTTTTTGTTCGTTTCTGTAACGTTAATGTAAATTTTTACCCGTTTTTAATTCCCAGATTACATCGGTTCATTTGTGGATGAATTGAGCGTACTGCATAACTTCACTCTCAAGTCGCAGTGGCTGCATCTTTTAGATTTTGACTTCCAAGCTAAACAGGTATTCTTAATCACGTCATATATTCGTTTGTCAATCTGAACGTAATTTACTTTAAAGATAATATGTAATCAATATTATCTCCTAGTCTGGCATTCTCTAATTTGTCTATTTAAAAATATTCATTCCAGCACATGACTACAAAAATATGCTTTGATTTTTAAAATAATATTTAATAAATAATTACTGAGTGAGTATAAAATATTTCTAAATAATAATATACTACTATACTTTGTTAATGGTCATCGATAAAATGTTTACATAATGTTTTCTATGCCTAAGGGATCATTATTGTCTGAATTAGAATAAGGGCCGTTTCACAATATCCAATATCCGAATAGCCACTACTTACCGAATAAAAACAAAAAAGGAACAGAATTTGTATGAAATTATCTAACAAATAAACTAACTGGAACTTATTCGTAGGTGGTGAAACAGACCCTAAATGATTTTATACCTTGAAATGGAAATTACTGTGGTGATGGGATTGCACCATGAATCTTTTATCAAGCACCAAGGCTTATATTTCCAGGTAAAAGACACAAGCGAGTGGGGTCGTCACTGGGGGGTGCGGCAGGACCGGCTGCCCCTGCTGCTGACGCGGCTGGAGGAGCGCACGGCCACGCAGGTGTCGGAGCTGCCCACCCTCAACCTGGCGCTGTACGCCGTGCCCTGCGCCACCGCGCCGCTACACATATACGACGCTGACGGTACGTTGGCGCACTTACTTACTTACTTCTAGGAGACTGCCTAAGTGGAAGTGGGACGATTATAATGGTTGATTTGTGCAATAGTCTCGGGATAGTAACGAGGATGCTGTCTCGACTTTAATGACAAACTTTCCACACTTGTATCAAAATGTGCAGACGCCAGCACATCAAGCTACCGAACGAAACTGACAAATTTCCCCAATCAACTTTGAACCATACGCTGAAGCGATAAAGTTGAAAAATTATTAAGGATATTTGGCAGATTGTATTAACTTGGTGTGCTGGCTTCTTTACTATATTATACTGTTTATGATGACGAAAGTGGAGGTCAGATAGACAGTAGCTCCACGTAAAGCACTGATACTCAGCTGCGTCCGGTTAAGACTGGAAGCAGACCCCAACATAGCTTGGGAAAAGGCTAGTCAGATGATGACCTGATTCGTTTATTCGCCAGATCAAAAAGTCCAGTCTCACGTGCAAGCGTTCATGTCTCCGAAGTGGGGCGGTGTGATGCTGGGCGGGCCGAGCGCCGCCGACTGCCGCGACGCCAGCCCCACCTGGCGCCCAAACGTGCGGGTCGTCATGGGCACCTTCATATCGCAGCTGAGGAAACTGCTGGGGATCACTGATGCGGTGAGTTTTGTAGAACATGTGCAGTAGTGCAAGCGTTCTTGTCTGAAAAGTGGGGCGGTGAGGTGGGAGGGGGTCAGTCTTCTGTGGAAGAGTTCGGGTCGTGTTCGATGTTGAGGAAACTGCTGGGTTTATTGATGCGGTATGTAATTTTAAGAAGAGAATAAAAACGAATTTTTACTTATTTTATTTATTGGTTTTGTATTTGTCATATTTCCTTCTCTTCTATCAAGGGAAGTGAAAAGCACTGACCTAATGATACCGGATCGATCAATTTTTTCAGGCTCCCTCTCTATATGGCTATTGTAAATTTTACCCCAATTTTGTTTTTTACATTTTTGTCGGAACTGAATGATCTCTCAGTGTTTTTAAGTAAATGTCAACTTTTATCATTACTTCGGTGCAGGAACACATAGAGGGCGGTCACCTGGAGCCGCTGCGGTCGGTGCGGCCGCGCCACTGGGAGGTCGACAACCTGCTCCGCATCAGGACCTTAGAGCAGCTCACCTCTGCCGAGAGGACATTGCAATCTTTAGCGCAACTGCTGGGTATACTATCCTGTATTCCATTTTTAATTAGCTTTCGCGTCGTTGTGTCTAAAATGCCCTTATTGCGCTCGGTCTGTTGATAGATGACCCTATATGTCTTAAAGCCTTTCTAAATATTTGAAGCAGATACCAAGGGTAACCTGCTATACTAATATTATAGAGAGGAAAGATTTGGTTTTTTGTAGTGAATAGACTCCAAAACTACATGACCGATTTGAAAAATTATTTCACTGTTGGGAAGCTACTCTATCCCCGGTGAACATAGACTATGCTTTATCTGGTTACGGGTAGAAGTTCTCCGAGGAAGTGGGAAAAACCGCCAGGAATTGCTAGTAATTTACATGTTAGAAAGAGATAAGGCAGGCGATAGTGATTTGTTATTTAAGTTAAAAAAAAAAATAAGCGTAGCATTGGTCGAATTGATAGAAGGCTCCTTTTAACAAACTTTTCAACTCTGTCTATTACCAGGTGAAATATCAAACATCGTTATCAACGATGAAGTGGGCGCATCCATAAATTCGGCTGTGGAGAGCATTGAAATCGCCAGCGAGCTGATGCAGAAGGGACTCCTGGTGGAGGCCTACAAGGAGTCGCAGAGCGCCTTTCTAGCGGCTGAAACCGCGTTCATGGAGCCTAGTCTGCTAGCTTTATTGTACTTCCCTGATGATCAGAAGTGAGTGCCCCACATCACTGATTATTGTTTTTTTAATACGTATAACAAAACCAACGTCTGTCTTTTTGAAAGCTTTCGAATTAAAATTGGAAAACAGTCAAGCTAGTTTTTACATGCAGGCGGTTTTTTTGGGTTTTTAATATTTTTTATTTTTATTTCAATAATGTATTCACTATTTCGAGAAGGTCCTCGATTTGGGCCACGCTTAAGGTACATCGGCCGGTACAACCCAATATCTTGTAGGAAAAACTTAACTTTAGGTGGTTTACCACCATCGTTCGCAGCTGACGACCACGGGATTGTCGGGGGATTTCGAGCAACCTACAAGTTAACCAAGAGAAAATTGGTCATGGAAATCTGTAATACAGACACCAGCACAGCTTTATTGCTGAAGCATACGGTTCAAAGTCGATTGGGAAAATTTGACGGTTTCGGGTAGCTTGACGTGCTGGCGTTTGTACATAATACGTATTAGTGCGTCAGGCCCGTCTCTTAATTTCGCATTACCATTGATATATTTTTATTTTGTATACAGGTACGCTATCTACATTCCCTTGTTCCTGCCGATCATGTTCCCAGTGGTGCTATCTCTGAAGAATTTGTTGCTATGGTTCCGAGGCAAGCCTATCCACAAGAAGAAACAGGACTGAACAATCAGTATTAGTATATAAAATAATTATTTAATACTGTGAATAAATAACTTAATTGAAAAAGTTGTTTTTTTTTTCTAATGTTTGCGTTCTGTCACTCAAAGAACCTCCTCCTTTTTTTGGAAGTCGGTTAAAAAGAAGTTTGCAATTCCCTTTATTGGGCAATTTTTCGAATTCTCTGTGATGAAGACTAAAATCTTTGAAAATATAATTTGTGGTGCTAAAGAAAAGTCGACAATCTAGATCCAACCCATTCGCCTGACTAAAGTCTGACAGAAGGAGGGGCGTAATCTGTCTATATAATAATCTTCACAACTATTATAGTGGAGTTACGAAATAATGTCATCAAACATATATTTCTTTACATTATCAAATAAAACAATACCTTTGCTTCAATTATTATAATGTATTATTATTCTTAATACTTGAGGTACTTAATCAGAGTTGGAATCCGATCAAAACATTACTTATGAACTAACTATATTACGATATTATCATTGTGCAGAAAATACATTGTGTGTTGTTCAATTATAATTTAAATCTAATTATACGTCTATGTACTGAAAACAGACTTTTGCATAAGTAACGAGCCAACAGTAATCTTCAGGGATCAGTTTCACAATGTCCGAATAACCACTATCTATCAAATAAATTAAAAATGTAACAGAATTTGTATGAAATTATCTACCAAATAAACTAACTGGAACTTATTCGTAGGTGGTGAAACAGGCCTTAAACAAAATTTTGTTTGGTTAGTAGTAGACACTAGCATGATTACTATGGTCATTTTTCTATGAGCCTTTAGCTAGAGAGCCTCCTTCCCAATTTAGACTGCAATAAGTCCGCCTCAGTACATTTAAGTTAAACTTAATGACTATTGAAGTGAATTTGAAATGTAAACGATTTTTGATATGTGGACACATCCTTTTGTAACAACCATTTCACAGATCCGTCTCGTTGCACACAAATAGAACGCTTTGATATAAGAGGAAAATTAACCCATTTTTTTAGCTTAATTCGCTCGTAGAAAGCTTCTTTTTTCATATAACTAATTGTTTCTTACTACAAAAATTAAATCAATTTAGTTTTGTGCCACGAGTGACATGCTAAAATATCACCCTAAACACCAGACGTTTTCGGAAATAAGTAGGTATTGTTTTTTTATGAAAATTATAACAGCCTCAATATTCATATATTATCTGAAAACGTACGATCCTCTGGTATTGTAAAGATACTCATTATAATATGTAAATTGTTGAACACCCTATATGTTAAATACAATTACGCACTTTTGATTATGTACCGACTTTATCGATTGAAAATTATAGCATGGGTAAATAATTTTCTGGAGTAATGAAGAAAGTCGTCGATTCTCATCGGTACATATCCCACATTCATTTATCTACTAACGAAGGACAATTCACACGATTATCTAAGTACATTAGGATTCATTCCAATCGGTTTCGGTGATCATGGCAACATTTTCACCCTTGCCCGGTAAATATTCGAACTCCCACAGGGAATTGGCCAACACTAGAGTGTCGCCTTCTGAGAGTTCCAAATTTAAGGTGTAGCAGTCATCCTCGCAGGGAGCACGCGGTCTCAGCTGGATAAACGATTTGCCTTTTAGCTGAGACATAATGATCAACCCAACGTCGAGCTCCAGATACTTATATCTATGTGTATCGTAGTTCTTAGAAAGTAATAACCAGTTAAAATGGGAAGGAGGGATATGAGGAGACAGAAAATAAGGTCTAGGCGCGAGGATTCTAAAGGATTTTACCGCTCGAATGTCACAATTTTGGAAATGGACAAACCAACTTGGTATGTCGGTATTTGTGATTCTAGAAACGATCTCTTCTAAGTCCATAGGCTGACGACCGATTCTAATGTTGGTAAGGATTCTACAAGGAACCGAGTCGCGGAGTCGGTCATCGTCGCTGATCAGGCCAGTTAGATTGAGTTCATCGCGTGAGGACCAGTCGTAGTGAGCATCCTCGACGATAACCGGCGCCCCGCGAAGGAGGTGGTGGTTGAAAACTTCGTTGTATGATGTGTCGGACAAGCGCGCAATGTTTTCTGGAAAAATCATAACATCATTCTTAGGAGGGAATAACTAAATGAAATTCTGGGGAACACGCGTCACGTAACCCTAAGATTTGAAATTTAATTTTGGACACAACTGCACCCCCCATACATATATCTAATTTATATAAAAGTTGTTTAAATTTGTTCGAAAATTTGCAATTTTAAAATTATGATAGCTGAAAAAAAATACGCTACGGATCGAATCGAGAAACTTTTTCGGAAATCGTTTAAAAATAAGACGAAGCTGACGAACTGAGAGCCTATAATTTAAATACCACGTGCGGTGCGACTACCTTACTCTTTGGGTGCGAAAATTTATAACGTTGCATTGGTAGGGCTGTAAGCTACCTACATATTTATCGGGCAAGTTCACCGATTTCTGCAAGGAAGGATTGCTTGTTAAAAGTTCGGAGCACAAAATAATGCACTTTGTATCAATTAACATCAATCCAATTATATTCATGTGTTAAGCAAGCTGTGGGAACAGCTTAACTAATTCAATCTTAAGAGAAGTTAGGGGAATAAATTATTTTACGAACAAAATAAAAAAGTAAGAAACGGTGTTTTGTCTATTCAATCAATTCTAGTATTTATTTTTAAAAGATATCTACACTTTGATTGATGAGCTATAACTATCCTACTACCAAATTTATTTGCTTTTGTGCACAATTGCCGTTCTAGACTGACACAATATTAATTAAAGCTATTTGTTCAAGTATTTGTGCACAAGAACATTACAAAAACTCCCTTTTCGTAATGACGATGTCTTTTTCAATACATTCCGAGATATTATCGTAACATATTTATTAAAGCGTTAAAAATATCACCCACTACATGTGCTTTTGTAATTAAAAACTAAAATAAAAGTCAATCTAGGTACTGGTAGTGCTGCTACGTATGCATTTCCGAGAGTTTTTTTCAAGAATGGTTTTGCCATCATCCTAGCCATCTGAGGAAGAGAAAAATATCTTTAAACACAAGCGAACGCTCAAATGTTCATTTCTGAAGGCATTGACGCTTGTTTAATTAAGTATTTAACTAGATTTCAGAAAACTTGCCTATTTACTTTACTGTGTACGTGTACCTAAAATGGAAACGCAAGAATCGCATTTGAGACGCAAGCGTAATTACCATTGGTTATTGAATAAATAAATAGTTCTATAATCACGAAATACTTACTGACTGCCTCACAGGCTATGCAATCCGTTGTAGATGCTCCACCGTCCACATTAGGCGGTTCCGCGGGTCTCGCAATCATACACTTGTTGTGGTACAGGGGTGTCCAGTCCCAAACAGGCAGCAATTTGATGAGAACAATCCTGGCGACTGCGGATGCATGCCATTTGAAAGTATCCGTCTGGCTGACAGTGTATCCAATCGCCATCCCCATTATCAAAACCAGGACCACCCTTGTCCACCGCTTGATTGTAGCTTTTCTAACGGCATTAGTCAAAGGACGACAAATCAAATCCATTTCTTCATCGCTCATGCCAGCTTCTTTACAATATTCGTAAAAAGAACGCACCTCAGAGTTAATTAACTCAAATTTTTCGCGTTGAGACATTTTTACCCCGTTTTTGAGACTCATCTTGATGACCTAGTCTCGCGGCGATCAATAATAAACTCGACGGTTTTATTGATAGGAATGAAAATTCGCGCGCGCGCGGAATGCACGACTATTTTTTAAATGTTGCAGTACTGATACTCAAGAAGTCAATGACACAGCAACATTTAACTCGACTACATAGAAAGTACCTAACAAAGATTGAAAACGTATTTTATTAATTTAATTACTTATGTGGAAACATACATTTCTATTTACAAAAATAACTAATGTAATCTAATAAGCTCCCCTTGGAAAAACTTACTAAAATGATAAACCCATACGAAATTAGTTAATATATCTATACAATTTAAACTACGAAAATGTAATAATTTCCTTATAGTTTTCTCAAATCATCAAAATGTATAGTCTCAATTACCGATAAAAATTGTTATTTAATTATTACAAAAACCAATTTCATGTAAATATCATTTTGTTTTTCAATTTTTCTTTTTTGGCAATACTAAAAGTCAAATACCTGTTCGCCATATTGAAAGTTCTAAAGTGGGAAGTCGGTCAAACGCTGACCCTATTAGTTATTTCTATTTATTGTGTGACGGTATTTATTAAAAAAGTTATCCTAAAATTTTCTTACATATTTAGTGATCTATTTGTTGTGATTTCGATATATGCAAGTGTGTATAAACAATTTTGCAATTCGCCTAATGAATACGTCACAGCGCCATGTTGTATTCCTGCGCTGATTGCAGGCACGAGAAATCTGCCAACCCGTTTATTTTCCGGGATTAGTTCCCGAGAATAAATCGAACTGCGATTTTGTACTCAAATATATTTTAATTTATATTTGTTGGCAAATGTCAAACAACTTTAGTGGAATAGATGCATCCCTGTCGTCGCATTTTGAGTGCTAATTCCTAGTATCTGCTGCATTTTTGTGCATCCGCGAAAGTTGAAAGGACTGTGTTGTAAAAGAAAGAAGTGATAATTAGCCAAAATTCCGGTCCCTACGCGCAGACGAGAAGGTGCCTACCCGCCGGGGCAGTCGGGCGAAGGAGACATGAATAATAAGCGTAAAAACCGCCAAGGGCCGCCGAGGTAACTACCATTTACCATTATCTTTGAACATCGAGCTGACATGTCTTTGTTGTTGGGACTAGTGTTCGCTTAGTAGCGAACATTTTGTTGTCACGTTGACAGATTTTGGGAGGTTGTTAAGCGTGGATACGCTGACAGTGTAAACAAAAATGAGATTGTGTGGTGTGAGATCGGCGCGTGCGATGCGGCGCGTCGCGGCGCTCTAGTCTAGATGTTTGGCCTACTTTTGCTCCGTACTCGATACGATTAATATAGCCGTCTGATCAGCTGTTGGCGATCCCAGTACGCTAGTAGCAAACCGTACTAATTATGAACTGCATTTTACTATCTAAGCTCAACATTGCAAACTATCACTTTCATACTCAATTTTCTTAAAACAACCAACAACAGAGACAGCAGTTAGTGTTAGAAGTGCCATTCTATAACATGCTGTAATAGGAAGTAAGGTAAATGCTTTTATTTTCAATCACTTTCACTAGTTTGTACGATGGTGGATATAATTACTGGCAAAAGTCCAAAGTTCTTAATTAGAATTCTCTTATTGCTGTTAATTTGAGTTTTATGTTAGTAATGCTGTATGATATTTGAGTGACGGACTGTGAAAGATTCATGGGGATGGTACGTCTTTACTGACCGGAGTTCTGTTCAAATCATAAGCGGTAACTTCACAAACATAATGTTCATAATCACATGTAGCATTTCAAGGGAGTCCAGCAAATTTTTATGTTGGCCGTTTTGCTCGATTATGACTGTGAACTTTCTACTCTATTCTAACGCTTACTATAAGCTTCAGAGAGTTGATGTGTCAACACAATTGTCATGAAAATATTGTTTTCAGATAGCCATAGTAGTATTAACTAGATCATTGCATACAAGCATCACAATAATGGATCCCTTTCAATTGTCTCGTCTGGGAAGTTAAACTGATGATTCACAATATTTTTCTTTTATCAATGAACTTAAATTGCATGGTCAGTGTAAGTTTGATGAGATAATAGTTATATTTTATAGTGATTTTCAGTTACAAATAACATTAATAGTTTTATATTACTTTGTTGAGTTGTAAAGGCTAAATGTGTTGTGATAATATGACTTTTTAGTATCATCAGCCTTTTTACTGTCCCTCTGCGACTGCGGGGCAGATGGATGTTTTCACATTATAAAGCACAGGTCCAATCATCGAGATGTTTTTCTTAACCTTTACTCGGTGTTTTGTGTCCACAATATTCTAAGTAAAGTTAAATAGTTTCTTGCGTGACATGAAATCGAATCCGCACACTGCTACTTGTAAGGCTGGTGCTCTAACTATTCGGCCAACACAACTTTGTAGTTTATAAATAACAAATCAGCACTTTATTTCAGTGTTTACAACATATCTCATTAAATAATATCCTCACATACATATTGTAAGAACTCAACATAAGTATATTGCTTAATTCGGAAATGTTTTATACATTATTAAATAAAAGCTTTGAATCTGTTCATATGACTCATAATAATAATTATTATGAATGATGGGATCTTATCAGTCAATAACATTAGCAATAGCATCTGATTATTTTTTCTGTAAATATCTCCATAATCATAATGATATCTCATTAGTTAGTTGGTTCTAATTATCAATACTCATTTGAATATTGAGTAGAAGTATGCAAATTAAGTAACAAATCGTTATATTTTTTTAGTTAACTAAATATTCTTTTTCCATATTGTTAGATAGCTATTTTCCATCTAACATAGCTATTTTTATGTCTTGCATTACAATACTGACTTTCTAAGCAAAGATAATTTGCAACACAAATGAGATGGGGTTTTCATGCATGGTGTTCTTTTTACATGAATAATAATATTATATCCTATTGCTCACCTTGATATTAGAATTTAATTGATAACATATCATTTTTCAATGTATTGTTTTGTTTGGCAACAAATAAAGGACTTCCGCGATTTGTGATTAAACCAAACCTTATTTTGATTGATTTGCATTAAATATTAGTGATATCAATCATATCTCTATGAAAATTCCATTTCAAAGATGCCAAGTCACTGTGTTTCCATACATTTTTACATAATCCATTGCAGGACAACAGCAAGTAAAAATATTAACATTTAATAAAACTTCAGCATTCAACCATAGTTCAATACAACTTTACTTTGGGACCAGCTCCCAATTGTTTATCCTTTCGTATATCTAATTTAAAATAGCTGAGAATATTTCTAGAATATGGGTCTCAAGTACATGAGGTATAAGTTAAGAGGCACACATAATAAAAAGGAGCTTATCTCTGGAGACATGCCGGGGAAGTAGGTTACATGATGCAGTGGACATGTATGATTGATAAGATAACATGCTCAGATTTTAATGTACAAACATTTCTAAATATTGTTTACATTATTGGTTTTGAAGAAGCATGTAGAATATCTTGAAATTTTTACTGCAGGTTTACACATTTGAAGTATATTTTCGGTGGTCACACAAAATATCTATGTGCCATGAAATATTACAGAAAAAATGCATATTTATAGGACAAATATTTAGCATTTATATTAAACTTACCTTTAAATTACTAGTTATTATTTTTACCGCTGTGTCTAAATTTGGTCAATTCCATGTCTGATTTACCTATTGAAATTAAAACATTATCATTACGGAAAAATTGGTCGCATTTGATACTTATTAAAGTATTTTTTATATAAATTTAGCCCTAAGTCAACTATGAATTAGTTATTAGGGTTTTTTTTATTAAGTGTCTGCTATTCTAAAGATTTGATGATTATTTAGTAATTTTTCATTATTAGAAATACAGTCTTCTTGATGATTAGATGTAGTACATAAAGTTTTATGTTGTGTCTAACAAAAATGTTTGGAAAGTAACAGTGTCTGCTTATCAGGCTAATAAAGTAGATTATTAATGACCTGTCATTCACAAGTGTTACTCAGCTATTGAAAGTGTATCAGCCTTTTGAGTTTTTGTCAACATTTCTTTATTTTCTGTGGCTATACACATATACTATGTGCTATTTTTGCTGTGAAGCATTTTAAACATATTTTTAGAAGTTTTTTCTTTGTACAAACACCAGCATATCAAGCTAGTACAACCTGTCTAATGTCTTTAATAGATTTCCAACTTTATCGCTGAGGCATATGGTTCAAAGTCTATTGGGAAAGTTTGACAGTTCCGGGTAGCTTGAAGTGCTGGTGTCTGTACCTAACTTGATAATCAATTTATTGAAATCACAATTATCACAATCCCAGCCCATGAGACTGTTATGATTTTCAGCATATTAATAATGAATGGCAGTTTTAATTACCATGTTCACCAAATTAGTTCCAGCACTGTTCACCGTTGATTACGGGATGGTATTTCCTCTATCTTGTGAATGCTTCATAATTATTACTGTTGTGCATAATTCATAGTCTAGGCAGTACTCGGGTTGATTATAGGTTGCCAGCCTAAGCATAAGTTTCTGAGGTCAGGGAAGCGGCTTTTAGTCATTGATGTAAATATGGCCATTGGATTATGGAAGGTAATTGCATCTCTAAACATAGCGTGCCCTTCAATTATCTAAGTTTGATTTAAGTATAGTAAAACCTTTTAAGTTGAAAGGTTCTGTATGGACGGTAAAAGCTTTGCCAACTAAAGTGTTTATCAATAAATTGTGACTAAAAGAAAAAATAGCAAATACCTATAGAATTATAGATTAGTCTATTTTGGGTTAATGCAAGTAATTGTATCGGTATTTTGGTATGCTATTTTGATTCCTTCCTATAGCTGTCTTAAGTCTTTGCCTGTTATAGGGGATAACAGCTGGATACTGACAATTCTCATCAGGTTTTCTTGCGAACACTGCAGTGTTTTGCATTTCTTGAAAATGTTCGTAACAATATCAGTTGTACTTGTATCTTCAGCATGACTACAACCTATTTAGCTACTATGTTAAAACAATGGCAGATCACGAATAGACGTCGTACTTGGTATAGGTCAAGGGTGAGCGGTGGCACACTGTTTGATGACAGTGTCATAATTCATTAATTATTCCTTACGTGTTACATCATAGCAAACTAATTTAATTTATTGCCGCGTTTATGGTTTGTTTTTGCTGAAAATTTAGGTTTTTCTTTGAAATTTGTCGTTTTTGTTGTTATAACATTGTTTAGATATAAAATTGAAAAATATGCAACTTCCTTAGCAGTCTAGGGTTTCTAAATGTACTAACTTTCGCTGCAATATGTTAATAAGAATCCAGAGTTGCTAGTTGTGACTAAATATTTAATTGTACTTTCTTTGCCTAATAATGCCGAAGTGTGGGTTCCGGGTCAGAATCAGTCGGTGACTCTTGCTAACAATCCCGCAACCCCGGAAATGGTTCTTGAAACCTAACAGACATACATTTGTCGCTAGCTTTGTTGCTCCACGTCTTCTGTCTAGCTAAAACATACAGGAACTGCTTATTTATCAGCCTAATTTAGATAAATGAGCTTGATAAAGCGTTAGGCTCTTTTCCAACTTTAAAAACCCTTATTATTCCACTGCAAGAACTCCAAAAACAGAATTCAATTCCTTGAACAAAGTTAACCTTACAAAATATTTCCTCAACACAAAAAGTTTAAAATATCGTGAGCTAAAGTTTAGAACAAACTACCATCCTTGACCTTCAGACAACAGAACCTTATTCGTGTGACCAGACGACGCTAAATCGGGTTTTAGTTTAGTTATTCTCATTCATTATATCAGATTTCTAGTCTGGGCTTACTAAAAGCCGCTAAAATATGCAATTTCAGGACTGATTCCGGTACATACAATTCAAGTACCGCACTAGTCTTGTACCTGTCTCGGATCGGCACCCAATACTTGATATCATAATCAATATTGTTTTTATATCTATCAATCATGTTTGAGACATAAACATTCTATATTGTCTTAGTACATCTCTGTCTACCGTCGCTAAAGTTTTAGTAAATGCCATTTATCGCATTTTGGCAGTACAAAAGTTTGTTTGCGATGTGCTTTTGACAGTTTAAAGTAGAAAATTCCTTTAAGACACACACAACAACAACTTAATTAGATAGGGGGAGTCATCTCGAGTCATACCGATTTTGCTTTTTTTTATATAAATAGATGGTCACGTCATTTTTGAGATGATCGATCTATCATACGCTAAATTTTTCAATGAAAGATTTTCAATTGGAAAAATGTTGCAAAGGGACGCGTTCGAAACTATAATATAATCGGCAAATGTGCCAAGGACCTCTCTTTGATTATCCGTTAAATAATACATTAATTGTTGCCGACAAAGGAACGAATTGTACATGTATTCACATCATAGAATGTTTCTTGAGAAAGTTTATAAACACTATCAGACACAGCTGAGTAGTGAAAGTCATCGCAAAAGCGATAAATTGTTCCATGTTATTTGTTGCTTAGTTTACAAAACAGAAATACTGATATGCTAGTACTCAAATTGAATTGATATTTATAGGTGTTTCTAGAATTATTTCGGTACTTTCCCCATACTTATTGCAATAAAACTTTTCCTTATTGTGATTAAGCAGGCGTTACTTATAACCGCAAAAAAATGGTTCATTGATTACTAGTACTAATTGTCTTAGCAATTAATAACGTCTTTTCCGAAACTTCATCGTTATCCGGTTTGGGCGCTTTCATTCTTGCAACGATGACAGACAACAGTTTTTTCAAAACGAGACTATCCATATTTGAGAGATCACCCGTTTATAAGTCTGCAACCGTGGCGAAAGCATTCTGCTTGGCTTTATAAAGTAAATGAGCAGGTTGTAGGTAAAATCTTCATAATATAGTTGGTAATAATATAAATTATGATTCTTCCAGTTGATATAAAATTCGAGTGGTATGATGAAACAGTTTTTTTTAAACGTACCTATAACGAGTCTGAAACGAAAACTGAGTACTGAAAAAACTCAAGGGCACCGCTTTCAGTGTAGGTCAATGACCAGTGAACGTAAATAGTCAAATCACATGATTAGCACGGCACGTTAGATACCGGTTCAATAGCATTTTAGGATATCAAATTCACAAATCCATTGTACGGATTCTCTAGTAAGGTTTGACAAATGGATATCTCTGTTCCGTAAGGCCGCATGATCGTCCATCATTTAACGACTTCCCTTTCAACGTTTGTATAATATTACGTCAGCGACGAATCGTACGGAAATGTATAGCTAGTCACCAAAGCCGATCTAGCTAGTTCAGACTTTGGATTAGACATTTTATAGATCTATTATTAAGACAGGAATAAGTAATTACAGTATGTACTCATTACATGAGTCCGGCTCTCTGGACTCTCAGTTTCTATGGCTTGCTTGCCTGAAAAACATCAGTTTAAGTTAATCCTAAGATGGGACAGGATGATACGATGTATATGGGAAGCTTTTTGTACACCAGAGCAGAGCATTTATTCCTGTGTTTTGTCCCAGGTCACCACGCGGGCGAGTGGTGCCGGAGGGCGTGTACAATAACGCGCACTTCATGCACGCAGCGACGTCGCACGTCGGCGACATCGTGCAGGTGCTCACGCAGTCAGGCAGCCTCTGGGAAGGTGTGTTCAAGACTTTCAGCGCTCAATTTGAGGTGAGTTCCTATCTAAGATGCTTCTAATGATGATGTTCTTCAGACTGATTTTCGGCCAAGGCGGTTGTTCTCGAAGGAGGACAGCCATCTGTATCTGCAAGTGCACAAGCATTTGCGTCTCCTTGTCTACCCTCCTCGGAATGAATAAACCAATAGACAAACAGGATTAAAAAAAACATGTTTTACATAGAACATCTTCTGTTTGACGTCTTGGCTGAAATGAAAACATAACCGGAAAATATGAACCCGTTGTGTGAGTTGTTTACATCGTAAAAGTTGAGAAAGAAGCCTTAACAAGTTACAACGAAATACCGTCAGCTGTTAATAAGGACAATGTGGACGTTAATAGAATTCTAAAATAGGAACATCGTAATATTTGCACGGAAGTAATTTCGCACTGAAATAGAGCATAATTTTGTTATCAAATTGGCTAGTATTCACGCCGCCGTTTACCTAAACAGGATAGGGCCACGTGTTACCTAAGGGTGCTCGCTCATTGGTAGCAAGATTACCTATAGGTTCGCGCATTCGCTTGTAAGTAATGCATACAAATAATTTGATATTAATACACAACTCTATCTTCACGTTGCGGTGAGGAAGCACCTCAATATTGCTATTGATAACCAACCGATGATTGTCATGTTTGTTTGGTGGACTTACATCACGGTAAATGTCACGGACAATATTATTAAAATTGCATTATAATCATGTCTGTTATTCATCAGATCAGGTTTGAGATGTTGTTCGGAAGGGGTGGTCGTTCCCAAATATTGCGAATCGCGACCCCTTCGTCCTTCGTAAAGTACGTTAAGCCGGTTGTTTGTGTAACTATCTGTCCAATTTGAGTTCCTACTGAAACAATATTTCTCTAATAGTTTTTCGATTTGTTTTTCTCTTATTGTCATGGCTAAATCTTTGATTTTGTTCATTCTGCTCCTTTTTAAATTACTTCTTCTAGCTGTTTTCTCTTATTCTAGGATTTAATGCATTGAAATGCCAGTTTTCAACTCAATTGAAATCTGTGTAGATATGCAGTTGTTTTATATCCCATACCATTTATTAGGATGTACTGTTTGTCACATGATAAGAATGATGATCTTGAAATTACTGATACCGATAAGCCTCACTTTTCACTCGTTCGATGGAATTTTTCTCTGCAAATGGCAAACTGCGAAGTCCATTTTGTTCATCGTTTCGTGAGCTTCCAGCAAAGAAATCTGAATAATACAGTGCCGACTGTTCCCTAAGACTGTTTTCTAAGCGTTGAAAGACTGCCAAAGGAAGAAATCAAACACGTCGTTACAAAGAAAGTACGAGTGAACCATATCAGCTAGCTCCATAATAAAATCAAAAACATATCCGTTTACATCCCCATTATGGCATAGACAAGATTATCAGCTATCTCAGATGATTTTGTAATTTTTGTCACTCAAGAAGATTTGCCTTTTCAGAATTTTCGGTGACCGTCTTCACGTATTTAAACGGTTACAAAAGTTGTGTGTTCGGCGAATACTGTTCAAAAATAAATGTTGACCCAGCTATAGTAATTTACTAGTATAAAAATCAGGTATTTACATATTTATTAGCACTAAATTGTTCTAATGTCTCAATTAGGTGACACGAGAGCGAACCGTTAGTTTGTTTCCGATTGCAATATGCAGTTTCTACTTTACGTAGCCTAGAATTAAATAAAAAAAAATGTACAGTCTGGAAGTGCGTGTACAATAATGTACACGCATAATAAAAATAAAATGCAATATAGAAGCCGAAGCAATTGATGAACGATCCGACTTCTTGTATTGCGTGTCTCGACTTTCGGGGAGAAAAACTATTAGCATGGTATGTGTGAACTATTGTCGAGGCATTCAAACCATTATACCGGACTAATTGCCGTTTATTTTTGTACATAAAAAGTGTGTTTTGGACATGTTTCTAATTTCGGTAGCTGTTGTCTGGCAGTTAGTAACGTATGACGATTTTGGCGTTAAAAGCTTAAAGAGTTATTTTTTTTTTATTAAATACTTTCTTGAGGGGATTGCACTAGTGCTTAGACATTGATATTTATTACTTGGACGTCATGTGCAAAGTTAATGCACTAGTCACACCCTCTGCCGCGCCCAAACCCGCCCCAGTCACCACACCTTCCGTCTGGAAGTGGCCTTACACTAAGTTAAGTATGGCTAGAATAAAAACATTAGTATTGCAATAATTATGAACAGAAAGTAATAAAGTTGCACCGCCATGCGGCGTGTAAGCCCCCGCTGCTGCCATATTATTATATAACCATAAATATTACAGTAGGAACGACCCCGTACTGACGTAAATGTGCTTAGATTCATCCTCAGTCTCACCGCGCCCTCTACGCGAACGCCTGCCAGCCGGCCGGCAAACGTCGAAACAGAGCTTACTCCCACAGAAAAGCTTACATTCAATTACATAACCAATATTTATGACCGTAATCGATATATTTACAATCATACAAATTGACAGATTGTTAGCACGCATAGAAAATAGGCTAAGTTCCAATCGGAGGCTGATAAGGCCTCGTAATTTACGTCCGACCACAGATCTTAAACATTCTAACCAATGCAGTGCTGATAACCTATTTTAAATACATCAAGCTCGCATACCATATGTTTTAGCGATTGTTTTGCATATTGCGATATACATTAATACTTAACAGATTACGTAACCGCATAATTGCTTTATTTTATTGTCAATCTTGTCTCGGTCGTGTACGAAATAAAATGCATCCCAGTAACGCAGCAGTTTTGTGTTATCTGCGCTTGGCGTGACCCCCACGAAACTATGAAATGTAGGTCGAATCAATAAACGCATTGTAGCATGGTTTTGGATATTTTAAAAGGATTTTAACGTTGGTATCACCTGCGTGTGTGAAGTGATGAGTGTGATGCTGTGCTTCCTATGACGGATATAAAGATACTTACGTTTTAGTGTAGTGACAATTTTCCGTCCCGTGTAGTGGTTCATTCGATTTGTTACACAAAGGACGTGCATGGGCTCGGTACAGTCAGTGCTGTGAACCTTAATGATGTGATATGTGAAAAGTGCAAGGTAGTGTCGAGTTAGTTACATTACCAGCTTATTCGGATGAGCTCTCACCCCTCCGACGCTGGACATGCGCGGTAAACCAGCTGATTTTATGCTTTCCTTTTTCAACTCCTTAAATTTATGATGGTGTTTTTTTATTGCGAATTGAGTTCGAGAAATAGTATGTTTTTAATGGAAAACATCTTGCTGAATCTAATATCTTATAAGATAAAAACCACTTGCTTTTTAACCGCGTTTGGAACCATAATTTCTATCAAGAATGATCTTGTCTACGTTAAATTAATTCATTTCCTGGCGTATTTAAATGCAATTCATCTTGATGTGTCTGTCTCTCACGGGCGGGCACTCATAGGCTATAAGCAAATAGATGGCGCTGCGTGCCTCGATTCCCAGGGCATTCACGTTAGTGCTCCTGTGTCATCTCCTAGTGATCAATACTGCAATATTTAACTTACTATTTCGGAGTACGATTACATATTGTATCCTGTACTTCCGTTGTACTACAGTTCGGCATTTTGTTTTTGATTTAGGTAAGATTTTTATTTGTGTTGTCTTTGTATCGTGTAGTTAATGGAATGGTCGTTACGTATATAGTGTCCATGATGTTATAGATAAGACAAATCTTGCTACTTGTGATCAAACTTGATTGTATGTATTATCGTCGAATAAGACGCGTGCGAATTATCTGTATTTAAGTTAAATCACTTAATTATAGTATCGATTTAATTGCTTTATGCCTGGTTCCTATAAACAAGGAACGATTGTATGAGGCTTATAAAAAAATTCCATTCGTAAGCTAAACCAATCTTTTATTTAAAAAAAATATATCTAATCCGGGCATAAGTATCTAAGGAACCTAACTTTTACCATGGTATTTCTATGTAAACTTGTTTCGTATACTTCAATCAAATAAATATGAGTTTAATGCCTAAGATAACTTCATGACGAAATCCAATAATGAAACCCTGATCACCCTTGCCGGTAGTCCTTCGTTTGAAGTAACAAATTAAAAGGCTCTAATTGGAAACATTGAATAAAGGGGCTCGCTAAACCCTAGATTTCATCTAGCCCTCTAATTAGTTATACCCAATTACGAAGGGCAGGCTGCACTCAGCCTGCATGGGGTTGCAAGTACGGATTAATTTCGAGTACCTACGGACGGACATTGTTAATACCATGCAATTAATTTAAGTGTATTTATTAATACCATGTTCGCGTGTCTAATAATGAAAATTCAATTTGTCATGAAAGGGATTCGCTCCGGCAAACAGTTTAATGCAAATTTTCTTGTTATCGTTTTTGTTAATTAAAAGCAACAGTTTGTTTAAAAGCGGGATATCTAGTTTGTATTTCCAACGCTAATGCTCACATGCTTCAAAAAGTTTGCCTCGTCTTTTCTGCAAGACAACCAAAAAGGCGGCACGTACAACAATCTCTAACATGCGCATAAAGATAGCGCGAAATTGTACAAAACGTGCAACGGAAACAAACATCGACCTCAAAGCATAATGTCCGTTAATGCAACGAAAACGCTCCAGTCAGACGCCGCTCGACCTTCACGTTGGACGCACGTCGAGACAGTGGAAATTCCTGGCCGATGACACATGTTAATTGACTCTTGTTTTACGCTTTATCCAGCCTTATGAATGCAGCCAGCGACCGCGGAATGAATGCGTGAACCTGCGCACGCGACGTATTTTCTTTTTTTGCGTAAAGGACGCGGAGCAGTTTTGCGTATGATCGCCAAAGTTAACCATTTGAGTTTTAGATTTAATAGCATCAAAACAACCTCATATTGTCAATACCTTTTCTATTTATTTAGCAGACTCTCTTACCTACATAGTCTAAATGTACCTTTATCTAAGAAGGTGAGATTAGAATCCGCAATATCACTTTGATATTGCCGAGATAGTAGACGTGATGTTCAGAAAGTATCAACTTACTCGTAAAATCTTCAACAAGATATAAAGACAAAGTGTATATGCATGATGATAGCGTGAAGCAAGGTCTTTGCCATTGTTCAGGTCAATGGTCGTACGAATTGTAAGCACATGTATATTTTGGGGAGTGACATCTGCTCTATCCATAATAACCATTTGTTGATAAAGAATGGCATCGCATTGATCTAAACGGTCCATTCGCATCCATGTTAATAGATATAACGCCACTGTATTATTCATTGAGACATTTATACAGTTTGTAGTGCTTGAGACACGTACCTATATGTTTATTCTTATCACGTAGTTTTGCCGGGTATTTCCGAATAAATTTGGGTTTGAATTGGGTCTTAATCTTTGGCTTATCAAGTGCCGAAGTGTCAAGAAACTTGGTCGACAGAACTTTAGAGGAATGCTTCAATTTGATCCAGATGTTTTGCCAACTATTTTTATAAAGCTGAAGTGTTAGATAGCCCATTTATCGAGGAAGACTTCTTTATATTAGCAGTTCCCATAGGACACGGGTGAAACCGTTGCCGGGAGATAGTCTCGAATGCTTCTAAAGCAGTTTCGATGCTGCCAAAACTTGTTACTGAGTTCGCACTCATCTAACGCTCAATATTGTGGACTGTTAGGTCTCGGTATATCATTTTGAGGGAAGGACCGAATATTTTTGCTTATTTTGCCAGTTTTAATACTCGCATGCATGCAAGCGGTAACGTAAATCTTAGTAATAGGCATAGGTAGCTATGGCCGCCTTTAATATTATCCTCCTTCTTAAACATGTATTGTGTTTTCGATATAATTAGTCAATTAGCCTGCTAATTACCCAGAAAGTTAAATTAAATTATGTGTTTTCTTTGTAATGGTTTTTTATTAGTTCTTCACTAAGCTATCCCAAATGAAGTGTCTAAAACAATATAATTACTGAATGCTACTTATCTATGCCAGGCCTCTACATTTTTAACAATGTATTTGATGTTTCCGCGTCCACAGCAGGAACATGTACTAAGATAACGGAAATATACACAGATTCGGTGACCTCTGATAGTATGCCGCGCTAAACATTTTTAAACTACATACGCCTGAACTGATAAGTTTCTTTATGTTGCACCGTTTTTCACTGAATTTTTGACGTTTTTTAGACTACACAGTCGGCAACAGATGTAATTTAAAATTTTGGTATTTTTTCAAAATAAAAGTGTGCTCTAGTGTGGACTATTACAAAATTTTCATAATTTAAAATGTTATATCGCGCTAGTTGCTCTGTCGAGTGTGAACTAAGACTCAGTGATGAAAGATACATGTGAGTCGATGTAACTCAACACATAAAGTTACTACAATCTGTATTTAAAAAAAAATCTTGATTCAATGTTGATTGAGAACATTTTAAAGATTGAAGTAGCTTGGATTGCTGCCGTCTGTACCCTATCTGGAAATAAAATCTTTAGTTTGGTTTTCCAGTGTGGCGTCAAGTTCGTACCCTAGGATCTATACGTTGAAATAAATACATTGCTTTGGCGCACAGATTTATATCCGTTCCTATCTTCGGCACCCTTGCGTATGGCTCGATCTGTGTTATCATAATTAATCTCGCAGATATTTGAACAGCTCATATAGATAATTATAATAGAATTCTGTTTACTCTCATGACAACCCTAAAACTAATTAGTCCATCCCCGCCCACAAAGCTCGACTCCCCTTCCAATCACCATAAGACAAACATAAACGCTATATACTTCCTGAAACTCTATCACCATCATTATGAATAACATCCTACCTACGTAATAATAGACTTTAACTACATAGTAATATAGTTTAGATTACAAATACCATATCCAGGGTTCCTGGAATAATTATTGAGATAAGCGCCATAGTTATGGTTTGCTAGTCTAGCTTTAGATTTGTTTAATGGGAGTTGAAAATTTGATTTATGTCTTTTTGAGGTATCGGATCTGTTTCTTCGTATAATTTAAGCTATGACAGTTATTGCAGGTTGCATATGTAAATGGTTTGTGTTCAGGAAGAAACAAAGCCTTTTCTATTATTACAGTAAAAAGCCTTGTATCCTTCTTAGTTAATTTACTAATCTTAAATCACAGATTTAGTATAGTCCTGCCTATATCCAGTCGTAGTTATTATTTGCTTTTCATGTTTAGATGTCCCTCATTGATGCTGATATATATTGAGGCGTTTTACGACGACAGAACTTATGACAAGTACTGTTAGCACTAATTTTATCTTAAATTTTATACTAGCCACAGATTATTAATCGTTTGTTCGTTGTTGTTGTAAGGTTGAATAAAATTGTGATAGACTGGGCATAATAAGCCACGTTTTTGAGAAATAAGCATCAATCTGTCCGTCCTTACTATTCACCTAGTCGTTTCTCCTCCTTTCGTATCTAAAAAATTGCTCATCTGAGTCACATTGTGTATTTAATTTATATCTTTAAGTGATTTCGAATTCGTGTAAATGATGTGAAATAGAGATATTTACGCTCCCAGTATGCCATACTTCATCGGGTAACAGTGAATGGTCTTAGATGCTATAAATTGTCTGGCATACCTAGTACGTAATAGTAAAAGTCAACGCAGCGCTTGTAACCTGTAGCCATAAACATTGCACATGGCTACCCTCCGTCGCGACGTACTGCTATCGATTGGATCTCCAAAGGCCAAACCCGACGTCCTCAAGGCATTACACACACACTTACCATATTTATTATTAACGATTGGGTCCACTCTTTCACTGCCTCTAATAAAATAAAATTCTTAATGTATGGCTCCAAATGTCAATACACTTTCTAATATGTCTGCGGTTTTCTATTTACATATTGATTTTACGTCCAGACGCGAATGCAAGGGAGTTTCGGTGCAGATATCCTAAACAAATTAGTGACGGCAGGATTTAATGGAGAAGATTTTGTTGGACAGGGCTGGCAGCAGGCCAGGATACGATAAAGCTAGAGGAAGTAATATTAGATTACGCTTACCATAGCTTAATGTGATATACGGACAACTTGCCACGTGTATACTGGAAACTCTAAACTTTTTGTAACAGGTCTGCAGGCAGCGGCTTATCTCGTGCGTCATACTTTTTATGCTAGATAGAAAATCAAGTATTCATAATAATCAAAGAACACAATTATGAACATTGAATAGAGAACTATTGTATTTTTTTTTTGCAATTTGGAGAAAAACAAAAAGGTACCTACCTTACTTTGTTAGATCAAAATAACGGTAAGATAAAATGGTATAAGAACACGAATAAATTACATCAAAAGGCGCGCCATATTGTACTATTGTAGGAATTATGGGGTTTCCCCACCAAAACTCTAAGCTCGAAATGCTTTTGTAGGTTTTCTTTAACTTAAAGCTGATTACGCGTTGATAGGGAAACTCCCGGTTTGTATATTTCTAAGATAATCCATACATTGTTATTTTGAAACGTGAATGAATAACGCATCATGCGAATTCATGAATAAATACTACTACTATTAGGTGACACGGTTCTTCCAATCTGTATGATACATGTATGAGAGGTCGGTATACATTTAGTATTAATGATGAGAAATTCCTTAAGTGTGGCCTTGCGCATTTCTGAGAAAGCTATCCGACAAATCAGGAACCAAATCTAAGTATGCACATGAAACGCATAATAAATGTCAAAGGTTATTGCAATTTTAAATAACTTTTGATGGAAGTGAAATGCCATCAAAGCTAGTGATCAAAATCACTGTTGGGCACAAGCTTCCTCTCCCACGGAGAAGGATTGAGCGTTAATCACCACGCTTGCTCAATGCAGGTTGGTGATTTCAGACTCTATAGTCCAGGTTTCCTCGAGATGTTTTCCTTCACCTTCAATTTGCATATTATTCATATCAATATAGACTGATGTTTAAGATTATCCAGTTAAACAATATCAATCAATATATTTTGTTTTTGCGCCGAAATAAATCACGATCAAACTGGTTATCATTGACCTCTCTGACGTAGAAAGGAAAATCCGCAAGGGGCGATGACCACATCTCACACTACAACGTCTAACTTTCACACTATACGCGTGACGTTTTATTTAATTCTTAGAACATGTACATACATATAAAGATTAGAATGATAAGTTACAGAAACTGTCTGTACAGTGCTTACATCGTTAACCTTTGACCTTTTTGTAAGCTGTGTTATTTTAATCAGACAATACAGCACCTGTTTATATTATTATTTTTTATTTAACAACTTAATCGAAAAGTTGTCGGTTATCTTGGTCACTTGGAAGCTGTTGGGAAGGCCATTAGCAACGCAATTCTACACATAGTTGTTAAACGCATGTTATCCTAATTCTGTCGGAGTAATGACGACCGAATGACCGAATGCAATGGCTATAGCAATTTTGTAATAGACGTCAGATTTGTAATCAATGTTAATTCAGTCACGATGACGTGAAAACAGTTAAATTATTGCACATTATTCTAACAACGCTGGATGATTTTTCATTATGTATCGACCGTCACGCTGGTTCAATGACGGAAAGTATCGAAGTCTACCTTCTGAAAATAAATCAAGGTGCTAGGATATTGCGAAGAAAAACTTACTTATTCATTGTCATGATAAGCAGGTTTCCTTCTTCATAACAATACGACAAATTGTCATAATTTACAAATGCTGATATTTTACTTAGATAGTTTTGGGCTTCAAACTCACCTTTCTATGAATGAGTAAGCAATGATAAACTACTAGACAAGACATATTTTTTTTTTATCATCCTGTGGTCACGTTTAATTTTCACAAGGTTAAAGAAGGTGATCGCGCAGGATTCAAATGTCATATTAGTCATGTGGTGATAGATAGTGAGCTATCGTTACAAAAATTACTTGCATTAATTATATTTGCTATGCAGCCATGTCTTTCGTATGAGGGACGACTTAGGCACTATTTTTGTACCTTATTTTAGTTAAGAGATCTACCCTGTCAACGATACTGTATCCACCTTATTATAAAACTTGGTCCTAAGAATTTACCAGCTGGAGAACACGATTTAAGCCACCATATTTAACTAAGATAATGGTCCAAGCCTAGCACTGAACCCGGTACTGTTCAAAATTATGTCTCATAATAAGGGGGTTATATGAGAACTTCCAAACGTCATGATCTATAGATCTATTATTTTCCATACTTATATAGAAAAGCAGGAAATATCTTTGGAAAGGCTTCCTTATTCGTCCGGATACCTGATCACATCCTACGTCCAGTCTAAGATAAGACAGTTCTTAAAGTATATTTAAAGATATGAAGCTCCAATATATTACAAACAATAGCCACAAACTCAGAACAATGCATTTGTAAGATTCGTGTTTATAGTAACAGTATAGGTTATTGTAAACAATACTACCATACTTTATTCTGAGAAATACCGCGTGTCCAAAATATGCTTATCTAAATTAATAGTTTTTGAAATAACAAGCTTCCGCCGCCGGTTTCACCCTCTTTCTGAGTTATTTTCTTTCTCACACCCGGATACAAAGTAGCCTATATCTTATTCTGAGGTCCAAACTATAATACTGTCAAGTCTCAACAACATCCGTTCAGCCGTTTGTCCGTAAAGAAGTAACAAGCACACACACGCTCACAAACTTTCGCCCTTTATAATACTAGTATGATATGTACTATTTGTTGTGTCATTCAGATATTGGAGGAAAAATAAACATGTCTGCTATTACTCATATCCGCTGGGAAGTGCTTGTGCAACAAGGTCGTATGCACTCTATCTGCCAGATGTACCACTAATATACACGTGGAAACGTTACTTTGTTTTCAAATTATCCTTTAGAAATCCACTTACTACATCCTGACACGTCGCATATTTTCACAACTAAACAGTTTTTCGTTATACCTAATACAATCTACTTTATTTGAAAGCAGGATCAACAGCGCTTACAGCCTAGCTTTGGTACACAAATAATACAAATACCACGTGCTGAGCTCCAAACATGACACATTCACGCTTATTTAGCTTTGACATTCTTTATAATGTAACTTGTGATAGCCGTATCGTGTCCTTCGCCTTCAGCTCCAATCTTTACAAAAGAGGCGCCCTATCAACCGGAAGACGAGCATAGTAACACAAAGGATAGAGGGCGATGTAAAGAATGTATTCATCTATACTTTCTTGTCTTTTAAATGGTCCCTTTTCTTACATTCATGCTGTAGATTTTATACGTCATTAAAAATTATCTAAAGCTAAAAATTTGTTTCTGTTTTTCTTGACCGAGCTAATGTCAAGGATTATTAAACCTATTAGAAAAATGGTTTTAATGTTAGATAGCCCACTTGCCGAGGAAGGCGGTAGGCTACTTTTTATACTTTTATCCGGGTGCAAAGAGTATTTCCCACGGGACGCTAACAAAACCTAGTTCCTATGTATGAATGAGGTAAATCTTGACCACAGAATACTAGTCTTTTTTCCTCATTTATAAAACTATCTTTATTGACAAGAGGACCTAACAAATGAGCGGACGTGGTGGTCGGGCGACCAGTACCTTGGCGTAATCTAGTCAGATGGACATCCTATTGTATCAGACAGTAAACTTCCATTGCACTACTTACATGAATCACACAATATAGGGACTGACAGGATTTATTCCCATTCACGACTTGGTATGAGGGTTTATTCATAACTTTATGAAGAGATTGTTTTTGCTAAATGTTAGCCAAACTGATGATGAGGTGAGGGACTCTGCTATATGTCTTACGTATACCAAGGTGCTAGTAATTGGTTGTTATAAAACTCTTATGTCTTTGAGTTGCATACTATACTCGCCTTTTCACCATAGTGTAGTGTGTTGTATTGTCCGATACAAACAGATAATCATATAAATCGCGTTGTACGCTGTGTTTGTTTAACCATGCGGAAAAAGACAAAAGGATCGGACATAAACCATGTAAACAAAACTCTAATCGTCTATCACAACGTCCGTAGTATTAGACACAGTTCGCCGAAATTGTTCCTTCGCATAAACAGATCGACTACAGAATCACGCTAAGATAAAGGCAGTGTTTTATGTCTAATTGTTGTTGAATCACCCACAGGGAAACGTAGTTAGGATCTACGTATTGAAAATGAACTAGCTTTGGCTTGGATTGTAACAAATCGTGTAATTTCTTTGTTTATGAAAGGAGAAAGCAAAAATAATACTTGTAATTTGTTAATAAATGTTATTAACGAATAAACACAAACTTGAAAAAATACCACTAGCATGCACGCATGCAAAAAAGGCTTCATTTTATAAGCGTGTTAAAAAGTTAACAATATTTAATGACAGCATTATTTCTTTATTTCCAGGTTGTGTTAGAAGTGGCTCACCGCGTGGACCAAGAGGGCGTGGTGGCGGTGGACTCAGTGGTTGAGAAGCTGATCTTCAAGCCGCAGGATGTGGTCTCCATCAGGGCCAAGGACTCAGACCTCGAGTACGCCACACACGATGTGTTCCAGACTGATAGTGCTATATCTAGCAAGTTTAATGGTTTGTACACATTTTTGTTAAAAATCAACGTATTCGCAAATACAGGCATATAAAAGATATCATAGAGCTCACATTCACACGTAGAACGCCACTTGAAAAGCGCCTTTTCCTTGCGCTTGCCTGTTTTCTCCTCCCTTCACTTACCTAATATACATTTTCGCTTCTTGTACAATATCTCGTTCGCGTGAGTGCCCCTTTAGACAACTGGAAATGTTTAGTATTTTATAACTGGGAATTTTAAGCCCAGAAAAGAGCTTTTAGCATTTTAAGCTAGAACTTAACATCATTTTAATTTTTAATGGCTAAAAAAATATTAAATTCCTTTCTTATATTATAAATGCGAAATGAACACTTGTCTGTCTGTCCGGTTTACACGCCACGCTAAACCAATTCAAACGAATTTTGGAACACAAATGGTGTAGAACCTGAGAAGAGATATAAGCTATCTTTTATGTGATGTGGGAGACGCAAGTGGAACCACGGGGTACAGCTAGTGCAGAAATAAATACATACTAACAATCTTTTGAGCCGCATTACCTGTAGGAATTGCCGTATTATAGTTTCTGCCTCTACAAACAGGCATCCATAAATTATGCTTTAATGGTTGTCGTAGTAGTTTGGCCTTTGTACTTGTAAAATAGAACATGTCGCCAGTACCAGCGATAACTTGAAATTTAACTGTAACTTGTTAAGTTTAGTTCAAGTGGCGGCACACCCACTTGAGATAAGCAACTTGGTAGAGGCGACTGAGATGTATTGTGTAGAAAGTTTGCCATACTATTTAGTAATCAATTACTACAAAATTCGTGAGTCATGTGTATAGCACATCAAGCTACTACTGTTAGATTTCCCTTAATAGATTTTCAACTTAGCATATGGTTCAAAATTGATTGGGAAAATTACTACCCATTTTCGACATTAAGGATATACGGATCATTTTTACTACGTGACTATTTGTTGACGGCTGTAGTTATGTAGTTAGTGAACAAGCTTATCCGGGAAAGTATTACCAATGTACCTATTTCTGCCACACAAGCAATGACACTGTTTTCAGTTCGAGTTCCATTAAAGGCAAGAGAACTTAGAACATATATGCAACATATAAATTGTCTGTTTGCTAAATGTAACTAAAGTACAGACGCCAGCACTTCAAGCTACACGAATATGTCTGATTTTCCCAATCAACTATGAACCATATGCTTGAGCAATAAGGTTAAAAATCTATTAAGGGAATTTGGCTGATTGTAGTAGCTTGATGTGGTGGCGTATGTATCCAATCAGGGCCCAAAGTTCTAAGCTATTTCTTTCTACGTTAATAACTAAAAATAATTTATATCAAAACTGTATTGCCAGGTGTCGCCGCAGGCAACGGCAGGACCGGCGAAGAACGCTACCTGGAGCCTTGGGACGGCTGCGACGCGGAAGTAGGCGAAGCTCCGCAAGTGAACGGAGACGCGTTACTCGAGGAGTTGGAGCTGGACCACCGCGCCAACGGCTGGGACGCCAACGATATGTTCCGCAAGAACGAGGAGGTCTACGGCGTGCATAGCACCTACGACCACTCGTTAGCAGGGTATACCTTGCCGCTGCAGAGGAAGGATACTCAGGATTATAGGTGGGTTGCGATCTTGTGTTGGTGGGTATGACTGATGGAAATTAAGCTACTCGTATGAAGGACTACACAAAAACTCTCAACTTGTCATTAAGATTCTCAAAATGAGATTTATAATTAACTGAGACTTTCGCACTCACACTTCCTATAGCAAAGCTTTAGAATGTAATAATCAGCTCGAACTATTATATCAATGCCTTGTCTTGAATATAGTATAGAATGTAATTTTATAATAGCCCCTATAATGGACCTTAAAATTCGGTATACATACTTTGTACACACGGCTCCACATCAAGCTATACAAAACCAATTTGTCTTGGATTCGCTTTACATGGTCTTTCTACAAATTGAACGGTCAGCTTATAGTAGTTTTAGTATAGCTTGATGGTAAGTCGTGTGTACAATGTCACACACACATCTTACCTCTATTTGTACATGTCACCTAAGCTTTATCTTTCTTCCAGGGACGCGGAAGCGAAAGCTGAGGAAATCGCAGCGGAGATCGAGAACGCGGCGTCGTCGAAGGCGCGCATCGAGCTCGAGAACGGCGACGAGGAGGAACGGTTCGCTGCCGTCGTGCGGCCGCAGGACGCCGCCGCCGCCGGCAAGTACGTCATCCCCAACAAGAGGAAGAATATGCAGGTAAGGATATATAACGTATTTTGTTTAACGTATAACAATATTAATCTAAAAAAGTCGATTGAAAATGGTGACTGAAACAGTATAGTTTTAGTCTATTCTTAACATTATTAAGCTGACAACAAACTATGTTGGTTTGTTTGAACGCCCTAATATAAGAAACTATTGGATCCATTTAAAACATTCTTTCAATGTCAGATAGGTCATTTATTGAGAAAGGCTATAGGCTACTTTTTATACAGGTTGCTTAGGATTTTTTTCACTTAAAGTGGACCTCGGCTCACTATCGGAATTAATAAGACACTTCCTTACCTTTGTTTTAATTCAAACTAAAATGTTCATGCCAGCATTTCGTATTTATAGTTGCACAATCTTTTTTATTTGCGTCCTGAAGGAACTAATTCACGCACAAATTAAACTGTAACAGTGCCCAGTGTCCTACGATTCTGTTGTTTATCTATTTAAATAAACAACTAACAATTAAATTAACAAATAGCCGCAACAAAGTGAAACTTATTTAATTTACTTATAAAATTCAACATTTCCTACAACCATAAGTGCTCTTATTAAATAATAAAAGGCAAGAATTTCCAATCAATGCATGCATTAATAAATGATGCAAAAATTATTTATTTATTTAAATTAATTCAAACTATACCAACGCTGTTCTGATATTTCCCTGTTATTTACATAAAGATAACATTTTATTTATTTGCATGATAGAAAAGTCATTTGGATTGATTAGACAACTCTATGTTTTATTTATTTATTTCTTTTAATATATTCTAAAAAGCTGTTCAATATTACTTGATCTATTTTAGTCTAGGTGTATAGAAATGTTAATAGTTGGCGCCAGAATTCCATAAGGTAGTTTTGTATTTACTGTGTGTCCTTTAAAGCTTATCATTCTGGTGTTATTTTTAGTTCTAAAGTATATTTCTATTTCTGGAAGTCTTCATTATGACCAGTCAGTTTTTGTAGCGTTAATCATGGTCACGTTACGGACATGGTCAAGTTGTATTGATGATTTTAACCATCTATCCTTCGTCGTCAGAGTCAGTCTGTACTTCGTTGGCCTGACTTGAAATGGAACCCACGCACTACTTCAGAGATGCTTTAATCACTAGACTATCGCGATCGTAAGATGCAGAAGGTATTGAAGTTTTATAATGTGGTCGAAAATGGATTCCAGTCACCTTAAAGATTCTCAGATTGTTGCTAAAAGGAAATCCAGATTGGTCAGGGAATTACATTACTTAGTTTGGGGGTCATTATAATAAAGTGTAAATGATAATGTATACGTGTTCGTTTCCAGACGGGCAAGCTAGTGAAGCCGGGGCCGGCCAACAACGGCGGGGCGGCGGGCGCGGCGCGCGGCCCGGCGCCCGCGCCGCCCAAGGACAAGGAGCTCCGCGCGCCGCGACCGCATCTCACGCCGCCCGCCGACAGGCGGCACGACGACGCGGTCAGCATCTTGGCTACTTGTCTTATATCCTACACATGTTCCTGCCAGTGCCAGCACTTCACCTGTCTTACTAACTGTTTCATGAACCTATTACGAATTAAAAACGCTGGAAACCGCGACAAAACCTGTTTCACGCATAACAGCCGAACACATCTTAATTAATTAAAAAAATAGAGTAAATAAAAAAGTATCCAACCTTTATAAATCATTATCTATAATTTAGGTTTGTGTTTAATATAATATAGTGTGTTTCGTCAACATTGATCTTATAGTTTCCCCCGCAGGCGCTGGGCGCAGGCGCAGGCGGCAAGAGCTACGCTGCGCAGGCGGCGCAGGGCGGCTACCACGTGCCGCCCTTCCCGCCGCACCAGCCGCACCAGTACGTTACACCTCGGTTTTATTATACTTATTTTAACACCAGATATTACCCCCATTTGAACTTGAATAGAACTACCCAGTCTGCTAGCTTGGTCTGCTAATCCACTACCATTAATGAATAATCCATTTCCACGTGATTTTAATTCACTGTTGTTAATAATGAAAGAGTAATAAGTAATGTTTGTATCTCCAGGCCACCGAGCAGTGCTAACAAGGTCAACGGAGAGCCGCGGGCCCCGCCACACCCGCGGCAAGGATTCCCACCACATCATCATCACGTGAGCATACATTTTATTCACATTTAGAACCTGTTTCACCATCTACGAATAAGTTCCAGTTACTTTATTTTATAGATAATTTCATACCAATTGGGATGCGGACTAGGTCATAAATAAAATACTTTATCATATTCATTTTGTAAAACATCTTAAAACAATGTCAGTTTAATTTATAGTTTTGAACCGAAAACTGTTTTTATTATTTTTATTGGTAATGATAATTATGTGGTGTTTTCATACAAATTGCATAGAGAGTAACCATTTTTGAGAGTTCTATAAAAGTATTGAATTTGACTAGTTGTCCGCATCCCTATTCTGTTCGATAGATAGTGGCTATTCTAACATTGTAAAACTGAGCCTAAATGTAACAACCAGCCTTTCCAAGCATTATGATGCCTGGTTAAGTGAGTTGTTGAGTTGCTCCAAGTGAAACACTGTTATAGTTCTCGCCAAAGTTTTGGGCGTTATGGAACATTGCGCGAGTCTTTGGGCAGAAATCATTTATAGGTTACAGCAGGTGTAGGAGGTGCTTGCTCTGAATTTATAGTTGCTGACCACCATTGAGTTTCGCGAAAATATCCTCAGCTGCATCTGGTTAGACTAGAAGTCAACCCTAACATAGTTGTGAAAAGGCTATGTAAATAATATTGTGTTTGTTTGTGACAGAACCCACCGCCGCCGGGCGATGTGCACAGCCGGCCGCCTCGACATCACGCGCCACCTCCAGAACCAAGGAGGCAGGACGATGTACAGGTCAGGGTTATACATTAACACGTCACTACCAAACGTTTATCAAAATAAACATGGATTAATTTGCCAAATCGAATTGATGCCATGATCTTGGTGTTATGGTAGATGTATTTTTGTCCTATTCAATAGAAAAGATAAAAAAGTAACATAAAACTAACTTAGTCACATTCTCGTTTTAATTAATCGTACAGACGCCAGCACATCAACCTACCTCAATCTGTCAAATTTCTTTAATAGATTTTCAACATTGTCACAATACCGGAATAATATTCGATTTGTAAAATTTGACCAATTCGGGTAGATAAACCGATATAATGAATTGACGATCATACTTCACAGCACAGAAGTGAATTAACCCGTGTGGTTATGTTTCCAGGAGCTGCGCAAGTTCAGCCAGGACTTCAAGCTAGTGCAGGGCGGTTCCCCGGCGCCGCCGGCCGCGCTGCCGCCGCAGCCGCAGCCGCCGCCGGCGCTCAATCCGCAGCCGACGGTAACTACACTCAAGTGCACATTGTACACTTGAGAAATTAGAATTATGGACTATATATTTAATTACTTGTATAGTGGACTCAAAACTGGTATGTCTTTTCATATATTTGGGACTACTTCCTGGTGTTGCGATAAATTTATGACCACAATCTGTGCTAAGAAATCAAGCAATATTCACTTCCTACATTTCAATTGGGTTCGCCCGCGTCCCAAAACATGGCTATAATATTATGAACTACATAACAGTAATGCTTCTTTAAAATATTTTGATTATTTTACCGTTGAGGGCAACAAACATCCATAGATGAAACCGTCACGTTTACAATATTAGTGACAAGTATTAACATAACAATGTTTTCAGCAGATGGGTGTGGGCGGCAGCCAGCCGCCGCCTGCGCCGAGCCCGCCCGAGGTGTCGGCCAACGTGTGCGCGGCTGACCACGCCAAGCCCAGCCGCCCGCCCAAGCACGACACGCCCACCGCTCATAAGGTAACACGCGCTCTCTGTCTACCACCTATGTTCATACGATTTTGTGAAAAAAAAGTCAATTAATGTACATAACGGTCCATATGTCATCAGACATTGTAAATAACTTGTAACTGGAAGGTTCAGTACTGTCTATAATATTTCTGCGAGCTTGGACTAAGTGAATTAACTGGGCGGAAGGTCAATTTCCGTTTCTTAAAAAACTGTTGTGAAGTTAAATGGCTCACTTTAGGCTCATCTAGGTATAGTGGTCACAGTACATCTAATTTACACCAATTTTGTAATTCTTGCCTTTATGTGCATAGTTCTCTAATCTACAGCAGGAGTTTAGGATCAAAAAAGAGTTTATCATATAATATTCAATTCTAAAATAATCAGTGAATTAATTTTATTTATTTAGTATGTTATAAGTTAACAGATAGTCCAAAGCACTTATAAACATAAAAAAATACGAAAGGCCTTATCTAAAATTTATTATATAAGTGTACCAATCCGTCGACAAATGGGTCTAAATAATACCTGTTACAAACATTTTTGAATACTATAACCGTGTCGTTACCTTGTGCAGCAACCAACTCCAGCCCCGAAGGGCGAGTCGCCCAGCACAGAGGAGCGGTCGGCGCCGTCGGCGTCGCCGCCGTCGTCCGCGTCCCCGGGCATGGAGCGCGTGGCCGCCATCAAGAAGTCCACGCTCAACCCCAACGCCAAGGAGTTCAACCCCGCCGCCAAGCCCTTCACCCCGCGCAGTCCGAGCACGCCCAACCCCAGTCGGTTAGTCGCCAGTACATCAGATTAAACGCCTTCAAAAGCAATAAGACTGCATTGCATTACACAATATTGTTAGAGAAGTTTGCTTTCATAAGAATAGTGAGATTTTTTGAAGATTCCCTTGAGTTAAGCTTCTTCTTAAGCTGTCCTGGTTAAACTTATCATTGTTGAATGTGTGGAAAAACTTTACGATAAAATTTTTCGACACATTCTAATGTTAAAGATTTTACTTATCTGGAACAGTTTTAGCAACCACTACTATCGGCGCAGTGAACTATTATATTATAATTAAGAAATAACTGCTGTATAGTGAACTAGCTTGCACCAGCGGTATCCCTCAGATCCCGTGGGAACTTCACCGACTACCTGGTGAAAATGTATCCTATAGCCTTTCTCGTTAAATGGGCTATCTAACACTTGACTTTTCAGCTTGATTGGTGAACTGTCGTAAAGTAGGTATGTCGTATAAACTCAAAAAAATACATTTGAGGCCCCTCGATTTTTGGTAGCGATACAAACGCGCGACAGCGTTGAACGACATCGGAGAAAGAACAGAGGGGGGAGGGAGTGTGCCGAACATCAGTGTAACTGCATCGCGACCGAATCGCGTTCACATCGCGACTGAATCTAGTCCCGTGGGCGAGGCCACACTGCTAGCCCCAGCTGCGCGTCTGTATCGATGCCTACGCGCGACAGTATCGCGACTGCATCGCTACAAAAAGTGGCCGTGGGCGAGGGCCCTAAGCAATACACAGGTGCTTATTCAAGTTTTGGCGCATAATGCTAATGTTTATCTTTATTCACAGACCACACACACCAGGCACGCCGTCGGGCGTTGGCGTAGGCGTGGGAGTGGGCGTGGGTGGCGTGGGCGTGAACCTGGGCGGCGTCAGCGTCATGGGGCCTGGCGTCAGCTACGTGCCCGCGCCGCATCCGCCGCCGCCCATGGTATGCACCTATACATTGTATCAACGCACAGGTTTTTTTGTAATCCGTGGATATTAGCACAATGTACTGTGACTGAATGACGGCAGATAGAAGAACGTGGAAGACAGAAACATGCTGCGCCGACCCCAAATAAAACTTGGGATAAGTGCACGAGGATGATGATGATGATACTGTGATTGAATGGGGATATAGTACGACATTCTTGAATTATTTTCTTAGACTTCTGTAACTGCGATAAGAGTCTTAAGTGACTTTTATTATTCCAATGTTTCTGTAAGTAGGTACTAATTTTTATTTAAAAGGAATGTTGCAAGAAAAAACATCTTTGATGTGTCTACTAGTAATGCTAATGGCACAAGAAATTCACTGCCATCAAACATGTCAGTATTAAAACATTTTTTGTCCCTTTCTTTTTTTGGAAACGAGAGAAAAGACATTGGTGACCTAACAATTTTGGTTTACTTTAAAAGTTTTAATTGACCAGTGAACGAGCCTACCATGTCTACTCATTATTTGGGAAAACTTTACATCCAAAAGAGCAACATAACGTAGTGGTCAGCAATGCTACCCGCAGGTGGCGGCCGTGCCGTACGCGATGATGGCGGCCGCCGCCGCCGCAGCGCAGCAGCCGCCCGCCTACCTGCCGCACCCGCATCCTGCTGTGAGTACCTACATTTATACCGTACGTAGCTTTAGCACGACGTGAAATTACATAAAAGTAGGACATATATGATAATGGGCTCCAAAACTAAACCTTTACCATGCGGGGGATTCATCATCATCACAGTCTTTTTATCGTCCCACTGCTGGGCACAGGCCTCCTCTCCCACGGAGAAGGATTGAGCGTTAATTATAATATATTATAATAAAAAAGTTGCGGGGGTTTGGGTCTTAAAAACTCAACCGAAATATGAAGGTTGCTTGTATAAAATAAACAGTGTATTTGATGAGCAAGTTTTTTAACAGAGTGAAAACATGGTATGGTTGTTTCCCTTTATGTAAAATTGTTCGTGCTAAGGCTGCAAGTCTTCTATAAGCTCTTTCTATAAATTATGTGTTACAATTTTATAGAAATGTATGAATTCCGACCTCTTTAATTTACAAAAAAAAAATCGGAAGTGTTATTCGTCAATATTATTGACGTCAATACCAATTTAAAAAAATAAAACTAAATACTTAATTTTCCTACACAAGTTTAAGGGATAATTCTCTAACATATGGTAGGGGAGCCCACGAGGCTAAATGGGGATTTACTCGAGCGTCGTTGAGACCTATTGGGATGCAAAGCTTAGATGATAAGAAGAAAAAGATGTTATGTGATATATACCTTTACATCGGTGGGGGAAGCGGCTATAGATTTTTAAATATGTAAAAAAAAACTGTTGCATAGACATCCTCGAGCGCATCAGATATTGATAGCATCAATGCCCTACGTATTTTTAATAATGTACGTATGTTAATCTGATCGTTTGCATGATGCGGGTGGTTGTATTTAAGGGTTGAAAATGAAAAAAAAAAAATTCATCGAGCGCGTCAGATTTTCTAAGGGAGTGTTAAGTACACCAAAAAAAAGCTCTCATTCACTATTCTGACGATTTCGATGGGACGCAAACTCGCGGCCATTTTCATAATGTGCAAAAAAAAACCGCCATTTTGAAATACTCAAGCGCGTCAGATTAAGATATATATGGTTCATCTTTATGTTCTAAACGTACTGTCTCATAATCTGACGATTATCTAGAGGGATTCGCCTGATCTGACAAAAAAATTTAGAAAAACGGTTCACTTTAAAGGCCTTCCCTGTAACTTCCCGCTAATTCCATTCCTGGGCGCTTGAAATTGTACATTTTTGAGCTCAAAATATAATTTATGTGATATTTTGAGTTCGCTGAGTTCAAAGAAATAATATTTCTATGCATTTGAGCTCTCTCAGCTCGAAAGTCTGATAAAAGTTTCATAGAACACTATTTTTGGAATTTCCAAACCGCAATAACTTTTGAATGGATCAACCAATTTTCACGCGGTTGGCACCATTCGACGCAGTTTTATCATCCTCGTAAGTAATTTTGCAATTTTAATTGTTCAAACCACAAATTTCGGAGTTATCCCGAAAAAACACTATTTCGGGTTTCTTTCGTTCACGATATCTCTCGAACGAATCAACCGATTTTGACCAGCTTGGTGGCGATCGACGTGGTTTTTCAAGTTCAAAGGCGGATTAGTTTTTGAAGTTAATCGATAAACCCGGTTAAAAGTTATTCCAAAAAAACCACATTAAAAATATTTCTTTTTTTCTTATTTTTTTAAATCATTGAATTTAATTAATTAAAAAGCTCAGGAAATAGCATGCAAATAAATAAATAATAAATGAGAGAGGAATAGAAACGCGGAGAAGGAAATGTAGGTATCAACGCAGCTGCACGCATTTAACTTGATCGACGAATTTTTGTTATTTCGGCTTGCGGAAATCGTCAGATTATATATTTTTCATTATTCTTGAATTATTTCCTTCAAAATAAAAAAAAATTTAGCTACGCTCGAGAATGTCGAGATAACGTTTTTTTTTTACAACTTTGTTGCCCTCCCCTTTTTTTACGTCACTCTCAAATTGTCAGATTATTGGAATATACACTTTTTAGGATGTAATTAACTCACCCTACCTTAATCTGACGCGCTCGAGAATTTCTGATGGTCAATTTTTTTTTACTAATCTGATCCTGTATCCTTAACGGGCGGCCTTATATATGGGCCTCATGTTTTGTGGAGGTACTTAACCGGGTACAAGGTATCCCCCTGTATATTAATCTGACGCGCTTTAGTAAATCCCGAAATCCCCGCTAGGGCTCCCCTACCAATATATTAAGCACTATGATAAAGCTGATATGTGTGCCGACGGCAGATGGAGATGGGATGCGATTGCCGGCAGTACGCGCCGCCTATATTCATGCTGCCCGACAAACGCGACCGCCCCGACGCGGTGAGACTGTCCAGCGGATTCATGGATTGTGGAACTTTTTGTGACAATTACAGAAAACAGGTCAAGTTGCCTTAAAGGGCTAAAGCGTGTTTTATTCCGGCCCTACTTCATGTACGGTTAGGGTGTCAGTGACTTTCGATGGATTGGTCGACGTTAATTGATAGTTTGGAGAATACTGATCGCGTCGCCCTATTCATTCTACTATCGATCGATGGCGACGATTAAAGGTCGATCTACTAGGACAGAGCTCTTTTTCTTCTAATGTCTGTCTCAAAATAACATCTAAAATCAATCTAGACCTCAATCGCGACATGAAGAGTCTTTTTTTAAAGTCGGCTCAACTGGTTTTAGATTCAATGGGAAAGAGTTATAATGTCGATAATAAAAATAATTAATATCGCTATCGTATTGACCCATAATTTGAATTTAATACCTAACGCTAAATAAAATTGTACTTGTCACAAATAAGTTCCATATCCAATGTTCCGACCGCGTGCAGTGTTGTGTTCCGCAGTGTGTTGTAACATCTTCATCCAAACGGGCGCTTCACTCGTGAACTGTCTGGCTAACCCAACACCACAGATGGCATTGTGAATGGATACTAAACTTCAAGAAATATATAGGTCGCTGTAACCATCATTAATGTCTTAGGGCTAGTTTCACAGGTCACGGATAGCCACTATCTACCAGATAAATTCAAAAATGTAACAGAATTTGTATGACATTATTTGCCAGATAAACTATTTGGAACTTATCAGCAACCTGTGAAATTGGCCGTTAGTATAATTGACTACTAGAGGGGACGGGTGACTAATATTGTGACTGTAGTTAAGTATCCATTTACTACGTAATCTGTCACCACATTATACAGTCACGAGGACAATAACTGTCTTAGCAACCAACGCTAACGCTTACGAGTGGTTTTCGTTTGATTTAATAACAACAAAATAAAAATACGTGATAGTCTGATTTTGATAGAGACACGTTTGCAAAGCACTACTACCAGTTTCACGTTTGGAGAGATAAAAATGTACAGACGCCAGCCAGCACATCAAGCTATTACAATCTGTCAAATTTCCTTAACAGATTTTCAACTTTATCGCTAAAGCATATAGTTCAAAGTTGATTGGGAAAATTTGACAGCTTTGAGTAACTTTATGTGCATGCATCTGTTAAAATTGTGAGTTTTGCCCGTCGTAGAACACAGTAGATAGGATAGCACATGGGTTCAAAGAGTCACTGCACCCATGGAACAGAAAATTGAAACCTACGAGTAACTTACGGATTAATAATAATTAAAAAAATATATAATAAAATAAGCAATAATTTGCAGCACTATTGACGATGATTGCTTTGATTGATTTATTGATGAACCAATCCTGAGCTAAAAATATGAACATCTTAGAAAAAGTTCGGTGAAATAAAACACTCCTCAGTAGGCACCGCTGATGGTAATATGACGCGCTCATCAATTAAAATGGCAGTTCTCATTATACGATTGTCAAGGTCGTGAACGCCTTTTATGTAAACAAGTTTAAGGATCCATAACCAGTTTGCTATATGTTAACAAACAAAAAGACCGTTTTTTGATATGATAATCATACCGGTTTTGAGACGGTCAGTTGGTTTCCGTATTTCTTGGGTGAAGAAAACTGATTACGGTCTACTCTTTAAATTAAAATTATAAACATTTTTTTATAACAATGATTCCAACTTGCTTAATTACCCATTTTGGTCGTTCAGTGTTTTTTACTCTTAGAAATCTTAAAGAAATAATGTAAATATAAAATAATCACACACATAAAAAATAATTTATTCATAAAATACTAACATAAGTGTTGTTTGCAGTGATTTTTTTGTTGGTTTGTTTTCAGTGCACTAAACATTAATAAAAATTATACTATAACCGAAATTGATTTCAGAACGCAAATATCAGTCATTTTGAACTTATACCCAAAGAAGCGTTAACGTTTCAATTGCGTCATTTATCGTCTAAATTGCTTCCTCTGGCTTTAAACCGACCATCTGCTCAGACATTTCCCACAACTTCGCAGCCAAGTCTTCATTCCTCGCCTTCATCCCCATATACCCTTCCTTGCAGTCCACAAAGTATCCCCCAGTAACTTGATCACATTCGTCAGATATTGCCAAAAATAAACTGGTCTGAGCACCTTCTATAGGATTCTTGAAGAACGTATAGAGTATCATAGTACGTAACTTCTCTAATATTGTCGCTTTGTAGAAGCTCGTGTTGACGTGCCCGGGGTGTAAGCTGTTCACGGAAACGTCACTGTCTTCCAACCTTCGCGCTAACTCGTTGCTGAACAGGATATTGCATAGCTTACTGTCGCAGTAGGTCCTCATAAACGAATGAGGGTTGTTCAAGTCGCTGATAGAACCGAACCTATGCAACGTGGACGTCACTATAATAATCCTACTAGGCGCAGACTTCTTCAGCAAAGGAGTTAACAGAACAGTCAGTAGAAACGGTCCAAAATGATTGACCTGCATGTCCCTGATCAAGCCGTCTTCAGTCTTATCTCTGTGCACGCCACTAGCGCCAGCGTTGTTGATCAAAATATCCAATTTAGCTTCTGAACTTTTGAAATCAGCTACAAACTTCCTCACGGATGCAAAGGAACTTAAATCCAGATGCATATATCTTACGCTTTTGTTTTTCGTTTTCTTGATTATGGATTGAACAGCATTCTGGCCTCGTTCCTCATCTCTGCAGCCTAGGATAACTTTGGCGCCTCTCCTGGCTAGTTCTAACGCAGTCTGGTATCCAATGCCACTGTTCCCACCAGTCACGATCACCACCTTGCCGCTCATCACTTTGTCCGAGTAACATTTCCCGTTAGTTATTTTGTTATACGTCTTTATTAGGATCATACATAAAACTAGCCACATCAACCACATTTTGGCACAATTATGTAAATTTTATTACAAGTTCAACTTATTTTTATGTTTTTACAAAGTTCTGAGACATTAGCACGGATCAAATCACAATATCGTGTGTTTGTGTTAACGTAGTCGTGTTCGCAATGTCACTGAAAGATTTATCTGTTTAAATGTCAAATCATGTGAACGTTCTAATTATCAGCAGCGACCGCGTGGCCGTTATCAAATTATAGCTATCCATTCAATAATGTAAACAGAATCCGTCGGTCCGGCTGTTTGGGAACGGTCAATTACATTTCAACCTCAAAGATGCAAGTAAATATATCCTGGTGCAATTATCAGTTATTTTTACATCAAATTATTGTGTGTCAAACTTAAATAAACTGAAATAAGAGTTTGTTAGGTACAAAAATAACAACTTTATGCACATTGATATGAACGATTATTACTCGCTATCAGTAGTTAATTTACGATATCAGGCAGATATGCAACTGTCCAAAATGTGGACCCGATTATACGATAACCAATTGGGGTAATAGTCATTGTTCTATACTACTGAATGGAGTTGAAATCCTCAGTGAAATAAGCATTATCTTTTGCACGTGCGTTATCTGATAGCGATGATGTCACAAGCTACTATGTGAATCCTTTTTTTGGTATTTGTCAGTTTCCCCTTTTACTGTATGTAACAAACTCCTTATTTTTGCTTTAGATATAAATAATTAACAAAAAAATATTCCAATACTATCGGCCGTCGGTACATTTAAAGGTGGAATATTATATTACATACTAATACACTAACCGTCTGGTGGTGATTGAATGCGTGCTAGATCAAAGTTCGCGACTCGTCCGTTACTGATAAACAGGGGCGTACCGGAATCATCTCAAAACATAATTACATTATATGTTAATTAATCTACGTATCCTGGGTTCGTGTGTTTCAATTGTTTTTTTATTATTTCCTCAAGATTTGGATCTTCTTTTTGATGGATGGAAGATGGGAAGCAAATCTCCATTATCCACTTTACATACGAAAAAATCATCATCATCTCCCGAGCCTTTTCCCAACTAGGCAACTATGTTGGGGTCGGCTTACAATCTAACCTAATTCAGCTGAGTACCAGTGTTTTACAAGGAGCGCCTATCTGACCTCAATCCAGTTACCCGGCAAAGCTAGACTTTCGTTAGACTTACTAGCTTCTGACTACCCGTAACGACTGCCAAGGAAGTTCAATGACAGCCGGGATCTACAGTTTAACGTGCCATCCGAAACACAGTCATTGGTGTCCAAGATATACTTAGAAAGTACATACAAACTTAAAAAAGTTGCATTGGTACTTGCCTGGCCTGGAATCGAACCCACGCTCTCACACTTAAGAGGTTGGCTCTTTAACCGCTAGGCCACCACGACTTTACATACGGAAAATTATCAAATAATAAATAAATTAAAAGAAAAATCTTTTTTTAAAAAGCTTTTATGGTCCGCCATATTGGATTTAGAATAACGTCATATAACATATCTTGCATTGTCATCCAAACTGAACGTGTATACAAAATTTCAGCTCAATCGGTTGAAGATTTCTACTTCAAAATTGAGTTCAAAGAATCCACCGTAACATACATACACGGCAAGTTAAATAAAAGCTTTTAAAAATAAAATTCTCCTTTTCTGTCCTCATACATCAATTAAACTGAACGCTCTGCTTAAGTGGCCAATCACAGCATACCTACAACTTTGCATATTGGAACAGTAATAAATATCGATTAACTTACACGGATATGTTTATCTAAGTATTTGCTTACAATCTCGAGTTATCCAACTAATGCGATTGTATTGCAATAAATTAACGACTTTATAAAATCTGTTGCTAACACGCGATAGTGGGAGATCATCGTTCATAATCCGCTTTCTGAAATCTTGACTCCGATCTTTATTAAAAATTCAACTAATCTCAACTTTAACCTAAATCGTATAACATGAGCAATAGTAAATCTCAAAGAATTTCAGCCATTTCTTTTCCACAAGAAAACACTCATTCCCCCTTATTATAAAACGTGGTCTAAAAAAGGTACCGCCTTTAGAGCTAGCTTTAAACCATCTTCTTGAACAAAATTGATGGTCTCAATCTGGTACTAAAGCCGGTACTTATAAAAACCACGTTTTATAATAACGGGGCTAGGGTTCTTATAATTTCCCAAAATATCTGTACAAGGTATAATTTAAATAATCGTTTGAAGTTCATAACCGTCAAGTGTTACAACAGCATGCCCTCAAAATCGACAATAGAAATCCTAACTTCATTACATGATGATGTGTCCTCAGCTGGCATATGGAGCGGCTATGGGCGGCGGCGGAGGAGTGGCAGGCGTCACCGGAGGAGGCGGACAGCCCCCCATGCAGTCACAACAACAAAGAAACTTTAGGAAAGGTACGGAAATTCATTTCAGCCTCATTATTACTGTAATGACAGTTCTCTGTTGTCCGTGTGGAATTTTGACGCACCTGGATAAAAAGGATGATATTATTTATGGTTAAGGCTCCACAAATGTTCCTAAATCAAGCAAGCACTTCCATTGAGACAAAATTAAGACCGCTTTCAAGCTAGTGGATTTTCCGCATGATTTTTCTAATCGTGAGGGTGTTGTAAATTTTAGACAAAATTTATGAACGGGCTACTTTTTACCCAGTTGCCCGAAATAATTTCCTTAAGTCTTGGCGAACCATTGCGAGAGACATCTTGTTACTCTCAAGGTATTATAGCATGAATAATAATATCGTTTTGTATACAATAATTCCCTATCTTTACTAACCATAGAAACCCTAAATAGTAGACTATTCTAAAGAAATAAAGATGTATTCAAGTAATAAATTAAAAAGTAAGACCATACAAATGAGGCTAGCAGACCTCCGCTGGTCTAACCGAGGTTGAGTGTGTAGTGGGCGTAGGTTCGGGCATGCAGGTGGCCGCGGCGACGGGGCAGCCGCTGCTGGCGCCCGCGCCCATGCAGCAGTTCATGCCCTACCCGCACCCGCACCCCGCGCCGCACCCCGCTCAGCCTGCCTTGCAGTATCAGCATATGGTGAGTACTACCTATTAATGTGATCTAGAAAATATCTTGGTCAAGAAATAAATGCTCCTCGGATATTCCTATAGTTTTGGGTGTAGTCCAATGTTGAGGGTGTGTAAGTTAATCTCCGACAATCTGTTTGATTGCAGGTCCGCATGTACCACGGCGGAGTGGGCGGGTCAGTGGGCGCAGTCTCAGGCGTAGGCGGCGCCGGCGGCGAGGTGCCCGTACAGACACAGGTGGGGTACGCGCCGCCCCCCGCGCCCTCCCCCGCCGCCGCGTCGCCCGCGCTCTACCCGCCGCCGTCGCCTGCGCACACGCCGCACCCGCATCCGCACCAGCATCCACACCCGCATCATCACTTCCAGCAGCCGCCGTTCCAGGTATGCACGGACATTAATCTATAGGGATGTGTTTGGGATATGGATAACGACATAGGAAACAGTCCTTGGTCTTCATAGCTTCCTGTTATCGTTTCGTTTAAATGTGTATTGTTTTCGTTACATTCTGAAATATGGATTGGGGAACCCTTGGAAAACCAATAAAGGCATAGAATTACTGTTTTTGTGATTTCATAGCTGGTTCTGTTTGGTGATGTTATCAATTGTTTCTAAATTTGAACATGCTTTCCTTTCAAATAAAATTGTGACACCGTTCATAAATGTGTGTGTTGTGGTGTGCAGGCGTACCATCAGGTGCTGTGTCCGCTGATGGGGCCGGGCGGGTCCGGCGGACACCACCACCATCACCACCACCTCGCCTACCTCAACCACGCGCCCCCCACCGCGTCGCCGCCGCAGCCGCACCCACACTCCCTACAGGTAAGCTCCGCCCACTAGCCACGTACTCGGCTCCGCCCCTTCATCTTGCTTGTGTAATGAATGATGTCATAAAGGGATGTTGTATTATGTGAGTGTTCATTATTTTCATAATATGTTCACATCGGGAAAGCAAGGCAGTGGATTTGACTTTTAGTAAGGGCATTTAAACTTATCTCCGAACAAAATTTTGTAAATTCTAATATTCTAAACTGACGCTGTGACATTTAAAAAATTTCATGGCAGTGGGAATGCTATATATATGTTGTGTTCCGTGTGCAGGGCGTGCTGCTGCCGCCGGCGCACGGGGCGGGCGGCGGGTCGAGCACGCCGGGCGTGGGCGCGGGCAGCCACCCGTAACGCGGCGGCGGGACAGCGCTGCTGGGCCTGCGCTGCAGCCTGCGCCTGTACTCGCGCCGCCCCGCCCGCGCACCGCTGCCCCGACTTACATGTAAATACTCCACGCACTACTCCTTCTCTACCAAATTCCAGTGATCATCCGCTCGTTGCGTGCCGGGTGCCACCGCCCGCGCCTAGAGATGCGCGCGACACACTTCCTTAGTTTATCGATAGCGTTCTACTAGACGGTAACCTATTGTCAACTTGTTGCTAATTACCTTCAATATTGATAAGTAATTGTCTAATAGTATAATAAGGATTATTATGATCGACACTGTAATAGGTGATTTTCGCAGCGATGACTCATGCACATTGCACATTGTCGACGTTTAAGTAAATGTGCGTGTGCGCATCTCTATGACGAGAGTGATTTTGGCACCGTCTGCCGCGAGTCTTTGCGTTGAGTATAGTTAGTAACATAGCTATTAACCGGACGATCGATATTCGTATTATCATCCCGCAATGTAACGCAACGTACGCCACACGGCCGGAGGTCTCTGTCAGTGTTTTATTGATGGACGGTAGTTCGCTAACTGCTGCTGGCAGCGTCACCTATGTTTTGCGGTCTCATAGGAAACTGTTTCGCTAGTACGAAACGTATATTTCTAATTATTTATATGTATATCCACAGAAAAAATATTATTGAAATTCTGACCTAAATTAACTCTAAAACAATTTGGTGAAACAAAATTTGTATGAGAAGTGCACTTGCAAAGCTTTTTTATGTAATATTTGTAACGTATGTCCGTAGAGACTTTGTGGAGGTAGCAAGACGCGGGAAATCTATGAAGGTTTAATTAAAAATGCGCTTCTATCCCCACTGTATATTGTTACATTAGGAAGCGGTGATTTTTTAACTATAATTTTTTATCAAAATTAGCACGTAGACTAGGAGGCCTTCATTTTGTAATAAAAACAAGCGTCATCAACTGTCACGTAAGACATGGATACTTTTAGCGCCATCAAAATATTTGGCGATATTCAAGTATTTATTGGAGGAGCGACAAGGTACAGTGCATATTGTAACTCCATCGCTCTCACGGCCAGCAGTGACGCGGGTGACATCATTTTTCTAACTTTAAATACAACGTAAAGTAATAACTTGTATGCCTTCTTCGTATCGATACGTTCATTGCAATAATTGATGTTTTATAATGTTTTTCGAAAATTTTACTCGATACTTTCACGTGGCAAATTATTTTTCGACTTTTAATTGTTATTGTTTGTTATAGCTGTAGTAAATACCATCAGATCTACAACAGTTTATATCGATGTGAAACTATCCGTCTAGGATATGTTATGTGCCGTTCCCCCACTCATCGTTATGTAAATGAAGCTGAATATTGTGATATATACCAAAGATATGAAAATCATCTTTAACAAAACATTGTTGCCAGTTAACAAATGGGACACCATCAATTATTGAACAATTTAAGAAATGAGTTCAATTTTGTATAAAATTAAAGTTGTCACGTGAATATTGGGGAATGTATTTACTTCGAAATAATATGAATACCTGACAACATTGTCAAGAGTTTGAAAGTGTTGCCAGTGCTGCCATTCACATGAAACACTGTAAAAATACTTTAGTTTAGCGGCGGGGAAATATGAAACATGTTTAAGTATGTATGATTGTTTGTTTGTATGTTTGTAAGTATACAAGTCTTGTACGGACGGAGTGCGGTCCGCCCTCGCACCGAGCCGGGGGCGGACATATGTATTATAATTAGATAATTCACTCTCTATGCTTATCGATAAAATAAAACTGCGAGGAATTTGATAAATGAACTTTTCTGTTTATTATATCTATTCGAAGGTTGGCAACACCTCGCTAATTAAGGTGCTCGTCACATTTGTATAAAAATATTACGAAATAAATCGAACTAAATATCATAATAAAGTTTGATACAAAATAGTCTACTATTGTTCATAGAATTTTATATTTAAAAAAATATAATATTTAACGGCAAAAAAAGAACTTTTTGTACTAAAATGTGTTTATCAAATTCCTCGGGTCAGCGGTCGGTAATGTTTGTTTCCTCGTTTGTAACGACTGTCGCCATTCTGAGACAGCGGTCAGTTTGTTAGCGTATTTATTTAGGTTTAGGGTTTATTATTGTGAAGGTACCCTCCGCGATTTCATTACCAATTCCAAAGTGTCAATTGCACTTTAAAAATGTTAATTTATAAATTGGCAAATACATAGTTACTATTGTAAATTCTTAATATAAAATAATGGGCTATGTTCTGGGTGTCAGTTGGATAAGAATGATGAATCGTTTTTCATCGGACACTTCAAGTAAGTATCGGGACCATCCTAGATGCTCAATGTTAACTTAGATATGACGTCACTGTCTCACGAGTCATTAGTTCTATTTTATTTTAAACGTTTGCAGCTCTTGAATAGCCAACGACTTCCCTACGAAATGATACGACACTACAAAAATAAGTATCACATCTTCGTAGGTTATATCTTATTTAAAACGCAAATACTTTGCTATTTCGCTGCAAATATTGGTGGCCAAGCGCTTTTTATTCTTCTTAAAAGAAAAAGTAAACAATTTATAAATGTTCCTTCGATGTGGAAATGTAACTGCGCCTCTTTAGGCAAGTGTAAGTAAACTCAGCCCATAATTGTAGAATATCTTTAAGAACTGCATAATACAGTACCTGTCTCGCGTCGTCGAGACTCCTATCGTCCTTGTAGAGGTCACGGGGTGGATAGATAACAAATAGTTGGCAAATTACATTTTCTTTTGTTTTTGGCCTCACATTATTTAACTTGCCACATGAAAACGAGGCCAGTCTTGTGAAATTCTCCACCAATTATAATTTAAGTTATGAAACTTTATTATATTACTTGTGTTCCCTTTATTCAAGCGTAACGAATATATTGTGCGAGTCGAAGGTTGTTATTTTCGCAATCGATTTCGAAGTAAAATTCGTTTAAATGCGAGGTCATACAATAGTCTTATTTAAGCACGTAACATAAACTGTTTAGTTTTACTGCCAGTACCTTATAGATATGTGTGAAAGTTGAACATATGGAGATAATATTATTTTTATTTTGTAAAGCGGCATCTACATATTTGTCTATGTAAAAATTGTATATTTATTATATGACATGTTAATTACGATTATGATTTTGAAATGATTATGTGATTCCTCGTGTTTATGATATTTTTGGAAGCCCTCTTTTCACTAGCTGATACCAAGTTAATGTGAGTGTAACATACTATTTCTAGAGCAGTTTAAACGGGTGCGGCTTTCTAAAACATTGTAGACTCGGTCGCGTTTCAAGGAATTGTAACAGGATGCGTTACGGACGCAAGTAGGTTTGACAATAAAAATATAAACTTTGATAGGTGTAAGGAAGATAAGATGCTAAATATTTACGACGAAACTGACACTGTTCACATAAATTAACGTCAGAATTGTCACATAAATGCGTCATCGGATATATTTGGTTAAATAACAGTAGGCTCACAAGATTAGCACAATTCAGTAAGGTCCCCATAGTTCGGTATGTCTTGTTCAGTTGTGGTTGAATCGAGGGTCGTAAAATGGTCAGTGTGTCGGCATCGAGGGGAGCTAAGTCCATGACCTCCGCGCGGTGCTCCCTGGGTAGCGCCAAATGTGGACGATCACATTCACGTTCTTTTGTTCTACACTCGCTAAATTCTTATCCGGCCAGTGCTGCTGCGTCATCGACACGTTTCACTTCCTCTTGTGTATAAGCGCGTTCCTTCCTTCTCTAACTCATTTATCGTCTACATCGACCGATGATATGTTATGTGAAACGTTTACACCGCAGAAGAAGTATAGTTTTTGTAGATTTAAAAATAATTAAAATAGACATATTTATATAAATTACTCTGCAGATTACGATATGAAAATGTGTATATATGTAAATATCCTACGATGTAAAACTAGTGTCCTTTCCCACAAATGGCTTACATTCGTATTTAATTTGTGATGTATAAAGATTTTTCGACCATGTTAACATAATAAAAATATCACAAAAAAATGTTTGCGGAAAGGGCCTACTGGACCCATACCAGGTTCATGACTAGTATGGTTAAATGTAGTTATTTCTCGAGAACATGGTATGGAGTCTCGTCTACTGTTTTATTTTATACTTTTTTTTTCACATTTTTTTTTCTTTGTTTTAATTTAAATTTTTATCGCGTGAGTGGATCCACCGCGTAAGTTTGTTGCTAAATGAGAGTATGATAAATAATAAAAAAAGTATGTGCGTGTGTTGATTGTTGTGCGCCATATAAATATTATCGATATATTTTTTGTGTGAAGCGCCACGCCTGGTGGCGCGGATATGTTTATGTTTTAGCTAGGGATATAACTTCATTTCCCGTAAATTTTTACGTGCTTACGAAAGACGTTCGAGTTCCTTTGGCCACATAATATTGTAATGGTTGTGGTATAAATTTTTATATGATTCCCATAGTATTGGAATAATGGAGAAAATGCAACGATATTTCAACAGCCGTAATGTACTTTGTCGTATTACATCCCTAACGCACATGATAGCATTTAGATTCCAAAAGGAATGGACGAATCAGAGATCTGATTGTGGTTCGCGTTCCATTTTTAAAAACGATCAACCTGATAAAGGACGAGCAAAAGCTTGTCGCTGACTAGGATAAAGGTAATAACTCCATTGTGCCTTCAGCAATGGTGACAGGACTGTACGATCACGACTTAAATACTGTGACGTGTCGTATCATAGACACTGGTAATACTACATGCAGTAAACAGGAGTTGTTTGGACCATACTCTAGATCACATTCCTTTATTGTTATTAAACCTAAGAGTCAATTTTATCTAGTTTAGATAATGTGGAAGGAATTACGATTCTCTTAAACACGATCCGGTTTTGTTGGAAAAATAAGGATTTTATTTTTATCTAATTTAATCTAACGTATTTATATGGCATTGAAATTGTACTTTGGTAAAAATAGACTGTCAGTGTTCTAATAATAATATTATTATATAGTTTTTTGTTTAGGGTCAGGACAATATTTCTAGATCCACTCTTAGTCTAAGAAATGTCTGAACAACTGCTGTTTGCTAGTGCCGCTTTATTTGCAAGTGGCAATTGTGTTGATGTTCTAATTTAATTTCTCATTTTGCCTAAGTATACATTGGTTGCATATTTCATGCTCGGAACATTTCTGCAGCTAGCTGGGTGTGGTAACTCGGATTTCAACATTGTCACTTGCCATAAAGCGTTATTGAACCTTCAATTTTATCAGTTTTACGATGTTGAAAATGATAGTTGAAGTTTCAGTCCAATCTGAGCAGCTCATACAATTTTTACCTCGTATAAGGCACTTTCTTATTATGTAAATATTTGTTACCGACTCGTGTCGGCGCGGACGATTCGTAAACCCATTGTATGTATAGATAAATTCTATGAAATTGCCTTATAGATGTGCGTGTCGCCCTGCGGGGCTTATGTAAGGATGTTACCAACGTGCGAGCCTAGTGCTTTGACATTTTAGCAAAATGCTGAATTAATTGCATATGAAAATGATCACACCACAGCATGCTTTCGACAATTAAAGTAGCATTTTGGTAATATTTCAATAAAGAAGGTGTACATTTTGTAAAGACTGAAGGGAAATAATGATTGTGGAAGTAAGCAGAGATAATTGTAAAGTGAAATTGGTTTTTATAGGAGTGAAATATGGAGCCTAAAACTCTTATGTATATTGCAATTAGTTCGACGCGAATCAGTAGAATCTCATGCCTAAGAATGTTTATCAACATTATTTATTTACAACCTTTAAAATAACTTACTTGATGTAAGTTTTCACGTAGCAACAACAACTATAAGAGTATCTTACATTTTCTATGTTTCTTGCTTGTTTTCTACTGATTCGCGTTTAACATAATATTGTATGATAATTGCTGCTTAATTCCGCTTGTTGATGAACGATTTGATTTGTGAAAAATGTGCTTTTTATTTGTGAGCCCGACGGAGGGCGTGTAAACAGGATTGTGCCAAAAGTGGTATGGCATCGTTTATCGTTTGTTGGACACACAACACCTGTGTCGACGAATATTTTTCAATAAAAAAGTAAAAAAATGTGTTTTGAACACAACAGTCCTGTGTTTTAATGTTTACCCCCTCGTAGTAAATAATATTTATAGCAAAGATATCCCTAAAGCCTAAAAATGGGCTAATTACCCCTTATTAAGTCACTAAAAAATATTTTGAAATCGTAATAATAAAACTTACGGCTTGCTAAGTAAAATCATAGAGTAGGTAAAGTATGCAAATGCTTAAATTTTGGGAAAAGGCTCGGAAGATGATGATGATGATGCTTAAATTTTGTATATGAATTGACATATACAAAATTTAAGAGACAGCAAGGCTATATCAAATATTGTAAGAACAGATTAATTGAATAATAATTTAATTTATTACCAGTGAATATACTATTTGACTAAAACTAAAATAACTTAAAATACATACAAATAAACATTACACATTAGAATAAGAACATTACTAATTTCAGTTATTACTTTTTCTCTGATATTGCTAACATACCTTACAATAATTTCATCACATTAAAACAATACAATTGCCATATAAAAGTCAAGTTACATAATTCAGTGACCATTGAACTAAATGCAACAGGAAAACTTCAGGTACCTTATTCTTGCAGTAAATTATAACGGCTTAACCTTTTGACCGCCACAGTCACGTATAGGTGACAGGGCAAAAAGTGCCCAGCACGCCACGGTCACGAATACACAAAGTTAAAAAATGGATAGTCAATTTTAATCGATATAACACCGAACTACTATGTCTTGTATTTATGGATAAATTCTTAGATTGGCGCTGAGGGCACGTCTTTCTTTTTTTGACGTGGCATTCAAAAGGGTAAATACAATGGGCAATTTTTATCAATACAATTCATTCAGTACTTCCTCTGTCACAAGACGAGATCGGATTCACTCAAAGAAATGAGCGATCGGCTCAAACATTTCTAATATGCCTAGTATGTGTTCTATGCACCCCTTGCATAGCCGACTTCACTTCTTCGAAGAATGACGTAGAATTGTGGATAGTTGTGCCTCCGAGTACTATCCTGACTCCAGGGTACGCCTGGTTTATCTGATGGACACATTGGGCCTCCTCGTAAGTGGCGCCCCCTACTATGAAGACGAAGATGTCTTGAGGGCGACGTCCGTAAGCGCCGTCGTCGCCTCCTAACGTTGGGTAGAGGTTCTCTCGAAGCTTCCCTTTGATTAAGTCTTCGAGGGTATCTTTTAGTAGGGGTGTGTGTTGAGTGTATATGTTTTCTACTCCATTGAGGCCCTGGCAATATAATAAAATAGGTAAATATACATGATAGTGCCAACCTCTAATACTAGATGGGGCTTGAATTTGACATCAATGTTATATTCTCTTAACAACACTCAATAAAAACAAATGTTAGTTACCTTGAACAGCCTCTTAGTTATCTTCACAGCATCCTGCAAGCCGAACAGGTCGCTCTGCCTGGCATGAGCTCCCCCGTACTCCAGTAAGTTCACGACGCTCTTCACCAGATGTTCGGGCGCGCCTCGGCTCTTCAGCGCCTCGATGAGAGAAGGCAAGGCGTTGCTGGCATGTTTCTCGTAGCGTAAGGCGTACAGAGCGACGAGTTTAGCCGCATCGTGGTGACGCACTGCCTCGTTTGATAGTAGGTTCTTTAGACGCTGTTAAGTAATTGATGAGTGTGTTATTGGAAATGTTTTCAACCATATCTATACTGATATTATAAAGCAGAAGAGTTTGTTTGGTTGAACGTGCTAATGCCAGGAACAGTAGTAGCTAGTAAGTCAAAAAAATATTTCAGTGGAAGATAGCCCAATTTTCGAGGAAGGCTTTTTATCCGGATGCGCGGAGTTGTTCCTACGGGACGCTGGTGGAGCCGCTGGCCGAAGCTAGTACATAATAATTGGCCATAACTAAAAAAAATGGCATATTACAAAAATTTGTATCAAATGAATAAGAATTTTTTTCACCAATACTGTTTGCGTTAGCTTTTCTTTCTGTTTACTGGTATTTATGACAAGTTCCCTGTTCAATATATCGCTGGAATCATGCAAATAATATAGCAGTTTCTCATTGCAAAAATGTATTGTTATGACGGCAGTAGCTGCTCATAAATCTGTTGGGACCAGCTTCAGGATCAACGGAGTCGCACCATGTAGCCCTTTAAAACAAAGAGCTATCTATTGACCTCTCATGAGTTTCGGTCGAAATAGGTAAGTTTTCTGGCAAGTCCCTAACCTGCAGATGCTTGACATGGTCGCTCTGGCAGGAGATCTCCTGCTCCAGCTCGGACACCTCGAGCAGGTGGTGGCGCGTCACGCACGACGACAGCTCGCCCACCACCGTCACGTGCTTCGTCACCGTACCCGACATTTTCTACAACAACAGAAATATTCATTACTAGCAGTTCCTCGCGATTTTCTTCCACGTCCCCAGGGAACTTCTTCCTGTCAACATAAGTTCAAATCGATTAAGTACTTTCGGACCATTTTCAATTCAAACAAACAATCAAATCTTTCCTCTTTACAATATTAGTCAAGGTATACAAAACAGATATCAGTTAAACTTTAGTTTTGAAACAATTAACAGCAATCATACATTGAAACACTAGGGTAGGATGCTATTATATAGGGGAGGTATTCCCAAACTGAGTTCTGTAGAATAGTCATAAGGGTTCCACCAAAATTATGTTTCAATTATATTACCTACACATTTCTAATGAAATAAAACATTACATGTAGATGTAGGCCTCCGTGCGGCATATAAATCTGTTCACAAGTACCTATATCGTATTTAGGCATCATCGTGTCGAACAAACACTTTTTACAAAATTATTTATCGTGACAATCTAGTGATTAAAATCCTGCGATTTTTACAACAGCTAAATAGCATTTAGATAAGCTAGATATTACACAAAAAAGTATCAATTTCTAACATACCTTGAACAGTGGGTAGGTTTCCACAAAGTTCTTCATGTCAGCGATGCTCTCGACTTTCTGATGGCTCTTGGCTTTCTTCTGGAACTCGTCCATCAACGACTTCATTGTTTGACCGATCTCGCCGAAGTTGGAGTACAGATTCTGGAAATACAAAGTTGGCACGTGTTTTAATACTAGTAGACAAAATATATACTTTTATTGAACTATCAAACCGTTTACTCTCTATGCAATTTGTAGAACTATGACGTCACAATTTAACTTACAATTATTTTCTTAATTTACTTTCATAAAGATAAATGAAAATGATAAAGGATTTTATTTTTGACCTAGACTACCCAATTGACTCAAAATGTGATGTTAGCACACCATTATTTATTGACAGTCTAGCTGATCCAATTTGTTATAAATTACAGTACCTATTAATTATACAGTCTAAAGAACCTCCTCCTTTTTCTGAAGTCGGTTAAGAATTCAAAAACTACTAAACTTATGTTGATGAAATTTAACGTAATATAATAGGCTACTTTTTATATAGGCCGCGGGTAAACTACGAGGAACAGCGTGCAAGTTCACATTCCCCTTAAACCCATAACTCACCTTGGCATAGAACTCGTCCTGCTCGGAAGCGAGCACCACCTCCTTGAAGTCCTTGTGCACGTCGGGCACGTGCGCCAGGCTCACGCGGTTGTTGTTGATCGTCAGCAGCTCGTGCACCATCGCCTGGTACGTCCACTGCACATAGGAAGATTATTGAATATCATACAATATCATAGATTCCTTAAAGGTGAAGTGAAGCCTCGATCTATCTCAGCCAAGGCCATGTAATGGATCAAATTCTAAACGACTGTCTATGTTTATCCAGGCCTGACAGGTAAAATCCATGGGTAAAATCAGTCGAAAACGTGCGAGTAAATTACAAAAAAAATTGTTAAGGTGTGCATCAGGACCTTCCGTCACTCCCTATAATATCTCTGGAAATATTATAGTTTCTACCACCTGCTATTAGTTCCTACCAATTGCTCCTATCATAGTTTTGTAAATAAATAACTTTTATAGGAGACCAGCGACTGTGAAATCATTATGGCTGGTCATTTTATTCAGTGTGAAGAAACTAATAAAAAGTATCCAGTTGCTACCTTCCAGTAATTCATGTTACAGTGGTTCTTATTTGACCTTGGCCAGATAGGTTAAGAATGTCTAGTCTCAAAACCCTAAAGAGAGTAAAGTTTCATATTTACGATAACATCCGTCACCAGGTACATAGGCTTACCGCCACTCCTTACGATGTTTAGCAGCAGGTAAGATGTTCTTTCATTGAAGACCACTTGAAGCACCCATTTTATCAACTAAGACTAACAGGAGGTATAAGATCCACCCCGCCGTCAATATAAGTTAATAACATAACTTACTTGATTCAACAATGGGGTAACAGGATCATCTCTCCTATCAATAATCAGCAACTGTGGTGTAGGAATCTCTCCATTGAAGGGTATATTGTTATCTATGAGCACTGCCTCCCTTCGCAGTAAGTCCCGCACTCTCTCAGCCAGGCGCGCGCAGGGCTCCGAGGCAGCCTCGTAGCGGACCACAGCACGGCGCTTCACGGACAGCAGGAGGGCAAGCAGGCCTTGAGCACATCGCTGGAGGTGATGCTGGTTCCAGGAGCGACCTGGGATAAACAACGTAAAATAACTTCAATGGGTTTGTTTTAATATTGTTAAAAAAAATAGTCATTTTTCTAAATAATTACTAATTTAATCCAAGTTCCTTGGAGTGGCCATATACAATAAATATCCCATTTCATATATGTATGTGTGTTATGACCACAAACATCATATATTCTTTCTTTTCCAATATCAAAATGTTCTATAGATATTAAAATAAGAAAAACTGTGGAAAAATATGAATACTACAGTACCATGCAGACATCCAACAATATTGAATGAGAACAGGTGTCGGTCCACAGCGAGGTAGTCAGCAAACACCTCCTGCACTTCCCGCACTGTCTCCTGCTCATCACACTCCGCCAATGTCTTTATGTCAGCCTTAGAGATTACATTGCTAAAATCTATAAATATAAAAAAAAATATATTAAAATAATGACTGTTCTTTATTTTACAGAAATTATATAAGTGAATTAATTTGAATTTTAAAACTTACATATAAAATACACTCCATATTTTGGATACCTCAGTTCCCGAGATAACAGTGAAATGTTTTCAGAAGTAGGTCGTACAAACACTATGCATTTCATGTGCTTCATATTGTCCCACTTTGAATGACTGTCAATCCTCTCAAATAAATAAACCTCTTTTTGCAATATCTCAGACTGGCTGAACACCATACTGACAATGCTTGTCTAAAAGGAAAAAAAAACAGATGAAGAAGAATACAAAATATTTGACACTGACACTTATATGATTACAGGTGTCAAAAAATATTTTCTAAGTATATAATTTAAAACAAAAATCCAATTTCTATTTAATGAACACCTAACTTATGTTAGTATTTAAGAAGTTACGATTGTTTTTAAAATAACATCAAAATGGGATTCTGCCCTGAATATGGTGTAAGTAAAAATATAAGACTAAGCACATTTAACACCTGCTACACTATGCAATATTAAAAGTCCTAATATTCATCTGTTAGTGCTACTACTGTAATATGGGTGGAGCTTGTATTGTGATGTGTGCAAGATAAAAACAACAGCTAAGTTTATTCTGAATTTTAAGTCAAAAACATACTGTCTGTTAGCAAAATGATATGTTACTTGTTTATAGGACATGGTCATTGGAGCATTATTTTAATGAATAGGAACTATGTTTACTCTATCCATAACTACCACTCTTCATATCACAACACTAAATAGAGGGCATAAAGTATGTGACTCTTTTCAAAATATACTCAGTAGTGGTGTAACTGCCAAGTGGCAGGGCCGTAAAATGCTACAGGCACCTGATCCAAGAAGGCCCCGGCCCAAGAGGTGCTAGCTAAGAAATATGTTTTGTCTCTTTGTTTTTTTCCAGTTCAGCTCAAAACCCATTAAAGAGAAACAAGTAAAGACTTACTATAAACAATTTCAATTTATTAGAATGTTGTGACTAATTCTACTGATAGAGCCCCATCAAGTCTTTGCCACGAGCCCCAGGTGGCATAGTTACGCCCCTGTATTCAGGTGCAAGTTATCGAATTGGTCTTTAAGAACAACCTGACTAAATAAAATTATGACCCTCTGGGTAAATTATTGTTTATTAGCAAAATCAATAGGGCGTACAACTTACTGTCTCCTTATCCATGAGGATAACTTTCATTCCTGGCCCGCTCTCCTCCGTCATCTTGGTTATATATAATTTCACCGCTTGTATGACGTTCATTTTGTGTCTTTTTTTGGGTAATATTAGAAAATACGTATTCAATTCAATTAATAGAATCACATATGAAATACGAATATGTTTTCATATCACCATACTGTCACTGTCAGTGTCAACGTCAGGACACACGACATCTGTAAATTGACATTTCTAAGTGTCATTATTATTGACTGTCAAGCGGAAATCTAGTGAATCTAGGGATGGCGGTAAAGATGGTAAAGATGAAAGAACATGAATATAAATGACAAAACTTTTCATACAAGAAATAAAGAAAAAGTTTAATTTAGCAATTATTACTGTAAATCTGTAACTGTATGGTTTAAACTTGCTTTATTATTAAATTGTGTAAAAATTAAATGATGCGTGATCGATATAGTTAGTGAGATCTTGGCTGTCTTGATTTACATGACGTACTTTACACTGACATTGACAGTCAGAGATAGTTTGGTACATCACTATTTTTAGTTATCTCCGAAAGGTCAGCAGGGTCAGTTGGACTACTTGCTATTGTCTTCATATATTAGTGGCTTTTCCTAAAAAACAGACGACCCAAAATGTTCTCCCGTGTGCTGAAACCCGTTGCCACCGTGGCTGTCCAGAATGGCGCCAAAAATTTTTCCACCAGCTCTGAGGTAAATTTTTTATGTATGTACGAAAAGTGGTCGAGTGTCCACGAAACAAGCAGCCGAAATTACAAATTACCGATGTTTTTTCCAGATGAAATTCAAAGTCATGGTTGCTGGCGCGTCCGGTGGTATTGGCCAGCCACTGTCTTTGCTGCTGAAGCAGAACCCCTTGGTGACCCAACTGGCCCTGTACGATATCGCGCCGGTGACCCCGGGAGTCGCTGTCGACCTGTCCCACATGGACACGCCCGCCAAGGTCACAGGCTACAAGGGACCGGAGGAGTTGGCAAATGCCGTCAAAGGTATGTCCTACTTACGAGTGTATCTCAAAAATATTTGCCTATTACATAACGTAACCTAAAAGTTTTCAAGTTCACCGATGTTTGGCGCTAAATATATAACTCAAGGTCACTCGTGTATTATAGGATGAAACCAGTTTCGTAATATTTCGTACCATTTGGGTCTCGACCTTGACATTCTATCCAGAATATTTTGTAGTCTTGGTACACATGGAATAATTTTTATTATAACATGGTGGAATTTGATCTTTTAGTTAAAATTATCATTTGTTTGTTCAATAAGATAAGTAAACTACCTACTTACTGATTATGGGTTTTTTGTGAGAATTTTAAACCACTTTAAAAAATATAAGTAATCATTGCCAGATCTATATTAAATATATTTTGTATTGGGTGTCAATGACACATAACTCAGAATTATATATGTGTGTGTTATAGAATAAATAATAAAATGTTTACTTAAGTGTTTTACTGGCAGTCATATAAATCACTAGCTCTTTAGAATAAGTATTTAGCTTATAATTAACAGAGAATAGATCTGTGTGAGTTCACCTTAGATGAGGATAAATAATAAACATTACAGAGATGACTGAAAATTTCATAAATTTGTTTCTTCTCTAACCCCAAATGAGCTCAACAGCATACTTCATAAGTTATTACATTTTCGTTTTGGTTTATGTGAACATAAAGAACATACTACAATGTACTCCTAAATCTATCCTGCAAATATGAAGATCTATAATATTGTCATGAATTTGTAAGATTGCACCAAAACATTGCCAAAATATAAAATAGAACATCCCTTGCTTATCCCAATTAAATATAGATGTAATCTCCCACAGATGCACATGTGGTTGTGATCCCCGCTGGTGTCCCCCGCAAGCCTGGCATGACCAGAGATGACCTCTTCAACGTGAATGCATCCATTGTGAGGGACCTCGCTCAGTGCGTAGCCGAGAACTCCCCCAAAGCTATTGTGGCCATCATCACCAACCCTGTCAACTCAATGGTGCCAATTGCCTCCGAAGTCCTCAAGAAGGTATGTGTCAAATTGTATTATATTTATTGTGGTACAAAACTTAGGTTGGCATTCTTTATATTAATAATTACAATAGATGTTCATATAAACCTAATGAAAATCATTTATAATTTTAATATGGTACTTGACAACTAGTCAAATTCGATACTTTTATTGAACTGTCAAAAAAGGTGACTCTATGCAATTTGTATGAAATGGAACCCATGACGTCACAGATTTTTCACATCAAGCCATATACTTATTTCGATTATATTAACAATAAAAAAATTTAAACAATTTTCCGTTCAAAAAGATGCGATAAAGTATTTTATTTTTGATGTAGTCCACATCCCAATTATTATACTATAAAGTTACAATGGGACGTGTTATTATTTCACTTTGGCTCCACTATTGTAATAATGAATTACCATTGTTTCGTACTTGGTTCATTTGATCTTTAAATAATCACCAAGCTACTTTCATTCAACCCTGTGTTTATTATCATAGCACATTATGCCATGTTGATTTGACGGCAATATTGGTCTTGAAATTATCAATTATGTCAGCAAACTGTTTATGACCTGATAAAATGATGATTTGCTATTTTCCTTCTGGAAAAATCTATGCTTGGTTCTATTACTCGTAGTGAAGAATTTCATTACAAAGTAAATTATGTCATTTTTACATCTATAGTGACAATATGAGCCTATAATTTTATTTTATTACATTGACATTATATAATCAAAGAATATCTTGTTGGATCGGCAACTTTTAAGAGCTATGATATCATGAAACAATGTTACTGATAACGTAAGTGAGCGCTATCGTGATTGATAACCGCCAACAGCGCATACTGTAAAAAAATTGATTGACGGTAAATTAAACTTTTATTCGCTTTAGATTTAGTCTGTCAGTTTGTACTCTTGCTAATAACAAGCTGTTTGAGAGTACGAATGTTTGTTTGAAATTAACACCTGGATTTAAAAAAAATCCTCCAAATTTTACTTGTATACTTTATGTATCATTCAGAAACAGATAGAATAGAAAAACTTACAGCCACATTTATTGTATCTTAAAATTACATAAATATCCATAAACTGAAATAATACCTTGGTAAATGAGACTGAAATATCGACGTAGTCATGTATATTTTACCAAATATCAGTATATTATTTTTCGGATTTGTTAAAATCTACTAATATTATTAAAAACTATTGAATCGCAGGAATATCGCTTAGGTACACCTACATCAGAATAACATGGGCTACTTTTTATCCAGGTTCAAGAGTTAGTTCCCTTACGAAGCGGTCAAAACCGCTGGGCGAAGCTAGTAATAATATACTCGTACTATTCGTTATAATCTTTGGATCACGCAATTTCTACGTGAACGAGGTCAATAAAATGTTGACTGAAACAATAAAACCGATAAACAATTACGTCACACAATACAATAATACTATAAACATGTAATACTTATATTCATTGCACACGAGTTTGGTTATCTTCAGCTCGATGATAGCGCAATCGAACGTTGAGACAAACAATTCATCATCTCCCGAGTCTTTTCCCAACTACATATGTTGGGGTCGGCTTCCAGTCTAACTGGATTCAACTGAGTACCAGTGTTTTTACAAGGAGCTACTGCCTATCTGACCTCAATCCAGTTACCCGCCAACCCAATACCCCTTAGTTAGACTGGCGTCAGACTTACTGGCTTCTGACTACCCGTAACGACTGCCAAGGATGTTCAATGATTGTAATTAGTGCATAAACTGCGTTCCACATCTACGATGCACGTTGAAAGATCTATGAAAACGTGACAGCATTTGCCAGTAATCTTGACTGCCGTTTTAACACGAGTTAATGATAGTTCACCACGTGAACTTAATTTTGTCTCTTACGTTGCGCAATTTGCTTTGAAATACAAGGGATTGTCCTTGGGTACATTTCTATAATGTATACAGGGATAATCATCGGTTATGAGTCACCATTACTTTCATTAAAGTTGTCTCAAAAGGGCTTCAGAGTGTTGGCTTCGGCTCCACGTTTGATTTCTAAAAATCCGGGACCCGTGATCTAGAAGAGACATACAAAATAATGGCTTCCAGTACTGTTAATTGGTCTCTATTCTGCCGATTATGAACCAGCTGAACAGGACATAATGTATATTACAGTGCTCAAGAATTTTTGCAGACACAAGTGCACTATCTATTCCCTTACTTTCATAGTCCAATGGGACGGCATCCAGACTTGGGTATACTGTATAAAACGTTGCTTAGAAACCCACAAAGTGCCGTGCACAGTTAGTAGTCCGCTTGGCGATCCAGGACTAACGATGCTATGAAGTACTTTCCGATTTCAACTATTTTGAATGAAGCTTTAAATTCTGCAATTTGCAATCATTTTGTTGTTACAGTCACTTGATAATCTAACAGACAGACAAACAGTCAATTTTAATAATTATTCAAACTATAAGTTGTATATTAGCTTCTTTGATATACAATAACCCATTAGCTGTCTAGCCATATCAGTTTTCAATACCTAATTATATGGACGATCTGCTGACAGGACGCGCTAATTACTTATAACTTAATTGTGCATTGTCTGCGTTCATGCCATTCTTAGCTATATGCAGTGACGTAGCTACCTTGGACCTAGGCAGGGCGGCGCCTCGGGGCCCTTAAGATTAGGGGGCGGGACCCCCGAATCCTCACCAGAAAATCTCGTTAAATCATTTTTAAGCAGTTTTATATTTTATATAGGGTCTAACAATACTGGAGCACCATATTTTTACAGGTCATCTAGTACATGCTAAGGATCATGTTCGCCACAAAAAAAGTTGAATGACCTAGGGGATCGAGCGTTCATAGAGACCGGCGTTATGCATACAAGTTGGCGACTGTGATGATAAATAACAAATACATATGTTGTTGTTTTTATGACTTTTTTTGTAAATATGATCCTTAGCATGTTTTAGATGACCTGAAAAAATATGGTGCAATAGTATTATTAGACCTTATATTTTTACTTGATAAAAGTAGGGCCCCATTTTTTATTTACCCCGGGGCCCTTGTTTACCTAGCCACGCCACTGGCTATATGAATGGATATTTACAACCAGTATGTGCATATAAATAGATTATGTATTGACTAGTATATTATCTATAATTACGTAAGGTACTCAATGAAAAGGTTTGTTTAGAACGCGTTGCTTTATTATTTCTTGCGTTTATTACATGCTGATAATAAGATGGTGTGATACGTGATGTAATAGCTATATTGTTCATGTTTCTTACTATTTTGACCTTGTTTTCATAACCCATAAAAGAGAGGACTGATAGGCTAATAATAATATTCCTCACACATTTACACAACGTCATCTAGTCCCAAACTAAGCAGAGCTTGTGTTATGGGTACTAGACAACTGATAAACATATTTATACACTGTTCTTTTGTATATACATACATATATATATAGAATTAAACACCCATGTTCATGCACACCAATGTTTAACTTATGCGGGAATTGAACCCGCGACCTCCACCGTGGCAGGCAGATTTACTACCTAGTGGGTAGTGAATCGCCATCTGGTCGTCAAGTATCTATTTTAAAGGAAATTTCAAAATACTGCCGAACGAAACGTTAGAAACTACGTAATCAATGTATATCAATAAACAGTGCAAGTTGCAATGTAGCTGTAGTTATTTTAAGTGCACTGCAACGTGACGTCGTCCGTTGACCTTACTGACAATTGATCAATTGAATGCTACGCTAGCTATTATCTTATGATGCATGCGATGCAGCCTTTAGCATCCAAATGTAAACCTAAACCTTTAAAAAATAATAAAGGTCATAATAATTAGCGCTAGCATGTGCGACAATGCTTAAAGAATCCAGTTTTACCAAAGAGAATAAAGAATCCAATAATCCAAAGGACAATTTGTAAAATATTGTAATTACATATGTAGCCTTCAACATTTTTCCTCAACTGCAATATGCACCTTGACAACATAATTGAAATGCTTTTTTCGCATCTTTTTCACGGGTAAATGACCTTGCTATTATAATTTTTACTTAATTGTAAAGCTGAATTTTGTTTGAACACATATCGAGTTAGATAGCCCATTTTTCGAGGAAGGCAACATGCTTATAAGTGCTTAAGAAACTGTGACCCTTGAGTTTGTTTCGGCGTTTCTTCTCAAGGTAGTCAGTTAGGAAATGCCGACCTCATCTCGTTTTTATAAAAAATGTGTTGACGTGTACAAGTGTTGGATTTCAACCTATTTGCAAAATAAATATCATTTATCACTTATATGTATTAGCTTCCTTTGATAAATATTTTTATCCATCTTCAATATATATTTATTTGCCCCCCAGGCTGGAGTATACGACCCTAACCGCGTGCTGGGAGTGACTACACTAGACGTTGTCCGCGCATGCTCCTTCATCGGCACGATCAACGGTGTAGACCCACGCAACGTGTCCATCCCCGTCATCGGAGGCCACTCAGGCGTCACCATCATCCCCCTGCTGTCTCAGGCCAAGCCGGCGCCCAAGCTCTCCGACCAGGCCAAGATTGAAGCGCTTACCAAGAGGATCCAGGAAGCTGGTACCGAGGTTGGTATTCTTAGTAAAAAAGTATTGCCTCTTTGGTCTGGTAGTCGCAAGGCGTGAATGCTGTGCACGGGGTCTCGGGTTCGAGTCCCGGGTCGGGCTGAAATTGCTTTGTGGGTTTTGACAAACTTTCATAAAGCAGCCTGGAAGTCTGGAGTCTGGAAGTTGGTGATTGATTCACCCGCGCATCGGAGAGCACGTAAATGTCGGTCCTGCGCCTGATCTCTCTCTGGTCGGGTCGGATTGCCGACCCATCGGACTATGGGAGTGAGAGAATAGAAAGTGCACCTGTATCTACGCGGATGCTTGTGCACGCAAGCATTATTTTTTCTCTTAAAACTCTATCCGTTGACAAAAATATTGTTTTAATTTTAAAATTATTATTTTCTATTTCTTAAATGTGGATAATATGTATGATTTTGTCTGGTGCAGGTGGTGCAGGCTAAGGCGGGCGGTGGTTCAGCCACCCTCTCCATGGCGTGGGCGGGCGCGAGGCTCACCAACGCTGTCCTCCGCGGATTGAAGGTATGTGCCACACTGAAAACAATAACAGATTTTATATTATTAAACCTCAGCCATTCATTTGAAACAATGATGTTGTATAAACATAATATGATATAACTTATTTTAAATATCAATATTTATATAAAAACTTTATAATCCAGAGTATGTACTAACCAATCCCGTGGTAACCTTAAATTTAACCAGCTTAAAAAAACTGGTCTCAATACGAATGTGGCTCTTGAATACAGACGCCAGCATGTCAACCTAACCCAATCTGTCAAATTTCACCAATCGAATATTAACCTTCCTGTATTGTCATAAGGTTGAAAATCTATTAAAGAAATTTGACAGATTGAGGTAGGTTTTTCTGTACATTTATTGCCAGTTGCACAGGTTGCAGATAGCCACTATCTACTAGCTAACTTCAAAAATGGAACAAAATTTGTATGAAATTATCTGCCAGATAAACTATCAGGAACTTATCAGCAACCTGTGAAACTGGCTCTTAATCACCATAAGTCCGTATTAACACAAGATATCAATTACAGGGTGAGGACAACGTAGTAGAATGCGCGTACATCAAGTCTGACCTGACGGAGGCGAGCTACTTCGCCAACCCTCTGCTCTTCGGCAAGAACGGCATTGCCAAGAACCTGGGCTACGGCAAGCTCAACGCGTACGAACAGAAGCTGCTCCAGGCCGCCATTCCAGAACTCAAGAAAAATATCGCCACCGGAGAGAAATTCGTTAATAAGTAAACGATAGAAAACCTTTATTCTCGGTCGGGCCTCGCAGTTGTGAAGTGAGAATTGTTTAAAAGAATGAGAGAAACCTAATAACAGTAATCATTTTAAATTGTCATCAAAGATGTAAGTTTTTTTTTATTATTATTTATGACGTCATATAAATATGACGATTTAAAATTGCTACTAAAGTTTTCTCATTCTCACACGTTCTCACTTTCTAGTGTAATGTTATAATATCATTTGTGACCTCATAAGGTGTCCATTCACATAAGTATTACTTGTAGTTTTTTTTTGAAAAAAAATGTGTACAGACGCCAGCATATCAAGCTACCCGAAACTGTAAATGTAGGAGTGAGCCCGGTTGGATATTAAATAAAATATGAGTCGCCAATACAGTTATTTACAACACAATAAACTTTAGTCCACAATAAAAATCCAACAAGATAAAAATAAAATAGTTCTAGTTCACAACCGATACGCGTATTTATAATTTACTAATACAACAGTAATTGATAATATAGGTACGATATGTAGCGACGGGCGGTCTCAACCGGCTACTATGTGTGTCCCTACAGTAAATTTTCCCTATAATAAACTTTAAACCTAATTCTTCATCAATAAAGTTGCAAATCTAATAACGATGTTTGACAGATTGTAGTAGCTTGATGTGTTGGTGTTTAAGTTCGATCATCAAGGCACCTAATACGGTCACTCCCACGAAGATGTCACGCTATTCATAGTAATAGTAAGCTGTACCGAACAGTATCAATAATGTAAGATGTACGCGGCCCGACCCCAACCGTTTGTAGATAACAATCGAAGTATAATTTATTACAACATAGATCTATTGTAATCACTATTGTAATGTCTTAAATCAATTTGATTAGTGCATTTTGTATTGTAATCATGTCCCGGCGCTGCATTGTTGCAGGCAAATGCATAGTATTCGCGTTACTACAAACTGTTACCCAAAGATGTTGAAGAATGGAAGTGATGTGTAAATATTGTGAAGTGTGTGAACTTGGTAATTAAATTACTGCGGTATGATTCTTGTGTTTTTTATTTATAAAACTTTCACGAATATTTTACCTTAAAACAATTGTTTTTTTTTAATAAGCTTTTATGGTCCGCCATATTGGATTGAGAATAAGGTCAAATTATTTTTTAAGTCACTCTCAATAAGTCCTTTCATTTGATACCTATATTGTTGAAATTCATTAAAAATAACTATTCCGCCATCTTGGAAGGTCCGCCATATTGGATTTAGAATAACGTCATATAACAAATCGTGCATTGTCATCCAAACTGAACGTGTATACAAAATTTCATCTCAATTGGTTGAAGATATCTACTTCAAAATTGAGTTCAAAGAATCCACCGTAACATACATTACATACACGGCAAGTTAAATAAAAGCTTTTAATATTTAAAAATACAGTTCTTCATATTACAAGCATTGCTGACAAAACAACCTCGTTGGCCAGTGTGTACACATCACTGCCTCGTTGGTCTAGTAGTTGCATGGCGCGCCTGCTGTGCACGGGGTCTCTGGTTCGATTCCCGGGTCGGGCTGAAATCGCTTTGTGGGTTTTGAGAAACTTTCATAAAGCAGTCTGGAAGCTGGTGCTTGATTCACTCGTGCTTCGGAGAGCACGTAAATGTCGGTCCTGCGCCTGATCTCTCTCCGGTCGTGTCGGATTGCCGTCCCATCGGACTATGAGAGTGAGGGAATAGAGAGTGCATCTGTATCTGCGCGAATGCTTGTGCACTATAATATGTCCTGCGCAGCTGGCTGATCTTAGAACGGCCGCCGTAGCCGACAAACGGCCTGGAAGCCATCATCACAAATCAGATCATTAGCAGTGGTCCCAATATTGGAGTTTGGCGGTCATGATGGCCTTAGAAAGGATAATCTACCATCCATATTTGTTATCTGACCACACTTTGGTACCAATATTGGATATAACGTGGAGCAAACCTTATAACGATGAACTTCATTTCCTCGTTCTAAGCCATCGCTTTCGAGCAAGCTACCCTAAACTGACAAATTGTTCCAATCAACTTTGAACCACATGCTTCAGCGATAAAGTTTAAAATCTTAAGCTTAAAATTAAGCTACCCAATAATAAACCACATTCTTCAGCCATAAAGTTCGTAGTAGCATGATGTGCTGGCGTCTGTACATAATAAAAACTTGCGATTCACAACACTTGAAATTCATTCTCATTCACTCTGTCTATTTCCAATAGCGCAGAATGTTATTGTATATACGTAAATGCGTGCCGTTCTCATATATCTCGATGTATATTTCCACCATCAGCAGCACCAGGTACGCGGAGAACACTGTCACTCCCGTCCACGTCCTACTCTTGGGATTACTGTAACTAAACCTAGGACTTCTCTCCATGATTGATAAATACGTGTTTTAAAACGAACTGCTATATTGGCACTGAATCAAGTTGCATTGTTTATTTTTAGATTCACGTAGATCATTGATATGTAATTATAAATTGCATAAGCATTGAGAGGGTTGTTAATTGTATGCATAGATGTTTACGATAACTACCTAAGTACAGACAGCACATCAAACTACCTGAAACTGCCAAACGTTCCCAATCAACTTTGAACCATATGCGTCAGCAATGAAGTTGAAAATCTATAAAGAAAATTTGACAACAATCAAAATCAATTATCAATTTTATCAGCAATCATAACTGATTAAGTAAGCGTTTAATATTCTAGGAATGCACAATATGGCAATGTATCCTGTAACTATAAGAAATCCGATTGGGCAGCCGTTACAGGTCATCAGAAGCTTGAAAGTCAACAAGGCTTACGCGGTATCGGATTGACAGGCAACTCTGTTGGGAGGTCAGATAGGCATTCGCACAATCCAGGTAGTGAGCACCAGCGGGTACTCGAATCTAGAAATAGGGCTAGGCAAATGATTATGTATTGCACAACTCATAAACATTATCTATTATTTAGGATCCTCATATTCAATTCAACAATACGAGTAGTTATTAAAAAAGATTTAAATAATAACTGTATATGAATGTTTAACGATTTCTGCAGAACGGAGTGTTTATGTAATTAGAACCAATTCTTTTTAATTACGCCAGCAAGGGTTTAATGATACACTGAAATAAAAACGTAATTAAATATTTGTATGACACAATAATAACACAAACATGGAATACATGTATTTCATTAAGGATGGGCGCACACTTCGGACAGCCGAGGACAGGACCGAGGAAAAATTGCAAATAATTCGAAGTTCATAGAGGTCATTACTGATTTTACCCTCTTAGCTTGTATGTCTGGAATTTCGTATGCAGGTGTAAGCTTTGCCAGACGTCCCGATTTTTAAATAAAAGGATGTTGGTGATCTTGTATAGGGGTACCTACCTATTTACGTACGAACATCTATTTTTATAAAAAAACATTGCCACTATTGCCAGGGCTATTTTTGATGTCTATTATCACGTAAAGGTAATTTAATCTCGTATAACAATATAGATTTTTATAGACTTCTATAAATACGTCTTTTATTTTTAAATTAAACAGAAGTGCTATTGGGTCAGTAAGACAGTAAATCAGCACCAACCTAAATGGTGTGCAGCTCATTGTCTTCAGTCTAATGTGTGCGCTGATACTTAAGAAAAGGAACAAGTAGATATGTTATTTTCATAATGTTGTGTTATTTTTCACACACTAACATATAATTAAGATAATTAATAGTAATGCAGCAATAGAGGCACTAAGTTTTAAGTAGCCCAGACAAAATGACGTCGATTCTAAGGAAATATTGTTTTAAGAAAAAATCTAAGCAAAGAGCTAATGAGAAAGTAAGCAGTTTGTTTTTAAGAATATTACTTTGCTCGTCAAATGGCACTACATAGAGATTTTGAGTTTTAAAGTGTTGCTACGGGTCTTAAGCTTTGTAAATGGACTATTTATATGAGGCATTTAACACCCGAAGCTTTACAGATACAGATTTTGTAGCAACCTGTATAAACTACTAGCTGTCCCCAGCGGTTTCACCCGCATCTTTAGTTACTGCTCCGCTCCCGTGTGTCTTAGCGTGATGGTATATAGCCTATAGCCTTCCTCGATAAATGGGCTATCTAACACTGAAATAATTTTTCAAATCGAACCAGTAGTTCCTGAGATTAGCGCGTTCAAACAAACAAACAAACTCTTCAGCTTTATAATATTAGTATAGATAAGTTTATATACCTCCCCAAAAGAGGTATTAAAATAAATGGTGTCTAAATATTTGTATTAACTACTATTTATTGCTGTATTTAATTGTACATAAGGTGTACGACAAGAGCGACTACGACGAGTCGTACGCACCGACTAAGAAGGTGCTGGGATGGGTGGCCATCCGTATGACACATAACATCTCCGAGAATGCTACGTATGTGTTATTAGATCATTCCTACAACGTTTTAAGTTAATAAGACTAAATAAATTGCAAAAAAAATGAGATCGAAGACTGGTTGGATTTGTAAATAGTTTTATGAAATTGTACTCTCGCCTCTACCATTCATAGTACTTAGATAATATAGGTACGTTTGAACTGATTAACTACATACAGAAGGAAAAAATAGCTACAAGAATGTTTGTCTTAATCAAAGAAATATCTATTTATAGGCCACTTTAACAGGTTACCAAAAAAAATACTTTTGATGTAGAAGATCTGATCTTGCCAATAAAGTCCTCTTCCCTTCTAATCTACGAATGTCTTAGTCCTTAATCCATTTAAAAATTGGCGCCACCAGCAAATGGTGGGATAGGTTCTACTGGTTCGAGATGTTCAACTTGTTCCTGGCGGGCCCGTCGGAGCTGGTCAGCATGGTGAGCACGGCGTACGAGGCGCAGACCTTCCGCGACTCCATCAAGGTGTTCCGCATGATGCCCTGCTTCGGATGTGTTGTGCTGTGTGAGTTCTTGATCAAGACAGGATATTGCTAGTCCATTTAGATAACAGCCAACCTCAGTCATTTATTCAAACTTAACTGCAAAATCGCACTTTCTGAAGGTGTATTGTTAATAATTAATTACAAAAGTTAACCCCCAGATCGCCTACCGTAGATGTGGCGCAACAAATTCTCCAACAACACATGTCTGTCTGTAGGTTTGAAGAACTTTTAAGCAATGCATCTGATCAGACCTGTGTTTAGGCTTTAACGAAAATCTAGGTTGAAGCCGTTGATAAAAATAACAAATAACCTACCTCTTCAACCTAGATTTTGGTTCGAAAAATATGACCTAATTATATAACCCCATAATGTTTAAACTGTTCTTTGACTGAGTGCGATAGTATACTTCGCCACCGTCGATAACTGATTTTGAGATTTCATTCGCTAGAGCTTAAAAACTGAGACTCAGAGTTATATTCAGATCCACCTTAATATTTGATTGTATCCAGCAATGTTTAAGTCCATCAACATGGTGATCCACCGGCCCGTCTTCGAGAACCTGACGAACGAGCTGCGAGCCATGTGGCCCCAGGGCGAAGTCTCTGATGAGGAGCATCAAATTATCAGCGGGGCGATAAAGCAGCTCAATATTATAGTCAAAGGTTTGTTTTGCTACTTCTACTTAAAGGTTGTCTGGAAGAAATTGCTTATTAGCGATAAGACCGCCAATTGTACTGTTTTTGTGTTTGTTGTTTCCTGTGTTTTTATTATTATGGTGTACAATAAAGAATAATCTGTCTATCTATCTTCTTTCTTCTTCTATTCTTGGCAATTTTTTGTGATTCTTATTTTAATTGATCCGATCCACCTGAGTTACAGGGATAACTTTTGAAGCGCGATTAAACCTTTCCCAGGTTTCCATATAAATCTAAATCCTTTCAGAGACCTCACCGTAATAATTTGTCGGACCCACAAACTTGGTACGTTTTATTTCCTAGGGTACTATTGGTGCAACAACGCTCTGCTGATCAGCTTCCTGTCGCCGCCGTTCTTCATCACGATTGCGCGTTACTTCGGACACGACTCGCCCATGGGGCTGCACTTCCTGTACTGGCTGCCTTTCGACCCTTACCAGCCGGTCTACTACGAGATCACGCTTGTTCTACAGACATGGCATGGTAAATTAACTTGCGTAAAGAAACAGCAAAGAGTAAATTTCGAAAAATCCTATCTATGTATTAGCTGACTTATGCGGTTGTAAATCTGTTTCAAACAATACGTTAAATAAAACACTCCGAGTGAATCTAAAATTAAAAATATTTTGAAGGAAGACTAGATTTGTATAAAATCTTCATGTATGTAATCTATAAGCTATGCAAGCTTAGTGCATATAATGTAGGTACAGCAGTATTTCGCGCCGTGGCCTAGCATTAGACATGTGCAAATTATCCTACATTCTAACTTGATGTACAGTCGCCAGCAAACCAAGCTACCCGAAACTGTCAAATTTTACCAATCCGGTTTGAACCATAAAGTCTCAGCTATAAAGTTGAAAATCTATTAAGGAAATCTGACAGATTGTAGCTAGATGTGCTGGCGTCCGTACATCGTTGAGTTTCCCAAACTCCATTGTTGTTTGGCAGCATGCGTGGTGATCTACTTCAACGTGGCGTGGGACATGATATTCTGCCTGTTCCTGTGCCACATCACCACGCAGTTCGACCTGCTGGCGCGCCGTGTGCGACGCCTCTTCTACGTCACCATAGACCAACAACTCGTCCGGTCCTATCCCATGGGTAATTATGTTTGACTCCAAGTATAACAAGACTAGGAAGAGATCTCAGAACGTTTTCAAACTACTGTAAGAATCTGTCAACTACTGTAAGTCACAGGTTCGAGCTCCTACGAAAATAGCCAAAACTCAGCTGTTCCCACGTGTAGTAATAGTCGTTAGTGTGAAAGCGGTCTTAGTGCTTTTAATACTGTCGCACCGGTTGTAACATAGTTCTTAAGGTACTGATACCTTGTGGGGCTACTATCGACGCCGCTTTTAAACCTTAGAAAACTTAAACTGTAACTTTAGACACCAATGCAAGGTATACTTCGACCTTAGGTACATTCGAATTTTGTTATTCTTGTAACGAAAGCGTTATAACCAACTTTAAATATTACTGACCACAAACGAGCATACAGCTGCAGTCAGCGAGGAGATGCTGAGAGCGGAGGGCGAGCGAGTGCGCTCGCAGGGCGACAACTACTGGGAGTCGCGCCACCACGCTGAGATCACGCAGATCGTGCTGCGACATCATGCGCTCATCAGGTTTGCACTAACAGAATATTGACTCAACGGAGACTGCGCCAAGCGTTGCTTAACCTTATGATCAATCGACCCGTGCGGCTGTTAATTAGCCACTGCTCAGCTCACAGCTCCTCAAAGCTGATGAACACAAACTCATCATCATTTCCTGAGCCTTTTCCCAACTATGTTGGGGTCGGCTTCCAGTCTAACCGGATTCAGCTGAGTACCAGTGTTTTACAAGGAGCGACTGCCTATCTGACCTCCTCAACCCAGTTACCCGGGCAACCCAATACCCCTTGATGAGACTGGCGTCAGAATTAGTGGCTTCTGACTACCCGTAATAAACACTGATGAACACAAACTATGAACCAAAATTATATGGCAGCGAAATTATCTACAAGAGACTGGCAATATTTTACAGGTTGACAGGTGACGTTGAGCGGATGTTCAGTCTCGCACTGCTCATCAACTTTATGAATAGCTCCATCATCATCTGCTTCTGTGGGTTTTGCTGTGTCGTAAGTATGATTACTTGGCTTGATACATATTGTTGCTGGCTATCGCTTGGACATCATTACGTATGCTTTTTAGTTAATAGAAGAGTGGAACGAGGTGGCCTACAAGTCATTCCTAGTAACTGCGCTTACGCAAACCTGGTTGCTGTGCTGGTATGGACAGAAACTCATCGATTCTGTAAGTTTCGAAAACTACCGTCATTTTATATCGAAAAACAATTAGCACTTATCACCAAGCATGCTCAACGCGGACTGGCTGACTTTTTATTAAAATTTAAAAACGCCTCGATTCTTCGCACAGCGCGGGCCAAATCCCACCGCAATTCCAGCCCCTTATTATAAAACGTGGTCTTTACAAGTACCTACCGGCTTTAGTCTTAACTACTAGATTTAGACCATTAATTTTCACTGAAGGCGGTAGGTACTTTTTATAATAAGGGGTTTGACACCGCGTAGAATAATTTTATTTTTGTTTTAAATACCCACATTAGTTTGTATTAACTTTGAAGTCTTTAATTTGGTTACTTTGAAGTTACTCCATTGTGGTCTGAAATGGACGTGTGTTGTCTGCGACAGAGCAAGCGCCTGGCAGATGCCCTGTACGACTGCGGCTGGTACAACGCCTCTAAGAAATCCAAGAGTGCTGTACTCATCATGCTGCACAGGTAATGAAGGTTTAGGTACTTACGGTGCGTCGTTTTGATAAAACAACTCGCTCCTGTTGCTTGAAAGTTTGAACTAGAGAATATGACCACGCGACGTTGACGTTCCGTTGTGCACTGGTTTTAGGAAGCGGAAACAGGTAGGGGTGGGAAGTTGAGACAAGGACACACATCGTGACATATTACGAGTGATAATTTGCGAATTGTTGACGTGTAAAAGTGTTGATTTCAACCTATTTGCAAAATAAATATCATTTATCATTTATGAATGACGGTAAATTAAAATGAAACTTGAATACTTTCGTAATTAAAAGGGGTTTGACCGCAAGGCAGTCACTATTGACCTAAATAATTGTATTGAAAGTTCACAAGCGTTATAAATCTTTTAAGTCTATTTTTCTTGGAGCTTAGGAGCTTAGTGATATATTGCCAGCAGCTTGGGCACGCTCCCAGTAGACAGTAGACAACGATGGGAACGAATTTCTCGCTGCCTTTTAGTTTTTTTTTGTAAATATTTGTGTCGTAAGTTTGGGAAGGTTTGGGATGTTATTTGAGTGATATCATATATCGTGAGTCTGATTACGGCGATATTTTATATATACGTTATATGATATTTTTTTATAAGAAGTTACCATCTTATCTGCCTATATTACCCAAATAAAAAAATGAATTTGTCTTTTTATTTCCAGAGCTCAAAAGGGAATCTACGTGACAACTCACGGGTTTTCTGTCATTTCGTTAGCCAGTTACAGCACGGTATGACTTGTTTTTTTAATTCTTGTTGTATTTTACAACTTTGGGTTGCCCAGGTAACTGGGTTGAGGAGGTCAGGTAGGCAGTCGCTCCTTGTAAAACACTGGTATTCAGCCAAAACCGGTTAGACTGGAAGCCGACCCCAACATAGTTGGGAAAAGGCTCGGGAGATGATGATTTTACAACTTTGATTTTAAAAGAAAGGACATGTCCGCTTTTTGTATGGACGTTGGTTTTTTATTCCGAGTAAAATCTAACCAGCATCAATGTTTACTCATATAAAGACGTAGATAATTAGTATATCTGTTTGTTTGCAGATTATAAAAACAGCGTGGTCGTACTTCACACTGCTTCTGAATTTCTTCAAAGATAAAAGTGTTAATTTGTAAATGCACAGGATCCAACAATAAATCCTAATATTCAATTTGCAGATGTTAATCTTTATGTAGACAATAAACGTTGTAGAGAGAAAAGTATTGTTTTATTTTTAAGGTATGTTGGTGATCCAAATATTATGCGCTGTGTAACCACGTCCATAGCTTACACGCAAGTATATTGAGATCGATAGCTACTATGAGAGTGTCTATCTTACTCAATCTTTAAATAGAAATTGTTGACCACATTTACTTTTACAACAAGTCTTCGGAGAAGTAGAAACGCCTGCACCTCGTACATAAATAAAACACAGAAATTAGATTTGCATCTTATTTTATTGATTTGTCCTCCCAGAAGTTGTTTTTTCGCTTATGTTCGGACTTACAAGGATTATTTTTTTCTTGGACTACTTACAGTACATTACAACGTTTTATAAAGAAATCACAATGTGTTCGCGACCGCCGCCGCCGCCGCGCCACCCATACACTCGCTCAAAGTAAATTTAATCAGTCGTTTTTTACACATAACTCGAAAACATTTACAAAAACACCGCGCTGCTCTAATGTCGCCTGCACAGTTTTAAACAAACTTTCAACTTGTTTACAATTAGTACTTATAGTTAACCTCGATGGGGAGGTAGGAGGGTGTCATACAACTGACAGTGACAGGGGGGGGAGGGGCGGTCGAGTGGTGCGGGACGCGGCAGGCGGCAGTAGAGCGGCGGGTGCGGTGCACATAACATAAGGCTGCGCTGTGGCGCGGCGGCGGCGGCAGCGCCCTCTATATTTATATCGGTCGCACGAGACCCGCCTAACTAAAAAACCAAATCAAATATCTAATTCAACTCTTAGCTAACCTGTATAATTACAAATGCATATACATAATAACCATACACTTTTACATATGTATATAATTTATATTACTTACGCTAGTCCGTTAACGTTACGCTATATGTATAATAAGGGTGTAGACAGTTCCCGAGTCGCGTACAGTTTCGATTTCGATGAGCTCGGAGACCGTTCCGGACTTCGCTGTGGCGGGCCGATATACACAAACTTTACATAAACGAACGACAGAATGATATTTACAATACGAAATTATAATAACAAATGATAATTGAACTACGCGTAGTCTAACCCTAATGGATGAGGCGACAGCGAAATCCGAAGCGAAGCGATAAAAAAATGTTCTTAACTAGAGCGGCGGCTGGCGGCCGCTATTCACATAATATACAAGTTCCTAGAGTGTACCTACTACTGGACGAAGTCGCGGGCCTAGCCTAGTGTGGTGTCCCCTGGCGGAGTGGCGATGGAAGACTGGATTAAAAATACACTTCTTATTATTTTATATCGTTTGAATCACCGAAACGTTCGTAATTCTGCCACTTAACATTAGTGAGGTACTAGAGCGTCACTCGGCGGCAGTGCTACTGATCGCGTGCGCGGTACACGACAAATAATACAAACATGTTGAACAACTAAATAAATAACAATTCATAATCGTATTCTCACTAATCGAGCATCAGCATTATGTTCATAAGCGTACCGAGTGCCGCGCGGCGCCAACACCGCCGACACTTAAAGCTCTCCCACAACACATGAACGGTATAATCCCTGCATTACAAAAGAACATATAAATATACAATTTAGTACCATCGTCTATAGTAAACACGAGTACGTCGGATGGGTGAGCGAGATCACCTGTTGTCAGTTTGTTGTTTGATCGAGTCTGTACAGTGTCCGATATGTCGGATACACGTCACTATCGCAACGGAACGGTACATATTTACATGGTTGAGAACGGTGTGTATATAACGAAACACGACAAACTAACTGAATGCACTACGGAACGTGTATCCGGGGGTTAAGTCCACACCAAACTTGTTCACTCCGCTATCTATACGTTGGACTGGAATTCCAACACCGTTTAGATTTGAGGCAGTATCTCTTTCGTTACACGATAAATAAATGCTGGTTTCGCTCAACGTGTTCAACACCCATTTTCTTTCCTTATGCAGATTTTTTTTCTATGATACATTTTGAAGCTTATTCCTCAAGATAAAATGCTCAGCTTGTGCGTCGAACGAAGCATTTTTGTTTGTGTAGCTCAAACTTTCACACCCTTTATTAAATGCTGCATTATTTTCCTTTTTTTTCAAAGCTTGATTATTTGTGGTGTTCCTCTGATGGGATGCTGCATAAATCCTCGAGGCAGTCAAGTGCGGTGTCGGCAGATAACGGAGAGGCGTGCGTGCTATCCGGTGGGGTGCGGGCGCGCGGAGGGCGGGCGTCAGTCCTCGTCGGACAGCGGCTCGTACTGCGCCGACATCAGCGGCGCCGGCTCCGGCGGGGGCGGCGGCGCCGGGGCTGCGGCCGGCGCTGGCGTCACCGTGCTGTTCGACGCTGGAATACAAAATGCCTTTTAAATACAAGAGTCTACAAAATAGTAAATTAGCGAAAACATTTGCGCAAACACTGACATATGCGCAAAGTATATTTCAGAATTGCGCAAAAAATGTAACGGCCGCTTACCAATCAGTATTTATGCGTTTATATGGAAATAATCTCATTTTCGAATACCTTGCAACTGAACAAAAAAAAAAGACTAAAGCTATCACCGTAGATACATTTAAACATAAAATGGACTATGAATTGGACTTACCATCCCCTGCGGCCGCGGCGGCAACATTAAGCGCAGAGTACGGGTAGGCGTAGGCCGCGGTCGGGAAAGTCAGCGGTTTACTTCGCTCGTCGGCGTCACTGCGCATCACCTCCACGATGCGGTTGGTCACGTAGTCGAACGCGGTCAGGACTCCGCCTCCGGCCCCGCCCACGCTCGAGGCTCCGCCCGATCCACTGCTGGGCGAGGAGCCTACGCAGCTGTAACGGCGATTGCTGTTATTTCTGCAATTTTAATTTTGGGAAAGTTAGCTTAGAGCTGGATATTAAACCAAGAAAACATTTAGAAAATCGAATTAACATTAAGGGCGCAAAAGTTAAAAATTTAAATCGTCACTCAAAACTCTAATTTTCTTGAATACACTCAAGTAAATAAACATCATTTCAATTAAGAAGCGATAGTGCGATTTTTTTAAATGAAATATGAATAGTTTCTCTATATATAATAAGTAAGTAGTGGCAGGCAGACCGACCTGTTGGCGGGGTGTGTGTCGGGCGGCGAGACAGGCTCGAGGTAGGGCGCGTGCTTGGGCGGGTCGCGGCGCTTCCACTCCTCGCCCGCGTACGCCTCAGAGTTGCCCACGCTGAACCGGTTGCTGGAACAATATCGGATTGTATTATGTGGTAGATAGAATGATGATGTACCGACGTCAGCACATTAAACTACTACAATCTGTCAAATTTCCTTAATGAATTTTCAACTTTATCGCTCAAGCATATGGTTCAAAATTTGGGAAAATATTACAGTTGCGGGTAGCTTGTCTTCTTGGTCTGTACTAGATATTAATTACTTTATATAAGTTTCAAATATCGATAAATATAAATCGATATCGGTAGAGTAAAAAAAACCGCTAGTAAGAGAAAACAAATATAATTTGCTTGAAGAAATTGAAAATTAGTAAATTTTGATCTGGACTAGGTTGCAATAGATGCAATAAAATATACTAGGATAAAAACGGTAGGCGTGTACATACTTGTGGTGCATGACGGAGGTGGTGGGGCTGCAGAAGTCGCGCGTGATGATGTTGGAGGCGAGGTCGCCCAGCTTGATGCTGGTGGTGTGCGCGGCCGCCGCAGCCGCCGCCTCCTCCGCCGGCGTCACGCCGCGGTCTGGACGCTCCTGGGAAACAATGTACACATGTATTTAGTTTTCACATAGTAAAAGGCACTAGAGATCCCATGCGTTAGTTGGCGCCGATCAAATTCATCAACGCATTTGTTTTAGTACAGACAGCACATCACGCTACCTTAAACTGTCAAGTTTTCCCTATCAACTTTGAAACATAATGTTTTAACGCTAAAGTTGAAAATCTAAGAAGGAATTTAGACAGTTTGTATTAGCTTGATGTGCCGGCGTTTGAACAAAGTAGCAATTACCTAGAAACAGTATGTAAATTCTAACTGAATTGGTTGCTTGCGCTATAATTTGTTGCCAGACAACCAGTATTAGCCAAAATTTGGTTTGGTTACCAAAAGGACTATTAAAATATAATATAATATCCCTCACACATTCACACAACGTCATCTAGTCCCAAACTAAGCAGAGCTTGTACTATGGGTACTAGACAACTGATAAACATACTTATATACTTTTCTTTTGTAAATACATACATATTATATATAGAAACACCCAGACTAAGTCAAACACCCGTGTTCATGCACACAAATGTTTGACTTACCTATACGAGAATCGAACCCGCGACCTATAGCGTGGCGGGGAGGTTTACTAACCACCACGCCATCTGGTCGTCAAAATAATATACTGTACTGTAATATCTGTGCTTTGGAGACCATTTTTATTTCGGTGCATCACTTTTAACCTACATTAAAAAAGGGTTATAAGTTAAACAAAAATGTGTAGACTTACAGGAAATCTCTGGTCGGAGCTCTGGCTGATCTGGTGCGTGATGATGGCATCGATGAGCGAGGCGGCCGTCAGCGTGCCCTCCGCCGGCCGCGCCCGCGCCTCCGCCCCCGCACCCGCCCCCGCCACCGCCGGCACCACCGTGCGACTGGGACAACGAGTGAATACATGTTACATCACACATATACAACAAGTCTGAACCACTACCCTACGTCTAGTACAGTCGGGTAAATACCTATTAAGTAATAGGGAATATGCACGTAATTTTTTTATTCACTAAATTAATACACTTTTAGCTGTAATAAATAAATATGAAAGAATTTTTAAAATATTATTTATCGACAAGAAGTTATAAAGCTTCAAAACTGCTAATAAGAAAGAGAAGTCCGAGTGTAAAATTTACGTCACAACTACACACGCCCACTGGCTGTCATTGAATATAGCGTTTTGGTGAGAGGGACAGGTATACTTGTTTAAAATTGTTATATCTCGTTTGTTTTTCTACTGATTTCGTTTTCACAGTTAGTATTCTATTTTTGTATATTTATTGATAAACTAGTTAGATTGCAAATATTTTTTTCATGCATATTCCCTAATATCGTCCTGAAGATATACTAACAAAAATAATTTTTTTACAGGACATCTTGTGGCAACGATCATGTTTACCCTTAAAACAAGTCAAGACTAAATTCTACTCAAGAGCATAAAGTAGTTCCCTTAGAACAAAATCGAAATAAATAAATTAAAAGAAAAATCTTTTTTTAAAAAGCTTTTATAGTCCGCCATATTGGATTTAGAATAACGTCAAATTCATTTTTAAGTTACTCTCAATAAGCCCTTTGATTCGATACCCCTATTGTTGAAATTCATTAAAAATAACTACTCCGCCATATTGGATTTAGAATAACGTCATATTACATGTCTTGCATTGTCATCCAAACTGAACGTGTATACAAAATTTCACCTCAATCGGTTGAAGATATCTACTTCAAAATTGAGTTCAAAGAATCCACCGTAACATACATACACGGCAAGTTAAATAAAAGCTTTTAAAAAAAAGTTCAAACAAATTCAAAATTTTACCACTGTGTCCAAAATTATTTGTTGTCGTTAAAACAAATATTGCAAGATACTCACGCGTCTTTCCTGTCGAGATGATGCGGCGTCTGCGCACGCGGCTTGGCGGCCGTGCTGTACGTCACCGACTGTACCATGCGCCGCTCGCCGTCCTGCGACGACACGCTCTGCGTAAGGGAAATATATGGTTAAAAATATTATACAATTACTACATACTTAGAATATAAATTAAATTCCTCATATCGTAGTATCTGAGATTAGCGCAAACAAACAAACTCTTTAGCTTTATAATATAATATATAAACTATAGATCCTCATTTTCAAAGGATATTTCAAAGAGACTCGTAGACACTTCCCGTGACCCAAAGCCTGGAGTTTACACCTGCCAAGATCTAAGCATTGCCATACAACGTGGCATGGCTGCCGGTCTATAGCGTATAAACCAGGTTGGAAGCAAAGAGTCATTCCATCCAACCGACTTTCCAAAAAGAAGGTTTTCAATACGACCACATTTATGTATATAGGGTGACTGGTAATTAGTGGCCGATATTTAAACACGTGATTGTACTCATGATTACAAACAACTTTCCCAAAGAAACTTTTTTGTTTTTTTTTTATCATTATAGCAAAATTACTGACAAAGCGGGCGCGGGGCCTCGCCGCCAACAGCTGATCAAGCGATGGCGCGCGTGAAATTTGAATTTTGCTGTAATGATAAAAAAAAAAAACAAAAAAGTTTCTTTGGGAAAGTTGTTTGTAATCATGAGTACATACAATCACGTGTTTAAATATCGGTCACTAATTACCAGTCACCCTATATATTGTTTAAGTAAGAAAACAATTCACACAGTACACCAAATAATATTTGACCTCAGCCGCTTGTCCTATATTCCTATAAAAAAGTCAGTCACAGATATCAACTGACCATAAGGTGTTGATGGTGTCTCTCTTGTATAATCTGTTGTTGCTGTTGTTGGTGCTGTTGATGCTGCTGTTGCTGTTGTTGCTGTTGTTGCTGCTGCTGCTGCTGTTGTTGTTGTTGGTGCTGTTGATGCTGTTGCTGTTGGTGTTGCTGTTGTTGCTGTTGCTGCTGTTGTTGGTGCTGTTGGTGTTGTTGTTCGGCGTGACGCTCCTGCATCGCGTGCTATACACCCACTTATGTATTAGTCTCAGCAGAATGATGGCTATATCAAATCGCTGAGCTTTCTTAATTAAACTACACAGTGTAAATATATCAACCACATTGTTGTCAATCAAGGATATAAAATTGTTTCTGTTCGCGTAACTCCAAAAACTGCTGAACAGATTTTGGCGAAAGATAAAGGAGCAGGCGCCAGCACATCAAGCTAACCGAAACTGTCAAATTTTCCCAATCAACTTTGAACCATATTAAGCTTAGCGATAAAGTTGAAAATCTATTAAGCAAATTTGACGAATTGTAGTAGCTTGATGTGCTAGCGTCTGTACAGAATTCGCAGTGTTTTAAATAGTTGTAGGCTGTAGGCTGTCAGCAATGTGGTGAATTTACTTGCACTGCAGTGCATATCGCTGCACTTACGATGGAGTGCTGCATATGTCTGTCGTGTATGATCTGCGCCTGGTGCTGCTGTTGGTTCTGGTGCTGCTGCTGCTGCTCCATCGCGTGACGCTCGTGTATAGCGTGGATTGCGTTCACACTGGAACAATATACAATAGTTAAAAAAAAGATACTCTGAAAGATGTATTCTTGGTAAAAATCCAGAAAAAAAAGATTTAGGGCCAGTTTCACCGGTTACGAATAGCCACTATCTACCGGATAAATTAAAAAATTGAAAAGAATTTATATGAAATTATCTGTCAGATAAACTATCTGGAACTTATTCGTAGGTGGTGAAACTAGTTCTTAGTCGTTTGTGTAAGAAATAATTGATACTAGCTGTTACCCGCGGATCCAGCCGCCGCTCAAAAGAACTATTATATTTCCCACAAAAGTGCCTATATCCTTTCCTTTCCTTGCCTATAGCCTATGTCCTTTCACTGGCTTTAGACTATATGTCTACCAAATTTTATTTAAATTGGTCCAGCCACTTTTTGCATGAGAGAGTGACAAACATACATCCATATTTACAAAGTTTCACTTTTATTAAATTAGTAGAATAGAAGGAGTAGTAGGATATGTACAGACGTCAGCACATCAAGCTACTACAATCTGTCAAATTTCCTTAATAGATTTTCAAATTTATCACTGAAGCATATAATGTAGGTTGAGAAAATTTTACAGTTTCGGCTAGCTTGATGTGCTGGTGACTGTACTTTTTTACAACTCGAGAACGGTTGGGTTGGTAGCTTAGACCCAGGAGACGGTTACAAGATTTTCTTTGACTGTTTATCCCTATCAATGAGTCTGAAATAAATTGAAATACGTGGTTGAATACTTACGCTCCCCTCCTCTGTATTTGTATCTGTCTCTCTCTCTCCATGTATTGCTGTTCAGACTGCACTCGTCTGTCCATCATTTGCTGGAAATAATATCAACAATTTAATTTTTATATTACATTAATGACTAAAGCTAAAGAAAGAAATTAGAGATTTTAGAAGAACTTGGCAACACATTATTATTTATATCGTCGTCTTAGAGTGAAAACCTCGGATTTAAGCTTTTTTGGCAAAATTTATTTTATTACATTTCTAGGAAGATGACATCGCGATGAACATCCTATATCTTCCTCCTGAAAAGTCACATATTTTACACTTACAAGGCTTTCACTGTAAGGCGTCGATATAAGTATTTGTACGTGTTCCAAAATTTTATATCACTAATTTTATGTTCAAAGGATATGGTCAAAAATGAGTTTCTTTTTTTTAAATGCATAAAAACTTACCGGGAATTGAGATCCGAGCGGGAATTTCTGCGCCATGAATCTGTCAAATGAAAACAATAACTGCTGTTAATTTGGTTATTTTCCTTTTATTATCGTTGAGGAGGACAGACCTCCTTATTTTGCCGACAAACGCTTCGACTCAGTAGGCTCCCACTTCCCCCTTACCCTTCCACCTTATAAATGGCGCCGCGCTGTGCTAGAACCGGCTCTAGTTATGCATATATTGCCCATCAACTCTGGTAATGATAATGCCTAAATGAATGGTATTTTGTTATTATAATAATAATAATATATCCCTCACACATTCACACAACGTCATTTAGTCCCAAACTAAGCAGAGCTTGTACTATGGGTACTAGACAACTAATAAGTTATTGTAAGGATAAATAATTCTTTAATATTGAAACTGTGGTTTGAATAATGGAGCTTTTTCCTACAATGTGTCATCTTCTGTGACACATATATGACTGTTGTTTGAAGAAATAGTTATTCAGCCTGTGTACACCCTCAATGTCTTTAAAACTTTTTATGTATTTTAAGGACATTTAAGCGGAAATTTTAACAAAATAATTCCATGTCATTTTTTTTAATAAACCTAGAATCCGCCTCTACCCTGCAACTGTAGACCTAAACAGTTTACCTAATAGACTAAACTGGTTTTCGAAAATAATATTTCTATTTTTTTATTAAGATTAAATAAAGCAATAAACCATCCTGGGCATTCTTTTCAAAAACTCATACTCTTCTATATTATTTGCTTATAGTCTAAATAAGTCGTGGTGGCCTTGTGTGTAAAGAGCCAACCTCTCAAGTGTGAGGGCGTGGGTTCGGTTCCAGGTCAGGCAAGTACCAATGCAACACCAAGATCATGTTCGTCCGCAAATACTGGGATCCGTTTTCTAAAGAATACAACTGTTGTGATACCTGAGATCATGATGCTGTTGCTGTTGCGCCTGTTGCGGCTGCTGCTTGGGCTCGGGCTTGCCGTCGGGCTGCGAGCCGCGGGGCACCGGCAGCGCGGTCGCCGCTGACGCTACGTCTACTAGGGACGTGAACGCTTCGTGGCCTGGGGACAATGGATTTTTTATGTTAGTATTGTTTAAAGATGTAGGTACTTATTATTTATGCAATAAATATGACAGAAAAGCTTGGAGCTATAAACAAATTAGACAAAATACATTTGAATTTCGATAGCTTGGTTTTTCAGGAATATTAAAAGTTACATTTATTTTGTATAACTTAAATGTGTATGAAAAGGTATGAAATTGATAAAAAAAATGTTATATTTGTTAGGTATTTCTAAACTAAAGAACATTTTTGCCACCTTGTGTTTATCTGTTAATCTTAAACTACTATAATGGTAGTTTTAATAGAAAACCTTTATTATTTTATAAAAAAACCCTTCTCATGGAAATACCAAGAGATTATTAAATGTCTAGTTGATTATAGTTACATTGTATTCTAGAAACTTTACCATTGTCCTATTTATTGAATAGACGCCAGCACATCAAGTTACCTGAAACTGTCACATCTTCCTATCAACTTTAAACCATATATGCTTCAGCGATAAAGTTGAAAATCTATTAAGCAAATTTGACGTATTGTAGTAGCTTGATGAGCTGTTGTTTCGACGTATTACGTGGAAGTATGTGTAGATAACTTCACACGTTTAAATAGTTTACCTGGAGGAGGCTGTGGATGCTGGTGCTGATACACATGTTGCGGAGAATGCCTCTGTATCACTGACAGCGCGTCGCGCCGGTACTGCGGCGACGCGGCCCGCTCATCTTAGAGTATTAATAAGACAAGTTATACGCCACCACAAGACAAAAACACACACATATTCCTTAGTGTCCAACATTTTAGGAATATACTATAGGAAAAAAATTAAAGTTTACTTGTAATATTGCCTGCTTAAACACAAAAAAATAATTATAAAAAAATATTCTTTGTTAAGCAAGACAAGATGGCTGCGATTTGGCGCCAATCCTCACTATTGATTGATAGGTAGATTATGTACGAGTATAAGTCGCAAGTTTCCCAGCATCTTGGCTTGTATAACTATATTTATTTAGCTAGGGAGAAGAAAAAATGCGACTGTCTCTACAGAGGGCTGGTTGCATCATTTTTTATTCGTCAGCAATAGACATAAATGAGGCCGCTTATCAATTTTATTGTTAAAGTTAAATAATGCTATTACTGTCGATGTGAAGCAACCTGCCCTTGTACTATACAAGCGGCGCAAGCGCGTCAAATTGATGCGATTCTTCAACACGTCGCTTAGCAACTGAAGGCGCGGAATAGCTTGTCTTATTCATACGCACAAACCAAGAAGCTTATGGGTATAACTGGAGGCGAATCTAGCCAATAAACTTGGTGTGATTGTTTATTGTTTTCATCAGTATTTTCAAATTATAATTTAGTTCCATTTGACAACATTTTGAAACAATTTCTTTTGTTATAGTCTAATTTTAAAATAAAGTTAAGCTTTCATTGTTTCCAACGTCTTTTTTGAAGCGTGACGTCCAATTTATACCTAGAAGCTTCTTGTACTTTATATTTAAATACAGAGCTCTAATACTACATAATATACTAACATATATATACATACTAACTACATATATAGGTACTAACCGGGCGGCGGATGAGGGTAGGCATGTGGCGTATGTCTCTGTATGACAGAGACGGCATCACGCCGGTAGCCCGGCGAGCCGGCCCGCTCACGTTCCCGCCTGGCCCCGCCGTGCATCTGTTGTGACGTTATGAAGTCCGCCATTATGATCTGACGCTGTTCCAGGCCGTAGGGGTTCCGGGTATAGCCTGAGCTGCCCGTCTGCAAGAAAAAAAATATCATTAGAAGGTGTTTTCTCTCTTTTGGAGGGAAAAGTGATACTCCAAATCCAGTTGTTATAAAACATTAATTTCGACTTAGGCCCCCCACCCACAGCGACTTTTTGTAGCGATGCAGTAGCGATATAGTCGCGCGTTTGCTAAACGCACAAGAAGTCGCCGTGGGCGAGGGGCCTTAGCACTAATGGTTATGCAAAACGGGAAAACAACACCTGGTTTGTGAGGAGTTTTTGACGTTCGCGTTAGTTTGACATGTCAAGAAATATTGATTTTGTCGTTAAAGCTCTACCTAACAGTGAAAATTGGCTCTCACAAAACTATAAAGTTTATTTTTACTTAATTCATTCAGTGTGAAGTGAATACCTCCCAAAAATCTACTTACAGGTGAAAACGACGGCGACTGCGGCCTGGGTTGACTACTGGTCGCCGCGTAATACGCCCCGGGTCCGCCCGGACTCCGTCTCTTATAGAAGTCCAGGGTCCGTTTGTCAGGGAGGTGATGGGTCCCATGTACTGGTGTCCCAGCAGTTATCGACCCTGTTTTAGCCTCGGGAGGATTCCTGTGAGGCTCGAACCTCGACTCTACAGGAGTGCCGAGGGTTATGGACCCCTTGGGGTTGGGGGCTGGCTTGAGCGTCGGTCTTGGGGGTGCTCCAACAGCTTTAGGTTTTGAGTTGTACTGGTTCGGGGACTCCCGTTCTTGTTGTGGTCTGTATTCCGTTGAGTTTCGGTATACCTGGTGGATGAGATATAAGCATAAAAATATGGAACTAATACGTAGTTTATACGTAGAGAGGTATATAATTTATACACCAGATTGATAAGAGAAACTTAACAGATTAAATACAATTTGGAAGAAAGTATGAAACCCTCCAAATAGCAAAGGAAAGAAATATCCTTTCAACACAGCTGCCTGATGTTACCATTTGACTACGTTAATAGGGATGCGGACAACTAGTCAAATTCAATACTTTTTTAGAACTGTCAAAAACGGTTACTCTCTATGAAATTTGTATGAAAACACCACATATGACGTCACAGATTTTTTGCATCAAGCCGTATACCTATTTCGATTAAATTATCAATAAAAAAATAAAAACAGTTTTCGATTCAAAACGATAAATTAAATTGACATTATTTTAAGATGCTTTACAAAATGAATATGATAAAGTATTTTATTTATGACCTAGTCCACATCCCTATTATATTGACCAGAGCACTCACCGACTTATTAGGATGCGGGAACGGCTGATCATGCCTCGGCCGCTTCACGCTGAGATCCAGTAGGGGCTCGTGTCGCTCCTGCCTGAGCAGCAAGTCATGTCGCTCGTGCCGCTCGTGTCGCTCGGGTCGGTCCGGCCGCTCGGGCCGCTCGGGTCGCTCGGGGCGTGGCTCGATGTGTAACAACATGACGTCCTTGTCGGGCGTGGGGTGCGAGAGGGGGGTGATGGTGGCGGAGCGCTGTGGGCTGACGGCTCCGCTGTTGCCCACGTGTGAACTGTTTACTACGCTTAACGTTGCTAGCGCTTCGCGACCGCTCGCGCATGATGACGTCACCTGTTACAAACAATTTGATATGACGATCAGACAATCCTACAGACTTAATACAATATAAGCAAAAGTTTTTATGATGTATGTATGCATGTGGATACATAAAGGAAGAAATAAGGTGTCTACTCTTCCTGTTCAGCGTATTTCAGCAACAATAAAGGCAGTTTACAACGATTTAGAAAACATTCGCAATTTAAAATATAGACATAATTACTGACCTTGATCTGATGCGGCTTGATACTGGGGTGCTGTGGCTGCGAGTCCCTGGTGAGGCTGATCTCTATGAGGTTGAGCACCACGTCCCGTACGGTTTGCGGCGCCGCGGTGCTGCGCGTCGTCGTCACCGGGGACGACACCGCGCTTACGGCGGCGCAGGATGACACCACCGTTGGTACGGAGGTTGGGGGGATTATCTGCAAGGAGATTTTATTATCAATAATTGGAAAATACTGGTCAAAAGCTAATCCTTATCGAACCTTACCAAATAAAAGACCTAACTATTTTTGTAATGGTCATCGCCCGCATTACCAATGTAATAATGGATATAATATGACATACGTAGATATGAAGTCACTTCTGGTTTGATGATTTTGGACAAATTTAAGATTAAATAGTGTGAGTTTCCATCATATTTTCATCTCTTGGAAGTGCCTGTATGCCTATTTTAAGGATCTTTGCGACCTGCATCTTGCCAAAACAACAAGAAAGAAACAAGTAGTGCAATGGAGAAGCTACAAACCTTAGCACTAGGCGCATCGTTCTCCTCATCAGCAGTCTCAGTGGCAGAGGAGTCGTACTCGTCCCTGCGCGGGCGGCGCGGCGCGACGGCGTCGGTGCGCGGCGCGGGCGCGGGCTGCGCGGGCGGCGCGCGGGCGGGCGACCCACCGCTCGCCGTGTCCGTGTCCGCTGACGACAGCGTGCTGTCTTCTGTGGAGCTGCGTGGACCTGAGGCTGGCCGGTCTCCTACTGACGTGTCTAGTTGTAGCTTTTTTCTGGGGAGAAAAACAAGAGGTGTAAAGTTTAGGATATCGAGTCCCAATTTAATGGAAAAATTCAACCAAGAAAAGAACTTCTTCCTCTTTTGGGAAACGGAAAAATCAAGCCACATTTTTTTTAATATTGGATATCTCTAAATCAATGCATACTCTTCTTACAAGCCCAAGCCACCTACCTATAAGTGAAGTAGAACGCCTTCAAGCTGGCCGGCGTCCTCCCACTGACAGCAGCGATCCGGTCCCAAGCCGTGCCGTGCTCCCGCAGCAACGACCGGAACCGCGCCGCCTCCTCCTCCGTGGGTTCCGGGGCGAGACCTCCTTCAACCACGGTTTCTAACCGCCGCGTTATCCGCTTGAAGCAAGCTAGGCAGCACTTGCTTAGCTCACTTGGGATTTCTGGGGGTAAAAAAGTGAACATATACTTCGCTTTTAACGTGATCTAGAATTAAAAACATTTCTTGTATGGAGAAAAACAGCGCAACATGATATCCGTTGATCAGTCAACAAATTCTTCAACAAAAATTTGCCGTTTACAAGTAACTATTCAGAATGCATTGTTACACATTGACAGAGCTTACTATCAGATATACAAACAACTTAAGAAATATTCAAAGATCAAACATCTTTTCAACAACTCACCAAACTCCTCCATAAGTGGCCTCTTCAAGTCCAACGAGAGATCATGCCATCTTGGCGGTAAATGCCTCAACCGTTTCGCCCGCACTCTGGGGCCCGGACACGTAGGCACCGGACACCGGGTATACCGCGACCGGACACACCGGCAGTGGCAGGCTTCACAGACCCTGGCCCCGACGGCTTCTTCCTTCAGCCCGTAGTGGACTGCTCGAGATCTTGAGACGGTTCGGGTAGCTCCAGACACGTTGCAGACGGCGCAGTTTGATGAAGTCGTTGTTATCGTGGTTGTGGTTATCGTGGCTGTTGATGACGGGGTACCGATACGCTCTGTTACCGCTGTTGGAGATGAGAAATCATTTATTATTGGTATTTTTATAAGTGTTCATTTAAATTTGACAGATCCTAAAAAAGTCTTTAAAGTTCATCTGCATCCGTTTGCCAACCACAGAATATTTACTTCAAATTATGTGTATACTAGCTGTCCCCAGCGGTTTCACCCGCATCTTTGGTTACTGCTCCGCTCCCGTGTGTCTTAGCGTGATGGTATATAGCCTATAGCCTTCCTCAATAAATGGGCTATGTAACACTGAAATAATTTTTCAAATCGAACCAGTAGTTCCTGAGATTAGCGCGTTCAAACAAACAAACTCTTCAGTTTTATAATATATTATGTGTATATTAAATATGTTATACAATTGTACTAAAATAACAATATGTTGAGTCTGAAGCTTGAAAACGCCTAACAAATAGCTGCACTTATAAGCGCACCTACAAAACAAATACTCCAAACTAATCGCAATGAATTCCAAAATCAAAACAGCTAAAACATTTAGAGAACAACAAACGAAAATCTAGTTTCCATATAGTTTATTATTCAAGCGTCAGTTGCATATTAACAAGTTTATTCAGAACAGCGCGAGATGATCCGTAAATCACGTCGCGGGCGAGCGGGCGCGCGGGCTACTCGTGCAATATTCAGCGGGCCCACGGTGGGCGCCAGTTTGTAGCGAAAGCAGATTAGCGCCATTTTAGATTCGATACCGATGCGATGTTTGTTTAATTATTTATCGCTGTTTGTTGTACCAATTGAATTACAGCGCGTCATACATACACACTGTTTGTTTCAATTAATATCTATGTGCATTTATTATTTAGTTTCGCGTTTTGTTACGTGTTTGTTTAATTTATAAAACGTCGATATTTATCTACAATACGTTTACAATACTTGTGTAATCATCGATATAATAGAAATATAGCCGTCTGCACAAAGTGCAACAGTTTATAACTGTTAGCAGTTCGTATGAAACAGTATTGCGAGTTTTACTGGAGGCGTGCGCTAAACTGCAGCAGCGGGGCAAGTTAAATAAATTAACTATTACCCGAACAGATTTATGTTCATAGTTAATAACTGTCTAACTGCTGTGTAATTACATTTATGCGGCTATGATCACAGAGTAGCATTTTCAGAGGGATGCAATTTTATTATTTGCTTCTTTAATTGTATTCATCAGTAAAGATAATTTCATAGCAGTAAACAATTAACTAAATGATAAATGATATTTATTTTGCAAATAGGTTGAAATCAACACTTTTTCAACTTTTCAACGAGACTCGGTCGGCATTTCCTAACTGACTACCTTGAGAAGAAACGCCGAAACAAATTCAAGGGTCACAGTCTCTTTTAGAGTCCACTATTACGATATGCATAGATGAAGGATTAACAATATGTGATTAAAAGTATCAACAAAAACAGATACAAAACAAAAGTACTTCACAATAGAACATTTATTCTAGATATTATATATTTAATTCTACAACTTGAATGAGCCCTAGATATTTATCTAGGCAGGAAATTACACAAAAAATTTCAAACTCAATGTACTCGTCACATCATTTAATCTATGACTTGGCTCTATAACTTTGAGTGCTAATTAGCAGTTAGTCTGCAATCCCTGAGCAAACCACAGACGTTTGTCTTACAGATATCAGACGATTACTGGCAGAACAAAGATGTGAATTACGCTGGATACGACTCATAAGATTGGAAACGGTAAATGATTTGAATGATGATAAGCAGACAGTTTTTAATCAATTTCGAAAGGAGAAGGAGGACAAATTAAAATATTTTTTATACATATTTTTAAACGAATATTCATGATTAATATTATAGTTCATTTTGTCGTTTTTACTCTGCGAATAACTTTTATTCAAATCACCTTCTATTATTTTCTTGATTGCATTATTGTACCTTCCATGTCCTTTCTACGACAGTATAATCTGTGCTGGGCACTGTCAATTAATCTCACCAATTACTGATATTTGAACAAGCGCTAATTGGATCACGATTCAACGTTTTATTCGATTCGCTGCTTATACAGCGTTTTGTTGAACTGGCTGGGATTTTACTGGTTAACCTTGCTTTGTTTTATATGGGAGTAATGGTCATAAAAAATATGCTTCTATCGGAAATACAAACACTAAAAAACTTAGTTAGAAATAATTCGTAATGAACCAAGCAACCGTAATTGGCGCCCAACAGGGACCAACAAAGTATACAGCTAAAATCCGATGTTGAATTTTAGGTATTCACACACAATGATGCATGGACATACACACACCCCTACACTTGAATCCCACGGGTTGGTAAGCCGTGGAGCGGGATGTCACCTCTGTTTGCCCACCGATGTTCCGCCAAGCGCGAGAATTTAACGAGACCGGCTATCTCTGTTTATTTACCGCGCAAACAGACGCAGACATTTTGTAGATTACACGCCTCCCGTATGCTGAACTGAAACTGTGTTGATTTTATTATACAATTTGTCAATTTGTCGTGTTTTACTACTCCTATTGAAGTTATTTGTATTCACTCAAAATTATTGGTTAATATTGATGCTAACATTTAATTTTTAATCGCGATTGAAATGATTGCAGAAAAATTAGTTTATCTGTTATTTTTTTCAGTTTTTATGTGGTGATACATTTGATTACTTGTTGGATAATCCCTGTAATTAAGAAAATGATTGGTGAAAGACAAAGCCGGTCTGCATGGACCGTTTAATCTGTTAATGTTACAAAAGGCGCGTCGGTCCGGCTGGCCGATGCGCGATTTACAATTCCGTGTGTGGTGAGTTGACTGGGTTTATGCTGTCAGCCAAGCTGAGGATTACGGCTGTCACGCTGTAATGTTGCGAGGATTAACTTACGCTTCAATCACGCATTTTAATGACATTAACAGTAATGTAATGAGATATTACGATGTTGAGAAATTTACCTAACATTAAAATGTTAGAAAAGTCTACTTTCTTTTGAGTTCAAGTTTCTAAAAATAATTACCATTTTGAAAAATGTAAATTATTTATTGCAAATAGACTAAGCATATCAAAAAAACATAAAATGCCTTAGCCGAAATTTCTATTTTATTTTTAGTTTATATTCATAAAATATCAAAGGGTTTATTATGTATTCAAAAATTTTTGTCATACTCCACAAAGCGATAAAGCATCATTGAAATTAAAGCCAACGGCGGTCACTGGGGACCCGGGCATTCTTAAACAGAGTCTGTCCCCTCCAGGTGAGGGATAAGTATGTATGGGGCTCGTTTAAGAGAAATAATCATATAGAGAATATTGATCCAGAATTCATTTGTGATAGTTCAATAAATTAAGCTGCAGAATTTCTTTTTGGCTGTGATCTGTCTTATGTTGAGTTTTCGGAACATGCTTTTTAGGAGATAAAACAAGATGTGCCTTGCGAAATTTCTTCCTTGAAACATAATATTTTTTATATCGAATGACTGATATTTGAAAAAAAATGCATTTTCAAGGTTTTCAATCTAAAAGGATGTTATGGAATTGACTTCAGGTGTTGCAGAGATTTAACATAACAAAAATTTGTTGGCCCACCAATAAGCCACAATATTATGCAATATCTGTTACAAGCTCAGTCATCATCTGATGTCACTCATTAAAAATGGAAACGATTAACAAAGAGAGATACAAAAAAATAATAGTAAATATTTCGAAAAGATGACGTTTTACCAAAGTCAATGGCGGTATCGGGGGACGTGTAAGAGGATTAGCTGTTTGTAAAGTCACAGACACTCGACTGAATAGACCTTATTGTCCTGGGAGCGTCGCTGACTACGCTTCATATTTCACTTTGCGTAAATATTAATCTCCCGAAAGACAAAAACGAGATTGGAATGTGCAAATGCTGAAGGACTAATTTCATAATTTAGGCTAATTAGCCGAAATATCATCAGAAATCTTTTTAAATTTGGGCGGTCTTATGTTCGAATAACTTTGATTTGAACTATTTAATACGAAATCACGATTTTCGATTACCCTATGAAGTTACAGAAACGCTTATAAAATCCAAATTTGTTGCTGGAAGTTGAACCGTATCGCGGTATATATAAAGCGGCCCTCGTGGCGGCGGTTCGCAGTCGTCGAGCGGCCGCGAGCGAGCATGTTGTCTCTGTACCGCGCGTGGCTCGGGCCCAGTCCCTGCGTCGCGAGGCCCGCGCCGCCGCCGGGCGCCCACAGGCCCGTGCCGCGCCGGGCCCGAGTCCCATCCCCACCGGCATCACCACCTCCACCATCACCATCGTCAACTACTTCGAGCGAGTTAGATGTGGAGCGTATCGAGGCTCCCGAGCCGCCTAAACGTCAGAGCAACACAGTTCTGGATATTGCATCGTGTGATGGTCCGGTGCAGTTCAGCCGTGTGCTGAACGTGGCGTGGCGGGAGAACTCTCCGGAGCGCAGCTGGCCGTGCCGGCACCGCAAGTCGCAGACACGCACCACGCTGCACTACTACCCTTGCAAGACGTGCGGCTCCAAGTTCCCCTCGTACTACTTCGTGCACAAGCACCGTAAGCGCTGCCACGCCGAGGAGACCAGCCTAGAGGGCCGGGAAAGCCGCGACGGTCGCGAGCCCGAACCCGAGCCCTCGACTTCCACCGCCAAGTGAACCGCAAGACGTAGTGAATCCGTACATATCAGTATTATGGAGTGATCTCAAACGAGCTTACCGTGTTGGTTATAACGTGTTTCGGTTTAAATGTACTATTGTTATAATAAATGTTTAAAGGTACGTCTTGTTTCATTAAAATTCCCCGAAAGGATTAAAGTTTTGTATAGAAAAGTTAAGAATTACGAATGGCAAACTAAGACAGCAAAATAATTTTCTACGATATAACTTTTACGTCTTTCATCATCGTGTATGATGAAAATAACATACGTATTAATAGAGCTAATTAACTTAAATGTATGTTCAAGTAGGATAAAATTGCATGATATAAAATTCTTCTTCCATTAGAGATTTTAATTAAAACATTTAGTTTTCGGGATAAAATTTTTCAATTTAGCGATATCTAGAAGTTTGTTAGAACATTACTTTCCTCTGAATTTAACTTCTGTATTTGGCAAACGAATACGCACGTTATGTATGTAGGTTAGGAGTAGCCTCAACAAAGTCAAACGTAACATTAAGATCTTTCAATTTTGCAAAAATCAAGCTTTTCCAAAGTAGCTACAAATCATTTTTCAATTTCACTATGAGATTCAAGTCACAAATACATGATCTCAAAAACACCCTGGCAAAATTAAAGAAACTTGAGGACGTACCAGTCTCAGGTGTAGGCGGCGGCTGTGTCGGCGTGGGCGGCTGTGCCGGCTGCGGCGTGGGCGGCGCGCTCCCACTGCCACTGCCGCTGGCACTGCCGCTGCCGTTGCTGTTGCTGCCGGTCGAGATAACCGGCGCTGTGAGCGTCGCTGCCGCCACCGCCGCCGTTGATGTTATGCACGTCACCGGCGATGACGTCGGTGCTACGCTTGTTGCTGTTGTTGTTGTTATTGGCGTCTGTGTAAACGTCGAGATTATTAAATCTTAATACTCTACAAATCACTTAACTAATTGATTAACGCTCAATCCTTCTGCGTGTGAGAGGGGGCCTGTGCCCAGCAGTGGGACGATAAAAAGGCTGATGATGATGACTCTTCAAATCATAGCTTCTTAATGAAATTGTCTCCAAGACTAAACAAACAGTGTCATAGAACCAGTTCAACTGAATTTCGCAAAAATCATCTTTTCATCACATTACAGAAGACAATGGTCTTCAACACATCCTGTCATAGAATAGCATCTCCCTTTAAACCGTCCAAAAACGGTGTCGAGCTGATAAATCGAAAATACACAAAACTCACCGAAACTGGTGTAATAGTGAGCGTAACTTCGGACGAAGTCACGGGCGGTAGCGGCACGTCCACGGCCGGGGGCGTGGGCGCCGCCGCCGGGCTGCCGGCCACCGACATCGGCGTCGCCGTTGACGTGACCGGCGCGGGAGGCGCGGACGACGCTGGTGGTGGTGACGGTGGCAACGGAGGTGTTCGCGTTGACTCCGACCTGGTGACAATGGGAATAAAATATAATAATGTTCCAATAAATTAAAAGCTGAAAAAAGTTTCATCAAGGTCTTGATTAGCTTTAAGTTGCTGGGTGCAATAAGTGACTCAATAATAACAGAATTGTTCGATAATATTTTAGAACATAATGGTACAATATCGAGTAAGATTATCGTGTTAAGCCTAAATGTTATTCAGAGATTCATTCATCAGTTTAAGCATAAAAGAGTAACAAATGTACAAATATTCGCTTATAATATTACTCGGTAGTAGAATAGCGATTTTAGTGATAAAGTAACATTATCTCATTATGGACGCTATTCATGCATAGTAATTGGCAGTATCTCGAGCCCGCAATTAAAGGAAATATTTACCTTTGTCCCATCATTCATGAAACTATAAATCCGAAATCCGCGGTATTAATTATAATTATAAATGGCAATAAACTGCGAGCTAATTATAAAACCAAAACACAACGGTTGGCGTAGGCCGAGCGGGTGCATCGGGGAGTTATGGCAAACATAATTAGCTGAATTCAGCCTCTCTTTTAATTACCAGCGGTTACCCCGCGGCGCTGGGGAGGGGCGTTTGTGGCCACTCCATGTTCGGGATGAAGAATTCAATTAATCGGTTAGTTTCGATTCGGATTGGAATCGGATTATTGTTTCGATTATCTGTGGTTTATTTGGAAATACGGAACTGTTGCAATATGTTACTAGAGATAACTTCTCCGTGCAAGCAAGAAACAAAGTAGTCAGAAAGTTTTTAAGCGACAGGAAGTTTTAGTACGATCAAAATGGGGCTTTGTTGTCACGTTCGCGTCAGCGTACTTGTCTTCACGTCATCATCATCATCCTCCTGCCCTTATAACATGCGTTTTTATCTTCACGTATGTAAGGAAATTCGTGCGGCATACCAACAGCGAATTGTAATCATCAAATAGATAACTCTTACTATGTAATCTAATATTAGAAGTATATGCCTGTATAAAAAGAACTGAACAGGCGTTCAAAAAACTGTTTCGTAGAAATTGTATCACGATTTTCAGTAAAAATGAGAAACCCCCGCGTAGCCGCGAAAAACAAGAGCGTTTCAACACTAACTAACACGGTTCGTCGGTATTTGAACATCATTAAAATTTGGCCAATTAATACCGGCTAGGGTGGTAATTATCCGCGGGCGAAGCGCACCCCTCTGCACAAACAGCCGCTCGCCGGGTAAACCTGACAATCAAATTAATCTCATCCCTTTCTGCGAATTCACGCGACCAATTTTTGTACATTTTCTTTTTTTTTTTACTTGTTTGTTTAAGGTTCATGATGCATGCTTTGCGCTACACTGGATACAAACGTCGCGACGCATACCAATAAAAATCCAATAGTCAACATTTGAACGATTTATATCGGTTAACATTTATGTATGTTCGGGAACGATCCGACAGTTTCATCGACTGGAAACATTTGTACAGTTTATTAAAACCGCTGGCGATATTTTTTAAGTCATCTTTTTGAGTATGATGAATAAAAAAATTGTGGATATAGGTACCGCAAAAGGAATCGACCCTCAATTTCCGAAAATAAATCGCAGCACCCATCATATCAATAAGCAAACAGAAAATCAAACGACTGCCGAAACAGATAGATTTTTTCCGCGCCCCTCTTCCCTCATATTTAGCTTTCTCGATTGGCAGATGCTTTTAATTAAGGCAATTAGAAAGATGGCTCGGCCCTGTGTTTGCGTAAAAATCTAAACAAACCGTGTCGGGAGAAACCGTGGCTCTAGTGATGTACTGATGCTCTTCGATAACGGGGAATTAGATGACTAGTTACGGTATTATCGATAGAATTCTAAAGGAGAATGGTTTTTTTAGCTGTCGATTACAAAACATTATGCAAGTGAAGATTTCGTTATTTATTAAGCTTAATAATAGTTGGGAAAGATTACTGATTTGTAATTTTCAAAGCTCTTTCAAATCGACTTAAAACAACTGAAAATTATCAATAAAGGATTTCAGTAATAAACTACGAATTACATAAACCATAATCGGACAACCAATCACATCTTTAAAAGTTTATCGATAATCGAGTTGCGTCCCGTATGCTGATTGGGCCCCGGCGTGATTCCCGCGGGACTCCGTGCAAATAATCACCGGAGTGATTGTCAACACACGCACAACACACGACCATTATTATTTCATACATATCTCTATTTTATTACTTCTACGAAAACCCTCTCCACGTTCATGGAAATACCGTTTGAGATTCAGAAAGGGAAGATAAATAAATCGAAGTTGTCTTGTGACGTTGAATCGCTTTTTCTTTAACATATTTATGTATTAGAGGGCAATAAAATTACAATTATATCCTTTCAGTATAAATAAATCACTAATTACTTCATCATCTGCCTAGCCTTTTCCCAAGCTATATTGGGGTTAGCTTACAGTCTTAAATTTACAGCTGAGTACCAGTGTTTTACATGTAAAGACTGCCTATCTGACCTCGTCCACCCAGTTACATGGGCAACCCGATACGCCTTGGTAAGACTGGCTGTCAGACTTTCTGGCTATTCTTTCTTGCTATCATATTCTTTCTGACTTCTATAACATATTATTATCTCAAATAAATAGATAGTTATTATTCTTTATAGAACTGACGGTGTTTCTTTTTTAACATCGAGGAATATAAAAAGCTGTACAAACCACGAGAAAACCAGAAAACTAATAATGAAGTCAGTTTAAAACTACCAAGTCCCAGCCCCAAGTTGCCTGATCCAATAAAACAGATCTCTCCACAATTTCTTCGGTATACCATTGAAATAAAAATACATGAATTTTAAACGATTAATCTGGTCGATGAAAAATTGACTTATTCTCATTGTCTGAAGCTCATAAAAGTGAGTGGTAGTGCAAACATACGTCCGCAGGGACGGACTCGCAATGTTTTTATTTTCTGAGAAACTATGATTTATTAATGAGAGAATTTTCGAGGAGTTCGACTCCTTGTTATTCGGATTAATAGCTAAAGGCAAGAGCATTCATTCCCTCTTCGCTGCACCCAAGCCAGCGCAAGAAAAACGTAGAGAATACGCTCAGATTTAAGAATAAAATCGTTATAAAATCGAATTCTTGTGTTTTGAAAAAAATAAAATTAACATAATGTTGTTTATTAAACTACCTATCCATTGGTTTAACTATCAAATCAAAATTTTGGTTACTTTACGAGGATATGCGTATTAAAATATTTACTTCTCATTTCTGTAGTTTCTTTGTGACTCTTTATTTAAATATTGTGTTACAAAAATAAAAATCTTCCATTTTTGAAGTCAAGACTACCTAGAAATTTAATGTATTTTTTATTAGTTGGTATTTCTTTTGGATAAAGAGAAGATGGCTCCTAAAATTCTCTTTTGTTTGCTCGGGGACGAGCCTTAAAGCATACTTGTTTGACAAGCTGTTGAACTAGCTTACGAGAATCCTCTAGAAATTGAAAAGTTATTATACGATAATAACGATTTTAAGGGCCAGTTTCACAGGTTGCTGATAAGTTTCAGACAGTTTATCTGGCAGATAATTACATACAAATTCTACTGCATTTTTGAATTTATCTGGCTATCCGTAACCGGTGAAACTGGCCCTAAACATATTAAAGGAACGCATATTGTTGACCACCAAGAAAAAACCTATTATCCACCAAGTTACAAAAACACTATGACGTTTCAAAACGTATGGAAAGTGACCCGCTGGTTAAGCAGTAATTGGCAACTGTGTAATTTTAAGACACAATAAAAACATACCGAGCCTTACTACATTAAATACAGAAGCTGTTGGTAAACCCTCATAAATAAATAAAAAATAATATTAATTCCAAACCACTCAAAATTTTTTGTACCGGTCATAAAAGTACGAGAATGAAATTATAAAAAAAATATATTATGTAATGTGATTTTATTCCGGCCCTGTACTCGAAGCGGAGCCGAGGGTAGTAAGCAAACCTTGGCTTAAACAATACGTATTTTTGGAACGAATTTTTGAATCGTTTTATGAAAATTAGATTTGGGAATTAAGTAACACAATGAATTTCTGATGTTACTATCGAAAATTATATGAATAACTTATTAATTATTCAATGATACCGTAGATTCTTAGATTTTTCACTGATTTCATAGGAAATAATTTATTACGTATATAAGATTCAACGCTCAATCCCTCTCCGTGGGAGAGGAGGCCTGTGCCCAGCAGTGGGACGATAAAAAGGCTGTGATGATGATAAGACTACAAAGGGGAATAATAAGTTCTAGCAGAACCTCCAAATAAATCAAGATCAAACTCTAGAGAGCTTTGATAATTTTAACATCCGTACTTTTGACTAATGACATCTGTTTCAGTTTATGCAAATAAACCTGGTTCTTTAACTAAATCGCTCTTCACAAGAGGAACATGTACTCTTTATTTCAAGATCAACATTAAATTCTAAGTTTGCTCAAGTCCTACAGAAATTAACTCAAAACGCAGCTTAGCCATATAATAGCGTGTTTATAGACCACTCCTTAAGACAATGGACCGCGACGCTCTCTGCTCCTCATCCACTCAAGAGCACATTACATCCGCGAAGTACAAACACGGAAAAAACCTTCAGTCAAGGAGCGGAGCAAAAAACTCGGCCGTCTCTCCCGAGCTATCGGTGAATAATTCATTGGGCGGCAGCCGCGCAATGTTGAAACGGTGTAATTAAAAAGCCCGACCCGACTCCACGGAATCGTACGGAATCTGTGTATAGATATTGAAGGAAAAATTATCATGCCCCGCTGTGGGTGCGGTTTTTTGCCGGCGAGTGTACTTTTGTACGCGGAACAGACTGTACGTTACCTAGTTATGAAATCTATACCTATACTAATATTATGAAAGCAGAAGAGCTTTGTTTGTTTGGTTGAACGCGCTAATCTGAGGAACTACTGGTCCGATCTGAAAAAACCTTTCAGTGTTAGATAGCCCATTTATTGAGGAGGGCTTAGGCTACTTTTTATCGCTGGCGGAAACCGCTAGCGAAAGCTACTTCAGAATAATTCCAATCATGAATTAAATACTAATTAATCCAGTTTAATATTTATCTATGCTCCAATACGCAATGTAAATACAGCTAATATAATATGAATAATCAGATTAATTCCTGGAAATATTGAATTTCAAAGGGAGTTAGATCAAATAGCACTTGTTAGCCTATCGTCTGTAATATTTGCTGTAGATTTAGTGCTAATGCGTTCTAGGAAGCGGCGATTAAATAATGTTATAACTGTGTTACGGTACAGGTTTGTTTACTTATGTGAATATGTACATATGTACTTGTGTATATCATACGGATGTGTTGTTAATATTATATGACAAAATAATTATATTTTAGAATACACTGATAGTATATTTGGGGTTTAAGTTGTACCAAGTAGCAATGCCTGGCAAGCAAACAGATTTATGTAAGTAGAAAGGATACTGTCTCATGAGATACAGGCTAAGTACCCAGAGTTCGGGAGTAGGGCTTTCATGTCGATGTTTTATTTATTTATTTTAGGTAGTAGAAAAAGCAAGTTAAGTAGTAGATAATTACTCGTATAAATCTTAAGCCAGAATATTCGTCTGTTACCAAAAAAAGGGAGCCTATAATTTGTGGCTGATTGACATATGTACATCCAAATGCAATTTAAGAAACGTGTAGATCCTTAGCTTTTGGCGATGTATATAGAAGCAATATTTTGAAATAGCCATCTACTAACAGTGCTTACGTCCCATTTTGTACTATCTTAAGGTGTGATTAAACCAAACGAGCGAATGTTTATTTCTATCCTAACCTACCGATTATTTATAGACAAAACAAGAGAATAATATTCTATTTGATGGGAAAAGATTTGTTCTAACTCTAAAGTCTATGTTTGTTTGGTGGTAAACGCACCCTTATATTTCAGTTTCCCGAACTGACTGATACAAGCAACGCCATCTACCCCCGACGTAGGGTATTAAGGACTAACGACTGTTGCACAGACATTATTTACATAACGGCCTGTTCTGCGATATCTCTCATCTGTTTTGTATCAATTCGGTTATATTAATTTTATGATGATCATTTTCATGAGTGCATTTATAACTAACAGACTTATGTCCACAAAAACGGGCACTTAGGATAATCATGATTTTCATGACGTTCAGTAAATTTCAGAAGCTTTTAGTGGCTGAAAGATGTCGCTAGTGTCTAAAGGAGTAGCCAGCCATGAATAAGAGTTAATTCTGAATTGTTTAAAGGTTTGATAAGTAATTGGCTTGAACTTGAGCTGGAATAATACTGAAAATAAGGTTTTTCATAAATTTTAGATGCTATCTTCAGAAAACCGGCCAAAACTATTTTGCTGACCAACAACTTACAAAATAGCTGACCCACTGGGCTAATAGCTTTTATCAGCTTGCATTTAAAAGTAATCTTTATCTGGCTCATCTAGTCATCACGACATTTCATTTGTTTATTAAGTACGTAAAATTTTTCGTATTGTGTGATTCAAGCTTGAATGCAGAATTGACTAAAAATCTAAATTATTAAGTAATGGTCGTCTCTTTTAAGGAAATTAAATTGTTTAAAGTATACCTTTAAACAATATATACCTTTAAACAATTTAATTTTCTTTTAATTTTACTTTTCCCAATTTAATGTCTGCACTCACCTAGGCAGCTGCGCGGGCGCGGCAGTAGGTATGGGTATACAGGTGACGGGGTCAGTGACCTGTGGCATGCTTTCATCCATGTTCGGCTCTTTGTTCTCCGTCCCTCGCGCTGTCGTACCTGAAGAATAAATTTTTATTAATATCATGCTACAATCAGACAGATTCCCAAAGAAGTTCATTCTAATCTAATAATTGTTATACTAAGTATATTTTTCCATCTTCTTATGCTTTCAGGCAAGGACACGTCTTCTATATCTACAAAAAAAGCTTACTTAGAAACGCAAACGTGTGTAAAGCCTCTTTTGCCTTTTCTTTCGTGGGAAATCATCAAATGACCCCTCCCGCTGAGGGTGCAGCTGGAGGGAGTGTCAGACTCTTACTGACTAAAACCCACTATGTTCCTTCTGGAGGTCCCTGTGTGCCAGGGCCGCAGTAACTCTTGCGAACAACCCGCAGCACAGACAGAAGGTTATTTAGCGTTAGAAAAGTGTATGCTTCTTCAGAAAAGCAGTACATCTTGAAGATATTTTCTTCTCTGTGCTGACTGTATTTTGGCTTGCTTAGAGGTTTACGGAACACAAACCTCGGTTTTCGTTTTATACTCAGACTCAGACACTTATAAATGTAAGGACTTCTACCAGTTTATTACCAGCAGGACTAAGGAGCAATACATTTTTATCTTTATACAAAACACCCTGATCGCATACTAACCCTGGCTTCGCTGTAGCCTCGTGGTGACACCGGCGGGCAGTTCAGGCTCGGGCTGCGCCCGCGGCGGATTCCTCGCCGACCGCCTCTGTCGCGGCTTCCTCAACAACTGTTTGTAATTCTCCGCTTTTTTTGATAGGTAGTAAAATCTGTTGGGAGAAAATATAAGGTTAACTGGTGATTTTGTGTATCGCGCTTATCTGTGAAGGCTAGATCTGCTGACAGATCGACTTAGACGACATTGAGAAGAGGTCATGTGCTTTATAGAACTTTCTTTATAGAAATTACAGAAGAACGAAATTACAACAAAAATTGAATAAAGAATAGTTTGATGGTGAAACATTATGTCTTATTACTAAGATTGCTGCTTGCTATGACATAGGTTACATGAAGTTAACTGTTCCATGAGCCAACTCCAGGGTCCTAACCCTATCTTTGGAGACTCTTCACAGAGAATTACACTCGCATACCTGACACAGTCTCGCACACTCTTCCGAGGCAGAAAGGATGCGATCTGTCCGAAGTTCTTGGGGTGCTGGAGGTACTTCTCGCGGAACAGCTCCCGTTCCGCCTGCGACCATACGTTGCGGAGTTGGAGCTCTTTGTGTTCCGACTCCATGTCCATGCACCGTCCTGTGGGAAACAGACAAGGTTGGTTATGTTAGACGTCCGAGACGTTCTTAAGATTTGCCTGATAAATAGGGGGTGAAAGTATAACATGACCGTTCTAGTGGCATATTTCTCAAATTTACTCTAAGGCTGTGTCCCCAGTAGGCAAACTGTTAGCGGCCGACTGAGTTAGCCGCAAATTTGTGGCAAACTGAAATTTAAGTTAGCTGCACACTCTAATCAATTTTCGTGCGTCGCAAGCGACTAGAGCCGGTTTTGGTGGGAGTCGGCCGCTCAATGCTATAGTCAGCGCGCGTTACGCTGCAAACTGCGTATAGTGATCGCAAAACTAGCAGACTGTGGACACTCCATTTCAAATATATGGAAGGGCGTACTAAATCGGTACGCCGCAAACTCAGTCGGCCGCTAACAGTTTGCCTAATGGGGACACAGCCTAAAATTGAGCTCAGCCGTCAACTTAAAAGTGCTCTCAGGCCATAAGACGATTTTAACTTAGCCATGCTGAGCGTAATTTAAAAAGCCTGCAGCAGACGTTTTCAGTCGCCTCGAGACCAACGAGGCAGCACGTCGTTGATTAGGAGCCTAGAGTTAAAATTTGTGTCAGGTACCGGATTGAAGAGGACTTTTTAAGTTTCATTCATGATGATGTTATGAACAATCCTACCAATTTTCAGTTGGGTGCGAACTTTTTTATCCTCGAATATCTAGATTGACCGGACTATAAAATGTCCACCGTACCGGGAATTGAACCCGAGACCCTGGGCTCTGCAGTCCGGCGTGGTTACCATTGCGCCAATGCCGTCGTCAAATCCTAATCCTAATCCTAATCCTACTACTATTATAAAGGCGAAAGTTTGTAAGTATGGATGTATGGATGTTTGTTACTCTTTCACGTAAAAACTACTGAATGGATTTGAATGAAACTTTACCACAATATAGCTTATACATCAGAATAACATATAGGCTACTTTTTATCCGGGTATGGAAAGTACTTCCCTCAGAAAGCGGGTGAAACCGCTGGCGGAAGCTAGTAATGTAATAAGTAGTGCTACTTTGAGTGTTAGTAACAAAAGTAAGCGACGACCAGATGGCGTGGTGGTTAGTAAACCTGCCTGCCACGCTATAGGTCGCGGGTTCGATTCCCGCATAAGTCAAACATTTGTGTGCACGAACATGGGTGTTTGACTTAGTCTGGGTGTTTCTATGTATAATATGTATGTATTTACAAAAGAAAAGTATATAAGTATGTTTATCAGTTATCTAGTAGCCATAGCTCTGCTTAGTTTGGGACTAGATAGCGTTGTGTGAATGTCATCATCATCATCATCATCATCATCTCCCGAGCCTTTTCCCAACTACGTTGGGGTCGGCTTCCAGTCTAACCGGTTTCGGCTGAGTACCAGTGTTTTACAAGGAGCGACTGCCTATCTGACCTCCTCAACCCAGTTACCCGGGCAACCCAATACCCCTAGGTTAGTATCTGACTGGCGTGAATGAATGAATGTGTGAGGGATATTATAAGTGCAGTGAGTACGTACGGTTAGTGTCGATGTAGAGGGGCGTGGCGTCGCTGGGGTCCCGCAGCAGCGGCGGCACGACGGTGAGCGAGCGCATCTTCTTGTCCTCGTGCTCCTGCTCGTGCAGCCCGTCCGCGATCTCCTCCAGCTCCGCCTCCGACTTCACGCGCGCCCCCAGACGGTTGAACCGCTCCCGCTCCTCGCGCTGCTTCCTTAGCTCAGGGAACACCTGACGATACAGAAAGGAACTTCGAAGTTAGTTTTGAAAGTAATGTGTTCTTCATGAGGGGCATGAAATGAGGTTGGTATACTTGAGAGATCTGTGATTACCGTTTTAGTGTTTTGGATAGCAGTGGAGAAAACGCGTTTTTAAAGATCTTGCTGTGTTTCACAAATGCTCTGTCTCTAATCCTGTAGGAATCTACGAAGGAATAATCTCCTATAGGAAACTACGAAGGCCTTGTTCGATATTTTATTCGCGAATCCACATGCAAAACCATTTTTATGTGTTAGTCCTAGTTTTATATAAAAATAACGCATTTAATTGAACTTGTTCGCTTACCTTCTCAAAGAATTCTCTATTCCTTGCATCCTTAGCTTTCCTCTTTTGTCCCTGTTCTATCCTTTCGACTCTTCTTAACCATTCCGCTGCTCTTCTACTGTATGCTTCTGCTAACGCGTCTTCCCGCTGTGAACAATACATCAATACATATTAGAATTATTTAGAAACCTTAAACTCTTTTTTTGAAAATCAGGGAATGCTTAAAGTCACCTTTCGTTTAGGTAAAATAGCCATAAAATTCCCATTTACATAGAGCTTCCAATAAAGAATCAAAGATACTATTCTAATACATCTCTTTAAAAATACAATTTAGAACCGAACCCACAGTTCCAAATTCCTGTGCACCCCTATAGCTTATACAGATTCGCGGTCACTGGGAGACAATCACCCTTTCAAAATCTGCTCACATCAAGCGTATCTTTACCATTTACTTTTATCACTAATTTAACCATAACATATTCAATAGATACTCCATTCCTGGACTAATAAAACCAGGCAATGATAACCGACGTTAGGGAGGATCTCTAACAAAAACTACCCACACCAAACACAACTCACTTTTGCTTTATACATATACTAGCTTCCGCCAGCGGTTTCACCCGCTTTCTGAGGGAAGTTCTTTCCATACCCGGATAAAAAGTAGCCTATATGTTATTCTGATGTATAAGCTATATTGTGGTAAAGTTTCATTCAAATCCATTCAGTAGTTTTTACGTGAAAGAGTAACAAACATCCATACATCCATGCTTACAAACTTTCGCCTTTATAATAGTATTAGGATTAGGATACGTGACGACATACCTTCTCAGCCTCAAGTTTGAGCTTCCGTATATGTTCAGCCAGCCTCTTCCTAAACGTCCGATGTCGCCTGATATTCTCGTGGTAGACCTCCGTGTCCTGGGGCTGGTTGTACAGCGGGTACAGCACGGGCGGACCCAGGTGCGACAGCACGGCGTGCGCCGACGATGCCTGCTGATACAGAGGGGATATCAACAATCTGTGCGGGTTTTATGGCCTAAGGAAGGAAAGGGTTGAGCTGTAGATTATGTTATTCAACAACTTGACTGTCCATGGTACTATGTATCAGGTATAAAATGTTTTGACTAAGACTCTGTGTTCTATGGATAGTTGCGTGACTATAAAATTGCAAAAAAAATGTCCGTCCGATATTAAAATGTAACAGTAACGTCCAGTGGCGTAATTATACCATCTGAGGCCCGGGACAAATCCTTTTGATGAGGACGTCTCGTAATTTTTCATCAATTGAAATTGTATTATGGTCTTTAGTTTTGCTCACTTCATTGAGCAGAACTTTAAAAAGAGAAATTTAAAATGTCTTTCTGATTTAGCGGCTTCTTGGGCTGGGGTCTTCCTGGGTTGGGGGCCCCTAGCATTTTGCCAGCCTTGGCAACCTATAGTTACGCCACTGTTAACGTCTTTAAAGGTAAGAACCTTATTAAGATATCTGTATTTCCGCTATACAATGTCATTGTAGTCTTAACCATGTATGACGGTACAGAAAGCCAAACATAACCGGTAAGTTCTCAACCCTTTCATTCCTAATGTGGAAGCTAAGTTGTAAAACACATACCTACAACAAAATACATAAAGAAATAATAATAATGATACGGAAATATGTGTGTACCTTTTTCACGAGACCACTGTAAATGCGATGCTTACAGAATCAAAATCTATCTACATAATGACGAATGAATCTTTAATGAACACATCTAGTCTGCTATAACTACAGATACTTATTAGTTATGTTAACAAGAGTTATGACTAAATTATAAGCGATTAGTGAAAGGTTTCTAAATATAATTAAACACCAAATTAAGCAAGAGTGTAGATTCTCATTCAAGATCACATTGACAGAGGTCAAAAATTTTAATTTATTTTTAAATGATATTACCAGGTTCACAAATATTTCTTTCTTAATTTAAATACATAAATAGTCTGCTAATATTTGTCCCTAACAACAAACTATAAAAAGATACAGATACACATATACCTACATAGAACTATACATATAACAGCATGCTCTTCACAACTATAATACACAAATCTAACACTGAACAATAAAGGATACAAAACACTAATACTGTAACGTTACTACGGAAACGCAATGTCTACAGAACTAAATAAAATTTCTCAGTACTTATAATAGTTTATAAAAACAAATTATAAATACCATTTGCCGCTTATTATCCATGCTGATCTGGGAAGGAAAAAAAACAACAATGTATCAGACGATTGGCACCGCGAGACTCAAAATGAGGAACCTACAGATCACATACACATTACACCTAGTATTGAATCGATAAACAGCTACTTCTTACCTACAAAACATGTATTTTTCTTTAATAGTACTACTAGTGCAGAACCTATGCTACAATTTTAAGCCGATTACAATACTATTTGAAGAATTAATCTTTGTACAATTTTTTTGCCCTCCCGCTTTCTATTTAGCTAAAGCCTAAAATAGGGAATAGGATATTATAAACCTAATAATAGGCGCAAAATTCTGAAATACAACCAAAATCTCCCTATTGCTTATTCTAGATCTATCATTATCCAATTACACATTTTCATTTCAACTGATACACTATTTGTAGTTTTTACATCCCGGAATGAGCATGGCATGAAGGTAAACTATTTACAACAGGCTTATTAGTGGTACGTTAAATTGGTTTTACGGAATATTTAGCAGTTTCTATTGACTTTTTAAATCTGACAATGGAAGCCTACCACCTACATTAGATTAGATATGTATAATGGTCTATTTAAAATTTATTGTAAACTTGTTATTAAAATCGTTTAAGGCATCGCGCTGTTCCTGTACATGAATATTTTGCACTAGCTAACCCTGCGCACTTCGTTCGCCCGCATTCTGTCAAGCGACTGACACTTAAAATATAAAAATAGTATAAAGTTAATAATGGTCTTTAAGATCTACAATCTTCCTGGACAGGCTTCTTAATGTGCTATATCATTAGAAGCTTCTACTAACATCAATGAACACAACAAAAATAGAATTATCGGAATAGGTACAGTCATTCACGCGATTACCATAAAATAGGGGTTGATTTTTAATGTACAGATTCCACCCGCTTCGCGAAGGTACTAGTTCCTGCATCCGTAGAAGTACCCCATGTCGCCTCTCAAACTCTAGCTAGACTATCTAGTGTACCAAATCTCATTTAGTTACATTGGTACAGTAATTTTGGTGAAAGCGCAACGGACAGACAGAATTACTTTCACATTTGTTATATTAGCAAGGATTAGCCATAGGTGTGAATCTTTCGCATATAGATATTAAGTAACTTCTAACTAATGAGTAATTGGTTCTCACCGCAAAAGTGGCACCATAGTACCAGTTATTTTAATGCCTTAATTAATTTTCTGTATCCTATTAGACTAGTTTTGTGATGTATGTTCCCGTATCTGGTGCAACAAGTACCTACCTACACAAATTGTCCCCTCATTGTATATTAGATTTTCGATCAATTTTAATACTATCTGCTGACGCGCTAATCATTTTTATTAAAAACAAAATTCAACAGCAAAAATATCCGCAAAACTTGCTACTAAGATGACTTGTTAGTTGTTATCGATTAATTAATTAAAGTATTAGCTTGCTTTATGAAATTCATGTCTATATACAGATATGCAACAGCTATGATAAGAACCTTTTTCCTATTTTCTGCGTAGACGCATTGCGCGAGGCTCCTGTGCCGAGGCACGGTTTCCTCAGGTTCCTCCGCCCTCGCGGGCTTCGAGGCAGTCTGTTCTAACTCTTCTTGCTTCTTCTTTAGTTTTGATAACGTAGACTCTGATAACGCCATCTCTCGGTCCACCTGGGGATATAGAAAAGGCACAGTGAGGTACATACTTGAAATATTTCTAGGGGTTAAAATTTACTCTTTCAGTTTTGGAAATTCATCCTTACATGAAAGCTAAAAAGGCAAATTTGACAACAAAGTTGATACTTCAAATGGCAATCAATTGTGACAATATTCCAGTATTCCTCACTTTAAACCAAGACAAAACGAAGAGAGTACAGTGAATAATTACTAGTAAAAGGATACTAGGATTTAAACTAGGTTTTATAAATGCAACTTAGAGATAGATACGGCTAACCTTTCTTATTGAGAACGACTGTAACGGTTTTGTTAATAAATGATAGTTGTCGTACCTTGGATATTTGTTGTAATAAGTCATCCTTGGTGGTCCTGAAGCTCTGATCCTCCATCGTGGGCTCCGAAGGGGGATTTGGAGATAGTACTTCTACTGTGCTATACTGGTTCACCGGCTCCTGGAAGGTACAAAGATCATGTTAAAGCAATGGATTTTTTTCACCTAAATGTGTAAACTAATATTTAGCTGTAGTGCTTTGGATGACGTTAAACCTTCTAGCAAATTCCCAAAATTGCAATTCCATTCCCAAATTCGGCAAATTCCCAGTCCAGAAGAAGTCGGGTGAATCTCTAAAGATACTCAAAAGCATACGAGTATGTGATCATGGGCTTTCGAGAAATTTTTCATGTAAAGTCAAAGAAAGAACCACCCTGCAGGCAACCAAGTCTCTATCACCAGTATTGGAAGAATCCTATCTCTAAGAAATAAGATGTGATATCTGATTGATACTGACCCTAGTATCAACCCTAAGCGGCTGATGATGTGACAGTGGCGTCCGATCAGCTGTGAGTCTGATCTTCTTGAAGGGCGGAGGGTCTGCGGGAGGCGGGTGGTGCGCGGCCGGCGCGGGCGGGGGGAGGTACGCCGCGCCGAGCAGCGACACGCGGCCGCCGCGGTACTCGCCCGCTCCCGCTGCGCCCGCGCCGACTGCGCCCACGCCGCCCACCGACCCCACCGCACCGCCGCCGCGGACGTAGCTGCTGTCCCTGGAACACAGACATTCCTTGTTAAAACCAACTTCACCAAAAGAGTACCGGGAAGAACAGGGTGACATTGTGTAAACATACGCTAATATTTATTGGTCGTTCACCCATCACTCATCGTCTTTAGTAAAACATGTGGATGCGTCTGCTCAATACATCTCTTTCACAACAAATGCACGGAACAGATCATAAGACAAACCGCAACTTCAGCATGCGATCTTTATATCATGCATCAACAGAAATCTCCGAATGCGAGCTCTAACAGCCCATGAAAAAATGAAAAGAACTTCAGAGACTTCCTTCTTTCTTTTATAGACGTGTATCCTGGTTATATAGAAATTGAAAAGTTCGAACAGCTCTCCCAAGTCGGCATAGAAAGGTGTTTCGGAAGTACGTCACGTGTGTATTGTGTCTTAAATTAAACTAGTTATTAGTTGTCAACTAGTTTTATAAGGTTTCACTAGGTCTTCAGTTTTGTAGAAAGGTCAGTTTCGTTTCGAATTCGATGCCCTTGTTTGGCCTTCGAGTACCAGTACCGAACGGTCAAAATATTCCATTTGTGACTTACAGAAATTGATATTGATGGACATGTTTTCTAAATACGACGAACAATTTGGATCGCAACCAAGGGCAATTGACGGACGTGTGTACGATGCTACCATAAATAAAACTGCAGTAAGCGTCTGAACTCAGAAATTGGAAACTCTTATGGTAGGTACTGGTTTACTCCAACCAATAGTTTGAGAAACACAACTTTTACTATCGATTAATCAATTTTTGATTTCCCGATGATAATTCGATGCCGCCATTAACTTGCAACCGTTATCGAACTTATATAATTTGGGGTGTAAAACCCAAATAACCTTTAAAAGAAAACTTTCTTACAGGTACAATAATAATAACGACGCTTACAGGCGGGTAAAGTAACAGATGGTGTTTCCCATTGTTCGTGGGGTGGCCGAGCCGATGGGAGGGGTTCTACAGCATTTAAATAGTCGAAGTAAGGGGTGCATAGCATAAAATGTTCTGGACTACTAATCAATGGATAAAAGTGTCTGTTACGTCGATTACAGACAAGGAAATTGCTTAAGTAATGATAGGTACATGGTTGGAAAAAGGGAACGTTATAGATTCTCATAAACCTTTTTTAAAGAATTTATTAGTAAGAACTCTTTGGTGATGAAACGACAGGTAATTGTTAACTCATGTATCAGTTAATAGCTATGCCATAGTTTTTGATCTAATATTAATTTAAGATAGGTTGCCTCCTGCATAACAATCTTATTGTCCCGTTTTTCACGTGTCTTCGCGTGGTAATAATACCTCCATGTTGGGATGCCTTTAAATGTCAACCGTCAATGACCTCAATCCGAAGTTGTTTCGCATGCAACACAACAGATGGCAGGCGTAACCCTATTTTAGACCGTATCGCCTTTCAAAGCAAGTCATGAATTTAGAGATCATTATTGTGCAAGTTTTTGTACTCTTACATACTCACATATAAAATATGGTCGGCTGAATTATTTCGTAGTTAGCCGCCAGCCATTACATGGGACGAAAAATCTGACGCAGCGTCACCATTTCAGTAATCAGTACCTACCACTGCTCACTTCCATTTGCTTAATTTTAACATTACTTTATTCTTTGAAAAAAATCTCCATTCCGCATTTGACATTATCAATTTGGCTGTCATTTTATTTTTAAACGCTACCGAGCACAGATCATTGATCGTATACAGCCTGGTCAAAAAAGCCTACATTGTATACTGTGTAATTCCTTGAAAAAAAAACAGGATTGAGAACCTCCTCCTTCTTGGGAAGTCGGTTATAAAAGTAAAAAGTATTTTGATGGTATAAAAATAAATAATCCTACACTAACTGCAATCGCACCAAAGTTTTTATTGAAAAGTCACTTAAATAAACTTTTGAACAGACTGCATCGATGAATGCCACTTAAACTTTCACTGAACTTAATAAACGATCTCGTAAATGTGGCTGGTTGTGAAAATAAATGCGTAGGTATTGTTAGTAATCTGTGGCCGATCGCATGCCGCGCCGCGACAAGGCCAAGGTTGAGCGCGGGGGGGAGAGAGAGCTAATAACTGTAGCCGTGGCAGGGTCGCGAAGTTCACTTCAGATTTATACAATGTACTTTTTAGTATATTTTTTTAATACGTTTCAATTTTGTGTCTTCTCGCCAGCTTCTTTCCATAAGGAAAGTAAATTAATGAATGCCTGAGTCATGAGCACATGTCCTATACTTTAAAACTGGATCGCCACTTATGGAGATTATGGTTTTTTAAGTCTCCTTCACATAGTAAGTATAAGTACTATAGCTTCGTTGACCTGCAGTCACATGGCGTGACTGCTGAGCACGAGGTGCTGGTTTGATAAGAAACATTCACAAAGCAGTCTCGATTCTGGAAGTTGCTGATGGATTACACTTCTGCATAGGAGTACCTACAATTTTAGTAAGGTCTTACACCTAGTCTATCTCCGAGCGTGTCGGATTACTGTCCTATCGTGCTATGTAATTGAGGGTATGGAGAGTTCACCGGCTGCCTGATCTCCTTAGAAATAACAACCCGACGCCATTATTATTATTACCTATATTATAGTAGTTTCATGTCAAGTTTCGCACCAAAACGTCAATCATGATTGAAAATGAACTTGAACTATTTTTATCTCTATAAGAGCAAATGATAAGGATTTTCCTTGCGCCGCTCGCAATACCCGCGATGATACTGACCTATCAAATACTCACATGGTTTTATCGTACCACATTTTTAGATTGCAACATAAGCGAGAGACTTTCCTGCACGACGTGGCCACGCCATCGCCCATACATTCACGTTTTAAGAAAACTGTACATAACCGGTTCTGTTTCTTGGAACGTGGGTTTATAAATTGTGGTGTGTTACTTTTATGACAGATAACTACAAAATCGTGGCTGGATGTAAGTAATCTCATCCTGTTCCACAAAACTAAGCTAATGCTATAGACAGAATGTGACGTAACCGTGGCGATACGTGACAATACGCGTCCACGCGTCTTTATTTAGCACGCCACGTTGGCCACCACGTGGTGGCCGGGCTACGACGCGCGCTGAATAATAATAAAAAAATAAACATTGAACCGAACGCGCCCGCCAACAGGACTGCCAACATCATGAGAAAAATGTCACGTATTTGCGAGTTCTAAAATGATGAAAGGTCTTTCGATGCTGTTGTTCGAGTGTTCCCTTTTAATCTGCTTAGAAACTCTATTTTCGTATCATTTTTAAGGCCATAGTAAATGAATAACGGAACTGAAGAAGGTAGGTAGACATTACTGTTAATAACTTATCTCTTGTCTTGCATTCCAACGACGAGTTCATTAGTACCTATTTAAATAATCTATACGTAGATAAGTAAATTATTAGTAGATATTAATAGTACTATTGTACTTATTGTTTATCATATGACTAATAGCTACGGGACTTGACATAGCGACAATGAACAGTAAATTGTATGTTTTCCGCAAAAGTAATAAAATAAATATTCAGACGGCGATTTTTGGAAGATTACATGGCAACACACATTAGCTACGTACACGGTCGTGCGTGGCTGTGAAGGTGAGGAAGGTACCCTACCGTAAAATGGCGATAAAATTATGCAGAAACAATATTTTAATAAAAAAACACGTGCTTTTCGTCGACCACGGACGGAGGTGATTGAGCTCAACAATCGCGTGATGTTATTTTTACAGTTTTATGTACGAAAAATTTAAAATTCGCAGGAGGTGGAACTAATACTAAATTTCCCACGTTTTTATTGTTTATATTGGTAGCATTGATGAAATTCTTAATTATTTTATTGCTCAAACTGTTAAGTTTACGATCAATTTATTATTATTTATGTGAATTCATCACCGTTACTTATACTTATGCATGATTCATATCCCATTCCAATAATGACTAATTCTAAACAAAAAATATTAGCATTTGTTAATTCTGAGTACCTTTTAACAAAGTCAAAGAATCCAACTGTTTTACACAGTCACACAGCTCAGATTGTTGGGGTCCAACAAGACGAAAATAGACTTTAGAATTAACAAAAACATCGCTATCTTAATTTTTATTTTGGGAACTTAGTAATGCAGGTGGCATGGTACAAATAAAAACGAGTAAAATGCATGTGAATGATATTTGTCGGTTGTCGGTGCTATTTGTGACACCTTTCATAATTCGAGGCCGGTTGGACCAACTCCAGGTGTTTGTTTGCAATAAGAATGCACGTCGGAATCTGGCTCTTAACAATCAAACTGCTGTTGCTAGTCTTTGTGTACATTTTTCTTAAGATACGCTAGGGGAAGTAATGAAAAGATGAACTATTGTGTAGTGTTAAGATCTTTAGAGATTTTCACCATAATAGTATTTTTATTTTATAACAAGATCATTTCAGTTTGAAGGGACGTACCTATTTAATGTACAGACGCCAGCACATCAGGCTACCCGTAAAATTTTCCCAATCAAAATGCTTTAGCGATAAAGTTGAAAATCTAATAAGGAAATTTGACAGATTGTAGTAACTTGACGTGCTGGCCTCTGTACCTAATGGCACAGTCTCTGACAGACTCAGATTTACAAATAAATATCAGTCAGCGAAAAATTCCCGAAAAATCAAATGTATTACATCATCAGACAATCTGGGATTTTCCATTTTGAATTAGCAGAATTTTTTAGCTAAACTTAACCAGGTTATTACAAAACCAAGTTTTAAAACAATTATTCTTGTTCGCACGGTGAAATCTGAAGCCGGTTTCTGGTAACGAAGTATAATGGACCTCATTAGGTGGTGTTTCAGATTATTTTTGCTTGTAAGATCGTAAAGAAATCTCAATTAAAAGAGTATGTATTGTGCAAAACATTGTAATCGCTTCCCATGGCGGGTATTGTCGTAGCTAGACGGGTATTATATCTCCCAAGCCTGCAGTGAGCCTCAGGGCTGTTGCACTCACTGAATTAATCATCAGCCTTTTCATTGTTCCACAGTTGGGCACAGCACTCTTCTCATACAGAGAAGAAATGAGCGTTAACCACCACGCTTGCTCAGGGATTGAGGTTTTCATACTGGAAGTCCAGGTTTCCCCAAAATGTTTTCCTTCACCTATCCGTAATCATTGATGTCCAAGATACACTTCACACAGAGTGTCAAAAGTTACATTGGTACTTTCTTGACCTGAAATCGAACCCGCATACTATTACTTGATAGGTGCTTGAACCACCAAGCCACCAAGACTTCGGTTCGACGTTTAGTGGTTTACGAATTAATAAAAAATTTTACTACGAATTTGACTCAAATTTCTAAATTATAACAGACAAGAATAATGCCTAAAATAAATATAGGTTATTCATCACGGATTATTTGTTAAATACAATCTTGGAAAATCAAGATGGATTTAGGCCATTGAGATAAATATGTTAAGATAAAGAAAGCCTTGTCCGCTAATGATATGCCATCAATAACGTTATATTCCACCATCTTCAGTGCAAGGTCCACCAAGATCACACACGAATGTTACATAATTAAAACATAAATAAACATTCTTTCGTTTAAACTTCGTAGAGTTTCAACGATTTCTATAAATAATTACATGAAAATTTAATTTGGCGAAACGCTAAACATAAATTAGCGTGTGACGTCACGATTGTTTTTAATAGACAGCGAAAAAATATGGTACGCGAAAAACATGGCTGATGTTTTTGTAAATTAACGCGTAGTACGCCCGCGGCGCCTAGGGATGTTCGTAATTTTATCAAAATATTTTCCAAGGCCTTTGTTATTGGGCAACCCTAGGCGGTACAATGGTGTTGTTTCCTTATCACGTCGTAATGCCGGCTCACATTGTTCTGTCTGCAAGTATAATCCGCGTAAAAGTAGCGTGACAGCTCCTCAAAAAAAACCCATTCGGATAATGACACTATTAACGTAATACTAGGGTTTATATCAGATGCTTAGATATAATAATAATAACAAACGCTGAATCATTGATATGCCAGATAAATGTGTAACTTGTTGCGGCCAGTCTCCACGATATTTGTCCCTGAAGTATAATCAGAACCCCTCTACTTAATATTTATTATGAACATCATTACATGGCAGTGTGATATATACGATGTTAGCAAATCCTTATAATTTGTGCGCAATAAATAATCAAGTCGGTTTTACATTAGAGTACTAGGTCATTAATTCATTCATAATATAAAACCGCAATTACATACTAAAAGATAGGCACAAATAACTTAAACCCTCTTGGCAGTCGGGTAAAAACCAGCATTGCTTCCCTATTTCTAACGGAATTTACTGTGGATTGTGGAATGGTAGTATTTCTTTCAAATTGCGAGTACTGCGGAGTCACTTGATGGCTTTCCAGCACTTACTTTAGAGTGATTTGACTACCATCCATGTACTAACAAACAATCAGAAACGTATATTATCTACGTAAGTTTAGTAGTTCTCGTAATAAAATAACTGTATCAGATATACATATAATGCACTACTTAAAAACTCGAACAATATTGTTAGTAAGAAAGTCTTAATTTATTATTCCATGAATTCTTTCCTTCCTCCATTCAAATATCATAATTATGTATACAGAGATCTTCGATTTATACATACGTCTTTACATAATGCAATAATCACAAAAAGTTTACATATAAACACGCAATAGCCAGTTATCAACATAGCCTACTTTTGCAATTCTTCGTACAAGAAAACAGAAGATTATCTAATCGGAAATCGAGTCATTGTTTGATTTGGAATACGTATATCCAAAACAAAATGATAATTTTGGTATAAAACGCAATTGTTTTCTCTCTCGCGGCCATAATTATCAGTTTCTGCTTAAAATATAACGTGGACCCTGAACCCTTGGATCTCGATCTAAGTTAAAAGCGAAGTTTCCCATGCTCGCTTGGAGATAATGGTTATGAATGACAACAGGGACGCTTGGCATTAGCAGTGGGACCGCGCGTGACGCCCCCCTCCCTCCACTAGCCAGACGTGACCAGACCATTAATAGCTCACGTAGATAGGACAATTTCGCAAGAATTCTTGTGAATAAGGCTGTGATGAAGGAGATAGTTTCGTCATAGTATTGGTACATAAGCATTTCAAGCTTGCAGATATCTCTGAAGATCATTGACAAAATAGATTTCCGAATAGTTAATTCCTTTCTATTTCTGTCAATAAGAAGTCTATGAGAAATTGCTAGAAATAATTTGCTAGATGAATTAGCAGAAAAGTCTTATACTTATCCCTTATTACCGTGTATGCCTTATTATGTCGGTGTGGGGACTGGTTAAATAAAACAAGTAAATGGCAACGCAATTATCAAAGTCTCGGCACGTGCCATGAGGACCGTATGGCCAATGGCCACAATAGTCAGCCACTGAATAATAGAACTCTTTCCCTGATACATGCCGGCCGTCACGTTCACCAAGTCACGAAGGTTACTAAACTTCTTGCAGAAAATCAAAATAACTTTTTCGCGATTTCACGCCGAATCTAAGTACCTTTAGGACGACCTTTTCCTCTCTTCGATAACAAAACAAAAACATAAGATAAATATCGATTTCCATATCGAAAATGAAATAAGTGACAATTCAGCCAACTTTTTGGGACACCAAGGAAAGGGCAATTATGTTCTTTGAAATGACCCTTTAACGAATTATGCAGGTATATTAATGAATCGCACGTTATAGAGGGTTGTCTCTGAGTACATAATGTAAAACTTTAAACTAGGTAGAGACCCCATTATTTTGCATCACCTTTCAAAACATACCGCTTTGAAGAAGCAAAGGATCCTGCAATGTAGCAGAATGAGAATAACGAACTCTTTCATTCAACTTTTCAAAAGATACGAATTGTAAAAGTTTTTATTCATTTTTTATCTGTGAGTCTCGACAGAAAAGACTTACAAAAAACCATACTTCGGCGAGTGTTTTTGCGAATATTTCACAAAATTGTGAAATGCTTTTATCAAGAATAAAAAATGCGTGAGCGAGTAAGTAGGTAATTGATATTTTTGTGTAGTGAAATAAGATGACGTTGCACGACCTAAATGTATTAATAGGTTTGAAGGTAGAACAGTAGACGGTTCAATCAAATCAATAGACGCTAATAAGTTGAACGCGCTACCAATTTAGTACCCTAGATGTTAACAGCGACTAAATGGTGGAGTCAAACAACTCGTTTACTTGTCTCACACGTTTCAAGAACTGATTGTGTCAAGAACCTCATTAGAAGTGCGGTTTATGGACTGTGAAGATGTTTTAAGCGGCATCAAAAGTATTTAACGGATACTTTATACGGTAATCTTTATATAAAAATAAAGTTTCTAGAAACTGAATAATAAAATTAAGCGTGCACTTTAAACTTAGATCAAAGATAAGTTAAATTACACGAGTAATGTTTGGACGTCTTCGCTCGCAATTTACTCATCAATCAGGCTGCCAAGCGAGGATTAAGGGAATGTCCTAGGATCGTTAGTTTGATGTCAGTGTGAGTTCAATGTCCAGTAAGAACTACAGACTGATTACTGAACTCAGTTATATGTATATAAGGAAAAAATCGATCGAGGCCAGAGGGATAAACAGTGTGACCTAAGACTGGACGTTTAATTCTTAAGCTGCAACGGTTCATTACAGAAATTGGATTTTAGCTTTAAGGTGGCTTTTACGACTGGCAACAGTTAATCGCCTTCAAAGCACCCTGGGCATTCAACCCTGCTACTAAAACGGCTCCATCACTCCTAAGCAGGGTCTGACTTGTTTGTGTGTACGAACTAAGTTTCCAGTAATAGCTTTTATGTTACTCTAGCTAGGAACGCTTTCTTCAACTTCAAAGTTTATTTGGCTCGTTATGGACAATTCGAAGACTTTGTGGGCATTTGTGGGATTTCTATGGCGAAAGGTGTTGGATAAACGTTATGTTCCCTTTTAGGGTTATGTACTGTGTGTTTTGACTTCAAAATCAATTTACCTATATGATAATGCCGCCGATCCATATCCTGGCTGGTGCAGGCGCAGCTGTGCGGGCGGGTATGGTTGCGGCGCGTAGGGCGCCGCGGGCGGAGGCCGGGGCTGCGGCGGTGCCACCACGCCCCCCGCCGCCGGCTTGCCGCCGTACGCCAGCGCGCCGCCGCCGTGCCCGTGATCCGTTTGCCCGGGCCTGGAACAACCGAAACTGAACATTAGAAACTGGTATGGAAGCAAAGGAAAACAGCTAAAATCTAGGAGAAAACCAGCTGCTTACACTGATTAAGATAAGGGGCGTTAAGGTACTTGAACTACCTGGGTATAGTGGTTTACTCCGAAATTAATTGTGAAGATACGAGTGAAAGAATAATGTTTTGCTCAAACGCACAAACAGTTTAAATGTTCCTCTAAAGGAACCACACGACTTTTTGTGAAACAGCAACTTAATAAAAAATACACATAAACCTTATAATAGAATACATGAAACCGATTCGCACTTCGAGAACTCAAATAACCGTCCGTCATCAAATGTTGTAATTCTGTTCAGATTTTTTGTCCACACATTGAATATAGAAAAAGTATAATGGAAACCATCATTCGTTGTCTAGACACCGAAACTTTCGCTTTCAACACCATACAACACCATACATTCACTCGTTTAACTTGCAAAATGAAAACAAATACAGAAACAGTACAAAAAATGACTATTATCTGTAAAATAATAATGACTTAAAATTGAAATAAGTAAATACGCATGTCGAATAAGCCGTTATATACGTAATAACAATAATAAATAATGTGACCGATATCCGCCCGCAAATAACTATGACGCATGGGTCAGTCACCCTACGCTCACGGGATGACGGTGAGCGCCGGATGCTCGTAAAAACGCTCGATTAATACATAATATTTCTATGTTTCCATCGGATTTAGACTACGTTATCTTATGTAACGAGTGGTTCCATGATCCGGTTACAATTACCCAAGTATTTCAACAGAAAACTTCCTCAGTACAAAACTGATAGCTATACATTCGTTGACGTAAAAATCTGCGACGTTCAACCGAGAGGTTCGACAGAAATTCGGAGATGACAAGTAGAAAAAAGAGAAGAATAAAAATATCCAAAGAAAACATTTAACTTTAAATTGACATATTTTTACCTTCTCGATAACTCCAACTGTGATCAACAACTAGTGATCAGTTTTGAAGCGGAATTCATGATGGCATGATATATGCGTATCGCATATGTCGGACAACATTTCTTTCTTCACTAAAGAAACAAATGTTTATTCAATGACTGATACAAGTGTTCACGGTTTATTGCTGTTATTAACAGGAATTCACATTTAAACTCTCTTATCACAGCCAAACACCGTAAAAATTCTGTTGCAATTTTTGCTAAAGAAAATATGACCATATTAGATTCTGAAGGTGATTCTAAGTGAAGTAAGAACAGTCTCAAAAAGTTGTGGTGGCCTAGTGGTTATAGCACCAGACTCTTAATAACGAGAGTGAGAGTTCGATTCCAGATCAGGCTAGCACCAATGCAAGTTTTCTAAGTTAATGAAATGACTAAATGACAGAAGGTGAAGGATGGAAACCTGGACTATAAAGTCTGAAATCACCAACCCGCATTGACCAAGCGTGGTGATTGAGGTGAGGCCTGTGCCCAGCAGTGGGACAATAAAAAGGCTGATGACGAAGAACAGTCCACCGGCTACGCCTAGGTGTTAATTTTACAAAGAAACTAACGTAGTCATCTATGTTTATGAAGTGTTCACAATAGTGCAGCGTACATTGTGTTGCCTCATGCACAAAGGTGTACTGTTTCGGAAACAATGGTGTGTGTGTCACTGCCGCTGAAAAGTTACGCGCTTAGATAAGCGGGTTGCGAATGTTTGATGTTGGTAAATATGCGCCTATTACCATATCTACCGTTAATAAATACTAGTACTAGGTACTGTTGCTTACAAGTAATTTTAAGCGTGTCGTCAGGGATGAGTTTCTATAGCAACGAGGATATGATGAGGTAAAGTCCGTGTTTTTCCTACTGAATGTGTAGACTTTCAGCAAATTAATAAATTTTCAACCTTATCAAAATACCGGAAGGTAAATATTCTATTGGTACAATTTGACTGATTCGGATAAGTTGGCTTGCTGGCGTGCTGTACATAATTAGTAGAAGTGTTAAAGAAGAAAGTTCTTTTTTTACGATATACAGTAGGATAGCCTCTATATTATTCCTTGTCGACAAATTCACAAATTGTTCAGTTATTCTGTCAGTTGGTAGTAGAGTAACGATTGTGTTGCGTGCTTGGAAAACCAAATTCTAAGCTAGGGATATAGAACAGCGGTTAAATATCCTATAATGTTATTTATGGTCTACTTTGTGGGTTACCAACGGACCATACATAGAAAAAGAGACGGAAATACAGAGATTTTATTTGCAAACTTATGTATTTGTAGTTTCGTATGTACGTATTTTGATGTTATCAAAACCTTGCATGAAAAACCTGCAAGTCATTAATATGGCCCTAAAAAGAAAAAAAATAACAAAGCATTCATCATATTTTGGGATTCTATAGAAATGTTGGCAAGGGCACTTAGATGGTTTTGCAAAAAAAGGTTCAGGTAATAAACTTGGTACAATTTGAGGTGGCTCCTGAGCATTGACAGTGCGCTGTTGTTCAGTTATAAAAAGCCAACAAACTTAATTAAATTAATCCGGATATGGTTTTTTCCTATTTATGTACTCAAAGAGAAATATTTTTTTAAACATCTACATACATGTGCTACATGAGCCATGAGCAAGGTGGCATTCAAGAAAGAGAAGACAGATTTTCGTTTCATCTTAAACATTCCTAAGTTAAAACGTTAAAACAATCACGATTGTTGACAGACAAAACTAAACGCAACAAATTCCAATATGGCGAGATGACACAATCCTTCGTAAAACAAGGAAAAACGCAAGTTCCTCAAGGAAGAGTTTTGGCCGAAAGCTGTTATGTGCCGCCGGTCTTTTGCAATTTTTGACCTTCAAAAAGTGCTGTTTTGCAGCCAAGTTTGAATAAATGATTTTGAGTTTGAGTTTGAATATTGAAAGCCTGAATAAATAATAACTCAGTTACAGAGTAACAGAATGCAGACCAACAACACGACAGATGTCCGCGATGACTCACACTGTCTCAAGCTATTGTGCGCGCGAACAACGGTGACTGACTCACAACTCACACACACCTTACTCGGCTCGGATGCGAATCCAATCGACATTTATGTATATGCACATTTGAATTAAAAAAAATAGTACAACAGCATGAGGATAGAAGATTAAATTCAAATTAATTTCAAATAAATAAATTTTAGGACTCTCACCCAAAATCATCAAAAACATCCTGTCTAAGTGTAATTTGGACATGACTGGTGGTCCTATGACTACGACTGAGTCTGGCATGCGATTCGAAGAACCAATAGCTTTTTACTCATAAGTAGGTAATATAACCAGAAAAACCTTCCATTTTCAACACGATAAACCCTCTGAATTTAAACGTGTCGATAAATATCTTTAGGAAAAAAATAAGTAAGGCTCATTGTTGTCCCACCGTTTGAAAAATGAACCTTGTCACGATACATTGACCTCGTCATTGAAAAGACATAAAAGGTTCCACTTCAGAAAAAATACTAAGAATTTTCTCGTTTCATACTTCTCTTTGATATTTAAAAATATGTTTCAATAAAAGAAGTAGGTAGGCACGAGTTTTCATACCTAAATGACAGTTTCTCCAAGTGGCTAACTACACTCTAGCAAAAACCACAAAGTTTAACAGGTAATACCGAGCAATTTTTTCAATGTGATAATTTGTTAACATGACCTTTCAATAATGTCTTAATAGCCAACCAGCTCAGAATGGCATTCGATGAGTTCATGTATCTATAGCCTTATAAATTCTAGCGCAGTATTTTTCTACAGCGAAAACTGCTTTCTAAAAAACAAGAATGCGTAGTTTTGAGCAACAAACACGCCAATAAAAGTTATTTATCGTTGTCTATTCTTAGAAAAGGTGAAATCTATGGCCAATTATTAGGGTACTGTCCCTTTTACGCGCGAATTCAGAGGTAATAAAAAATAGGCGGTTATTTATGTTTGGGAGTCGTAAAGGATGGGGTCAGATTAGTAAGAGACTGATAAACTTCGACCCAGTTGTAGCTTGTTTTTGTGCCTAATTAGTTATTCGTACAGTTACAATCTGGTGTAACAACTTTTTAGAGGCTGTTAAGAGTGCTAGAGATGATCTAGAATGTAGTATAAAAATAAGGAGCATAGAACAACTTTACTGGTGCAAAGGCGGGTTTTTGTAGTCACTGTAGTTACCTAGCTGAATAGTTTACTGATTGAAGGTTCTATGGCGGAATGGAGATTATATTTTATGCTTAAAATGGCAGGCCATTTTGACGCGACCAAGGGTCACGAAGAGTTATTAAATTAAAAGTAGGTACATGATTTCTTGGGCCTATTTCTACCATTATCGGCTTAGTAACTCTCAAAATAGTGAATGACAAATACCATTGTTGAGTCGCGTGACGCGAGTACTCGTAGTAGTAATTCGGTCGTTCCACCATCTACAGAAATGTGGAGGGACTTGCCAATTATTACGAAATACATGAAACTTCGACTAGACAATACTCGATGATTAGAAAATTGTATGTGACCAACCAGCATTGAGCTAGCGTGGTGATTAACGCTCAATCCTTCTCTGTTTGAGAGGAGGCCTGTGCCCAGCAGTGAGACGATAAAAAGGCTGATGACGATGTGACAATTTATTTAGCTGTACTTACGAAAATCTTATTATGTATGTAATGTGTGAATTTATTGCCTGGGTGTACTAGTATAGATTTGTGTGTGTAATCTCGTGTTTGCTATAGCTGTCATTAATTCTTTATGACTGCCTGCCTGCAATACGAAATATTCAACATTGTATTTTAATATTCAGATTGGATGGTATATCCATATAAGGTATCAAATCGAAGTTGTATGATGTTAGATAACAATAACCAACTTTAAAATGTTAGCTTTACATGATAATAAAGTCACAAAGTCAAGGCCAACTAATTGCACACGCTGTTATTCTATAATAACCATTTTGGGTTCAAGTACAGAAACTTAATTATGTGAGTGAGCCAACTATATCCACGGTAATTTTATAAGTACCGACATCCTGGTGCGCACACACATGCACGGCCAGCGGTGCGCGCGCGCCACCCACGTGTCGCCCTAACCTTGACGCTGCAACTGTCACCTTTTGACATATCACGCGAGCACACAGAATTAACATCGTAAGAACCACTGACATACATTTCAGAAACTTAAAAAACTTTATGGTTCCTCGCCCTCTGAGTCTCCGTCTATGTAAACAGTGATAAAGAAAATCTAGTCCAAACACAAAAATATCGATAAGGAAAATTCGGCCCTCAATTGCCTGGATAAAGAGTTAATTAACTGTACCGAAACTTGATTACCTCATGCGGCAAATATAGCACCACGTGGTATTATGTTCATTAAATTGATGATAACATTAGTTGGTACCTACATATTGTGCAATGTTTTTGGTGGAAAACATCCGGGACAGCAGTAAATAAGGCCCATAAAATTGACTCGTTATTATTTGCGCTCTTACTCGCATACCAGTATCTTAAATTCCCAGGATAATAGGACGAATAGCTCCGTAAGATTTTTTTAATGCCGCCGTTTCAAAATTGTAAAACTCATTGTTCGCTTTCCGTTCCTGAAACACAATTTTCGCGTAGGAGCCAGGCTTTCTTGGCATTTTGTCCATGGAAAGAGATTCGGGAAGTCTCTTCGCTTTTCCTTCATACAACACGATGTTCGTGTGACGTGTGTTCGTGTTTAGTTTTATTCAACTGGATAGTTAGTATGTGGAAAGGCAACATTCTGCTGTTCAAAGATAACTACACTCAAGACTGAGGACCCTGATGTCAAGTGTCAAACATAACGCGTTGCTCGCTCTTCGTACCCTATTTACATAATGACTACATCATTATTGAAGTGTACAAGAGTACCTACGCAGGCCTCTAGGTCTGTTTATTTCGTTATTTTCGAAGATACGCAAGTAGACTTCATACGTGGAATTAGTCAGAAAATAACTAAAGTTGAGTCACTGTTATTACATGTTCGTCTCGCTCGATGACTGATGCAATTTCATGTTCAAACAAGCAATTTTATTTACTCAACAATTCAATGTTGCTATGCTTAAAATGCAAAGAAATGGTTGCATGTCACAATAATTACTGTATACAGGGTGAATAGTTGCGATATGCACAAGCATTCCCTTTTATACTACATAAGTTTAGACACCTGCCCAGTGGAACTTTTCCTTTACTTGCTACTGTATTTAATGTAGAAACACGAAACTATACAGCCAGTATTGTTAAAAAAACAAAACTCCATTCTTGCACGTACAAGACATAACATCTAAAAGGGATAAAAAAACGTCCCTCCGTACCGAGATGTCTATGTATATGTCAAGACAGCGAAATCACCTCTCGAGTCGAGTGACCTTCGTTCGCTAACAAACAGCCGGCTGGCAACGCAGCGTAACGTAAAACCGCCGTCCGTACACATACATATACATTACTGTGTATAGAGATCGGATCAAACAACGCTATACTCACTATATTTATACACATGTATAAGCGCGATGACCTGCGCGCCACCCGCCCGCGCGTCCCCCATTACGTGTGACGCATGCACTCACTCCGAACGAAAGGTCACAATCGCTCGCACGCAATAAAAAATATCAAATCTTAATACTGAGACATAAGGTTCAAATTCTAACACGCAGCGTTTGTAGGTTAAGTTGCAATTGAAGTGCAAAGCGGCGGGAAAGCGTTCAGTTTTTTTTCATTTCTGTACCAGCGCAACACAAGTGCAGTGCACCGAGTAAACGAAAACAGATACTCTCCGGTTGGCGTTTAGAAGTGATGATGCGAAATGCAGCTGGCGGTCTGTCGTCCCTAATAATTACCATGTATTATATTGTCACGCCAAGCTCTGTGCGAGCTGCAGTGCAGTTACTGAGCATGGACGGATCAGAATGCTATTTGAACTAACCAACAATAAAACAAGCGAACTTCGCTTGTCCTTTCTAATCTACTATGCAAAAGAAAAAAAGAGAGTTTGAAATTTCGATTCAAAATGCCCCGATTATTTGCTAGTCGCATTGTATAAACAAAAAACTTTTCGTTCTCGTCTTAATATCTGTTTTTTTTTTATTTTTCGAGTGGCACACTAAGCAGTTTGCCTTGATTCGATTCATATAATGCCTTATTTATTAAATTATTAAAAAAAAAAACCTCTCATTATTAAATAGTTTGTAAATATGCATTCCTTCTTCTGTGTTATAGAATAACAACGGAAGCCGAAAACATAGCTCAGTTGATGTTTTTATACATAATTTAATTCATTAAATTGGTTTCACACTACTTTTCACACAAAGAAAATGCGATTACTAACCCGCATTGATTAATTGTCATGTAATTTAGAACAAGCACCTTCCGACACGATATTTAAATAACATGCCCATTAAATACACTATTACGAAACACAATTAGCATATAAAGGAATATATTAAATCCTTGGTCTTTCTTGTTTACAATTAATGAAATAGATTCTCAGAAATCTTTTTGTCCTTGGAGACGTGAGATCATTTTAACATGTTATCCGGAAAGGTGGGTGGTGTTAAGTATTATTATAATGGTACAAAATCTGTTGCTTTAAAAGAAGAAAATTCCTAATTAATCGCAGAAGTGATTTATCTTAAGATAAGCAAAACATTACGAGAGAATCTCACCATCTTAATAACCACTTACTATTTCATTGAACCTGGCTTGGTTCAACAGATGGGGAGCTTGCACGACTCCTAGATCAACAGAGATAACTGTATATGGAACAAAATAAAAACATAAATTCTCTCTAATAACCGGTACACCCAGTAAAATGGAAGAAACGAAACAAACGTTACGTGTTACTAAATGCTAGCTTATGAAAATAGTCAATATTTTACAGTCGAAAAAAGATTTGCCACAAATGATCCATAATAAAGTCACGTGCAGGAATTTATAATGATTCACCATCAACGAACGATCTGCCATCCTCAAATTTTTCAGTGGACAGTCATTCTAGTGACGCAAAAACAAATCTAACTGTAAAACTTCTCGCAGATAGACATTTAAACGGTGAACACAACGTAATGAAGTTGAAAAAATATGTCAGAATGAATAAATGAATTCGCAATGTTGTCGGACGACGGTGTTTCCACGCAATAAAAGTAACCTATATAACGTTTGGCATGGAACATGAAACACAGTCGCCAAAACTTCTACATCAAGGAGCATCAAGAAATGTCTTTGATTCAGATTGATATTTATGAAGGCCTTTATTTTTTAGCAAGGCTTCCTTTAATATCCTCCAAAAGAATCCTCAGTGAGGCTCTGTTGAAATGATTAACCTCAATGTCGACCCAACAACCCTCGAAAATTACATTCACTCAATTCCAATTTTCCCTTGATATTGTAAACGATTTTAATTATGCTCATGTCCTGACCTTGTTGGTGGCAACAAAAAGTTTTGCGCCACATTATTAATCCAGTTTCCTTAAATTTTATTATAAACTTCGATATAATTGGTGTTTCTTGCCGAAAATGGAAAACGGTACGTTCATTGTGGACAGTTAGCCGAGGTTTTATATTTTGGTTTGTTTGTTACCTAAAAACAGGAAATCGTTTAGGGTTGACAAAAACTGTGGTTTGGAATGAACATTTGATATGTCAGCTAGGCTAGATCTTAAAAAATTGCTTCTCACGTCATACGTGCATCAAATTTGTAATGTTAATTAATTAGATGATAGTCACGGACCTACTAAGAAGTATCTGTAAATAGGTGTTAAACATTTTTACGACCTCGCTATTAATTCAAGAGCCAACAATAAAAAACAAACTGCGCAAGATGGCGTAGTATCTATTTCCAGAATATTGGGAATTCCATCACGACGATGATGAGTGATCTATGAAAATCTTTAAAAACAATAGAATGGTGGATACTGGCAGCCCTCGCTGTACGATTTAAAAGTCAATAGCACAGCTTTCTGCCGTTTTCATGTAGTTAACGGTCTCATGCAAATGCATGCGAAAATGCTTACAGTCGTATTGAGGTCGTGTAAACGTGGCCCGTGTGGCGTGTTTCAGTTCTCTCAATAACATCCGCGACTCTGTGACTGGGACTGCCGAGTTTTATATAACAAATGTGCCTGTACCCACAGATAAAGAAGTAATAAGGAAACTAAAGAAGAAATGGCGTTCTCAAACGTGGAATTGAAAGAAACTGCTGTGGCAACAGTAATTGCCTGGCATGTAGCGTTGGTTTTCCAATAAAGCTAGAAAGCTGTACAGCTAATGGCGGCTGAACCAATAAAACTGGTCAGTCTACAAGCACAGCCAATCTGCAATCGATAACTTTACTAACTAATCAACTTTCGCAGGAAACAACACGTAACACAGTAACGCAATGAAAACATTTCGTGGTTCTGATGAGGAAAAACAGTATTTCTCTCCTACCTATCAGATTGACATTAATGTGCGGCTCGTATTTAAACAGAATTTACGTCGAAGCGCTAGTCAATGTTTATTTCATAACAGTGTACCAGCATTCACGTCATAACAATTATTCTTTTCATAACAATAACTTCTTTTATAAATATTTTGATTCCCGGACGCGACGATGCAGCCCAGTCAATCAAGCCACGTAGATAGACGTACACGTGTAGTACGTCCATTTTGATTCTAGTGCTAGACATATAGTAATGGTCGCATAGCAACGCATACCTCATGTTTACAGGAAGCGAGCCGGCCGGTCAATAATCGTGGTTCTGAGAAATGCCGCGCAACGCGCATCCTGCTGGTTTTACTTTCATTGATGACGTATTAATCAACTGTGTGTGTATAATATTTATTGCGTTTACGAATAGTATCGGTGTGTGCTACTTTATAACAGAGCTTTCTACTGTTAAAAGCCGTTGCTACCTCGAAATAGACCACTCAAAATGCCACAGATTCTATCGAACTGTTCGCGGAACTGGTTATTTTCAATAACCTCCAGTCCATTCACATACCTCAAAAAACCTATACTATACTTTTTCTTTGAATTAAAATACGCTGGTGATCTAAACTTGAAAACGTACCAAACAGAGCTACTGGCTGATACGAAATTAATTTTACTTGCACTGAAGTGATCAGATACTTAATCAACATTGTGAAAAAGGATTAAAAAATACGAGAAAACTTCATTTAGATTGCAACACAATGGTCAATAAACCATCTTCATTCTCTATCTCGACAAACACTAAACAAACCAGACGTATTATAAAACAAATAATCTAAATGCTGGTTCTATATATCAAAGTATTATGGGCTTGACAGAATACTATAATGTAGTGTACATCCAAGACTTGTTGATGATTCAAACGGTCGTATAAGGAAGGAGGAGGTGCGGTCTGTGAGAGGCCCGTGTAACCGTCAACTTGGATTCTGGGATGATGATAATGACTCACCTCAAATAGCAATTATTTCCTTGTACATAAGCTGTTACAAAAATAGTAAAAACGAATACAAAAAATCGAAAAACATCTCCAACGCTAGCAAATTGTCATATCACTGAATTAATAGTTATGTAACTACCTATTAAATTCTTGTTTTTGACTTCCATTTACAAAAATTATCTTTGTACTATGATCTCATTCTTAACTGTCTGTACACTGTACACTAGCTTTGATACATATGTATATTGAACCGTTTCTCTATGAATTTAATTTAATTTGTTTTGAAATAGGTAACTTAGGCTATCAAAACTATCTAGGTTAGATACTCTAAAGCTTCCTCATCTCAATATGTAATATCTAAGCAAATTCTGTATACTGGGCAAAAATTTAGGGTATGCGCAGTTTTTCTACTCTATTATGTTACTTATCAAATTCTTGCATGTATATGTATATAACACATAACTCTGTAACACCCTGTATAAAAGTTCTAATGAAACCTCCAACACGTGGTGATACGTGTTTTCCAGGAATTTATGTGGTTAACGTCCTCTTAGCTTAGAACATAATGTTTTAAAACATATATGTACTTCAGCAGTCGGGCAAGAAGTATTACGATATCAATACCATGTGACCGCCTGATGAACTTATTGAATAGAAAGTAGTTCTGTCTGTCCACAGTCTATGTATTTGTACAGAAGCGAGCACATGAAGCTACTAGAATCTAGAATTGGCGCTGAAGCATATGGTTCAAAGTTGATTGGGATTGGCAGTTTCGGGTAGCTTGATGTGTTGGCCTCTGAACTAGCACTATTTGTTTTGAAGTAATTTATTAGCAAGGTCTTCTACACTCATAATTCGTTCGTCCAGGATACAGTTGTGTGTTAGTTACCCAGTGTGAAATAATTATGAGGTCAGAGCCGATTAAAGGCTCGCGAGCTCGTCGCAAGACGATCGATGTGTCATCGACACTGCGGCAGCGAGGAGCGTGTGTGGACTTTGTATGACATTATTATATTAATAGAACTCTATAATAACTGTGTTTCAATATTTGTATTTATTGAGGGCAAATTTTACTTGACTTTCTCAAAGGATAAGTCTGCAGGACACTGTAAAACGCCCAGGGCCAGCAGCCAAGTTGTCTTTCTACAATCGTAAATGCTAGCAGAAACGACAAAAATGTATGGAAATGACATTTGGACTCACGTTATGACCACGTGATTTGTCGATTTTAAATGTCATTTCCATACATTTTTGTTGTTTATGCTAACGTTTTGCGACATCTTGGCTAAGCCTCATGTTTTCTTCAGAAATGTCTATGTATGTACTCATGATTAGGCATGCATCCAGAGACTCCTGAGAGAATCCTAGTAATTGATAAAATCGCAAGAATTTTGCAATCGTATAGAGATTCTGGTTTGGAACATAGACAAGAATAAGTACTAATTACAGACGCCAGCACATCAAGCTACCCGAAGTCGCTACCAAGTATGTCTATATGTGAATTAGGTAGTAAGTTTAATTAACGTCTATAGTATTACCGAAGTGTACTGCTAAGTATTTAAGTGCTAGTGTTTAGAGCAGAAGCTTATCAACATACTGCAGACATTAACCTATATGTTATTACTATGTATGTTAAGCCTATGTTAGGTAGGCAGGGGTTATCATGTAGCCTCACAACGCAACTTAGAGCTTGTAAACCAATTTACATGATAGAGGAGTATTTATTCAAGAATATTTTTATCTTTCGTAGTTATTTTGTCTTGTCTTACAAATAAGTGTATCTAGTACTTCCATATTTCAAGTTCGAAAGGAATTTATGGTGTGCAGATTTTTCGAACTATAAAGAGTCTACTTAAGGCTTAAACATTATGCTATATGTAGTATTTTTATTTTGACTGTAAAAGGCAATTTAGAAAAAATGTTGCGCAGTCATTTCGATTGCATGTCCCAGAATTTCTCCAGGGACCGGTGGCTCACTGAGCTGCAAGAGTAAAACGCCATTTTACTGCACTGGTGCAAGCGACATAATACTCTAAATATAGGCTAAAGGTAGGTAAGCAAAAACTTTTTGTAGATTCCAATTCGAAACCCAACTTGATAATGAATAATGGAGATTAATAAACCTGTGCATTAATAACCAGCTATTTCAGTTAATCCAGTTCTCAAATCCTATCGGGAAACTATTAGGCACGAATATTAAACACAGATAAGAATATTGTATGTATTTAAGTCTGGTGGCACAAATAATATTCGTACGAATTTCCATGAACTAGCAAATAAACAGTTTAGTTATAGGTATGATCTATAATTCTATAACTACATAAACCTGTTCGCGTTTTTCCTGTTCCATGAAGGAATAATTATGTTTTCCTAGCAGACAGTTCGACATTTATAATGGGCGTCATGTTTGTTCTTTATTTAAAGCTCAATCTGGGCGTGCGCAGACATGCATGCGCATAACATATTACTGGTTATCGCGATTTACCAAGGGCATAATGTCAGCATAAAGTGACTGTCAGCTTGGCTAGCCCGAAATAACCTTCATAGCATGAACTACATATACATTATACAGGTAGAATTAGATAGGGTCACCTTCCTTTATCGTATTGATACAAAGTTAATTAAATAATAACAACCGAAATGTTATACGTTTGTAAGGAAAAACGTTTTGTAATCAGTAGCTGTTTTGCAAGTTCAAATTACGACATATTTTGTATAATACATCATTAGATTATTCTACTCATATTCGTCTATTCATATTAAGAACAATGCCGATGCAGATAACGATTTGCTGATGTCTAGGATAGACGCTGTTGTATATCCGCTAAGCAAGGCATCAAGTCCATTTTCTGTGCACCAGGCCACATTAAGGTCAGGTCTTAAAGTCTTAAGCGTTGTTTTAGCTAAGAATAGCTTAATCATCTTTGCAAATCTGCGTATGGATCCTATCACTCGTATAACATCAATCCAATGATTATTTTTCTGCAGAGAACTTGCAGATCGATTTGTAAGGAGTATTTAACTAACAAAATTCTAACTTTACCTGCAGACGCCAGCACATTAAGCTACTACAGTCTGACTTTCCTTAATAGATTTTCAACTTTATCTCTGAGTCTGTTGTCAACTAAATGAATAAGGACCAAATGATGTCCATAGTATAGTTAGCAAAATTAGAGAAACGTGTATTTTGTGTGTGTAGAATTATAATAACCTCCTTCATGTTAGATCCTATTGGTATGCAATTAGGATGGCCAGCAAACGTCATAATTATGATTAGGTATATTGAGGAAGAGTGACAACAGGTATAGTGAGGTTACCTATAAAGACACCATAATATTTAAAGAGTATCTAGAGTACCTAGTTCTGTGTGCTATTTCATCTTGTGGCCATATCCTATTAGATCAAGCTGATCACCTGGTCTGTTGCCAATAAGTTTAATCAAACTTTGATCTCTTTCCTAGAATCCCAGAAGTAAGGCAGGTTGGCATCTTTGTAGCTACGTTAACATGAATCAGAATTTACGAAGTTACCTTTGAAGCTGCCAGCTTGTATGTTATTGCAATTTGAATTGCATTGTAAGCTTCGTTGGAGACTAAACTGGAATATGTTCTAAATTCCCAATGTGGATCCTATCTGGTAGAGGAAGTATCAGGTCTCATGGTGTGTGATCGGATATTGACTGTAAAGTAATTGATCTGCAGAAGCTGTCATACACCTTTATCGATGATGTAAAGATATCTCCACTTGGTAGAGGTGCACCCGACCTATGACCCTACAAGGGCTGTTGTTTGTGGGAGAGTTCATGTTACAACCATGTAAGATGCACTGATAGTGTCAACGACCTCTACGAACTACGTTGCAAGAATGCAACATGAGGATACAACTTCTATGTAGCACAGAAGAGATTGTGAAACAAACGTCAATAACCTTTGATACCTACGTAGTCACCACCAAATAAACGATATCACAAACTTTATTTATTCAAAACATCGAATTAAGCGATAAACAGTCACTAGCCGTGATAATGCTCACGCAGTTTAGTGAATGAGGTAATTGTAATGTCACATGACTCAGCCGTGTTTTATGTACACAATAAAAATATAACGAATTATGTATGTACGGTACCTCGTTACGATGTCAATCAACACTTCGCCAGTTTGCGTGGACCACACCATAATAAACTATAACACAACACAACACATCCACCTGCGCAGAACCATCTCACAAACGGATAAGGACCTCAATACACGTTCCCGAATGATAACGCGGCCAAACAAAAAAAAACCGGGGGTCCTAAGAAGGTCGAATCTGGTATTTTTTTTCTGGTAAAAGCTGGCAACGTCGCACGCTCGCCGGACGGACGCGCGTTCGGCTCGCGCGCCGCTCATTGGTTGAATGCGACGGCGGCCATCACTGCGAGTCGCGCGCTCGCCCAATGACGCCGCGTCCCGCACGCCCCGCCCACATCCTGCCGGCCTGTTGAATGGATTTCGCGGCAGTTGCGCTGCGGATGTCGAACGTGTTGAAAGTGTTCGATACAATATAGACAAAGGATGATTGAACCTTTCGAGGATGTGATCGGAGTGTCCAGTGACCTCTCGAAGCTAGCTTTATACGTACATTGATGAAATTCCTGCGATTAAATGTTGTGAATATATTTTAGAAAAAAAAATACAAAATAAAATTTAAAAAAAAAACCCAAGTTCTTAAGTCTAATAAACATCCTTAAATTACGTGAAAATCAAAGGTAACATAATTAGTGAGCTAAATGTGTTGGTAACGTGTCTTAGCATATCCCAATTAGTCGTCAATATCTTGAAACTTCAGGTCGGTTAGCACTCTTTTGTGTTAGAAAAAATACCTTTCTATTGAGCAATCAGTGACATCTGCATTTTTTAACTTGTACCTGTAACAATTAGAATAATTTCATTAGTATTGGCTTTATACATAGTGAAAAAAAACAGTGATCTTATAGTCGACAAGGCAATCATTATTTCTGACTAACACATGTGGCATACTAATTTTCTACTAATGTTATTTCATCGCGTGTTCCGCTGAAAGTATTAAATGCATTAAACAATTTCTAACCACAAGTACGAAAAAAACATTTTTTAACAGTTATTAAATCAACGAACATAACCTAACTTTAGTTTTTAAAAATTGTTGCGAGATATTTCGTAACATATTTTTACCTAACAACATTGACATTTCTTATCTACGAGCTAGTTTTTTTTTTATCTAACTTATAAGCATAGAATTATTTTAATACATCTGCAGAAACAAGTAATAAAACAACTCAGCTACACACTATCAATAAATGTCTTTATAAAGGTTTGTCAATTTATGGTCCTCTACTTCCCTAGCAGCTGGCATGGCGAATATTGATAATGGTGGTCCATCCATTACTGAAAGTAAGTTTTAAAAATCTAAATCAATCTACTATAAAACATATTGCGTAATCTGAACATCTCAAAGATTTGTTTTTCTTATCTTGGCATTTCATGGTTGGTGATACCCAAAGACGAGTGAGTCTTCTCCAACTTAGTAAACACATTTGACCTAATAAAGAAAAAAAAAAGAGGCAAAATAAAGACATAAAAACTGTCATTTGAAGTGAACCACAGGAACGTCGTTCATCTAGGTCGAATGCAAGGGCACCTAGCCGTCTTGATAATAATAAAAAAGATCTTTCTCTTGATAAAGCTATGAAAGAAACAGAAACTGTTATGATTTTGTTGAAAAAATAATAGGTTTTCAAATTGACAGATTTAAGATATAGGAAAACTAAAAGGTATCGGGTAACAGTAGAGAAAAGGCCTACACTATTTACCGAATATACACAAATAGAAGATAGCTCCTTACGAACTATTGAGGCTCATGACAAATCGAGGGATTTCCATGTGTTGCTACATGAACTCACGCAATAAATTTGATAATCATAGCTAGACACACAGACTAGATTGATGTTGTAAACAAGAACATAAATAACAAAAACCCTCGCCTCGTCATACTGGCGGATATCGATCGCGCATCTTCAAGAATTTGAAAAGGAGATACTGTGTTACAAGAAACTATAAACATGCAAGATGCGATAAATGTCGTAATGTTTTGCTGAGAAATCTTTGAGACGACTACAGGTTCAGTCATTTAAAACATATACACGTAGAGAGGCTAGAAATTCGATCAAAATTTTTGTTTGCTATACAGCAACTGAATTACATAGCTACGAATAGATTATTTACGTCAAACAATAATCTCTAAGAATCCCTCAGTGTCTTGGCCACAAAAACAAACTAACCAACTATGAACTTGCTTATAAGCGCAGTTCCTCTCAACAAAGCAGACTCTGGCAATGCGCCAGAAAATGTTAAGATTGAGGCGATAAAACATGCATCACATGACCATTTTAATCTACATTCACCAAGCCTCCGAGATTCTTTGAGCTTATTGAAGAACAAATCTGCGACGAATAAGAATAAATGCTAAAATTGTCTGGCTATATCTATTTGGGTTACAATTATGTATGTATGTGTAGGTGGCTACAATGTAGGTGTATAGTATCTGTGGAATGCAAGATAACGTGAGCGTCTGGCGAGCGCGGGCGCATGAGGGCGTTGCGCACTAACCCACACGAGCGCAAAACGAAAGTGCGCATTACACACACTCGTGCACATGTCCGTATACGATGCAAAACAAACTTTTCCTGTTTAAGGCATCGCTCTCGGTAAATGACGTTTCCTAGCTATCTTCAATTATGCTGGACATTTGCATTATTCAATATCTGGGATATTGACTGCTGCAAATATTCCAGTGTATGGGCTGACGGTGCAGTTGGTCCAAATAATTAATTCAGATTTGAGCTTCTACCACTCCTTGTTATGATGTTACCTACGGAAACATAAGTACTTATATCAGTGTAGAACAAGGCTGTTTTATCAGAAACCTACTTGGCCTTACATTATAATTGGTTGGAATTTACAAAGCGCAAATGATGAATGACACTATAATAGTCATAGTCTTAGTCCTTTTACTCTGAATTTGCGTAATTTGCCAAATAGCAAATAGCACTGTCTCCATAAATGCGTGTTCCCTTTTGAACTGTGAAATAATTTCTGAAGATAACTTAGATCTAGCCTGTATACACTTAGGTGTTAGGAAGGATTCTAACATTTCCTTCAAAAACGATGCCTTTTAAGGACCTCTTGTCTATATTTTAGGTTCCTTAACACGTAATATTGGCGCCAGGAGGACCTGCTACGCCTAATGAAGACATAGAAAAAATTACGTGGGTACTTCATCTCAAGCCGTTTTGGCAAATAACGGTCGAAATGAAATCAGCAGGGCAACCAAGGTCGACCCTATTCCTGGAGGGTTCGGAATTAATTGCGCTGGGAGGGCGCGTCCTCTGAGGGCGGCCGTTGCTTAGCAACCACAGTTGCCAGCCAATGATTTAGGGTTTGTAAATGCCGACCCAACGTGGGCGAGACTTTTTATTTATTCGTTATTTTATGAAAAAGCGCTTGGTATTTTGAAAGTAGGTATGCTTATGTTAGTACAAACTTAACAAGATAATTTGTATAAATTATATCACATACAATAAGGTGAAATGAAAATGCTTATACGTATTGAACTAAGTTGTAGAACAAAATGGCAACTAGATAAATGTAACAGGTTAGCCACTTACACACTTAGTTGGATAGGTATAGGTACTGTGATATTCGTAGTTACGTAATACTTAAACCGCTGATATAGAGCCAAGAATATTACATTGTAAGGCTAGTGACTAGGCCACGTCATCCAATTTATAATGCAAACCGAGTGTAATTTTTATTTGCAATCCTAGATCGTACTGACACGTGCCAATTGATATTGAGCTATGTATCAATAAGGTAAAATCTAGTGGGGTGGAAGAACAGCTGATTCTGTGGCAGTGAGGCGCCTCAAGGTCCCGGGAAGGCGCACCCCCCGGGAGAAATCTAATTTAGAGCGCCCCTGTAGCCACCCCGCGCCCCGGGCCCCCCGTCTCGCCCTAAACCGTCCGCGTACCCGGCGTACACAAACTTATTTTCACAGAAATCAATGTTTATGATGAGTTATACTCGCTGTCGCTGATGGAAAGTTACTCGGAATTATTGCTCGAAATGAATGGCAAACTTTACTTATAAAAAATGCATGGTGCAAAATCATTCGGAACTCGTTTGATGGACTGTTGTTTTCTTTGTAACGTTGAGAAGAAAATATATTCTTGCGTTACTGTTATTTACTTGGTCGAAGTTAAAAGAAAATTGTAGAAGTTAGAGATGCTTATATTGACTGCTTGTATTGTGATTCATGTTAGACATCATATCCATAGGTACTTATAAAAATAGTCGCATAAATCTACTGACATCCGTTTTATGTAACGGAGCTACGGATTCAGCGTAGGCACCACTTTGTTTTTTCCACTAAAAATACTTATGCTTGAAGCGTGCCAAATGTAATTGGGGTACGCATCGTATAAAATGATGTACAGTGCACAGTAGAAGCCAGCAGCCACCAGGCAGCCAAGCGGGACGGCCACTACAATACCTCTTGATAACAGATAACTCAGCGATTGTTGCTTTGATAAAAATACGCACGGTACAACGTTGCCGCTCTGCAAAAACCCGTGCGACGTTGCCGGGTCTACACACCCGGCGCGGCGGCCATTTGCAATTCAGATGAGAGCTAGTCAGTTGTTAACTTGTTACGCCACACACTCTCAAAATAAAAACAATGTTTTAGTAATAAATTATGGCGTATCTAATGTGTGTTGCTAAATTAATCAGTTTCGCGTCATTGCACTTGTGTTTGATTTATCAAATAATCAATTAAGGCGTAATCTTTTCGCACGACACGTTGTTGCTTACCGCTCGTAATATGTACTTGATACAGTACCAACATACTTAGGAAGTTTTCTACATGTTAAGCCGAATCTTCTAACTAACAAGTTTTTCTAATTACCAGTATAGGTCTCACTTCACTGTCACTAAACTCGGAACTAGAGACAGTTTGGTAGAGTTCCCAATGGCCAACAAGCAAACTAAACCGTCAATACTGTTTATGAATTCAGGAAGTACTGCCAGGTATTCTATTCCTAGAACGGCAAGTAAGAGTTACTGAACGTTATATGGAAAATTACTCAGTACATACCTAGTAGGTTGTTCAGAGTATACGGTGAATTTGTCTCTTGCAATAAGCTCGCCTTTTATTTTCTCCTAGCTGCCGACAGGTTTCACCTACAACCCATCGGAAGCCTGTCCTGATAAACTGAGCTCCAACAATGAAATCATTTTTCAGTTCACTCCAGTCATTTTCAAGTCAACATATAAACTCTTCAGCATTTTTGGCTTGTTAGTAGGTACAGATTTGAAACTTGTTACAGTCCAAACTCTAAATATAGGTATACTGTGAGACTGAGGAAAAACAGCGTATCGTTACTTGCTGTTTTTTACATACAATACCTATTGGTTATTCATCTAGTTGTCTCTATGTTATTGTTATTGAAATGTCAGTTAATGTGCGAAATTCTTATGTTCTCAACGAACTATTGCGGGCGTCGCTGTGTACAAGGCCAGGTTCTTGATCTGCAAAATTACTACGCAGTTGCAGATATTCAATGACAATAAGTACGTGAGTAACTCTGTAGACACACAATGTACGCCAGTAGCTACATCAAGCTACTACAATCTGTCTTTCCTTAACAGATTTTCGTCTTTATCGCTGCAGCATATTAAGGTTCAAGGTTGATTGACAAAAATTTTACAGTTTCGGGCGGCTTGATGTGGGTGTCTTTACCTACATATTACCTAAGAAAAACTACTGTTTCAAAGATCTTTCATGCACATGAGAAGATAATATTCTATTTCCTGCCAAAAATCACATTTCATACCCACGTGCAGTATTTTATAGACGAAGTTGCATGTCTTCTCAGTTGCCGCGCGACATTCTAGTCGAGACCGTCAGATCAGGTTTCCGTCAACGGACGTATAGACTTTCACGAAGCCATGCAAAATTCGCACAACTTTTAAATGCAATATTTTTTCATGAATAGCATAATTTATGAATTTGCTTTAAATCTGTCATGATTTTCATTATTGAGCCGATTTTTTACTTTGGCATTTAATCATCTGTAGTGTGTAAGCCGATGATGTCGATGAGGTTAGCTTAAAGCATTTACTTGAGTTATAGAAGAATCTTTAGCTCACTCTTGTGTAGCCTACTCTATTTCAGAAAGCATAAACCACAAACAAAATGAAAGCAGCCGCAGAAAACGCCATTAAAAATAAGAAGAGCAAAAAAGTAAGAAGAGCAAAAAAAGTATGTTGCAAACGCTTTATGTTCCGAACGAATACTTTCATTATTTTCTTTCCTTTGGCAAATAACTCCAGTTATAAAAGGCAGTCTCGGTAAAAATGAATGAAACGGAAATATTGTAACAGACCATGGCATAGTAAACCGCATGGTGGATGTGTGCCAGGAATAAGTGCTTCAGTTATTTGTTATAAACATCGAGTCTCTGCCAACACTGATTTGAACTGATCTTTATATATTCTGGCATAGCCGCAGTAACTGAAATAAACAATATTATTATTATTACTGACAGACAAGCACGTGTTATGTTGAAACACGAATACCTTATATGTGACCTTACGTGGAATAGGCGAATTAACTATTTTTCTGAACATGGCTGCCAATTCAATAATTTTTGAGTTCTTGTCTAAATGCACTAAGCTATAAACTGTGCATGTTATGTAATCAGACTTAGCATGTGTTGCAAGTCTGCAAAGCCGCCAGTTTGGCTAATAGCCTGGAATCAACGCAAAAATACCGCAATATCTGAATAAATTTCTCTCGGAGAGCCAGCGCGGCAAGGGATATTTAGATTTGCGTCATAAATCGCTAGAGCTAGCGTTATTAAGATTTTGTGCTCGCTCTCCCATAGTGCATCGTGTATCAGCGCATGTAATGAAATATGTATGTCATGATGTCGTAAAAACACTGAAGGTATGATAGCTTCTAGGAATAAGGGACTAGGACAATAAGATTATACGTCGGAAAGGACTCATGTTGGGGAGATAAAATCCTTTGCAGCAAAAGTTTTACGAAGACCTAGTCGACTCGGTGCCCATGCCGGGTGAAATGATTTTGCGACGATACGAAACGCGGAATGGGTTGGGCAAATGGATTTTGGAACGGGTATAAACCCTTCCGCTGACACAAATAGGAATAATCCACCTAAAACGGGTTATGAGCGGCTAGCGTCCTAGTAAGGACGAAAGGATTTAGAGCGCAGATAAAACGGGACGAAGGGGTACGGAAATCGTGCAATCAACGAAATTCCGGACCATTAACGCTGCGATCGGTCCCGATTCTCAAATCACCAGCAGCCAGCAAGCTCCAAGAGAGAAATGTTTCCACTCTTGAAATAAATGTTAAAATGTTTTCAATAGATACGCGATTTATGAGTCAGTGTTGGTTTGTCAGACGGTATAAACACACATAGGTACCTGGCAAATATCACCATCTTACAAAAATACACAAAACTGATTGATTTCATCGAGGATAAAGTATGGAAAATTGTAGTTTTTATCATATTACTAGTATGGTTTAGCCATCCATACCGAAATTCTCGACGGGCAACGGTTGACTTATTTATGAAATTATGCATGCTGTGTATGCAGCACCACACCGCAGCGAACATAATGTACAGTGATTGGTGTTGGCTAATCCAAGGAATGATTCGTAATTCATATTTTCGTTTCTCACAGCGTTATTCATTGTAATGTTACTACGTGGTAATGCTCTTGAATCGAACAGAAAATGATTAAATAAAAAGGTATTTTTTTAAATAGGTATCATGCAAAATTAAAACGCACTTGAATATATTACGGTAACGCGTTCTGACCATTCGCATGTAAGTTTTGTGAATTCATTAAAAGTTTGATGTTGCTACACACTAATTGAATGAATGGTATTTTACGGTTTATACCACGCTGAACGGCAACGGCGCGTGGCGCCCGCCCGCACCGTGCGAGCTGGCAACGTGGCGCCTCGTATCCGTCAGAGCGGCAACGCGCGCTACGGAACGGCAACGTCTCGCACTGATTCAGCAGTTAACATTCAGCGGAGAGATAGCATCGATTTATATAGAGAACTTGTTTTAATTTCAAGGGAATTGAAGGTTATATCTATTGATAGTTGAGTAATCGCTGTTCTCATTTACTGATAGTGCAACGTAAATATACCGGTCTCATATCTTTTGTTAGGAACTATAAAACTTAGAGATTTTGTCAATCGTTTATTGGGACCATGTAATAGTATTTTTATAATAGGTAGGTACGCTATTGTTATAAAATCACTAAAACTGATATATGTACTTAAGCAAAGATATGTACATTGTCTAATTCGATCTTTCATTCTATAAAATGAAACTCGTGCCTACTACAAGGCGCTTTGCATAGTAGAGTTCAATATGCACGTTTCATTTCACACAATATTATCCCCTCAATTCTGACCAGTCTATCAAAATATCAAGGTAGGTAGGTCTAGTTATTTAAATAGACACGGAGGTATTTAAAACTAAACGCCAACGCTTCCACAAAAAAAGTTCTGTGATTACTTTTTTCGCCCACGAGGCACTTAGTCTGCTAATGGCTAAGACGTGAAATGGAAAAGCCAACCAAAATAGGCTAAACAGCCAAGCCCGGTTATGCATTGCTGTTTTTCATGGCGCAGTCTTGACGTACACACTGCCATGCGCATTTTGAAAATGATTTGCTTTTTTTATGCTATTGTAGCAAAAAAAGCAATGTCCAATTTCAGTGCAAGTACCTAATATTATTCTTCTTTTTCAGTGAATTTTATTTTCCCAGACAAAATGTCTCCTTTAAAAACATGTTCTGTGTACTGTTATTGGTCCACAGTGCAAAAAACAATCTAACTGAAATGTTAGGAGGTATTTGGCAGTTAGTTCTGAATGCATTAATTCAATCTTTCATAAAGATATCTCCATTCTATAATCTGTTACGATAAACAGCGAGTTCGTCTACGCAGTCGTTCTTAGGCAGTCTTATTGATCAAGGTCAATGTCGTTTGCCGAGTAAACAAGTTCGCCGCTTAAAGATAACATTTTTGGGAGTAGCAATAGTCATAAAATTTATTAATGGCGTCTTCTACTTAATAGAGAGAATTAGGTACCTAAATAACAAAAAAAAATCCCCATTTATGAATAGTTTAAGAAAATACAAAAATATACGTATGCGAAGGTATATCAAATCCCACAGAAAACTACATTCTAAAAAACAGAAACCGTTATTTTAGTCAACTTTAATTTATAGCAAAGTTAGTACTTAGAGAGTATTGAAGCTTCACAAGTCCTTGAATGCTTTTAAAAAGCCTGTGGACTTAGGTACCTAATCCAATTACTGCACGTTCACGAATCCAATTAAGAGCTGGCTGGCATGGCAGCAAAGCATGGCAGTGATGAGTAGATTGGTCCCCACCGCGTTTACCTATATGCCAGTGCCCACAAGATCGGCATTCGGAAGTCCTAGATACCTCTTTCGGTGAATTAGCGAAAGGTTTTCTAAAATCTAGCTAAATTGTTCAACCTTCGTAAGGATTGCGACTTTCTAATAGAATCATGCACGTCGGAAAATACACCGAGAAGGCTCCAAAAATAGAGGAAACCCTAAGTTGGGTAGGGTTGTCTTTCCACATAATTCAATCGCCAATATAGTACCTAATTAACAGCCTTTCTGGGTAAAATAAATTGAGTTTCATATTTAAGTGGGATTAACTTTTTCATTAAATCCTTCATGGACAAAATTGTATAAAATCATGAATTCTAAATATATCTCCAGTTTTATGAACCTTTGTGGCAAGCAAGTGGTTGTCCTACGCTTGCATATGCGAGGGAGCATAAAGATGTAGATCTGTGAGGCCCGACAATGCACCGGATGCGCATTGTGGCCGCAACTGATGCTAACACAAAAACACTGCACATATGCACATGTACATTTTAACTAGTAAGGCGTTCATGTCTGCGAATTGCAAAAAGGCGAAGGCCAATGATAGTCGACGTAAACGAACGTTTGGTACCTAGCTCAGGTAATTCATCCTCAATGTAGATTCTAAAACTGGATTGAAATGTTATTTATAGGTCTACCACCTATCAGCTCGCTATCAAAACAAATTGGGGAACATGTATCAAATCAACGTAAACTTCAAACAGAAGAATTTCAGATATTCCCGAGTTGTTAAACTTTACATATGGGTTCTAAGAACTGGTGTATCCTGTTGTTCAGCTGTGTGGTACACACAACTACACATTTGCTTTGTAAATGTGTTTCCCGGGATTTCAATACGAGTTATGCATGAAAAAGAGAAACGGCTGGACAGTTTGACAACCTCGCTATAGACAGACCGTTTATACAGATATCGTAATGCCTACTCCTCTTTTTATCTTATCTACGTAAATATCTAAAAACCTAGAACCTAGGATATCTTGTTTAAACGTCTTCTTATTTTAAACAAGTTAAAATAAGTAATGAACTGTTTGGCTAGCAGTTTTTCTCAGCACAACTTTACCTAATTACTGTGCTATGGCTTTTTTGCCTGAAGCAATTTATTTAGTTCCACGATGTAATTTACTATGTGATTTTTCGCAGACATTAATAAATGGATTAAACGAACTTACCAAGTGAAGTTCAATCCTTATTATATGAAGAAATTAGTCCGAGGTATATATACTAGCAGCAGCCGCCTTCTCTTCACTCTTCGACGCGATTTTTTAGATTTCTGCAGGAAAATAAAAACAGCACCTGGCAACACCGCTGTCCGCCCTCATTCGGTTTAGAGCAGAGGTACAAGGTACCTAAATACGGGAAGATTAATCTATGTTAATTTGGGGAGGGTGGGAGACTTATACCTCGGACTAATTTCTTCATATAATAAGGATTGAACTTCACTTGGTAAGTTCGTTTAATCCATTTATTATATTCGAAATTAGTCCGAGGTATATATACTAGCAGATGTTTAGAGAACCTGAATTATATATTAAATAATAATCTTTTATATATGAGACTGTTGTATATTAATTTAAATATACTTGCTACATGCTAAACATAAATCTTCTTATTAGAATAGATTTAGGTATCTTATAAAATCAATTTTTAATCAGACTTGATAATTGCTATTCATCTGATAGCAGACTTAACATTTGTGTATTTTAAACTGGATGTACCACATCTAAGAATAAACATTTGGAGTCACACTCCATTTATAAATGTTACTAACTTTTACTTAATTAGAAAACAAACATAAACTGATTCTTAATTGGAGACTATTACCATCAGTCTTTATAGTACCTGCATTTAAAAATAATCAACATACATTAAATAATACATACTTAAATCATTTAGTAAGTCACTATAATTAGCAAAATTATGTTATGGTTACTTGTATTATTACAACTTAGAGCAGGTCAAATAGCTAAAAACTGCCCTATCAAAGTTATTTTGAGTATTCTTCTATAAAGGTCTATTATAATGATTTGGGAAAATGGATGATCCTAAGGACCACCCTACTGCCTGCAGTATGGAGTCCACAGTTAAGCCCTTCTGTGTGTTCTAGAGGAAGATGTGTGCCTGACAGAATGTGCGGAGAATACGCCTGTAACAATACCACTTTCGTGCCTTGTCTGACTGAGCCATCTACTAATAGTTTGAGTGATTACATGTTTGCGAGGTCTATGAACAGTAACAAATAATCTTGTTAAAGATCTATCTTCTTGTCTGAATGTTTTAGTTCTTTCAAAATATATTATGAGAGTTTTGGTTGCACATATCTTGTGAGTATCATTAAGAAAGGTAGGTAACATTAATCTAAGATACCTTTTACTTAAACATGAAGTTTTTAGAATATCTGTAATTATTATACTTGCTAACCTCCTCATTAGCTTTTATATTATTAATATTTATTCAAAACAATGTTTGAATACAGCATACCTAGCTTCTTTGTGAGATTTTCTAAATTCTAGCTATCAATAGGGAACAAGGATTTTAGATATTGTAACACCTTGCACCTTGGGATCCCAGGCATCATTGTATCTGGCTTTAGTTGGGCGTAATTTGAAGAAACCCTTCAATAAATGCTTTATTCTATTGTCTGGATCTACCTGTCTATTTATTCTGAAGAGAGCCGATCTGTGGCAGTTTACTGATTGATAAGATGACCCTTTATTTAAGATATTAGTGAGGTAATAGAATATTATAGGAATTAAAACATTATACATATCTATGTTGAATTCCTTTACATAAGAACACTATTTTTGCAGGCAACTATTGTATTGTTCTATTGAGTTCTGTGATAATAAGGCTATCTTTCTCCTCTTCAAGGCTTGCCTGAAAATATGCACGCCCCTATGGTACGGTGCAGAGGGTGAGGGGGTGAATGTATATGTTACAATATCGTCAGATGTTCCAATTGTCATAATATCATTAAAGATTTCAAAACTGGATATCACCATTGTGATGGCCATACTGAAAAGACTATAATTCCTGTAACTTGGATTATCCTTATTTTATATATATATATAAAAAAATAATAATAATAATTTATTGTAAAGGCATCTTTGTTCCAGGTATAAGGGGATCCCTATGCCAAGATACATACTTTGTGCATTGCTTTGTATATTGCTTTTTGTACATTCAGATGTGTTGCAAAAAGATCAATTCTAATTTGGTTGGCCAAATTGACTGACTATAGAATTAAAGGGCTTATGTAAAAGTTCCCATTCTGTATCTACATTACTTACGGGACTCAAAATCAGTTTCCTTAATTTCTTAGTGTAAAAAGCAAAAAACCCAAGTATTCTTCATTTCGCACCATTACCAAATTTCTTTTTCCATCTTATTTCGCTTGGGATATTGTACTCCTCCCATGCGTTTTATATATGCTATGGTGGAAGTGTTGTCAATTCTAAGTAATATCTCACAATTTTCTATCATACTAGGAAAACTTTGTAAAGTGAAGTATGCAGCTCCCAACTCTAAATAATTAATATGTTGTTGTTTTTCTTGGTTTGACCAACTACCCCCAGTACTCTCCCCCTTACAATGCGCGCCCCAGCTACTTAATGGTGTTTCTGAAAGAATTTCCCAGTTAAGTTATATTGTTAAAGTTATTATTTTTCACTAATTTAATATTACTACTCCCATTGGAGATATATTCTTCTTCCACAACTGTAAATCTATTTTTACATGTATTGCAATTTATCTCTAATCTATTTGAAACTTCAAGGCCTAAAATATTTCAGTTAAAAATCTTTGTGTAAACAAATCCATATGATCTAGCCATGTAAGTTGATACGAATTTTCCTAGTAAAATAGCCATCTCTCTAATCGAGCATGTCTTTCAATCATTCGTCAATTTTAAGTATTTAATAAACATAGACATAATCTTTTCTCTTTTACCTATTTATAGTAGGGCTTAAGGTCATGACTTCTGAATTCATTACAAATCTAAAGTTTGTAGCATTGGGAGGTGACATTTAAACTCTTTGCTATATTAGTAGGTTTTGTTATTAACCAAGTCTTAATTTTTTAAAAGTTTCTTACAGCTTTTAGTATTATGAAGACATTGTTCTAAGACACATTATGACTACCATTCCTATATCTTGCTGATTTTTAATATATTCTACTACAGGCTTTAACATCATAGTAAATACAAATGAGGTAGTGGTCAGGCCACAAGATATGCAGTTAAATTTGTAGAATCTGATATAAATTTAAACCTCAGATACTTTTTGTCATTTTATTTTGTCATTGTATGACTGATTTACATGAAGTCCTAATATCCTCTAGTTTAAAGAGGTTAGTTATTATGAATTTATTTAAGTTATTAAGATTTAGAATAAGTCTGTGTGAACCATCACTTTTAGTAATTGTGAATATTGTAGATAGAAATTGATCAGTTGTAGGTTGGCATAAACTGATAGCACCTAACCCAAACAGCTTATTTACTTCTTATATAAGAATCTGTCTCTCCATTCTATTGAAAGAACTATTATATGCATTCTGGTCTAGCACAGGTTGACAGAAAAAAGGGGGATAGAGTATCCTCTTATCCAGTCTAATATAACAGGGTCTCTGGTAAAAACTGTCCATTGAGGATAAAAACATTTAAGATGAGCAGCAAACTTTACCTCTAAGGGTACTTGGCTCAGGGTTGGCTGGAGGATGACTGCTGTCGCTTGGGGTACTTCTATGGCTGGTGGGGCAGGTATCTCCTGTTGTGTTTGTTGTTCTTCCTCGATGTGCGTTGTTCCCTCTGTTTGCTGGAGGTGGTTTGGGACATCTGAACTGCTGTTAGTTTTTTGGCATTGACATATTTGTATTTGCTGTAATGTTCTTTAGTTTGAGTACATTGGTTCTTCATGGCTGTATTAGTCTTGCTGTCTTTTCAAATTTTGAACACAGGTGGTATATGTAGGTTCAGTTTGTTTGTCTGATGAGGTGTATTGGTAGCGTTGATTGGACAGTAGTCAAGTACTCCCTCTGAGCCTCTTTATGGTGTTAATCTTATTAAAAACTTTCATGGTCCTGTCATGTATTGCTTGACAAATGATGATGCTTTTAGTTAGACCTAAATCTTGCTACCCTGAGGGTATCTCTATTCTTAGAAGACAAATTAATTAGCCCAATTATTATTTAAATAATTTAAGTTATAAATGCAAAATTACTTGGTGCACCAAGCATCCCGTAATTTTGTATTGGTTGGTATGAGTGCTGACTTATGCAAAATGTTTTTCCATTAAAATATTACTAATGTTTTTTAATATGTTAGGGTGTATGTCTAAGTGACATCACTTTTCTTAATGCAAAAGCAAAATCGTTGGGTAGCTCCTAATGATCTTCTTCCTTTCCTATATAATGGACAGCGAATGGCTCCACTTCTGTTTCCTCGGCCTGTACTCCGTCTGACTTTTGTACCATTCAATGAAGGACTTGGTCTCTTCAGAATGTTGATCGGGTTTTAGTACTAGAGCAAAAAAATAAATTTTGGATCGTTATCATAATCAACCACAACCACTCATAGTAGGTAAGTACCTATTAGATACCCCAACCGTTCAGAGCAATGAGACAAGTTCTCAATTGTGTACAGCAATGTGTTAGGTACGTAATCTTCAGTCGTAGACTTAAATGTGTTAGGTATATAATCTGCAGGTTAGGTATATTGTTGAGGTTATTTATTTATGGAACTGCTATGCTATCAGTCTGTGATAGCTAAATTGAGTGGGAGTCTATCCCAAGGTTCAAAGTGCAACTATTTGTCACTAATATTAATCTCATTATACCTCTGTGAGACATTTATATTGTTCTCATTAAAGTTAAGTAAATGGCTTGACAAATCTTGAATACTTTGCATTCCTCTCACCGAGAGGCAAGTAAAATGTAACACATTTTACCCTTGTTTTTTGATTTGCGATTGAGCTGTAGGTTTGATGTTAGAAGCCTTGTATAGTATGTATTCTAGAGCATAGCCTTCTCAACGAGAAGGAGGCAGAATGTAACACATAATGCCATAAACTTCCGTCCCGCAATGCGAGGACCTGCTCTCTGTTCACGGTGTAAGAACCGGTAAATTAAGGGTTGAGGTCACAAACACGATGTGAGCATGAACTTCTCAACGAGAAGTAGGTAAAATGTAACACATAGTACCTTATTTCATTGTAATATTGTTTTCCAAACACAAATACTTACGATCGAGCTCCGTCATTATGGCTTTATACCTTTCGATCTTTCTTTCCGATCTCCTTTTCTTATCTTTTACGTATTCCTTATGTTCCTTGCGTTTTGTCATTCTTGAATGTTATTAATCGATTTGTTGCGAACTAAATATAGTAAGTAACACTACTGGAAATTAAATATAAAAAGTTTCGATGCGTCTTGCGAGCGCGAAGAAAACGAATGAGGGCGGACAGCGGTGTTGCCAGGTGCTGTTTTTATTTTCCTGCAGAAATCTAAAAAATCGCGTCGAAGAGTGAAGAGAAGGCGGCTGCTGCTAGTATATATACCTCGGACTAATTTCGAATATAATTTAAGATTATATCTCCCTGTTTTATGCCTGAGCCGACGATGGTGAAATACTCAATAAAAGGAGAAATTTCAAGGGTTTAAACCACGATTGGTAAAGAAACAAGGCACTATCCAGGCAATGATGAAATTATCTTCTATGTTGAGAGTGCAGCTGAAGGGAGTGTCAGACTCTTACTGACTGAAACGTACTATGATCCTTCTGGAGGTCCATGTGTGGGCCGTGGTAACTCTTGCGAACAACCAGCAGCCCCGACAGACCTGCCATTGATAGGATCTGCAGAAGTAAATCGCCCAGATTAATTTGATGCGTCAGGCCAGCTCCATAATGTAACCTGTCGCAAGACCCAGCGCTTGCTATCGCAGGCCTTGGTTTTTAAAGGACGCTGAACAGATTGCAAAAATGAAAATCAAGAACGTATACCGAGCCAACTGTGCAGGTGGGCAGAACAGGAACCAATAATATTTTGACAGCCATTCAAATCAGTACCTACTACTAAATGTGGAAAATTCAGTCGCCCATTATTTTTTCGTGGTAAATCCCTTAAACATGTAATGTAAAATCAAATTTAAAAAGATTACTCGCTGGGTCTGACTGTAAAGATCATGAAATTCATAACGTTGAATGTAAATTAAATGAACTATAAAAAAAGTTTTTATGCGAGGAACTAAGGGCGTGTTCACACTATCGATTTATTGATCTCTTTTTCTTATTATTCAAAGCAGGCGAAGTCGTGTCTCTAAAAAAAATAATATCAACCTGATAGATTAATTAGAAACCCCATATGAATAGGATAGCAGGTATTCAAAGATCATTAATATGTACCCAGTTTAATAATGTTTGTCGCATACAGTGGACGTTTAAAGCCTCAAACTCGCACTCGTCAATTGCACTACTTACTTATTTTTATTATGCAACTGACTTTTGCTTTTTATACTTATTAGTTTTCTAAATTAGGAGTGTACCCTGCGCCCACAATGTAAACAACAAAAGGAAAAGTAAAGGTCATGCATATCAATATATGTATACATATTAACTAAAATTAAGTATTGATTTGTTTCGGTATTGGTACCTACTACGAACTTGATATCAAAAATAGCAAGCCAAGCTATAGGTAAGTAATAAACTCCGACATTTTGGCGAGCGAAAAAAGTGCGCCTGTTGCCGCCTTGGAAGTGGGTCGAGGCGGCAACGTCGCATAGCGGTACTGGCGATGGAACGGCAACGTCGCGTGCTGCAGCGCCCGCCACTTGTATCGTCGATAAATTTGGGCTCGAGACTCCGAGAGCTATACACAGACACACTCAACTAAAAAGACCCATTCATTGACACATATCTACAAATTCTAACAGAATAGGAACGGCTGATTAGCTGATAAATTGTACTGTTTTTATTAATGCCAAAACTTAAACTAATTTCAGTAAATCCAAAATAAGCATATCTGAAGTAAAACATCAGCTAGGTTGTAAAAATATCAAAGAACTTGTATTTATGCCATAGATCATACACCTAGTCAAAGCCTGTCTAGGTTTTCCTCACTACCAGAAGGATATGATATTATAATCACAAGACAAAAACCATAAAATTGCTTACTTCATAGTTTGATATTGTTAAACGAAATGAAGACATTGACTTTTCGATTATAAAAAATAGAAAAAATTGTGGAATCTGCGCTCTCTTCGCTAGCGCTTCCTTGCCAATTTCATCGACTTTTTTCACGTTTTAATCGCGCTTCTCTAGCACCTTGTCAATGTGCTCTCTTTTTAAAAGTCCAATAAAAATAAAGTTTAATACTGAAAGAATTGTGGAATATTCATTAATGGCGCCTTATAAAATTGAATGTATCTATAATTTGTGCGGTCCTCCATAATAAATAATGGCCCAGGATCGTAACGCATAGTCAGGATCCCGGATCTAGTGGACAGCCCTGAATTAAATGATTCTAGGTATTATATTAATGCATAGTATACCGAATCTAGTATGCATCCGAGCATCGTAGGTGTGTAGGATGGGTTAAGACCATAAATTACTGTAGCTATTCACGTCGTCACAAATCATTGCAATGAACGCTTATTACTGCATCTGCAAGCAACAAAAACGATCAAATAAACATTCATACCGATCAAACATTACAATAATTGTCTACTAACGTAGGTAATCTTTTGATGTAACGTGCACTTAAAATGCAATTTGGAATTCAGCTGACACTCTATACAAAGGTAGGTACTAGATTATGGTAATTCTATGGCCTCGCAGGCATTGCCTGGCCTGAGTCTATATCGGCCTTTTTTATTCTTTTAAAAGCATAATAGCTTTGTAAGCCTTTGTACCCTACTTGTCCACACAGAGAACTGGTTAAGGGTCCTATAGGATATAAGGATTTGGACGTAATTTTAATGACTAACCTAATCATGGCAACTGATCAGATTATTTGATCTGCGTGTATTCAAATAATTGATGCCCTCGGATTACAGAAACAAGAGCTTCAACTGAGGTTCTTGAATGTCAGCAATTCCAATAGATGGTGCAGTTAGTATTGAATTAGTGTTATGAGTTCCAATAATTAATGAGAAGCGACAAGCCGAAAACAAGTAAGTCTTTACATGTTAAATGACGTTGAAACTAAAATACCAATGAGAAGAAAAGTACATATTATGTATAACAGTAGTGTATGTTAAATAAGAATACATTGCTGAAATTTCATGATTATATCTTGAATAATGGACACTTGAAAACCACGTAAACATTCTATTTTTACCTCATGTGTTAAAAACACTAGGAAAATGTAGAATGGAAACAAAACAAGGCATGTCTGTTGCCCGGCCGTTTGCAACGCGAGGCGCTCTAGTGTCGAGCAAATCGATACTTGTTTGTAGGTGAGATGAGAAGTGTTCCGGTTCAACGGATCGACACAGAAAACAGTGTTGAATTTTTAAAACCTCACCTAACTTTGAATATAAAATGATAAACAAACTAAAAGTGCAACGTATTTTTTTCCCAATGCAAAATTCTACGGGCTTGCGCTTAATCTATCGGAATTGTCAAAATACAGTGGATGGTATGTAGGTAAGTGGAAGTGCAATATCATTGTCTACCTATACCTAAAAACACAATCAATCATCACCAACGACATCCACTCCAAATTTAGCCGCTAATTATGGCAAAATAAATATTTACCAGTTCCGGAATACGTGCCTAGCAACCTAAATCTTTTGTGTTAATATTTAGCGTACCGCAGCGCAGGTTTTGTGTGAAAACATGAAAAGCGCATCAGCTAAAAAAGAAACTGAAAAGCGGTCCGTTCGCGTCCATACGTGCACGATTTGGCAACGTCGCACGACCAAGCCGCACGCTGGCTGGCAGCTAACACAAGATGCGTTGCCTTGCGGTCGCTTCGGAGTCGTGCCGGCCGGCCCACAAGGGGTACTTCAAATGTTTTTATAAATACCTGCACAACGTAGGCTTATAAATACCTTGCATACCAGATTTGAAGCAGGTGGGCTGGGTACGACATGAAATTGAAGAAAATTAAACGCAAGGACATCAATCAAGCATGTCGACAAGATTGTTTCATATTTTGTCGTATTCAGGGTCTCGGAAACTAATTTCAAATGCAATGGACATTTACTATTTACTCATGTATGAATTATAGGCATAATAGGTAGGTAAGTACATAGGTAATGTAAAAATAATCATAAGTTAATCATAAATATGTAACTAAAAACGAAAATAACAAAGTTCTTATCGTGTTAAAATGAATAGATTCGACAAAGTTTACGACACAGCGACACGCCAGTCGCAGTGGGCGGGATTCTGTCAGCGGAGTCGCAACGCGACCAATCACGAGAGTCGAGCGTGCGCACAAACGCGCGATAATGCGTCAGTCGCATCGTACCCCGCTGCGGAGGTGGCGCGTTTTTTTCGTCGCAATCGTATCTACGCCTTTATATCGCCGATTGAAGTGATTTGTCAAAATGTCAGTCTTTAATCCAGTTCAATTGATAGATGAAATAAAAAAACGACCGGGTTTGTACAAAGCTGATCATCCTACAGACCGCGAGGAAAAATTGGCGTTATGGAAAGAAATAGGATCGGTAATTTACCAAGGTTGGGAAGATTTCAACAAGGCGACAGCTTATGACAGAGGTTAGTATAGGAAAATACACGAACCTAACCTCTTCTGTCAATTTCACTGAGCTGTCTTGCGTATTCTCGGAACACAAAATAAGTCGCAATCCAATTTTGACTTAAAGTTTTCTTATTCGATATTGTGAATAACCTCTTTATTATATCTAAATTACAACTAAGCGTATGAGTAAAGAAATAACAAATGTAAGTATTTTAAACCTTATGTTACATTAAAAAACAAACATGATTTTACAAAATCAGCATTTGCACCGACGACATTGACGTTTCGTTGCGTTTCGTATAGTCGAGTCGTTCAGTGTCTCATACATACAGCGTAGGTACAGGGTGGCGATGAAGCGATTGGAACGGGTTTAAATATACTTAAAATTATTTTTTTAGTTTACCTAAGTCGACATTCAATTAGATATGAGAGGTATCTTATTATACTTTGCATCAAAATGTTTATATTAACTCTGGAATTTAAACAAAGATATCAACAATTACTTTAATATTTTTTCCCGCTCCCAGTCGTCGCGTTCACCTTTAATAATAAATGCGTTCGGTAACGTATCTGTTTCCCGCCCTTTTGCCCTCGTTAAATAGTTTTTCGCTGTAATAACAAAACGTGATAAGGAAATATTATAACTTGGACATAGCATAATAGCTATCCGTATTAAAACTAATTAAAGGCGCTGCTCTGAAAAATTTCGTAATAATAACAATTTAAGTAGTTTATAGTAGCTTGATGTCGCCAGCACATCAAGCTACTACAATCTGTATAATTTCCTTAACAGATTTTCGACTTTCTCGTTTAAGCATATGGTTCAAAGTTGATTGGGAAGATTTTACAGTTTCAGGTAGCTTGATGTGCTGGCTTCTGTAGGTATACGTTTTATGCTCATATATCAATCTATAGTAATTTTATGTAGCTGGCATCATAAAGGAATTGTTGAACAATATGGTAGGTTAAAACATATTTTCCAAGTATTTGACCGCATTAAAATAGTCTGGCGTACATTATGATAATGGGTGGTACCTACAACAAACATGTGATTTGCATACCGTGACGCGTGTGCGAAACGGCCAAAGTTCGTTAAATATGAACGCACCATGTTACGCCATTTATTTATGAATCACGATGTTCATTACCGCCAGATGATGGCGGAAATATCTAGTTATAGCCGGTTTGAGTTAATGATGCATTGAGATTTTTTTTGTTAGATTTCTAAATATACATAGCGGCGTGGATAATGAATAAAGAAAATAAGGTCTCTAAAATCTATGATCTGAGTATTAAACCTCATTTTTCATTGCTGACAACAATTTCATACACTTTTTATAAAAAACATGCGAGGACCGGGATTTTGTGAAGACAGACATCGATAATTCGATAGAAATTATTATCGCGTACTATTTTGTCATGGGTAGACAAAAAGATAGGCTGAAGCAAGCCAGTTTTATGATAAAGATGCTTCAGTAACAGTATAATAATATCCTAGTAGATAGCAAAGATTAAACTCACAAGCACACTAGAATTTGTTCTTGTACGCACGGCTGTAACACATCAAGCTATACAAAACTACTATAAGCTGACCGTTCAATTTGTAGAAAGCCCATATAAAGCGAGTCCAAGACAAACTGGTTTTGTATAGCTTGGTGTGTAGCCATGTGTTACCTTTACCTCTATCGTTAAAGAAAGGTGTACATAGGGAAATAAGTAAAGGTACGCAGTAAAGTATGACTGGTGGCTAATACCTATAATTTTCTTAAATAAAGTTCTACAGTTGCAAAGGAAATGGCGGTCGTTACGAGACGCTTACAACAGAGAGCTGCGCGCACGCCGCTCGGGGATCAGAATCAACAGACGTGTGTATCGCTACTTCAAGAGGATGAGTTTCCTTGGAGGCTACGAGGGCAGTTTGAGTGCAGACGAGTATGTTTTACTAAAATTATGAATAACAAATACTTTTATTACAAAATGGGGGACACTTTGTACTTTACCCTTATTTCGCCAGGGAGGTAGCTCAATCAAAAAGCGTACTTTAACGGAAAGCAAATTTAGACTTTATAATTCACATTGAAACACCAGACGTTTCTAAAAGCTATTTTTGATGATTAAATTTAAGTACTCATTGGTCAGTAAAATTACATAAAACAAAGCCAGCTGAACTGCAAGAAAAAAAAACATTAAACAATATTTTTGTATCCTTAGCTCCTTTGTATCATTAGAAAGCACAATTAACTACAATATTAAATCTTTCTCCACCAGGGAACTGGATGAAGATATTATGTTAGAGGGAGCGATCCCAGAAGAGGAAATGAATATTGAAACGGTTAAAGTGAAGAAGGTCAAACGGGAGAAAAAGAAGAGGAAACGGGAGTCCAGTGAGAGTAGTCATCAGCCGCCTGAGGAGTTGGAGATGCCAATGTTCCCCATGGAAATTGCTGAAACTGAAACAGACAGTGATCGACTATTTCTGCTGTCGTTTCTCCCTGAAATGAGACAGCTGCCTATTAATATAAAGATGTGGGTGAGGGCTCAGATCGCCAATGTAATGCAAGAAGCTGTCTCTTGTCATTACAACAACACCACGCCAGGAACATCGGGGGATAAAAACTTCATAGATATCAAACGACCACGGCACGATAGTACAGAGTAGGATATGGTTATATTAGAAGTTGCTAATTCTATTGGTGCTCTTAAAACGGTTAATTTCGATATAGATAAGTACTTTATTGTTTTTTGTTGTTGTTTAAGTTTCAATAATTGTATATTTTTGTTGGCATTGTTCGTTGCATAAAAAAGTATAATCATACCTTTAAAACTAATAAAAGGATCAGATCACTTTAAAGCTTCGCAATAGTTTCAATCTTATGTTTTTCTTTAAGTAAATTACGATTAGGCTGTCTACATATCCCTAGTGATAAAAAAATATATAGCTCAATACGGAGACATTTTATTACGTTCCACGAATTGGTCAAAATATAATAGCAATGCAATAATTAAGCAGCTTGAATTAGTAGTTTTGATGCGACAAAAAAAATATTTTGTCTACAAACAGTGTAATTTGGTTTGGTTCTAAAAAAAATTTGTTATGACCATAACTTAGACGGTTATTTTTTAGTGATGTTTTGTTCTTACATTAGTTACTCTATAACAGCCTTGTACAAAATAAAAGAAATGTATCTGAAATATGGACAGTTTCCAAGTCTGTTGGCAAAAACATACAAGTTTACGAGTGTTATGTTTTGTTATTAGTTGTTACTCTAATAAAATCTTACCCTTTTTGGCAAAGCGTCAATTTTTTTATTAAGGTGAACGTTAACAATAAGTCTATTCTTAGTTTGATAGTTGCACAATTCAGTTTTTGCTCTTGAATTGTGTTCTAGGGTATTAAGTTTGTTTTTTTTTTGTGAAATGTTACCAACTTTGCAGGTTTATGTTTTTGTTTATGAAACTAAGCTAGTGTTTTATCATTAAATTTTAGAAACATTAACTATAAGTAAAACATTATTTTTCTAGTCTAGTTAAAAATAACAAATACATACTATGTATAAAATATCAGTTTTTGGTTTTGACTATCATTAAGTTTAAAAAGTTTTAAATCTACAGTATCAAATACTGAAATATTTTTCTGTAACTAAGGCATACACATAGCGGCAATAATGTCTAAAATTTGTTTATTGTATTTTCCTCTGTTCAATTAGGTATGCTTAAAAATAACACTTATGTGATTTACTTATTTCCTGTTTACTGAATACATATAATATAATAAATGTTATTGTATTTTTACACATGGTTGTATTATTTTACCTTAACGTTGGGAGAAGAATTCCGACCAGTTTATGGGTTTATACCTGGAACAAAAATATCACACATTAGATACAGGTTACTCCAATGTTTGCTCTGTAAAAAGGAAATTATTAAGAAAACACATTAATAAGCATAGAAAGATGGACAAAGATATAAAAAACTTTCGAACGAATTATTCTAATTAGCGCTATGTATAATAAACAGACCTGTTCAGTTGAAAGTCGCAATTACTGACAATTTTTCCGCATATCGTGTGGCGCGAATTGCCTCTTCTGTACTTGTATAATTTACATATTCTGTGCTAGCGAGAAAAAAAGTTATATCCGACCATATCTTTGGACAAAATGCAAAACTTGGCGCTATAGAACACACTTCGTGGGAACTTGGCGCCCTAAATTGTGAAGTTGCGCGATTATTCTAAAGTTTTGCAATAATTCTCGCTTGTTCGCTTTGCGTTATACGTTAGCGGGATATTCTCATTTCCTTTGCACTAGATCTGTGGGTACGGCGACTGGATACATCTTCTTTTGCACTTTTTTGTGACTTGCGAAGATACCAAAAGGAAGCAAAAATATAAGCAAGAATCTATATTGATGATATGATATTTAGTATTCAAAACGTTTTGGGAATGGAAAAGTGAAACATTTTTCCTATCCAAATAACATAGCGAACATGGCAAAAAGAACTAGTTTTAGGAAAAAGTAGTTTTAGTAGGACAATCCTAAAATCTGGTAGCTTACTACTTACATACCGTTATTCATGTCATGGCTGGATTACGCAGGCTTAGAATCTAAATACTTATGATTGAGTCCCAATGTGTGTGTCCCAAAACTATGAGATTAGTGCTCAGTATGAGTATTTGTGAATAATGAAAGTGAATAGAAATCTATACTATTTACTAAGCGACAAGTCGATACCTGACCGTCTACTGTTGCTACCTGACCTTCTGTAAACATCCCGTCAAGTTAGCGCCTGATTAGTTGTTTACTGTCTTGTCCACAAAGGTTTTTTTATGCTCGTCTTCATCTCTTTCATAATGTTTGAGGTCAGTACCTAATTATGTTTAAAAACACACTGCGCAAAATCAGGCGCCGGTCGTCGTTCCATTTCGAATGAATGGGCACTAGTCAATACTTTCTTCTATTTCCAACCTGTTAACGAGTGCTTCTCAGTTGATCTCTTTAGCGAGCACTACTGCCTTGGCCTACAATAGGTCTGGACGCTATTATTATTAATACCCATCCCATTTTAAAAGCATACATGCAGCATGCATGGATTTAAGAATTTTAAACTTTTTTTTTTAATTTCCCTTTGGGACGGGTTAACTAAGTACCTATACAAAATTATGTATTGATATTCATTAAGTACCTAAGTACCGCTTGAATGAGGGAATGCTCAATTATCATAGAATACCACGTTCCTTTCTACAATGGTAGGTGGGCACAGGGTTTTCTATTTGATCCAAGATTAAATCTAAAGTTAGGTATGGAATTAACTGACCTATCGCGGATGTAGGTTATTACTACGCAGTAACTGTACGTGACCCAGTGCTTGCAAAGATATTGTGGACTTCTGACCATGTTGGCCTGCTTGTTTCTACTACATTATCTTGAGGTACATACCTATTCTTCGTTCCTATCCGCAGTGTCGGCATTGACAATGGAATAACTGTACATAATATTATCAGCAATATGGTCACTATTAATCATTAGCCTGACATACCAGGAATTATAATCACAGGGATAAAAATAAACCTTAGCAAAGTAGGTAATTAATTCATTTCATTACGATAATATTACATGTAAGAAACTACGTCATTGATATTACTACTAGACAATACGGTAAACAAATAAATTACAATAAATTAACACAAAAAAAATAAAAGCAAAGGACGATAGGCGAGCGGGCGATGCGACGTTGCCAGATCGCGCGCAAAACGCACACACGGGACGACCGCGGGGCTGCGGCGGGCCGCTGCGACCCCGCTGCGTCACTCCGCGTCGAACGTCCGTACCGGCTGCCGTGTTTGTTTGTCGCAGTGAAATCGCGGCGTTTGCTCTGGTGTAGACATGAATTCCTACTGTCTGGACGTTGAAACATTCATAGGTGAAGTGAAGAAATATCCAGAAATATGGGACATTAACAGTGACGACCACAGGTTCAAGAGCAAGAAGCAGCAAGCCTGGGCGCAGATCGCTAGGGTCTTCATATCCGACTTTGACGAAATTCCCGATAGTGAAAAATTTGATGTTTGTGAGTATGACTGACACATTCAACAATAAAATACGCACGTATGGCATACAAATCACTTATAAATTTATCAGCTTTTCAAGAAGTGTTACAAACAACAAGTATTTGATAAGATTATGACACATAATTCAGGTTTAGGTCTCAATATCGCTCTAGATTTCAACAAGTAAACAAATAATGATGTAACACGTGGGCATTTTTGAAAAGTAACGGACCAAAACGCTCCTACAATAGGAACGAACTACAACAAACATCGGCGGTACACAGCTGTACTTTGGACAATAAGCAGTCACCGGGAAAGGTGTAAGGAATAGACGGTCCCTCGACTCGATACTTTATTTACATAAAAACAACGTGCGCGATTCAGCGTATACCTGCGAAATGCGTCACCTTGAAAGCAGAGGTCGCGACTCTCGGTTGGGCAACCAGTCGACGGATCGACCGCGTTCGTCCGTGTTCGTTTCAAAGCGATTGCCTTTCGCCGGGCAACATTAACGCATCCATTCATTTCGGATTACTTCTCGTGTAACCTCATACGACAAGGAAAATACTTAGCTTTGACGACTACTTTGAATAATATATCTAATCTACTTTTATGGTCTTGTCTGACTGTATAGCTATGGAATTATCTTCTCTTGACCATTACAATTAAATTACTTAATTCAAACATGACTTAGGCTTATAAATTCTTCTACTTTAGGCCAATTTTAAGAGTTCAATCAGATTTTCTACAATTTCAAAACTGTTCTTATCTTCACATTATACGTTAGAGGCATTTTTCCCGATTATAATTTAAACTCTTCACTGCCAAGAAAAGTACTTTTTTCACTCGTCCGTGTTTACGGTATCTAATTTTTGGTAGGCAATCGGATTGTTGGTTGTCTATTTTTGGCTTCTCCTTGCCGTCGCTTCAAGTCATTAAATGCAGGCACCTAGGGACTAACTTTCGCTCACCAAATTCTACTGCAGAGTACATTAACGAAGCGTCATCCACATTTTTTTGAGTCATCAGAAGTTGATGCTGATTAAACTTAAAGTTTACCTACTTGACTCAGAGTCGAGTTGGACGATCAAAACAATTTTTAATCATTAAAGCCTCAACAACGGTCTGTCAATAAATTATACTATTTAAGAAATCTTAGGCTTTCTTTGGTACGAGACTAAAGTTATAACCATACCGTACTATAACTATTCCTACAATTACATTAAGTATATGGATGGACATAATACATTATGATACACCTCATAAAGCTTGGACCGGTCTTTCTTGTACATTTAAAAGGGGTGAACCCAGGCGGGCGACAACCGAGGGTTGATTAAAATGCGTGGAGAAATTTAGTTCAAGCATTCATCCCAATTCGTCCGCTTAGCCAAATGGAAACGTAATATTATGCAAAATAAGCTGTATCATCCGTTGTATATTCCCCCAGTGTTTTGATAGTCCGTCTTTCCCTTGCATCATAAAACTGCCATGTTCGTTTACGTATTCTATGTGAAATAGTCTAATGAAAGTTTAGCCGAGCCTTCTCGGTGAGTAAAAACTATGATGTTATAGAAATTATCATTTTATTTTGCGACATGGTGTAAGACTTTAGTTACCATTCTATATGTATCCTTTATCTTTCTTTATGCGAAGGTTTTTTTTTATGTTCCAATTACAGCTCGCGTATCATCGTGAAACAAAAACAATTATTTTATAATAGATAATATTCCATATTTCCAGATCGTAAACTGCACGGAAAATGGCGAAACATAAGAGACTCATTCGTGCGTCATCGTAAAAGAAAATATGGTAAAAAGGGCTACGTGTACGCAAAACATTTGACTTTCCTAAGTGACTTGTACAATAATAAAACCAGTCAGTCGGGAAGCGATGTGGAATGTGATAACAACGACCAGAGCGAAGACGAAGATGGTAAATTAAAAAGTGTAGGTGCTAAAAGCAAAAGGTTCGATTTGTTATCTGACTCGACAATGTGGGGCAGCGACCCAGAAGATTCGCCCTCCACTATAGAGAATTTAAAAAGAAAAAGGTCCAGCAAAGAGGATAACGACATCGAATATGTAGATACTCCATTCCCAGACGCTAGCGTTAGTTTTAATACTCCGTCAGAGGACGAAGATAGATCTTTCTTCGAATCGTTGCTACCTGCAGTTAGGGAGTTTAATATGGACCAGAAACTAGAATTCCGAAGTGAAGTGTTGTGTTTAATTAAGAGTTTAAGGTCTTCTACAGGTAAACGGAACTTTATTAAATTAGACCCTACTACAGGTGACTTCTCATAGTGATATTCTTTGATACTCTCATTCCATTTTTTTACAAGTAATAAACGTTTGACATTTTAAATGTTTGGTATTATTTATTCCCATAGAACATTGGCAGAGTTTTTATTAAATAATTAAATACAATGTAGGTTCATATCTACATATAGTTGCAACCAGATCAACATACATACGTCTATTTTCTAATTCAAATCTTTCTTCTTGTTCAAACCTGGTATTCTATTTTAAGACGAATCGAAAACCTATCACGGTAGCCGTTGTTTGCTTTAAGTTTATGCACATTATTTCGATTGTTATTCAATTCGGCTTTGTTGATTTTACTTGTAGTAAGACTAGAAATGCCAATATAGACGTATGTATGTTCATCTGTTTAAGTAGGTACCTACAGTTCAATACGAGAGCATAAATATGAATGAAACGAGAATATAAACATAAGAATTTATAAATAGAGCAGTGACGATACATAAACATTTGATGCGAGAGAAATAACGTTAGTCGATCTTACGATAGAAGCGAAAACACCTCAGTACATTCAAAAAACAAATACGAAAATACACGGAGACTAAGATAGATGTATTTTAAACACAAACTCTGTTCAGACGAATAAAAAAAGCCAAGAAGGAGGCTAGCTTACAAAGTATAGCTAATTTGAACGTGGTAAACATCTGAGGTTAGCAGGCTCTTTTCAGTAGGATTACAGCGACGAGCGCCGGTAACAGGCAACAAGTAATGATACACCAGTCAGTCTTGTTACAATAACCTGTCTAAATAGTAACAGCGAGCTGGCAACGTCGCGGGGAAAGTAGCGGGGCGGCAACGTGGCGCGATCGATAGAACGCGGGGGGCAGCGTGGTGCGGGGCGGCTGACCCTTCCGACAACCACATTATACCTACTGCGTATATCTATCATAGCGCGTACCGAAGCACGTGTTTGGTTGACATCGAACGTGTTACGTGCAGCCAACGGGTTATCACGGAGCCGGAATGCGACATCTCAAACTAATGGCTTCCTATTTTTACTTGACACATAAATAAGAATAGGTGCGCACTTTCTGTTCATTAAGGTGGAATTTGTTTAGATTGAGTAGATTCCTGAATTAGCTACCTACACTACAAACGTAGCTGCATCCTCAGAAGGCTAGGTTATGTTCCTAATTAGTCTTTACTAGTAAACGATACACATTTTGAGCCTGATTCCATAAAGCATTCTAGTATACAGCGACCTGTGTGTCGTCCTTATTCAAGATTTTTCAAGTTTTTCCATTTCTGCGCAGTTATTTCTTTCTGCATTCTATTACAAAAAGAAACAACAGTAGTCATAAACAATAGAGTTTAATCAATTACGAAAACAAAACAGCTAATAAGTATTTACGTAGTAGAAAGAAGAGTTATTGACAAAGTTACAGCAACCACTTTCAAAGTTAAAAAACAAAAAGACTTTCTCGTCAATAACGTGGAAGATTTAAACACAAATATAAAGGAACGCTTACTTTGGAACTTCAGCAATGTCATTGCTTGAGGAGTCGAATTTTAACTTCAAATACCGACTTTAATATCCACAGTCAATTTAGATATTTTAGTACCTATCAGAAGTTTTGTTCAGTGTTTTAAAATTTAAAAGTTACAAAGTCAAATTATACATTTTCTTGTTTACAATGGATTCTTATTTGGATTTCTTCTATCTTAGCAACAATAGCTTAATTATGACGATTAAACTTTGTACACGATACTCCTTGTAATAAAGTAATTAATTCACTATTTATTTAGACTCGATGACACGGTAAAAACCCAATTTATATAATTTGACTAATCATCAGAACCGAAAATAATTATGCGATGCGACAATACTGTGGCCCCATTACCATTAAATGAACAAGAAATTAAAATATTCATTAAGGAAGCAAATGACAAAACACGTTAGATGATAATTAGTAAAGAACTCGTGGATTATGATGCTGTTTACGCGTTTGGATAAGACGAATGCTTTGGGACAAAAGCGTTTGCCATGAACTCTAGCTAATTACCAATCAGTTTAAAAGCTGCTAATGAATTGCTCCACTAAATGCTAATTTAATTAATCTGAGTAGCAATCGCCTATCAGTTGGCTTTGAGAACAATGCTGTTGATAAGTAACACTGTATCGTAGGCGTTCGTGCGACATATTCGCGTAACAGTTTTGTTTTTTTAGAAAAAGGTCGTGAGCACTCGTGAGACACAAACATACATTACTCAGAGCCAAATGACGCGAAGGCCTTTACGAGACAGGCGAGGCATTACGGCCTCGCCTCTATTGCAGTGGCAAAGAACCCTATGTAGTCCATGAGTCACATAAAACTTGATGTCAGTATCGCGTGAGAGTGCTCAATCAATAAGGTGGCTTATAATAAAGCCTTTCCCCGCGAAACACTGCACCGCACAGCTGATTACACCGTACGTGCTTAACGGGTTCACAAATTATAAGATTATAAGACTGCACAGGTGTTTAAATAGTTTTAAAATAATTCTAGAGTTTGTCACTGCAACTGGCCTGTTTTTGTTTTGTAGATAAAATGTCGTTTAAAACAGCTGGCATTTGAGTTATGAAAGTATGAGTGCTATTCAAAGTTAGAATCGAGCTACGCCTGCTCGCTGGTTCACGCAGCCGCGAGGCGAGCTAAGGCGTAATAAAACTGGGTGTGCCTGGTCTAGATCTCAGGCGAGGCAGAAAATCTATAATGTTTACAATGCGCTAGGCTATGCGTCCGTCACCCTCCGCGAGGACACGACAGTACCTGCCACTTAGCGCTTTGTTTGCCCCACAACGCGCAGGCTGTTCAGTGCAGCTGCGAAATAAGTCGGATGTATTTTTTGTTTGAAGATCGCCCTAGACTTTTTATTTTCACCGGGCGGTGTAGAACATCCGGTTTAAGACCCATGTAGGTAATAAAACGTTGCAAACAGGTGATGGTTTTGCACTCATCTATAAGGTTACTGGTGGATTAGGGACTTGATACATTATTGCATACGTACCGACTAACAGGTAAAATGCAGTCTGCAGTATATCAAATTCCGCTTAACTATAACAAAAACTTGACTAAGTATAACAGAAATAATTGCAGGATATTTTGTATCAAGTTGTTATTTCGATTGGAAAAGACTAGACGATGATAATTGACAACGTAGAGTGTATCTGTTACAATAAAGATTTTCGGATTAATTAATTTCCATTCTTTAGGTAAGATAGTGTTTACTCAAATTTATTTGGTCATCATCATCACGTGTAGGCTTCTGAAAGTCTTCAGAAACGATCGATTTGACTCAGCAGAGATTCTAATTATTATTTACTCTTATTTTGTTGGGTCAAGCAACAGTCAAGCCAGCCAGGGTCAATTGAATGTCAGTCCTGATTAGATACCAGCAAAAAAAAACTAGCGAATAAGCTCTAGTATCTATTAATTAAAATTAAAAACAATACAAAGCAATCGTGTCGACGTCCTCTGACTGATAGACCGACCACGCCAGTGAAGTAACTAAAACTAGTGATGTAGGTACGGTACCTACAACTTTTATTATTTAACAATATTGTCCACCGATATCGGGAACAAGGTCCAAGTTACCGGTGGTTAGGGTCCCAGAGAAAGAAACCTCCTCACAACAATCGGCATGATGATAGCCGTGTCGACATCCCACATGGCGACAACCTCGTGCGCTAAGTCAAGATACTTCATTTGTTTCTCTTTCTCTTCACAAGGTCCTCGTCATGTGTATCTACTGTTATTAATAACATTAGCAATCCGCTGTTTAGATATTCCGTGATATGTGTGGTAATCTAGACTGGTTTTCAAACACCTGAAATTGGTATTTCATTGGGGTCCGGCACCAAAAGCTGTTTTAGTTTTCAATAATAATTTTCAAATCTTGTTTAGCTTTAAAGACATTAACAACAAGATATTCATACTTAACCAGTTTTAAATCCATATACGATGTAAGCTACCGAATAGAATAGATTTATGTGCGTCTAAGCATAAGGTATGCAAGGTCACACCAAATAGGCGTATTTTTCTCTTAACAAAGACAGACTTTGACAAATTCTAAGAAAAAATATATGTATGTTGATGATGTAAGTGTGATAGGTTTGTAACAAAAGACGTGGATGAACTATGATTTGTGACGAGATAATATCATAATACATAATTGCAAAGCCGTAATTTCCAAGGATTTGTGTAAAAGATATATCCAGTTCTAGACAGACGAATGTATTGTAATGCTAACACAATAGGTGAACATTTTTTTTCGATACAGGTAAGCGTAAAACTACTTTTTATGAAGGGTGGTTTTAAAAAGCATACAAGAAATTTTTAGGGCCAAGTTTTGTAATAAGGTGGATTGTCTTTTGTGACTTCCAGTAGAGAGTTCGCCTTGAGCTAAATCCCAGTCGCTGAGTTTCGCGAACACGCTAGAGAACCAATTCTAAATTAAACTTCAAGTAGCTGCATAAGAACATTCGTAGACTTTAGAAAAAGTGAAAGTTGTAGAGATGCCAGCCATAGCTAATTGAAACTAACTTGTGATTTCATAAAGAAGAAACTCTGTTTTTCTTTTCGGTTGTCATTATAATGAAAACAGCCAACAAACTAAGCTAACCTACCTCTAGAAGTTTCTGTGAAACACTGGCTTCTGTCGTCAAAATACTAGTTCGAAACTAGCCGCGTCAGAGCGGACTTCGTATATAAGGTTAGTACCTACCATTTTATGGACTATTCACCTAAGTATCGATACTTATAAGCTTCCATCATCCTCAATTCCTCATCTGGCTGTCAGAAGACATTCTGGTATAAAACAGTCCGGGCATTGCACGAGTGACGCAAGCCGTGCAGCGGCCGCGCGTAATATAATAAATAATAATAGGCGCGCAGAGCGGCAACGCGTACGGACCAGAGCGGCAACGTCGCCGATCGATGGCCCGCCACGTTTATCGGCGGGCTCCAACTTTGTTTTGTCGGCCGGCTGGCTTACCCGACTGCGAATACTATCACACGCTCCAGCTTCAACATCGTGCTCCGAATAAATATCTTTTGCATTAATAATAAGTAATTAAATCCACCAAATACAAAAATTTCTTGAAAGTACAGACGAATTCATACTCTTAATGCGCAAGTCTATGAAATAAGCAGAGATTGCAGACGCGTTGTTTTATTTAGACGACTTTTTTATGTCTCGAGCTAGATTTAGCAATGGCATTTGAATTGAATTGTTCTATTTTTACTTTATATCTAAATACGTCTCTAGATTAGGTAGGTACCAACTACTAACCTACAATTTGAACAGTAATGGTACACTTGCGTTTTAGTCATAGAGTAAAGACACATTCATGATGTTTTTTTTGTTCTATTTTGGTAGGTTTTAAAGTGCAGGTACCTACATAATAGAAATATAGAAATTATGATTTGTTCCTACCTAATTCCGTTTATAGTTTCAATTTGACAGTGTAGCCGTTAGAACTTTACCTACAAACATTTAAAATCAATACGAGCCCCATCTCACACACATACAACGTAGGTAGATAACACCGAGCAGAAACTCGCCATATCATATTCACGGATGAACTGGCCAGTGTGCGATAGATCCGCTGTGTGCATGACTAGTTTCCATAAGCTGGTTTGTGGAAGAATTCATCATTCATACTTGCTATTTGCCGGCATTGGGCTGAGAACACGCAACGACGATGATGCCAAGCATAAATTTGTTAAATATATACAAATGCCCATATACCTACGTAGCTAGATATTGCGGTACCTATTAAGTATTTACTTTATTTATTGGTATCTATGTAGGTAGCTCCCAATTAACAATGAAAAGTACCGGCTGAACTCATAGAGGAAGGTAGGAGGTAGGTAGGTAAGTAACTTAAGCTAATAAGCACAAAGTCACGATTAGCGACAGCTGGCGAACACCACGTGACCAAATTATTGTTATTGGCCATAATAAATATAGTCAGCAACCTTGGATAAGCTCTGCGCACTTTCTAAACTTATTGACCACGGCTAAGGTCGAGGGGAGGACCTATTCTAAGACTAACAAAACATAATAACGTTAAGTAATAGGTACCTACCACATAAGTTTAGTTTTTTGGTGATCAGTTATTTCGGTCTGTAATTTTTTGACAAGAATTTGTAAGTCGGAGTTCGGAGGATACTTCAATTAAATCCACAGGACAGGGGAGACTTTAAAACTAGGTAAGCAAATAATCCAAAGGATTTAGTTGATCAGACGCGCAAAATAAAAGAAACCCAAGAAATACAAAATCGAAGATGGGAGGATAACGATAATGCCTACACAAGGATAATGATTACTGCTTTCCTACGTCATTTTATTACGAAACTCTTCAGAAAGCTCACCAATTTGACACAAGGATCTTAAAACGAACCCGCGATTGTACAGAACTGGCTTGCCATACAACTTTTAATAATAATTTAATTATCTCGCATTCCTTGACTTGAAGGTACCGAATCTTTACCAAACTTTACAAGAATAATGCTGGCGAAAATAAAATACCTCATTAAAACGCATTCACGTCCGATGTTTTTCTCTTTACCGTCCAATTAACAAACTCCCGAAATAATAACCGGTTCCAGCCCATTTAATTGGCAAGGAACCGTTATTGGATACTACTCGTTATACATACCTACCGTACTTACACACCACCATGTTATCCAATTCGCAATGCCATCCAAGTTCGAATTTCGAATATTTACTTGTGTTGTCATTGTGTGGGGTGCGGAGCGACAACGTCGGGCGCACGGTGTGGCAACGCCGCACAACGCTATTTCGCTACCCGTCTCGAAGTGATCGGCGAGATCAGCTGTGTTCGTCTGTGTGTGTGTTTACTATAGCGCCGGTGCGAGTTATGGATGTTTGTGTGCGTTAGGTACTGGATTCTGTTTGTGGGATTCTGCTCGGGAAGGATATGTGAGTGGGAGATTAATGTTTTCGTAGCTAAAAGCATTTTTCGCTACAAACTGCAGTCATAACAATGTTTGTGATCATCACAATTATTATATTGTTAACGATTAAAGCTAAATTTACAGTCATATTACTTGAAATAACCTCGTTATGCTTTAAAAAAAACATCAAGTATCTTAAATACTTTAATTATGAATACAAGAAAATTAATTTATAACGTCACTGAAATTGATTGCGATATTTTGGTTCATGCTCGCTGACATAAAAATCGTCATCATCCGATTCGAATTTGATACGACTCACTACATTTTCAGTTTCGTCAACATTATTTTGCGGATCCTCGGCCATCGTGACACAACTAGATGTCGGTTCCGTGGTTCCGTCCACTTCATACCACGACGGTTCTGCTGGAGGTATGATTGCATCTTCAGCATTTACATTTCCCGCCTCGATTTTAATTTGTGCCCCTGTTGTTAATTGTTCTAATTTCCCATGGTATATGACGTCAGAGATCAGTTTCTCAGCTATGCACCTCTGCATTTTAGACAATTGTTGCAACTGAGCCCCTACTGAGCGTCCGAACGCCTCAGCTGACGTATCCTCAATGGCTGGATAAGGGTCTCCGGACTCCTCCGTTGTAGAAGCTGTCCTTTTTCGACTTGATGAAGGTTTGTCGGGTTCCTAAAATCGAAATGTTATGTCAACCAGCAAAGTTTTGTGACTAGATGATATAAGACGACTAGGTTTTGTAAATTAATATTTTCGATGATCATTAAGTAATTTGGTGTCTTTTGATCAGATTTCTTCACTATATGTTTTATGACAGTGCGGATATGAGGTGTGTGACTTTTAAGGCTGATTTTGGTCACAAACATTGTAAAGCGAGAAATGCATACGGTATATACATATTTTTTTACAAAGATGCCATATACACAAGAACATACTCTTAGAAAATCACCCTGGAAGAAGGTGGCGTAATACACACAACAATATTGAAAAAACAAACTTAACTAAGCGTAATTTTAAAAGGACAATGGTCAAAAAGTCAATTATAATAGAAGAGCATGTTGTTTAATCCTTTCTTTGAGCGACACCCTAATCCCTATATAGATTTAATAAGTTCTTTCTAGGCAATGTCATTCGGTAAGTAGGTACACCTGCAGCGAGAAGTGTAATAGTTATAAAAGAAATGATTGAAGTCATTGTAAATGGACACCAGATCGGACAAAAACCTGCATGTTACTAGGAATATAATAAATACTTACTTCCTCATCAGATTCCGAATCATCGTCTTCAAAGATGACATCGCCTGATAGGAAACTCAAATGTCTATAGTACCACAATGTTATTTTTCCAGTGTTATTTTCAACCTAAAAATAAAATAATTCATAGGTTTATGTATAATTAACATCTTCTAACGTTAAAGTACATTTCTAAAGACTATGGATGGACGCTAAAATAAGTGTAGGTATGAAAATAATGCCAGTGGTGTATGACCACCCCGCGCTGTCTCTGAATATTATATAACGTTACCTGTATTACTTCTAAAATCTCTTACCGAGTTTTGCAATACAAAAAAAAAATTCTGACGAGTCCGTTATCCCAGTATAATATTACCTTTAACTACATATATCGAGTGCGCACCATGCCTTACAGTGGTTGAGGAACGTACTTTTCAAGAATGAGAACAATTTGAATACAGGCAAGTACCAAAATTAATTAGGCAAAAAGGATGACGGCAATCCGCCACGAGCTTGGAGAGATTAGGGGCAAAACCGACATTTACGGGCACGAGGACTTGAGACGATCCCAAAGACAACGCGCAACAGCACGGAGGCTTGGTCAACGAGTCTAAAATGGAGAATGAATTGTGTAGAGTTGGAATAATGAATGTCCGAGACTTTTCCTTATCACTTCTTTATCGGATAAAAGATAAAATAAAATTCACTTACTTTTCTCCTCTGCCGAGTGTAATTCGTCCGCATATGAAATATTTTACATTTGACATCGCTTTGTTTTGCATTTGGATACATTTTTTGCCATAATTTTAATACTCTGTTCCACGCTGCTTCTTTTATAGTTTTGTTGTGGTAATCGCGGTTCGTTAAGTCCCACAGGCAGGGGTTCTTTCTATATTTCTTAATAATCTTGGTCATAAACGCTTGTTCATCGATTGTTTTCGTTGACGACATGGCGCAAGCGAGCCGTACAGACAAGTTCACTGAGCGAGCGCGCGCCAACGACTGCCGAGTACGTGAACAACTTCATGGAGCCCGCCGATCGACGGCCGACGGGCAAGCGACGGTAAATAATATTTGAATGAAATAATTTTTAGTTTTAATTCACGAGTATTTTAATTTTGCATTTTTTTTCAGACGGTTTGATTTTAGTTAAAAGTTTTTATTTCTCAAAAGGATATGCTCGCAATAAGGTTTGAGTTTATAGAACAGTCGTGGTGGCTTAGTGGGTAAAGCACCAGCCTTTCGAGTATGAGGGTGCGGGTTCGATTCCAGGTCAGGCAAGTACCAATGTAACTTTTCTTAGTTATACGTACTTTCTAAGTTTATCTTGGACACCAATGACTGATTAAAGGTGAAGGAAAACATCTCGAGGAGACCTGGACTATAAAGTCTGAAATCACCAACCCGCATTGAGCAAGCGTGGTGATTAACGCTCAATCCTTCTCCGTGGGAGAGGAGGCCTGTGCCCAGCAGTGGGACGATAAAAAGGCTGTGATGGTTATAGAACAATTTGACCACTGAGGAATGAATATGTGATCTTAGTAATTTCCCAACCCAATTATGCTTATCAACGTCGCCATTGACAACTTCATGTGATCGACAAGATTTACACAGGACCAACACGTCGATTCTATAAAACTCACTTCACTTCGCCCTCACTTCGCCTCAGCTGTCAAAATGGTATTCTGTAAGCATCACCTAGGCCACTGGCGAAGTGAAGTGAGTTGCGAATTATGGTTGAGGAGGCGAGGATGCTAAATCGGTAGGAATTCGGGCGTCATGGGGACCTATTGGAGTTTGTAAATTGATTAAAAATAATTCTAAAATGTAAGAGATTTTTTCACCTTCAACGACGGGGAAAGCTTCAACACACTTTCCATTTTTTTAATGATCAGCTTTTTGTATAAACTAATGAAAATCTAATATTGATGTTGTAAGTACGATTCGGACATCAAATACCATATTAATCTTCCTTTATAGTAGTGGGGTTACCGTCCAGGATAACAAAATAGACAAAGCCGTTTTATTCAAGCGCAGTAAGTCAGAAATTCAGAGGAACTGTTAGTTGGAGCCTAAAACTGTTTTAAGTACAGCTTTCTTTAGCTCGTAAGTAATCCATCTGACACTTTTCAGCCTTTTACTTACCTAGCGGACTATCCTAAACTAGCGACTTGTATAATAAAAAGCTCATAATGCAACCATTCTCCCATATGTTTATCTGACGCGCTTGAGTTACTCCCAAATCCTTTCTAGGGCTCCCCTACTACAATACAATACTAGTGATTACCATACTCAACACAATGTTGCCAGTTTTTGACACAGAATTTAGCTACATATTATGATTATAAAATTAAAATTTCTTATTTTAAGGAATTAAGTAATTTAAGGCAGTTATTAGTAAAAAAAAAATCGAAAACACTATATGCAAATGTAATAAAAATACTCATGCCGTAAATACATAGTATGTATAATAATATATGCTTGCTTTACGAAAAAAAACTGACAGGCAATGTCAATACTAATCTGTGGACAATATTATCATCTTAGAGTAATTACTAAACATAGAGGGAGCGTTAAATTTCCCTCTAGTTGAACTCTTCACACTTAAGACATATGCAGTGTGGGAAAAAAAGACAGACATATACTTGTTTAGGTTGTTTTTGACTAAGGTGTCCGCATTTTCTATTGTAATAGTGAAGTGACGGATTTTGTAAATATATCGATATCGATGTATGGTATGGTAAGGTTTTAAAAGGAACCGCTGCTGTTGGGTATATTTTAGTTTTAGAAGGTTTTTACAATGATTTTATGCTGGAATCATATCAAAAACATGTAAAAATAGAGAACAATGTTCAATACAAAAATTATGCTAGGCTGTCTAAATGAGTGCTAAGTTTTATGGAAAATCGCAGTATATGTATTTGCAGGAATTTTGTTACTATTTATTAAATGTTATTGCAATTTTCATAAACAAGTACGAAACTCTTTTTTACGTTTGTTCTGTGTATAATTATGTGGAACCTCGGGCTGCTGACGAAAAACATTCTTTTTGACTTATATTTGTAGTCGTTCTAGCTAGCTTCATGCAATTTGCGCTACTACATGTTCTTAAAGATATAAGTAACACACGTAGTTTTACGTGTTTACATTAGAGGTTTTGATTATAGAAGGGTAAAATAAAGAACCTACCGGTGCTGGCTAGCCAGTTCCTTGAACTTGGCTTGACACGCTGTGGCATGTCTAGATCTACCAAGATAAAGGGGAATATTCCAAAAGTAACAGCAAAAAGTAAGAAATTAAATAAAAACTATAGAAACACCAAGCCTTTATATTTATTTTACCAAAAATACACTTAATACACCAGAAAAGATTGCAATTACTTCAAATCGCATAACGCAATTTATCGGAAACACCTTTCTTTGTAGGACACTCATCTCCCAAGCTTTTTCCCATGTTGGGGTCGGCTTTCATTCTAACCGGATTTAGCTGAGTACTAATCAATCAATCAAATCAAAAATCATCAGCACTTTTCGAACGTCAGAAAAAAAAGACAGCCCCCAAAACGCCACCACTTCCTATGTGTTTCCGCTGGGAAGAAGTGGCGCAACAAACTTCCCAGTAACACATGTCTGCCTGTTAGGTTCGAAGAACCAGATTTATATAAAACAAGTCCAATCTCAAATTATGTATTTGAGAAAACTAAAAACGACCGATTTTGGCTAGGGCCATTGCTTCAACTCCGTTGTAGTTGCCGTTCGTGTGCTCTCATGTGGCTTATATATCCAATCTTCTTTGCAAAGATCCGCGCACATTGTGCTCATGTGAGCACACCATCGATATAATTGTAACTGATTGCCGCAGGTGGACGGGCTTTCAATTGGTCACGCTTTGTATCAAGCTCAACGTGCCGCTCACATGATAAACAATTAGTAAATTAGAATCAGGATTCAGACATGTTGGCTAGCACACACCTTTAATTTAGCTTCTCTATTTACAAAGCCGCTATCTAGCCGCATTTATTTTACCGCCACTTATTTTCTTGGGCATACTGAAACAAAAACAATACATGGTCCATATTTATAGGAATAAATTATCATATCGATGTAAAGAATCCACATCACTAGCAGATTGTAACCTGACAATTGTAGAATTTAATTTTTTGAATAATATTTCGAAATCGCAATATAATTCACTATAAAAATGGTTTGCAGTTATCATTATCAATCTACTACGAATGTTATTAGTATTTAAATACAAAAATAACAAGTAATTTTATATGAAAACTGTAAAAAAGTACTCACCTGTGCAAGCTTATAAACTTTTCATTATTTTGTCTCCATGACGAATGTGATTTACATGATAATATGAAACAGACCATGTTTACTTTATATTTATTCGGTATTTGTGTATGATTTTATAAAAATAATTAGAAAAACCAATTAGTTTTTAATAAAACTACGATGCGAACGTTCTGATAGGTTCTGACAATACATGACGTAATATACGACTATATCAAATACTATGTATGGTATCCCTGTTCAATCCAATTACCAAGTACACATATACATCTGTAATTGGTCGTATAATAGGAAGACCTAAGGGGACCAGTTGACATTTCGGAGAGACACTTCGTTTCAGGCATATACGTTTGTCTCTTTTTAGTGTACAATCTGCGCCATAAGAAAGAAGAGCGTTGAGATGCCGTAATTTTAGCACTCTCTCTATGTTTAGTAATTACTCTAAGATTATCATCGTACTTTGCATTTTTTGTTGTGTTTTGATCGACGATAATAATTGTGAAATGTGGTTCAAAAATGATACAGAAGTGTTTATTTTGTTTTCTATTCCAACAATAATGGTACAGTCCAAATGAGACACGTTCCTCTCACCCATCGTCGGCTCAGGTTGAAACTCAAAAGATTTGTGGCTTTACGTGGTGGTGAAAGCTTTTCTTCAGGTGGTGCACATTTAGGCTTACAGCCATTAACGGTAAGAAATTTAAAATTTATCTGTAGGGTACTATTTGCAGTCAAAATGTTTTCCCACAAGGAAGGTATGGAGTTACATTTAATCCAATTTAATTTTCAGGATCCAAATCTGCGTGAGGATAGTCTAGAACATACTCATAATTACAGACCACCAGATCAATCGATCGATCTTGCAGTCCTTTACGGAAAGGAGTGCAGAAAGGGATACCTTTTTAGGTCAAGCTGTGGCTGCAGTCAGAAAATGGTTGCAAGTATTGACAGAGGTCATAAATGATGCTATCAAATAGCATAGCTATCAAAGTGTATTTTTATGTATTTCTTTTTTAATCAAATTAAACACTTTAAACGAATACTAGTGCAGTTTCATTGAAAGGCCATTCAAAAATCAAAATCATTTATTCAAATTAGGCTGATTGATAAATCAGCACTTTTCGAACGTCAAAACAATAAGCCCCCAAAAAATTCCACCCTTCAGCTCTTTCTATGTGTTTATACGCTGAACATATCCTGATTCACCTGAAAAAAATAACAAATAATTATGTAGTTGTAATACTTATTACTTTGTGTTGTGATGTAATGTTCCGAAGTAAGAGCAGGGTGGGATTATCTAACGGAGCAAAACAACTTCTTCACCAGCATCTGCTTATTCCGCTAAGTGGGATTGTATTATACTATATATTATACTATAATTAAAAATGAAGCTGTCATGAGTAGCTCCACAATGTGTGGGATCCACATTTTAAATATTTAGATCTGCATCTGAAATCTGACAACAATATATGTATATTAAAAAATACTAATTGAATACCTAATGATAATCGATTACAGCATTGAAATCCATTTTGCATACCAATTGAACATTCAGCTATAAACTATGTGAATACTTACAAAATGAACTTTATACTTAATTTAGTAAAATGAAGCACTTACTGTTACACGAGTTGAAATTCCTTTGCCTCAACGTTTTGTGGACTTTATCAGAAGCAGTAACTCATACCCTAGTTGGTCAATCAAAGCATCTATGCTTTGAAAATCTATATACTCACATAGTCGTCATCCCGGGTAAATAAAGATAAACTTCGTATTTTGTTAGATTGTCTACGCTTTTCTATTTTGTCTAAAGCATCAGCTTCTTCTAATAAAGAATTGCACAAAAACATTATTGCCATCGCTTGAATAGTTAGGTACTTATTCGGCCAGAGGGTCACCTTTGTTCGCTTTAAACCTTTAAAAACGTTATGTAAACACTATTAAACTGTGATTTCGTCTATATTCACTCCTTTCATATATATAATTTATATATAATTTGACATTTTCATGACATTTTTAATCGAATGTCTTAGTAGGGGAGGAGAGGATGCTGAATCGGTAGGAACTCAAGCGTCATGGCGACCTAACGGAGATTAATTAAAAATAAGAATTAAATGTTAGACAATGTTTCCTCTTCAGCGATGGACAAAGCTTCAACAGACCTTATTTTTTTTAACGGACATCTACTTGGATAAACTAAAAAAAAAAAACAAAAATGTGATATACTGACATCAAATATCATATAAATCTGCCTTTCTACTATAAGTGGGGTGGGGGTACTAAATGTTAGTTGGGGCCTAAGAATGTTTTAAGTACATATACACATACTTAAGCTCGTCATTAATCCATCTGACCCTTAATCTGACACTTTCCAGCTTTTCACTTATCTAATGGACTACCCTAAACCCGAGCAATTGTATAAAAAGCTCATATTATGGTTTAGGTACTCAACGGGATGCAAACATTCTCCCATATGTTAATATGGTGCGCTCCTAGAGTTACTCCCAAAATCCCTTCTAGGGCTCCCCTACCATCTGGGTGAGGTGAACGTCGAAGTGATCATTAGTTCAACTCACAAACACGCTCGCACGAGTAGCGCTAGTGTCGAAATCAGCGCGGATTCAGAATCGAATTTCTGAGTGAAGTGAAGTGATGCTTACAGAATACCACTTTTATGTCATCTCATACATTTTGCTGTCAAAATCTCGAAGTTCATTAGTTCAACTCGCAAACACGCTCGATCGAGTTGCGCTAGTGTAGAAATCAGCGCGGATTCAGAATCGAATTTCTGATCGAAGTGAAGTGATGCTTACAGAATCGACCTACAAGTTATTAATTGATTGGTGTAATACCACCATTACTTGCGTTAGTTGATTTCTGATTTTATGCTAAATGTTCTATTTTACGAGCGAACGCTGCGACGAATTGGCCAGCTTATTTTAATTTAAATCGATAACTATTCAGTTGGTAGCTTGAGCTCCATAAATACCAGTGACCCGACGCGCCGGGTTTCGCTAGATTGGTTTATTTATATGCAGAATTGTTCTGTTATTAGTGTATATAGTTAAAATTTAAAACTATGTTCTTATAGAGGGACGATACTGTATTATCGTGGATCAGAAAATAAAACCAGGTCAACGAACTATTACAGAAATAGTTGAATAAACTTAATCGATTCGATGTGACGGATATGTTTCTAGTTTTCCGTTGACCGCATTTCGCTAAATGAAAAATCAATAGTTCGGTATTACGGCCGAGGACGAACCAGTCTCTAGATTGTTGTTGTTTACACTCGCAGCCTTGGTGGAAGGAATTGGAATATACCTACTGGATTCTATGATAGATTCTTGTGCAGGTATCAAACTTGATATTAAATTCTCGATCCTCATGTAGCTACTATTAAAGAATCATAAATCAATTTGTTCACAGTTTGCATACACCTACATTTCATGAAGTTTTCAAATGAGTATTGAGTGATGAAGGACCCAAAAATACATCACATACAAAAGGAAGTATGTGCGCCATAGAGGTGACATTGACGTGTGCCGTTCAAAAAAAATATTCAAAAAATACTGAACACATAAATATAAGCAGTCGGAATCTGTCATTCAAATAGTGTTGTTGTTTAAGTCATTCGGTATGAGTGAAGCGCCTGGCGTTGGCACGACGCTCGGGCTTCATGCCATACTCACGACTCACTGACGCGAAAAAAAAAACAACAGTATTAATGATTACAGTCTACAAAATGTCACGGATACATATTAATTGTAAACGTACGAAGATTACTCAGGTTATTTATTATCAATCAACTTCTTAAGACTAACCCTTTAATTGTCAAATAGTATTCAGAATACCGAGTCGATCAATTAATTAACTGATCTATCCTATAATCTACGTCTCTATTAATGTCTAGGTTTTTGTACCAAAAATCCACGGGACCGCTATGAGGCTATCCTGAAGCGATGACGTCAACGGCTATAATAACTCCTCTAAAATATACATATTTCGGCGATTACATTTAACAGCACAAGACATAAGCAATCGTCAAGTCAAATCCTTGCGACGCAGAATAACATGCTCATGGCAGTTACGTAATTTCGCTCAAACTCGTGTACTGGAATGGTTCTCAGTTTAATAACTAATTTCTGTTTCTGCAAATTAACTAACAGAAACCTTGAAAGTCGCTCCATTACCAACTTCAAAAGCGTTCTAAACGATTTTTCTCGGAACAGTAATTAACATATAACATTTGAACAAATCACACGTATGAAACTGGAATCTTAGCAAAACTTTCAATGAGTGAAACCTTGACAGTCGGCCGGAGTCATGGCCGAGCAGCTCAATAGAAATCGCTGTTGTGTAACTGATAAATAAACATTGTAAGTATTATTTTGCTCAAGAAATTGGTCTAGACCAGATGCTTTTGGCTTTAATTAGTAATATTTTACTTGTTTGCATGTGTCTCAGTTTTTGATAGCTGTAGAATTCAGCTCTTGATCACAGAATAGCGTTGTAATAACAATGTCGAGGTATGACAGTACGCATGTTTCCAGTAATTCTTTATCGTAAATGGGATTCCCAAAATCAGAATTACTTTTCATCGTAATCAAAGTAAGATTGACATTTATTTTTGATGAAATAAAAACCATAAAATACAGAAATCTAGGTATGTACTATGTTCCACGAGACACCAATCAGGCGGAATGACGTCACTTCTCTCAGACAGTCTCAGTAAACAAAGTGGACTTCATACAAATCGTTCCATAGGTTTCAGTGCTTAATTAGTTTTGCTTATAATCAGTTTACTGTGAACTGAATTAACTATTCTCAGAAGAAATAAGCATGGTACAACTAAGATTTTCCATGGCCAGTCCACTCTTATTTGCCTATAATGAAATACCTAATTTTTAAAAAAAGATTTTACTTATTATCTGTGTTTTATTTACTATCTTACCTATTACTGATTATATTAAGGTAGGTACCATTAATTTAACTGAAATTGGAATTCTCCCACAGTCTTTGTAAGTTCTTATTTATCGTTTTTAAAGAAAAAAAAAAAGTAGAAGAAAATTGGAGGAAGGTGTAGATTTTTAGTAAATACATAATATGTAATTAATTTTTATGATTACAGTTTCAGAGTAAAATAAATAGGAATAAAAATTACCAAACGCTTTGTTTATTTTCTTTTATTAATAATATACTTATCACACTTAGCGATTCTCAATATTTAGAAACTAATTGGAATAACTGTTTACAAAATAGGACTCTCGGCGTATGTAATCTATGATACAAGATGTCACACATAAAACACTAACGTTTACCGGGGTCCACTTCAATAGTGCCGATAACTTCATCAAATTCAGTTTTGATGACAACAGTTGATATATTTTCATCATTCCTCTGTGAGGAATGGTCTTCAGCCTCCAGCTGTTCCAGTTCAGCGTTTGCGAACAATTTGGCCAGTTCTATTTTCATTAGAGCTTGTTGCCTGGCTGAGAACTTCTTGAATGTTCCCGAGTAACTAAGAAACAGGAGATCGGTAGAATCAATTTCTTTAGTTTTTGTTCTCTGAGTTTCTAAGGCGCTTGTTATTTCTTTACTTTTTTGGAATGGTGACTTAACGTCTCTTGAAGTAACCAATCCTAGCGGCACTAGAGGAGGTGGTGATAGTGACAATAGCGGTGAAAAATCTTCCTGTGCCGGTGTCTGCGGGGTTTCTGATTGTTCTGATGTTGATTGGTCTGGGTTTGATTTAAAAATTCCGCTTGAACGATGAAAACTTCTTCGGGTGACTTTGTAGTTATCCAGAAAATTCAATTTCGAACTCCAGATGTAGTCACTAACTTTTGTACCATTGTTTCTTTTTGCTAGCTTCTTATACTTAATATAACCATCTCGTATGGTTTTCCATTTGAGTCTACAGGTTTCACCTGTAAAATTAAGTCCTATGTAAGATTATGTTATAACTATTGTGGTATGGGTACGTAGGTAGGTACGTACTCCTTGAATGCTGCTATAATGCTGTTACATTGACGGAAAATTCTGTAACCGTTTTTAGAATGTATGTTAAGAGCCGGGCGACGGCTGCAAGTGCCCGTCAGGCCCAGACAAGTGCTTAATGGCCGCGCCAGCGTCGCTCCGTGAGAGAGTGAGCGCAACAGTGCTATTCATACGAATCTATAGACTAGAAAGGGATGTGTGTCGCCAATAACAAAGCAACAATAAATACTTTTATTATACGTAGACTACACTTTTATTGTACCAAATTACATACAGCTTTACAGTAGCAGCTACTGTTGCTATGCCTCTGTTAAGTTTTCGTTGATTTAGTTGGATATGGAAATCAAAGTTTTCTTCTTCTTCTCAGTCGTAACACTCTTTGCAGAGCGGTCGTGGTCAACTTTCAATTTCAGCTTTAGATGTCACTCGCCTCACGATCTCTCGCCATTTCTCACGGTTGGCGGACGCTCTTACACACTCATGCAGGGGTTCGCCTAACGCAATTTTGATTTGGTCGGTCCATCGCATGGGCGACCTTCCTCGTGGTCTAGTGCCTTCCACTTTGCCTTGGACGACGAGACGCTCAATGGAGTTGCTGTTCCGCCTTGAGACATGTCCGAAAAACTTGAGAATACGACTTTGTACCAGTTTAGAGAGTCGCTGCTGGATGTGGAGTTCGTCCAGTATAGAATTATTGGTTCTGAACTCTGTCCAAGATATACTGAGCATTCTCCGCCAACACCACATCTCCAGCGCATCAATCTTCTTTTTCTCGATTTCTCTAAGTGTCCACGTTTCTGCAGCGTATAGGAAAATAGGAAAAATAAGAGCTCTTACTAGTCTGATTTTAGTGGCGTTGGTAATATTTTTATTTCTCCAGATCTTTTTTAATTTATCCATTGCGGCCCTGGTAATTCCCATACGCCTCTTAATCTCATTTATGCAACCTCCATTGTTCGTGATTAGAGCTCCAAGATAGACATAGGATTCTACGACATCACAATTCGCAATCTGTGTCACCTCAGGCGAATTGTTATCGGCACGATCTACTATCATCACTTTAGTCTTACTGCGATTTATCTTTAGTCCAAACTCAAGGCTCACATGTTCCATTTTAACAAGTAGTTCTTCCAACATGCGCGGGCTTGTTGCAAATAAAGTTGTATCGTCTGCGTACCGCAAGTTTGCTATCTTATAACCGCCCATCGTCACGCCATCCGTCCAGTTCTCTAAAGTTATCCTCATTATAAGCTCAGTATAAATGTTAAATAAGAGCGGTGATATGATACAACCCTGACGGACACCTGCATTAGGGTGGAAGGTTTTGGACAATATATCATCTGTTCTCACTGAAGCCGTTCCCTGTTCATATAGTTGGCGTAATAGATGGATGAGATGTTTAGGAGTGCCCATTTCTAGCAGAGTATTCCATAGAACAGGCCATTTAACCGAATCAAATGCTTTTGAGAAGTCAACAAAGCATATGTAAGTCGGCTTATTAAATTCTCTAGCTTTTTCAATTATTTGACGAACTATAAGAATTTGTTCTCGAGTTCCCCTTCCCCTCACAAATCCAGCCTGTTCCGGTGCTACCTCTTTGGCAAGATACGTCTTCAAACGCTCATTGAGAATATGTAGCAATATCTTGCTTGCATGTGAAATGAGCGCAATTAGCCTGTAGTTGGTACATTTTTTTGTGGAGCCTTTCTTGTGCAAGGGGATGAAATTAGTGTGAGTCCAATCTGCAGGCCACTCTCCTGTCTGCCATATCTTGTTGCAAATTTTGTGAAACATTATTATGGCGTATTCTCCCATGGCTTTAATGGTCTCAATAGGTATTGCATCTTTACCTGTAGCTTTTCCATTTTTGAGATGTTTAATGGCAGCTTCGATCTCAGACTTGAGTATATGGGGCTCCATATCGTCAATCCCAGGTTCTGTGGATGGAAAATGCGTTGAATGTGGGTCTTGAAACAGAGACTGACAATAACACCTCCAAGTATCAGAGATCTGATCCAGGTCTGTTACAATCACTCCATAAGCATCTTCAATGGCCCAGGTTTTGGTGGATAGTTTTTTCGTTATAAAGCGGATTTTTTGATGTAAGTCCCTGGGCTCATGTTTGTGCGCGTGGGTTTCTACCTCTGCACACATATTACAAAGGTATTTATTGTAATCTCGTCTACATTCTGTTTGTATCCGAGCTGACAGTTTGTTAATAGCTCTTACATCTGCCCCCTTAGTTTTTAGTGCCCGCCTCTCGTTAATTAACGCAAGGGTAGAGTCAGTCATCCAGTATTGTCTTTTGCGTGTTTGAACTGATATTTTGGAAGCAGAAACTGCACGTTCTATAAGAGCTTTGCCTTGGTTCCACAGTGCATCTGGTGTCTCCTCCACTGAAGCAAGGTCAGTCCATTCTGCCCAGTTCTGTTCAATAGAAATCCGAAACATGTGTCCGTCATTTACCTCCATTTTCTTTTGTTTTTCTGGCCTTCTTGCAGCTGTAAGTTTAAGTTTTAGTTTTGATATCAGTAGTTGGTGGTCTGATCCGCAGTCCGCACCGGGCAGAGTATGGGCATTTTTAATGGATGTTTTCCACCGCGTTCGGATTAATATGTAGTCTATTTGGTTACGATAACAACCGTTTGGTGATGTCCACGTGTATAGCCTCCTTGGATGGTGTTTAAATAAACTATTTGCTATACATAGACCGTTTTCCGTGGCAAACTGTATAAGCCGCTCTCCTCTATCATTGCGCGATCCTAATCCAAACTTACCAACGCTCTCGCTAAGATAGTGGGAATTTTCTCCGATTTTAGCATTAAAATCACCCAAGATCATAAGCATCTCTCTGTTGGGTATATTTATGATGGTAGTTTCAAGTTCAGAGTAAAAAGCTTCAATAACATCGTCTTTTGCTGTACTTGTGGGGGCATAAACTTGTATGATGTTAAGATTTACTGGGGATGCTTTCAGCGTGATTCGAATAATTCGGTCGTTTACGGGCTCATAACCTAGTACAGAGTGCCCTTGATGTTTTGGAATAAGGATTGCTACCCCATTTTGGGAGACGCTATCATTACTGGAACAGTAAACAATGTGGTCGTCACCAAGAAAATGACCGGTATTTTTCCAATGTGTCTCACTTAGTCCACAGATATTTAGTCCACATCTTGTAATTTCTCTCTCTACAATGGAGAGTTTGCCAGGACTGAGTAAACCGCGCACGTTCCAAGTTCCTATCGATTGAGAATGACGCAGCTTGAAGGGTATTCCAGTAGCATTGTTTCCATGGGGAGTCTGGTCTCCTGCTCCACCAAGGCCGGTAGTCCATTTTCCACCGCGCGCCCCGGAAGCAGCACGGCGCCGGTCGCTAGACGGTTCGCATGGCGGTCTTACATTCTTTGACTGTACTTTCATGTTGACTCTCTTGGGAAGTTAGTTGCAGTGGTTTCCCGTTGCCTTCTGCACCAGTAATTTTAGGAGTTATTTACACCCCAAGGTCACTGAAGCCTCTTCTAACTAGTTGTCCGGTTAGGTGTATGGTTATACCGCCATTTCTCGGTCGCCAGAGCCTCGTTCGTTATCTAGCAGGGAGCACCACGGTAGCTACTAGAGAACTAGAACTGCCGCCGTCAGCTATTCGTACGAACCACCGACGCGGGCAGGTGAGGTTGACATTTGGGCCGTATGAAGCTGTTGTTGCCGTTCTCCCCTTACTCCTTAAAGTTTTATGCAAGCTATAAATTCAGTGGTTATACTAATAAACTACAAAATTCATAAGACAGTTTCTCAGGCATCGTATACATATTTCTGATGTCTTTCATAAAAATATACATTAATTAATTGAAAACTACTTACTTGATTCATTCATTTCCCGTGCAATTGAGTCCCATGTCTCATTCTTAAGGCCAGGATTTCTATAATTTGGATGATTTTGGTCGTATAAGAACACATGTTTCCTGACTAATTTAATTAATCGACCTACATCCATGGTTGGCGCGTAATCGTGTAGTGTCAGCCCGTCCCGCCACACGCGGCGTGTTACTGCACTGTGCGACTTCTGTGAGTTTACTGAGCAGTGCCACGCTGGCGTCCCGCCCCGCCGCGCCGCGCCAGCCCACCCGTCGCGTCGCGTCAACCGTCTCGTGTTCAAGGCTTCGGGGGACTTCGTTTTCCTTCGGCGCGACGTTGCCAGATCGTCCTTATAGTAAACGATTTGCCTTTAGAACGGATATTTGCTGTAGAATGTACGGTCATCGCATTAGTTATTTTAACTTGTTTACTTTCACTCAACGTTTTTTTGGCATGTGCAATTCAATAAAATTTCATGACGTTGGCTATGATTTTATTGATATTTTTAGTCGATGACAAGCTACTTAGTTTCCTTGCAATCTGTAATGACCTAGTTTGAATAGATATTGCTCGCCTCTAATACTTGTTTGAGAGAACAGTAACTCGGCAGTCGCCAAAATCAAGACAAATTGTAGGTATTACACTAGGCCACCTCAGTCGATCTTGCTGTCCATTTGCCGTCTTTCATACAGCGGTAATGTCGACGGAATAGGCATGAATGTGTCCTTGTCAATCAATTAGAAGCATCATATCGGGGGTCAATGTGCCCTATAGGTCAGTTCATGTAATTTGCCTAGTAAATAAAGTTGATTTGCACCTTGACAATGAAGAATAAAAACAAAATCATGAATTTTAAAATATTACCTACCTATTCAAATAGGTATTAAAGTTCATTATTCTATGCAAGGTCACAACAAATAGTCATGAAATAAAAGAATGATTTATTTTCCAATACAAGGATTGAAGTAGTCCCGTTTCGGCATCCAAATTTTGATCACCAAAGCTATTTCCATCTCAGCAGTAATGTCATCAGCCATTTTATCTTCCCACTGCTGGGCGCAGGCCTTCTTTCACACGGAGAAGGATTGAGCGTTAATCACGACACTTGCTCAATGCGGGTTGGTGATTTCAAACTTTATAGTCCAGGTTTCCTCGAGATGTTTTCCTTCACCTTTAATCAGTACAGAAAGTACGTATAACTTAGAAAAGTTACATTGATACTTGCCTGTCCTGGAATTGGACCCGCACCCTCATACTCGAAAGGCTGGTGCTTTAACCACTAGGCCACCACGACACTTCTCATGAGTATAAAAATAAAAATATAATACCTACTGATTTAGGTCTTACACAAGTACTTATATCTCTTTTCGCCGAATTTATGATAAGTAAATAAAATTTGGCGTTCATTCAAAATTCTTAAACGTGTAGGTAGGTAATTATGTATTATAACAGAGGCGTGTAATAAGCACCTATAATAAAGAATAACAATACAATACTATTTACGTCTTAGAAAAAATACTTAAATCTCTTTTCGGCAAAATTATGTCGAATCAATATTTAGTATTCATTCAAAATCCTTCAACGTATAAGTAATTTTAAAATTACCTGCTTTTTTTAAACTATTATGAGACACGTGCGTCAATCTAAGTTGTCATGACAAGGGGTCAACGACCGAAAGCTTACCCTACACTAGTCAGTCACACGCAAATATTTACATAGCATACGAGATATAATGTTGCTTCATATTATATTTTCACTGCATACTCAAGGTACGAAATTATTCAATTTTGTCCAAATAAATTGAGCATGACCTTTATTTTTTCAAGAAATAACATCACCTCATGCAGCTTAAAGCAAGCAAATAAACAGAAACCCTGTAGTACTTCCATATGCTCCATTTGCCTGCTAGCTACGTGACACTTTATTTTTTCTCAGAAATATCTCTTCATAGTCATTAATTTACAACTGCCTTTTTGATCATCATCACAGCCTATTTATCGTCCCGCTGCTGGTCACAGGCCTCACCTCCCAAAGGGAAGGATTGAGCGTTAATTGATATTATTTTTTATTTATTTATGAAAAGTAAAAAACGATGTGCCTTTTAGCAATATCAGAAATCAATAAAATATGTATAATGAGTATTTAATAATTTATTTCATAAACTTAAAGTAATTAGGCCGAAAAATATAATTGAAGGATTTTTAGGTACCTAATTAATCAATAAAATATTTAAAATTAACGCAGAACAATAACTATTAGTACATTCGTAGATAGGCAACATTGTTCTTAGGGAAGTCCGACACGATATAATAATCATAAAAATTTCAGACGAATTAATTAAATAAGATATGAAATACGAATAACTACCAATAATTTCGGTTAGGTCCATTCTAAATAAAGTAAATAATAATAATAACGTGATACTTACGTTCCAATGATGTTTCAGAATCCAAAAACTATTTCATAAACGAAGATTAAAACCCGTCACTCACTAAACATATCCTGTAGGCGATGTCAACCAATAGTTTAAAGTACAAACAGAAATAAAATGTCTTGTGTCACCCCTACCCACATAATTCTTATCGATAAAGGAACGCATGTGTCGTAGTAATTACAAATACTCCTTACAACTTGAGGTAACGTCACAAAACACCTGCCTTTTACTACGTCATTTCATATAATTTCATATACGCTAACAATAATGAAGACATTAAAATATTGCGTGCTACTTTTACTACCATACCATCATATTGACAGGTGGTACTCATGAACAATGGAAGGCGAGGTCCTAGTTCGTACTTCACCCATCAAATTAGCTGTCCAAGCAAATTTCATAATAATAATGAACATAAATAAATATTGTATAACGAACACACGTCGGACGTAACATGTGAAGAAAAACATTCGTGTTTTTGTTTGAAAAAAAAATATAATTTTAAACACAGGCTGTCTGGCCCAATGTCCAGACGCAAAAAAAGGAAAACAAAATATTACTATGCTGTATCTCATTTGACGACAAGCGACAAGCAGTTGCTTTTTTTTACATGAACTAAAATATGTAGTGTAAAAATGTAAAGGGCTTTTCTGAATAAAAATTGAATTTGTCGGCTTATTAGTCTTCTATTTGCCTTGGTTAAGTTCATTAAGGATCTTGGGATGGGATCGTCAGGTGTTCACAATCTGCAATGAAAGGATGCGGGTAAGGAGATAAAACGCACACATGTGTGGATTCTGTACAAATGCTGATATTAACTTTGTATCCAGTGAGAAATCCGAGGGGTTGATAATACAAAAGATTCCCTTTATAAGTATAAAATATTATTGTGAATTAAAGGCGCACGAACGCAGCTTGGGTGCGGTACCCGTGTCGCAGGTTCCAACAATGGCAATCCGGCTCGACGCACCGGTTAACTGTTTCTTACCAATACCTGTCTAGCAGTAAAACTAAGATGAACAGACGAACCGACCGTCGAGAACGTAAATGTTTTAATTGAAATTCAATATGGCATGCCAGTTAACTCTGCACGTAGACCGTTATTAATCTATCGGTACAGTAATGCTTTATACATAGAATATTCTAGACGCCGTTGAAAAGCCACGTATGTCCAATAATTCACACATATTCTGCTCTTTAAAGAGACTGTAAGTACCTATTGAAAAGAATATCATTAACTGAGTAGCACGTGGAGATAAAATAAAAATGCTCCAATTTCCAACAGAGCACAATTAAACGGAACCAATTTTCGTTCCATTCGACTTCGATTGAAACGTGGACCGCGATTGTGCTTACTCCATACGCATCGGATAAGTTAAATATTATGTATAGTAGACGAAGTTGCGCAACACAGCGGCAGCTGCTGAGAAGCTTTCATGGCAATAACGTGTATATTATGTTCTATGGAAAAACAAAATTTAACCTTGAAAATGGTAGTATACGCTAATAGGTAGGTTGTACCAAAAGTTATGTACTATATTGCCTGTGTTCCATTAAGACTACCTGTGAGCCCTGAATTGAACAGTTTGCTGCCACTTTTGGGAGTCGGTTGTCTATAGTATACGATGGTAGGTACCTGTGCATTGGCTGTGTCCTTTGCGAGTACTGCGCCATGGCTCGTGTTGCGCAGCAGGCATGGCTAGGCGGCGCGCATGCCGCGGCGGGCGCGGCTCGCTAGCTGCGCGCCATACCGGCGCTACGTCGCACAACACACACAAACACGGATGCACACGCACACCACTGCACACGACCGACACGACCGACGACACTGCACCGATAACCTGCCGACAAAAACATCACTCAGAACAACACTATCCAACACATTATAAATAGCAAAACCAATTATCCAGCATCCAGTTTCGAGTGTGATGACTGCTAAGTAAGATCAATACAGTAACTTGAACTGAGGTGCCAAATAACCCGATACATCTCGCCTAAATCAATTACACCTGGGGGTTGAACTCAGGAGTTCAGTTTGACAGTTAGGCATCGATCACTAGACTGATGAGGTGGGTCCACGTCAAAACTTTTCACTGTCACGTTTACAGTAACTTATGAGGTTCGTACAAGGCCTAAAGAAACTGAAGAAATTCGGTCCTCCGAGGGCTTAAAACCTGTCTTTAACGTTATGCTGTGCAATTTTCGTAGTTGCCTTGAGATGTTAATCACTGCAATTATCTGATTGATTAAATACAAAACCCTGAAAATAGATACTTGATTTTTTACTGCCCAATGTGAACATTGGTTGTGTTTAAAGCCTGACATAAAAAAAATAATAATTAAGCTGAATTCTTAAGCATCAGATGACTCATAGCATTAGCTTGATATTATTCAATGTCATCTGAATGTCGAAGCCAACGCGCTTTTTTAAGATTCACAATCAGGTTCTAGTCAAGTCAAAAAGATGTTAGGGATTTGGTGTAGGACCATTTTCTAGGAAATATGCCAAAGTGAATGGACTTAGTAAATTGCAATGTTTGTTCCATTTACTAGTGCACTTAAAACTTTTCCCCTTATCTATGGTATATTAGAATAATACCAACAGTGTCGATGAACGCACATCTATGTGGGCAGGTGGAGGAAAATAAAAGCAAATGCAGGCGCAAGTATTTTTAACATTAGATCCACGTTATAATGTAACGGCTAAGTAACGGTAAAATGTATCGCCTTGGTAACGATATCAAAGCTTAACAACCTTTTACTTGGAATAACAGTGTTTTTATTCACTGTACGGCGCAAAGGACTATTGAAAAAGTATAGAATCTGCCAAATCCCAAAACCTCCAGTCATTATGGAGCTATAAAAAAGCACTCAGAAACATGTTTGTATTTTATTTAATACGCAAGTTTTGAGATGATAAAAAAAGCTCCATAACAAAAAATGGTCTTCACTGCAACAGCGCTTTCACACTAGAGGATTTTCCGCTCAGTTCGTACGGGCAAACAAATGACAACTGACTGTGTAAACATCAATTTGACGTTTTAAATCCCGAACGGATAATTTTTGCTCAGAATGTGTCTAGCGTAGATACGCGTTTTGATACGTGCGCAAAAACCAAGCGAAAAAGACGCTAGTGTGAAAGCGCTGTAAAAGACTAATAGAGGTTCCTAGATAGAATAGAGAATCATGGCAAGAATATATGGGTCTGTGCCTTGTGCATTGGTGTGACACTGACATTCCGCAAGGCGACACTTTGGCAATCCAATTACACAAACCAAAGGTGTCGTCTGTCCACGTGTCGGAACATTTTGCTGCTGTCGGCCATGTCGGCTATTAGACGGAAAGGTGAGCGCGTTTTATACTAATGGCTGTCTGCTGACGAACCCCCGGGTTTAAAATTAAAACAAAGCCATTACGACATGTAACGCGCATTGCGGCGGTCCCATTTTGATTTATTAATAAACCCGGAAGATTTATTACATAATATTTTCCATTCTGTGTACATATGTTTGTTAAAGGTCGCAATGTGGAATGTAGGTTCTCTCGAATTGTAATAAACCGTTGCGAACCGCACGTTCACCCATGTATGGACATATACGTAATGCCAATAATTTCCTTGTCTCCAATTCAAATCATGTTGGGATCCCCACGTTGTTGGTAGCAGTTCCCAAGGCTCGTCACGAGAAGACGTGAGATTCCAATATTAGTAATGAACGAGACTGAATTAAGAGCTAGAAATACCGCTACTATCCCGGTCCAAACAGTTACTGAGCAGGGTAAAGTCGGCTAGTACGTTTATATATCCAATCCAACATGAATTTTAGTGCTAAAATAACGAAGCGATCCAACAGTTATAGCAAACCAATAATGGATCTAGTTGGATGGATATAAAATATAGGTCTCCCAAAAGAAAACTGGGTCACGCCACGCGGTACCTACGAACTTTATTTTTATTTGAAGCCAGGTGATTGGGAAAATGGATCACGTATATACTCGTTCGATTCACTTTATAGGGCAGGCTGTTCAAAGCTAACCACTAGTTAAGTAAGTTATTATCTTAGTTTAACTTTCGGTATATTTGGTTATTTCTCTAAGTGGAATCATGAAGGACGCATTCGCAGAACTTTGCTGTGTGAGCATGTTTTTGGAAAAACTAGGGGTAACGAATAAGTAAGTTGATATTACAGCCTATTCAGTAAAATTCATCAGGACGTTTATGTAGTAGTGTGAGTGATCATGATATTATGTATTCCTACGCTACTTACTGGTGAAAAGCCTATTAAAGTCTGATGCAACTTTCACCCAGTCAACGCAATGCCTCCTGACAAAATATCCTGAGTTATGTTTTTCTATTTGCCCAAACATTAAACATCAAATATTTTGATACTACGCTCTACTGGAAATTAACATCTGCCTAGCCTTTTCTGAAATGAAGTAGCAGTGAGCCTGAGTATGGAGCGACTGCCAATCCGACCACTTAAACCCAGTGGTTTGGGCAACACAATACCCCTGCAAAAGATCGGTTGTCGTATATTTCTGTTTCTGGCTGACCTTGAAATATCTGACGTCCAACTATCCAAAATTCTTCTAACTGTAATGTTACAAAAGTTCATTAATGAATACTATCCCTGGTTTGGAGTAATACTTATTAGCCCTGAAACGAACACTGGCTATAGATGCAGAGGGAGGCAGAGACCCTGGATAGAGTGAGTGATCATCGACAAACTCCTAGCCGTGCCAAAAGTATTTTTTATGCTTTTACAGTGTAAATATGTGCTTCAATGGTAAGTATTTGAACAACTTCCTACCTGATACCTAGCTGGAGTAAACCATGATGGAGATATATCCTAAAGACATCATTACAATATGCTGCCTGCCTGCTAAACTTTGCAACATAGGGAGAAACCACATCAATGGTATATTGTAATCGTGAAAGTTTGAGCTTTTGTGGATATTGATGTAGCTTTGTCTATAGTAATTGAGCTTACGCATCAGCATAATATTGCTAGTCATGGAAACAAGCTCGTTCAAAACATCATCCAGCTACGTAGTTATCGCAGTGATTTCGCAACTACCACGCTTGCCAATACAGCAACGTGTTACGTCTATATTTTCATAACATTTTTAGTGAGCATGCATGCATAGCATAGGTTAACATACACAAAGATACATACTATAAACTACGCTATATGTAGCAAGTGTGATTCATTAACCTGCATCATCATAATAGTTGATTATTTTTGCATCATACCAGGGAACGTAAGGACGCCAGCACTTCAATCTGTCAAATTTCCAAGCATATGGTTCAAAGAAGACTAAGAAAATTTGACAGTTTTTGGGTAGCTTGATGTGCTGACGTCTGTACTTTTGTATAACTATTATTATGGCAATTGGGGTGTCTAGGGAAAGGGGAGGGAGGGATACATTCGGTACGGTGCAGGACTGATGATGAATTGAATTTGCAGACATTAATCATTTTACTAACATCAAAATGGACGCTCAAATGGTGACAGAGGGTGCTAGCTACAAAACGATTGATTTAATTATTATTTTTTCCTCAATCTCTGTTTCGGATTTGTCATATTTTGTAACACTGATACATGTGGCAAAGAATACTTCCTACAGCAGTAATTATACCTACGCTATAAATACAATGATATCGAGTATAAATTCGATAACAGGGGAACTAAGCAAACAAGATTCTAGTTATGTAGCCTAAACAGATTTAAGTTACTGCGCAATTCGTACGTTCATATAAATATCGACGTGGTTTGTTATGTACCAGATGAGTAATTTTTAGTAACATTCCAACATCAACTTTTATACCTACATAAACGAATAAAGTTGCATAACTGTTCTAAAATTGAATTTTGAATGTCGAAGCATTTGCCAGGTACGTATTTTGGGTTGCAAATCGAATCAGTTGTTGTTAAATGTTGTAACTGCCAGCCAGTTTCAATTTTGGAACGTCCAGACATAAAATTACGGATATTCCATGGCATTGTGTGGATGTCAATGACCTTCATCATGATTTTACGACACGTACGTAATGTACTTATTTTTATTCTATGATAATAACCTCGGAACCTATTTATAGCTATTTTGAAACTTTTTTTACGCACTTACATAATTATTTACGTTTAATTATGTATTTTAATTTTTCAGCAATAATATTATGAGATAAATTCCAAGTAGGTACTCTTTCTTGTGGCTCATAATAGTGTAGGCTGTTGAAATCAATGGAAATATTGATGAAATAGAATGCAGCTGGCATAGGTACTAGGAGAGAGGTATAGGAAATTATAGTTGGTATGTATTGTAGAATTTCACCTTAATAAAATGCTTTTAGTTTTATATATTGGTCTAGGCCGAGTAATTATGTTGCTTTTGCTATTTTCTGTGTCAGTCTTCGGCCAGTCAATTTTCACAAATAAACATACATAGTTTTAGTTCACAAACTTTTTCATTCCATCACCACTGCCTGCCTAGTACTGTGAATCACGTCACCAATACCTTATAAAGAGGATACATGTTTCAAGTAGGTACTGTACTACTGCTATGCGGATGACCGACAATGAGGCGAGGTCGAGATATGGATATAATTATCTGTATCTGACGATGATAAGCAGTCTATTAAGGTTCGGAATTCGATATTCAAAAGATAGCAATTCGGACACGTCACCCTTAGCAAAACTTCAGCAAGAGGAAAGGAGTTCTCGACGTGGTTAGGGGACACGGTCTTACACTTAGGTAATTTACGCATGAACCAAAATAGCCTGGCATGATCTTCACAAACTCGGACTGTTCTATGAGTGGGCGTGTTGTGTTTATATAGAAACTATACTTTTTCTCTACCTATTTTGATGTTGGTTAACATTCCCTGTTTTTCTAAATGGCTTTTATTATCCTGATAGAAATGTGCCTAGGTATTTAATGAGTTACTTTGTGGCAATTCAAGAGGAACGGGTGAGTGCTACCTAGCAGGTCGGCTGTCGCCTGGCGTTGGCGCCGCGTCTCCGCGAGCCCTGAACCGATATAGGCCTACGGCAGCGGTCGAGGCTGGCCGTTTACACCACAACCCAATTACACGCGCACTACTGATCGACACATGGTGCTGGTGTCGGATGCACAGCTATTTTAACGTTTGGCCAAAGGGCATTCCAAGATAAAAATAACGATGCGCGACCACCGGCGGCTGTCGCGACAACTTATCGTGAGCTTATCATGGCTTACATAAGCTAGCACCAGCACGTGCACCACCATGGCACCACGACGTGCCACTCGCATTTATATAATAACACCTTACAAGAGAAAACTGACGCCGTACTTATTTGCGCAGTTACCTAGAAACTTGATTTCGATGACGGAATTGGAAAAGTAGGGGAACTAATGAGATAGTTTTCACCGAACACTACCACGTCTAACAGTCACTGTACACATAACTTGAGCCAAGTATCGTCAAAATAGCGTTCTAGTACTCACCTTAGAGCCGAAAACAGACGTGATAGCTCCCAACGGGACTTTGTTCACGGATTACAAGCACGGACACGCAACTCACACTGAAATATCACAATTTTTGAACAGAACAGACGGTCACACACCACTCCCTACAATAATCTATGTAACACAGGACTTTTTACGTAAAATGAGACGCTTAGAGTTTTCGAAAAGTCCATTGAACTGTTTCGGTTGAAATTTACGTCCAGCGAAATTATAGGTACGGAATGGCAACGCTGTATAGGCGACGTGTACATTTCGCGGCGCGACCGCTACGCGGCGCTGCGGTCGGAGGGGGGCGGAGCCGAGCGGGACGCGGCGGGCGCGTGAGCGAGACGCCGCTACGCACCACGACGCCACGTCGCAACAATATTTTTTCACGGTGTACTTATGGGATTCTATGTCGAAACTGCAACTGTTTAGATGGCGAAGACATTAGCGGATGGTGGCGAGTAGAGCGGCGACTGGTGACCTTTTCAGCGTATCGCGTCACCGCGGGCGATAACGCGAGGTCGTCGGTCGAGCGTGCGACGTTGCCAACTCGCTGCGGCATTCGAGCCCACGTTTCCACAGATTACGAAAGTCGGCGAAATCCCCGTGGCCCTTTGATACCTGCCTGCCTAACGAACCTAGCCCTAGACACGCGAAGCCATGCGCTAACCTACATAATAATATAGACAAGCAAACGCTTGGCGTTACACAACACGCAGTCACTTCGGCTTTAAATTGTAACTTTCATGCGAATGGTGCAAAATGAGAGTTATTACGATGGCTGGCCCCTATGGCGCCATTCCAGGTTTCACAATTTTTGCGAAATAGGACACCCCAGGGAGGAATTAGGTAGCTTCAATGCAGCAGTCTGTGCTTAGTAAGCCGGGTTAGGTAGGTATAAAGTCCCTCTGTGCTATTACGCTGTGGGTACCTTCCTAGCTGTGCTTAGAAAGTAGGTATTTATAAACGTTTTAACACTAGTGCTCACGAATAACCTTGTGTATGGAACGTTTTCGCTTTACTTTAATCGTCGGTAATATTTTATGAGAATTAATGGTTGGGTCTAGAAGATTGTTGGCTGAGCTGAGCCTGAGTCTGAGCTGCAGCTATATTGAACACAAGGATAGTTGTGTTACCTAGATGATTTTGTACTACATGCTTAGTCAAGTAGGCTACATATATGCACCTTAGATACTATATTGAACGTAAACATTATCAACAGACAAAAGCCAGATAACTAAGTCACTACAAACATAATATTTCGCTCTGTGCGTGCGTACCTACTAACTGCCTGGGTAGGTACCTACCTATTGTGATAGCTAAGATAACGATGAAATATGCAATAACATGTGACGTAATTACTGTTAACAGATAAAAGTATTTTTATACATAGAATCCTTCCTATCTACTTTTGTAAGTATGTTAGTAAAAAAAATCACGGTGGTCTAGAAGAATGGATTCAGACTGGAGTCTTTGGTCAGGAACATCACACCGTTTTCAATAAACAAAAAAAAATAATAAGAAAAAATATTGCCAGGTAAAAAATAATAGGCTAGGTACCTATTTGCTAAAAGCGGGTTTTAAATAAACTGTGTAAGACATATTTATACATATTATATTAACCAAAAAATTATAAAGCACACCTATGATCTTTTGCGGTTCAGTTATGCCAGTACAGAAGCCAGCAGCACATCAAGCTACTACAATCTGTCAAATTACCTGAATATATTTTCAACTTTAACATTGTAGCATATGGTTCAAAGTTGATTGAAAATAATATCAGTTTCGGGTAGCTTGATATGTTGGCGTGTGTACATGTTGTTGTTTCTTGCTTTGATTGCTGCGAGTCAGTTCTGATGCTGCTGATGTTTTTTTTTATTTTTTTTTATCGATGTTATTTTAACTATCAGCCGCCAATTTTACTCAATTTGATTGAACCATTAAATGCTAATGCTAAACATAGGTAACGTATTGATTTTTTTTTCTCATTTGACTTCTATTTTTAAATCCTAAGTTCATACACGGTGAATGGTACTTACTTAGTCCGAAAAGTTCCGTTTTAAAATAGTTCATGGAAGTAATAGTTGGCCGCATCTGGTCGTTAAGATCAAACATTGACAGTTCATTGTCTAGTCTAGATCTTAAATTATTCTCAGAGGTACATACTTCCTTTTCAGGCTTAACGATGCTGCTTACTATGAATTACGTGTAAGTACCTTGTACTACTCGTGGTAATCCAGGCCGATTGTCGGCTACGGCGGCCGTTCTCTCTAACTAAGGAGATCAGCCAGCTGCGCAGGACATATAGTGCACAAGCATTCGCGCAGACACAGGTGCACTCTCTATTCCCTCACTCTCACAGTCCGATATGGGACGGCAATCCAACCGATCAGGCGCAGGACCGACATTTACGTGCTCTCCGATGCAAGGGTGAATCAGTCACCAGCTTCCAGACTCCGAGCTGCTTTATGAAAGTTTCTCAAAACTCACAAAGAGATTTCGGCCCGACCCGGGAATCAAACCCTGTGCACAGCAGTCGCGCCATGTGACTACTAGACCAACGAGGCAGTCAGTAATATAGCTACATACTCAATACTTACCTACCATTTTTTTCAGTAGTTTTACGAAAATGCAAGACAGAAACTGTAAAAGGTGCACATTTTGCCTCGGCTCGTTTTGATTTTTGAGTAGGATAACCACGAGACAGGCTAGCACGGGATTTGACGGACATCACGGGCGTTCTGTCCGACTGCCTGACAATCAACCGACCGACATTCGAAGCGTTTCCATTTCCTACTTGGAAAAACATTTGAACGCAAAAACGAAAACTATATGCTATACCCATTTGTATAGTTTTGGAGTACAGGCGCCAGCACATCAAGCTACACGAATGTGTGCTTCAACGATAGAGTTGAAAATCTATTGCGGAAATTTGACAGCTAGCATCGGCGTAGCCAGCTTTGGGCTCAGGGTGGGGCAGCAGTCAACCTATCCCCCGGGGGCCCTCCGATTTTTTGTACCTTGAGCCGTCTCAAACTTGTTAATCTCTTAATTTGAGAGGTTTATATTTTCAGGTACAATAAATAAACAATCACACACAGGACAGATTTTATAGCTTTATTTATGAACTAGCTTCTGCCCGCGACTTCGTACGCGGATCCAGTCGCTTATGCCAGCGACTACAGGGCCGTCAAAATCGAAGATTTGGATCGTCTGATATCGAATTCTAAGAGCCCGGGGAGACGGGAAAACAACATGATGCGCGAGATGATTCGAGACGCTTCAGTTCTTTCATTTTTAGAATGCCTCAAATTGAACAGTTTTGTTAAAACGTCATTCCTAGATGTTATAATGTAGCTGGGCGCCTGGAATTTCACAACAGTTGTAACTGATTTTATGAATATTTCGTTCAACATCACTCTGGACAACGTATAATCTCGATCAGCAATTAGTCGCGCATTAGGTTTATAGGAGTCAAGCATGATTCTGTATCGGCAAATTGTCGCTTATTTGTCTCTAGTCACTTAGAAGCAGATGCGTAGATACGCTGAGAAGTCAATCGTGATTCTCTTTCCGAGAACGTCTCCGATTTGCGAGGCAATGCAAGACGTTCAGGATCAGCGGTCAGTGGCGCATCACATTCTTCTTTGGTCTCTAGAGACCTGGATGTAGATGCGTAGATACGCTGAATCTCGATCCCAAAAGGTTTCAATGGTGCGAGTTGCAGCCTGATGTTCTCGAAAAGCATCAAGCCTCTCTCGACTTAGATTAGGTCTTCGTTGGATTCTAAGGTTCGTATGATCCTTAATTAGCTTCCTTCCTTAATTAGTCTTAGCTTCTTGGAATAATGGAAACAATTTAGCCTTTTTGTAAGCATAGTAATAGTTTTGTTGTGAAGATACTTAATCCATAAAAATCTAAGTGATAAATGGAAAAGTAAATTAAAAACTGAAATAACGTAAGTCCGAAGGAATATTATTGTGATAGAATAAAAAAAATAATGGGAGTTTTGGCCAGAAGTCTTCAATGATGCAGCACATCAAGCTACAATCTGTCAAATTTCCTAAATAGAATTTCAACTTTATCGCTGAAGCATATGGTTCAAAGTTGATTGGAAAATATTTACAGTTTCGGGTAACTTGATGTGCTGGCGTCTCTACCATGGTCATCGAAAATCAGTCGTAAACTGTTACAGCCTTCACCGCGCTGAGGTACTTTCAGCTTATGTTGTTTTTAACCGACTTCAAAAAAGGGAGGTTCTTCAGATGTGTCTGATCTTAGATTTTTATAAGTCAACCGGAAATGCCTATCAGACCGAACAACTTTTGCTAAGACATCAGTCCCATATGTTTGATGGTGTAGCTGGGCTCTTAGAGTTCCATAACAGGTGTTCTAAGACGCCATTTCTATATGTGTAATGGTGTAGCTGGGCTCTAGGAAGTCCAAAACAGCTGTTCCTGATCTACAAATTTTATCTCGCAGAAGAAAATGCTCATCACGTGGAACAGTTTTTGCTATGGCAGCATTTCTCTATCTCTTATAGTTTAGCTGGTCTGTTGCTGTTCTGCATCAGGTGTTAAAATTTCCAAGATAACTTATAGCCTATGTATATGTTGCCCCGACCTACCACCTATACAACAAAAAAAGAATCATTCAAATCTGTCCAGTAGTTCCGAAGATTAGCGCGTACAAACAAACATACATACAGACAAACAGATATATTTTTTCAAGAGAAGACGGGGCGTGGGTTCTGGCAGAACCTGTTAAGCACTTCTTCTGAAAATTTATTTTTCGATTCTGAGACCCTTGTTCTGTGCACACTTAGCATATACAGGCCGCTATAGCATAGCACCTATTATTTTAAGGAATACGGCTCGCTTTCAAATGACGCGCGCACCGCGCACGTTCGGGAACTCGAGCGTGCATTTTGTTTTGATCGCGCTCTTTTCAAAATCGACAATTTTTTTGTGCAATAACTTACGGATAGTATGTTGATGTTGTTAGTTAGAGTTAGTAAAAAAAAACATTGTTTAATCAGACACCTTATAGGTCAGAGCCAGGGCCCAGGGTGGGGCAAGTGCCCCAGCTTGCCCCAGTGTGGCTACGCCCATGACAGCTAGTGGCGTGCACTTGGAGAGGCCTATGTCCAGCAGTGGACTGCGATAGGCTGATGATGATGATGATGATGAGCGGTTTCATTCGCTTCTGAGGACACTACTTCTCACACTCAAATAAAAGTAGCCTATAATGTTTTTCATATGGATAAGGTACTATGTTACTGCCTTATGAGAAGATATATTATACCTTATTATTATCTCGAAAATTAAGATGATGACTAACTCCGTTTATTTATTTTGACCTTTGATTTTTCCCACAACTTTTTTTAAAGCCGTGACCTCCAAATGTATGTAGATATTCTTTTAGTTTAGTGAAACTACATATTACTGACTATACATATATGTATACATACGTATATTGGTATTTTGTCATAATTATCACTAAATAATTTTACTAAGAAGAAGTACCTAATAAACAAGAATATTCATTTATTAATTACGTACATCTACCGTCATTCATTACATCCCTTCATATTCTTTCGAGTTTATGATATTAGCAGGATGTATAACGAAATATTATTATATCTGTATTAAAAAAAAAAAAAACTATGTCATGCTATAAGATAAATGTTGTCCTTAATCTTCATTTTTTTTAACGCAACGGAAATTTTGTCATACGTAAGTCGTCTTATGGTAATGAGGGATTTCGATTAGTTTGCGAGTCAAGAAACCTGTTCGTCTTTACAGAAATTCTTTCATACTAATAAGGTGAAATGGAAGACTGGCTTAAAGTAAGTGGAGTGATATAAATAATACTGCAATCTCAATACATATTCTATAAGGTGACAAGTCAAATTCAATACTTTTATTGAACTGTCAAAAACGTTTACTTTGTATGCAATTCGTGTGAAAGGTGTGAAAACACAAACTATGACGTCACAGATTTTTCAAATCAAGTCGTATTCTTATTTTGATTATATTATCGGTAACGAAAAACGATAAATTAAACTGACATTATTTTTAGATGCTTTACAAAACGAATATGATAAAGTATTTTATTTTTGACGTATCCCATCATCCCAATTCTACAGATATTTGGAATCAGCGTTAAAATATATTATTTCGTTGTGTCTTATACGTCCTGAAATTGTAATATTTGCCAGACTGCCTAGCGTCTTCTGGCAAAACGGCTTGTTACTCTTCGTTGCTTCATACGACTGATATTAATTATAATGTTGCAATAAAACTATATCTAATACAATTCAAACGAGTTGGCTGGTTTCCAATGCGATGTGTCCCTAAGTCTGTCCTCAAATAAATAAGATTATGCTATCTGTTTGTGATCGCTGAAGCCTGGTACAGCTTATGTTAAAGAGCAGGAAGTACATAGTGTTGTTTGTTCGTAATTATTTTAAGGCTGTCTAAAATGATCGAGTGTTTACGTGCCTATAAATGCTTGCATAAAATTCTTGTTTTCTCATGAAGCAGCTCGTCGCTTCACGGTGAAGTTATTTCTTTAATTCAAAATATTAGAAACTGAAAATATCGATAAGGTGACTCGTGTATCGAGGGTTCCTTAATATAAAGATAAAAATACAAAAATACAAGATGCGGACTATAACTACTTCTTGCCCATACAGTTTCTTGCCAAGTTGTATGATTCTAGGTCATCCCATGGGTTGTGTTTCCTTTTCTGATTGTGAGGGAAATGCTACATAAACAGACATGTCTTTGGATAGCGCAGATCTAGAGGTTTCATTTTTCCGTAGCTCTAAAGGACCGCTAATCTCAGTATATAGTAGTTTCTTCTTTATAGCTCTGTCCGTTCTTCGTAAAGAGGTCTTATCAGATGGGCAGACGGATAGCAAAGTGACCCTGTAAAGTTTTCTTTTCTCGTCCGCCAGAAAGGGTCATCCTTTTCTCTTAGGGATTCAGAACACAAAAAAAATATCTGTTAGTTATAATAATTAAAAATATATTTTTTTGCTGAGCTGCGTTGAGTATTTATTTCTTGTTCTCGTGTGGAGAACACAATGCGGGCGAAGTCACAGGAACGACGAATATGCCGTAATTATATTACTCCTTTGTTTACTTTCGACCAAGCGAATGTTCTTAGTCATATATGCTGTGTATAGACAGACATACCTAACCTACACACATACGTACAATCGTGTTTTATTGTTATATCAAAACAGAAGCTGCAAATACAAATAGAAACGGCATCGGTAGCTTGTTTCGTATTTATTTGCAGATGGATACTAATAATAAAATATCTCGTATAAGTTCGCTGTTAACCGGAGCCCTAACATAACATGATCCTTTTTTACAAGCGGTCGTAAACATAAAACAATGTTATGGTGTCATGGAAGACGTACCCTGGTGTCAAGTATTGTAACTAAGTGCAATCTCTTAAATTAAAGTTATACAAAAACCACGACAAGGCAAATTGTGCATCACTAGATTTAGCTGTTTGACTTCTTGGGCATTTTTCGTAAATATCTCGCCGTCATACTTGTCTGAAGTTGACTACTAAGATTTCGCAATACTCAAAAACGCTATTGGGCATGCGTGAGGCGTCAAGTGGCTAACTTCAGAAATGCAAAGACATTTGGCGCGGACCGTATATCTCTCCTTCCAGGTCTGCCATATTCAACTTTAGTTAGTTCGCTGGTTCTTGGCGTCTTCAACGATTGCATTTTTGGCCCCCGTATCTATCTGATTTTATGGCATTCGGTCTGCTCTTGCCAAATTCCGAGGCTTTATATTAATCTTCCAGTCGTGATGACATTTTTCAATATGGGTGGCTACTTCAAGTGATTCTTCTCGCTTCTATAAACATATAAGTAATGTACCTTTTGTAAAGCCCTATTTTTTGTTTAAAGCCCGTCAGATAGGCGTGTTCTCTTCAGATATTCAGGTAGGTAAAGTACAACCGCGAGCTTAACTTATAGTAAATTAAAAATAATCCGTTGAGTCTAGAAACTGAGTATAATAAAACATGTATAGCTAATTGTATGTAACTGCAACAACAATTAGGGGTACAGAAACGTTATCACATCTTCACGCTGAGTTGGACGCGGTATCGTGTTCAATTACTTGTGTTTACACCACACAAGCAGACACGTATGTGTGTGTTGCCTGTTTAAAAACCTGAGATTCTATCGCACACTCAAAACGGACAAGCAGTTTTATTTATTCTTCAAGTAGCCTGTTTATATAGCTTTACTATTTGCTCGTGGAATATTCTGGGTTGTTCAAACACAGCGTTTGATCCAACTTAGTTGAAAGACTAGTTTTCGCTTGGCCTCGAGTACTGTGCTCTTTGGTACGTTTCCAACCATTTACTATTGTACAGAAGCCATAGGCATTCTCTTGCCAAGCTAAAACGACTTAACTTATTTCTTTTAATTGGTAATGACAGCGAAACACTAGGGTATAATTTTCCTTGAATTCTAAGCCAAGATTCAAATGTGCACTTTTATAATGTCGAAAAAGCTATCCGCGACGGGTGGCCCAAACAGCTGATTTTCATATACTGCCATACAAATATCAACAGGAGCAGAAACGTGATAATACGCAGTAAATGTCGCGTAGCGTACAGCCGGGTGAAAATCAATGTAGCCCAAAGAAAATTGAGTTGGAGGGCTGCTGAGGCTGTTTCAGTAATTACAGCTGCGAGTAGGACTTCCGCGAAGGTCGTCACCCCGGGCCGCCCCATCCTCGCGGCCCTCCGCCCCGCGTTATCCCCCTCGCGCACCCCCATACCACACTAGACTCACCAACATTCGTGTATTCGTGAGAATAACATGACACGTGGATTTGCGTCGTGTAATTTTGAAGCCCGAAACATTAAACTGGGAGTTTGGGAAGTACAATACTTACTGTGGGATTTGCTTCCTTCATAATATGAGATTAAACGATTGCACCATTGTTTTAAGCAATAGATTATCTGTAAAAAATATACCTTACTTTACTGGCTTTAGTTAGGTAAAAGTTCAAATAATTCTTCTGTATTTAAACTCTTTATAATTTTTCCCTTTACCGTCGTGAAAAATCCGCATAAAAACGGCAGCGTGGTCATATTAAAGCCCGGGGTGTGGAAGGTGCTTTTATTTCTAAAATAAACAAACGAATAGCTGTCCCTTAGAATTTACGCAACCCACTCACGGTGGAGAACTTTTAAAATCCACAACTTTTTAAATTATTTTTTTACTTGTATCTCGGTCATGATTTTCAGAAAACAGGTCCTGCTTGTCGGTTTGTTTGTAACGGATTAATATACGTATCAAACCAAATCCTAGAGATACAACTCTCTCATCTTCTTCCGTTACAGTAGAGTCCGGTCCATTCATGTTGACTGCATTGATTCGAAATGCAGGCATGTACTGCTGGCGCTGACATCCATTACATTGAGCTTCACCCAAGTCACCTTTTTGTTCTTTTGAAATGGGAATATCTTTTGTCCGCGTGGACTAAAATCTATAAAAGTTACTTTGATCCTGAAATGGGGAAAGATAGTGCAAGAAGAGGTGACTATAACGAGCGTCGGGTGGATACGCGCTGATTAACTAGCGAGAATCGCTGGGATGGTAAAAGGGTAGAATATTCTCGACTCGCCAAGGGGCTTACTATTACCAAATGAAACGACAATACAATCTACTTCTTTTTCTTTTACATTTTCCTGAAAAAATACTTTGGAACTCTTTGGGAGGCAATTTTTGAATAACATAATACCTACATTATTGTAAAGAACAGTCCTTCGTGACGAATGGACGCTAACACAAAAGCGATATCCTGTAACATTTTTTAAAACGTGTCAATAGGGGAAATTTGTTCAGACATTTAAATGACATAATTAGGTGTCATTATTTGTACCCTTTCTTTTGTAAAAAACTATACGTTCCATAGTAATAAGTGTACTACAAAGTAACGAAGTCAGAAGGGGCATGTTCGAATTTCAGAGTACTGACATGGTACTGACAGGTGCGCCATTTTGAAAATAAATTCTGGTGACGCCAGCAGGAGGTAGCGAAGGCTGCGAACCGTAAAATTTCTGAAGAAATTCCTTGGTCTCCATCCTGGTCTACTTTCGTATCTAATCCGTGTTGCTTAGCAATAATTTAGCAATCTTAGATTTAAACGTTCTGGAAATTATTTTGAGTGGTTTTTTTTTGTTATCCAAATGTTTTCATGAGCTAAATCTACAAAGTAGGAACATAATGCACCTTTCCTTAACTTATTAACTAATGTTGTACCCAAGACTTATTAGGTACTTAAGTTACATAATATAAGAAACTGAAATAGTTATTTATACAAAATAATGATTGGAACAAAATTATTCCTGTCGCTGTTAGCGGTGATCGCACCCAAAAACTGGACTTCATTGCGACGTTGGATGTTAATGAAAATTATTTGGCTATAGTATTGACCAGCCTTTTGGTGATATAGGTACATTATTTCTATCAATCAACCTTTATAGACATTGGATATAGCTAAGGTAAGTACGAGTATACAATTTTTTTTTTAACAGTCTACACTATAAGACCTTCAACGGTACATCCTTGACAGGCTTCTAAGATCGCCTTTAATTAAAAGATGCGTTGATATTTAAGTTCTTTAAACTTAGCAGCTACAGTTGGCAGTTTACCTTTATTTAATTTATATTGGAGACATTGCTTAGACGGTTTCCAGCCAACCTACGGCTTCCTGAGAAGACAGACACACAGCCAACAAATAATTTTTCTTATTAGTATTGCTTTACTTGTCTTTTATAGGCTTTATCAATATTACGGTATTGTTGTTTTCACTGAATTGTGTTTTTTATTCATCCTACGTTTGGTGAATTCAAGTTATTCTCGAAATATTTGTATATTTTGCATTTAAATATTTTAATTGAAAGAATTTTCGGATTTGAACAAAAAGAGCAAAAATTACTGAACACATCGAAGGTTTTCCTGTATACCAATTCCCGCATACTCCTTTCCAAAGGTAAAAAGATGCACCCGACTAAAACATAAGCCCGCCTGAATTGCCACGTTGAATATTCGCTAGGAACGCAGCGAATCGATGCGAGTCACACTCATAGATACTTACTACGTACGTATGTTTGTACGAAGTGCCCAGCCACATGCAGTAGAACAGTAACGCATCCAGTTTATTGATTGCAGACAACACCAGCACCGTACCATAGATAAAATATTTATAATACTGTAGTGATCTCGGTGACCCATTTGAGGTTTGCATAAAACATGTACAAAACTTATATAGTTCTGCAAACAACTTTAAAAAATATTTTGTTGGTATTACGTCTATGTCGCAGTGTATAAGACTTTCATAATTTTTCAATTGAAATAATAAATAACTTAGAAGATTTTAACAGTCGCAATAATAACGCAAAACTAATCATTATTTTAAGATTCGTAAGTTCGGAAGCCAAATCAGGCAGATTTCGTCTATAATTCGACTGAAATCGAGTCTCATCAGAATCACTCAGGTAGTCCGCATTAAAAATAGTTTCGACTGTTTCTCTTAGCTCTCTAATAAGTTGGTTCTATAGCTACAGCTAAAAAAACCTATTCATTAAACCAAAAACAACCTATTCATCATAATTATATCATCCGTAAATTTATCAATATTAAAAGCAAGATTGCCAAAAACTGCAAACGATTACAATGATAGGATAAACTGGACTTTTCTATGATGAGACATCAATACTGTAAAAAAATAAACGCTGAAATTCATTCCAAAAACCATCCACGTTCAAGTTTCAAAGTTATTTATCGTAAAAAAATACGCGACCAAAATCGTGTCGTGGAATGGAGCGAGAAAATACGCGCAACTGCATCCAGGCGCGCGAGCCAAGTGCCGTGCCTTGCCGGCAGCGGCCGAACTCGACGCAAGAATGTCGGGGCTGCCAGCTCAAATATGAATTACCCCTAATAATTTATATTTTCGACTAGGTATTTAATAGAATTTGTTTAACTTGTAGGTATACAACTTAATGGTGATAGCAGCGGTTGAAGTGCTTCATATCTTGGTTTCCATTTTTATAGTAGAAAACTTACTTTCCTTTGTAAAAATATGTTATAATTCTATAATGGTGAATGTTGATATTCAAGTTTCGGATGCTTGATAGAAATGATCTTACGGTTACAACCAAATCGAAGATGCTAAGCCATGACATCAAATTATCAATTTGGTAGATCAACTCAAAACGTATTAAGTTTGCTTACATTATACTGCTTATAGTAAATTTTTGATCGGATTTAATCAATGAAATGGCTTCAAATCTACACTCATGTCATGACCAGCCTTCACTATGCCTGGGTAACCTTTCTAATTTTATTCGACGATTAAGACATTTTCTACAAGTCATCGCCGCTTCTCGTGAAACGGGCGATTTTTGTACGCTAGCAATCATACCGGTCCAGGTTCGAAATTCAAAGTGCTTGCCAGCGGGTGCGAGCTGGCAACGTCGCGTCGACCGACACAACGCGGTATAAATAGGTGGGTGGTTCATAACTGCCAAGATAATCTTCGGCCTGACAAGACGCTTTTCATTTTTTACATTTACGAACTGCAGGACTGTCTGCGAGTTCGAGACTATTCAAATCCATGTATGACCACAGTTTACATATTATTCAGACCCAGTTAGGAAACTCATACTAAAGTTCGAAACGGCACACACACACAAATACTTGAATCGTCTAGACCTTTAAGCGGAGATTGCGGTGCTGTCAGTCCAGAGTGCCGCGTCAAGACGAGTGGTTACGTTTTACAAAATGCCACGAGTGTATTGCGTAGTATATGGCTGTTTGAACTCGGCTTCATCAAAACCGGAGCTTTCGTTTTTTAAACTCCCTGCTGATGTTGAAAGGTACTAACGAATGTCTTATCGATATCGAATAATAATTATAAGTCTTCCTAAATTACTTTGTACTTAAAACCAACATGGTGGCTGCTACATATTTCACACTGGGTGTCTTTTCGTGGTTTTTGTCTTCTAGGGTAATGAAACCGATATTACTGTCTAAACAGAAATCCAAGATGGCGTCTGCAAAAGTTATATTTAATTAACATGGCCAAAAAAGTATGTTTTCTCTAGGGAACTCACTTATTCACATGATTCATGCTCAAAGTAAAGACGCTAGCACAACAAGCTACAACAATCTGTAAAATTGCCTTAATATATTTTAAACTTTATCGCTAAAGCATAGGGTTCAATGTTCTTGAATGTAAGTAATTCAAGTATGTGTGCGCCATGTCGGCACATCATGCACACTAACAAAATCTCTCGACCCGTTTCTCAGTGCGCCAGTCGGAGCTAACACTGCAGGACGTTCGTCGAGTGCGGCACCGCTAAATGAATAAAAAATGACTGATCATCGCAGGAGAACGTATTGTTGTGTGTTTGGGTGTCTTAATAATTCGTCGAATCCAGAATTGTCTCTCTTCAGATTACCTAATGATCAAGAAAGGTAAGCTCATCACTTATTTCTAGCATATATTTTTTATTGGATGATGAAATAACGTTTTAAGTATTGCTTAGTCACTTTATTCAATTTTCTATTATAGATACCTAATGTATGTATGTATATTAAATTCTCTTTTCATTTTAGACGCATTCGGTGGCTGCGCTTAATTGACCGCGAGGATTTGATAAATAAATCCCAACCCAAGCATGTAGTTTGTGAAACCCATTTCTACACAGAAGACATAGTGAAAAACAGCGTTCGAAAATTATTAAAAAAGAATTGCTTGCCGAGTTTAAATTTGCCTAACATTAAAAAAGTTGACAAACATACGCAAGTGGAAATACCAATATGTAATAATTCCAGTCAAACAGAAAGAACTAGTGGTTCAGCGTTAAATGAAACGTCATGTCAAACTGATAATAAGACCATGGATAACCAAACTCAAACTACTGCTGATCTTTTTGCAAGTACTCCACGCAAGAGGAAACTAAAATCTGAGTTATTAGAATGTCAAAAGAGTTTACGAGAAGACGAAGCAGCGAATTCTTCACAAGATGTGTTTTATAAATTATGTGATCGTTATTTGTCTAAGGACTTAGCCGAACTTGTTAAAGCTCAAACATACTTCAAATTTTCTAACAAAGGGAACAGGGACCATAGTGAAAATAAAGAGGAGAAGTAAGATATCTTCATAGAAACGCACCGTGCGGCTGGTAAGTGTGCGCCATAGTATTGCGTCGGCGCACGCACACTTTAACTAAATCTCAACCAGTTTCTCAGTGCACCAGTCGGGGCTACAAAAGATGAAAGCAACTGTCGGTTCAAAACGATAAATTAAACTGACATTATTTTAAGATGCCTTACAAATGTATTTTATTTTTGACCTAGTCATCATCCCAATTCATCAGCGAGGCCTAATAAACATGTACCAGACAATACAAGCAAACAATATAACTGCTCGACCCCTGTCTGTTTATAGGCACTGAATAAAAATTTAGCTAAACGTGACGCCTAACACAGTAGGCAATTATGTCGCGGACTGGGCCGGAGATTCCCATGTTATGGCGTGGCTCTACCTGCCTATTGCGATGTTCTGTACCAGATGAAAAATATTGTCACCACTACTGTGAACAGCATCAGATCAATCTCTATCAAGCCATGAACAGTCGCATGATAATTCAGACAGAAAAAAATCCTCATTTGTTTTTTCTCGCTTCAAAAACATTTTGTGCTCGGCAGACGACTATCGATGACTCATCTTCTGTTGTTATTTTTACTACTACATAGAATAGAAACACATATATGTAAAGGCTACCTATTTTGGGGCGACTGAATCCAGTATTTACTCTCATAATCAACATTGACGTCAAACATGTGTGATTGGAAACAATGAAATTAAATTACATTATTCTTTGTAATGTCTGTTTTATTCGCTCGTTCTACTAACTGTAAAGATTTGTAACTTTCACCTAACCACTTCCCACTGAAGTTGGAACCAGTTTACAGTGCAAAACGCGAAGTGGGCGTGTTACAAGGTACGTAAGCTATCGGCGATCGGCAACACCGCTACCGTTGTTGTACTAGCGCTGCGGAGCTAGAGCACTCAGTTCCTCGCAGGTAGATAACGCAAGGAACAATGCTCTGCTCTGTCCTCGCAGCTTGCATACCTTTGTAGTGCACATTCATTGATTGCCCAAGGCGTGGGCTTTAATGACCATGTAGTTTAATTATGTTGAAACATTTCAAGTAATGTACATATAATAGATGAAGTGTTTATCGTTAATTCCAAGCATTTGCCTTAAGGGTTGTCTTGATAAACATGCGGAATTTCTAACAAAAGACAATAATTTTGTCGAAAAGACTAACGCGGCTTAGTTGGGGAAGTTAATTTAAAGGGAAATGCTCAAAAAATCATCTCAATGTGGAAACAATGTTTTTCGATCTGGAAGCTATTTCAATTTATGTGAATTTGTATTACTTAAACAAGAAATTGGAAACTGAAGCCAAAAAATAACGCAACTTGATTAGGTATCAGATTTTTTTAAGCTAACGAGTAAATTTTTCACTTTACCACAACTAGTAATTGAATGTACCATCCATAACGTCGCGTCGGCGCGTTATTTATCTACGAGAAAATAATGAATGACGGATATCAAAGACGTGCCCGCGCCGCCATGTTATAAAGTTGTCATGTCAGCTATTTTGAATCGAACGAAAGTTCGATAGTAGATACGCAACGTGCAAATTCTGTCTTTTTTTTCTGGTTTAGTCTTTTATGTGGTTTCATCTGCCTAGCCTTTTCCCAAGTTATTATGGGGTCAGGTCAGCTTCCAGTCTTAACTGGATAACCCTTGGTAAGACTGGTTGTCAGACTCATGGCTTCTGACTAATCGTAACGACTGCCAGAGATGTACAAATAACAGCTGGAACCTATCAATTTTTACGTGCCTCCCGAAACATGTTAGAAGACTATTAATGTGATAACCCACCCTTACTCACACACATATATATATATATATATATATATCAGGATCATGGATCATTCATCAACTCTTCTATCGATCCATCATCCGGACGATATTTCAATGACGCTTACTCTACTGATATGTGAGTGAACGGAGTAGTTCTTTTATATTGAAATGCTACTTATTTAATTGTTTATTACAATTAGGTATCTGATCTGATCCGATACTGTGTGCTACGTTTTTGGTACAAAATTATTTCTTACTTCTTCTTGAGCTTTCCAATTAAATGTTTTTCAACTCACTTTGAAGTTATCCAGAAGTAGGTATGTATGTACGTAACACTCAACGAAATAAGTGTCCGATTGTAAAGAAACTGCGAGTGTATTTCTCGTATGGGGGAACTCCTGTTGCCCTTAAACGCGGCGTCGATCGATCGTGCGACGTTGCCGCTCTGTGGCCGGGCTCGCCGCCGCGCCGCCCGCTCTGCAACACTTACTGTTTATTTTTATTGTTGCCAATCAATTATTATGAACGAATAATGACACCTGTCCAGTCACATAGTAACCTACCCTCTATGAGATCAACTGAATACAGATATGTACCTACATTTAAAAACTCATTGTCATATTTATCTATTACCTATCTAGTTCTGCACCTATCTATTGGACCCGTTTGATCTTAGTTTATAATAATAATAATAATAAGCCCGCAGGGCATCTGAGGCGGATGTCGGGGAGTAGCGACCCCGCGGGTACCGAGTGCTCCAGGGAGAGGATACTGTCCCTCATCTCCGGCTCGCCGGAGTGAACCCTGAGGGGGGACAGGTCTCCCGCCTCTGGCTTGCCTTCATTGGCCGTCCAGAGTGGAGTCGCTAGAGCAATGCTCGGAGGGTGAATGCCTCGGGTAAGTGGCGAGTGGGCACAGAGATGCTGGACCCTGGCTTGATGCCGGTTTTAAGGCGCGTGATCTGGGTAGAAAGCCGGCCGGGGCAACCTCACCCTTCAGCCGCTCACGTCCCCGTTGCCCCCTTGTTGCGACTTAGCGACTAGTTCCCGGGGGCCCGGTAAGTGAGCTGGCGAGTCTCCTCCTGCCATTTTTACATGTATTTATTACATTGTTATCGGCAGGGGTCATAGTCCCCATAGTTTTCCCTTCCCTAGTCCACTAGCATCCCATCACAATAACCCAAGTAGATTTTCTTCCATACTTAGCAATAGTTTAGCACAAACCGGGGGTTGTCCTTGGGTACATTTCCATAGTGTATACAGGGATAATCGTCGGTTTTGTGTCACCATTACATATATTAAAGTTGTCTTAAAAGGGCTTCAGCGTGTTGGCTTCGGCCCCACGTTCGCCTTCCAAAAATCCGGGACTCTATAGTCCCGTGGTCGGAAAAAGACATACAAAAATAATAATAATAAACGTTTATTTCAGGTATACACCCATATTTTACATACATAATAAACACTAAGACATACAAAAATAAACTAATTACAGACTTTAAAATCTTAAAAACAGCTAACAAAAATATAATGTAAAATATAAAAAAATCGTGTAGGATTACTAAGAAGGACAAATCAATTCGGCGCCAGTGGCTCGATCTGTTTTGTCCTCCTCAGTAGGAATACGTTTCTGTACACGGTAGAGACAAGCTCGTTGTTGTTTGCTGCAACTCGTGTGTGAAAGGACGTCTTGAGTTTTGTTATGAGATCATAGAAGTTTATGACTCTGCTCTCAGCGAACATATCAGTCGCACTACATCGCCAGGGTAGGTTGAGCATGGCCCGGAATGCATTATTGTACTGTACACGAAGAGTGTCGTACGCACTCTTCGTGTACTTGTACCAAAGTTGGCTAGTGTAGAACGACTGACAGTATGCCTTGAACAGAGTTATTTTTACTTGCTTTGAGCAATGGTAAAAACGCCTATTCAGCATATTACTTCTACAGGCAATACTCCGTCTCTGTCTTTCTAAATCGTCATCGTCTTTCAAATTTTCAGTTAATATGTGACCAAGGTATTTAAATTTACTAACAGTCTTTATGCGAGTATCATACAATGTAATTGGCAGCATTTCAACTGAACTATTACTATATCTAAAAATCATAATCTCAGTCTTTGTTACGTTATACGTAAGATAGTTCTTCTTCGCATATTCCTCGCATATTTTAACAAGCTTTCGTAAGCCAGTAACCGAGGGGCTAAGCAGCACCATGTCGTCTGCATAGCTAAGGTTATTTAGACATTCACCACCAATGTGACATCCAACTCTGGCACTGCTCAGCTCCCCGATTAAGTCGTTAACATATAAGTTGAACAGAACCGGAGACGTCAGGCCACCCTGTCTGACCCCGCTAGTTAACCTGTATGTGTCCGAATACGCGTTATCCCACCTAACTTGGTTAGTTTGGTTATAATACCAAAATTCTAATAATTGTACAATTTTAGCCGGTACTTGTGTTTTTCTTAATTTCGCCCAAAGAATGTCATAATTAATAGTATCAAAGGCACGGCTGAGGTCTAAAAAGCAAGCGTATATAGTGGTATTTCTATTGTTGTAGTAGTGGATTGTATTTTTCAGTGTAAATATAGCAAGGTCTGTGGACAAACCCCGGCGGAAACCAAATTGTGCGTTATGAAGAGGTAAGTATTTTTCATTTAAATATTTAATCATGAGATTTTCAAATATTTTAGACAATATAGTTGCCAGTGATATCGGCCGGTAATTAGACAGGCTGGACACGTTCCCAGTTCTGTTCTTAACAATGGGCACAACTGTGGTCTTCATGAAGTTCTCAGGTAAGTAACTATGGTTAATACATATATTAAATAGTGTCGCAATTTTTTATGCTACACAAAATCTATTACATGTGTAACTTTGATCTTTGCTGCATTTTTACACTCCTAGAAAAAGGTATCAGTCGTGGTATCACACAATAAACAAGCAACCATTGAATATCTATGTAAATAAGATCGTTTCAGGTCGTTTTTGGAAGTTGCAGTAGTCTATACAGTAGTAGAAAATATCATACACTTTGAAAATAGTCTGCGTTTTGTCCTATGGCGATGTATGTGAATAAATTATTTGGGTTAAACATAAGTATTCAAAATTAGAATAGCTCTTAACTTTAGTTTTATTTACCCACATTTTAGGGAAATGCTTTTATTAGAATTCTATTACTGTGTTTATCGTTTGTACGCTTTATGACAGGGCGTGACAGTATTTGTTTGGTGACCTTTTTTGCTTAATGTATTTGAGAAATTAAATGAATCTAAAACATTCTTAGTATAAATATAGGTATGTCTTTGATTTTTATAAAAACCTAATACGAAAATAAAGTTATCTTAGTATTGCTAAAAATGTCAACACCTCGTCGAAACTAGCAACACAGCAGAAACATAAGAACTGTTCTGTTCTTGTACTGTAGCTATAACTGCCTACAACCATTCGAAATGGCACACTCACACAGACATGCGTGCGTACGAGTCTTGTGAGTGTTTGTCGCGGTGCTGTCAGTAGGGAGTGCTGCGTGAAGACGAGTGGTCACGTATAAGTTTGTATAAGTTAATTACCGCAGTCGTTTTATGTAAAAATGCCACTATATTGCGTTGTTTACGGCTGTATGAATTGTGCTGGAACAAAACCGGAGCTATCGTTTTTTAAACTTCCTACTGATTACGAAAGGTTAGAATTTTCTTTATTGTAATTAATTTTCTCTGTGATCGATCGTAACACGAATAGTTTATACATATTATAAACTATGTCTTCAATTGTGTAGATCGACAGTGCTGCCAAAATAAGAGTAGCTCGTGGTTAAAGTAACATCCGCACCGGCTGGTTCGATCATAAGGTTAAGCAATGTTCTTGTCATGATGAGTTCTTCCGTGTTTCGGAAGTCACATTAAATGGGGTACTTGACAACTAGTCAAATTCATTACTTTGATTGGACTGTAAACCGACGTCACAGATTTTTCACGTCAATCTGAATACTTCTTATACATATTAAAAAAATTCAACATGTTTACTTTAAATAGATAAAAGAAAGTGACAATCTTTTAAGATGCTTTACTAAATAAATATCATAAAGGATTTTATTTTTGACCTAGTTGGTGGGTCCCGGCTGTAATTTTTACTTCATTGGCAGTTGCCATGCGTAGTCAGAACTAGAATGTCTGACAATCAGTCTTACCAAGGGTAGTCTGTATTAATGCATAATAAATTATTTGCAGACGTTCCTTATGGCTCCACTTGATTTCGAGAGAAGAGTTGCTACACAGGAACCCGAACAACTACACAGTTTGTGAAGCGCACTTCGACCCCCGCGCCGTCATAGAGGGGACCTCACGAAAGAGGCTAAGACAATCATCAGTACCGTCTCTTAATTTACCAGCTAGGGATGTTATACAAAAAGAAACACAAACTGAAATACGTGAGACATTAAACAAATTCGCACAGACAGACTTTTATGTATTGAAACTGGAATCAAGTGCACAGACTGCTAATCACCTACAAAACTCATTGCCATGTGTAAAACAGCTGAAGGAGGAACTCGCAGCGTGTAAGAAGCAGATGAAGTCAGCAAATGCAAGCAATCTGACAAAAGACACATTCCATAAACTTTGCGACAAGTATTTAAATAAACCTTTAGCAGAGATTGTGAAGGCACAGACTAAATTGAAATTCCACGGCAAAGGCAATAGGTATTCGCCGAAATATAAACAGTTCTGTATCAATTTGTATTACACAAGTCCTCAGGCATACAAATTACTGGAACAAGCTCTGTGCCTCCCGAATGTGAAAACACTAGGCAATCACTCCTTGCCAGTCAGCACGGAAGTTAATGAGCATCTAATGACAACTCTAAGGGCTAAAGTTAATAGCATGTCAAATTCTGAGAGAATCTGTTCAGTGGTAGTGGACGCTGTAAGCCTGAAAACAAGTCTCTTTTACAATATAAGCTTGGACAAAATCATCGGACTGCAAGAAGTCAACGGAGTTCAGTCACCGGTTGTAGCAAAACAAGCTGTTGTAGTCATAATACGAGGAATTTTTGGAAACTGGCAACAGCCCATTGGTTTTGCACTCCTTGGGGAATCAAATAACAGCGAGGACACTTCAAGGTGGATTGAACAGCTATTGGAAAAACTTATTGATGTTGGCTTAGATATTAGAACATTTATTTCTGACCTAGATTCCGATCTTTTGTCTGAAGATAAAAAGAAAATGATTTCCACTGAAAGACCATATTTCTTTATTAATAACAGAAAAATATTCTACGTAATTGACTCTCTGCACTTGATTAAATCATTGAGGAACCACCTTATGTTAAATGACTTCCATTTTCACGGGTCTGTTGCAAAATATGAGCATATTTTGTTGTTTTATGAAAGTGACAAAAACAAATCGTTGAGACTTGCTCCAAAGTTAACGGATAATCACATTAAACCTTCAAAATTAGTGAAAAATCAGGTTCATTACGCGACAGAGTTGTTAAGTCATACGGTAGCAACCGCTATCTCCTGCTACATCGATTTCCAAGCAATTAGCGGAGCAGCGCAAGATACTGTGAAGTTAATTAAAATTATAAATGACTTGTTCGACATTTTGAATTCGTCAACCGTCCACTCGACGTGCGAGTACCAGCAAGCGTTCTGTGGCAGCCCGACACAAATAACATTTATGAATGAAATGCTTGAGTTCTTTAAATCGCTAAAACTAATTAATTCAACAACAGGACGCGATGTAACTTCAACTGCCAAGTTTAGTAGGGGATATCAAATTACGATAACATCAATTCTACTTCTGTTTGACGATCTTAGGATGGAAGGCTATAATAACTTAATGACCAGGCGTCTCAACCAAGACGTTACAGATATTTTCTTCGGTCAAGTCCGGAGCAAGCGCAAAAGGCCTACCACCAGGCAATTTATGTTAGCATTTAGAAAAATATTCTTTTCCAACATAATAAAACCAGGCAAGCAAGGAAAGAGCTCAGGTGATTTGTCACAATTACTTGTGAACACAGAAAAACTAGGAGTTATGTTGAGTGCTGAAACCGAAGAAAATATGTTCGGAATGGATGAGGACTGTAATGAAGGGAATACAGAAGCCAGTACTTATTCTATTTCGACATCAGATTACAATAACTTGCAACTGCCCAAAGATAATAAGTTGAGATATATTAGCACTTATTTATTTAGGAAATGTGTGATCTTACATGGTGGTTGCGAACAGTTAAAAAAGAGTTTAGAGCTAGATAAGAAACAAGAAATTATTAAAATGGATGTAGATGGTCCAACAAACATTGATGATGGTGACCTACAACTCACTCCACCAGATAATTTCGATAACTTCGTAGCAGAGATGGAAAGGTGCTATCAGAACTTTTTCAATAATTGCTACATCAATTCTAAGATTGCCAAATCAATTTTCGAAAGTATGAATCAACTAATTTACTACGGTCCCTGTGTTTGTTTTCCAATAAATTATGCGAAAAAACTGTTCATAAGAATACGAATTTTTATCACTGTAAGAAATAATAACGAAGAGTTATGCAAACATCGATCTTCTAAGAAATGTTTTTTTGTTGCAAACTTGTGAACATTGTAAATTGAATTGTTGGTTTTACTGCACCTGTTCTAAGACCTATTCTTACCTACGAAGTATTGGCGATAGAGTGGGTGTGGCTGGCTGTTTATACCAAAGCTGATTTTGCTCTCCTTCTAAATAAACCCATGCTAGCAATTTTCACCCACAGTGATAAATACCACGTATTTAAAGTAGAACTAAAAGTCGTTATTACGATATGCTCTTACTCGAAGTCAATAGTTGATTCCATATTAGTAATTCTTTTAAAACATGGTAACCCAATTGAAGACTTTATTAAAATTTTATTCGTTAATTAAAAACTACTTTATTTTATTTTCCTACGAATAGTAACTACACATAAACATTTTAGTTTCTACGAAAATTGGGGAAAGCTGTGCTGTACTGAAGTCTTATGTTACGTATATGGGTATTTGAGTACCAAAAGACCAGAAAAATCCTTTTCGTCCATTTCTATCTCCGTTTGTAATTTTGAAAAGAAAAGTGCCTGTAATTTTCGTCATAGCATTAGTGCGTGCTGCAAAGGACGAAGAACGAAGGTTATCTTGATCCCCTCTAATCGTCCTTTTCAATGTTGGAAATAGCGCAAGCTGTCAAAAGTAATAAGTATAAGGTGATATTGAGAATATTTCGCCCCAAAACCAGTAAACCTTTTCAGTACCAATACTTTGACCTGAAGTGTAGTCTTCGTGTAATTTTAGTGATAGAATCTCTAGAACGGATAGAACCTTTTAATTTTACTAATTGCACTTTTAAAACTTTTTATCGACCTTCGCAAGGTAACACGAAGTATGGCGTCGCTACTTAATTGCGCTTTTTCAAAAAAAGAACTTTGACTTATTAGTTCAGGTAGGTATGTCATGTTCTTAATAGGGCCACAGAATAATATTAGAAGTGTATTACTTGTCCATGAAATATAATCTGTTTACAAACTCCACAAATTAATTAGGGTGAGATCGACGTCCATTTAGAGAGGCAGGCATTAAAAATCCCATTTAAATTACACCATAGTTTATTCAGATATGTAATTGTATATCTATTACTAATATAGCACCTATTTCTAATATATACAGTAATTAGGTTTTACTTATCTTAAACTAATTAAAAACTACGTTTGTAAATGTTATAGTAAGGTAGTTACACACAATATTTTAAGCTACCTATTAAAACATTGCCAATTTCAAATTAGTGGTTACGATCACGAAAATATATTGGAAAAATTAAGGGAAATTTTCACAGGTTGCTGATAAGTTCCAGTTCCATAGTTTATCTGGCAGATAATTTTACATACAAATTCTGTTCCATTTTCGAATTTATCTGGTAGATAGTGGCAGTACAGAATGTAACAAATTTTCCGAAATTGAGACAAAAATTAAATTCAAAAAGAACCTTTTTGTAATGGTTTGCTTTTAAAGATTTAACTCATTAAAAAGATGAAAATTCTACGAATAAAGTTTTCTGACGTAGCAAAACAAGCAGACTAGAATTTACGACTAAGTAGAAATATTAGAAAGTTTTTTTTTTACTGAATTTGTAATCATACAGTTCGTTTCTCATAAGAAATTTAGAAAATATGTCTATACTTCGCACCACTAGAAACGCAGTGTTTATTTTCCAAGTGACCAAGAAACCCTAGATAAATAGATACAGTGCAGTGAACTATAAAATCCATTTATTAACATTGCGCTGTATTGGTTAGCTTTGGACGATATCAACAAATCCAGAAACAATTTATTTTCGTTTCAATAAAATTATATATGAACGCAATACAAGTTTTAGTCTTGATTCAAGTGAGATACGAGCCTTTTTGCTACAATTTCTCAATGAAAATAGAAAATAGTTAATGTCTCGTCTAGCCTGAAAATACAATTTTGTTGTCATTGAGTATATTTTCCTACGTGCGAGCGATTTCACTGGTGTTGACATTGTTGCGAGGTATATTCGTGGGCCTGTTTATATAGACGGTGGGGTTGTCGTGCGGGGGTCGCTGGAGGCGACCGGGCGCCGGCGGCGGTGGGGGCTGCCTCCCCTGCTCTATTCTGATCGGCTGTGGCTGGGCTACGATGTCCTGCCGAGGCGCCATAGCTGGAAATCGATTGATGAACTAGTTAGTGAAGAAAAAAATACACCTACATTATAAATGAAGACAAATTGGAGAAACTGATTTTTTTAACGTTTATTTAACGATCGCAGCGGTTTCAAAATATAAAAAGGTGAAACTTTGTACAGATTGGCAAAAATATTCTGTATTATTGAATAACGTCACTGTTTGTACTGGCGTTATCGATTTGCATAAGATACAATAAATAATCATTTTATCTGATAAGACAATCCTTGTGCGGAGAATGCTAGATTATTCTGGTGAAGAGCAAACAAAAGTTACATACATTATCTATTTGAATGTATTATTATAAGTTTAATGAAAACCATCAGAGTCTTTTTTCTAGGGCCTGGCTAGTTTTAATAGACAACAATTTTGATCTGAGGGTGCAAGACATATTTGAGAAAGCCTAACATAATATCAAACATAAAATAACGTAAATCGTCTTATCTTAATGAAAACAAAGCCGTTATTTAAAAAGCTACTGATTATACTATTGAATACATTATAATACTAATGTTACAACGGTTCACAAGTCCGAAATTAATATCTATGCGTAAATATGTTTGTATACCTAATATTATTTATGTGCTCAATACTTGCGACTGAAAAACATCATGTGATTACTCACCTGCGTATTAAAATTATTTAATTTATAATGTAATTTAAAACTGTTTTATTGATAAACGTAATTAAAAAGTAACACGGCACTGGTTATCAAGTTTCACTAAAATATTAAGTAATTTAAATTTGTTAATTTCCAAACTAAGATGGTGGTTCGTAGGATCTCCCGCTGCGTGGGATGTTATTGTGAAAACATGTTACTTCGCTAAACATTATCTTTGTGATAAGTTATCTGAAGTGATATTTATCAACCTAGGCAGCATATAATCCCGGCGTTTTATTGAAGTTGTTATGACTTTCAGAGCGAGAGTCGGACAGTGAAATCTGTTATTCCGCTAGCAAATAAATTCAATCTTATTCAAATAACACAAACTTGTGTGGCAACAGTCTACAACTACATACTATATAAAAGTCTAAACCTCAAGAATCTAGTTGCTAACTGGTCATCGTTGTATCATCAAAATATGACTATGCATATGCATTCTTTTAATATACGCAGCGCTGTTGCACCCGAAGTATTCCTCAATCCTGAAATTTTTTCTGACTGCAAGAAAATGAAATTCAACGTGGGTATGCTCGTCAGATCTGCCTTACGGGTATGATAAGAAGACAAAACTGCTGATGAAGAACATACAGATTTTGGTTTCAAATATTTATCAAACAAACACTATCAAACATCTGTCTTGTCTAGGATGTCCCTATGAGGACTGCAATAAGCGTTAGGTATAATTTTAATCGCGAAAGAGCGTATCTACCATTTTGTAATTTTATAGTCAGAAATAAGTTGGTAAATGTTAGATACACCTTATCATGACCTTAACGTTTTTATAATGTTCTTATTTAGCAGAATTCGTTTTTATTTTCATAAATACAAGGAATAGTCGATTATAGCGTCATCTACACAAAGTTTGAGTTTATTTTCCATTAAACATTGGAGGCGACGAATCAATAACTATTTAATGCATAAGGTTTTTTTTCAGTATTTCAGTTGCATATTTAGGTAATTCGTTAATAGAAAAAATACTACCTAAAAGACCTTGCTCTGTCCGCAAAACTATTGTCAGTTTTTATTTGACAACTGTCAATTAATGCTGCCGTCAATGTCGTAAAGCATGACCGACCGTCACCGTCATGTCAAAGTTGACACTTCAATGAGGTTTCGGGTTTGTGGTTACTTTCGTTCGCTCGAGTTCTCGATTAGTTTTTCTAGAAGTTTGACCAGTGATTCATCGTGCGTAATAAAAGCATAGTGATTTGTGTTTACATCGTTATTAGCGTGACATACGTCGAGTGGTTTTTTATAAGTTCATTCGGTATTTTATCCGTACTAAGATAAAAAAAAACATTTGTTAAAAATGGGTTCAAATAATCCACCATCCCACACAAGTCATAATTCCAGTAGGCCAGGCCAGTTGCTTCCGGTACAAAGTGGGCCGGTGCAGTCAAATTCCTTATCAGCCATTGCAACTCAAGAGGCATCACATGTTTCTATACAACCAAGAGCGCCCCGAAGTTTACAGGTAACTTATAAATTAACAAATTTCAAGTACTTAACACATGTTTTCTGATTTTTGCTGACTCAATGTCTATAAATTGTTTATGGTATTTTCAGGGCCTTTTGAAGTATGCTATGGAGGCAACACAAGCTCAAGATGCCCCAGGGAATGCAGATCTACCTCGAATGGATGAACAGGTTGGTAAAGTCAATAATTTCATACTTCAAATTATTATTTATAAGTGTAAGGGCCTGTTTCACCACCCACAAATAAGTTCCAAATAGTATATTTGGTAGATAATTTTAAACAAATTCTTTAGTGGCTATCCGTAACCTGTGAAACTGGCCCTAAGTATTCAATAACGGAAAATATTGCATCATGCATTACAGAGACGTCAATTCCTAGAGGAAGCACTGAGGAGTTTGACTGTGAATGTGACCGAAGTTCTCGATAATGCCATCAAGGTGCTCACAAACTCGGAGAAGATGAATAGTATTAAAATGGAGGATCAGCTGCCCGATGAAGTGAAGAACTCTTTCACGGTCCTACTGGATCATGTCGATAGTATTGATGTGGCCAATGGTAAATATTCTCTCTATATAACTAAACTAGCTTCCGCCAGCGGTTTCACCCGCGTCCCGTAGGAACAACTCCGCGCACCCGAATAAAAAGTAGCCTATAGCCTTCCTCGTTAAATGGGCTATCTGACACTGAAAGAATTTTTCAAATCGAACCAGTAGTTCCTGAGATTAGCGCGTTCAAACAAACAAACAAACTTCAGCTTTATAATATTAGTATAGATTAATTAAAAAAAAGACATGTCATACAAACTACTTTGACTATGTCAACTAAGGCTAATGTCATCTAACTATGTATGTTATTTTATAACATTACCTTACATGGATTTCAGAACATATTATCTTAGTTTTTTAATAAGCAAATAAAGATCTGTATACTGAATACATTACATTTATCAGATCAGTATTTTAGTATTATAAGTATAGATTATACATATCCACTGTATATTATAAAACAAAGTCCACATCTTGCTGTTGGTAAACACGAAATCTGATATCACACTCCTCTAAAACACAAACAATTGCCAAATTCCAGATTTCCACAAAATGGGAGGCTTTGCCATGTTTCCGATATGCTACAGCAGTAAGAATGCAGAACTACGAGAGCGAGCCAGCGCTGTGTTAGGCACCCTGTGTCAGAACAACCCATATTGTCAGACCAGGGCTTTGGAGTGTGGTCTCCTACATGTTTTGCTGAATCTTGTGCAGACCGAACAAGGGAATACACTGACAAAATGCCTTTATGCTATATCTTGTAAGTATCAATCAGCATGATCTCTATAAAATTAATTACTGAGAATAGATGAAAAGGGAGGTAGAGGTTGCATACATCATGTAAAACCAGGGTCTTACGTACATGATGTACTCTACCTATGTTGTGTAAAAAATGTGTACAAGTCGCGAAGATGTAGAAACATTTACTGATAAAGGTTTCTAATGTTGGCTATCAGGTGGACTTAATTTTCAAGACAATTATTGGTTTGATTATTAATTTTGCAAATGTTCCATTATAATTACTTTCACAAAATATAATATTCTGTTTATTTATTACCTTTTGAAATTATGAAACTGGTTATTATGATATTTCATTTTATTCCATAGGTTCTACTCGCGAATACGAGCCAGCATGTCGCGAGCTGATCGCTCAAGGCGGCTGCAGCACCCTGGTGGAAGTGCTGAGTGCACCAGAACCCGCGGCCAAGACGAAGGCTGCTTTCCTTATCAGATATTTCTGTCAACATTACCCTGAAGCTAAAAGTAAGACCTTTATCTTTTTAATATTGTTTTTGTGGAAATTAATTCCATGTAAATACACTTGCTTACACCTGGTTCCGTATCGCTCAATGTTCCGTGACGACAATCTGTCTATCTATTAATTTGATAGTAGAATTTTTCAAACTTTACTATGGTGATGACATAACATGAAATATATTTCTATTTTTATAAAAAAATGACTTTGCTAACAACTTTTGCTGTTTTGCTAACAACAAGTAAACTTGATAATGTATTTATCAAAACTTCTCTGTTTTATTTTCAGAACAATTTGTAAAACAAAACATAATAACTATAATAACTGCCAAGATCCAAGAAGGTCGAGACGAGAGTACGGAGCACTTGCTGAGCATATTACAAGTCCTGGTCTCCAGCAACGATCCCATTGTACTAAGACAATGCAGGGATCCTCAGCATGATCTTAAGAAAATTCTCGAGAACCACCTGAACAGACCGGAGCTGAGAGATGATAGATTCACAGAAGAAAAGGAGTATTGTCATGAGTTATTGCATAATGTTTTTGGTAGCAATGTAAATGAGCAGGCTAGGAGATAGTGTTAAGTATTGTTTAATTTATTTGTTTTGCTTTTATACTAAATTATTGTCTTCATAAAAAAATTGCACCAAAATGCGACTGATTGTATATCCAACAGCACTTATAGGAAGTTGGTTCGGAGTGCTGGCCCACAAAAGAGATGAATGAATGCAGCAGAGATGAGAATGTTAAGAGGAATGTGTGGTGTTACGCAAATGGATAGTGTAAGGTATGATTAGATGGCTGAAAACCTATGCGGATACCGGCTATCGTTGTAAGGGCATTTAATGTGGAGGAATGAGGATCATGTTGTGAAGAATGAACTGGGTATGGATGGATATAGAGGAAGGGGACAACCAAAGAAACAACGGATGGATTGTGTGAAAGTTGATATGGCTAGAAAGAATGTTATTTGTGAGATGACGGCAGAGAGAAGTGTGTGGAACAAGAAAAAATGCTGCGCAGACCGCAGGGTGTGCTGGTGGGGGTATGGGTAGGCGGATGACTTTAAAGTAATTTGGTAGACAATTGAATGCGAATATATCCAATGTGGTCCCTTATTCTATGGTGAATTATGTAAAACCTTGTCTAAAAATCACTTATAAGGTTTTGTGAATTGGAGTGTCCATTTGTGAAATAATTAATTTAGTATGCAGACAAAACACTGCTTGTAAATATTGTTTTGCAGGTGTAAATGAATAACTTAGTTGTAAATGTTAATGCTTAGTGGCTATTTGTATAGCTAGAAAGTTTAAATAGCTGTTTTTAATAGAATCTGAAGTTTTTGTTAAGAAAGTTTTTGGAATTCCTGTTCTGCGCAGTATACATTTTTCTTTCATAATTTTTATTGCGTAGCCAGGATAACTGCAGATCCAAGATTCTTAAGTTACTGTATAGGTTTTGTATGAATCAAGCGATGAAGATTTGCTATTGTAATACACGAACTGCCTACTGCATTTATAAGCATGTACCTGATAATGTATTTTGAATTCGTTTGAAATATGAGCACATATTCCAATTTGCATCCAGCGACCACAAAACTAAAAATACTAGCCAAGTGCGGTTCCGTACCATTATCTAAGAAAAGACTAAAAAAACATGTCTGGGTATGGCAACTCTCTAAATTTTTTTGTTATGTAACTATTTAATTTTACTCTTAAAGTAAGCAATACTGAATATTACCTTTTACCAATATCAAGCTTTCTTTGTATTGTTTTTTTTTTTAAATCAAAATAACTTTCTTCGTATTGGAACTTCTTAAAATGTTTATTCTATTCCGTGGCAACATAAAAAGATCATCTATGAAAATTTGTACTGTTGTTACTATTAATCACGAGTTATGAGATCTCAGAGATACAGCCAAGTCTTAGTTATAGGGTCCCGTTTTCCCTATGGGTATCAGAACCTTAACAGCGGGCAGGACTTTAACCGCCTCTTGAAATCAGTTTTTATGCTCTTAACATTTGGTCTAATGTTCTCATTATTTTACTAGATTCTAATATAAAATACTATTTGTTATATATTATTTTCATTTATACTGTTATAAAGTGACAAATAAAGATTGCATATTGTGCCTACGTACGCAACATCACGCGTATACCTTGGTGTATATTTTTAGGAGTCGCACACAAAGCTACATCGTTATAGTAACAAGAATAACAAAAACTGCTTAATTATGTAAATAATAAAGTTTTTAACTTGTAAAAGTTAGTTTTATTTATCGATAAATGTAAATAATAATGTTGTTGGATCATATTTTCATAATTTTTTTTGTGAAATTGTTGGGTAAGATTTTTTATGTACCGGTATTTTCTTTATACATAAAAATTTGTAAGACATTGAGATGTCTTTGCAGCTAATTAAACAATTTCAATATATACATACATATTTCAAACATGGTAAGTTAAAGGTAAGCTTTTAATTTCATAACTTCAATTTATTTAGTTCTCTACGACGTGGACTCTTTCAGGAGCTTCTTCACCTTCATCCTCGTCAGAGGGAGGGCTGCCAGCGTCTTCCTCGGAAGAGGACTCGCTGCTCTCCTCGGAGGAAGGCTCGTTGCTCTCTTCAGAGGAGCTCTCGCTGCTGTCAGGGGCGATGTTGTCACTGTCCCAGTCGAAGTCGATGCCGGTCACCTCTGTGAACCAGTCGTGGTAGTGGCCGGGGCGCACGTAACCTAAGGAGAGAGATGAGAACATTATAACTTCAAGAGTAGAGAATCGTAGGTACACCGTAGGCATCAAAGCAAGCTAGACAATTTTTTCAATAAAAAGACGAGGTAAAGATAAGGAAGATACTTCAATAGAATGTTTACCAAGAGAATTAGTACCAAATTGATGGCTTGGGAGGTCATGAAGGAAGGTTCGTATCAGATTTACCTGAGGGGAAGGGGCTGTTGCATCCAGCGGTGGATCCGAAGCTCACGATACCGACTTGAGTGCGTTCACCGTCAGCGTCAACAATGGTCAGAGGGCCACCGCTGTCACCCTGGAATTAAAGGACAAAAGTACTGAATAAGGGTCTGTTTTACCACCTACGAATAAGTTCCAGTTACTTTATTTGGTAGATAATTTCTTACAAATTCTGTTCCATTTTTAAAAGCTTTTATTTAACTTGCCGTGTATGTATGTTACGGTGGATTCTTTGAACTCAATTTTGAAGTAGATATCTTTAACCGATTGAGCTGAAATTTTGTATACACGTTCAGTTTGGATGACAATGCAAGATATGTTATATGACGTCATTCTAAATCCAATATGGCAGACCGTCCAAGATGGCGGAGTAGTTATTTTTAATGAATTTCAACAATATGGGTATCAAATGAAAGGGCTTATTGAGAGTGTCTTAAAAATAATTTGACGTTATTCTAAATCCAATATGGCGGACTATAAAAGCTTTTCAAAAAAAGATTTTTCTTTTAATTTATTATTTAATTTTTTGGTAGATAGTGGCTATTTCGAACATTGTGTAACTGGCCTTAAGGCTTCTTCAAATTGTGTGAGGTGAGTGGTCAAAGAATAGCAACAGAACTTGACACCCTAAACTGGTTTTATAGCTAACTAAACGGCAAATTACCTGGCAAGAAGACTGTGAGGGGTTGTCGTAGTAGCCAGCACAGATGGTCTCTTCCTTGATGACCTGGCTAGTAGGGTACCATCTCAAGCACTCCTCGTTGGAAACACCACGCTGGTACACCCACAGGAGGATTTCAGAAGCAGCACCACCTTGAAGAAGATAAGCAGATATTGTAGTCATTCATGTAGTGCTGGGGAGTTTGTTGCGCCACTTCTTCTTCCCAGCAAAATCACATAGGAAGTGGTGAAGGGTGGGCGTTTTTGGGGGCTGTCTTTTGTAATATTTGACGTCAAAAAGTGCTGTTTTACAGCCAAGTTTGAATAAATGATTTTGAGTTTTTTTTGAGTAAAAGCAGCTAATTTTTTTATTAACAGAATTCTTAATCACCAGACTCCTGACCAAAAGTTTGAATTAGTGGATACTGACCATTCCACAGATCGTCGGTACGTCCGAAACCGCTGACAATCATAGTGACTCCTTCGTAGTTGATGTTCTTCTGAGCCCTGCTCATCAGACGGGATGGCTGCACGTTGGCTGCGGAAGAATTAACGATTAATACGGACTGATATGTTTAGGATCAGGCGTATATTATTTTTATTAGGCACACGTTGACAATATCTGTGCATCTTGTCGTAAGTTTTGGATAAGACCAAATACCTCGAGATAGACCCTAAGGTCCTATAATTTGATGAAACAACTGGATTCCTAAAAGTAAGCTTTTCCTCAATTTCTTCGACATATTGCCTCTTATTTTGACCTTCTGTTAAAAAGGGTTATTTATTTTATCTGTATGCTGATCTTTCCACTTACCGGAGTATTCGATGTGGTGGTCAAGACCAACCAGAGCAAGGTCAGCAGTCTGGACTCCAGCCCTGATCTCATCGTACTCTGGGTGGATGTACTTGTTGGCGGATTCCACCAGGATCTCGGGGCGGGTCAAGTTGGTCAGACCGAAGCGGACCACGAAGGTGATGCGGCTGTAGAAGAAGAAATGATTTTGTTATGACTTTGTGTTATTGAGATGTGTGGTGGTAAGATACTTGTGCTATTTGTGGTGGGTAATGGGTACCTATTAAGTATAAAGTTGTCATATTATTTCGTTAGAAGCCTTGCATAAACTGCCTGCAGGCCCAAACCTACAAGAAACTTTATTTTTTCCTTTTAATAATTAATGGATGTGCCTAAATAAAAATAGATATAGGTATTTTAGGAATTAAGATTCCTAAATTATACCTATTTAATTTCCTTATCGCGTTAAGCTTGATAACGATTTAATTAATCATTTGTAATGCCATGGAAAAGTAGGTAATTCCCAGAGATAAGCTTATTTTCTTTTTGATTTCGTAACAATTAGTGCTCGAATATTCGTATGCGTATTTACCTCAAGCGCAGAGTTATTTCTCTCATGATTTTTTTACAACAATTACCCAGCTTTACAGATAAGAGAGCAAATGCTAGATTCATCATCCTCCTGCCCTTATCCCATGTTTTATTTGGGGTCGGCGCAGAATGTTTTTGTCTTCCACGCTCTTCTATCTGCCGTCATCTCACAAGTTACATTCTTTCTAGCCATATCAACTTTCACGAAATCCATCCATCGTTTCTTTGGTTGTCCCCTTCCTCTATATCCATCCATATTCATGTTCAAAACCTTTCTCACAACATGATCCTCATTCCTCCGCATTACATGCCCATACCATGCTAGCCGGATTCCACATAGCTATTCGGGTACCGGTGCAAATGCTAGATTAAATAATTTAAATGAATTCTCTTAAAGTATGTTCAAGGAAGAAATTATAAAAGCAGAATTCTAGTTTAGTTAGATATTTCATATTTTATGTCGACAGGAACTAGATCTCTTTTTGAAAAAAGATCTCTAAATTAGTTCAACTGAGAGCTTTCCAGTGTGAAACCTAAATATTGTTAAAAGTACGCTAATTAAGCCTGCCAGGGATGCGAGATTGTTTGCAAGAGTTAACGCGGCCCTGGCACATAAAGAGAGTCCCTCCAGCTGCCCCCGCAGAGGGAGAGGACTACTTACTTAGCCAGGCAGTGAGCAGCAGTCAGCACCCATTTGTTGTGGATCAGGGAGCATCCGCAAGAGCTGACGCCTCCAATGGCGCTCACCATACGAAGACTGCCTTGGTAAGGGATCTGGCCCTCCACTGCCGGCCAGCCAGCCACGATCCTGGAGCCTGAGAGTTCAGCTGGAAGAAGATTTCTTTTATTAGAATATCTTAAGGTCTGTTTTAGATTCGCTGAAAATACTACGTTTGATATCGCTCGTAGCAATATCTGCTACGCCGTAGTCCTTCACGCTTCGTAGTCTTTGCTTTCAATACTTTTCCAAACTGACTTGTATAATATAATTCAGACGTCTTTTAGCAAGTTAAAAAGTAGTTTTAAGTTTCCAAAAATCATTTTTGTACCAATATGTACAGAAGCCAGCACACCAAGCTACTACAATCTGTAATTTCCTTAATAGATTTTCAACTTTATCGCTGAAGCATATGGTTCAAAGTTGATTTGGAACATTTGACAGTCTCGTTCAGCTTGATGTGCTGGCGTCATACGATATATAAGATACTTACCGTCTCTCAAGTCCTCAATGATGGCGGGTTCGGCATTTAGTAGCCCTCCCTGAAATAACACAAACACAATTGGGTAATTGACTAGGTCAAAAGTAAAAGCCTACATGATATTAATTTGGTAAAGCTAAAAATCTTAAAATAATGTCACTCTCATTTATAGTTTTGAAGGAAAATCTATTGGAATTATTTTATTGATAATTTAAGTAAAATCAGTATAAGGCTTGATATTAAAAAATTGTGACATCATAATTCTAACTTTCATACAAATTACATAGAAAGTAAACGTTTTTGACAGTTCAATAAAAGTAATTAATTTGACTAGTTGTCATCTACCGTATTTTCATGTAAAATATGTCTGTTGTTTTTCTACAACTGTAGGCAGGGAGTGAGTAGGCGTTTCATCAGTAACTATTAGGTATTTGTTATCAAAAAGATAGCCTTATCATGTAAAATCAGTGTAAAAGGATAATAACAACGCTAGAATAAGTAATCCGATAATAAGCGCCATTATGTTTCAAAAGAATAGAATGACGTTGTTGCATTTTCATGCAATATCGACTGGGTTTCTTAGAACAAGAAAATTAAAAATTCTGATTCATAAGAAACCTATGTATATTCATGATAAATTAATTTGAGATATCGGGCTATTGATCCTTCTCTTGAAGTTGGTGTCAATAAATGAATTAAGAACCAGGATTTATGGTAAAGAATGTCTTTGTAGGATGCAGTGTTCAGATTCTGATACCAGATGACCTTGCACACTTGGTCTAGTAGTTACATAACGTGATTGGTAAGCACGGGGTCTCAGGTTCAATTCTCGGGTCGGACCGAAATTGCTTTGAGGATTTTAAGAATCTCATAAAAACAGCTCACAAGATATAATAAAAATATATAAATGTGGAAGTTGGTGATCGATACACCCGTGCATCGGAGAGCACGTAAATGTCGGTCCTGCGCCTGATCTCTCTCCGGTCGTGTCAGATTGCCGACCCGTCGGGTTAGGAGAGTGAGGGAATAGAGAATGCACCTATGTCCGCGTAAATGCTTGTGCATTACAATTGTCTGCTGACAATCAGTGTGGGTTTGTTATACTTTACGAGTTCCCTTTGATCTTATAATTTTATTTTATTTAAAAAAAGTCGTTCAACCCGGTTGCACCAAGCACAAACACTTGGAAGCAACGTCGGCTAGCTTTAACGGTAAAGCCAAAAAGTGTAGCTGAAATAAGTTCCAAAAAGCCTGCATTTAGATAAAATGGGCTAATTGATATGACGTCAACCATAAATTGTGAAATAGCTTGATAGATTATTGAACTAAGCAAGATTATATTTTCGAATTTCGAAAACTTGATTAAGCTGACGCAGTCTAAAGATAAGAAATATTTTTATGCTGCAGATATAATCAACTCACACGCCTCTATGTCTGAGGTATCTAACATCCATCTGATGAGTTACAAACGGAGACGATGGCTTAAGCAGCTGTAAGAGATGCAGTTTCTAGTGTTGAACTATGGAGTCTCCTAAGTACAGGAGTGTAACATTATCAAATTTCAGGCTGTTTTGCGATTCTTCTTTTTGAACAAATCAGTAATTACGTCCCCTATCCGGGAACCAAACCCGTAACTGGGATGTCGGGATGTGCTTACGTCACACTATGTAGAAAAGTGAAGATTAAAGAGATTTGGAGATTCTGGAAGACAGGAATCCGGAATATCGCATATTTTGATACTATTACTATTACTATGATGCATAATCCAGCCATATTTCCCGCCAATAAATGAGTAAAAGCCTCACCTGGACGTATCCCAAAACGAACAAAAGTCCCAACAAGTATGCAGCCGCCATCTTGAACGTTCTTCTGGCGAGTGATCAGTTTCAATGTACTAATTATTTAATTAACTTATCCATATCAAACATTAGAATTAATTGATTATAATGTTATAATCATCGAGGCTTATGAATTTTGATATTTATTATAAGTATTTAACTGATTAATTTCAGTAGCTGTTGATGAATACGCATTTGTGTGAGTAGGGTTACCAAACTTTGTGGGGAATTTGGGAATCAAAGATCAAAGTAATGGGGAAGTCCAAAGATTTTGTATCATATCTAGGGATCTATTGATAGTTATTTTTATTGACAGAATAATAAGTTAGCATAATGGGCCTGTACAAGAGAATCTGTGAAGTAAATGAGACTGCATTTTGTATGTAGGTGGATGTAAGGGGATCTCAAAGGCTATACGTAAGCTTCCTGATGAAAGATCAATCGAAGGTAATCAACCTCGATCTTATCCTAGAGATAAAAAAAAACAAAGTGTTAGTCATAAAAATACTTCTATTTTGATCTTCAATCACTCAATTAATAATCGACAACATGAACATTTTTTTATTTAGTTCTCTACGACGTGGACTCTTTCGGGAGCCTCTTCATCTTCATCCTCGTCAGAGGGAGGGCTGCCAGCGTCTTCCTCGGAAGAGGATTCGTTGCTCTCTTCAGAGGAGCTCTCGCTGCTGTCAGGGGCGATGTTGTCGCTGTCCCAGTCGAAGTCGATGCCGGTCACCTCTGTGAACCAGTCGTGGTAGTGGCCGGGACGCACGAAACCTATGGAAGATGCATAGAAAATTAATTGATTTTCTCGCCGTTTTTTTAACAGGTTCTAGAACTACTTTAGACTAGGATCTATATGACGAGAGGCCTGTGTCTTGCAACTAGAATTAAATTCAAATACTAGGCAAATTCGTTGAAATCCGTTCATTAACCTTATGTGGTGATATTATAGACGTGAGTGATTTTTTTATCTGGTGGTGCAAACTTGTTTAGTACACCATGTAACCTTGAGATGTCTTTAGAGTTGGGGAATATAAATAACATAGTATCTTGTAGGGGTAGCCAAGTGGCCGCACGCTCAGAGGACAGTACGAGTATGCGGTTTCGATTCCAGGCCATAAGTTATATATATATTTTCTTTGTATATCTACGACAGCAATGGCCAAGTAAAGGTGAAGTAACACATCTGTAACAGAAGTTTGAAAACGCCAATCCGCTTTTAGCAAGCGTGGTGATTAGCGCTCATTCCTCCTCTGTATGAGAAAAGGCCTGTGCCCAGCAGTAGGACTGATCGGGATGAGTATCTCGGGTAATTGATGTACTCACCTGAAGGGAATGGTGTGTTGCATCCAGCTCTGGACCCGAAGCTGACGATTCCGACTTGTGTGCGCTTGCCGTCTGCGTCGATCATGGTTAGCGGGCCACCGCTGTCACCCTGATTGCCAAGACAATAAGTTATTTTACATTACATGAGCGTCAAATAAGGCTAGAGCTCAAAACGATATACTTTAACACTGAGGTAGCGTCAAATTTGAACCAATACCTTCGGTGAAAAGTACCGAACTCCTAACACAATATAATCCCAGGCAGTTTTGACAAAACACGTAATAACTTCAAAGAGGCTGACCCGATTTTGATGAAACATGTTTAGGAGCCACGAAGAAGACTCTCTGATGATGATCAAGCTGTTAAATTATTAAGAAAACGTATAAAGAAAAAGAAAATAGATAGCTGCAAAATTAGGACAGGATCTTAATAAATTGCCAAAGCGGTTAGAAGCCGAGCAGTCCCGATCGACGGCACCGGTTGACGAACTCTACGGATTTATCAACCACACTTAGTTCAACCATATTGAAGGGAACTTGATGACCCAAAAGCCCAAAACACACAACCTTCATCACTGTGACAGAGATCTGCTATTTGACAAAACGGACAGCTCAATATAGACCGAACATTAATGCCATTTCCCAAAGAATATATCTTCTAAGTAGCATTTTACAAAGTACTTGGCTTCACGCTATCTCTTCTTGATAAGTATAACTGATCTCAACTTTACCTGGCAAGAAGACTGTGATGGATTGTCGTAGAAGCCAGCGCAGATGGTCTCTTCCTGGATCACCTGGCTACCAGGGTACCACCATCTACACTCCTCGTTGGATACACCCCTCTGAGGAACCCACAGGAGGACTTCGGAAGTGGTACCACCTTTAAATGTTGGAATGACATTAGTCCACTAGCAGGAGTTGAGCATTGAAATCTAAGTTATGTTCGGAATTGAAACTAGCATTTTAGTTCTTTTTGTTTGTGGGAAATCATCAAATGCCCCCTCCCGCTGAGGGTGCAGCTGGAGGGAGTGTCAGACTCTTACAGACTAAAACCCACTATGTTCCTTCAGGAGGTCCCTGTGTGCCAGGGCCCCGGTAACTCTTGCGAACAACCCCAGTATTTTATTTATTTTATTTATTTTATTTATCCATTTAATTCAGGCATCAAGGCCCATAGAAAACATATACAATACTATACAATATATCTTAAAAATACTATAAATAAATATAACATAATCAACTAATACTAATACTAATGTACACGAAGTGTCGGCGTCGTGTTTCGCTGACTGGTGTCACGTAGCTGGCCACGAAACCGGCGGTACATAACACCCTTCGGCCAAAACTCTTCCTTGAGGAACTTATCGAGATGATGTGTCGGAACACGCACCACGAACGATTTGAAGTTCGTTTTGTGACGCGGTTCCAACATCTCGACCCTCAAAGTCCAGTTGGTCTTCACGCGCATGTACTCCACGACCTCCTCAACTTTCGTGGAATGATGCAGTCTGGACACATACAGCAGCGTTGTCGGTACTGCTGGACGCAGCAGCATGTTGGGTCCTGCCAGCGCAGTACCGCACTGGTTCCGACAAGGAGGCTTCTTCTTCTTCCTCTTCTCTACCTTGATGAAACCATCGCTGTCGCACGTGTCCTTCTCAGGAACCTGCCTTTTCTGAACCTGTTTTGGTTTTGACAGGCTCCGTTTACCCCCTTTGGCTCTGTCCGCTAATTTAACCTGCGAGTTTAGTGGCTCAACAGGCTTTTTAGCGGCGGCTACAATTGCTGCGTAGGCTCGTTTGGGGGTCGCTGAACCTACACATGTCATCGTCTCCACCGGTGTCAAGGCAGGGACGGCCGCGGCACACGTTGCAACGCATGCATTCTCGGCAGCTGGTGACGCATTCGAGCCCGCTGACTCTTTTTAGATCTTGGACAGTAACTTAGGGCTTACCTAAAGTTTTTATAATCAACAATATACTTTTTAGATAACCACGCCAATTGATAGATGGGTACCTGGTCAGGATATATAGAATAAGAAGTTCTTCTGTAGTAACTGACCGTTCCACAGATCGTCGGTACGTCCGAAACCGCTGACCACCATGGGGACTCCATGATAGTCAATATTCTTCTGCTTACGGCTCATGAGACGGACTGGCTGCACGTTTTCTGCGGAAAAGAAGAAAGTAATAATCTGAATCTCCTTTTGTTCTGTGTAGTAATAAAAACTATATAAAATATTGAAGAGGTCTTTTTTTAATTAATATTCTATTTTTAATAACAGGTTACCTTATGTTGGCACTCCGCACTACTAAATACTAAAGCAAGCCGGCTAGCCGGATGTGTGCTAAAATATGGGGTGCGCCCATATGCCTCAAGAGTCGACCATTATCTGCCTAGCCTCTTGCCAAGCTATTGTGGTCGGCTTCCAGTCTTAACTGGATGCAGTTGAGTACCAGTGTTTTAGGTGTAGCTACTACCTGTTTGACCTCCTCAAACCAGTTACGTGGGTAACTCGAAACTCAGACGACAGGGTCTCTCCAGAGTCGACCAAGAAGACATTATAAGCGCAAGCGCTGTATCGCGTTTCAAGTTTTATTAATTTGTGTGTCAAATTTCATTTTTATCTTGAATGATCTGTCTTTTTACCGAGCTCTAAATACTGTTTGGTATCTAACCCGAGTACGGTATGTAGTGGTTCAGCCTGACGAGCGCCAGGTCAGCAGTCTGCACTCCGGCCCTTATCTCATCGTACTCAGGGTGGATGTACTTGTGAGTGGAGTCCACGATGATCTCCGGAAGAGTCAAGTTGACTACGCCGAAGCGAACCACGAACGAGGTGCGGCTGTGAAGAATAACATGTGTTTGACATCAGAAATTCTATTTATTATTCTTCCGGGTTCGATTCCCGGCGTGGATGACATTTCCGCATGATTCTGCATGATGACTGCCTCGTTGGTCTAGTGGTCGCAAGGCGCGACTGCTGTGCACGGGGTCTCGGGTTCGAATGCCGGGTCAGGCCGAAATTGCTTTGTGGGTTTTGAGAAACTTTCATAAAGCAGCCTGGAGTCTGGAAGTTGGTGATTGATTCACCCGTGCATCGGAGAGCACGTAAATGTCGGTCCTGCGCCTGATCTCTCTCCGGTCGTGTCGGATTGCCGTCCCATCGGACTATGAGAGTGAGGGAATAGAGAGTGCATCTGTATCTGCGCGAATGCGTGTGCACTATAATATGTCCTGCGCAGCTGGCTGTTCTCCATAAAAGAGAACGGCCGCCGTAGCCGACAATCAGCCTGGATGGATGCCATCATGACATTTCTGTGATGAGCATACTTGTTGGCTGTGGTCTGGGTGTTATAATATGTGTATTTTTAAATATATATGTGTGTAAAGCATATGTACTTTATCAGTGGTGTTGGCACCCATTACACAAGCTTATCAATAGCATACCATGGGGCTTACCGACCGTGTGTGAAAAAGGTGTCCGAATATTATCAGAAAAGATTTTTGAAGGCAGGATTTGTTTATCTATACTTATAATAAATCTGTAGAGAGGTCAATTCTGTACATTGAATATATTTTCAAAATAACTATCAGGGGGTGATAAGTGATCGATACTTATGCCAAAAATGCAATCAGTAAAATTTTTGTCTGTCTGTCTGTATGTTATTTATAGGAACAAAAACTACTGGACGGATTTTAATGAAACTTGGTACAATTATTCTTCATACTCCTGGGCAGGTTATAGAATACTTTTCATCACGCTATAATCAATAGGAGCAGAGCAGTGAAGGAAAATGTTGGGAAAACGGGAGAAGTTACACCATTTTTTAAGCTTTCGTCGCGTGTGCAGCCTTAATGGTTAAAGCTATATAGAAATCATGTATGACGGAAATATTCTGCATAAAATTATCTAACAAATATTCCACAACAGCATATGTCTATCTTTAATGGTTGACTCACAATAACACGTATAACTCCCGATAGTGTAGCAGTTCGGAGCTTTCTGATTATTTATTATTGATTTGTTTATTCTTATGTTTATAATAATATTCTCGCTTATCCCTAATTAACAAAAAAGAACATTATTACATATTCTATAAAAAAAGAATCATAGAAATCGGTATAGAAATACCAAACTTATACATGAAATACGCTAATCGCCATCGCCCTGTGTCGTTGCCGCGCTCAAGCCCAAGCGCGAGCTTCTCATCCAGACAAAAGTTAGGTTTTGGTAGCGGTAATCGACATCCACACAGACGTAGCCGTAACAACACATAGACTACTTTTTGTCGCGAAAACCGACATCCACGCGGGCGGAGCCGCGGGCGACCGCTAGTCTATACTAAAACTATAAAGAGGAATTGATTTGATTGTTTGTTTGGATTGAATAGCCTCTAAAAGTACTTGACCGATTTGAAAAAATCTTTCATGTTAAGAAGCTACACTATCTCCGAAAAATGTCTCCGGCTGTGTTTTATAAGGAACAGTGTGATTTTATAAAAATATTAAATGAATACTGACTTAGCTAAACAATGGGCTGCAGTTAGGACCCATTCATGGTCGATAAGGGTGCAGCCACAATTGGAGACGCTGCCGGTGTCGTTCACCATGCGGAGACTGCATTGAAACGGGATCTCGCCTTCCAAAGCCGGCAGGCCTGCCACGATCCTCGCTGCTGCCAACTGGGCTGTAAAACAAAAGAAAAAGCAAACCTTGAAACATAAAAAAAGCGTTGAAATTAACATTCATTCATCACTGGCAGAAGATAAGCTACGAGGTCAAACATTATTCTTTGTAGTTTATAACAACCTGCATTATAGGGTAGTTGACAATTCGGATGTGGACTAGGTCATTTTTAAATAATGGCAGTTCAATTTATCGTTTTGAACTGAAAATTGTTTTCCTTTTTATTTATTACTAGTTGTCCCCAGCAGTTTTCCGTTTTTCCCCAGCAACTTTGGTTACTGCTCCGCTCCCGTGTGTCTTAGCGTGATGGTATAGCCTTCCTCGATAAATGGGCTATCTAACACTGAAATAATTTTTCAAATCGAACCAGTAATTTCGGAGATTAGCGCGTTCAAACAAACAAACTCTTCAGGTTTACAATATTAGTATAGATTGTTAATATAATCCAAAACACGGCTTGATGTGAAAAATCTGTGACGTCATAGGTTCCGTTTTCATACAAATTGCGTAGAGAGTAACCGTAATCGACAGGTCTGTAAAAGTATTGAATTTGACTAGTTGTTCTCACCCCTATTAGTCAAATGTATGCATGAAAGTAAGAACTACATCTGAGAACTACATAACGTCACAATTTTTCCAATAAAAAATTCAAATAGTTTTTCCTAAAAAAGGATAAATGAAAATGATTTTAAGATGCTTTACCAAATATATTATATCGTAAAGGATTTTATTTTTGACCTTATGAACTACCCATCAGTCTGCAAACCGTCCCTTACACCTTGTATATTTGATGTATAAGCTATTACGACGTCAACGTGCGTGGAAAAGTAAAGTTATATTCACAAAGTTTCGCCAGCCTAAGTGCGGGTTCGATTTCAGATCACAGGTCATCAAGTTACTTTCCTAAGTTGTATGTAGTTTCTAGATATACATATGTTCCACTGAGTTTTAGAATGTCAATCAAGAAACTCACAGCGGATTTAGATTCGAATTTTAGAATGAAGTCTTACAGAATCATACTACTGTTGTCCATTACAGGTATTAATTTGGTTATCACAGGAATTTCCTGAATTGCTGTATTTCCCCTAACTAATTAATCAGGGGGGTTTTCCTTATGGAGATGGGTAAATGAATAACAACAGTAGAGCTTAAATGCATAGAATACCGGTAATTAGCTTGAAAGAACTGGATGGACACTGCCCAAGACAAAGAAACATGGAATAAGATGGAGGAGGCTTTCTACCCTATATAGGGGCCATACAATAATTAATAGTTATTATATAAGTGCAAAAAATATAGAAATTTAAACTTTGTATCGAAAATAAAGCTATAAATAAAACCGGTATTACTAAGCCCTTAAATTAAAAACAAACTGAGTTTTCGAAAAAGATGATTCTAAATTGCTAACCATCTCTTATGTCTTCGATTATTGCTGGCTCTGAATTTAACAGCTGGCCCTGAAATAAGAATAGACTGTGATTAAAAAAGAAAACAGCAATAAGAGGATGTTGATGCTTCTGTAACAGCCATACGAGATGACTGATCGAAGGTTAAGCTGTACTCCACAGAGTGTGTTGTGGTTGGACCAGGTTGGGCGTTAGGAAGAATATGGATTCCCGCGGCCCCGCGCGCACGTGCGAGGAGACACCGGGGTGGTTTTAGCCGGTAAGAGTCCGGCACACCCCTCCGCCTCTCCCCAGGCGGAGGATAGACCATGAGGATTTCCCCCCGAAAAAAAAAAAAAAACTTTGGACATTACATGTAATATGCTATACGTTTGCCTCTTTGGTGTACCAGTCGCATAACGCGACTGCTGAGCACGGAGTCTCGGTTTCTATACCCCAAATTGTTTTGTGAGTTTAAAAAAAAAAACACTAAAACAGGCCGGAGTTCGGAAGTTGGTGATTGATACACCCGTGCATCGGAGAGCACGTAAATGTCGGAGCTGCGCCTGATCTTTCTCCGGTCATGTCGGATTGCCGACCCGTCGAGCAAGGCGAGTTAGGGAATAGATAGTGCACCTGTGTCGTACTATAGTGTCCTGCGCAGCTGACTGATTTCATCAGAGAGAACGGCCGCCATGGCCGACAATCAGCCTGGACGCTACTATTATTATTACATTATGAGTTTCATCGTGCGTCTGATAGTGAATTTTTTGGTTATCAGTAACGCATTTAATTAAAATGAATATATTAGCGACTTTATTGGCGCCCATCGTGGGACTATTCATAGTTGACAATAAATTTACAGTTTCAGTACTAATTAGCGATTTAAGTTAAAGCTTCAAATTTGATTTAGTCAAAAGCTAAGAATTTGGTGCTGTTAGAAAACTACGTCCGTTTATTACCAGAACGTATCTTCTAACAGGCCTTTCTTTGTGCCGTAAGAAGCAAACAAAATAGAACTTTTATTATGGGTTCTATCAAAAATGTAATGATCTATAAATCAATTTAAATCGTATCTACCTATAGGGTTAATAAGGCATTGAAGATGACCGCTGGAGTTCAAATTGTTTCTTAGGACCGTCTTCACAATTCACACTCTCTTTAAAATTATTTTAAAAATGATCGCGGTCCTTACCTGGGCATATCCCAGAGCGAAGAAAAGAGTTAGCACATAAGCAGTCACCATTTTGCGAGACACATAAAGAATGGTCACTACCGATGCGATTAATTACATTATATCTTTTTAAAAAATTGGAATTAATTGATAAGAGGTATTCTATCTTTATCGCGGATTACGATAACATAATTTAATTAATATATAGGTAAGTCCATGGAGTTGGGTATTTCAGCCTTGACAGGGTTACCAAACTTCGTGAGGATTGAGGAATTCGTCTTTGAACTTAACTTGAAGTATCTAGTGGATTTTAGAATAAAAATATAGGGGAAAACTAATCTTTATCTGCATTTATGCAGGTTGATTACATCGTTACCATTTCATGTGTTAAAAATAATCTATAATATAAAAAAAAATGAATCCCCTTTTCAACAATTCCACTGATTCTAGTGACTAATTCTGCAAAGACTATCAATCCGAGTAAGAGTAATGATATCCTCCTTGATTTTTAATTCAGGACTTATCCTAAAATATACAAGAAATATGGTAGCCACAACTCATCAACATGAGTTACTAATAACGAGATATTTCCTTGAATAGAGATAATATCGAAATGATGATCTAATAATAATGTCATCAGGCTGAACACTGGTTTTACCCATCACATCATAAGAGAGAGATAAAGATGTGTTTTCCCAAGGTACCTACCGTTGTACCAAGCAAGTGTTTACCTAGATAACGGGTACTTTGACCTGTTATTCATGCTTTTTTATTAAAGCCTTTTATTCAATGATATGTCATCGCCTCCCTCTGCGAAGCAGTCATGCGGAGCGGCTGAGAGAACGCACCACTCATCTCAGCCTCTTCGGCATGCTGGGATTGGTCGAGACCATGGGCACGGGGTATCGAGAGACGACTCCAGGCCACTGTAAGCGCGGATCTGGGGTGGTAAATTTTGGGTAGCTCACCGTCTGTACGTTTAAGCATCACTGGCTGATGTCGGCAGCGTGTTCCACAAAAAGTCAGCAAAAATCGTAGAGGCCTCGTAAGGCCTGCTAAGGTCTGAGGGCTGCCAGGACTGCGGTTTGTTCTTAAAAGTAATTGCCATCCTGGCAAATTAGTCTGACACTCCCTGCACTAAGCTGCACCTCCCCAGCTCACCTCAGTGGAAGGGGTCATTTGATTATTTCCCACCAAAAAAAGCTCTTGATGACCACAAAATTCTACTTTCTCTTCCAAAAATTTCATTTCACGAAATTATCGAGCTCTTCAATAGAGCAAAGCTACACGATAAAGACCAAGCTTCATCAGAATTCAGTCCTTACTGGCTGCAAGAGGCATGCTTTTTATTTTTGGAAAATATTACTACGATGGTCAGAATGCAGTTCCGAAATCAATTTTTTAAGATTCATTCCTGCATTGCCATTCCCGTTGCTTGTGTCATGCGTCTGCTTATAACTTCACTTCTCTAATAGCCTAGTGTAAAAAAATAATAATTACATGGTATTATTTCTGGTACAAGTCGTGGTGGCCTAGTGGTTAAAGCACTAGCCTCTCAAGTATGAATGTGCGGGTTCGATTCCAGGTCAGGCAAGTACCAATGCAACTTTTCTAAGTTTTCTAACTTTTTAAGTTTTTTAACTTTCTAAGTAGTCTTGGACACCAACGATTGATTAAAGGTGAAGGAAACCTGCACTATAAGTTTGAAATCACCAACCCGCATTGAGCAAGCGTGGTGATTAACGCTCAATACTTCTCTGTGTGAAAGTGCCCAGTGGGACGATAATAGACTGATTATGATGATGATTTCTGACACTATTTTTGATAACCATCATTTTAAGAAGAGTTATCTAGGACACAGGCGACGATCTGTATTTTAGTGGCAAAACATTATTGAAATCTTCTTTATACCTTTCACAGAGCAAAACAATACAGCGAGATAAAATATTAATTGACTACAGTTTTTGGCAATAGATAAATTATTTTTCAATGGCTGACTTAATTGATTGTTTACTTAAATGATTACTCATTGATATATCGGATAAGGACGTTGTCATATAATGAAGCACGTCATCACATTTACCGCAATAAAATCTGTGTTTGATCTAAGACATTCCCCCCAAGATTAGAGCATCCGTTATACACTAGTTAGACGAATTTGCCTTGAAAATCCCTGGTACTACGTGGTTAATTCTTTTCTTAATAATTTACTTTTTAATATACTGAAATCAAATAAAAACTTGAAGAGATTGCAAGACGATTTGTGTCGTCATTCCCCTGGATAGTTCATTAAAATATTATGTTTTATTTAGGGCCTGTTTCACCACCTACGAATAAGGTCCAGTTAGCTTGTTTCGTAGCTAATTTCATACAAATTCTGTTCCATTTTTGAATTTATTTGGTAGATAGTGGCTATTCGGACATCGTGAAACTGGCCCTTAACCTCATAATAATAGAAATCTTATTATTATTTTTATTAATGGTTCTGTGAATCCGACTTTCTTGCATCAATGCATTTCTTTAATGACAATGAATTACTGGAAATATATCTTTACATAAGCATGTTAATGAGGGGTTTATTTTTAACCCCCTAATGTCTGAAGTAATATAAAACAAATGACATTTCCCAATTTTCACATTTTTAAATGAAAATTACCTAAATACTAAAAACTTTTTATTATTCATACGAAACTTGCAGATTTTTTTGTTACCTAGCCTAGAAAATAGCAATAAAGCGCCTAGTAACTATGTATATAGAGTGTGGTTCAGCACGACACGACTTAAAAAGGTGTGTATTCTGTCTATAGGTATGTATTCTCGCTTCATCACTCGTGGTAAAGTGCCACACCAGTTTGTCCTGTGGGTTTTCAATTCTATGGCTTATGATTAGATATTTTTTTTATAACAAAAGTATAATCTACGTATCTGAAATTCTTATCTATTGTAAATACCCACCAGTGAATCCTAGAACGTTATGAATAAAATCTTAATTTTAAAAACATGAAGAAGATGGGTAGTTTATTTTGTCCTACGGGTACCTACTTAAAAATAAAACTTAAAAATTACTCTACCCACAGTTGTTTCATAGATAATGTAATCATGAGTAGGTAACCCACACGTGATTACATTATCTATGAAACAACTGGGTTTTAGATGTTACAGAAAGTAAACTAGACACTTTTTATTTATTCTTTTAGTTGGAAATTATTGAATGGCTTCCCGCTTTGGGTGCAACTGGGAGAAGTGTCAGACTTTTACTGACTAAAACCCACTTTTGTTACATCTGAAGCCCTTTGTGTGCTAGAGCTGCAGTAACTCGTGCGAACAACTCCCCAACCCTGGCTGATGGTAACTAGATATACTGTATTATACTCATTTGATTGAGGAAAGTATGTCAGTGTGTGTTACCTTAAACAGCTATAAATAACTGTGTATAGTGCAATGTGCTTCCTGTATTTATTATGAAGTAATCCAATGGTGAGACATTTACATTATTACTACCTTCCGCCAGCGGTTTCACCCGTGTCCCGTGGGAACGACTCCGCGCACCCCGATAAAAAGTAGCCTATTCTTCCCTCGATATATGGGCTAACAATGAAATAATTTTTCAAATCGGACAAGAAGTTACTGAAATTACCGCGTTCAACCAAACAAACAAAGAAACAAACTTTTCTGCTTTATGATATTAGTATAGATTATGTTGAGTGCATTAAATTTTCTTCGCTATAAAGTGAGAACCTATAAAATACATTCCATGAGAGCCGGAGCTAAGAATGCAAGAAGATGATTAGGCTTATGATATAAGGAGATAAATAAAACTGCAAAGTAGCCTCTTAATCAAACTGTAATCTAAAGCTTTTAAAAATGTTGGCACTCGGCTGTGTTGTCTTTACACATTTAATAGGTTATTTAAGCTATTCTATTATTGTTTAAGTTTTTTTATTATTTGCTTTGTAAGCTTTCCAACTCTTGGACATCCCAGTCAAAGCTGATGCCTGTCTGCTTCTCGATCCAGTCTTGGTAGTAGTCGGGGCGGACGTAACCTGGAAAAGAAAGAAGATTGTTGCAAACAAATATTTTATTTACCAAATACGTGGATGCAGAACTTAGTTCAGGTGCCTGGGTTTTTTTTCCAGATGTTATTTAGATTATAACAAGCTTTTTTTGAACCAACCTTGAAAACACAACGAAAAGGCATAGTTAGAAAAACAGTTGGAAAAATGAGTTTAAAATAACGTCCAAAAAAATTGACAAAAAGCCAAAAATGCATTAATAGGTGCTAAATTATCAATATTGATATGACTTGAACAATTTTTTTCTTTGAACCCTGACACGAGGTTATTTGTCGTACGTTCCTACCTTGTGGGTTGGGGGTGTTACAGCCGCGCTGTGACCCGAAGCTCATGATGCCGATCTGCGTCACCTTGCCGTCTACGTCCACCATGGTGAGAGGACCACCGCTATCACCCTGAAATGTGCGAAGATTGAGGTTTAATCTAGGCTGATGGGAAAGACTGGGATACATGCTGGGAAGTAAGTGCTATTTAAAGAAAGTAAATTGATAAAGTTACAGGTGGTCAAAACTGCCGTAAATAAAACGTATTAAGAGTCATTTGACGAGTTGATCATTGTGAAGTGGTATGGGATGGTTATTCTATACCTATATATTCTCTTAATTCTTTTACCGTGTTGTTTTAACTCCTAAAATTTTTTTTTGTTAAAGGTACGCGTCGTCTGTATCGAGAATTTTTTTATGTAAAAATATATAGTCAGAAGTCCTATGATAGTTCTTATCTCTAGGTAGGTGTAGCCTGGTTGAATCCTATCAGTTTTGAAAGTTTTGTCTTTTTCATTTGCTTCATGTATTAGACACTTATTATTTATTTTCTTTTCCAAACTAATAGAACTTCGGAGATATGTATTTGTTTTGGTACAACAAAATAAACTTGTCTTATATTTTAAGTTTTTTTTGTTATTCTTATCGTTAGCAGGATCTTACCGTGCAAGGGTTCTGGCTGGGATCATCATAGTACTGGGAGCAGATAGTCTGCACGTTGATGACCTGGCTGTTGGGGTACCACGTGCGGCACTCCTGCTGCGTCATGCCGCGCTGGTACGTCCAGTACAGGATGTCCGGGACGATGCCACCTGCAACAGCACGGGTTAAAGGTAATTTGTATGTTTATTATCTTTTGAGGTGGTGAATATTATTCCAATTCTGCTATTTGATGAAAGAATGAACCTGTTTAATCTACCGTTCAGTTTCCTATGATTAGTTTGAAAGCTTTTGGATTTTATATTGATTAGTTTTTTTTAAAGGGTACCTACAGATGCCAGCAACGACGGTGTCAAATCCCAATCAACTTTGAACCACATTCTACAGTGATAAAGTTGATATAAAGAAAATTTTACAGTTTGTAGTTCCTTGATGTGCTGGCGTCTGTCTGTACTTAAACTTCGTCTTGATACTCAGCTTCCATTTTGATATTTCACCAAAAGTTCTACAAAGAGGAAGCTCCTTCTTATGTTTTCCTCAAGAATTATTTTTGTTTATAATTGAAGTATGATCGCCGATTGTCGGCTACGGCGGCCGTTCTCTCTAAGGAGATTAGCCAGCTGCGCAGGAAATGTTATAATGCACCAACATTCGCCCAGACACAGGTGCACTTTCTATTCCCTCACTCTCATAGTCCGATGGGACGGCAATCCAACACGACCGGACAGAGATCAGGCGCAGGAATGACATTTACGTGCTAAAGTATATTTACGTACCGGCCCACCAGTCGTCAGTCCGTCCGTAGCCGCTGAGGGTCAGCTGAACATCTCCGTACTCCACGTTCTTACGCTGGCTGCTCTGGATCCTGATAGGCTGGATGGAGGCTGAAGATAAAGGCATTTACAGTTAGAGTATCACTTTATAAATCGGGGGATACGGCAATGCCCCCGTCAAGTCGAGCGCGGATCAAACACTGGCGTACCATCCCCTACTGGAACCATTTCGCCGCATTTTCAGGCCCCTATTTGAGAATCTCTGGATAAGACCAGAACGCAGCAAATTATGACATCCAGTTTTCAAATACCTCTCATCATCATCTCTTTTCAAATACCAGGCATCATCATCATCATCAGGCCTCCTCTATTTTAGAGAAGGTATGAGTGTCAATCACTGGGTTGTGATTTCAGACTTCATAGTCTAGGTTTCCTCGAAATGTTTTTTTTTCTTAAAAAAATTCAAAGTTGGATTGCTACTTGCCCGACTTGGAATCGAACCTGCTCATTCATACTTGAGAGGTTCGAGCCCTCTTTGAAACCTGGCCTCGAGAATTTCAATGTAACAATACTCCATGTCGGGACTTCATGATCGGGGCTAACTTCATAACGACTCTCACATAAAAGAAATACCAACCTCCATAAGGAATATAATGGTCCAGCTTCAGCAGGCCTATGTCCTCGGTCTGGACGCCAGTGCTCTCCTGGTTATAACCTTCGTGGATGTAGCGCTCCGTCGCCTCTACCATGTACCCGGGGCGAGTGATGTCGGTCTGACCCAGTCGGACTACGTATGTGAAACGTCTGGAAATTACAGGTATGTTGGCATTAGGAATGATGTCATGACGAGTTCCTTCGTGTTACAGAAAGTACATTAAATTGGTGTTTCCCAGCTGTCATATGTACTATAATCTGTCGAATCTCCTTAATAAATTTTCAACTTTATCGCTGAAGAATTATGGTTCAAAGTTGATTAGGAAAATTTGACAGTTTCGGGTAGCTTGATGTGTGTGTCATGAATTCTAGTTTTAATTCGTTTATCCTTTGATTTTACTCACTTATGTAAGATAGTATTTAACATACCTGGCAAGGCAGTGTGCAGCAGTAAGGATCCATTGGTTGCTGAGGATGGAGCCAGTGCAAGCACCAACGCCGCCAGTAGGCCCCACCATGCGGATACTGACGGTGTACGGGAACTGGTCATCTTCTGCCTCCCAGCCGCCGACGATCCTCGGGGAAGCTGGTGGGAATTATTCATGTTCGTTTAGTTTGTTTAGTATTTGTAAAATATAGAATTAAACTATGTCTATATTCTTATGAGATTTCTTTTAATAATTATTCTTCCTAGAAAAGAACTTAAGTATCTTGACTTAGCTCACGAGGTTGTCAACATTTGGCATATGGATTCTGTAGTAATTGTGCCGATAGCTATTCCAGACTCAAACTCAAAACCTTTTATTCAAATTTGGTTGCAAAACAGCACTTTTTCAACGTTAAAAATGACAAAAGACAGTCCCCAAAACGCCCACTTTTCACCACTTCCTATTTGTTTTTGCTGTTTCAGCTAATGGCTATAGCCAAGAGCCTTGATTTACACTAAAATAGGCTCTCGTTTTTCTGGACACAGTCAGCATCGTCAGGAGGTTTCTCTCCGTGGAGCCCTGACCGCGAGTAGCTTGGACCGTGTTCCCGTAAGGTAGGACATTTTTTTATTGTATATGAAATATTTAAGAACGTAATTATAATTATGTTGAATATAAATTAATTTAAAAAAAATTTAGGAGTACGCAAGATACGATGATAATCTTTCGGATTAAATGGAGATCTTACCACTGCGAATATCTTCGATATAAGCAAGCTCGGAGTCGATAGGACTCGCCTGAAAAAAAAAAAAAATTTTAGTAAATTTTTAATAAATATCGCTTAGTTCTCGTATTACATAACTCTGCCGTACTATGCCGATAAGCATTTGATTATAATGAATGCATCGTATGTTTTTGATTAGATAGCAACGATATGCATCTGCAGTTGTAGTAATGGGTACAAAGGGTATCTACAACCGTACTGCAGTCGATGACATAGTTTTTCAAGGTTCAAAAATCTTCGTATCTATTAGGTACAGACGCCAGCACATCAGTCTCAATCTGTCAAATTTCTTTAATGGATTTCCAACCTTATCGCTGAAGCATAAAGTTCAAAGTTGATTGGGAAAATTTGACAGTTTAGGTTAGCCTGATGTGCTGTCGTCTATACCAGGACACAGAAGGCGGTACTCCTTGAAACGGCGCGTGTTGTGAAGTTCTCTGTCTCTTGGGCTCTAACCACCGGTAGCTTGGACTCTGTTACCTATATATTGGACACCATTTTTTAAATAATTTACAGGTATTTTATGAACTGTATTTAAAAAAATATAAGTGAAAATAGAATGAGTTATGTATTCAATAAACTTCTTTTGTCCACACTATCTCGACCATCGACAAAGTAGACCAACGAAGCAGTAATATACAGGTAATATACAGACGCTAGCACATCAACCTACCTCAATCTGTCAAATTTCTTAAATAGATTTACAACCTTATCACAATACCGGAAGGTTATTCGATTAGTCAAATTTGACAGATTTTGGTAGACCTGCTGGGGTCTTTACGACCATGACAGCAGTATATATTTACCTGAACGAATCCGACTGCTAGTAGGAATCCAAAGATGTACAGCTGAACCATCTTGAGCACACAACCAGCAGACTTGGTCTGACCAGCTATTTATGTACACCTTCCCTCATCGCTACCGTACTTAGCTTAGCAGATAAATGATTATCTGGAACCGATTAATTGAAACATTTTTAGCTTCACGCTCAATTTCATATTGTTTTTGACGATAATTTGAGTGGCTTATCAGCTATCGGAAACTCAAATCTGTCACATCACAACCATCACAAACGCCTACTATAACCATCACAAAACCTATTTATAGATGGGTTACAAGACGATAGGTAAGGTCTTCATTCGATGATTTCCCAAGAAAAAAAAAACAAGGCCTCTGGTCTTTGGTTTTGTTGCTGGGGAGTTTGTTGCGCCACTTCTTCTTCCCAGCAAAAACACATAGGAAGTGGTGAAGGGTGGGCGTTTTTGGGGACTGTCTTTTGTAATATTTGACGTCAAAAAGTGCTGTTTTACAGCCAAGTTTGAATAAATGATTTTGAGTTTGAGTTTGGGGACCAGTCCATTTCTGCTAAGATGCAAAGTTGGTGTTTAATGATTCAAGTAATAAAGTATCTTGACAGGGGTGTCTTTTAGTGGGGGTAGTAGCGTAGCTAGCATGGGTGGTACCCGGTGCGGATATAACTGCGTATGTTGATAGTCTCGAATGTCATCCGTTTTGTTAAGACCACCAAATGACCCCCCCTCAGCTGTGCGCGCAGCTGGAGTGAGATTTGGCCGTCCTTAGGGGTGACTCCCGGAGTGGAATTGGCGAGAGATGTCGTGCGGTGTTCCACATGGACGGCTCTGAGGACGCTGCTTTGGAAGATCAGTTTCAGTAAACTCCGAGTGTCACCTTGTGCGGGCTGCCTCCAAGCTATGATATGGCTATGCTATAGTTGCCTGTAGTTAATTTATTGCTTGAGCATTTATTTTCCGAAGTTCTTCAAATAGAGGTAGTAGATAGTATGTTTAGGTATATAAGACGGGTAGCAGATAGGTTTGTTTCGTCAAACATTATCAACGTTTCAAGATATCTGTTGACTAGTGAGCCGTGAAAGTTATGGACAATTAACTTTTTGCTTTAGTCCAATGACATTCGTCTCTAATCTTAATACTTTAAATGGTGCATTGTTCTGTTAAGAATCAGGTGTTGCCTTAAAAGAGGTCGTGGATATTCGAGGCCAGTACTCCATTTGTGTCGGTTCTACGACACACTACTACGCGTTGTTCGCCACCACTACCTATATCGTGTCATAGCCAACTGATCGAAATAGCCGTTCGATCAAACTTTGACTAAACAACGCCATACAACTCTAGCTTTATAATTTAATTATAGAGGTGCAAAACGTTCAACAGCTTTATTTTCATACAGTTTTATAGCTGATCGAAAAGTCACCGTTTAATAAAAGTGGTTCAGCGTCTTGCGTTTTCTTTTCAATGGTGCATCAGTTACCCAGTTGTTTCAAGTATTATTTTCTAAAATGTAAGTTTTTGCCGCCGGAGTTAAAGTGAGGTTTCGAAACCTTTAGGCGGAACACATTGTCTGAGTACTTAAGAAAAACCTCACAAACTAAACTGATTGTTTCCGTGTCAGGGTGCCTTATGTCCCAGCTTGTAACCAGTTGCCTAATTTATTGTAATGTTGAATTTATCAGTTATCAATTAATTTTAATTTATCAGTACGTATAGACGAATGATTTAATGGCATTGTCCAATAAAATGTCCTAGGGCTAGCTGTTTGATAAAACGCTATTTTGAACAGTTGGTACATACTACATACACTTATCATTGGTAGTCTCGATGACTACGGGGTCCTGTATCGTGTATTCAATTTCTTAGATGCCATACGGATAACTGTCAAAGTTGTAGATTATATACTTACCTGATTTCCATTCTAACCAATTCCAAATTTTTGTATTCAGGTATCGGAAGTAGGAATAAAACAAATATTAAAATAATATTCAACATTTTATTTTATACTAAGTACATTCTGTACAATCGCATTAGGTACTAAATATCACAACAGATTTAGAAATAAATACATTTTACCATCTGGCTAAAAACTGCACACATTTATCAACAGCATACCTGCAGCATTTATTATTAGTAATATCATATTTACTAAAATGTAATATTAATATTAATTTCATTATTCGTATTCCTATTTATATTTTACAATGGTATTCTCCTTGCCTTTTAGTTGCAAGTAAAAAATATATATTATATATATTAGTTTTACCTCGTTAAAAACAAATGCGTACAGCTTTCACAAGTAATTCAAAGATTACAATTAAAATTATGACACTAGAAATTGTACAATAACAATTAATTATAAGTATTGTTAAACAATAGCAACAAAATATTGATCCACATTAAGCTTTTCTTAAATTAATAAATTAAAATCTTTAAAGCGATTAAGTACCTTTAAGTACTTGATATTTCACTAAATTATTCACTCATTTATTTATTTTAATAAGGCTCATTATAGCTTGGCAATTAATTACGTGAATAAAGTTGGCGTCAGTTATACAATAATAATGTTAAATTTCTATCAATCGTTTCACGTTGGTAGAGACAATTTGTTTTAATTACATTTGGAGATAAATATGTATACTAAGGCTCGCTTGCACCACGTTTAAAGATACGATTGTCGGCAAACTAGGTAGTTGACTAGGTCAAAAATAAAATCCTTTATCATATTCATTTGGTACATACATCTTAAAATAATGTCACTTTCATTAAAAGTTTTGATGGAAAAATTGATTTTAAATTTATTTGTAACATAAGCAAATTAAGTACACAGCTTGATGTGAAAAATCTGTGACGTCATATTTCTTATTTTCATACAAATTGCATAGAAATTAAACGTTTTTGACAGTTCAATAAAAGTATTGATTATGACTAGTTGTCAACTACCGTATTAGGTATTAGTTCAAAGTACTGAAAAATTCAATAAGTATAATATGTTTGAGCCAAGTTCAGCGTATCTTAGATGAATTTTATTTTAACCCTGCATGTAGCTTGTAAAAATAAATTAATACTGTCATAAACAGTTTATTTCTTTATAGGAACGAATTTCTTACATCTGTAAGGGTTATGATCGTTATATTAAAACTTCATTTAATATAGTATGCCAAGTATATCTCTGAAACCTGTTTCACCACCTACGAATAAGTTTCAGTTAGTTTATTTGGTAGATAATTTCATATAAATTCTGTTACATTATTTAAGTATTCGTAGATAGTGGCTATTCGAACATTGTGAATCTGGCCCTTAGGGCCGGTTTCACAGGTTACGGATAGCCACTATCTACCAGATAAATTAAAAAATGGAACAGAATTTGTATGAAATTATCTGCCAGGTAGACTATCTGTAACTTATCAGCAACCTGTGAAACTGGCCCCTTAAAGTCATAAATTAATAACCGTAACGGGTGCACGTTGAACTTAGAAAAAAAGAAAATGGCAGCAGTCTGGTTATTATGAAATTGAAATTAGTTTAGCACGCGTCCGGAATCCTACTACTATTATAAAGGCGAAAGTTTGTAAGTATGGATGTTTGGATGTTTGTTACTCTTTCACGTAAAAACTACTGAATGGATTTGAATGAAACTTTACCACAATATAGCTTATACATCAGAATAACATATAGGCTACTTTTTATCCGGGTATGGAAAGTACTTCCCTCAGAAAGCGGGTGAAACCGCTGGCGGAAGCTAGTTCTTAAATATACTGAGCTTACTGTAAACATTGTTTTGGACAAAAGACCAGTTATCAAAATTCAGGGTAGTGTAAAAATAGAAGGACAAAGTATTACGTTATTTTGATTGATTTACTCGACCTTACTAAAGGTCATCTACTGTATTTGGCTATACACCCCAATGGGGGAGCTTGGTCTCACGTAGTCACGGTGACGACGTGTTTCTTAGATTCTAAATATTTGTAGAAGACTACAGCGTCGTGAACTGTTGGGAACGTCTCCATTTGTAGAATGTCTGTCTCTAAAGAATTGTACCTGTCTATCATTTCTAGTACTGGACCTGTGGAAGAAATTTTAGTATTTAGAATTGACCCTTTAAAATTTCTGATATATCTAGCTAGTGAAAATGTTGTTGGGTTTCGTAAATTATGATATATCGGGACACCTTTTCACACACGGTCAGTTAGCCCAAAGGTAAGTTATTAATTAGCTTGTGTTATGGGTGCCAACACAACTGATAAACTACATGTACTATACACATGTATAAACACATATTATAACACCCAGACAGCAAGCATTATCATCACACAATGTCGACTGTACCGGGAATCGAACCCGGGACCCTCAGCTCGGCAGTCCGGCGTGGTTACCATTAAGACAACAGGGGGCTTAGCCAAGATGTATTTCTACAATCGTAAACGCTGGTAGAAACAACAAAAATGTATAGAAATGACATTTGGATCTACGTTATGACCACGTGATTGATCTATTTCAAATGTCATTAACCGACTTCCAAAAAAAGGAGGAGGTTCTCAATTCGGCCGGTATGTTTTTTTTTTTTTTTTATTTTTTTTTTTATGTATGTACACCGATTACTCCGAGGTTTCTAGTCCGATTTGTGTAATTCTTTTTTTGTTCGATGCAGTATACTTGCCATTTGGTCCCATAAAAATTTCATCCAATTTGGTTCAGTACTTTTTATTTTATGAGCATTTGTTTGATTTATGTGGACGATGTGTATGTGGATGATGTTGTTGTTAATGAGAATTTCCTACAAACTTGAGTTATGATAGCTATTATAGAAGGTATGGAGTGTATAAATGGGTGACGAAAACAGATTTTGGACGGAAAAAAATTTTTTTACAAAAAAATAAAACCGACTTCAAAAACACTGAAAAGTGAAAAAAAAAGCTTTTAAGTACATCGCTCTAGAAGTCGGTGTCCAAATAAATACAGTATTACAGTTGCAACTTCTTGACACCGACTTCTAGAGCAATGTACTTAAAAGCTTTTTTTTTCACTTTTCAGTGTTTTTGAAGTCGGTTTTATTTTTTTCCATACATTTTTGTCGTTTCTACTAGCGTTTATGATTGTAGAAAGACAACTTGGCTACAGGCCCAGGATCTTAATGATCAATCAAGTTAGAGTTTAATTTTGGTTTTAAACTATAGAGATTATTTTGGATATAGAGGAAGGGGACGACCAAAGAAACGATCGATGGCTAGGAGAGTTGATATGGCTAGAAAGAATGTAACTTGTGAGGTGACGGCAGATAGAAGATCGTGGAAGACAAAAACATGCTGCGCCGACCCCAAATAAAACATGGGATAAGGGCAGGAGGATGATGATGATGATGGGGATTTATTGTTCCATGTAACCTGGAAAAAATATACATACGGAAATAAAACTAGGTTAGTATATATATTTACCGTTGGCTCCTGACAGGAGCACAGTTATATGACTGGAGACGAGCTCCTTCTGTACGGCGACCAAGCATTTGATGCCCGGCCCGTCCACGTACGACAACGCTGTCATATCTATTATCACACATTGTACCTGAGGACAACATATACCTCTTTTTATTTTGTCTTTATAATTTACTAGCTTCCGCCAGCGGTTTCACCCGCTTTCTGAGGGAAGTACTTTCCATACCCGGATAAAAAGTAGCCTATATGTTATTCTGATGTATAAAGCTATATTGTGGTAAAGTTTCATTCAAATCCATTCAGTAGTTTTTACGTGAAAGAGTAACAAACATCCATACATACAAACTTTCGCCTTTATAATAGTATTAGGATACATAGCTATGCTTCCCGCGTCCACTTAATTGATGGGTGAAGAGTAAATAATATTATTGATAGCTAGACAGTTTTTTTTCTAGCTGGTAATTTTAATGTTGTCTGTCTGGCAACACTTGGTTCAGCCATCTTGCTTTTTAACATCCAAGTGTTCTTGTGAGTTGGTTAATTTTTAATGAGCCTACCGACAGTCATTGTAACAAAATCCCTAGACAGCAATAGCAAAATAGGTAGCTAACACTTAATTGCCTATGTTTAAAATTGCTATATTTTCTGTATTTACGCTTATTAAAATACCTGGACGATTAATAAGAAACAGTCAATATTGATTGTTCTATATTACTCCTTATCTCAAAAACTGGGTACAGACGCAAGCATATCAACCTACCTCAATCTGTCAAAATTTCTTTAATAGATTTTCAACCTTACAACAATACCGGAAAGTTAATATATGATTAAGTAGTAAAATTTGACAGATTCCGGTAGGTTGACATGCTGGCCTCTGTACCTAAACCGTTTAAAAAAATAGTACAACTTACCCTATGACTAATATTAGGATCCCATTCATAAGACTCGCTCTTGGTGAGGTTGTTGTCCTCGTCATGCGCCACCTCAGCCGGCTTCAGGTAGCCGACCTTGCGGAACAGCTTTTCCCTGAACAGGTTCTTCGTGGCGAAGTTAAGCCCGCCGCAGTAGTGGAAGATCTTGATGCCTGGTAGTTCTTCCGCCTGGGAAAGTTAAACATTTTCCATCTTCAAACTCAAACTCAAAATCATTTATTCAAACTTGGCTGTAAAACAGCACTTTTTGACGTCAAATATTACAAAAGACAGCCCCAAAACGCCCACCCGTCACCACTTCCTATGTGTTTTTGCTGGGAAGAAGAAGTGGGGCAACAAACTCTCCAGCAAATCAAGCGTCATGATCCATGTTCTATATGAAACAATGGAGTTTCTTGCCGGTTTTTCGTCATACGAGGAATGCTTTGAAACTGAGCATTCAGCGTCTTAGTTGGTAGGTCTATTTGCTTTTAAAATCTTTGATTTTGAACCGAAATATCCCGGAATCTCTGTTAAAGCGAGATTCTTCCAGTGCGCACTGGGACAAGGCACTCAAATGTGTCTTTTGGTCTACTCGTTCTAACAGACAGCAACAAATTGCGTGGGAACATTTCTATAATGTCCACGAAATTGCAATCTTTGTTCAATAATGCACTAGGTAAAGAATGGCCCCCGACATGCACACATTTATTTTCGCGGACTATGTAGGTAGAATCTCACCATTATTATTATTTGGTAGAAAAATATCTAGAAATTATTTAACGGACATAAATGACCACAGAGTTTCTACCTACCCTTCGTGCGCGTCTTTTACGCGCTTTTATTACAAGTAGGTAGTTACATTGTTTCTAAACATTACAAACGATAGAGGTTCTATGCTATCTTGACAAAAAAGAAAAAAAAAAAACCCGCCATAAAAGAAAAACAAAACAAAATGTCACCCAAACACTGTCACATCATCCGTGCCGTGAAAAATAAACCAGCAACATCAGAAAACACAAAAACCAGAATAAAATGCGAATCAACTTCAAACGTCCCTCTTTCAAAGAGGGTTCTTAAAATGAGACTGTTATCAGACAAATCGTACCCATACGCTTACAACTATGAGATCGGGATTTGCGACTTCGTAAAATGGGTCATATTCACCTTGATCTATATAATAGTGATGTGTTTCGCCCAGTTCGTGATCCTCACGGTATACAACCACAATGAACTGGATATGGCCAGCCGAGGTATATTTACGAACGTGAACTATTGAAGACCATGTATTTCTACTACTGGGTGTGCGTCGAGCTCGGGCTTACGAACGATTTTATCTACATTTAAAGTTATAACCTAAATATACGGTATACGTGTTCTGACGCATATTTTTTTGTTTTATTTTCATGCCTTAATTATTGTTTAGCTGCTGCGCGATCGTTCTTAGGAGTTATCGCGGCCCTAGCACACAGACCTCTTAATGGAACTAAACTTGGTTTTAGTTTTCGATCAAGAATATAACGATCTAAGGTTTTAGTCAGTAATAGTTTGAACTTCCTCCAGTTGCACCCGCGGCGGGAGGGATCATTTGATGATATCTCATGAGAAAAAAATGTATTGTAATGCTGAAGGTTAATCTATATATGTATATAAAAATGAATTGCTGTTCGTTAGTCTCGCTAAAACTTGAGAACGGCTGAACGGATTTATCTTATCTTGGTCTTGAAATGTTCGTGGAGGTCTAGGGAAGGTTTAAAAGGTGAGAAGAGTAGGGTAGAGTAGGGTGGAGTAGGGAAGAACGCGAGCGAAGCCACGCGAGCGAAGCCGCGCGGGCAAAAGCTAGTATGTTATAAATGAACAAAAATCTTTGCTTAACCTCAAGATTGATCAAGTCGTGTTGGCCGGCTGTTACTTAACCAAGAGCTCGTCTCTCTATTGATTGTAGAAAAAGATAGGCAAAATAAAGTTTTGCACGCGGTGAAGCCGTTGCAAAGATTGTCTAATTATAATACCTAATATACTACCTAAAACTGCAAAAGGACTGTAAAACATCATCATAGAAAAAAATATACTCACAGCTCTATATCTCCTCGTGTCTAGATACAGGTCTGTGTCTAGAACCTTCCCCAGCAGGCACGTGTAGGGGTTCTGTGAGCGGATGAACAGCGCTCCTACACTGGCCAGCAGACCGGCGCCCAGACTGAACAGAATGAGAGAAATGTCATCTTATAGCGTGCTTTAATTTAGCAAAACAGAAGATTAAGGGCCAGTCTCACCGGTTACGGATAGCCACTATGTACCAGATAGTTTGCGAATAATTGACGACCAGATGGCGTGGTGGTTAGTGAACCTGCCTGCCACGCTATAGGTTGCGGGAGTCGAACTCGCGACCTATAGCGATATATAGTGGATTTCATCAGTTGTCTAGTACCCATAGTACAAGCTCTGCTTAGTTTGGGACTAGATGACGTTGTGTGAATGTGTGAGGAATTAAAAAATGGAACAGAATTTGTATGAAATCATCTGCCAGATAAACTATCTGGAACTTATGAGCAACCTGTGAAACTGGCCCTTAGACTTAGAAGTCAAGAATTTAAATCGTGGATACTGCCCTATGTAGAAAAATATGTCACAGGGCTTTGAATAGAAGAAAACATTGTCTAAACTAATAATAAACTTACCCAATATCAATGTTGATTAAGATGGTAACCAGGAAGGTGACAAGCCACACCATGGCATCCAGCTTACTTAACCTCCAGAACCTGGAACATTATCAGTTCAAATTTACTGGAAATATCTTTTGTCATTGAGATTTGTCTTCTAAAAGAGTTTGTTAGACCTTAAAAGCGCTTTGAGTCTAGCGAATTTCTGGTTTCAAGTGTCAGCATTAGCGCTTAAGTCTCCCAAACATGTGCTACATCCCCCTCAGCTTCTAGAGGCCTGCTGCGGCTGCGGGATGTTCCCAAGAGTTATCGTAGCCCTGGCATACAAAGACCTCCAGAAGGAACATAGTGGGTTTTAGTCAGAAAGAGTCTGACACTCCCTCCAGCTGGAGGGGTCATTTTATGATTTCCCACGAAGAAAAAAGCTGTAATACAATAAGGTATAAGAAAACTGGTACTGACTTGTCGAGCTCCTTGACCTGCATGAACATGCCCTTGAGGGAGACGACGATGATGGAGGCGAGCACGCAGCGCGGGAGCTGCTCGAAGAACGGCCCGATCCACAGCAGCACGAACAGGATCAGCACCGCGCTCACTACCGACGTTATGCCTGTCTTGCTGCCAGCCTGGGAAAAAGGGGGACATGGGGAACTTTAGAACCTTTTTTTCATTGTATAGAATAAGATGAAAGAAAAAAAATACGATTTTTCGGTAACGCCTTGAAAGACAAAACTGTTCTCCCTTCTATCAAATCGTCTTAACCTTAACAGATGATGAGTTGACTTTTATTAATATTGAAAAGGATGAATATCACTACATAGTATAAAACAAAGTCGCTTTCTCTGTCCCTATGTCCCTTTGTATGCTTAAATCTTTGAAACTACGCAACGGATTTTGATGCGGTTTTTTTTAATAGATAGAGTGATTCAAGAGGAAGGTTTATATGTATAATAACATCCATTAAATAGTGGAGAAGTACTGTTATTTTTGAGGTATCTGATGTGATGTCGTAAACAATTATTTTTTTTCCGTGTTTTTAAATACAACGTTCACAGTTCTTCTGTAGTGTATTTAGTATCAGCATTGCACCCGTGCGAAGCCGGGGCGGGTCGCTAGTATAATATATTAATGAAATGGATTATTTAATAATGAAATAGTAAAATTCACCTGATATTGGATGTATGACCTCGACAGACTGGCGCAGAATGGAGCGCAGCAGAAGAATGAAGCGAACACGTTACTTGAGCCCTGCGGAACAATAACTTGCACTAAGTAATTGTTTATTTTTTGTATTTTTACGTGGTTATGATATTTTTTTACTCTTTCTTCCCAAAAACATATCTAGTTTATTTCTTTTTGAGTTAGAAATAATTATGGTACAGACGCCAGCACATCAAGCTACAACAATCTCTAAATATCCTTAAGAGAAGTTGATTTGGAAAATTTTACAGTTTCAGGTAACTTGATGTGCTGCCATCTATACATTATTAAAATTTACAGGAAATGTTTAACTTTTCGTAATATTAGCAACAATAAATTTTCAAATTAAACTCGTCAACTCACCAAAGCCAATAGTTCCTGGTTCGCATCTATCTCGTACTTGTCCTTGGACGCGAAGATGAGCGCCATGGACATGGATATGGTGTACGTGACCATGGTAATGGTGAAGGCGTCCACCGCCACCTCGGGCAGCAGGGCCATGGACGGCACTTGAGGAATCGGCAGACTGGATAAGACATGTCATTATGTAGGTACTTAATCGACACTACGAAAGTTGCCCGGGTCTTGGAAAATGGATTTGTCAACATCAATCTTTATTTGTGAAGACAGGAATAAAATATAGGTCTTGATATAAATAAAGGTCGAGCTTTGTCTCCTATCGAGGAAATTAGCGTCCAAATGTAATTATGTATAGGCTTCCTTCTTTTTTAGTTTAAAGCGTTTAGCTCGTATAGCGAAAATCTTTTTAAAGAGAGAAAAACTAAATACAGGAGAATTCGCCCATTGGTTAAGGGGACGGCTTGATGCATTGAACAAAAGCTGCAATGTAGTACAATTAGACTGTAAGGAACCACTAAAATTTTCATTGAAGCATGTATGTATATACTTCTCCTAGGCCCAAAATTTCGTTTAGGTTCCCACAGGAAAGTGCGGTTCAGCACCGGCCTCCTAGGCTGAATTGCGAAAACCATATAAATAAAAAGGTTTTTTCGGAGACCTCAAGCTAGCTAAGAGGCTATCACTAAATAGCTTAGATTATTTTTTAATAGCCTCGAGGTATCTCAGGCAACTTACCCAGTAGGTATTTCCCCGACGAGGCTGATGCCATACTGTTCATGCAGATGACCGAACCTTGATGCCAACGTACCGATGACTATGGCCAATAACTCTATAGGCACAGGCACCCTGGACCGCTTGCTTACCCACGGCTGAAATATCGTATAGGTATTTACATTTAAGAAAATGTCTGCTTCAAAAACATAGGTCCTATAAATGCAGGGCAGGTATGCACGTACAAAAACCGGGACAAGGGATAAAGTTAAAAACAGAAATAGTTTGAGCGATTTCGCACTTTGCCCAATCCGAATCCCTTCCGAACCAGTGAAAATATTGGTCTAGAAATCACGAAGAAACTAGATGACGGAGATCGGATCTAGTGCATGAAATACATAGTTCTACGTGTACTACGGACGAAATAAATTCAATAATGCAACAGAATTTGTATGAAATTATCTACAAAACAAACTAACTGGAACTTATTCGTAGGTGGTGAAACAGACCCTAAAACAGATTATTTAAATAGTCTAACCTTAAGCCTCTCGTTGTTGAGAGCGATGATGAGGCAGGTGATGAACGATATGACAAACGCCGCCCAGTTGAGATTCGGTAAGTTCTTGCACACTTCTATGAACGTCTGAAAACAAAAAAGCTATTTGAGATTTAGTTTAAAGAAAAAACCGATTATATCGCTAGTGATTTCAGATGAGCTTTTAATGTTTACTACTTACAAGCTTTGTTCTCGCTACAATATTATACCAGTACCTTTATACTGATAGTGCGAGCATACCAAGGTAAGCTTTTGATCGCTTAAGTCTATATTGGAAAGTCAAGCGAATGTTAGATACAAGTACATTTTATGTCATACAAGCAGATTCCCGTGATTTTGCCGACGAAACAAAGGTGTAACTGCACATATATCTGCCTAGCCTTCTTCCCAAGCTGTGTTGGGGCCGGCTTCCAGTCTAACAGGATGCAGCAGAGTACTTATGTTTCACATGGAGCAACTGCCTACTTAACCTCCTCAACCCAGTTACCTCGGGAACCCGATAAATACTTAGTATAGCTGGTTGTCAGGCTTTCGGGTTTGTGGCTAATAATAACGTCTGCTAAAAACGTAAAAATGACAACCACCCACCAAATTAACGTGCTTTGCAAAACATGGAAATTTTATAAGTAGGTATAGTAAAGATACTATGGACTGGACCTATGAAAAGTTTATTTAGAGGTCTTCTGCAAAAGCTAGAAATGGTGTCAAATGACGTCACTTCATACTACTTACAAAAAGAACTTTATAGTTGCCGGATAACTTGACGACCTTCACTCCGAATAGATCCTTGAGCTGGGACGCCAACACGTGGAAGGAGGCTGCCGTCGTGAACCCTGACACCAGAGGCTCCGACAGCAGTGTTGATACCGCACCTAGCCTTAGCATCCACATTAACACCTGCAAGGAATGATTTGGATATATTGCTAGCTGTTCCCGGCGGTCTCACCCCTATCAACTGTTGTGCCTACTCCCTCCCTCACCTTGATGAAAAGTAGCCTATGTCCTTTCTCAGACTCTAGGCTATCATCACCTGCTTAACCTTTTCCCAAGCTATGTTGGGGTCGGGTCCCAGTCTTAATGGGATGCAGCTGAGTACCAGTGTTTTATGTGGAGCCACTGCCTGTCTGACCTCCTCAACCCAATAACCTGGGCAACCCAATGATGGCATCCAGGCACGGAGATCAGCCAGCTGCGCAGGATATATTATAAGTAGTGCACAAGCATTCGCGCAGACGCAGGTGCACTCTCTATTCCCTCACTCTCATAGTCCGATGGGACGGCAATCCGACACGACCGGACAGAGATTAGGCGCAGGACCGACATTTACGTGCTCTCCGATGCACGGGTGAATCAACTTCCAGACTCCAGGCTGCTTTATGAAAGTTTCTCAAAACCCACAAAGCGATTTCGGCCCGACCCGGGAATCGAACCCGAGACCCCGTCCACAGCAGTCGCGTCTTGCGACCACTAGACCAACCCGATACCAATTGGTGAGACTGGCATATTGTGATTTTTAAATAACTGGCAATAATTTTCAGTAAATGTCGTGCAATTTTTCAACTACATCCTTCTTCCCCTGCCAATAATATGATGATAAATGTAAAGGGGATGTGTGGAATGATGGGGAAAACATATTACTAAGCTAGTTAAGCAATAAAATGCAATACTAACTTGAAATATCCCGACGCAGAAGCACACTACACTTAACACTTGTAATGGAGTATACTGCACTGGATCTGCTAAACCCTCCACTAGAACAAAAAAAAAAGATAATATTTGACCACAATCTTAAATCCAAGATTTAATTTAGGAAGGATCAATATTTAAGAGACCAGTCGTCAGCTCAAATTGAAGATTGACTATCTAATTGATTAAGCCCTGAAAACGCTGCTGGGCAACACCTTAATTTTATTATTCAATATATTATAATAAGCTAACAGATAATTATTCAAAATACTTTTAAATCATTTTAAATTCATTATACAAATGTACTAATCCATCGGCAAATAGGTCTAATTCATTGTGCTGGCCAAGAATGTCCCCTTGCTGCTTGCTGTCGAGTTCAGAATCAAACCTTTGTAGAAAACCTTGGTCGCTTTAAAATATAGAGAAGTAGTTTTGAATGTCACTTACCTGCTAATGGATTCGTATTATTGTGATGTATGAACTCAGAAGCCGGCGTTGCGTGCTGTGTCACTACCTGCGTACAACACAGTCTATTAGAAGAGTAATCACAAAGTCAGAGGTACAGGCGCCAGCACATGAAGCTACTTCAAATTGTCAAATTTCCTTAATAGGTTTTCAACTTTATCGCTGAAGAATATGGTTCAATGTTGATTGGCAAAATTTTACAGTTTCGGGTATTGTACTGGAGTCTGTACCTAATTGTTTAAATTCGCTACATACTTCTACATTATTTGATTATCGTTGGTTTTTCTGCACTTTAACACCATAAAAATTAGTAATTTCGCCAGTTCGAAATTTTGAAGGTCACAAAACACTTCGGTGTAGCTTAACAATTTGTACGAAGAATCTAATTCCTCCTGGCTTACCTTGCCCGCCATAAGACAGGCTACGGCGAATGTGCCCATGGACACATGAGGAGATGTTCCTAATACAACGTATATTAGGACCGGGAAGAATGCCATGTACAGCCCAACTATTGGAGGCACCTCCGCCAGGAGTGCGTAGGCCATACCTGGAAAATAATGGAAATTTTTAAACGTCTAAGAAAAGGTACATACATATTGTGGAAATATAAAATTTAAGTTATTTAGGCATAGGGATGATTTTTGTAGGTAATTTTAATGCATTAAATTCTGGTTTTTAAGTCTACCTCCAAGAATATCCGAGGAAATGATAACTTTTTATACAATTTGTCGCTTAAATCTAAGGTTAATGTAATGCTTAAAGCTTAAATCTAACTCGTATACACATTCGCTCCATTTTTACCCAACCTTCAACTTTCTTTTTACTCAACCACACGATGGAAAATATGGTAATGTGTTAAGTTCCCGTTCTTCTTACCTTGTGGAATATGCATGACGGCGGTAGTGGCCCCAGCCACGAGGTCCCCTATCGCGTACTTCTGAAAACTGTACTTGGGCAGCCATCGGATTAGCGGAAGGGAGTTTAGAATGCAGTCGCCAAAACCACAGTTGCGTACGAATTTCTTGCACCGCTCGCCAACTGTCGAAGAAATTATACGTAAACTTAAGCAAAGGTCAGAAGTCTAGGAAGAGGATTCTTTCTATTGCTTAAGGTTCTTTTTTAATCAGAAAAACCCCTAACCCTGCCTTAGAAAGCTATCTTGCAGATTGCCGTTTTATTCAAATTGTACATGAATTGTCAGCCATCTGCGGAAAGATTCGAGTTTTCTTTTGTCCTTTTTTTATATGCTAGATTATCATGGTCACACGTACCAGATTCGGGTTTCATAAATATTTATATTATATACTAGCTGTTGCCCGCGACGTCGTCCGCGTGGGCATTAGGATTAAACATCACCCTCCCCCCGTAGTGATAGCGTGATAATATGTAGCCTATATGTTGACTCCACCTCTTAGTTATATTCATGCCAAATTTGAAGCAAATCCATGCAGTACTTTTTTAGATTAGATTAAAAACTATATTTTTGGCTTCGATATCGATTTAAGATCACGCCTCACGATTTTATTGTATGTATAGATATAGATACTTCTTAAGTACAAAGTTTCAATGAACAAACTTCTTCGAGCACCTTGTATGGTAATGATTACAACCCTTGTCGTCATCACAGAGGATTTAAATCTAACTCACGCGGTCTGTCAGGTATCCTGTAGTCTGCATCTTTGTTGAGGGTCTCCTGCTGGTACACCCGTCGGACCACATTGAGCTGCTGCTGACTGGACACAGCTGGGGCCCTGAGAACAATGATAATATCAATGTTTTTAGACTTTCGCGACTTGTATACATATTATACACACCAGGGTCTTTCTCGCGATGAAAAATTATACCGTGACCACGGTGTAATTCGGCCGAAACGTTGGGAGAAATAGAGGTAGCGTACATGCCTTTATAATCTTTCATCGCGAGTAAGATCCGTGTGTTATGTATAATAAATTATAATATCCATGGTTATATGTATATTCGGACTTTCGTGTTCATCGGGAGACAGATCTGTCTATACAATTTAAACACCATAACATCTAAAGGTTTAAGATATAAGGGCGAAGGAGATCGATGAGATCTGACCTTTATACATTGAATATCAGGTGTTTACTCTATCGTATGCTATTATTGGTCTTAGATGATCTATAACAAAAACCTTTTGCTATAAGATACTTCAGTAATAAATCTCTTCTGATAAAGAACATAAGAAATATTTTCATGTATTCCAATTTATTTGTTTACTATAAAGGTCTCTTTGATGTGTACAAGTATACCCAATGTTATCTTTAATTGTATATATTGAGCGGAAATATTTTTAATCAGCGAATAGCATCCAATTTGCAAGTTTAACACATTTTAGATTCACACATATGTACGTACACAAATTTGTAGCAATAGCATGCCTATACTATCTTATTATAAGTTTTACATCCTCTGAAATTGAAATTAAAATCTGAACCTAATTAAAAAAAACTCATGAATAAATTTTAAGTCCTTACTTGAAAATACCATTGAATACCATACCACTTTGTGTATAATACTTCACACTCTTTCAAGGCATGAACTTGGAGTTTTCCAAAAAATATCTACAAAATCCCGAGACTGCTTTACTATCGTAGAAACAGAAGATTAAGATACCATTTATACGTATTTTTATACGGGTCACGTTCTAAATATTTGGCTTACTAATTCGTAAAATATTACAGACATGTTGTTTGTTTATTGTTTACAGAGGAACTTCACCGCCCAGGGCTTGACATCCACTTGACAACTATTGACATAATGATTTTTTCGCCCGGCTATAAAAAAGGAACTATTTGTTAAGCTTTCAAAGGTGGCTTTTGACATATATGCCCTATATTATGCAAGTTTAAGGACCTGTTTCACCACCTACGAATAAGTTCCAGTTAGTTTATTTGGTAGATAATTTCATTTCATTTTTAATTCTGATCCATTTCTGAATTTATTCGGTAGATACATGTTTGAGCCGTTTGGGGTTGAAACCCTCGGGACGTGGGGACCGAGTGCGCGCATCCTCGCAAAGGATATTTCCAAGCGCCTGGTTGACACTTCCCGTGACCCGAAGGCTGGTTTTTATTTCGCACAAAGATTAAGCATTGCCATCCAGCGTGGCAATGCTGCCAGCCTTTTGGGTACACTACCGGGTGGCAACGATGAGGATGAGTTTTTTGACGCTATTTATTAGTTTTATATTATTATTTTAGTTGTAAGTTTTGTATAAGCTTGTATATATTTATACCTAGTATAGTTAATGTATATATATGTATATTTTTAGTAATAATTAATGTAAATAAAACTTAAACTAATAACACAGGAATGTGAAATCTTAATTATTTAATAGAATTCACTTCGGTAGATAATGGCTATACGGATGTACGAGTTATGTATCGTACAGGGTTTGTGCGCATTCACATCAGCACTTTTATATTATATCGCTTTACTCAAATCGCAGTAATATAGCGTCAGTACATTTTCAACTAGCATACACAGTTGTACTCACCACATCAACATATTAGATAGAATTAGTTACTTGGTAGTGAAGTATATAATAAACGGATATTCTTGGACTATCAGTGATTTCTTCATATCTAACCCTCAAGGTGTGTGTGCCACACTCAGCAGCGCATACAACGGACATCGTGAAACTGGCTCTTAAAGCCGTCCGTCCGTAAGCAAATCGAGTTGTGTCTTCGATTAGCTCGAAGTTCGTTGATTGTTATTGGACCTTATTAAGTTTTTAAATACGAGATACAACACATTGAAGATTATGTATAGATATTAGATAGGTATCAATGTCGGAATATCAGCGGCAGAGAATTTCAAAATTCAACTGAAAGTTAGCTAATTTCAGAAAAATCATCTATATGTACGCGCCATCATGCGTGAACGACGGGACGGGTTTAACTTTGTTATTGTTGTGTTTGTTATTGTCAATAGAAGGTTCTTATGATGAAAAAAAAACAACAAAACAACGTCTGTTGAGTTAGCTAGTCATCAATAGTTTTATGTCAGCGCTTTCAACATTAGTTAACTGCTGAAACTCGATTCCCAAATACAAAGTTGACGACCCCGTTGGGTAATGGTTACCACGCCGGACTGTCGAGCTGAGGGTCCCGGTTTCGGCTGGGAGTTACAATACGTATTTATGTGTAAAGTATATTTAGTTTATAATACCTTACCATGGGGCTAACCGACCGTGTGTCAAAAGGGTGTCCCGATATTATTATGTTCCGATATCATGAAAGTTCATTTTCTTACGCTAAGTGGGACTTTGAACACAACTCCACATAAATAATTTGCCTAATCATATATTCGTAATTATACAACGTCGTTATCTATTGTCATGAAATAGAGTACAAATACTGTTAATTAATAGTATGTAGCGACCTATAAACAAATAATGTTATCATAGTAACCACTAGTAATTGAGCCGCTTGTTCATCCGTTTAAAATAGTTCTTGCCCAAGCTGTAGAGTACACAAACAAAAAAGTTTAATTGGTATGGTTCAAACAGACCAAATTTTATCAGTGTAGAAAGTTCTGTGCCTTATTTCAGAACTATAATTAAATAAGTTACGATTCTATCGAAAGGCGACATATAATAAGACTAGCTGTCCCCAGCGGTTTCACCCGCATCTTTGGTTACTGCTCCGCTCCCGTGTGTCTTAGCGTGATGGTATAAAGCTTATAGCCTTCCTCGATAAATGGGCTATCTAACACTGAAAGAATTTTTCAAAGCGAACCAGTAGTTTCGGAGATTAGCGCGTTCAAACAAACAAACAAACTCTTCAGCTTTATAATATTGGTATAGATATTTAACACTGAATTTTTTTACTGTAGATTAGCAGGTTCAATCAAACAAATGAGATCTATTACTTTTTTAGCTTGATAACTTAGTGCCAACTTAGATGCTGAAGAGATCGCTGCAAAGATACGTAGGGTATAGTTGAACCACGTACCTAATGAAAATATGAAATCATCCTACCTGAGAATTATTATATAAATATATCGAGTACTTTTACCTTGTATTTTATAGGTATTAAAATTATAGACACTTCCATACTCAGACTGATCTATCTTTTTTATAAGTAAATAAAATATCCGCCAAAAGCTTTATACGTAATTATTAATTGAAATACTGAAGTAACTAAGGATTTTGCAAAAAATACGAAAATAAAAAATTGTAACTTGCCATTCTTCAGTACAGTCGTCATCATTAAGCAAAGGTTCTTCTTCATCATTCAAACCAAAGTCTTTGTCAAATATCAAAAACGTTTTTTTCATACGCATTTCTATTTTGTAGGTAAAAATCACTTAAAACTCAATCACCACCAATTATGAAATGATTGAACGTGCACCCAATATAAGTCGTCACAAACACACGAATTTTAAATCAGAATGTATATTATAAATCACAATCTGTATTTAAAAATATATCATAGCAGGATACCAATGAACAAACCAACAGGAAATAATTATGGAAAACTATATAATAAGCTGTTTACACAAATTAATTCACTGTCAAATGATTTCTTATTTAAAAGTACAGAATAAAACTTTTCAAAAAACGTTCAGCACTCAAGAATATTACAGATGACAGCTTCGTTTTTCACTCACAAAATCCCTTTTAATTATGTGCAACTAACATCAGTTTTGAACAATAGTTACTTTAACGTTTATCGATAACTGGGTTGACGTTTAGTAAGCCAATCGGTTAGTTTTAAACTGAGTTCTAGCTGGTCTCGAGATAACGCAAGCCGACATGGGTGGACGCTCAACGATTGGGCAGTTATTAGTGAAATTTAGTTCTAAACGACCTCGTTATGAAATTTTTATTTAGTTAAACTTTCAAGAATGGTCTGAGAGTGTTGTGCCTTTTATTAGTTTGTTTGTAGCGTTTGTTACACTTGTAATAATGATAAGTGGGGGTAGTAGAAGTTAAAAATCAAAACAATGACATAAATCTGATCACCCTCGCCTTTCTAAGTTGATCTGGTCAGGTCTTCATAATAGGAAAGTAGAATATTTGGACGGTTTTATATAATATGTATCAGAAAATTTTATATACACCATTTTCCAACATTGATGGCTTAAAATAACAAAATATTTATAATTAAGACGACCTCGCAGTAGCTCGAACAAAGAAGCATTCTTTTGCTTATTATCTGTCTTGCTCTAGTAATGATTTTTCTGATGTTTACAACATTTCATAGGAATTTATAAGGTGTAATATGTGTATGCAATTCTTTGCTTAGATGCACACGGTATTATTCATCATTGATCTTAACATATTATGCAAGGCCTAAGTAACAATAAAGTATATCATCAACTTTTTTTATAAAAAGTATTAATCCTAACAAAGAGTTTTCAGATTAAAAACGGAGATATTCGGTCTAATAAAACCTCAATTATGTAAAGATGGGTTCTTAAAAATACTTGGTAATTGCACCAAGTTGTCGAAAGTCAGCTGATGGAATACCACATTAGGTAAAATTCACTTAACTAAGCTTCAAAAATAAGCATTTTATCAAAAAAAAAAGAAAATGTGGACATTGATCCCGAGATGTGGTGTCCCTGACCTGTTATCACTCACTTCTGGATAGTCATGTGATGTGTCGATATCTCCCTTATTTATTCAAAGTGTAACGACCCGGTAGCCTTCACCGATTTAATGCGAGCAGGCTGATACGGAAATATTTATTACTTTTCAACCGACTTCAAAAAAAGTAGGAGGTTCTTAATTCGGCTGTATTTTTTTAAATAAGTTGTTGAGAATTCCTAGTGATTGATGATGAAATGAGATGCAGCCAGTAACTATTATACTGGAGGATTTCATCTCATTTTTAAGGTTTATATGTACACGATTACTGTCTACCACCTCAATATCACTTGTCACAACGTTAATCAACGAATTTGGTACAGATGCCAGCACTTCAAGCTGCCACAATCTCGTTAATAGATACAATACAAGGAGGTTAAATTTCGATTGGTATTTGACAGATTCGAATAGGTTGACCTGCTTGCGTCTATACCTTTTTTAAATTATTTTTTAACCCTATACGGAAAGTTTTTAACAATACACGTGCATAATTATTAATATTTTTTAATAATTCAGTATGTATTAACAACGAAAAAAAAATTTTTTATTTATCTTCGCAATTAAATAGACTTGATAATGAGAAATACCTTGTAATCATTTATTTTTATGGTGATAATGTAACTTACGCATAATCTCATCAATCTTTTTACAAGTAATGCGTTTGTGAACTAAGCGATTAATTGCCAATCACAAAAACAGTTTTCAAATGTTTTTAATTGGCAATTGTTTTACTTGATAAAAACAATTACTGTGTGTGTTACGTCAGAGCGACTTGTTAATATACGGGTTATAATTTTATTTGACTTTCTTATTCGATCATTAATCTTAGTAGTTAGTAGTTTGTGTCTGGTTAACGGAGATAAAGTCATTAATAAAATAGAATTAAGTGTTTTTTCTTAAGACTGTAAATTCTGGATCTTATTTCAAAATTATGTACCTAACTAAATATGCATGTCCAAATGTTTATTCCATAAATGTTCAAATCACACTTGCTCTATGAAGAACTTTTTGCTGCTTCCTAAACTCCATAAAACCGTTTGAAAATCTTTGACCAAGTAAAGACTGGGAACTTCTCCACTTGGCGCTCAGTGACAGCCTTTGCGGACTCCGTCAAAACTTATAATTATGCATTTAAGAAGGCGACACAATCGTCGAAACAAAAGTAACCCTTATAGCTACAGTAACAGAGTTTAATCTCTTTGATTAATTAAATCCGGACAAATATTATGAAACATTTGTCTTGTCACAATGTACAGTTTTATCAACACTCATCCGATTACAGTGAGATTGTCATAATAAAACGTAAACTTGCTCATAATTACTTCGGTTTCGCATTCAATGTTTGAATATGTTTACGTTTTCAAAATAAGCAAGAAATCCTACTGTATAGTCTGTAGGTCAGTAAGCAGTATGTTAACTCGATGCATAGCTTTGTCAACTATTAAAATGCAGTCGTTGTGAATATATTTCCATACTTTGATTACAGTTTGAGTACAAATCTAAAAGTACATATACAATACATTTTCAAACGGTTCAAAGCAATTTAATTGAATGCGTTGGCGCCTAGTTGTGTAAGATTAAAAGATTGGCGCCTTCCTTATTTTGAAGAGCAAAATTCTTATTAGTGATATCTGTCTTATATGTATTAGGCGCTCGTGGCAAGGTAACAGCTGAGCAGGCTTACCTGCGGGTACGTTTTGGAGAATCTTAACAAATTACTCATTATTATTATGAATGTTATCTGTACACAATGATTCAATCGTGTCGGATTGCCGTCCCATCGGATTATAGGAATGCAACTGTGTCTGTGCAAAATCTATGGATCTGACTGTTGTCCTTAGAGAGAACCAGGGCTAACAAATGTTATGGACGCAGAAAAAATTAACAGAAAAAGCTAACTTTACTAAGCCCTCCATTAGGAATTAAATGGAGTGCCTGTCTTTTATGTGATATTTTCAAAACAGGATACTTCTATCGTGATTGGTTTGCATTAAGCTTCTAAATCATTTTTAATCTGATCAGATTATTATTGACAAGTTGTCTGTTTGGTCGTCACTTGAGATAAAAGTGTATTTTTCCAGCGCGTCATTTATCAAAGACGTCCACTTAAGAAGATAACAGTAGCGCATTGATTATATTGATTTCTTTATCTCTCACAGCATTGCGGTAAACATATGTATATGTTACTAACCTCTTTTTAAATACTGTTTTGGTTTGACGCACTTATGAGAAAATGCGCCATTTTTGGCCGTTTTCCAGTACGATAAATGGAATTATTTTGTTGACATGAAAATTACTTAAAAGCGTCACAGATTAGTAAAATCTGAGTCTAAATTTGAGTTTGATCTGATTTTGAAAATACTTTCACTGTTAATTCTTCCTCCAGCCCGGTTCTCAAGTTTTTTGGTGTCGGCGCAATATGTTTTCCGCTTCCATTCTTCTCTGTTAGCCGTCATACTACTATCCACTCCCCTCTTAATCATGTTGTCTTTCAGGCAATCAATCTAACTCTTCTTTGGTCTACCTCTGGAGAGGTCTTGATATTTAATTACTTCACTGTTACAAAGTTAAATTATTCCTGAGCTATTTTATTTACCCAGGTACGCGAAATATTTCAAGGCATACCTATAGCCTGCCTGGGCTGCGGGTTGTTCGCAAGAGTTACCGTGCCCCTGGCGCACAGGGACCTTCAGAAGGAACATAGTGGGTTTTAGTCAGTAAGAGTCTGACACTCCCTCCAGCTGCACCCTCAGCGGGGGGGTCATTTGATGATTTCCCACGAAAAAAAAGGCATACCTATAGCATTTTTTTAAGTTGGTACCCCCGTAGGTACAACAAAACTAACTACGCTGTTAGGGTTATATAAGTTATTCTAGATTTTACGTTTAAACTTAGCTATGCTATATGCAAAAGGTGAACGTCATTAAGATATTAAAAACAATTGAGGATCTGTCCTAGGGAAGCCATGCTCTATTCTTAGTGAGTACCTACTTCAACGTACAACTGTTCACTTGTATCAGATACTACTAATAACAATAATAAGGACTGATTCAAAAGACAGTACCTACTCCTTGATATGGCGCGTATTGTATGTTTCTGCTTCCCAAACTTAAACTTACATCCTACATCTAATGTTTATTATCTTTAGGGTCAGTTTCACAATGTTCGAAGAGCCACTACCTACCGGATAAATTTAAAAATGGTACAGAATTGTCTGAAATTATCTACCAAATAAACTTACTGGAACTTATTCGTAGGTGGTGGAACAGGCCCTAAATATATTAGGAATTGATAAATATCTGCACGCCATGTGGAGTGGCAAACCATTTTTAAGCACATTACATATATTTGTTTATTACAATCGTACATACAAGCGACTAAATGTTTCCTATTCCGTTAGTTATTTATGTAGTTCCATAGGTATTTCTTCAGTTTGGACATGTATTTCTTCACAAATGCATGTCCAAACTTTTGGATTTAATTTCCTATTCATAACAATGGAAAAATCAGGCTATAGAACATTTGAGTAAAGGGCTATATTTTTTACATATTAGTAAAAAGCTCAGAAGATTGCGGTTTTGCTACGTTAAAAGAAACCTTGCTTACCATCCATTAGGGTCCAATTTCTCCTTCTCCCAATCAGCTCCTTTGTCACCGTTCCTCATGATTTATATCACTGTATCTCCTTACCACTGAAGTTCCAACACATTATCACAGATTTTTGTTCTATAATTATATTTTGTTTCCTAAATCTACAAGAAGTTTGTTCAATAACTCTGTTGTCTTTGATTTTTGATGATTCTAAGTAAGTTCGATATTAGTCTGTTAAAATGAAATTAAATTGACCCTTCCCGTGACCCAAAGGCTAGTATTACTTTGTAAAGATGCCAGCACATCAAGCTACCCGAAACTGTCAAACTTTCTCAATCAACTTTGCACCATGCATGCATTAAGGAAATTTGACGGATTGTAGCAGCTTGATGCGCTGGCGCCGGTACAGAGAATAAGCATTTCCGTTCAACGAGGTAATTCTGCCAGCCTCTCATGGGAACGCTCCCAATATACACATATAATACACAGCGAGGGGTACGAATTTTTCGACGCCTTTTATATTTTTATGACTTTGTTAATAAGCAGATAATATATTTAAAATATAAAAAACGCAATTCTTTAGAATGTGAGGTCGACCTGCTGTCGTTAGTTAACGGAACCAAGCAGTTGAAGAGTGAGTGTTTAATATTTTTCAAATGGTGATTATTACGTTTTAAGCTTGTCATCGTCAGCAATTTACTTATCTCGGCCTTACTTTTAACAACCTTATTATTGACGTCATTAGATGTATACAGCTATTCTTTTAAATTATACCTTTTCCTACGATTAGCGTTATCTCGGCAATTTAGAATTAATCTGTACTAGACTCATAGTCATCCTTTGTTAGTGAGTGATATTATTTGTATTAAGAACACAATCTAGTCATTCTTTTTAATTAAAATCTTTATTGACATAACATAGTTCGACGGACTTTACTAACAATAGAGGCAATGAGATTTTATCTAAAAACAATGCATTTTTATAAAGATAAATTTCCACGCGAATGCCATTACACATAAAAAATGTAGATCCTACCAATTTGATGATAAAGCATTATTTTATGATGCGTAACAAATATGTACACTTATTTTCCTTATATTTGAAATAATGTAAAATTTAAATTTGCGAGGGAACTTATTGTGGTGTTCTCAATTCAAATTTTGTATTTTTTTAAAACGCGACACTAATGACTCATGAAAGTGCTTAATTCAGCCAGTGCGCAAAATTCCAATTTACCGTAAAAAGTTTTTGTTGGATTTAAAAGAAAAACTTCATAGCACTTGACAGACAGTGTTACTAATTTCTTTGTTCAGTAGTATGAAGGAATGACTGGTTAAAACATACTATGACTGGATTATGTACGAGAGTTTTATCTTTTACGCAAATAAGATGATATCTTGGTAAACAGATAAAGGTCTTTGTAAGAGCCTCTTTCAAAAACAATTAAGAGTATAGTAAACAGATATCAAGAGTTTTAAGATTAGATTCATAATAGGTACACATATGTTGTGCGTGATTTTTCACGTAAAACGGATTGTATTTGCAATATTTGGTCAGTGTGGCAACTTATTGATAGTAACCCTTGATTAATTAATTAATATTACGTATTATAATTTGGACCATTAGGTACTATCTCTGAGGTATTTTTTCCTATTTATTGATTTAAATGATCCCATTTTTGTATGTTTCAATCAGATCAGTTTTTGCATTTTTAATACAAAAATGAATTCGATTTTAAATAAGTAAAGCATAGTACTCATAAATAAAATGTTCATCTCAAATAAACATATACGATACAAGCCAACTGTGTTAATTTTAAAATCATGCACAGAATTGATACTCTTTAAAATTTCACTTAATTGTTAACATAATAAAGTTCAATATCAATAACTGGAGGCTTATCTACCTCAGCGAACAAACTGTAACGATTTACTCTTTATGTGCATTTTGCAATTAACGGAGTTCAATGAACTTTACTTTTTGCCGTGACGACGTTGTTTCATAAAGCGAATATTATAATATGTATGAAGGCGTCTTAAAAGACCTGGATTTAAATTTATTGGTACTAAAATGTTATTATTTATGGATGACGGGATGTTCGGCCGATTTGCTACTTCTAAATTAAGTCCGGTGGGAAATTTTATGTTTAGCTAAACATAGATGTGTGAATGTGAATGTTTTATTGTTATAGGTATTGTAATAACAAATACATTCAATACAGACGTTGTTGGACGCCCTGGAAGGCTTTAGAATATTGTTGTTGTTAAACACGAAGTTATTCTCTTTGGATACGTTCGAAACCATAGAGATTTTATGAAAACAAAAATACTAATCTAATACTAAAATACTAATCTAATCTAATCTTATTAGGTAAATTTAATGTTTCACTAATTTTACTAAGTTGGGCTTTAAAAGATTCTACTAGTTTTAGTTTTTTGATGAAGAATAGGTAGGAACTATTTACGATAAGTAAGTTTTCCCTTTTTGGCAAGAGTAAAAGCTTCTTAAAAGTCTCACGTCAAATATTTTACCTAATTATGATGAAGCTCATTCAAAATCACTAATCAGCTATGTAAATAATGCTTAAAATATTGTTTTCCTAAAATATAATTAGCACATTTCAAAGGTATTCAATTAAAACTTAAGTACTTAAAAAATTGACAAAACAATCACTTTTCACTGCATTTAAATCCGTTAAAAATCATGAAATTAAGCTCATTTAAGATTTTATTACATTTAAATATGTACACACTTTTTCTAGTCACAGAAATCTTCAAGCGAAGAAATGAAGAACCGATAAAAAATGCGCGCGTAAATGAGTCGATTCGCGACGCGTCAACGTAAATCAATGGTGAAGCGATTACTGGCATTGTACAACCATGAAGGCCTTGACTAGTCTGATACAAACTTTTTGATATCGATAAAAAAATATTGTTATGCAATGATTGCCAAATTCATTGAGATTATAACGATAAAGTGCTATAATATTAGATCCTATCTCAAAATTTTAGTTTTTTTTTTGCAGTTAAGTAGTTAAACGAATATTATAGTTTTAAGCAATTAGGTAAGTAATTATATAATTCTCTTATAACTTAGTGTCTACTTAAAAAAGGAATTAAATCATAATCATCGAATTGGTACTATTTTACTTTGTCTAGACTTCTACATGGATAAAAACTTTAAATTTACGTATACTAATTACCTGGAAAATCATAATTTATTTTTTACTTTACCTACTTAATGTTTCTTACGAATAAACAGGCATGCATTCGGTTATGTATTGAAAACACATCTGGTAATTTAATAACGTTATCTTTTCATTAATAGATTAAATAAAAAATACAAAAACAATCATGGTTTCCCATTTCAGATATCTGTATACCTTTTCATTCACTATTGGCTTGTTAACTCATAATATTTTCCGTATCATGTGTTATGATTATGACGATGACGTTTCGATTTGTATCGGCTGTCGAGATGTGATAGAACATCACTTGAGATTCACGTGCGATGTGACTTTGCCGTGATACCTAGAGATCATCCGATAATTAATCTAAGTATCTATGTTTTAGAGTGTTTGTTCACCTGGGTCCATTTGCGAAATAAGTGTTGCAGTATTTTTTTCAGAATCAGAGATAAACGGCGCAGTGCGCATTTGAACAAATTTCTGATATTATTTATCAATGCAGATGATTGCTTTAGTGGATAACCATCGTAACAAGCTCTTCGATGTTCTGATAATGTCATTTGTCAATCTTCGATATAAATTGTGACGTAAGTGTAACATAATATTTCCTTGTTTATTGGCGAAATTAACACGATATTGAAATATTGACAAAGACGCATATGAGTGTATAAGTAGGTATGTGTACATTCCACATAATATGCAGATATTTTGGAATGTGTGAACAGTAAACACCTTCTTACGTACATATAAGCTATAGTACGAACTTATACGTTTGTGGTTTGTATGTGAATATTTTTATTCAACCTTTTTTCTTGCGCTAAGTTCACACGGAGGCATGATGGGATTGAATTTGTCACGGTCTTTAGACCTAGATTACAGACAATGACAGGAGCATATTATATATTATATATATAGTCTTAAAAGCGTCCAGACCAATTGCCGGCCATGGCCGCTGTTTTTTCTAAGGAATTCGGCCCACAAGCATTTTGCGCAGACACAGGTGTATAATTATCCTTCACTCTCATGCATCAACGTGCTCTCCGAAGCCTAGGTCTATCAATCACCAAATTTTAGACTCCAGGTTGCTTTTGGAATGTTTCTTAAAAGCCACAAAGCACCTATCGGCCTGACCCGGTAATCGGACCCGAGACAACGTGCTCAGCAGTCGCGCCATGCGACTTATCGACCAACGAGGCAGTCCGTGTCAGTGTCACAGGCAATATCTATAGGTACATATAATAAAATCGTAGAAAAGTCAAAACTATATTTTTTAAAGAATAAATGGGGTGTGATCTACCATCGACATCGAAGCAAAAATATAGTTTTTAGCATCGATATAAGAAGTGTCTAGATGCCTAGTACGCGCTGTCAAAATGCATTATGATCAGAGACATCAATTTGGCTTAACCCCACCCACAGGCCGCCATTACGCGACAGACGTTTGCCGCGTGTTTACATTGTAAATTTTTCACAAAAAAACTCAAAAATGACGGTTTGTGTAGTGAAACTTTGTAATAACTACACTGCAAAAAAACATAAGGATACGAACATCTCTTTTCATAGGTAAGTTTGAAATTTTATGATAAATATGTATAGATATCTATGCATTTCTTTGAAAATATTACGACGGCAAAATAACAACAAAAGGACTCCATATTGTTTGAGTATTGCCAAGGTATGAAATATTTTTACCTTCTTTTTTGATGCTGCGATTAATATTGTAAAATGGTATTACGAAATCAACATTATTATTTTATTGTAATTTAGTAAGATACTTATTGATAATACATAAGTTTATTTCTTCAATAGATTTCCGACTGATCCTGTGACATCCAGTCATTATATTTATATTTGTATTTGTATTTGTATTTGTATTTGTATTTGTATTTGTATTTGTATTTGTATTTGTATTTGTATTTGTATTTGTATTTGTATTTGTATTTGTATTTGTATTTGTATTTGTATTTGTATTTGTATTCGTATTTGTATTTGTATTTATATTTATAAGATAATTTTATCACCTATGTCAATGTGAATAAAACTGCACAAATTTTAATTTTCCCACATTTTGGGGGTAATCACTTTGCGCTGGTATATTAGAATGACACGCACACAAATGCAGACGCGATAATCATACACTTTCGGCACTCACACGCGCATCAAACATGCTGTCAATATGAACGTTCCGTTTTGTACTAAACACTCCATCTAGTCTTTCCTATATCGATGGTTTTTAGTTTTTTTGTCTGTTCGTCTGTACATGTCGGTTCTGTATATGTTTTTATATTTTTAATACTGTTTTTGAATTATTTTTTGGATTTTTGTACGTGTTGCTACTCTGGCTGCATTTGCGCAAAATAAACTTTTTTTTTTCTTTCTTTCTGTAGTTTTGGTGTGTCAGCGTGACAAACAGACCGAGTTACTTTCGCATTTATCTATACATCATGTAGTCTACAATCGATATAGAAGCCAAAAATACAGTTTTTTGAATTTTTGCCTGTTTGTCTCTATGTATGTCCGGGATAATTTCAAAAAGTACTTCATGGATATGCTTCAAATTTGTCATGAATATAACTAAGAAGTCGGGTCAACATATAGGCTACATATTATCACGTACGGGCGGGGGGTGAATGTTTAATCACTTAATGACCATGCGGACGACGTTACGTCGCGGGCAACAGCTAGTACTTAATATACGAAATCTGTATTTGAATAGCTTCAGTCGAACACGTAAGTTACATAAATGTACTGCCTACGTCAACATTACCATCTAGGAGATTCTCACAAGAAACTTGTTATTCCTCCCGTGAAGGCCGACTGTTATTACAATATTTTCAATTATTATTAAAAATACATTTGTAACAATAGCAGTGCATTATAACCTGATAGCTTGCTTTACGACTGAGAAGAATTCAACATTATCGTCATATGACGTAGCCTATTCACGGACGTATTTAAAAATACATGCATTAACTATAGTAAAGTTGCCCTAAGCTGGGTTGCGGGTTGTTCGGAAGAGTCACCGCGGTCTTGATACACAGGGACCTCCAGAAAGAACATACTCCCCCTTATTATAAAACGTGGTTTTAAAAAGTATCGGGTGCTTAATGGGCCATCAACTTTGTTCGAGCTGGCGGTTTAAAGCTGGTACTTTTATAAGACGACTTTTCACAATAAAGGGGAGTGGGTTTTAGTCAGTAAAAGTCTGACACTCCCTCTAGCTGCATCCTCAGCGGGATTAGATGTTCAGGATTTAGATTTTCCCCGAAAAAAAAAACTGTAGTTAAAAGTTCCCGCCAAATAGTTGAGTAGTTGACTGGACCAAAATAGACGTGCGTACCTATTATGCTAGTAGGAACACACGAAGGAACGTTATCCGACAAACAATAATATTGCAGATTGCGATTTTGAACTTGAAAGTTGTTATAAGGAGGTAGTTGAAAATAACAATAGTTTACGATTACATGACGAGGTCGAGACTCGTTTGTTATAATTTTTAAAGGCCAATATCGGAATGATTATGCGACAAACAATACTTAATATTTCCAATTAATGTTTTTTTGGAAAATTGTTAAATTTTCCACAAAATAGCCTTTATCGGGGAAAACCTTTGCGGAAAACCCCATATTGATCCATTTTCAAGTCTAGCATGCACCACAAACAATTTTATTCTTATATGTAATAACTTTTATTACCCGCCTGGCCATAATAAGGACTATACATATAGTCTATTACGAGTTTGTATTATTCGAACTTCTTAATAGCAGATTGGCATTTGTTTTTTGCTCATCATCAACATGTCTTTTTTATTCATGGATAGTTTGATATCCTTTTACATCAATATACTAAGAAACACATGTCTACACGTGGATAAATCTGTAGATTTCTGTTGTAATTATAGCTTCGAAATGTATGCATATAATTAAAGTGCCTATTCGCAATTTTATCAAGATCTTTTTTAAACGTGTCAAAACACTATATTAAAATGTTGTTATACCATTAATATTCTATAACATCTTTAATTAGACGTCAATGATATTTATCGTGCGGACGCCAGCACATCAAGCTATCACAAAACTGTCAACTACTCCCAATCAACATTGAACCATATGCTTGATCGATAAAGTTGAAAATCTATCAATTCGTGAACAACACGTGGTTACGAGAGCGCTCGTTGCGTCAGACGGGACGCGCGGCGCAATCCCAACAACACGCTACGTTTGGCTCTGATCTTGACCTTTGTGGAAAGATACTATTCTAGTGAGTGGTTTTCTTTTATTAATAGCATGTGGAAGACAACGATTTACGATGGCAATTCTGTTGCTATGCTTTAATTATAAATACATTCATTTTGTGAAAAAAATCTATACTAATATTATAAAGCTGAAGAGTTTGTTTGTTTGTTTGAACGCGCTAATCTCCGAAACTACTGGTTCGATTTGAAAAATTCTTTCAGTGTTAGATAGCCCATTTATCGAGGAAGGCTATAGGCCATCACGCTAAGACACACGGGAGCGGAGCAGTAACCAAAGATGCGGGTAAAACCGCTGGGGACCGCTAGTAAATTATAAAATTTATATGTTGGGAACAAATTGACATTCATAAAATTAAAATTTTAGTGGCTTCTGTGTGTATTATGTAATCATGTATTCTGATCGTTTCGTTACAAAGGAAATTGTTATTATAGTGACGGCTTATTCTGACCAGATGGCTGAAAATATTATATCTAGACGTTGTTCGCTCGTATTCTACAAAAACTTAAAATAAACTCACTCCTAAGATAATACGTATTGGTAATTGTATTCTAGTACGTCGATTTTTTCTTTTTTTTTTTAGAACTTAACCCTTTCTGAAATCTTACTCAGTTCTTATTATTAAGTTCAATGACCGGTTTTAGGTTTTTTAGAGTTTCCAAAGAATTGCTAATAAAAGGTTTTCCTTGTTCATACGAGTTGCTCACGTGACTAACATCTTTGCGCGGGAAAAACCTAAGATGAACTGAGCAAGTATATTATTTGTTTAGTTGGTTAACTAACTTAAAGTAAGTATGTTACATATATCATGTAAGCCCGCAAGATGAAGGAAAATTTCGTAGATGGAATCAAAAGCTTGAGAAGTAGATTAGGATAAACAATTCCCAATATTATGAATTTTAGGTAATAGAATTTCTGCCTGGGCTGCGGGTTGTTCGCAAGAGTTACCGTGGCCCTGGCACACAGGGACCTCCACAAGGAACATAGCAGGTTTTAGTCAGTAAGAGTCTGACACTCCCTCCAGTTGCACCCTCAGCGGGATAAACGGGAAAATACCCCACTTGATGATCTCACACGAAAAGAAATGGTACTAGAATCTATTCAGTAGAAGAGAGCCAAAGAAAATATCTACATGCTTAACATTAGCATTTTAAAAGACGATGTTAACTATTTAACTTATGTAGCACACATACATACTTAAAATGTTCTTATCACACAAAATGTTAATAAAAATAAACAAATCAATTGATATAAATCGAACGCTGACAGATGTTACTTTAATAATCTAGATTAAATTATCACTTATCACGATAAACACAAGGTTTTGTAGCAATCCTTATTTTTTTTTAAGATCTAGAAAGGCGACTATTTAAAGGAAAAACTTTCATGGCCGATTATTGCGTGTGGCGCACTGTTTATCGCCATTCTTCCTGTATTTTCAAGGAAAGTAGATTTGAATTGATTTGTGTCATATCTAGGTGATCTCCGCGGAACCTCTGTCCTGCAGGCTTAGCGTGGCAATCATAAAAACAAGTTTTGTTTACTGGAGAATGGACACAATGACAGAAAAGTGACAGATTGACGTAAGATTTCCTTTGACAGTTTTTGAAGAAACTTTTTTTTTCTTCGATCGACATAAGTTTACAAGTGTTTATATGCGAGTTGGCAGGTCGCGCCTGGTCGCGCCATGCTCGGGCAGAAGACATGTTGAAATTGATAGAAAGAGCTTTGTCTTTTCTTGACAGACTAGATATAGAATCGCCATGCTAAGCCTGCTGGAATTACTACCCGCAACAGGATAAAATAGCCCATGTCCTTCTAATGGACTGTCTAGTATAGTCGGAACGTCTAGACTATGTACTAAATTTCATTTAAATCGGTCGGGTAGGTATTTTTTTTTGTTTTTAATTACTGCTTTTATTTTTTTTACTTTTGCACATTGAGTGCACTTGCGCAAAATAAACTATTTCTTTCTTTTTTTCTGTAGTTTTGGTGTGTCAGCGTGACAAACAGACCGAGTTTCTTTCGCATTTATAGATTATTCTAGCAGACTCGGTCATATGTTGATGTGGTTAAGGTTTTAGTTATAATAATAGACGAATAATTTCCAATAAAATAATATTGCGACTATAAATTAAGATGTAAGCTATCCTATCTTTCAAGTTGTATCAAACTGCACACGGTGTGCAAAGATAAAAATCGGTTAAGTAGTTTAGAAATCCATCGCGCACAAACAATGCGACACGTAATTTATATACATATGTATATTACGATGATAAGAAAGGATTACATTACTCATTATGTTGATGATCGTTCGAGTCGATAAAAATCAAAGGAAACCTTGACCCTGATAGGTATTTAAAATTTGCACTTGAGAAACAGGTAAAAATTTTACGTTTATCAATATTTTCCTCGTGTTTGAGGTAATTTAATGCCCAAACGATAATAAGGTCAATGACGTTCATACATAAACATACACGTAAAAAAAATAATGGCACAATATGATGATGATGTAAGAATTCTCTGCAGAACAAATAAGTAATTACTATCAGGGTTCAATTATTGTACTACTAATATTAAAATCGCGAAAGTTTGTGAACTCTTTCACGCTAAAAGAAGTGGATGGATTTTGATGAAACTTGGCATAAATATAGCTTATATATCAGCATAACATATAGGCTACTTTATTTCCATGTGCGGAAAGTTCCCTCGGGACGTGGTTGAAACCGCAGGCTGAAGCTAGCTAGCTTTGTTATGATTTTATCGAAATGGATCCAGATCATTTGAGTGTGTGTAGCATAGGTAGTAATTTATTACGTAACTAGCGACCCGCCCCGGCTTCGCACGGGTGTAATGCTGATACTAAAATTATACATATAAACCTTCCTCTTGAATCACTCTATCTATTAAAAAAAACCGCATCAAAATCCGTTGCGTAGTTTCAAAGATTTAAGCATACAAAGGGACATAGGGACAGAGAAAGCGACTTTGTTTATATGTAGTTTGACTATGTAGTGATATTCAAATAATAATAATTATTAATTTGATTAAAACGTTATAGATTTAGCAAAAGATGCCAAACTGTTACGTGTACGCATGGGCGTAGCCACACTGGGGCAAGCTGGGGCACTTGCCCCACCCTGGCCCCTGGCTCTGACCTATAAGGTGTCTGATTAAACAATGTTTTTTTTACTAACTCTAACTAACAACATCAACAATCATACCATCCGTAAGTTATTGCACAAAAAAAATGTCGACTTTGAAAAGAGCGCGATCAAAACAAAATGCACGCTCGAGTTCCCGAACGTGCGCGGTGCGCGCGTCATTTGAAAGCGAGCCGTATTCTCTAAAAGAATAGGTGCTATGCTATAGCGGCCTGTGTATGCTAAGTGTGCACAGAACAAGGGTTTAGGAATCGAAAAATATTTTTTTAGAAGAAGGGCTTAACAGGTTCTGCCAGAACCCATGCCGTCTTCTCTTGAAGTAATATTACTCATACATACATATACTTAGTCAAAACTTTAATTTATAAACACCGAGTATCTATACATATAATAAAACAGTAAAAAATCCGTGTCTGTACATTTAATATATTGACAAAAATAATAACTGAGGGGGTTTAGAAAAAGCAATAGAACGCGAATCCAAAAAAAAATATATGTCTGTTTGTATGTCTGTTTGTTTGTACGCGCTAATCTTCGGAACTACTGGACAGATTTGAATGATTCTTTTTTTGTTGTATAGGTGGTAGGTCGGGGCAACATATAGGCTATAAATTATCTTGGAAATTTGAACACCTGATGCAGAACAGCAACAGACCAGCAACAGACCAGCTAAACTATAAGAGATAGAGAAATGCTGCCATAGCAAAAACTGTTCCATGTGATGAGCATTTTCTGCTGCGAGATAAAATTTTAAGATCAGTAGGCTTAGCATGGCGATTCTATATATTGTTAGCAATTGTTACCTATGCGTGTTGAAAAATAATATTGGAGGTGACTTGTCAATGGTCAGGTCATGGAACAGTTGTCTTTGATCGTGGAAGGATTGGAAAAAACGCGGCAATTAAAAAAGATTGTCTACGAAAATAAGATAAGTGTTACACTAATAATTTTCTATGTTATTTGTAATTAATGTTACAATAATAATTTGTGATAACCTAATACATCGCCGTTTTATTTGCCACACTTCTGAATTATTTTATAATATATTCTGTCAAGAAAAGACAAAGCTCTTTCTATCAATGTCAACATGTCTTCTGACCGAGCATGGCGCGACCTGTCAACTCGCATATAATCACTTAAAGCCTTATGTCAATCGTAGAAAAGAAAAATTTCTTCAAAAAATGTCAAAAGAAATCTTACGTCAATCTGTCACTTTTCTGTCATTATGTCCATTCTCCGGTAAACAAAACTTGTTTCTACGGTTGCCATGCTAAGCCTGCTGGAACAGCTGTTTCGGACCTCCTAGAGCCAAGCTACACCATTACACATGATAGAAATGGCGTCTTAGCAAAAGTTGTTCAGCCTGATGGGCACTCGCTGTTGACGTATAAAAATTGAAGATCTAAAACACCTGTTGTGGAACTCTAAGAGCCCAGCTACACCATCAAACATATGGGACTCATGTCTTAGCAAAAGTTGTTCGGTCTGATAGGCATTTCCGGTTGACTTATAAAAATCTAAGATCAGACACATCTGAAGAACCTCCCTTTTTTGAAGTCGGTTAAAAACAACATAAGCTGAATGTACCTCAGCGCGGTGAAGGCTGTAACAGTTTACGACTGATTTTCGATGACCATGGTATAGACGCCAGCACATCAAGTTAAACTGTAAATATTTTCCAATCAACTTTGAACCATATGCTTCAGCGATAAAGTTGAAATTCTATTTATGAAATTTGACAGACTGTAGTAGCTTGATGTGCTGCATCATTGAAGACTTCTGGCCAAAACTCCCATTTTTTTTTTTTATTCTATCCCAATAATATTCCTTCGGACTTACGTTATTTCAGTTTTTAATTTACTTTTCCATTTGTCACTTGGATTTTTATGGATTAAGTATCTTCACAACAAAACTATAACTATGCTTACAAAAAGGTTAAATTGTTTCCATTATTCCAACAAGCTAAGACATTAAGGATCATACGAACCTTAGAATCCAACGAAGAGCTAATCTACGTCGAGAGAGGCTTGATGCTTTTCGAAAACATTAGGCTGCAACTCGCACCATTGATCGACATTCAGCGTATTTACGCATCTACATCCAGGTCTCTAGAGACCAAAGAAGAATGTGATGCGACACTGACCGCTGATCCTGAACGTCTTGCATTGCCTCGTAAATCGGAGACGTTTTCGGTAAGAGAATCACGCTTGACTTCTCAGCGTATCTACGCATCTGCTTCTAAGTGACTAGAGACAAGTAAGCGACAATTTGCCGATACAGAATCATGCTTGACTCCTATAAACCTTATGCGCGACTAACTTCTGATCGAGATTATACGTTGTCCAGAGCGATGTTGAACGTTATATTCACAATCAGTTACAACTGTTATGGAATTCCAGGCGTCCAGCTACATTATAACATCTAAGAATGATGTTTTAACAAACTGTTCAATTTGAGGCATTCCAAAAATGAAAGAACTGAAGCGTCTCGAATCATCTCGCGCATCATGTTGTTTTCCCGTCCCCGGGCTCTTAGAATTCGATATCAGACGTTCCAAATCTTCGATTTTGACGGCCCTGTAGTCGCTGGCATAAGCGACTGGATCCGCGTACGAAGTCGCGGGCAGAGGCTAGTTCATAAATAAAACTATAAAATCTGTCCTGAGTGTGATTGACTGAAAATATAAACCTCTCAAATTAAGAGATTAACAAGTTTGAGATTAACGGCTCAAGGTACAAAAAATCGGAGGGCCCTCTCACTCCCCCGGGGGATAGGTTGACTGCTGCCCCACCATGAGCCCAAAGCTGGCTACGCCGATGCGTGTACGTACTTGTAGGTCAGGAGGTCAGGGGTCATTAGCCTCTGCCGATTGCAGCGTGCATGGTGTTGGCATAATGTTATTTTTTCACGATAACAGAAACGATGTGGATTTTAAAGTGCATACTAGTTTTTTTTTAATTGATATAAACTAGATCGACTGCGATCCCACGTGATGGTAAGTAGAGATGCAATCGTTGATGGTGAGGCGCGCTATTTACTCTAGCTTTGAAGACACCTAAGTTAATTGGACATGTAGGATTACTGCAGTAACAGACTAGGTAAGCTTACATCGTGTCATGGGCGTAGCCACACTGGGGCAAGCTGGGGCACTTGCCCCACCCTGGCCCCTGGCTCTGACCTATAAGGTGTCTGATTAAACAATGTTTTTTTTTACTAACTCTAACTAACAACATCAACAATCATACCATCCGTAAGTTATTGCACAAAAAAAATGTCGACTTTGAAAAGAGCGCGATCAAAACAAAATGCACGCTCGAGTTCCCGAACGTGCGCGGTGCGCGCGTCATTTGAAAGCGAGCCGTATTCTCTAAAAGAATAGGTGCTATGCTATAGCGGCCTGTGTATGCTAAGTGTGCACAGAACAAGGGTTTAGGAATCGAAAAATATTTTTTTAGAAGAAGTGCTTAACAGGTTCTGCCAGAACCCATGCCGTCTTCTCTTGAAGTAATATTACTCATACATACATATACTTAGTCAAAACTTTAATTTATAAACACCGAGTATCTATACATATAATAAAACAGTAAAAAATCCGTGTCTGTACATTTAATATATTGACAAAAATAATAACTGAGGGGGTTTAGAAAAAGCAATAGAACGCGAATCCAAAAAAAAATATATGTCTGTTTGTATGTCTGTTTGTTTGTACGCGCTAATCTTCGGAACTACTGGACAGATTTGAATGATTCTTTTTTTGTTGTATAGGTGGTAGGTCGGGGCAACATATAGGCTATAAATTATCTTGGAAATTTGAACACCTGATGCAGAACAGCAACAGACCAGCAACAGACCAGCTAAACTATAAGAGATAGAGAAATGCTGCCATAGCAAAAACTGTTCCATGTGATGAGCATTTTCTGCTGCGAGATAAAATTTTAAGATCAGTAGGCTTAGCATGGCGATTCTATATATTGTTAGCAATTGTTACCTATGCGTGTTGAAAAATAATATTGGAGGTGACTTGTCAATGGTCAGGTCATGGAACAGTTGTCTTTGATCGTGGAAGGATTGGAAAAAACGCGGCAATTAAAAAAGATTGTCTACGAAAATAAGATAAGTGTTACACTAATAATTTTCTATGTTATTTGTAATTAATGTTACAATAATAATTTGTGATAACCTAATACATCGCCGTTTTATTTGCCACACTTCTGAATTATTTTATAATATATTCTGTCAAGAAAAGACAAAGCTCTTTCTATCAATGTCAACATGTCTTCTGACCGAGCATGGCGCGACCTGTCAACTCGCATATAATCACTTAAAGCCTTATGTCAATCGTAGAAAAGAAAAATTTCTTCAAAAAATGTCAAAAGAAATCTTACGTCAATCTGTCACTTTTCTGTCATTATGTCCATTCTCCGGTAAACAAAACTTGTTTCTACGGTTGCCATGCTAAGCCTGCTGGAACAGCTGTTTCGGACCTCCTAGAGCCAAGCTACACCATTACACATGATAGAAATGGCGTCTTAGCAAAAGTTGTTCAGCCTGATGGGCACTCGCTGTTGACGTATAAAAATTGAAGATCTAAAACACCTGTTGTGGAACTCTAAGAGCCCAGCTACACCATCAAACATATGGGACTCATGTCTTAGCAAAAGTTGTTCGGTCTGATAGGCATTTCCGGTTGACTTATAAAAATCTAAGATCAGACACATCTGAAGAACCTCCCTTTTTTGAAGTCGGTTAAAAACAACATAAGCTGAATGTACCTCAGCGCGGTGAAGGCTGTAACAGTTTACGACTGATTTTCGATGACCATGGTATAGACGCCAGCACATCAAGTTAAACTGTAAATATTTTCCAATCAACTTTGAACCATATGCTTCAGCGATAAAGTTGAAATTCTATTTATGAAATTTGACAGACTGTAGTAGCTTGATGTGCTGCATCATTGAAGACTTCTGGCCAAAACTCCCATTTTTTTTTTTTATTCTATCCCAATAATATTCCTTCGGACTTACGTTATTTCAGTTTTTAATTTACTTTTCCATTTGTCACTTGGATTTTTATGGATTAAGTATCTTCACAACAAAACTATAACTATGCTTACAAAAAGGTTAAATTGTTTCCATTATTCCAACAAGCTAAGACATTAAGGATCATACGAACCTTAGAATCCAACGAAGAGCTAATCTACGTCGAGAGAGGCTTGATGCTTTTCGAAAACATTAGGCTGCAACTCGCACCATTGATCGACATTCAGCGTATTTACGCATCTACATCCAGGTCTCTAGAGACCAAAGAAGAATGTGATGCGACACTGACCGCTGATCCTGAACGTCTTGCATTGCCTCGTAAATCGGAGACGTTTTCGGTAAGAGAATCACGCTTGACTTCTCAGCGTATCTACGCATCTGCTTCTAAGTGACTAGAGACAAGTAAGCGACAATTTGCCGATACAGAATCATGCTTGACTCCTATAAACCTTATGCGCGACTAACTTCTGATCGAGATTATACGTTGTCCAGAGCGATGTTGAACGTTATATTCACAATCAGTTACAACTGTTATGGAATTCCAGGCGTCCAGCTACATTATAACATCTAAGAATGATGTTTTAACAAACTGTTCAATTTGAGGCATTCCAAAAATGAAAGAACTGAAGCGTCTCGAATCATCTCGCGCATCATGTTGTTTTCCCGTCCCCGGGCTCTTAGAATTCGATATCAGACGTTCCAAATCTTCGATTTTGACGGCCCTGTAGTCGCTGGCATAAGCGACTGGATCCGCGTACGAAGTCGCGGGCAGAGGCTAGTTCATAAATAAAACTATAAAATCTGTCCTGAGTGTGATTGACTGAAAATATAAACCTCTCAAATTAAGAGATTAACAAGTTTGAGATTAACGGCTCAAGGTACAAAAAATCGGAGGGCCCTCTCACTCCCCCGGGGGATAGGTTGACTGCTGCCCCACCATGAGCCCAAAGCTGGCTACGCCGATGCATCGTGTATGTATCTTAAAGGTGATTTGGATTTTCCGAAATTAAGTTAATTATGGCAATTTTTCAATTTGAACATTCATATATATTTACACGTAAAAAACTAAAAGCTATGCTTATCCTGGAGTTCTTACTTCAATGATTTCTTGCAGGTCTAAAAAACCCGATCGTCTCTTGTTAATATAATAGATAAATAGGTGTATTCGTATAATGTAAATGTTTGCATACCGTGTTATTATATCACTTCATGTAAGTCTGTGAAAATAGAGTTATGTGATTCGTGCTAATTTTTTTGCGATCTAGCGCGCCTCGTGTTACATTTATTTACGGCGACATACCAGTTAGTAAATTCAAACTTAAATTCATATCAGTTATTCAAAGTTGACTGCAAAACAGCACTTTTTGAAAGTCAAAAATTACAAAAGACTGCCCCCAAAACGCCCAACATTCTTCGTCTTCCTATATGCTTTTGCTGGGAAGGAGAAGTAATCAACAGTTTTCTGATAATTTATAGAAAAACTCTCGGCTCTTTTCTTGTGGTTTTGAATTCAGGCGAGGAGTCTTTATTTTAAGACCCTGGCTCATTTCTGAACTAATTGAACGATCTACATCTATCTATATACGTATGCCAGATTAATTTCAAATTTATAGACACTTAGGAAACACAAAAAAAAGAAATTGAGTTATTTTGCGAACTGTATGTAGTTTAGTTTGTTTAAATACGACCTCCTTATTAATCATCAATTCAAAGAGTCATTTGTAAATTATGCCTTGCTTAAACAATTGTTTTATTTGCTTAATGAATAATTAAGATTCTTCCAAATTCAGTACATGACGATAACTCGCGAATTTTTCGGAGTTCTTATATTACTCATGTGTTTTTTGAGGTTCCTAACGAAATGTTTTATTCCATGGTAGGTACTAGAAAAGCCTTATTATCTACACATTAAATGTATGAAGTTACTATTTCTAGTAGATATAGTAGTCTACTAGTAGTAGAGTAGTTTATAGGAGTTTATTATAGGTAGCTTCTAATGTCATATTACACGGGAAAATCTATGAGAACGTTATTGTAAATAAATCTTTTATAAATAAAAGTTGACAAAGTAGTTACCGACTACCTAGAAATATGTAAGTATATTGTATAACGTGCATCTGCATTATTTTAACCTAATTGCAACTAATTGCAAATGGTCGCGATGACTTGATGAGTCAACGAAGCTGATCACGCAACTAGCACAGTATATATACTGTGCTAGTAGGTTAGGGACCTATAGAGTACCCACATGACTAATAAATTGATAGTCTCGTTTAAATTACTGCAGTTCATTTCCGCAATTATAATTTTCTATTGAAATATGACAGGAACAATGTGTTCGGTAAATAAAATTGATGTCTTACAGCGGTTTCGCACAACGCGACGTCTGATCCGAATTCGAGCTGCAGGCTCAGCACGGCAACCGAAGAAACAAGTTTTGCCTACCGGAGAGTGGACGTAATGACAGAAAAGTGACAGATTGACATAAGATTTCTTGTCATTTTTTTAAGAAAGTTTTCTTTTCTTCGATCGACATAAGTTTACAAGTGATTATATGCGAGTTGACAGGTCGCGCCATGCTCGGGCAGAAGACATGTTGACATTGACAGAAAGAGCTTTGTCTCTTCTTGATAGAAGAATCGCCATGCTAAGCCTGCAGGACCCATGAAAATATGGTCCATAGTAGACGTAGAACTATTTCTATGGTAATTTACGGATAAGATACGATCTCCGTCATCTGATGTCTTTTCGTCATTCTAGAATCTTTATTTTTAAGAAATTGATAAAGGTCCGAAGGAGCCATGGTACTCGTATTATTTGCTTGAACGCGGGTACGGATTGGACATAGTGCGAAACAGTTCTTACTGTGTTCTTTTAGAGAAAACACGCGGGTACTTTTTACCAAAATGAAATGCTTTTCACAGGACTGTAGGTTTAGTATTTAAATCTTACCTTATCTCAATCAGCGTCCACAAACAGTCCTTGTATCAATAATCTTATATTATAAAGCAGTGTCTTATGCGCCGCAAATAATGCGAGTTCTACAAACGTTCATTGTACTTCCCTTTCTCAGAATATGCAAACATTGTCTATTGTCTGTCCTTGTGAGACAAAACAACAAACGGACATATGGATGGACGAACAAATCCCGGAAAATTACATATGTTATGTCAAGAACTTTAACTACTACGGACTATAACTTTTACTACTAACTATACTTGAAAAAATGCATGTATGTACGGCAACGGACTGCGTTCAATATTAATAGTTCTACATTTATATTTTTATAGTCATTTGATCTCATCTCCCGAGCCTTTTCCCAACTATGTTTGGGTTGGCTTCCAGTCTAAGCGGATTCAGCTGAGTATCTATCACTGTTTTACAAGGAGCGAATGCCTATCTGACCTCATTCATTAGACTGGCGTCAGCTTAGTGGCTTCTGAATACCCGTAACGACTGCCAAGGATGTTCAATGACAGCCGGGACCTACAGTTTAACGTGCCATCCGAAGCACAGTCATTGGTGTCCAAGATATACTTGGAAAGTACATACAAACTTAGAAAAGTTGCATTGGTACTTGCCTGACCTGGAATCGAACCCACGCCCTCGTACTTAAGAGGTTAGTTCTTTAACCACTAGGCCACCACGACTTTATAGTCATTTAATCTAATTTAGCAAAAAAGTGGCTATACTTAATTACTATTTTTAATTAAGACTTTTTAATACGATTATTTTATCTAACCTGAATAACGCTGTCACGCTTTCAAGGTAAGAGTGTTGAAGAGGAAATTTTGGTATGGAGTTAGCTTGAACCTGAGGAAAATCTACCTAGAACCTTAGAGTTCTTATGGTTCCCTGGTCCCCGAAAATTCCTTCTTTTGTTTATTGCGGATATTGTAGTATAGAATGTAAGTACTTGAAGGTAGTACTTCTAACTTGTTACATTGTAATTGATTGCCGATTGACTGGAACAAGTAGGTATGTTATGTGCTCAAGAAACGGTGCGCATGATCATTTATAGAACTCCTCATGAGTTTCAAGTACTCATTATACCTCCTCTAAGGCTTGACACAAACTAGTACCTACTACAACTGAGTCGTACGTTTTACGAACAGCTTGACACAAACTAGTACCGACTACAATTGCGAGTACGTTTTAAGAAAGTTCCTTCATATTTTTCGTAGGTTCTGCGGAAATATTTGAACAAACTAGCGAAAAAAAGGAGCACCCAAGGATATTCCTTTTTTTCCTAGCTTGATAACTACCAGTGGTTCTAGTAGGTGGCTCGTTGGTGCGAAACCTTAACGAAGGCACGTGTTGCATACTTATAAGAACTTGAAAGCATGCGAGTAGCTTAGATTTGATCCAAATTAAAATGTTTTATTAAGTACAGACGCCAGCACATCAAGCTACCTGAAACTGTCAAATTTTCCCAATCAACTTTGAACCATATTCTTCAGCGATACAGTTGAAAATCTATTAAGGAAATTGGACAGATTGTAGTAGCTTGATGTGCTGGCGTCTGTTCTAACGAGTTTAGTTGTTTGTTCATATTAGTTTAAAACACTTGACATAGTTCGAGAGCGCGGATTTTAATTTCGTACAAGATAACTAAAGCTCTATAAATACGAATTTTTACGTCGAGGCAATTTCAAGGCAATCGGAAAATCTTTATTCGCACACGCTCAATTTATCATCATTTTAAATGACATTTTTTTGACAGGGTTAACTGCGAATAAGAATCAACTAGTAAGTTATATTATATATTTAGATTACAAGCTATTTCATCTTGAAAATATTCTGTAGTTTGAAGTCATTTAAAAAAAATAAGTACCCTAATTAATTATTAATATGTATTTTCAAATATCGACATAACTAGTCGTCAATGTCACATCACTAATCATTCAAAGGAGGTCAATTATGGCAATTTATTATTGTATAACGTTATTTATAGAATTACTACCGAAGAAAACAACAGAGTTATGTTCCCTACCTTTTGCCGTCAGTCAAAAACAACAACGAACACAGTACATTAAATAAATAAAAGGCAATTAGATTCTTGAATACGCACGAAAAGGCACACGGTAATAATGTCCTTGTCCACTTTTAACTTTCTTTAATTTTAGTACACTTCACAACAAAATAATGAGTCTGAAGCCGTTTTGTTTGTTGCTATTTACTAAGCTAAATATAACCTTAGTACGCGTTGTACGTCCTGCTCTACCAACCGTGAGTGAACAGCTGATCGTGAAGTTAGCAATATCAGCCCGCGTCAGTCAATTCGCGCAGCCATTTCTATGACACTGTACTTTGCCATACGATCTTGACATTGATTGAAGGTTGAAAATAAAATTTTGGAGTGACGAATATAAATAATTCGGTAAGTACCGAATATTCACATACCTATCATTTATTGATTTCTGAGGGGAGATAGGTAAACATAAGTAAGTTAGTGGCAATAAATAAAAAATATAAAATAAGTGGTCGTATTTATTTGAGGCTAAAATTATCAGATATCGTTTTTGTTTGTTTTCTATTATACCCCTTTATCGCAACAGCTGTTTATAAAAAATATTTTATTTATTCTGTAGAACCTATTTTTTTCTTGCTGGCAGCTCTAAATATTTCAGTGTTGCAAGGTTATTATTTTTTCCCAAATATAGGGTATTTAGTGCGAGTAAGAGAACGATTAATAGAATATTTCAAAGGAACATAATTTAAAATAATAGTGTAATAATAGATCAATCTTGAGAAGAATAAACTTTCTGCTATATTTACTTTAGTCAATTCAGTCAACATAATTGCATCCATTAAAAAAATCGCGTTATTAGGCCTTAATGGCCGATAAATATTTTAAAGTTAATTCGTTAGTAGATAAGCTCTTTTTAACAGCTTGTTAAACTGATAGTGTAACCGTAACTAATATAGCATTACAACAAATTAACAACTCTAAGAGAAGATAAGCAATTTGGCAACGCCTAAAAATCGCCGCTGAGCTGTACAATATTATTATCGTTTATTAATATTATTTTTACAAAAATTAAATGTAAGTATAAAATTATTATCTTCACATTCATATGTAAGTATAAAATGTTGGGAATCCAATTTGCAAACGCTTGCAACCCTACAGCTGTCAATGTCAAACTGACTGACATCGCTCACAACATGACAACAACAGCCAGTATCAAAAAAATCTTTAGGGCGACCGATCGAAGTCTTTGAAATACAGCGATGAAATTGAATAATAACATGGAAAGAAGATGTGGAATATTTTATATAAACTATTGAAAGTATTGGTCACATAAGCATCTCGGTTGAACGTTTTAAAACATTCCATTAATGATTCTTGAATGTGTTGGAAAGATCTGGCAAAACCTTACATTGTTACCTAACAATTTTATTTATATTACTTCCGAGTTTCGTATTAGCGGAAAGTGGATTTTGTTTTAAACTACCGTAGTTCTACGTTATCCCTCACTAGAGACGTAATTTATGTAGACTTGCGATTCCCTTGCTTCATTATTATGGAATAAGAAACGTTAACTAAACGTATTTGTTTTGTTCTTAAAAAGTCGGTTTCTCGAGTTAACTATGACGGAACCTATTGAAAAGGACATCTGGAGAGACACGTGGATACGATACCTAGGTAATTATAATACCTTATCCATAGACATCAGAGAAAATTTATAAAAAATACATGTTCTTATCATCAACATATTTACATTGACCGAATAACCCATTTTTTTATTACCTAACAGTTTAGTTTTGACTGTGTAGGCAATGGTAAGTTCTACATAACCCCATAATGTTATATAAACCTGGTTGGAATGAATAACAGCATCCAACCGGACTCACTCCCAATTGAAGTAGTTACTACATGGAACAATATTCAAGGGCAAATTACTTGATAAATGAAGATTGTTTGTTCTACTAATAAACACATATGTAAACAGTGCTGTAATATATAGACTTTTTGATATCATCACATAATTCATACTTGAATGTAAAAAAATCCCACTCTAGTAAAACATTTAAAAATTAATCTAATCTAGAGAACAGCCCAGGAGAAGGTTTTTTCTTGTCAGATGAATTAACTTATAATTTGTCCATGTTGTGGTGGCCTAGTGGTTAAAGCACTAAACTCACAAATAAGAGTGTGCGGGATTGATTCCAGGTCTGGCAAGTACAAATGTAGCTTTTCTGAGTTATATCTACTTTGTAAGTATATCTTGGACGCCAATGACTGATTAAAAGAAAAGGAAAACATCTTGAGGAAACCTGGACTATAAAGTCTGAAGTCACCATTCTGCATAGAACAAGCCTGGATTAATGATCCCTCCTTCTCTGTGAAAGGCCACCTGTGCCCAGCTGTGGGACGATAAGAAAGGATGATGATCATGTTTCTTTGACTGCACTTACCCTTCATCCTGTGTGATGTACCGGTCACTAAACAGGTTCATGTTGCAGGGTATGCCAACGAGGTTGGGGAGTCCTTCCGGCAGCTGGTGTCCACCAAGGTTGTCCGGACAAGCTACGCGATCGCCTTCGCATACACGTTTGGAGATACTGCGGACAAAAGTTACCAAATGTTACAAGTATGTTAGGAAAATATATAATTATTACAAAACTCTCGTATTTCTAGGAAAATATAAATTTTAAGGGCCAGTTTCACAGGTTGCTGATAAGTTCCAGATAGTTGATTTGGTAGATAATTTTATACAAATTCTGTTCCATTTTTGAATTTATCTGGTAGGTAGTTGCTATTCGGACATTGTGAAACTGGCCCTTAAAGTAATTAATATTAATATATAAGAAAAATATAGGTTAAGTATTGCTTTAGTCTAGAACCCAATAGCACTCAAAAATGAAAAATCACATTTTTGTATGTCTATATCCTCTGCCCAGTTTGTTTAACTACTTGTCTGTCTGTTTGCAATTCATTTTAAAACCTCAGAATTTATTTGATGTTCACCAATAGACAGAGAGTGTTTCATGAGGAATATTTGGGCTGCGAAACGGGGTCAAGAAGATGTCCTTATGTAACGTAATTTAAACATATGGAACACTTAGGGCCAGTTTCACCAGTTGGTGATAAGTTCCAGATAGTTGATCTGGTAGATGTTGATCTGGTGAAACCCTTAGGATTATCTATTTACCAATGACCCAGGAAATCCCAATTGATTACAGAAAGACGGTCGACCAAAACGTGTGTTGGTGGAGGCGGGAGACGCGCTCCTGTGGCAAACGCTGGCCTCTGTCATTGTACCCGGATTCGTTATTAACAGGTAACTTAAATTATATAGAATTATAATTTATGCCCAGTTAATGGCAATAAAATCACTCTTATTGACATAAATATTGAATCAGAATAATAAATATCTAATAATAAAGGTGTCCCGCACCTTTCACATACGGTTGGTTAGCCCCAAGGTAAGCTATTGATTAGTTTGTGTTTTGGGTGCCAACCCAACACACATATTATATTTATAAATACATTATTATAACACCCAGACCACAGTCAACAAGCACGCTAAGCAGACAAATGTCTACTGATGTACTGATACTATGTGCCGGCAATCGAAGTTTGGGAACAATCAAGATTAAAGGCTAGGCTAGGCTCACAATGCCTGATTGGCCACTACCTACCAAATAAAATTAAAAATGGAACAAAATATGATAATATAAATTTTATGAAATTATCTACCAAATAAACTAACTGGAACTTATTTGTAGCTAGTGAAATAAGCCCTTATATAAATAAATCTTTATTCAATAAAATTCAAAACATCCCTCATCTATTTCAGGCTATGCACATACTCCATACTGTACCTGAAGAGGTATCCCAACATCCCCCGCACCGCCAGGGGTTGGATAGCAGTGGGGGTGGGACTATCCTCCATCCCCTTTATAGTGAAGCCTATAGACACCAGCACCACTTGGTTCATGGACATCACGTACCGACGATGGGTCAAGGTACATTAACAGTTGAGTCTTACCATTTTAAGGGTAACATTTATTAATTTGCTCCTAGAATACTCAGACACAAAATTGTTGTTTGTTTTTACCCGACTGCCAAAGGAGGGGTATGTATTTTTGCTGTCTAAATATGGCCCAACGCAAACCGGTGAAGGGAAGGCGGAAATACCGAGAATAAATCAATCCTACTACTATTATAAAGGCGAAAGTTTGTATGTATGGATGTTTGTTACTCTTTCACTTAAAAACTACTGAATGGATTTGAATGAAACTTTACCAAAATATAGCTTATACATCAGAATAACACATAGACTACTTTTTGTCGCGAAAACCGACATCCACGCGGGCGGAGCCGCGGGCGACCGCTAGTTTAAAATAAACCTTAACTCCAAGAACATGAGGTTGAAAACGGCTGTCGCTCGTCTGCTCTCGTTGCAGGTTGCCGGCTCACCGCGCGCGTATCTCTTTGACCTATGACTTACGCGTGATGTTTTTCCTATATATGAGGTGTTATAAAAATATCTGCCACGAGTTTAATTGAAGGTAGTATTGTGTTTATAGATTACAATAGTGAGGATAAATTATTGATTGTCATTTCTTTTTTCATACAAATGTTTACGTACAAGTTGTGAACCAGAAATGCAAAGTAGTGCCAATTAACAAAATTAACTGTTCCGGGGTACGAAATTTCTTCACTATTGTAACCTAAACCTATAAACACAATAAATACTTGGCCTTGGCCACCATTTAAAATTAAGTATTATCTGAGTATTCTAGGAAGTAAATTCGTTTAGTTTAACAATCATTATTTAAAGTGAACGAACTAGTTTAAATCGTGCCATAACATTGCCATACATAATTTTTTCTCATAAGTTCCATATTGAAGACAGTATTTAAGAAATATAATAAACAGAATATGACATAAACCACAGCAGGTTTAAACCTAGTTAAATGTATTGAATCCAAACTATTATTTGATTTGCAAATGGGTAAGTCCCCTGTATGTCACGGGTATGACCCTCTGTATGTCATGAGTGAGACCCCTGTATGTCATGGGTAAGACCCCTTTATGTCACTGGTAAGACCCCCTTGTATGTCACGAGTAAGACCCCTGTATGTAACGGGTAAGATCCCTATATGTCATGGATGAGACCCCTGTATGTCATGAGTAAGACTCCTTTAAGTCACGGGTAAGACCCCCCCTGTATGTCATGGGTGAGACCCCTGTATGTCACGGGTAAGACCCCTTTATGTCACGGGTAAGACCCCTTTATCTCACGGGTAAGACCCCTTTATGTCACGGGTAAGACCCCTTTATGTCACGGGTAAGACCCCTTTATGTCACGGGTAAGACCCCTTTATGTCACGGTTAAGCCCCCTGTATGCCATGGGTGAGACCCCTGTATGCCATGGGTGAGACCCCTATATGTCACGGGTGAGACCCCAGACTACTTGATATGTATGTCTAGCAGTAAGGTGTCAATCTCGTTAGCTACAGTTTTTAATATGTATGATAAAGATGAAAAGATGAATAAAGGTAATTTATACAAAGTAGGCTGAAAATCAGCACTTCTTGAAGGTCAATTTTACAAAACACACCCACCCTTCACCAGTTTGTATGTGTTATCGCTGGGAAGAAGAAATGGTTGTATGTTGATAAATATTAAGTAAATGGGTGATAATCTTAAAGTTAATCCCCTCTTCCAGAAATTTCTCTTGTATATTATTCTCCTCCTTAGTTAAGCTTCCATTATCAGATAATAAAGCAGAATTAAAAATATTGATGCTTCAAATGTTATTCCGTTTTACAGAATCAGCTCTAAGAGCGAAAACACATTGAGACATAGTCTTTATGATTTCAATATAGACGTTTTATTTTTCTAACAAATCGAGAAAAAATATAATAACTTGTAATAGAGAACGACAATGCAAGGCTAGAATATTAATGACGTAATAATATAAATCATGTATTCGTATGTGTGAAACTTGCCCGAATATCTGGAGTAAAGGATACAGCAAAAAGGTTTGTGTACGCAAAATATTCTTAGATTGGTTCCAAACATATGCTGTACTAAATAATAAAGTTTAACTACATAATTAACTAATGATGGCGTCCAGACCGATTGTCGGCTACGGCGGCCGTTCTCTATAAAGAAATCAGCCAGCTGCGCAGGACATATTACAGTGCACTAGCATATGCGCGTACAGATGCACTCTATTCCCTCACTCTCTTAGCCCGATGGCACGGCAATCCGGAGAGATCAGGCGCGGGACCGACAATTACGTACTCTCCGATGCACGGGTGTATAAATCACCAACTTCAAGACTCCGGGTTAATAAAAGCCTCTTAGAACCCACAAAGCGATTTCGGTCCGACCCGGCAATCGAACACTAGACCCCGTGCACAGTAATCGTGATATGCGACAGCTAGACTACAACCAAAGTACTGCGAGACATATTGCCTAGCAATTCTTTATTCTTAGGAGCATCACACTATCTACCAGATAAATTAAAAAAATGCAACAGAAGTATTAAATTATCTGTCAGATAAACTATCAGCAACCTGTGAAACTGGCCCTTAGTATAACAGATTGATAATAAAAAGAACCATAAAAATCTGCAAATGTTTGGGACCACGTAGAAAGCTTAATATTTGTAGACGTTTCCAATTAGAAAAGTGTTCGTATCAATTATTTGACTGTAGATATTAGATTATCGAGTTCTTCAAGTTAGGATTGTAACTGTTTGAGGCACTTCTAATAACACCAAATTAGATTTTAGGGAAGTAAAGTTAATTATTTGATTTTCCATTTTATGTATATGATTTATGAATCTGTAATAAAATAATTATGAAATATTATATAATGAGTACTACCCAATCTTTCACCAAACTAGAGTAGTATCCTTGATGTGGTGTATATTTGTTGTCATTATTAATGTATAATTTTTTCAGGAAATGGAAATTTGAGTAAGAAATTTAAATGAAAGTAATTAATCCGTAGTTTAGATTGACAAATAATTATTGGTCACGTATTTTTTCCTTTTTTCCACGGACGAATAAAAAAATCACATTATCGCGTAACGTCACAAAACCGTGACGTCACGTGCCCCCACTCTCGAATTGAAATATGTTCTATTTTTGTTATTTTATATTTTTTATGAAATAAAAATTATACGTGCCCAATATTTTTGCTATTATAAAACACTGTATTTTTATGTCTACGACGACGCTACGATAAAATTATGAATTTTGCAGACATGTTTTTTTTGTAATGAATTATGGTGTATTGTGGATCAGATTTTAGATTATTTATAGTAGTACATATTAGTTTGATTTGACAGTATTATTAGGCTTAGACAAACAGTCCGAGAAGGCAAGTACATAATGAATTTCTCCCAGTTCAATTCTTCAGACTAGTATTCTGAAATTCCACAAAACACATCCAAATTTAACATAGCATCCATAAATTGCTTCAGACAACAAACGCCAGAGTACGGTAGTTGACAACTAGTCGAATTCATTACTTTTAATCAACTGTCAAAAACGGATACTTTCTATACAATTTGTATGAAAGTAGGAATTAGTACTTTATTTTACTTAATAAATCAAAGTTAAATTATTTAAAAATGATGATGAAGATTTACCAAATTAATATCATAAATAATTTTATTTAAGAACAAGTCAACTACCCAAATGACTTCAAATTCTAATTGATTTTTTTTTAAAGTACGAGACAAACTTAAAACTATCAATTTATGGACCCTGTGTTGTTTAGCTGGAAGCTCACCTCAACAGGTTGAGAAACGCCTAAGTAATGACGATTTTTTTTTTATAATTATCAAATTCTCGTAGGACAAGTTACGAGTCGTTTCGGACTGTTAATATTACATTGGAATGACTACTAGCTATTAGTTAAAAAGCTTCGCAAAACGTTTGATTACCAAAGGGCAGGAAGATCTGTAAAGTGTCCTTAAAATAAGTGAAATATTTATATTACAATTAAGTATGTTCGAGAGCTATTGAAAATTTTATGATTCGTAAACTTGCTACTGACATTTACGAATGTGGAAATATTTATTGCTGCAGTTAGATTTAGTCGCAATTTTTTTTGAATGTGGCAACATTGTTTTTTTGTCGATGGAAGCCAATGAGTTATTAAAAATTATCATTATTATCTTAGTTTGTTTATTTTGTTAACTTTTCATTAGAAAACAGACCGACTAAATCTAATTATACGTTAAATGTGAATTCTTAATTAGAAACATTTGTTTTTTATTATAGTCTGTGATACACAATTCCAAATCGAATCTACCTAGTTAGTGATTTATTTGATACAGTCAAAAATATTTTGTATCATATTTTTTTTGTTTTATTCTAATAATTTGTTTTTGTTATTAGATATAGTTAGTTAGTTTTGTTATTATTTATTTATAGCATTGTTAATTGTTAAATAAAATCCGATTTATGCTTAATGATTGTGTTTTTATTTTAAAGTAAGACCTCCTTGTTCCAAAAGTCTAAGGTTAATAGGTTAAGTAACAGATGGATGGCCATTATCAGAACATTCTCATATCCTGAGTAAAGGTTCTACTATTTATTATTATTTATTTTATACTTGCGTATCAACAAACTTTTTCAGTGTGTATACAAGGTGTAAGGGACAGCCCTCCGCAGACTGATAGGGTGCATTCAGGACTATATTCAGTTATTTTATTCAGTTATTTTTTCTTTCTTTCTATGCAAAATTACATTCTTTGTACGCAGCACTTAATTTTTTTATGAATACTGGTAAAAAAAAACCGCAAATGGATGTTGAAATAATCGTAACCATCACCATGAATTTATGGCTGTTCAGTCCAAGTGCAGTCATAACAAAAATACGTTGAAAAAAATTGACAACCAATTTTCTGTCCATTATACGAATTAAGAGATCTAAATAACATAGTATAGTCTAGTATCATTATATTGACGACAATTACATTAACAAATGTAAGGAAGTAGTGTCTATACGTTCGCATACACTAGTATTGTGTAGCAAACTATACATTAGTCGCATTGTTTTTTTAGGAAAAGCAAAACATGTATTGAATTCAGTTGTTCTCACGTCGTGATCGTAAACACGTGTTCGTAGTTACTATCCAAAGTGTAGGTATGTTGTAGACTCTTTGATGACTGTCTCTAGATATAGTATTTGCCATATCAATAAGTATTATTTATATAAACGAAATTATTCTTTGTATCTTTTAATAACTATCTTAATTTTCCATTTTGTTGTTAATTTGTGGATAACGTTGTGGGCTGCATTGTTACATCTATTTTAGTTTATAATGCCTGATTGTCTCTACCCAATAAAATAAAAATATACCTCATCCCTCCGATGCAAAACATACTTTTAAGAGCTCATCATGCATGAACTTGAAAAAAGCAAGATATATAAATAACTAACAGACCCGGACCCCAGACACCACTAAAAATATCATAAATATATGAAAAAAAAAAAACCAAGGGTAGTAAGGGATATTATTATAGACTGTCCCAGAGAGATAGCGTACAGCGACTGGACATATAGGTATATATGTAGGTATCCAGGCATCATGAATGATGGAGTGATCGAGCGATTGCTAATGAGTGCACGCTAAGTGCATCGGATGCTGACAAGATTATCTTCACTTTATAGTAAATATTACCTATTGGAGTTGTTCAAAACCGCCTCACCCAATAATATTATAATCTTTACTAAAATTATCTGTTCATATGAGTTTGTTACGATTATTTCAAGCACAAATGGCTGATCCGATTGAAGTGAAATTTGCGGCACTATTTAACCGGGTGCGGGATGTAGTTCCCTCGGGACGCGCACCAAGTGACGGGAGAACTTTAGTACCTCCAATTAAGTAAAGCTGCATTCGGCATTTAGCGTGGCCTACTTTAGACGGCGGTAACCTTGATGCATTCATAGACAAAGATATTATTTGCCTCAATTTCATACTTTCAATTCATGCATCTCAAGTGTATCCTTGAGAAGACGCTAAAAATAGGTATTTATAGCTTGTTGTAGTAGTTAGTGGGGTACCTATCTTTTTTTCCGTGGGAAATCATCAAATGACCCCTCCCGTTGAGGTTGCAGCTGGAGGGAGTGTCAGACTCTTACTGATTAAAACCCACTATGTTCCTTCTGGAGGTCAATGTGTTACAGGGCCATGGAAACTCTTACGAACAACCCGGAGCCTTGGCAGTGTGGGGATAGGTTTTCCTACCTCGCTTCGATTTGGGGAATAAATTATTTTGATTGTATAGCTAAAGGCTTTAAATGTAGATAACCCAGTAATCTTTCAAAAAATATTTATTATTTAACAGTTTATGTGCAGAATGAAGAAAAACAGAACAACCAGTCAAATAAAATAGCATCAATAAAATAGCTCAGTTTCGTTATGTCATTGTGATACCGCGCCATTTTTATGTCACACTATTTTAGCGCCAACGTCCTCCACCATTATACAATAAAATATTTGAATCGCCGATAATTATAAAACTAGTCTTAGTTAAAGGGTATTCAAGAATTCTGTGTCGTTAAACTGGCTTTTTCTGTTATTTTGTCACAACTTGGCATATTAATTAATGCTATTAGAAGTATTATTGCTATGTATCGAAAGGTATATTATCTAGCAGTCGGTTCGGTCAATGATATTTTTTTAATACTTTTTAAAACTGTCAAAGAGAACAGGACGAGGTTAAGGACAACAGTTTATTGACTGAAGGTAAAGGTTTTAACTAAAAATACATAAATTAAACCTTACCTACTACCAAACTTTCACTTCGCTGCACATTATCGTATCAGGAAAATTTTGAGTAGTCAACCCCTCTTAAAAATTTGGGAAAGGTTTATTAACACATGATGCTGGTGAGATAGTTGCGCCACTTCGGAAAGAAGCAAGCCCAGGATATAGTGAAGGTGAATGACCTTTTGGGGACTATCTATTGTTTTAACGTTGGAAAAGTGCTGATTAGTTAACTCGTGAGCATTTTTCGAATACCTGTGATCAGCCTAATTTGAATACTAAAACAATTTAGTGTTTTCAAAAGTTTCTTATCTACTTACCTATAATTAAATACGAGTAGTACATAGTATACGTAGTTACCTACACACGAGCCATGGCGTACCTTCCTACTATATTCATACAGGCCAAATAAAAAGTGATAGTGTTAAATAAGGTTCATGTAATTATTTAAATAAGTAGGTAATTTAAATCGAAGTAAATAAGTCGTTTAGCGACGCCATTTAGGTAAATGTTTTAAGTATTCGTTCACATTTTCAAACGGTTGTTAATTTTTCCGTTTCAGTTTTATTTATTTATAAAATTACATATACCTATGTATAGCTAAATTAGAAATAAAAGGGTCGAAGTTTGTTAATAGTGTTGTCAGATTATTTACTGGTATCTTATGTGGCCAGCTCATAAGGAGTATCCATTCTACAATAAGCTACTATATAGCCATGTAACTACATGAAACATTATCTTAATTTACCTAAAAGTTGATTTATTTCACATATTAAGGGTGCGTTTAGACCAAACAAAAGATTAACTACATACAGCATACTACATTACCTATTTTTCCGAGCTTCAATCCGAGAACATGGATTACCTATCTCCTAAATGAGACAACTCCCTAACGTCAAAGCGACAAAGGTCAATAAGTTTTAAAAATAAAGTTAAAGTTCAATAACCTTGAGGGTCATGACGTTTATGAACACACCGGTGTTGATACATTTCTATAACAATGAGTTTATTAATAGTACGACTATTTGCTTTTCAATCACGTCAAATGTAAAATTCCAAAATCGATATAATAGCCCTGAAAATCGCACCTGTGTTGATTATCTTCGTTATAAGGTACCTACCTTAGTTTAAGTACCTATAGATCACAGGATCCTATGTATATGTATATTATGTATATGGTACATAGATACTCATGATCTTCTCATGGTTAAAATAACTACTTTATTAAGTGATTTAGACTGTATTGGACTATGTTGGAGTTTGCTTCTAATCGGATACAGCTGAGTATAAGGGTTTTATATGAAGTGACTACCTATCTGACCTCCTCAACCCGGCTACCCGGGCAACCTTAGTAACCCTTACCAACCCTTAGTAAGACTGGTGGTCAGATTTTCTGACTTGAGTACAAAGAACGACTGACGAAGACAAATGACAGCCGGGACTCAATAACAAATACGAAACATATTTATACATAATAAAGTCATCAATCTACGAGTACCGACAGCGCCAAGCGTCCTATGACATAAAAATAATTGAGGTCAGTTTTACCACCTACGAATAAGTTCCAGTTAGTTTATAAATATGGTAGATAATTTCATATAAATACTGTTCCATTTTCTAATTTATTCCTTAGACCCATACCCCCTTATTATAAAACGTGGTCTTAAAAGGTACCGCCTTTAGTGCTAGCTTTAACCCATCTTCTAGAATAAAGTTAATCTAAATCTGCAAGCAGGTACTTGTAAAGACCAGGTTTTATAATAAGGGGGTTAGAGTCTAAATTGATTTAAAGTTACTTAATTGAAATATAAGAAACTTATTTTTCTACATTTACTCAAATAAAATCCGTCCTTAATACCATCTATAATGATGATCAGCTATTTGTAAAAAGGCAGTGGACAAACGAGAAGTGTCATGCGAAGTTGCATGATGCATAGCGCACTAATTGTCTCTGACTAAGATCATAGAACTGGTGGAAATCAGATTATTGTAATTAATATTAGCGTCACTTAATGATTGACACCATTAGGTGCACGAATATATAAATAAATCTGTGTAGAACACGGCGACTTTTGTGACGGAGAACCAACTATAGTTGATTTACTGAAATGTTCAAAGTATTTTGAAGATTTAATAGAAATAATACGTGTATAATGTAGAAACTGAACTCTTAACTGAAGTGGATAATAGCTTCAAAACAATGAAATCCGACAAGCCAGCGGAAAAGGTGAAATTACCTAATCAAGTAAGTAGGTAATAAGAAGATAGTAATATTTTTTTCAACTACTTACGTGTTACTAAACACAAGAACAATCTTTATCTGTTTGTATTTCAAAACGGTCCTAATGTTTCTTTTGATATTACGTAGATGCTTCTAATCTTTATAAATCTATGAAGTTTCTAAGTTTCGCTGGATATGGAAAAATCGTCATTCCATGTGTGTAAATAGATACCTAACCTAAGCTCGTAGAAAAATGCAACGATATCACAGTTTTTTTTTCTGGTTTAGGCAGTTCAAGGTTTGTGTGAGCCAATGACGAGGGCATTACAGATCACAGTCAATACATCTAAAAAAATCTAATCGTCTAAGCATTTGACATATCTAGGTATCTATGCATCTCTATAATCTATGGCAGTTACTGCAATTAATTATTGTTTGAGATGTCAAGGAACCTTTACGTCCTTAGATGCAGAAGGTAGACAGACCGTAATTCCGTGAATGTTTAAATACTGTACGAATTCATCGATGAGCAGAGCTATGTCCTAGAACCGTGACAACTGCGAGTATTTCGCCAATGAAAAACAATTCTTAAATATTTTACTTCGAGTTTATTATCTGAAGGGCGCTGACGAGAGAATTATTGAAAAGTAAAATATTAAAAAGAAAACTATCTGCTCACTTTTCTATGCTTCCAATCTTCCATATTTAAAAGAAGATTCAGCCAACCACATTATTATATAAATAAAAACATAATAATTAGCTAAAACCTCAACAGTACTAATCATCTATTTATCTATTTAAAGGCACAAACGATGATACAATAAAACTATCATCTACCTCTTGTTGCCCCAATGGTCTCCTTCTACCCCAAACATATATTTATATTAGACAGCCCACAACCCACATACGAATTTGACGTTAAAAGTACTACCTACCCTACACTAATATGTCACATATCAAAATACAACAGCAATTCATAAACAGTGAGCAACAAGCACCTAAACAAACAACAATTAGTATTTAGTCACACATTTTCAAGTTCACGATCAATGCTTCTAAACATACCGTAGAAATAAAACAATGACAATAGTAAGAATATAATATTATTGTTCAACAGCCACGATCTACGCCATTCAAGTCCGATATATCAAGAAATATGGAAAGTGATGGAATTAAAAAGAATAAACTAAAAGCAATCGCGAATGCACGTGCGTAAAACTAAACAGATTTGTAAATTATTACAATTGTTTCATAAGTTATCACAAGTTCAGTTCAATGTTTGATCAGCCGCAGATTTATAACAAAACTATAGGTTAGAGGAAATAAATTCCATGGGCAAACCGTTAAGGACCTTTAACAGATCCTTGGGGCATGCCTTATTGATCCAACTAAAGCTTTCGACACTCTTTGAATGCCAGTTATCGGCTAGCATACTTAAAGGTATGTTTAGGAATTATTTAGCCAAGATAAATACCAATAACAATGAGGCACCTATAGGAACTCTAAACATAAACATATTATACGTCAATGAGCTGTACCAGCTCTCACAAAATTTTCTTAGATTTAAGATTGAACATCGATACGTATCTATAACGACTGGAATAATGGGTGTATAAGAATTCCGGTAATGTTAATAATCAATCATGAATAAGAAATTAGTAAATATTACCTGGTACTGGACGCGGTATTGCTAACATATAAAAAAATAAAGCACTCGTATGCTACTATCGCAAGTCATCCTAAAAACTAGATGTTGAAAGCCGACTGGTTGGTGATACATTATCAGCATAATCACACTTAAAACAAAGCCTATAAAAATATAAAATAATAGTAAGGAGCGAAAACAATAATTTTCACTAACTGTTATGAAATTATGGAACAACCCCTCTGTATTTAAATGCTAGGAAAGGTTTATTTAAGACTTGTGTTGATGGTGAGATAGTTGCGCCACTTCGGAAAGAAGCAAGCCCAGGATATAGTGAAGGTGAATGACCTTTTGGGTACTATCTTTTGTTTTAACGTTGGAAAAGTGCTGATTAGTTAACTCATGAGCATTTTTCGAATACCTGTGATCAGCCTAATTTGAATACTAAAACAATTTAGTGTTTTTAAAAGTTTCTTATCTACTTATAATTAAATACGAGTAGTACATAGATAGTATACGTAGTTACCTACACGCGTAGCCATTGCGTACCTTCCTACTATATTCATATAGGCCAAATAAAAAGTGATAGTGTTATAAGGTTCTTGTAATTATTTAAATAAGTAGGTAATTTAAAGTAGAGTGAATAAGTCGTTCAGCGACGCCATTTAAATGTTTTAAGTAACGTTCACATTTTCAAACGGTTGATAATTTTTCCGTTTCAGTAATATTTATTTATAAAATTTCGTACAGACGCAACGCACACTGACGCACATCAACCTACCTCAATCTGTCAAATTTCTTAAATATATTTTCAACCTTATTAAAATAGCGGAAGGTTAATATTTGATTGGTAAAATTTCACAGATTCGGGTAGGTTGACCTGCTGGCGTCTGTACATATTGTATAACCATAAATCCACATGAAACATGTTATATAACATTGTAATTGGCTTAATTAGGTACCTTAAAGTAGATTCCTTTTATCCGAGTCCATTGACCTCTTTTATCCGAGTTTCAATCCGAGAACATGGATTACCTATCTCCAAAATGAGACAACACCCTATGGTCAAAGGTCAATAAGTTATAGAAATAAAGTTAAAGTTCAATAACCTTGAGGGTCATGACGTTTATGAACACACCCGTGTTGATACATTCCTATAACAATGAGTTTATTAATAGTACAACTATTTGCTTTTCAATCACGTCAAATATAAAATTCCGAAATCGATATAACAGCCCTGAAAATTGCACCTGTGTTGATTATCTTCGTTATAAGGTACCTACCTTAGTTTAAGTACCTATAGATCACAGGATCCTATGTATATGTAGGTATATTATGTATATGGTACATAGATAAATGATCTTCATGGTTACAATAACTACTTTATTAAGTGATTTAGACTGTATTGGACTATGTTGGAGTTTGCTTCTAATCGGATACAGCTGAGTAGATATCAGGGTTTTATATGAAACGACTACCTATCTAAACCTCCTCAACCCAGCTACCCGGGCAACCCCTTAGTAAGACTGGTTGTCAGATTTTCTGACTTGTGGGTACAAAGAACGACTGAGGAAGACAAATGACAGCCGGGACTTAATAACAAATACGAAACATATTTAGATAGTCATCAATCTACGAACCGACAGCGTCAAGCGTCCTATGACATAAAAATAATTGAGGGCAGTTTTACCACCTACGAATAAGTTCCAGTTAGTTTATAAATATGGTAGATAATTTCATATAAATTCTGTTCCATTTTCTAATTAATTCCTTAGACCCATACCCCCTTATTTTAAAACGTGGTCTTAAAAAGTACCGCCTTTAGTGCTAGTTTTAAACCATCTTCTAGAACAAAGTTGATGTTCTGAATATAGTACTAAAGCAGGTACTTGTAAATACCACGTTTAATAATAAGGGGGTTAGAGTCTAAATTGATTTAAAGTTACTTAATTAAAATATAAGAAACTTATTTTTCTACATTTACTCAAATAAAATCCGTCCTTAATACCATCTATAATGATGATCAGCTATTTGTAAAAAGGCAGTGGACAAACGAGAAGTGTCATGCGAAGTTGCATGATGCATAGCGCACTAATTGTCTCTGACTAGGATCATAGAACTGGTGGAAATCAGATTATTGTAATTAATATTAGCGTCACCTAATGATTGACACCATTAGGACTTGAATATAAATAAATCTTTGTAGAACACGGCGACTTTTGTGTATTTAAAGTATTTTGAAGATTTAATAACGAATAAATTTAAAATAAATAATAAATTTTTAAACCTAATAGGTTTGAAATAATACGCGTATAATGTCAAAACTGAACTCATAACTGAAGTGGATAATAGCTTCAAAACAATAAAATCCGACAAGCCAGCGGAAAATTTGAAATTACCTAATCAAGTAAGTAGGTAATAAGAAGATAGGAATATTTTTTTCGACGTTTCGATTTCTTACGTGTTACTAAACACAAGAACAATCTTTATCTGTTTGTATTTCAAAACGGTCCCCAGTGTTTCTTTTGATATTACGTAGATACTTCTAATCTTTATAAATCTATGAAGTTTCTAAGTTTCCCTGGATATGGAATAATCGTCATTACATGTTGCTAAATAGATATTTAACCTAAGCTCGTACAAAAATGCAACGACATCACAGTGTTTTTAGTTTAGTTAGCCAATGACGAGGACATCTCAGATCACAGTCAACACATCTAAAAAAATCTAATCGTCTAATCATTTGACATATCTAGGTAGCTATGCATCTCTATGATCTATGGCAGTTATTGCAGTTAATTATTGTTTGAGATGTCAAGGAACCTTTACGTCCTTAGATGCAGAAGGTAGACAGACCGTAATTCCGTGAATGTTTAAATACTGTACGAATTTATCGATGAGTAGAGCTATGTCCTAGTACCGTGACAACTGCGAGTATTTCGCCAATGAAAAACAATTCCTAAATGTATTTTACGGAGGGCGCTGACAGCAGAATTATTTAAAATTAAAATATTAAAAAGAAAACTATCTGCTCACTTTTCTATGCTTCCAATCTTCCATATTTAAAAGAAGATTCAGCCAGCCACATTATATAATAATAAAAACATAATTAGCTAAAACCTCAACAGTACTAATCATCTATCGTAGGCACGAAATATGGTAAAATAAAACTATCTCCTACCTACTGCACCTACTGTTGCCCCAATGGTCTTCCACTACCCTAAATATATTAGACAGCTCACAACCCACATGAATTTTGCGTTAAAGCTACTACCTACCCTACACTAATGTGTCACATATCAAAATACAACAGCAATTCATAAACAGTGAGCAACAAGCACCTAAACAAACAACAATTAGTATTTAGTCACACATTTTCAAGTTCACGATCAATGCTTCTAAACATACCGTAGAAATAAAACAATGACAATAGTAAGAATATTATAATATTATTGTTGAACAGCCACGATCTACGCCATTCAAGTCCGATATATCAAGAAATATGGAAAGTGATGGAATTAAAAAGAATAAACTAAAAGCAATCGCACGTGCGTAAAACTAAACAGATTTGTAAATTATTACAATTGTTTCATAAGACATCACAAGTTCAGTTCAATGTTTGATCAGCCGCTGAGTTATAACAAAACTATAAGTTAGAGGAAATAAATTCCATGGGCAAACCGTTAAGGACCTTTAACAGACCCTTGGGGCATGCCTTATTGATTCAACTAAAGCTTTCGACACTCTTTGAATGCCAGTTATCGGCTAGCATACTTAAAGGTATGTTTAGGAATTATTTAGCCAAGATAAATACCAATAACAATGAGGCACCTATAGGAACTCTAAACATAAACATATTATACGTCAATGAGCTGTACCTTTTCTCTCAACTTTTTTTTAGATTTAAGATTGAAATACGTATCTATAACGACTATCATAAATATTTGTATGTACTGTTATTGTTATTTACATTTTTATAACTCGCACGACTGGAATAATGGGTGTATAAGAATTCCGGTAATGTTAATAATCAATCATGAATAAGAAATTAGTAAATATTACCTGGGACTGGACGCGGTATTGCTAACATATAAAAAAATAAAGCACTCGTATGCTACTATCGTAAGTCGTCCTGAAAATTAGATGTAGAAAGCCAACTGGTTGGTGATACATTATCTACATAATCACACTTAAAACAAAGCCTATAAAAATATAAAATAATAGTAAGGAGCGAAAACAATAATTTTCACTAACTGTTATGAAATTATGGAATCAATAAAATATTTTGCGAAGCGAAACGATACGCGTTTGAAACGGGAATTTAATTAATTTGAAATCGCAATCAACCAACCTGTTTCACCAAAGATTTCTAAATATCACTTCACTAGAACAAAACAGACATTATAACGGAAAATATTTTGAGTGTATATTTATTGTTGTTTGGTTACGTTCACGCGTGCGCACAACCCTGTTGCGATTCTTTACTGCGCGGGCGCTGATGTGTGCTGACCGGGCTGCTGTGATAGGTGATAGCATGTGGTCCGAGGCACAAGCTTAGCGATTAGCGATTACCGTCGACGCTTGTTACTTCGATGTCCTTGTCAAAACAAAACATATATCAAAAATGTTGGTGTTTTGATCCAGGGATTCATCTTTATTAGTTTATCAAGCAAATAAGTAATAATCTTTATGATATTAACAAATAAGTTGGCCTGAGGTCGTACTTGCAATTGCAATGTACAGATGTCGCAATGGCTATTTGGGTTTTGTGTCAAGAATTGCAATTTGTACCTATTCAGTTAATGACAATTATATTTAGTACTTAGACAAATTCTACTGGCAAATATATAAACTAAATAATGTGCAATGTAGGGAGAGATATCTAACTAACAGCCAAGATGTCTTTCTACAATCGTAAATGCTAGTAGAAACGAAAAAAATGTATGGAAATGACATGTCAAATCGATAAATCACGTGGTCATAACGTGAGTCCAAATGTCATTTCCATACATGTTCTTCGTTAAGAAGAAAGATATCTTGGCTAACCCCTAAATACAAACAGACTAAAAGACCCTTTTAAAAAGGTATCAATCAGGCGACCTCTTTTTTTAACCGGGCTAAAAATTCTGACGTCACAAACAATAAGTATTAGGTATTTCGTTAATTTACTAATTAAATTGTAATTAATCGCACTGCTAGTACTATGGACTTGTCATCAACGCTTAATAAATTAAGTTCTTTACTACTGAGCATATACGTTCAGATAGTAAACTTAATATACATATTTACGTAATATGTTTATTGCATGTTATGATTGCGATTCCTTTTCGGCAGCAGTGTCAGTCAGTTTGAGATCTGCTGGAGAGAAAACAACCTGTCTTACCATGGGGTAACGAGTTACTCATCAGGCAACTAAGTAATGGTGGTCGGAGAGACAGTACGACCATGTAATAAATTGGTACACATGCCTTCCTTTAGACCTGGAGCCGATCTGAATGTAGTTCACTTCAATTACGATGCGGCTTAAGAGCGCATATTTCAAAAGTTGGCAATGTCGCAAATAGCTGTCAAATATTTACAAGTTTTTATTAATTTGGCAAAAAATAAGAAATATGGCTCCATAATGCACTATAAAAAATATTTCTTATTTTAATACAGTAAAATTGCCAAATTAAATAGAACTTGTGAATATTTGACATCTATCTGCGACGAGACGTTGCGAACTTTGGGAACACGCGCTCTTAAAAAAAACTTCACTACTCAGTGAAACGGTGTTGTGTCTTCTATAAGAATATTGAAATATTTCATTTCTTGTACATGATTTGATATTATGAAAACTGACACGATTAATATCGCGATAATAAATAAGTTTGCACCGCACGCTATATTCCGTTACATAAAGTGGTCCGGTGCAAGGGTTTAGCAAGTTCATTGCAAGAACCTTTAATGCAGTTCGTACTTACATTTCTCTATCAACCTTGTTTTTAATTACGATTTTGGTTAGCAATATGGCAGTTTTGACGGTCAACCAATGTCTTGGAGACTTAAACTTATAAACAGGTAAATAAGAAAGGTCTTATTATATAGGTCTATAGGTCTGCCGGGGCTGCGGATTGTTCGCAACAGTTACTGTGGCCCTGGTACACAAAGACCTCCTGAAAGAACATAGTGGGTTTTAGTCAGTAAGAGGGGGCCATTTGATGAATTCCCACGAAATAAAGTTTTTTAAGGGTGTTTACGTTTAAGATGCTTCTTAAGATTCCAGAGACTTTCTTGAGTGATCTAGGAGCGAATTATTTCAGTAGTTGCCAAATACCGCAACACGGAAGTAGAACCATAAAATAAGTTATAGAAGAATAATGCTGGTTTTAGAACATAATTTCTCTCAAATAATTTGAGATTGGACTTGTTTATATAAATCTGGTTCTTCAAACCTAATAGACACACATGTGTTGCTGGGGATTTCGTTGCCCCATGTTGCGCCACTTCTACCAGCGAGAACACATAGCAAGTGGTGAAGTGTGGCCGTATTGGGGACTGTCTTTTGTTTTGACGTTCTACTTTGAGTAAACGAATTTGAGTTTAATTTTTTTTATCACTTCGTAACTAAATATAGGCAGAAGGTGTAACAGTGTAGACTCAGTTGAGCTGAATAAGACAAGTATATACAATCATTCAACAATAATTGATATATTCATTAATTTTAAAAAGCATTTTCCTCCTATTTTACCTCAATATAATAATTACTTAACAGCATCAGTACATCATAGCCTTCCCATCATTTATTATATGAAAGAGAAGGCCATGGAATATACGTTCTATTAAACTATCTGTCAACTATTATTAAAGCAGTTTGTCCACAAGTATCTTGTATGTATTGCGATAAGGATCATCAGCTTTGCTTGTAAAAATTAATATGACGTAAAACAGTGAGTTGTTACGAATTTCCTCAATGGACATTTGGGTAATGTGTTATACAGTTTCTGATAACGAAGGAGGGATTTATGCTCTGTTTGCTAGAGCTAAGAAAAAACAACAACACACGAAGCAATTTTATGCGGAACTGGTGTAATAGTTTACTGCAATGCGTATGAACCAGATAGACCTATGTATTGGAGATTTATTTTACAGTCTTTATCTGGATTTGTAGCAGGCCTTTCCAGGACTCCAGCGGCTATATCTGTAGGATATACAACTGATCTCTTCAGACGTGACGCTGTGATTGCCTTAGAATTGAGACAAAAATTGACCCTGTATTTTGCACTAGTATAGTTGGATGATAGTCTTAACATCGAGACAGGTTTTCTTATTGTTTTAGGTGAGGTGCATCTATAGTTCTATATAGACAAGTAATACTTAATTCTGAAGGTATACTCGTAGTCAAGTAATAATAATTGCGCTTTCACACTGGCGTATTTTCCGCTCCATTTTCCTAAGCGACAACTGACTACTACTGGCTTCCTTAATAGATTGTCAAAGTCAAATTTGATTGGGAACATTTACAGTTTCATAGCTTGATGTGCTGGCGTCTATACAAAAGATGTAGGTTAAAACCGAGCCAAAGATTAAAAAAAGAAGCGAGTTAGCGCGCATACGCGCGATAAAATCGACTGGTGTGAAAATGCTTAAGTTGCTAATGACGTCACTGTTTATTAGTTCATTACATCCTTGGCAACCCATCACGTAACCATTAATAAAATATTAGACAGTAAGTGTTGGTTAAAAGTTAATAAACTGGATGAAATATCGACTCTTACTAAATCAACAATCCGCCATATCTCATTTTCTTCAATGCGCGGGAAAAACGTGTCAAATAAAATATGTCAGAGATAGTAAGTCACAATTACGCATTCACCTTGTTCATTTACGAGGGAAAATATTTTCTTGTTGTTAAATTGGATTTATAAATATAATATTTTAAGTGTGACTGTTTGTTTGTTTGTCATTTTGACAATGGCTAAACGGATCCGAATTGAGGACACAAATTTTTTGACCGAATTATAACGATCGCATTTTTATCCCAGATTATATAAATGGAAATCCATTTCAATAAATACTTGCAGGCTAACATATAAAATAGTTTTTTTTTCTAGAAATTAGGGTTAGGCAAACAGAGTCACTCTTATTCTGCCAAAGTTTCCATAGTAAATGAAGTAGCATTTCATTCATTTATGGTTCACTAAGATATTTGTTCAGAGATTTCTTTGAGCGACGCGCGACGTGTTGTTTGAACTCAGATAATGACAATCTAACAGCTGTTATTTTTCATTTATTTTATGTAAGGAACGTGTAAGAGTATGTTGCGACCTGTTTCCAAGTGAAATATACGTCATTCTTTCCTTACTACTCTTACTGATCTGATTAGCTGCCACCCGCGTTCTCTCCTGCGTCACTAGAAAATCATTTCCCGCGCTTGGATAAGATGCAGCTTATATCGAAGCGACATTTTTTGCGATATTGAGTTATATACATATTCGGAAATTGTCACATAGATCAATTCATGAGCCTTGCAACCGTCGATATGTTATTCTGATATATAAGCTATCTAACTAGTGGTGGCCTAGTGGTTAAAGGGCCAACCTCTCAAGTATGAGTGCGTAGGTTCGATTCCAGGTCAGGCAAGTACCAATGCAACTTTTCTAAGTTTGTATGTACTTTCTAAATATATTTTTATAACCAAGGGGTATTGGGTTGCCCGGGTGACTGGGTTGAGGAGGTCAGATAGGCAGTCGCTCCTTGTAAAGCACGGGTACTCTGGTACTCAGTTGAGTCCGGTCCGATCCGAATTACATTTTTTTTGCGTTTATTAGTGGGATTCATGTTTGAAGTTCCTGAATGAAAAATAACGATATTTGTAGTGTGTGGTATGTGTAGCACAGGGAATTCCTTGTTTGTTATGTAAAGCACATAACAAAAACAAGGAATTCCCTTTTTATACATACATACACTTGGCGTACAGAGAGAGCATTCATCTATGACGTATAAGTTACAGTTATCTAAATTATTATTTTTTTCTTTGTGCAAATTCCGGGTACCTTTACCCTACGGCTGCGGGTGGTTCGCAAGAGTTACTGCGGCCCTTCCACACCAGAAGGAACATAGTGGGTTTTAGTCAGCATGAGTCTGACACTACTTCCAGCTGCACCCTCAGCGGGAGGGTTCATTTGATGGCTTCCCACAAAAAAAAAACGTTAACCAGGTTCTAAGAAAATAGGCTTTTCAGTGGCCTTATAACTCGAGAGTGGAGGAAATTAAAGACATTTAAAACACTCTTTTATATCGATACTATTAATATTATAGAGCGAGTATTTGCGAGAGAGTGTTTGTTTGCTTGAAAACGCTAATTTCAAGAACTACCTACTAATCCGAATAGAAAAATTCTAGCCTATTTATTAAGGGTAGTTTTTATTCGTAATTCGCGAATAAGTTTTCAGAGGACGTAGGTGAAACCGCTGGCAATAGCTAGTTGAAATCTAATCGTATCGCACCTGCATTATAGTTACGTAAATTCGCTGTTATACGTACTATGATTCAGTAGTAAAAGAAATGAATGAAAAACATTGAAATTACATAAGAACTGCTGAGTTCGTAGGTAAAATTTTTATGTAGGCTGGAATGTTCTGAAATGTTATTATTAAAACCAGGAAATTTTATAGAAAAGCTTTGTTTTTATTCAAACTAGTATATTGTTTTAAATTAAGTACATATCTTATTTTCTAGTGGTGATGAATTTATATCTTCATCCTTATATTTCTGTTATAATTATACAATTTCACATGAAACTCAGCATTCATGTAGATAAGTTTTTTATTCAAGATTTGTTATGATTTTCTTTTGTTTTCATTTGGTTGCTTTTTTGTATCGGTGTTATTTGAACAAAGGGCCAATATTTTGATGCGGCAGAGGTATCTACAGTTAGGTATATTTTGATAGCACGCATCTACCATTGGTAATTTTCTAAACAGCAATGCCTATTTTGGATAAAACAGTCGGAGAAAGAAAAGCTGATCTCATTCCCTTGCTTGTTACAAAGGAACTTTTCTCAGTTTCCTGGATGAACATATAAAAATGAATGCTAAATTATTACTGCTAATTGATGCCACGGTCACACGATGCGTGCATAACGGAACAAGTTATACTTACGTATATTGTTTTGGCTTTGTTAGTAATACACACATCTTAGCAATATCTTCTTTATACACCAAAACTCATTGTATAAAAGCCACAAAACTGTGGGTCAGTGGGTATTTAAGAAATGACACGATCTCCTGGTACCTGGTAGACTTTTACTGAATAGACGCCCCGTTTGTTCCTTCTGGGTGTTTTTGTGTGCCAGGGCCGCGGTAACTGTTGAGAACAACCCGCAATCCCAGCAGCCGGTGGAACAGTTTTTAAATACTGTGCGTATAGCTGCTTGCTCCTTTTGGAAAATGTGAACTAATACGAACGTTGATGCATTTACAAACTCAAGTAAGCGCCAGTATAAAACGGGATAGGTTATATTTTTTAAATAAAACAATCAAAATCGTGTCGGATGTTTTATTCTGTACTAAATTAATTGACTAAAATTCACTAACAAACGAAATTAAATAGTAACAGCACATACAGACTGCCTGGATTGGCTCTTATTACGTAAATTATTCATATTTAGCAAAGAATTTTTATTTTCGCATTAAATGACAGAACATTTTTTCGCTAGAGTCAACCAACATTGAATTCGAGTTTAGCTTAAACTCATTTTATTTAGATAATAATCGACCAATGTACATAATATTAATGATAAGAAATATAATTTGACAAATAAATTCAATGATTTATTATAAACACTAGATGATCAGCTAGTAAAAATAAAACAAAATCGTATTAAAATCGTCACCACACATAGCTAAAGCATATTCACATTACTTAATTAGTTTTATCACCTATATGTAACACAATTTATACTTAACAACTCCATTGTGTTAACTCTAGCTTGCAATTTTGAATTTTTGAGCTCAATCTCTGATAATTAGGAAGCTGTATTAATTTTAAGCCTTTTCATTCAAACCATTTGAGGTCACCTTTTCTGCCTCTGTCTTTAAGGCAAGAAAATTCGCCGTGTCTATTCAAGAATTTATTTGGTTTCTATATACGAATAGTGTACAGAAACCTGCAAAACAAGCTACCCGAAATGTCAAATTTTCCCAATCAACTTTGAACCATACGCTTCAGCGATAAAGTTGAAAATCTATTAAGGAAATTTGACAGATATGCTGGCGTTTGCACATTGCGTCGGCATGGCCCAAGAGAAATATCTTCGGACACGAATTCTTGCATAGATTTGGCGATTTTTCTTGCTATGAAGACGCGGCCTTACCTAGATAGAATCAAATGTCAATGCTGACTTTTCTACTAACCTCCCGTATTGGCCAATCTTTACGGTAATCTCATAACTTTTTATGCAAAAATAAAAATACCATTGCATAATTTTATGATCACTTCAACAATTAACATTGAGGAGGTTTCACGTTCGAGATGTTAACACGAAATACGCAGTATTTATGTCAATAATTGTTTGTAGGAGAGCGCTTCAAGGTTCCCCTGTACAATCAGTGCAAATCTCTTTAGATTGTAAAACAGTCTTGAATTATGACTGTTTGACTAACCTGCACGTTTTAGTTGGCATCATTTAAATTTTATATCTTGTTTTTCTAAGTAAATGGGCTATTCATAATACAAGACTGTAGGCCCGAACACAAAAAGTAAGGGTCTCACTAATTCAAAAGCGCAGAGCCCTCTTTTTTCTTCTTGTCGCATGATTTTTGTACGGAGTGGTTTTTTTTTTCACCTGCTCCTAATTGGATATATTTACAAGTGAAGGCATAGTGTTGAAGTATATTATTTTATGCCTTTCTATAATTCTACATAGATCTCCTGATGATTCAGATGACCTATCATTTTTTTACACGGGCCTATAGGTCTATAACGAAAATTTCTCAGATGTTGTGTAAGCGCTTACTAACTGACTTTTAGATTCTAGAACATTTGGGTAATAATTATTGCCTTTTTCTAACCATCTCCCTGCCTCATAGTCATTGTCGATAGTAAATTTACATGAAACTTATCAATAAAATAAGCGTAAACAACTTCTAGCTCCGGAAGCTAAAACCACACATAAATTGTAGTCTTTTAACATGGTATCTTAACAGCGAATTTATTTCTTAAAATTCTGATATTAGGTTTGTACCTTCACGTTAGGAGAAATTAACTTTAAATGATATGAAATGCTTAAAGCCAAGAGGAAATGTCTTCGTGAGGCGTTTGAATTTGTTACAATTATTATAAGTGGTATTTAAATACTAACTTTATGAACTATGTTATAACTTAGGGTCAAGGAACTTAATGCTAGGAAAGGATCGCTAAGTTATGCGATGGACAGAGAGTTTACGATTATTTTGTTTGGACAATATTAAGTTACGTAGTTATGAAAGGAACCATTTCAGGCATGTAATAGTTTAATGACATTTTGTAAATATTTAAATAGTTTAAACTTGTTTTCGTTAGAATATTAAGGTTAGTTATTATCTTAGGCATATATGTTTTCTGTCACTAGGTTTAAATCATAATACAATTATTAACTGTATACAAAGATAAAAGATTATATTTTGACTAGGACTTCCTTACTTAGGTAAACTAGTAGACATACGTGTTGTTCGAAAGATTACAATAGGCTCGCTTCAAGATTCATATATAAACATTACTCTTGAATGTTTAAATAATAACACCATGATATGAACAATATTCATTCCTCTGGCTTTATAAGCAGAAAAAATACTTTGTTTACTATCAATAACGTTATAACAAAGAGGTTTACTAACAAACTAGCAATAGCTGTTGTTTATTGTCTGTGGAATTTTTCATTTGACGTTTGGAACAACTCATTTGTTATCTTAGCTGTAGCTTCCATGATTAAAAAAAATACAGCAATAAAAGCAGCAAAAAATATAATTATTATTAAAATGTAGTTATCGAATTGAAAATAATAAATCATACAAAAGCTTTCTTAACCTAATACTGATATTAACCCTATAATGTTTAACCTATTAACAGTATATTAAACTCATACGTTGGAGTAACGTTTGTTCGAACATTTAGGAGTCCTTTTATTATATTTAACAGAATATTAAAATAGCTATGAATACTTGTTGATCGGAACACTGGTATGGCCTGGGTATCATAAATAGTTTGAAGTTAGCCTGCAGTATAAGTTTATATCAATATTTCAGACAATTTTAGTTGGTATTTGTTTCAAGGTAATTTAATTTATTTTATATGGCAATACTAACTTAATTATGCCACATTTAGTGGTATTGCTCGGCGAATTAAAATTCCATTCGGATTAATAAATTAATTGATCGTAATCGTAAAATTATATTTTTGCTATAACTAAAGTTTCTGTATGTTTTTATGTGTTTTGATTACATTTCTCATTACCCTGCCTTATCAGTGTCCTGTCAACGTGACAATAACCTTACACCCGACACGGCGACTGTCCTCGAAACTGGATATCATTATACTTTATAGTCCGTATTAATTTAAGACTAGGTTTTTAGTCAATTTGTCAACAATTGCAGTATAATATAAGTAGTTTCGACATTATGAAACATAGCAACATAATGTATGAAAATGTAAAATTCTATAAATTAAACTAACTTCTCTATGTTTGCTTTATTTTGTATTTGGCCTGGATGTTTGACTTTTATATCACTTTTGAAGGTCTATTAATGTATGACAAGTAGCATGCGAAGGGTTTTTTTTAATACTTTTAAATTACAGGGAAGATAATTATAGAGATACTCTAGCTAGTCAGAACATATGGAAATTTGAAGTAATTTTCCTACCTTCATTTTAAAGTCAAACTATTTTTATTTCTTTCCATATACAAAATAAAGCAAACAGTGTTGCCGACTAGAAAATTAATCACAAAAGTTTCTTCTAAAACTAAAAATCACATTGTTATCAAGATTTAACGTTCACATATTTATGGTTCGACAGCTACATGTTCTTAGGCACTGTTAGACCGTATGCAGTGAATGATTTTATACTATTTAACGTACGTAAGCATTGTTTTTGTTGATCAACACCGTTACGAAAGCTTATTTTTTTGAATTGAAGAAAGTTTCTTAACGATTTTTTTTTCTATATTCTGATAAATTTGACATAAATATGTAGAAAAGAAATTGAAACGAACTTTTTCAAATACTAAAACACTTGAAGGCTGTTGTGATCAAACTACACCTTTCTTTTGACACCTTCACCTAACTTGACAATCTACAGAATACTGAGGCAGTACCGCCAGAAAAAAATGTTAAGTAAAAATATTTTTCAATGAACACAATGCTTACCGTACCACATACCTAATACAATATAAAACTGGCTAATAAACGTATCAAATCATTATAAAACGTCGCACAGTCAACATGTCCTATTTCTACACACCTAGGTAATATTCTCTCATCGACCGGAAATCTTACAAAGCTTGTAGCCACGTGACCGATAACTTTTGGTGTGAGTTGATGTAAAGAGAAGACGAATTGATTTAATATTTTGAAAAAAAAAACTTACGTAAAACAAGGTCAATTAAATGTCAGAGATTTAAAAATTATCACTAACCTGGCTTATCCTTTTAGTGTGGCAAACAGGTCATGAGATTCGTAATTATTATTAATAAAATTCATTTTACCTGTTAAATATTTTCAGTTACTTACCATTAGTGCAGTAGTAGTGACAGATATTACTGTCACAGCATCTAAGTATTTTTTACAAAAATACTTAACTCGCATCAAAAGTTACAAGTCAGTTCCTAGGCTATAAACAAAACACAACTAAATTAACTACACAATATTGTAATATCAGAAGCGATCCTTATTTTATTTTACATTTTCTTTTCAAAAAAGCACAATATATGCCACTGTTTTGACTCTGCCTTTCTAAATGACCAAAAATGCTTTAGCATTTAATTTTTTTTTATTGTTTTCATTAGCTGCCATATTTACGAGAATCTTAACACGTAACAGATAACAAGTAATAAATATACATCTTTGATATAATTATTCATTAATGAACTAGACTAGCCAGAAGACTGAGAATTCTAATTTATTTAAATTCTTTTAGATTTTTGCTTACCAAAGAGTTAAGCGGATTATCAACGCCTCGTTTATTATTCGCAATTCAATTTTGAAATTTAAATTTTTAGCTAAGTCAGAACAGTGACGTAATACTTACAATACTATCAACGGTTTAATGTTCTTGGTCTGACGAATCGACACTCTCAGATTGTGCGAATTTCAGGAACACTTGCTCCAATGTCGTTTGACTGAAGCTATACTCGACTATGTTAAGTTTTTCTTTCGCTGAAACATAAAAGAGTTTTATGTTATGTAAGGGAACGCTGATGATGGTATGAGTGAGGAGTATGGACCAACTATTTGTATTGTTAGTTTACAAATATGTCGGAAAGATATGGACAGAATAAAAATCATGAACACGTATTACACGTGTTTTCTGGAACAATGGTCATTGATGAACGATTTTCTTGTTTATTTATTGACTGAGCATAGTATAGGACAAACATAAAGCATCATAGACCTGAACTATCTCCATGACATTAACGATAATTTTACCTATATTGTTAATGGTCATCAATCTCCAGCTACTAACATTATTTTTCACGTAATCTTACAGGTCAACGACTTCATTTTATTGGCGCCCAGCTTGGGACACATATAATCATTTCTTATTATCACATGTAACACTCTATATTTGAAAATCTTATACATACATTTTTCAGAATAGACTTCCCAATGAAGAAATTTCCTTTAGAAGTTTTGAGAAAAAAAAACGAAATGGATATTGGCGCCCAAGGTGGGACAAGATAAAATTGAATAATTTATACATCTACTATGGAGGCTCTTCAGCACAGCATTTTTTAAGGGTTCAACAAGTTGTCTGATTTCATACCATGATGACTAAACGAGTTTTATCGAAACCGCAAATTTGTTGGCGCCCAACGAGGTACTTAAATTTTACAATTTGTAGTGTACTTACCGTCCTCAATCTGCTGGAAACACCTGGCGAGGCTGGACACAGCAGACTGCGGTACGGAGAAGACCAGCCGCTCCGCGAAACTCTCCTCTAGCACAGCGGCCGGGAATATCTGGCCTACAAGAGCTATCGCCGCTTCGGCGTTCGCGCCACCACCACCGGACTCCGTCCTGTGGGGATCGTGTATTAAAAAATTGTAGAGTGGTGAGAATTTGAAGTAGGGATGATGTACAGAGACCAACCTGGTGACAGCTTTTGCTGTATTTGTTATATTTCTGGGTATGTAACATTTGAGAACTACTATGTATTTTTTCAAATATTAGGGGTTGTCTGAAGAGTTCAAGTCGACTGACTAAACTTTACTACGGCTTTCTAAATTATGTGTAGCCGCATTTATCTTCTGAGAAAGTAAAGTATTTGAACACACTTACCGGTGATGCTGCAGCCTGGGCGGCGGCGGCGTGCCGGCCACCAGCGGCGTGTGGATGCTCGCGTCCACCGCCTCCGCCTCGCCCTCCGCCTCCGCGCACACCGACCCGCCGCCAGACCCACCTAAATAACCACACGGTAATTATTATTTACAATTACTTTTATAGATACACGATTGTCCAGGTTAATAGCAAAAATAATTTTAATTAAATGTAGGTTATAAACAAACATAAATGACTTCGCTCTAATATGTAAGTCAGCTTAAGTGCAAGATTACGTCATTAGCAGTCTGACGAAGACATGAGTAAGAAAACAGTTATTATAATTAGACAAGTATAATGACAAAAAAGGGCACAATTTCTGTCTCCTGTAAACATAGTAAAACATACCCTCATCAGCTTCTCCTAATGATGGTGAGTTTTCATTCGATCTGAGCGGTGATGGTGACAGTGACTCCGTCTCCATCATCTGATTGTTTAGACAAATACTCTCTTTTAATATTTTTATTTTATATTTTGGCGCCCACACTGGGACCTTTGCCAAAAGCACCGTTCAAAGTTGACGGATCAATCTATTAAGCCAAAATGTTCCAAAAATGTTGGAATAGTGTTAAATAACTTCAAAAACATGTATAATATACATGTAGTTCCTACTTACAGTGGTCTTTTGATTGCTGTTTCCAATCTTCATTTCTAATGTGTATCCAGCACCGTACAAATTCTTCAAATGTTGTGTTGAGCCGATACATCTAAATATTTTCAAGGCATTTTAGTAATGTTTCTATATAACCATGAAAGTATGTGCCTGGCGAAGAGAATGGGTTTTCGAACTGACCTCAGGCCACCTTTGACCATGATGCCGACTCTGGAACATAGAGCATCAGCCTCTTCCATGGAATGTGTCGTAAGTATAGCACCTTTTTTGCCCTGTAACAAAGCAATTTCTTGACTTAAGAGTTGAAATAAATATAGTTGTTTTTTGTTGTTTATTGGAGACCCTTAAATAATACTTATCGCTGTGGGTGGAGCCGAAGAGTCTCAGACTCCTACTGACTGATCTACTAAAATGGGAGGGTAATTGATAAGGGTTATCATTTTGGTACCCTGAGGATAGTGACGTAACAAAGTCAGGTAAGTAGGTGACGGGCTTGTACCTGGAAGCTAGCCAGTATGGTGTCCCAGAGGAAGCGCTTGCTGCGCGGGTCCATGCCGGTGGAGGGCTCGTCCAGCAGCACGACGCGCGGCGAGCCCACCATGGCGAGCGCGAACGACAGCTTGCGCCGCGTGCCGCCCGAGCACTCTTCCGCGTTCTTGCCCGCGTGCTCCATTATTTGGAGCCCGTTTAAGTAAGCGTCTACTATCCTGGAACAAGATAAACTTCTCGATGGGCAAAGACCGGACTGAAAACCACCATAATTTATAAGATTCAGCTCAGACTGCTTATATGCACCGAAGAATCTGCAGAAATTTAAGTGTTACTGCAGCACGCTCTCTGTTGACGGTATAGTCTTAAAGATACTCATGACCCTGGTGTCGTATAGTTCACTCACCTAGGAGTATCAGCCTTGCTAACGCCCCGTATGGCGGCGTAGCACTCGATGTGCTCGCGGATGGTGACGTTCTTCCACAGCGCGTCGTGCTGCGGGCAGTAGCCCAGCATCATGAACGCTGAGGCCTGTGAATCGTCGATGTTTTGACTGCCTAGCATAACCTGCGAAAGAAGTGAATGTGATTAGTTATAAAAATGGTTAAAAAGAGTTGCCCAGCATTGTGCAAGAAATACCCACAGTGCCATTAGTAGGTCTCTCCTCCGCGGTAATAATCTTCATGGTGGTAGTCTTCCCGGCGCCGTTGTGTCCGAGCAAGCCAAACACCTCCCCTCCCTCCACGGCCAGGCTGAGCCGCGCGAGCCCCACGAAGCGCGAGCGCACGCGCGATGCCGTTTCTTCTTGGTGCGACCAGCACGAACCGCCACTACCAGTGCCGCGGACTTTGTATTCTTTGCGTAAGTTCTGGAATATTCGCGTGAATTATATATAAACTTTAGTTTGAATGGACGACTTATAGAGTTAGCGAATGGAAGATATTGGCTAACGATGAGATACCGACAGATGCAAACCAAGGAGGGTCAAAGTTGAGGAAAAGGAAGACGTTACATGTTTGTAAAAAATGGTAGTTAAATTTATCCAAATTAATTTCAGGTCGTGGTGTCAAGTGCCGTTAAACAGTACACACATGCACGACGAGCGGCGGCGCGCTGTGCGAGGGCTGGTGCAGTATGGCGGCCACGCGGCGCCGCTCGCGCCGCACGTCCTCGTCCTCGCACGCCTCGCCCCCCGCCTCCTGTTCTACTTGTCCGCCGCTCTCTGACGTGCTGCGCTTGCGCTGAGGACAGAGGTATGTATGATGTAGTATAATTGAATTTGGAGTAAGTAAGCAAAGCCAGAACTTTTTTTTTATCTACGATTCTTTAAAGAATCTTAATATCAAATATGATTTTCCATTTTTGTCTTCTTAATTTTCAAAAAACATTCCAGTTACATTTATTTTTAAATAATACTTACGGGACATATCCTGCCTCCCGACTTGAGCCTGTCAGCGGCGAGTAGCGCGGCGCCACAGAGCGGCACGTGCAGCAACATGGCCACCACCAGCACCCACACCTCCGCTGTGAAGTAGCTGCTTAGCGCCGGCGTAGTGCACAGACCGCGGAGGTTACAGGTGAGGTATACCCTGGGAGGAAATTATTACAAAACAAAATCAATAAAAAAGTACTTTTTTGTACTTTAGATAATGCCTTTCCCAATTTTAGGATCGGCTTATTATAGTCCTGGAATGTCTGTAGAGATATGTACATACCTATCAACGTAGTATATGATCGCGTAAGGGATGTACATCACATCCAGAAAACTGAACACTAAGTGCAAGTAGAACGCGATGTCACTACCTGAAAAAAAAATACGGTAAGAATGCAACTCTCATAGCAATGACATTAAAAAAAAGAGATTGTTTTAGAAGTATTTATTTTGAGGAAACAGTGGCCAGATCTGAACATCCCAAAAAATTTAGTCCCATGTAAGTAAAATGTAAAGAACTCCAAGGATAAACTAAAAGAAAATTCAAATAAACTCACCCCATTTAAAAGTATCGAGAACCGCAACCAATATGAAGGGTATGACGCCAACCCAGGTCGTGATGTTAGGCATGATGCTCTGCGCGGAGTCCATCTTGTCGAAGATGTACGAGAGACACGTGTTGAACAAGATGGCGGACGGACTGTACAGCAGGAGGAGGCCGGACAGCATCGTGATCGCTGAGCCGTTGGTCAGGCTTGGGATGTCGTTGAGGATTACCTGTGAATAAGAATTGATTTAGCATTAGCAAGGATCTTTTATATTTTGGAGAATATGACAAAGAACAGTTTGGCATTGGTTTGATATAAGGGTCTAATCAGATTATGAGGTACAGATCAGTTGATGGATATTATTATAATGGCTGTTGAATCCTGGGTTCAATTTTCATTATATTCTCTGTCATATCTTGAAAAACGAGGTTCAAGATATAACAGAGTAAATAATGAAAATTTTGAAAAGATTACCGACTTTAAAATCTTGTGATAATTTCTGACACAAAGGAATAACTACCATATAACATCTCACGTACCCACGTATTATCTAAATATTAATACAATATTTTTTTTAATCAAGAGTTTTCCCAAAACGAACTGCTTACCAACACGAGTACTCCGACGCTGGTGAGGATCATTATGAAGATCAGTATGGTGAAGTACGTCAGAAAGTACATGCTCATTGACAGTCCATTCACTCGCAACTGGTTCTTGGCTTTAATCTGTAGAAAGATGGAAATATTATACCTAGATAAAATAAAATTGCTATTCACGTATGAATTCCTTAAAAAAACACTTTGTGTAGTCCTTTGAAAATTTATTATACAAGGTTACGCGAGAGGAATAGGCCCCATGCTTGTGCCAGTGCCCTTAAGTTTCATGTCAGCCGCCATTAAGTTTGGCGAAGAGTATTTGTACCCCAAAGTTTATTAATAAAGCTATTATACTTCATCTTCTTCCAAAACCACTCACCTCTCTATCATAAACGATATCGACAGCTAAGGTAACAGGTACCAGCGCGAAGATCATGCCCATAAATATGGCGCACACCACGTTGCCTAAATTAAATTCCTCTTGTTGTTCTGTCTGCTGAAACGGATGTGCCAGCACTTCTATCGGCTTGAAGCTTTCGATCATACCTGATGCTGACATCAATACCCTGGGGAGGTGGGAGATAAGACTTTATGTATTAAGTAGATTGAAGGTTATTCTGCCATCGTCTTGAGGGTTTCTGTGACTATAGCCATATGTACTGCTAGCTATTTATTGCGTTGTACTCTGTTACTGAGAATTTTTTTTGTCGCTAAATGAAAATATTTTATATCGTCCCACTGATGGGCACAGGTCTCTACTCACACAGTGATGGATTGAGCTTTAATTTATTATTTTGATTAGAGAAATTTACCGCAGGAAAAAACTTTTCCACGACAAGATTTTGTTTTTAAAACTGCATGCCTGGTTCCTTCGCTTCCTTCCTATCACCTTTGCTATCTATTATTTTTATTGTTTCGATCCTTTGCTCTTTATTATCATTTTGAATTTGGTCCATCGTTAAACCCTATGTTCAAAGTAACCCGGGTCTACTAGGTAGAGTTAAATTTAATGAAGATTTGATCTCAAACTTACCTATAAACACTATTGTCCAACAAATTAACAATGATAGGCAAGCTATGCGTATAAGTACTATTGTAATAGGCCATGATTTTCCCATAGGGTATCAAGCTATCTCTCAAGCTGAACGCTCCAAAATTCTCCATGTCTAAAAGACTCGAGAAATTTCCATCGAAGTCTATGATAGGAAATGCTCCCAAAGACTCTAAGGAGTCCCTGAGGTCTGTGATTTCTTTGAAATTGTCCTGTTCACTGTACACGGCTATGGGGGTCTTGTTGAAATAAGCGTTGGGGTCTAGCTTGAGCGGCTGCATTCGGAAGAAGACGATTTGTCTGGACTTCATGTAGAGACCCAGTGCGCAGGATACTAAAATCACAAAAAATAGAAGCTATGTAAATAAATATAAAGGAAAAAAAGATGTATTCTGTAAAAATGATAAAATTTTAATAAATTCTATAACACGATGTTATCTTGCTCACAGAACAGACAAAAAAGACTTTAAGGAAAATGTAGTTAGTGAGATTATTAAATACTTCTATAGACGACTCAATGGTCATATTTCTTGATCGTGCTCTACAAATCAAGCATGTTTAAGGATCATAAAATATTTGTAAATAATATCAGTATACCACTTACTGATAGGCATGAAGATCATGACATAAAGCTTGTACGGATCCCGAATCATGCGCATCATTCTTATGTAGACTAGTGCGCAGAACGTTCTCCAACAAGTTGGATTCGTCTTCACAGTCTCGCCGAGAGCGTCTACTGATATTGGGACTTCTGGAGCCACCTGGAATTAGGAGGATAGTTTAGATAGCGTAATTATTTATTTAGTAGTTAACAAGTTTTTAGCCGTGATGTGGTTCTAGTATATTCGTTGTAGCAAACAAATCTCACTCTGTTAGTAGAAAAGCCTGTCAAATTTCCTTAATTAATTTAAACTTTATTGCTGGTTCAAAGTTGATTGGGAAAATTTGACAGTTTAGTTTTTGATGTACTGTCTATACCATAAAACTTTGGTTACATTACCTTGACGTGTTCCACGCCATGAGTGGTGGAATGCAGCGCATGCGACGCAGGTGGAGTAGGTAATGATGTTGCCTTCTGACCTTCTTTGTCATTTAGCTCCTACAAAAGAAAGATTTTATATTTGTCAATGGCATGGCTAAAGCTGATGTTTGTAGTTTAATTTACTATACAGAAAAATCTTTCTATGGTCTAGGTCCTAGGTCTATGTATTCCTTATAGTATGATTTAAACGCGTTCATTATACCTACGATGACGACCTTACCTGATAACTAAGCGTCTTGCTCTGTAACGACAGACTCCTGGAGAGTGCTCGAGCCCTCACTAACTTAACCGATGACACACCTTCCACTGCCTCCGTCTCCTCAGCGTTCTCTCCTTCTAAGCTGAGGAACACCTCTTCCAAGGTTGTCATTGATACACCGTAGCTTGTGATTCCTGCAACATGAAAGTGATGATTCCTTGGTCATAAAATATTATTACCATAAAAATTGTTCGACGATTTTTCGTTTATAAATAGGTATACAAAATTTCACTGAACAGTTTGCCTGTATGAACTATCAGATTCATCAACTCCAATTCCGACATTGTTCAGTTCAGCGCTTTAATGTCCAAAGACGTCTAAATAATAATCCTATAAACTTAATATTCCAAAATCAAACCTATACTCTTAATACTCACCAAGTCTATTAGTCTTCTCCTTAATCTCCTGTTCGATAGCGTTAAACAGCGGCGGGAACAGATGTACAGCGTAGTGGGGTAAGATATAGGAGAGCTCTCTACCGTGACGTCTTGCCTTCTCAGCGCGGGGCACGTGGCCTCGCACAAGGCGGGTGATTTGGTGTTCTCTACATGCTCCTGTAAAAAAAACAACATATTAGGAAAATTTTAGTGTCCAAAAAAACTTCCATATAGCTCAACTGAAGGTGGCCAAGAAGTGTAGCATGAAGGTGGGTCTTATTCATGAATTGGTCACGAAAGTCGTCTTTGGTACTCGTGACCTCTTCCAAAAGGCTGGAGACGGCACAAAAGCTTTTAGATGAAGAGATGTCAGCAACATGGGCCCCTTAAGGCCAGGGTCCGCCTGGGCTGTGGGTTGTTCGCAAGTTACCGTGGCCCTGGCACACAGGGACCTCCAGAAGGAACATAGTGGGTTTTAGTCAGTAAGTCATCAGTCATAAGTCATCAGCGGGAGGGGTCATTTGATGATTTCCCACGAAAAAAAAGCCCCACTTTACCTCACCGCCTCCCCGTGTGTGTTTGCGTCAGGAATTTTTCTTACTTGGAAAAAAAGGTCTTATACATGAAGGACTTTTGTATAAACTTACCATCCAAGACTAAAGTCAAGTGATATCCGATTCCGAATTTGTTTTTCAAGAACAGTGATGTGCCAGCACACCGGACCTGCAACACAGTTATGATTCAAATATTCCGTAGTGTGGGTTGAACAATATTTTTGAGACGAGGGATGGTCCCGCTGTTGTCTGTCCAGAATATTACCTAGAGGATGATGATACTCACTCGGCCCTTACTGATGACGGCCTTCCTGTCACCCAGTATGTCGGCCTCGTCCATGAAGTGCGTGGTCAGTAAGAGCACCTTGCCGTGCCGGGCGCGCTGCAGGATACGCCACGTCTGGCGCCGCGACACCGGGTCTACTCCCGCTGTGGGCTCGTCCAGGATTATTATCTGGATGAGAAAATATGTGATAACAGGGATTTTTATATCAATCAGGAAAAAAGCGATCGAGGAACATATTACTGAAAACAGCATCGATTTTGGTTGATAAATGGAGCAGCCATTGATATTGTCAATTACCCTATTTTAGCGAAGTCTGGCGACTCAGAACAATCACATTGCACTAAAGAAAAATAAATTGACAAACGCGAAGTTTTGAGGTGATCATCATTGAAAGTAGTAAGCATCATTCAATTTATATTACATGCAAACTCTTTCACAAGTGTCAAACTGACAAACAGACATAAATAAGTATTTCACTTTTGATAGTTCCACGTACCTTGGGATCGCCAATGAACGCGATGGCTATACTAAGCTTCCTCTTCTGTCCTCCTGATAGATGTTTAGAAAACACATTGGCTTGATCCAGTAGACCGACTTCTGAAAGAGCCTTGTGAATTTCTTCCGAGAGCCTCTTACGAGGAATACCCTATAAAAATATGTTTTGTCAGCGAAAATTGTTGAGATTAGATAATCTAAACCTTTATTGTGTTACTTACCTTCACGGCAGCAAAGAACTGTAGATGCTCCTTGACGGATAGTAGGTCGAAGAGTACATCTTGTTGGGGACACACGCCTATCATCTGGCGAATCTCATGCATGTCGTTGGGATCCCTGCATCCAAGATAACTTTGATTAAATGTCTTTTTTTGGGAGGACCTCCCTAACATCATAACTCTTTGTCTTATTGACATCATTCTTCCTTCAATCAGGAAGCTGATAAAGTGGGTAGGATATTTCAGAAATTGATATTTTGGAAGTTAGAACGAAAACTTTTTTGAGAGTCTGTAACAATTAATTAAAATCCTTTAAGCCAAGAACTATTCTTGGAGTGTAGCTAAGCCATGAACGATTGATTCATACGGCTAATTTTAGGAATTAAACTTTAGTTAACCAACTGAGAATTCTTCTTACCTCACATCAAGTCCATAAACATAGGCAGTTCCATTAGTAGGTGCAGTCAATCCAGTCAGGATGTTGAACAGCGTAGATTTGCCAGCACCATTGTGGCCCAGCACGGCTGTGATCTGACCTTCATAGATGCTCAGGTCGATGTTATCTATGGCCTTGATTTCGGGTTTCCGACAGTGTCGGAAGCTTTTTTGGAGGCCTACGATTCTGATGGCTTCTTTGTCTTGAAGTTCCCTGGAGAAAAATTTCATGTTTTATTAATTTGGAACCAGTGTGATTTATCAAACTACCCGTAATATTATATAGGTAAATATGAAAGTGGTTTATTCAATTCTTTGTTACTCTTGCACGCAAAAACTACTCGACAGATTTTGATGAAATTTTTATCTAAGTCTGGGAAGTAGTTCCTTTGGGAGAGAGTGGGAGAAAGCGATTGATGGTCATTTGCATGCGAAGAGCACTTTGGTTAGACTTTTGATGTGGTCTGATGTTCATTGACAAGATTATTTCAATACATGGCTGAAAAAGAGCTGACACTGTCCGTATCAGCAGATTTCATTGAAAAGTATTTATCATATTTTAGTGTAATGATGATGAACTAATAGAATAGTCTGATTCAAATAGAACTTTGAGAAATGTTTCAATCCGCACACTATCGGAAACCCAATCTACTAGTACTAAATTAATAGTATCTAATCATAGAACTTATAGCACGGGTAATTTAATGGCGCTTTGGCACTAAGCTGTAATGCTGTGGATTATGGCGCTCTAGCTATTTGGCGGGGCGCCCAAACATCACCATTTAGATCTGCAGTTTAATTCATACGTTCCTTATGTTTTCATTTGGACTCAGATGTTTGTCATAGGGAACTTTAAGATCCGAAAATAGAGAATAATTTTGGAAAAAGCCCTACGCCGCTTTCAACGTTTTTTAAGACCAAACACCCTGTCGTATAAAATCCTCAAATGACCCCTTTTCCGCTGAGGGAGCTGGAGGGAATTTCAGACTCTCACTGACTAAAACCCACTAAGTACCTTCTGGAGGTCCCTGTGTACCAGGGCCACGGTAACTTTTACGAACAACGCGCAGCCCTGGCAAAATCTAGCTTATCTTCCACCCAAAATTTTGCTTGTTATTGAACAGAAGTCAACAGTAAGATATTTTCAATATCCTATTCCGTTTCTTTAACTCTACTGGACAATGAACATACTCACAGATAAGTGACAGATTGACATAAGATTGCTTTTGAAACGTTGAAAAGTATTTTTTCTTTCTTCGATCGACATACGTCTAAAAGTTTTAAGTAGAATTATATGCGAGTTGACAGGTCGCGCATGCTCGGGCAGAAGACATGTTGACATTGACAGAAAGAGCTTTGTCTTTTCTTGATAGAATATACATTGAATCGCCATGCTGAGCCTGCTGTTGTTAAGAGTTGAATTTGGTAAACACTTCTTCAATAAGATTAAGTTTGATCATAAAATATAAATACCTAGGAACTGGTTCAATATCCTTATTATGAGCAGCTGCCTCGCCGTTGGAATGGAAATGTACCGCGGACACCCGGCCCCGTCGGCTGCCGATCCAGAAAGACGGCAGCAAGCAGAACCAAGGCTTCTGTTTGATTCCATATTCACCTGGAGGTACATCATCAATTTAGTATTCTGACTTGATTTCACTCGTTGCATTTGCTAAAAGGTCAGATCTAAAATATTAAATTGGAGGAACTCGTGGCTAAGTACACGCCGCACGGGTCGATCATACATAAGGTGTGATCAGTCCATGGATGAGTGACCATCTGGCCATGACGAATTCCTCCGTGTTTTGGAAGCTTGTGAAAAGGCTAGGCTATTTTGATTTGGAAAATATGTAGAGAGAGTACAGTACACGACGTTTTAATGAGACATGATTTGATACTAACTCTCCTCAAAAGTTTAAGTACAATGATGGTATTACTCCATTGTACATGGGTAGTCTTGACCGCTATGCGTGGACTTTGGCCAAATCGATAGTTATCAGAATATTTTGTTCAACCTTCTTTATCTATCTACCTCACTTACTAGGTATAACGGCATCCAGCCAGTATGCAGCCAGCCCGTAGAGCACGGTGTCCACTGCCATCATGATGAGACTCCCTCCGAAAGGTACTCCTGGACCGCTCCACAGATTGTCCCATGTAACTCCCACTCCTGCCATGTCAAGGACTAAGGCCTGCAATGAGAAGTTTGATAGATTGCTTAAAGTTACCTTATTTAAAGAACAGTTTTTTAAGAGGCTCTTAAAAAATTTGCGCTCTCTGTTACCGTAAACATTAAACATAATTTATGTGTATTCTAGAAAAACACATAGTTTGTATGCAGAGTTTGAGTTTGAGTTTTGACGTCACAGATTTTTCTCATCAAGCCGTATACTTATTTCGATTTTATTAGCAATCAAAAAATCAAAACAATTTTCGGTTCAAAATGATAAACTAAATTATTTTAAGATGTTTTACAAATTGAATACCTATGATAAAGTATTTTATTTTTGACCTAGTATAAATATTGAAACAAGAGTAACTCGTATAAGTAGCCTTAATATCAGTAGACATCTCATCAATAAATATTTAGAAAAATAAAACAAACCTTATCCATAGCAAGAGCATAGCAGCTAGAGCTGATGAGGGAGACGAACCAGAAGGCGAGCGAGTCCGCATTGGATACGAACACTTGGATGAAGTAGAGGCCGCTCATCAGATTCACCGCGAAACTGCCCAGGATACCTGCCGTCTGTACGTGACGACATTGAGATGAATAATATTGTAAAAATGTAATCACAATGACACCATGAAAGCTTTGTTATATCAATATTAACTTGGAAACAGATGAAATCAAACATACCAAACTTTGAAAAAAGAATACGTTCAAATAACTACGACTAACTAACGTATAGGTACAACGTGAATAATTAATTCATTGACTTCTTTTTTATTTCCTATTTTATTTTGATGTAGGTATAATAATAGGAATTTTGTAATTCAGCGAATCCTATATAAGCAGAATTATTATTTTCTAAAAAGACCTTAAATTTAATTGACTTACCCTGGCTCTGTCAAAGAATGGAGTCAGCATAAACGCAAATGTAATGATGGTAAATCCGAACAACAGCATCAACAGAAATATTAAAATGTAAGACGAATGCTGGAAAACCTGAAATAAAAAAGACGTTACTTTTTATTTAAACCAAAACAAAATAAAGAAAAAAGTTTTAAAAAATTCCCGCCAGACCGACATCTGTCATGCAATTTTTTTCTTTGTGGTTAGAGGTTGCCAGCATTTTTCATTAGATAAAGACTTTTTATTATAACTATTTTTATTGTTAACTCCAATTGTTTTTTCATTGTGGTCAAAAGTTGAGAGTATTATTCATTAAGGGCCTTTAATTACTACTACATATTTTTTTTTCTTATAACAAAACTTCTTTATTACAATGAATATACATTTCATGATTTTAGCCTTACCTTCAGTGTAAAAAGTAACACAGTACTGACGATTGACAATATTGTAACGAAGACTGCGTATATTAAAAACCATGAACCCCTGAAAACACATAAAAAGTGGATAAGACTGCAACACATATTTATGACATCATGAAAATAAGTTGGAATTGTTATCGATTACCGATTCTCTATAAGAAGAAGACACATCTATATAATAAAGAGGGACAATTTGATTGTTTGCTTGTTTGTTTGAATTGAAAAGGGATCGAAACTACTTCACCGATTAGAAACATTCTTTCATTATTGGGAAGCTATTCTATACCATGTAAATATAGGCTATGTTTTACCCGGGTACGGGATCAAGTTTTTCCTGGGACGAGGGTGAAACCGTGAGAAAGTGCTAGTTATAATATATGTAGGAAAATGATGAACCGTTCTTACCAGTACACCGAATCCTTCAGCCCCATAATCCTCATTCCTTCCCTGATTTTCTTTTCCTTCTCTCCCACAACAAACATGAGCAGGTAAGTGATGAACTGCGAGAGCGTCATCACCATATACATGGGCATGATCACCCTGAAGATTACCAGCCAGTCACCAGTGTGCTGGCGTTTCGGGAATTGACGGAGGTCTATCCTAGGAGGCGGGATTGGGGCATCCGTGTCATACTGTCAAAAGAAAATGAATTGGTGAATATTTCTTGAGGTTCTTCGACTTTTAACACAATAGTTGAAAAAACTGTGAGGTTCCAAGTACGGTTTTTGTTCAAAGTTGTTAAATTCAAATGTTAAAGTAATATTGAGTCTGTTTGAGTTATATATATTTACTGTTACACTTTACTATGAATTATGGTTATCCCTGCTTCTGAATCATACCATAACGAAGACCCTTCATATCATACCGAACTTTACTACAATTTAAGCTTACTTGCCTTAATCTTAATATAATCAATGAGCGTCTGCAAAGCCAAGAATCCAGAGTAATAATACTGCAGCACAGGACATGTGTCTTCCCTGTGCATCTCCGACAACGGTATGAGCTGCCCCCCTCTGGACCAGTCAGAAGACCAGTCCTTTGTGGTACTCCTTTCGCGACATTTTGCTGGGGAGGTCGTCAGGGTCCGCGTGGACGGTGTACTTATGTGGGATGGGTTGGTTCTGATGGTATACCTGGGTGAATGAAAAAATAATTTTTATTTTCTATGATAAATTAAAATATAGGAAAGTGACGCAAACCTTACGTATGTATATTTTAATTACACATCAAAACATCCAGGCTATTGCAACAAATATATTCATAATATAGAGCCGTCATCAAAACTGTATGCTTGCTCCCAGTAATTTGTTCGCATAAGTGCTAATAATGGTAAAAGTCGTGGTGGCCTAGTGGTTAAAGAGCCAGCCTCTCAAATATGAGTGCGGGGGTTCGATTCCAGGCAAGTACCAATGCAACTTTTCTAAGTTTGTATGTACTTTCTAAGTATATCTTGGACACTAATGACTGTGTTTCGGATGGCACGTTAAACTGTAGGTCCCGGCTGTCATTGAACATCCTTGGCGGTCGTTACGGGTGATCAGAAGCCAGTAAGTCATGACGCTGATCTAGCCAAGTGGTATTGGGTTGCCTGGGTAACTGGGTTGAAGAGGTCAGATAGGCAGAGTCCGGTTAGACTGGAAGCCGACCCCAATATAGTTGGGAAAAGGCTCGGGAGATGAAGTGCTAATAATGGCCACTTTATCAATAACCATACGCTCTCAATCATAGACATAATCGAAACCGATAATACTAATGACAGTTGCCAGGAAAACCCTAAGCCTGCGTAAAGATTTTCAAAATTGGAAGGGATTGATGAGCAAAATTATAATCGTCATAACATTATAATATTAAACAGATATAGTTAAAATTCAATAAATCTCCAATACTACGCAGTTAAGGTACTTCAATAAATGGCATACGGCCTCTTTTGTTGAAAATAATCAATGCAACATCATGCATCTTTTATCCATTGTTGAGGGATACTGTGAACGACATTTCATGACGCAGTAATTTGGAGCAATTACCTTAACTGCTATAGTCCAGAGTTTTGCGAACTTACAGTGATGACTTTTACGTTCAATTTTTGACCGACTAGCGGAAAGACGTTCTTAGTGTCCAGATTAAACTAAATAAGGATTATTTTCCAAGTACCAATGCAACTTTTCTAAGTTTGTATGTACTTTCTAAGTATATCTTGGACACCAATGACTGTGTTTCGGATGGCACGTTAAAGTGTAGGTCCCGGCTGTCATTGAACAGCCTTGGCGGTCGTTACGGGTAGTCAGAAGGCAGTAAGTCTGACGCCAGTCTAACCAAGGGGTATTGGATTGCCCGGGTAACTGGGCTAGGTCAGATAGGCAGTCGCTCCTTGTAAAACACGAGTACTCAGCTGAATCCGGTTAGACTGGAAGCCGACCCCAACATAATTGGGAAAAAGGCTCGGGAGATGTTGAAGGATTATTTTCCAACTATCCTTGCAGGACCAACACTGGCCTGAAAATCACCGAGTCAATGGAATAATATTCTTACCTAAGTGCTTCAGTATTGGATGTGGGGTCAGTATGAAAGATGACGGCGATGGGGAAGTTCCTGGCGTCATTGTGGTACGCGTCATTAAGCTCCGAGTTGTTATTGTACTTGATCCAGCGAATCGGGTGCTGGTGGGACTCCGCGAGCAACATGTTGATTTCTTCCAGGAAACCCTATGATGAGAAAAATATTTTGAATTGCAAAGCCATCTAAATTAAAGTACTGTTCAATTAATTCGTAAATACAAAGCAATTAAATAAGGTCATCATACAAATAACTGTCGTACCATTGTTCCGTTGGCATTAAGCCAGTCAGCAACAACAGCTACAGAGTGGTTTTCCGGGAAGGCGTCATGGTGTATCCTGAGCAGCCGGCCTGGTTTCCGAACCTCCGGGAAGTTGGGGTTAGGCACCAGCATCTTCAGGAATATTAGTACACCCAGAGAATACAACGGGACAAGCACCTCCTGCGAAATTTTAAACATACCGATTCCTCAGATTTTAGGGGATTAGTCGAAACTATCAAAAAACATTGTTGTGACATTATTTGACGATGCCCATTAGAAGGTATAGAACATTTAAATCTTGAAGTCTTTAAGCATCTGCATCATCAAAAATAGCAAAACGTTGCAATATAGGGAAAAGTCTGTAGCGATGTATTTTTAGTAATAAAAATAAGAATAAAAGCAGTTATGGGAAAGTTAATAGCCCGTTGTTCCTGCATCAAACATGAAGTGAGACATTGAAAATCAGGACTTAAGTGAACAAATTCTTACAGCAAGAGTCTTCCTCGTATCCCGTTTCTTGAGCAGCAGGTTCCTGACGACGGTGGCCCATAGCTGCGGCCAGAACTTGGCCGGCGGCCGGGTGCCCATGGCGCCACGCAGTCGACTACCTACCGCCACGCAGTCCAGTTCGCTCGCCTCCTTCTCTCCACATTTCCTGATGAAGAAGACTTCGGTACATTTCACGTCAGAATATGGGAAGTTTTGTAGATGAGTATGTAAAAACCGGGAAAGTGCGCGTCAGAGATTAACGTTTTTATTTACAGGACCTTCTTCTTTCTGCCCTATTCCCAAGTTATTTGGAGTTGGCGCAATGTTTTTCTTTTCCATTCTTCTCTGTTAGCCGTCGTATTAATATCCACTCCCTTCTTAATCACATCCTCTTTCAGACAATCAATCCATATCTTAAGTTTAAATATTACAGAATGATGAATTGAAATTACTCTAATGCCCACGCGGACGACGTCGCGGGCATCAGTTAGTGATGTAATGAAATAAATGGATTCAAAATATCTTTGAAAATCAAAAAATGTTAGCACAACTCGGGTGACACAATTAATCACACTGTCCACAAAATCTGTGTTACTTAATTAATTAAACGTAAATATTGGTTTAGGAAGATAATAAAAGGCTGTTTGCGTATCATTTAATAGTTACTAACTTCCGAGTTCGTAAAATGGCTATTATGAATAAAACGGCTTATATACCACAGGCGTAATTGAATTAGGAAATAGTATTGGTTGTATTAGATCGATTATCATTACTTGAAGATAAATGCAAATTAAGAAAACAGTATTTCGATGGCTCAGAGAGAAAACCACTTAAGTATAAAATACTTAACTTTACAAAAGATATACAAAGGATGTCCTTTACAAAGTAACCTATCTACCTAGAAACAGGATAAAATATTTTGAGCTACAATTCCTAGGCTTTCACTCTAAGACGATGATGTACTGCTTGAACTTGCCTTCCAATTTTTCGCAAGGCTTATCTATATTCCTATTTTTAGTTAACGCTCCTTCCGTATTTGATAAAAGGCTAATCTATAGTGCAACCTAAAGACTGCCAGTCCGTTTTTGTGTTTTCATGTTTTGTATCTTCGAATTTACATAGTCTTTGGAATCAAATTTTCGCTTTGTTAGCAATAAAGTACCTTATACAGTTGAGATACAGATCAAAATACAAAATCATCTACAAGATTAAAGTCCACTCACGAATAGACTAAACAATTACTGTCAAAAACGCTTCTGTTTGTAGTGTCCAAATGTTTGACGGAGCCGAGTAAATTTCACAGCATATTGGCAACATTTTTGAAAAGCTCTGATGCCAACTATGTTTTGCGAAGAAATGAGACATAATCGCGTTGTTTTTGACGTCATTTTGAACAGCTGTTCGTCTATTTAAATGTTTCAGTTCAGCGACACGTTGGCTGGCGTACCTAGAATACTGACAGAGAGTAATGACATGTTCCCAAAGATCCGCGGTTACGTAGGCTTTAGCGTGTGATCGTCATATTTTTACGTCGCCCACTCGAATTAAATTGTGAAAGGTCGGTATCTATAACCGTAGAGTTGTTTTTTTTTATCCACATCGTTCCCATGTTGTTGTTTTTATGTTACGAAGCATACCAGTTAAATTTGTCGTTAAACAAAAAATATACTGTCATTTCTTTTTGTTCGGATAAATTGGATAAAATAGCTAAATTGGCATAGAAGTTTTGCAGTAGAAACAAATTAATTTAGCACTTTGCTGTCGGTTTTTTAATGCTGTTTTCTTAACGGTCTAAGTTTACCTCCCTGGGTCCGAGGTTAAGCATAAAACAGTTAACTTAATTGGTATGTCGTGATAAGATACCGTTTCGTTAAATTACACTGTAGTATAAATTATTCACGGTTTGAGGTGAAAATTCTTTTCTCATTTTTTTGTTTAAGCTATATTTATAAATCAAACTTATGCGCGCGTTATAAAAAGGTCAATCCTTGATTCGCAATATCCGGAGAATGAAATAACGAGGCAATATCAAACATTCTTATTGCTTTCTTGTAACAGACAGTCGCCAGCAGGTCAACCTAGCCATCTGTCAAATTTTATCAATCGAATATTAACCTTCCGGCATTGTGATTAGGTCGAAAATCTATTAAAGAAATTTGACAGAGTGTAACTTCATAATTTCATGTACTTCAATTTAATTACTAGAAAGTGCGAAAATGTTCCCAGTTCTACATACATAAAACAATATGAAATCAAAATAACGCAAAGTTTTGAGCGCGGTTACCTAAATGCTAACTTCATCGCCAAGCAAAATAAACTCAATAAAGATGACCCCATGCGTTCATTGTTCTATATTTGCGGTTGCCTAATGCTAATGGTTCACTAAAAAGTTAATGTTTATTTTTTCTGTGTTCAATTTCAACGGAAACGGCAAGTCGTTGTCAGGGTAGGGCCGTGAAATAGAGGGGTGGTCACGGCGCCCGGAAGTCGCTGCATATTGTATTGCATGGGGTTCTTGTAGGGTGTGTTTTAAAACTGTTGCCATGACTTATTATTTTGATAGAATCAATGGCTGGAATTAATGCCATAAGCAAAGCGAAGCTAGACTTCAGTTAGCACAAATGACAGTATTCTTGATTTGAATTTAAGGGCCAGTGTCACGATGTCCGAATAACCACTATCTACCGAATAAATTCAAAAATTGAACAGAACTTGCATGAAATTATCTACCAATAAACTAAATGGAATTTATTCGCAGGTGGTGAAACAGGATTGTTCGTAAGAGTTACCGTGGCTCTGGCACAGAAGGACCTCTGGAAGGAACATGTTTTGAAGAAGTTGTTTCCCATAAGTTCCATAGTAATAATTATGTAATAACGTACGTATGCACTATTATGTAATAACAAATAACTAATAACTAGAAGGACTACATATGTAATAATTCATAATGGTTACTGTGGATAGAGTGTCTTACTCAATTAAATAGCTGCCATTTGTTTCCAATAAGACCTCTGTATCCTTCCTTTTTTCGATATAAAGATTGGATCTAAGCTATTGCAAAATCTTTAGTTTTTTTTTTTGATAAAGGGGAGGAAATCTGAGATTCTTCAATAGTGTCTCAGTCATTATTCCCTAAAGCGGATTTCGTGAAACGTGTTAAGCTTCTTATAAGGAATTCAATTTGTACTCTAAGTTAATAATTTATTTTCTGCAGGATAAGAATACAACTTGGTCGTTCAAACTTTTTTTAAACTTTTCAAAGATATAATACTTTTTAATCCCGTTTCTAACAATTTTTCCAGGGTCCAATGACTCCATAGAGATTTACAAATTTTGTATTTTACAGTATGAAGTCAAGCAGTCTAACCAAGGGGTATTGGGTTGCCCGGGTAACTGGGTTGAGGAGGTCAGATAGGCAGTCGCTCCTTGTAAAACACTGGTTCTCAGCTAAATCTTTAGACTGGAAGCCGACCCCAACATAGTTGGGAAAAGGGTCAGGAGATGATGAGTTTATTGTATGAAGACAAGTCTGTAAGATGGAACTTATCAATTAATTTGCCTTTTTTAGCATAAAGAAAAAAATACATGAATCCTCACATGTATTTTTCGTTGTATGTTACGTAGGTGCGTATGTTACTAAGCGCCTCGCCTAAATTACTAACAAAAAACTATATTCACGTACCATTTACTGACGATACAATTAAGCTTGACCGATTTTACGAAATCATAGTTTCTGTTGCCGTGACCACAACGTGACGCACCTTACCTGTCTTGACTTAATGACGAGCTATTAAATTGACACGCTCTGACCTGGTAAACCCCGCGTTCCTTTGTTTAATTATATGGGTGGTATCCACCATGTGTCTTTATGGGGTCATTGGACTCTGGGGAAGTTGGTATGAAGGGGATTGAATACTGTTGCTGTAAATAATTGTATTTGTATCAGCTCAGTGGATTACCTAAGCAATGTTTATAAAGATACTGAGATACTGAGCTTTTGAATATACATGTAAATATACTTTGGTACTATTAACACTAAATGTACAGATGGCAACCCATCAAGCTGCTGCAATCTGTCATCATATAAATTTGAGAGATTCGGGTAGTTTGATGTGCTGTATTGTTATATTATATTCCGTCTTATGGCCAAAACTTCGTTACTACGACGTGGGGTTTAGGAATTTAGCTTTTTAATTTATTAGCTTAAAAACACTTCATAATTAAACGTAAAAAAATGTTTCGGTGAAAATACGTACATCTAAAGTAATAAGTGCTGAAGTTATTAAAAATAAAGAAAAGATAATGTATCTCACGTAAATATTTGACAACGCATTCTTCTTTTCTCAATAAAGTTAAAAACAACCGCTCCATATTCTTCAAGCCATATTCTACGTAAATCATGCGTCAGGGTAGGTATAGCAGGTTCTCTTTAAGAAAACAATGGGATATACAAAATAAATACATCAAGATTTTTATGTAACGTAAGACTCCCAAAAACACGAAATATCCTACACTCCCCTTTGTAAGCAGTCTTGTGACAACGACATTCATTTGATCTTGTCATACAAATACCACATTGTCACAAACAAAAGCAACAACAAACAAATTACTCTATATTACACACAAGATTCGCCTACACAGGTCTATCTTCAGGTAAATAGAATCCGTCTGAGGCTCAAAGGTTAACGAGCGTGAGTCTGGAATGTGTCTAGATTTCTATCTCAGCAGGCACGCCAGACAACACGGGACATAGCTAATAAAGCGCCCGCTATACCTATCAGGAACATTAAACTTGGACTGCGCTGTTTGTGTACAATCTAGAATGTAGACGATTACATTGCTTATTATTGAGACTCGTCTTATGAAATTATCTGTGTATATACATATATCTAAGTATGTATATACATTACTTAAATATGAGAACACTAGCGTTTCCCCGCGTTTCCACAGCCTGAAGGAAATACTTCCCGCACCTGGATAAAAAGTAGCCCGTGTCCTTTCTCAGACTCTAGACTATGTGTGTACCAAATTTTATTTAAATCGGTTGAGTAGTTTTGGTGCGAAAGCGTAACAAACAGACAGCGTTAATATTAGTCTTATTAGTCTCATATTCGGTTACTTAAACTTTTGTAAACATCTAGTTTTTTTGCGATGTGTTACTTGTGTACTGTATTGTTGTTATGTTTTCAAAATCGATACAGAAGATCCAAAGATAATCAAATCTTTACTAACATTATAAAGTTGAAGAATTTGTTTGTGTGATTAAACGCGCTAATCTCAGGAACTTCTGGTCCGATTTGAAAACTTCTTTCATTGTTAGGTAGCGTATTTATCGAGGAATTTATCCGGGTGCGCGGAATTGTTCCTACCAGACGAGGGTGAAGCTAATAGCTTCATAAACATTAGTATTGAAGAACCAAATAAAAGCCATATACCTAAATGAAAAACATTTTCTACTACATAAATAAGTACCGACATTTAAAGTTGTCTGCTATAATAAAACTTTACAGTAAGAAAATACACGTGCCGTTCTTAAAGTATGTTATTAATCAAGTAAGTAGTTTGCCTCACGTTAAACACAGGCTTTATGTTAAGGTCCTAACCTACTGTTAGTAAGAGTATCTGGTATTACCTAACATTTACATTGGTCAGTTGGAAGGTTTCGATCCGATGCATCGGTGCAAATTGAATTGGTATTGCTGAGTGCTGGCGTACCTACGAGTATCTGATCTGTTTTTATTCCCTGAGAATGGTACAAAATGTATGATATAAATGTATTTTTATGTATTATAATATGTATTAATATTCAAAGGCACGTTTACCTAAAGTGTGGATGCGCAATGGACATTTTTATCAAAAAAATATTACGAGATTTCGGAAACAACTTTACCGTTTACTCAAGTATATACACATTAATAAATAAGTGGGTAATCACCGTTTTTTTAATAAACACCAAGTGCTAAATAGGAAGTTTCCTCATCATTTTCCTACTTGTTCCGCATTCCCAAATCCTATCAAATCCTTATATAGGATTTACATTAAAAAAAAGCCTTTTGTCCTGGCCTAAAATAAACTTTAGGTAATCAAATATGCTATCTTATTATCCGATCACTAATAATAATAACATATTAATCCTAAAATCCTGTGATAATGGACCTATACAGTTTACTTAGCCTGTTTTTTCACCTTTAATTTGATAAAGACGAACGGTTGGATGAACAAACCTAACAGAAAAGACCAGATAGTATCTTGTAATTTGTAAATGTCGGCCGGCAAATTGCCTTTAGCCGACGGCTTTTTGTGGGAGACTTTATTGAAATTTGGGCCAGACAACGTCTAGGCTAGAACGTCTAGTCTAACATAAATAAATTCTTACAAATACTTATTTTCTTATGTAGCGTCAACTTTAAGTTAACAAATCAACGTAACAAACTATGTATAGTACTTTTTTTTCGCACTGATTGCATTTGCATTGACAAAATCCTATAGGATTGTTTGTAAGAGTTACTGCGACCCTGGCTTAGGGACCTAATAAGGAACATAGTTTCTTTTAGTCAGTAAGAGTCAGACACTCCCTCCAGTTGCACCCTCAGGTTGGGAGGGGGGAGGTCATTTGATGATTTCCCACGAAAAAAATGGTAATAAACGTGCTTACGAATATCTAATGCATATAATAGTATAATACATATACCTTTGCATTTTGTACCATCATCAGGGTATCAACACAGATCAGATAATCGTGGGTAGAGGACCTAGGAGTGGGTCCAGAAGAAACGTGTGTGGTTACAGCCAGTAAGACAACATGTGATATTTCCTCTTCGCCTAGATATAGCAGATATGATTTTTTACCTACCAAAAAAAAGCTACAATTGACAAAATGCAACCAATTCCGACTTCTCTTACACATATCCAATAGGTAACATAATCAATCCTTTCTCTATCGACGACCTTCTTGCTGGTAATTTGGCACAAAACACAGTATGACGCAGAGGGTTTTATGGTACTTGTATGGTCTCCGTGGCGCGCCCACTGCACCCAGCGGTCAAGGCTAATATACCATGCTCGGGTTATACATCAGAAGTTTTAGTTACCGTCGTAAATTTTATAGGTGACATGAGTAAGATAAACCTTTAGTGTAATAGTGAGCATGGGTTTGTTATATATATGAGTTTCGTTTTCAACGTGAACAAGGCATCTTCATCTCTGATGAAAAAATTTGGTAAAAGTAAAGTAAAAGTTTGTTTGTTGTTTGTGTGTTTACATAAGATTTGAAAGTCAAGCTTGATGCTTCATCCATCAAGGTAGGTATGAAGAATGATAGTATCCAAACCGATTGTCGGCTGTTCTCTACGAAGTTCGACGTTTGGTAGTGCAACAATTATCAATAAGCATTTCTTCTTGCATTTTTTTTCCCTTTGCACTTATTTTTTCTATCCTCTTATTGAAGTTATGTTTGAAATCTTTACCTATTTACCCGAAAATCGGTTCATTGTTTATCTTTGTATACAGAAACAGACTACCTACTCATAATTCAACCTTTATGACATTATTCTGCGTACAATACGTTATCGATTTCAGCTTTATTTATAATAGTCGTCATTAGCGGGCTGAGCGTTAATGTAATTAGAATAAACGTCATCATAAGCCATTCAACGATGGGTTTCTGATGGCTGGCTTTAATTGTGCTGGAACGTAAGCTTTGAAGCAACAATAATTACATTTAAATTCAAATATATTCACTACAGGGGGCCAATAGTAATCAAAAGTTTTTTTACATTAGTAAATGTAGGTGGCCCCACGTTGGGCGCCACTAATTATTTCAAAAAGAGAACTAAAAGTGTCATTGTTCCCAAACCTGACTTTTAAACAAGATCCCACTAAAAACATTCAATGTAAAAAAGCCAAGTCTCTGTGCAATCTTTTCACCGTAAAAAGTTTTGAGATCGCATCGTAGCCAAGTCCTGTTCACCTTATTTTGTAATGATAAATCAATATTTAGAGACTGTATCAATAGTTTTACTTACATTATAATAATAGGGACTTGGCAATGAGCACAGGTTAAAAGCTGTTTGCTCCGTGGAATTATATGCAAATATTACTGTCTACTGACGAACTGATATGTTGTATGGTTGGGACGACATTTATTGAATAAACTAGAACATGAATTCTGTGATATTAAAGTTTAAGCTCAATAATTACTTTCAACTCGTCTAATATGTTTTTATGTTTGTATCTTATTGTGCTCATTGCCAAGTCACTATTATTATAATGTAAGTAAAACTATTGATACAGTCTCTAAATATTGATTTATCATTACAAAATAAGGTGAACAGGACTTGGCTACGATGCGATCTCAAAACTTTTTACGGTGAAAAGATTGCACAGAGACTTGGCTTTTTTACATTGAATGTTTTTAGTGGGATATCATTAATTTTTGTAGGTTTCTTTACGATTGTATCTAGTAACTGGTCATAATAATATACATATAAACAAACTTTAAACAATTACATAGATATGTACCTACCATAATGTTGTTGCAAATCATTTTAGTTTCAGATTGGTTATTTCTTATATAGAGGGCGCTATTATTGAAATCATAAGCAACATTTTAAGTACTACTAATAATAAGCTATGTAACGAAACCATAGCGCGCTTTAGAAAGGTACAACGCCATCTATCGAGCATGCATTATTTGTCGCATTGCATTGAACTTGAATTTTTAGTTTATGTATCGAGCTCTATGTATTGTATTTAATACATAAAAAATCTCTCTAATAATGAAATAAACCAATTCAATATTTTTTGTAGATACGTAAACAAAGAACAAAGTTAACAATGCAGTCGAAATTGATACAAAATACTCTAGCAAAACCGCAAATATAAAATTGTTTTCTATAGTTTTTTATTTTATGACGTTTTTATAATTTTCCCTTTACATGTGGCTGACAACCTGCACTGGTGCTAAATTTCAAGGTTCTAAGTCCACTAGAAGTACCTTAGAATTTTGATGATCGGTCAGTGAGTCAGTGAGTGACAAAATAGTGTAACTTTGATCGACCGTAACTCGTAAACTATTTATTCAATTATCATGAAATTTTGAGGATAAGCTTGTTGTAACGCTTTCTCTCGGTCACCGAAAACCCAACGCTCTAGCTTTGTCCGCATCGAAGATATAGGGGGGAGAAATAGCCGCGAATCGCTTCGAGAAAAGATGGTACGGCCGTGCCCGCTCTGCTTGAGACTTGGCTGGGGCACTCCCGTGCCCTCAGATATAGTTTATCTGGTAGATAGTGACTATCCGTAACCTGTGAAACTGGCCCTAAGTTTATAAGTATGAAATATTCTATGGTATAAACTGTCTGCAGTATAATTAGACATTCAAACTCTTACAAGGTGACACAAAGGTTGTTCATTCGGCTATTGACCGAAACTTACAAAATGAAAACCAGCGCGAATGAAACAAAGAGTATTTATATCGAACATTAAAGTTTGGTAAATCTGTGACATCAATATGGTCTTTTAGCTACGTCATATAGGCCGTCTATTAATGTTTCACCAACCGCTGACGTATGCAACTGGGTTCGCCCACTAATATTACAAAACGGTAATCGCGTAGGACGCCCAAAACCGCATTTACCGAAATATCACAACAACTTAACTATAGGGAATAACAGTCCTTTTCTCGGCTGTCATTGAACATCCTTGGCAGTCGTTACGGGTAGTCAGAAGCCAGTAAGTCTGACGCCAGTCTAACCAAGGGGTATTGGGTTGCCCGGGTAACTGGGTTGAGGAGGTCAGATAGGCAGTCGCTTCTTGTAAAACACTGGTACTCAGCCGAATCCGGTTAGATTGGAAGCCGACCCCAACATATTTGGGAAAAGGCTTGGGAGATGAATAACAGTCCTTTTCTCGATAAAGAATCTATGGAATAGAGATTGGTATCAAACACAGATTTGCTTAATTAAAATCAGAGACTACAGAATTCCACGAAGTTATAACATATATAGGTGAAACCAAAATTTTGCGCGAATGTCAATTTTCAAGTGTAATGAATAATCGAAGTGATTTCTAAGAACTTCAAACTACGTAATGAGTTTTAACATAAATATATTAATATTTATGTTAATATATTAATATTTATGTAAAAACAAATCCGCATAAGTATGTTGATAAATTCTTGCCAGATAAAAAGGATTATAGTAGGGTGATCATGTTCCCCTAATTATAGTGTAGATAATCAAGTAGACTAAAAAGAAATGCTAGACAAAAAAGCACCCGCAGCAAAAGTTACAGAAATAGTAGACAGAACTGACTGTCCTGAATATTATTTCACCCACCGACGAGCGACGTCGCTTTAAAAAACAAAAGATATCTTCGTTCCAAGTTTATTAGTCCGCGATGATCAAGATAATGTCAAGGCAGGTCTATAAAGACGGTGATCAGTTTAAACCTTAGAGAATGTAACCAACTGGACACGACATTGCCGTGCTTTCCCCTCTGCCAAAAGGTCTCTTATATTTATGATAGTGTTCGATAGTTTTTTCGTGGATCTATTGTTGCGTTGCCTTGAATCTCGTGCTTAAATCGGCAGTTTTTCACATAGAAAGTGCCCTCGGCCCTCCAGTTGCTTAAATGCTCTAAGGTTAAAACAAATCGCGACGTTCTCTTGGTGAACAAAATCGATAGCTGAAAGGTCGGCATAAACCAGTGTATATGACGATACGGTGAATCAATTGCTAAAGGTGATGGCGACGAAATTTCAATAAAAGACCATGTGAGTTTATCAGGAAGGATCGATTTTTATTATTATATTGTATAATTCAAGAAATTTGATGTTCTCCGGTCCCAGTTGCCTAGGTACTGAGCGTATGCTTTCAATAAGATAAGGTTTCTCTTTCTGTAATGATTCTATTTTCAGAACAATGAAATCTAATCATCTAAATGCCATAAAGATCAATGATTTATACAACTGACTTGTAGATAGGCCATTAAATAAATTAAAAAATAAACTAATGACTGTCCGATATTTTATCCAATTGTCTGCGACACAATAAATAATGTATACCTATAGGAAAAACTACATTTTACAACACAAGGAACGATTAACGTAGTATCGAGGCCTACCGTCGCGATTAGCTTATCAACTTCATCTATTTTTAGACGACAGGTCAAAGCCCCCATTTGAATTCTTTTGCGTCAAAAACGAAAGAACGGCCGTATTTAACTTGTAAGTATGCGAAAGCGCTATAATATAAATGTGGCAATTTAATGAAAGGACCATAATAACTCTTATTTAATTACTTATGCGTAACATTCTTTTATACAATAACTTTATTCTTATTCGAGAAATATTCATTTTTTTTATTATTCCCGTTTTTAATTCCTTTAAGGCCAGTGAGGATCAATCTAATCAGATTATACTCGTCTTAAAAAAAGAAAACTATGTGCCGTTTCAACAAATGGATATTGTATTGCCACAAACTGATTGTGTCAAATATTTTTTTATATCAAAACATATGTTTTACAAGGAATGACAAGAGAAGAGATACACGAGTATCTCAATATTGCAACAGTAGCCTTAGTTCTTTTCGTGGGAGAGCATCAAATTCTTCCGATGTGGGTGCAGTGGGAGGGAGTGTCAGACTCATACTGATTAATAAAACCCATGTTCCTTCTGGACGCCCTTTTGTGTCGGGGCCATGGTAAGCCAGTTGCTACAGCGGTCTCAGAAATGGAGCACTATAAAAAACAACATTATTCGCAATCCTCTCGCTTCAGGACTGCTAGTCTACGCTAATGTGCCACGTGCCTTGATTAGACAATGGGCAATGGCTTAACGGCTCTTTCAAAAACCATTTTCTTCAATTCATCTGATCATAGTCTGACGACTAATTGCAAAATAAACAGTACAAATAAAAAAAAAGCGTCGTTGAAACATGTTTTTAAATTTACTTTTTTTGTTAATTTTTTTTTCTTTAATTCAATATTTAAGTCTAAGAAATATCGTATTTACTTTAAAGGGTACACGAACTTAATTCACTGTTTTAACTATATCATTCATAAGGGTGTTTATCATGTGGCCATCGGCGTAGCCAGCTTTGGGTTCATGGTGGGGCAGCAGTCAACCTATCCCGTGGGGGAGTGCGGGGGCCCTCCGATTTTTTGTACCTTGAGCCGTTAATCTGAAACTTGTTAATCTCTTAATTTGAGAGGTTTATATTTTCAGTCAATCACACTCAGGACAGATTTTATAGTTTTATTTATTAACTAGCTTCTGCCCGCGACTTCGTACGCGGATCCAGTCGCTTATGCCAGCGACTACAGGGCCGTCAAAATCGAAGATTTGGAACGTCTGATATCGAATTCTAAGAGCCCGGGGACGGGAAAACAACATGATGCGCAAGATGATTCGAGACGCTTCAGTTTTTTAATTTTTGGAATGCCTCAAATTGAACAGTTTTGTTAAAACATCATTCTTAGATGTTATAATGTAGCTGGGCGCCTGGAATTCCACAACAGTTGTAACTGATTATGAATATTTCGTTCAACATCACTCTGGACAACGTATAATCTCGATCAGCAATTAGTCGCGCATTAGGTTTATAGGAGTCAAGCATGATTCTGTATCGGCAAATTGTCGCTTACTTGTCTCTAGTCACTTAGAAGCAGATGCGTAAATACGCTGAGAAGTCAAGCGTGATTCTCTTACCGAGAACGTCTCCGATTTGCGAGGCAATGCAAGACGTTCAGGATCAGCGGTCAGTGGCGCATCACATTCTTCTTTGGTCTCTAGAGACCTGGATCATCATCTCCCGAGCCTTTTCCCAACTATGTTGGGGTAGGCTTCCAGTCTAACCGGATTCAGCTGAGTACCAGTGTTTTACAAGGAGCGACTGCCTATCTGACCTCCTCAACCCAGTTAACCGGGCAACCCAATACCCCTGATCAATCTAGAGACCTGGATGTAGATGCGTAAATACGCTGAATGTCGATCCCAAAAAGTTTCAAGTTGCAGGCTGATGTTCTCGAAAAGCATCAAGCCTCTCTCGACTTAGATTAGCTCTTCGTTGGATTCTAAGCTTCGTATGATCCTTAATGTCTTAGCTTCTTGGAATAATGGAAACAATTTAACCTTTTTGTAAGCATAGTTATAGTTTTGTTGTGAATACTTTAGATACTTAATCCTTAAAAATCTAAGTGACAAATGGAAAAGTAAATTAAAAACTGAAATAACGTAAGTCCGAGGGAATATTATTGGGATAGAATAAAAAAAATAATGGGAGTTTTGGCCAGAAGTCTTCAATGATGCAGCACATCAAGCTACTATAGTCTGTCAAATTTCATAAATAGAATTTCAACTTTATCGCTGAATGGTCCAAAGTTGATTGGAAAATATTTACAGTTTCGGGTAACTTGATGTGCTGGCGTCTATACCATGGTCATCGAAAATCAGTCGTAAACTGTTACAGCCTTCACCGCGCTGAGGTACTTTCAGCTTATGTTGTTTTTAACCGACTTCAAAAATGGGAGGTTCTTCAGATGTGTCTGATCTTAGATTTTTATAAGTCAACCGGTAATGCCTATCAGACCGAACAAGACATCAGTCCTATATGTTTGATGGTGTAGCTGGGCTCTTGGAGTTCCATAACAGGTGTTTTAGATCTTCAATTTTTATACGTCAACAGCGAGTGCCCATCAGGCTGAACAACTTTTGCTAAGACGCCATTTCTATATGTGTAATGGTGTAGCTTGGCTCCAGGAGGTCCAAAACAGCTGTTCCAGATCTTAAAATTTTATCTCGCAGCAGAAAATGCTAATGCATAAAATCACGTGGAACAGTTTTTGCTATGGCAGCATTTCTCTATCTCTTATAGTTTAGCTGGTCTGTTGCTGTTCTGCATCAGGTGTTCAAATTTCCAAGATAATTTGTAGCCTATGTTGCCCCGACCTACCACCTATACAACAAAAAAAGAATCATTCAAATCTGTCCAGTAGTTCCGAAGATCGCGTACAAACAAAGGGACACATACAGACAGACATTTTTTTTTTTGCTCGTGTTCTACTGCTTTTTGTAAACCCCCCTCAGTTATTATTATTTTTGTCAATATATTAAATGTACAGACACGGATTTTTTACTGTTTTATTATATGTATAGATACTCGGTGTTTATAAATTAAAGTTTTGACTAAGTTTATGTATGAGTAATATTACTTCAAGAGAAGACGGCGTGGGTTCTGGCAGAACCTGTTAAGCACTTCTTCTAAAAATGTTTTTTTCGATTTCTAGACCCTTGTTCTGTGCACACTTAGCATACTCAGGCCGCTATAGCATAGCACCTATTCTTTTAGAGAATATGGCTTTCAAATGACGCGCGCACCCCGCACATTCGGGAACTCGAGCGTGCATTTTGTTTTGATCGCGCTCTTTTCAAAGTCGACAATTTTTTTTTGTGCAATAACTTACGGATGGTATGATTGTTGATGTTGTTAGTTAGAGTTAGTAAAAAAAACATTGTTTAATCAGACACCTTATAGGTCAGAGCCAGGGCCCAGGGTGGGGCAAGTGCCCCAGCTTGCCCCAGTGTGGCTACGCCCATGCATGTGGCTCACGTTACAGCTGATAACAATAAATCCAGCCAAGCGTTGCTCAGCTGTGAGTCCAAACGGCATTCTACTCCACTGGCTTATTATTTTAAACAAAGCTTTCTTATATCCACGACAAATTTATAGCCTTCACGTCCCCTTGTTTTGGTCAGTATAGAAAATATTACTCGAAAAATATATTATCACTAGCGGTCGCCAGCGGCTCCGCCCGCGTGGATGTCGGTTTTCGCGACAAAAAGTAGTCTATGTGTTGTTCTGATGTATAACCTATAGAGGAATCCCGCGGCTACGCCAGTGTGGATGTCGATTACCGCTACCAATGCCTAACTTTTGTCGGGATGAGAAGCTCGCGCTCGGACCTCCCGCCTTATATTATACCTACCGACCGACCTGCTGATTATCGTATTTTATGTATAAGTTTGGTATTTCTACACCGATTTCTATGATTCTTTTTTTATAGAATATGTTATAATGTTATCTTTTGTTAATTAGGCATGAGCGAGAATATTATAAACATAAGAGTAAACAAATCAATAACAAATAATCAGAAAGCTCCGAACTGGTAAACTATCGGGAGTTATACGTGTTATTGTGAGTCAACCATTAAAGATAGACATATGCTGTTGTGGATTTTTTTTTAGATAATTTTATGTAGAATACTTCCGTCATACATGATTTCTATGTATCTTTAACCATTAAGGCTGCACACGCGACGAAAGCTTAAAAAATGGCGTAACTTCTCCCGTTTTCCCAACAGTTTCCTTCACTGCTCTGCTCCTATTGATTGTAGCGTGATGAAAAGTATCCTATAACCTGCCCAGGAGTATGAAGAATAATTGTACCAAGTTTCATTAAAATCCGTCCAGTAGTTTTTGTTCCTATTAATAACATACAGACAGACAGACAGACAGACAGACAGACAGACAGAAAGACAGACAGACAGACAAAAATTTTACTGATTGCATTTTTGGCATCAGTATCGAGCACTGATCACCCCCTGATAGTTATTTTGAAAATATATTCAATGTACAGAATTGACCTCTCTACAGATTTATTATAAGTATAGATTAAAAGCTAGGTACTGTTATAAGGAAAACAGAAAGCTTTGCGTTTTAGTGTTGCATAATTTTTTGTTGTATAAAAATGTCTCTCATTTAAACGTTTCAGATTTAATTCACTTTGGTACAGTGACCAGTCATTTAAAAATGATGACCAATCTATTATTTATTTTTAAGCCAAGTACAGACGCCAGCACATCAGGCTACCCGAAACTGTCAAATTTTCCCATTCAACTTTGAACCATAATGCTTTAGCGATAAAGTTGAAAATCTATTAAGGAAATTTGACAGATTGTATTAGGCACCCTGATGTGCTCGCGTCTGTACTTATTCAATAAGTATAACAAAGCTAGGTAACAGTTTTCTTACATCCTCTTTAAAAGGATAATAAAATAAATACAATTTTATTCAACCCTATCTCAAGAATCGTTAAAAGTGTGAATTGTTCGGAAGCCGGTATTATTCTATTATGCTTAGCAAAAAGCTTTGTAGAAATTAATGCCAAGGTTTTCTTTTATGTGGCCGTATCGTTTGGCGAGGGGAAACTCTTAGCGACAAGGGACCTGAATTTTGAAGGGTACGTACTTGATATTGAACGCAGATATCAAATTTTAAGTGAGTCATCAGTCTTTTGCCGAACGTATTACCCACTTTTATACTATTAAAACGTCTTTGCAAACCCGCATTGGGCAAGCGTGGTGATTAACGCTCAATCCTTCTCCGTGTGAGAAGAGGCCTGTGCCCAGCAATGGGGCGATAAAAAGGCTGATGACGACCCAGCTTTTAGCAGTTTTATAAAAGTTAAAATGAATTAAAGTGAAAGAAAGACATAAGACTGTTTTAATACGTAGATAGGACTTAGGAATTCAGTATTAATATGTTGCATACTGAAGAATTCGCTATTATGTGGAATTTTAACCATACAAGGTACTCTTTCGCGACTCCCAGCAATTCTACTTATGTTCTGCACACGCCGAACAAGCATACCTAACTTTGCGCTTTGTAACATTAGGACACTAAAACTTTAGTAAGTAGGTGAAGTATCAAGCTCCTTCCAGGTAAAACTTCGAAACAAAATACACTGAGATCTACCTATCTACCGTAATTAAAAATAGTAAAATATGTAATATCCCTCACACATTCACACAGCGTCATCTAGTCCCAAACTAAGCAGAGCTTGTACTATGGGTACTAGACAACTGATGAATATACATACATATTGTACATAGAAACACCCAGACTAAATCAAACACCTAAGTTCATGCACACAAATGTTAGACTTATGCGGAAATCAAACCCGCGACCTCCAGCGTCGCACTCAGATTCACCACCCGCCACGCCATCTGGTCGTGAAATATAATAATATACTTAACTATATCATACAAGGATCACGGTCCTCCTATCGTCATCCTACGCCCAAAAAAAACTAACAACACTCTCTAGTGTCTCTAGTGTCAATGGTCTGGAATAGAAGATTCTAGTGAAGGTTCTTACTCATTCAGTAAGGGAAACCGTTCGAAAACCGCAAGTAATCTTAAATATAACATTTCTATAACATTACAACGCCAGTTTCGATTTTTACCACGTGCCAAAAGATCCTTTCGAAGACTGTCCAATTTTACAAGCTAATTATCACATAAATGACGATACATCTGAAGCTGTAAACATGATGGGTCCCGAGTAAACATCCGTGTAGTATTGTGTGTCAAGCCGAAATTAGTCCCCGTGGGGCGGCTGTTAAGGAAACTAATGAGGCCCGTTAACGTTGTAAGTTGTACTGTACAGATTGTTGAATAATGTCTGTCTTCTAGATGGAGAGATTTTCAGAAATAAAGCCAGAAGATGTTTTCAATCTAATGCCATAATAAAAGTGTATTTATCAAAACAAATAAGTTTATGAAAATGGCATAAATAAATATGAATTCATAAATTGCCTTAAAATTTAATCTACCATCAAACTGGCTAACCAATACACTTAATGGTTCATCACATCGAACCATGGGAGAACTTAATTTACAGCTTTACTTAATAAAACGTGACTTTCACTTGGTAAAACGCCCACACCACAATATAGTATTTTAAAAGTTACTTAATCTAACAATATTATTGTTATACTATATAATTGAAATGATATTATTCTCCTTGTCGACATTAAAAATGCAAGGGCGATGGGCGCCAAAAGGCTGCACAGGTCCCACGGTGGGCGCCAACAGGAAAAATTCCCATATTCCTTTATGAGCTTCAACAGTCAATTATCCTTGATATAGTCATAAAAGACGACGCCACCAGCTCTGTAGCTTCATTATTTATGTACGTACAAGGCAAAGTTTTCTTTTAAGCGCTCTCAGACATGTTGGCGTCGAACAAAAGTCTTGCATCAAGTATGTAGGTTCGTTTGCTTTGGCATGTGTCCCGACTCACTAACCCAGTGGCGTTTTATTTATTCGCGAGAGACGTGGATGAAATCTTTATTATTGAATTCGTATTAGTGGGATTGTTTATAATTTGGATAACTATATGGCAATGGAATACCCTAGCTTCCTGTAAATAAGGGTTTAATTACTGTGACCTTAATGCAATACTACTGACGCTTAGGCTGACTCTTTTCGATCTGAGCTTATTCAGAGCTCAAATCAATGACTTCCCCACTCCAGATCAAAAGGGATACAGTATTATTAGCTGTGAACTAAATATATTTGAACTTTCACTCAAATAAACTGACGTATATTTTGTAGTGCTTATATTCGTGTATTATTATTATATGAATTGGTGGAAAAGTTTTCAATGGTATATTATTGTTTGTGGGAAATGTTAAGAATTTGGCTCCTACACGAATAAATCCTACAACATTTTGATTATCTTCATTTAAAATATTGTTATTAATTTATTGAATGTCATTTACAACTGACGGTGCCATTTACAACTAGCGTTTTTTATTAACTCATGAGATTTGTTAAAACCATTTTTTTATTTGGTAGTAATTTTTCTACTCCAGTTAACATAAACCAAAGAAGCCTTACATCGTAGGTACTTTTATAAGGTAACATAACACTACAAGTGTGCCAGACCATTATAACGAAAATCACATGACATCACACTTCATACTAATATATCCCTCTTCACACCCAAACGGCTGAACGGATTTTGATAAAACTTGATAGTAACATAGCTTAGACATCAGAATAACATATAGGCTAATTTTTATCCGGTTGCGGGGATGTAGTTTTCACAGGGAGCGGGTGAAACAGCATGCGGAAGCTAGTACCTATAACATAAATTACCTTCACCTTTTCCGCGTTTTGTATTTGTTTTTAATATTAAATCATGTAACAAAGGCTAGCTTGAAGACGTGATGCTGGCGACATAATTATACGCGGCAGCCCCATGTTGCCAAATTGGCGCGAACTCAAAAAATTGCTCTTCCGTATAAACTCTTGAATTTAAAGATAGTTGACGCTAATGAATATAACACTTTTCCGTTATCCTACAAAACGTCCACTTAACATAGATAATATTATTATTAAATCTAGATATACGTAATTTGCAAGATTGGTACTTATTACTACAACCTTGTTATGTAGGTAGGTTGTAGGACTTTTAGTAGACTTGGGTGCATTCGAAAGTAGGCATTTTGGTTTAGTAACACGCCTTTGTGTTTGACTGAAATAATGTTGATGAGAATTTTCGATAGATTTTCAGCAGCCCATGTGTCCCCGCAGCTTACGAGTATAAAATTGCATTATTTTCCCGGGCCTTGAACATAATGTATTTGTATGGGAAGAAAGAACAACTCATTTACTAGTTTTAAGACACCTAGTTTAAATTTCTAATCTCAAGCTAGCTAGCTTTCTAATCACTGGCTTTTGGATGAGTAGATAGAAATACTGATATATAGGATGGCAGATGCTTACCCTCTTATTACAAAGCGCGGTCTTAAAAAGTACCAGCATTGGAACTAGGCTCGAAGTGAATGGTCCAAGCCTAGCACAAAGCCCGGTACTTTTTAAAACCACGTTTCATAATAAGAGGGTAAGTATCTGCCATCCTATATATCAGAATTTCTATCTACTCATCCCAAAGCCAGTGACGCGGGAGCCGCAAGTACACGCGTTACACAATACGTATGGATTTTTACGCAAAGATGACGTAGACGCCGTCTGAGGCGTAATCGTCGTCTACTGGCAGCCCGCCAGCTTGCCTGACACACTGGCTTCATTCGCCCAACAACAATATCTTATGCTACACGAATGGGAAACGCTAGATGTCACGAAAGGAGATTATTTAATATTCGGGACACCTTTTCCACACACGGTCGGTTAGCCCCTTAAAAATCTACTACAGAAATCATCATGAGATAAATCAAGGGTACCTGAATCCGATGATCCGCGATCACGATTTATGATTCTATAATTTGACTTTAGATAAACTCTTATGATTGTTTAATAATCGTTAAAGGTACGATCGTGCTAGGCTTCTGGTGAAAGACCAGCCGACTAAGTTTGCTTCCTACACCTAATAAAAGTCTGATCTTCAAATACTGACTGATAGTTGGATCGAGAGCTATTTGAGAGGCTAGGGAGATTTTTGGACCTTTTGTTTGTTCCACGAAAATTTATTGATGGTCATTTGTCTTAATTTAAACAGATGATTTTTGAATTAACATCACTGTTTGATATTCGTAAAAGCACGCGTGCAATTGTGAATTTACCTACTGTTTATTTCACTGGGTTTTGAATCAGGATCTAACCTCAGCCTTTTGTGTTTATGCATCTGCTCGAAAAACGAAAAGTTTTCTCACCAAGTTACCTGGATCTACCTGGACCATGGATCACTTGGTTTATATTGCAATCCTTGACTAGTAACTAACCAATACTTGGTGAATCATTCATGTTCAACACCAAGCGTCAAAGATATATATGTATAATGGAAGATACAGACTGCATGTTTCTAGTTTTAAAACGTGTGACAATAGTGTCGTGACAAATTGCTATAGCATGTAAAGTTGAACTAGTGCTGTTGACAGCTGCCGGCTCGTCACCGCACGAATGGCTTTCATCGCATCATTAAAAACATTTCATGGCAATGACAGCTACTGTTTGTAATGACAATACATCTATTTCTATGTTTCTAGATATAAAATCGTAATTAGAACGTAGAAACGTATAAGATAATTTAAGTCTTTTCTTTTTCCTTCTTTGGCACTCCACGATTAGCCAATGAGAAATGAAATAATCGAAATTTATGACATTTATTTGAAAGTATTCCATATTTGATGTTAGCTTTCTCAAAAACACGTTTTTAAATATTTTCAGTTTTCGAAAATCGTGTTCGAAATACAAAATAAAAAAAGTCCTTGATTCTTTGTGAAAATTTATCAACGATGATACATTTCCATAGAACGTGTTTCAGGAAAATCATGAGTCAAGTAATGTGAATTCTGTCTTGTTTCTGTCTTTCCTGTTCTTACTAACTACACCAAAGCTCAACATACTTTCGGTCATCCAAATCACAACGTATTTATAAATGTGACGAAGTTCAAATGAATCCTTATGATTCCATTAATTTTTGTTGCTGTGTCAACATTGTTCGCCGCAAACCACACTAGCTACGTTTCAGAGAACATTCGTTCCGATGAAAAGCTGCCATTAGGGGTGCGGTAAATCATTATGCATACTCAAATGTTACCCTATAAAATATCTTGTATTACGAATTTCGGGAGCGACGTATCTACATGTAGTGTTTAAGTTTATTTTAATGTTTAATTTCCATTTAAAATTCTTACGTTAGCTGTTCGGTGCTGGCAGGTGAGTCGCGTCCATCGTCCCGTACGTCAGCCACCCCATGAGAACCACTCATGCAATAAACAATAACTCACTGTGTACACAAAAGAATTCACTAAACACACCCGTAGACCGGACACTATATCATTTTATCCGTGGACGATTGGTTGAAATTATAATTACGTGTAGTGACGTGAGAATGAGATTTTCCGGTTGTTTTATGAGACGAGGCGCGCTCCCCGAGCGTTCGCCATGTTGATTTGGAAGGGCGATTCGCGCGCGCGCCAATTGTGTGTCGAATAGTGTGTTGCCATCATTTTATAGTTTCCCGTTTTTAAAGGTTTTTTAGGGAACCTGATGAAAAATTGATTTTTATAATAATATTTGACGTGGGAGTAATAATTTAAGGAATGCATACAGTACAATACATACAAGCTGTCGTTTTAATATTTTTCCTGCCAATGCACATTGCACAGCATAACTAAAATATTTTATATTATTTATTACACTACTATATAATTTTTATTATATTACACATGCCATATTTTTTTATATATCTAACATTTCTCTCTGATTGCCATAAATTTGAAATTTTCAATAAACTTCTTCTCTCTTAATTTTCTTATACTCATACTAACTCTCCATCACAAAAGAACTCAATAAAAAATATCAAAAACCGGGGTCAATAAATTTATACCCCAGCAACACTTCAACGCATGCGCCGTAGACCGCCACTGCAATACGACGCTGTAGCAACATGCGCCTATTTTTATTTCCGTGCGATTTCCCATCACACGCGACCGGCGACTCACCTGTCCGTCAAAATTCAAGAAAATCACGAAAATATTACGTAAAAATACTTCAATTCATCAAAAGGTATTAAAAGGCGTAAGTTTTTTTTTTATAAAGGGCTCTGTTTTAACAACATACAGTCTTTGTTAATTCAATTTCTCAGATTTTCGATTTAAAAGGACCCTCAGGCGTTAGCATCGATTACTAGCCGGCGCCGGTAATTTGTCGCGAGGGGTAAGGTTAGGCCTAAGCGAGACTGGAACTGTGTTACTCAATACAGGAGAATGAAACAAAGAACTTGGCATTACGTATTTATTTTAGCTCTAGATTTTTATTTTTTATTTAATAAGATATCAATTACCAAAAGAGTACCTCAGGCAAATTTAGTTAGTTTTGCATTGATATATTGGCTGATTATAAATTTTTGTTAATGACCTAGTCAACGTAGCTGGTGATCCACATTAAACCCTCAACTTATCAGACTTAGTTTCAGAGTATAAAGAAGTAATATTACTTTTATAAATATCATAAGATCCTTTGTCGAATTCTTATAAATATATCGTCTTGAAATGTTTGTAAAAAGAACATGAATAATTTATTTTTCGAATGAATAAGCCAGCAAGAACCTGCACTTCGAAAATATGTCACAATATTGTCACAAGCAACGGCACTCTGACCTCTGATGACCCCTACTTTTGCGGTCTCTCGCCTACAATACATATGTACGCAGAAATTTGAATTTTGAATTAAGAACTCTTTTCTCATCATTTCAAAACAACTGTTTTTATGCTTGACATAATCTCTGACCTAGTTTCTTAGTACATAACCTAACTTTTCTCTAATCGCAATTCGAAGGATTCGGAAAGGATCTTCTCGTCTTGGAAGATCTACGAACCACCTGTAGCTGTACCCTTATCCCTTTCTAGCCTAACTTTACAAAACTTACGTAGGTAAGTTCTGACTTTCAGCAATGAAAACTACAGTTTCCGAATAAATCTTTTGAGGAATTCCATAACACGGTCGTCTTATGTACCTAGCTTTATTTTTCCATTTTAAGGTCGAAATAAAAACGTATACAGTTACACAATGAGAATTTTTATTTATTTATTCCATAAATAATAATGACGTTTTATATTGTCTTGATTACTATACGAAAGAAGGTTTATTTACTAAAACTGGGAAGTATTAGGATTTTTTTAATCTTCCGACGATTCGGAAGACTCGCTGGATTCGGAGGAGCTGCTCGATTCAGAAGAGCTAGATTCAGAGGATTCCTCAGGTGATTCAGAGGTGGCATCGTCCTCTTCAGGTGCTGCGGTAGTGGTGACGTCATCGTCGTCATCTTCGGGAGCAGCGGTAGTGGTGACGTCATCGTCGTCATCTTCGGGAGCAGCGGTAGTGACTTCCTCAGACTCAGGCTCAGCGGTTGTAACTTCCTCAGATTCAGGTCCAGGAGTGGTGGGTACCACAGTGGTGGGTCCCACAGTGGTGGGTCCCACAGTGGTGGTGGTAAGGTTGTATTCCCAGTCGAAGTTGATGCCGGTCAACTGCTCGAACCAGTCGTGGTAATAGCCGGGGCGAATGAAACCTGAAATTAGAGATTTTTGAATAAATTCACGTTTTCTAAAAAGAAGAATGAAGATTACTTCAGTATAAATAACCGTCAGTGTAAAATTTTGAAACTAACTTCAATGAAAAGCAATTTTCAAAATAATAAAATAAAGGGAAAAGTTAAAAAACTTACCAGCAGGGAAATCAGTGTGGCACCCTGTACCCGAGACGAAGGAGGTGACTCCGACTTGAGATATTTTACCGTCGACGTCCACCGTGGTCAGGGGGCCACCGCTGTCACCCTAAGTAAATTGACATTCAGTTTATTATAAACAAATAGTCATGTTCCAACAGTTATTACACAAGATATTAGATTATTATTCGCCCTTGAAAAAGTTATTTATTCTACTAAAATCTTAATCATCACCCTCCTTCCCTTATTCCAATATTACACACCGTGTGGATAGAAGAGGTGCGCCAACCCCGAATAATATTGGATAGAGCGTTTCTACGCTGTTCTATCCACCGTCATCTCAAAGTAGCATTCTTTCAAGCCATATCGACGCCATCCATCGTTTCTTTAGTCATCTCTTTCCTCTAAATCCATCCACATTCATGCTCAAAACCTTACTCACAACAAGATCCTTATGCCTCCTTCATCCTCCTACTTAAATCTTAACAACTTGAAGTTTTTAGTCTATTCTCGTGTTCACGTGAATCTCTGATTGTTTTCCAAAACCATTTCCAGTTATTCCCATGTTCCAAAAATTGTCGTGGGGATCTTTCCTCATTACCTGGCAAGTAGACTGGCTGGTAACATTGTAGCCACTGGCACAGATGGTGGAGCCCTGGATGATGCTGCTGCCTCCGTAAGCGGCTAAGCATTCAGCGTTGGATGTGATGCGCAGGTACACCCAGTTCAGGTTCTCAGGGGAAGAGCCTGAATAAAAAAATATACATCTGAGTTTATAACTGGTTTCAAATGGGGTTTAAAAAGAGTGGATATAGAGTGCATTTCAGTAGGAGAAACGTTTACCTCCGGTCCAGGTACGTCCCCAGCCGCTTGCGATGGCCTGAGCGTTCTCATAGGGATCGTCCCTACCAGCAGACCTCTGGAGCCTGATGGGTTGGATGGTGTCTACAAAATCAGGATGAAATTGTTTACTATTATTCCCTACATGTAATCAAGACAAAACTTATCGAAAAAGATAACAATGACTAATAACAGTTCTATAAAAAACTAATTAACTTCAATATTATTGAGACAGATTAGAATTTGTTAAAATGCGATCTTACTGCTGAAAACAAGGGCCCTGCCGAACTCAAGAAGACCGATGTCATGGGGCTGAACCAACCACTGGAAAGCTTCGTTGTACAGAGGATGGTTGTAATACTTGTCAGTTTCAAAAATGGCCGACGGCAGAGTGAGGTTGACGGTACCAGCTCGGATCACGATGGTCTCACGGCTTTGGAAAAGTAAAACAAGTTATAAATAAGACATATTTACAGGAAAAGCCACATATTCTGTTCCTATCAATTCAAATTCCTATCAATTGAAAAAGATGGCTCCATGCAATCACGGTCTTCTGGAATTAATCTGAACTTATGACGTGTTTTTCTAAAATAGTTTATTTCTAGATTGGTTAAAAAAAAACATGAATAATTATAGAACAAATTAGTTAAAATTGTATTTTAAACTAACCCAGCAGTGCAGTGAGCAGCAGTTAGACCCCACTGAGAGTGAATGACGGTACCTCCGCAAGACGACACACCACCTCCCCAGCTCACCATACGCAGCGACAGCTGGTGAGGGAACTGGCCCTCCGACGCCTCCCATCCGGACACGATACGGGATTCACCTATTGACAGAATGGCATCAGTATCATCAAACTGACTCACATTTTAATGTAGCTATTAGAAGTGTCGGTACCAGCCTTTTATACGCCCTTTGCGAGTTCTCAAAACTCATCATCATCATTACCCGAGCCTTTTCCCAACTATGTTGGGGTCGGCTTCCTGTCTAACCGGATTCAGCTGAGTACCAGTGTTTTACAAGGAGCGACTGCCTATCTGTCCTCCTCAACCCAGTTACCTGGGCAAGCCAATACCCCTTGGTTAGACTGGCGTCAGACTTACTGGCTTCTGACTACAAGTAACGACTGCCAAGGATGTTCAATGACAGCCGGGACCTACAGTTTCAATAAAAATAAGTAATCGAATTATTTTTTTACTCGTAAAATAATCACGAAATAGGTAGGTATATTTACGCGTTGTAATGCGTCGACACTAGATCTGAGATTTGCGTCTAGTTTAGGTAAACATATTGATAAGGTCGATTAGATTATATCAGTCTGGCGTCTCTAATTTTTAATTACATTTACCTCCTTTCGTAATTGTTGTTAATGATTAAGATGACCAAAAACCTTTATTATAAAAATGACTTACCTCTAGCAAATTCGGGAAACGTCAAACTAGGCTCAGCCAGCACCTGAAAGTTTTAATTAAGCTTTTACATTCTGTAAAGCAACCATATTCATCCAGAAACAAAAAATACCGCTTAGGGCCAGTTTCACATTGTACGAATAGCCACTGACTACCGAATAAATACAAAAAATTGAACAGAATTTGTATGAAATTATCTACCAAATAAACTAACTCGAACTTATTCGTAGGTGGTGAAACAGGCCCTTAATCAAATGTACATGTTCAGGCAGTAAAAAAAAAAACTGAATTTTTCTATTTGTAGTAAAAGTGCGATACTCAAATATTTATAATAATTATAATTATTCGGGATATTACTACATCTTGTAAGGAATTTTAAGCTATTACGCTTAATGAAAAAATACTGGATAAGCAAGGTTCAATACGTTTCGCGCTAAATAAAATACGCAACGTCCTTTTTTTGCTGAAATTCATAGAAAAACAAACAACAATTTATGTTGTGTTTTTTTTAATGCCATAAAACAATAATAAGAATATTCAACAACAATAAATATGTACAATACTTACAATTATAATTGTATTTTACATTACTATTATATATAATTACAATTAGATACAATTATATTTGTAAATAAGTTGAATAAATAATAGTACCTTAAAAAAAAATCGAAATGTATCTTAATACGAAAAAAAAAAACAGCAATAATAAGCAAATTGGTTGATAAATTTAAAATCACAATTTATTAGTAATTAAAAATGCTCTAAGAAAAAAACCTTCTTAAAATTTTCCGATTGAAAAAACTTTCTTAACGGAAAGTTTAACACAGCACTTTTCCTGTCTATCTAAATGCATCCAGAATGAAGTTATTCCCCATCACATTAGCCACACATTCAACCCTCAAAATGTTCATGAATCAATATTTACCGTCGTGCCAGCAACAGCCAACAAAAATACTGCACCCCACATCACCATTTTGTCTTCAACCGACTAATTGAAATAAATATTTTTTTAGCTTATATTAATTTACGTCCCGGAATTAATTGATAAAACACATTGATTACATGATAACCATTTAATTGTAATCTTAGTAATCCTTTGCTTAGTGTTTGCGCAATTGATATGTTTTGGATTTAGGTTGATTATTATAATTGTATACGATAATTTTGTTCAGATGATAATTAATTATTATGACATGTTTAATCATGTCATTGTAACAGAGGGATATAATTTCTATCAAAAATGTAAGTCAGGTGAAGGAAACCCTTGACTCAAACCTGCGGTAGGGAATATGCATGAAAACATATTTGCAATCTAACTAGTTTATCAATAAATATACAAAAATAGAATACTAACTGTGAAAAAAGTATCGAAATCAGGAGAAAAACAAACTAGATATAACAATTTTAAACAAGTATACCTGTCCCTCTCACCAAAACGCTATATTCAATGACAGCCTTAACGGGCGTGTGTAGTTGTGACGTAAATTTTACACTCGGACTTCTCTTTCTTATTGTCAGTTTTGAAGCTTTATGACTTCTTCGTCGATAAATATATTTTAAAAATTCTTTCATATTTATTTATTACAGCTAAAAGTGTATTAATTTAGCGAATAAAGAAATTACATGCATATTCCCCATTTTTGAATCGGATGGATTTCATCAACATTTTTTTTGTAGCTAAAGGTGCATTCACACCGCAATTCACTATTGTTAGGAAACTTAGCAACCTGGTTAGGTACATTAGGTAAAGATCTGTAACTATTTTTGACCTCAAGAACCACCAAATCGGTAACCTTTTGGAGCATAAGAAGTCATGAAAGGTTGTACCTTGTCTTAATGTTTTGTTTTCTTTGTAATTTAAATTGGTGTTCATAATAAAGAGTCTATCTATCTATCTATCTATCATGACTACCGTGGCTGTCTTTTGTAAAATTGAGCTTCAAATAGCGATAATATTCAGCCTACTATGAATTGATGACTTTGTATCTTCATCTTATTTTTTATTTCATAAATAAAAATGACATGATAAACATTTATTGTTGTATTGTTTTTTAATCTTCCGACGATTCGGAAGACTCGCTGGATTCGGCGGAGCTGTTAGATTCAGAAGAGCTAGATTCAGAGGATTCCTCAGGTGATTCAGAGGTGGCATCGTCCTCTTCAGGTGCTGCGGTAGTGATGACGTCATCGTCGTCATCTTCGGGAGCAGCGGTAGTGACTTCCTCAGACTCAGGCTCGGGAGTGGTGGGTTCCACAGACTCATTATCGTCGGGAGACTCGGTGGTGGTGGCAGACGGGTCATATTCCCAGTCTAAGTTGACGCCAGTCACCTGCTCTAACCAGTCGTGGTAGTAGCCGGGGCGGACGAAACCTGTAATTAAAGATTTCAGTATAAATCTTCGGTTTTTGTGAATTTAACTTGTCTTCAGTATAAATAACCATAGGTATAAGGTGTTACGAAACAAAATTATTCCATAAAATTCAATCTTTAAGATACTAAAACAGAGGCGAAAGTTGAGGAATAGATACTTACCAGCAGGGAAATCAGTGTGGCAACCAGAATAGGCGACGAAGGAAGTGATTCCGACTTGAGATATTTTACCGTCGACGTCCACCGTGGTCAGGGGGCCACCGCTGTCACCCTTAAATAAATCGAAATTTAGTGTATTACGAACAATAATCATGTTTCAACAGTAATTTCTTACGAGCCACACTGGCAAGATTATTCTCGAATTCACGTGAGCTTCTGATTCTTAACGACAAGCTTTCAAGAATTTCCAATTTCTGAAAATTGTCTTAGTGGATGTCGTTCTCGTTACCTGGCAAGTAGACTGGCTGGTAACGTTGTAGCCACTGGCGCAGATTGTGGTACTCTGAATGATGCTGCTGCCTCCGTAAGCGGCCGAGCAGACGACGTTGGGCGTAATGCGCAGGTACACCCAGTTCAGGTTCTCCGGGGATGAGCCTGAATAAGGGAATAAATAAAGCATACATCTAGATATTTCTTACGAGTATTTTTGTATTGACAAAAAATAATGTTTGGAAAAGAAGTTGTAAAAAGAATTCATCCATTTAAGTTTGACGGGTTTCATGAAAAGATGTGGACATCGATTGCGTTTTAGTAGGAGACACATTTACCTCCAGTCCAGGTATTTCCCCAGCCGCTTGCGATGGCCCGAGCGTTTTCGTAGACGTCGTCCTTACCAGCAGTTCTCTGGAGCCTGATGGGTTGGATGGTGTCTACGAAGTAAAGATGAAAAGTATCAGAAATACAGTACATTAAAATACACAGATTGTAAGGCAAGGAATGTTGAATAAGATAAAATGACTGATGCTGGAAGCATTCATTTGTCTTGTGAAGTGTATAATCTTACCGCTAAAAGCAAGGACCCTGCCGAACTCGAGAAGGCCAATGTCATGGGGCTGGACTACCGACTGTAAACCTTCGTTGTACAGAGGATGGTTGTAATACTTTTCAGTTTCAAATATGGCTGACGGCAGAGTGAGGTTGACAACACCAGCGCGGATCACGATGGTCTCACGACTTTGGGAAAACGAAATATGTTATGAGATACATATATTTAGAGGAGAACTAACTATATCTATATTGTTCATATGAACTTCAACTTTTGAAATTGAAAAATGAAGGCGCAATGCACTTTATTGTTTTCTAGATAATGTCTAGAATTAATTTGAAAACATGACATATCAAAATATTTTAAGAAAAAATTCTACAATTCCTTGCGCCATCACAGACATTTAAGAACTATTTTTATTTTTTTCTTAAACGATACAATAAATCAATTAAGATTGTAAATTTACAATAGACGTAGGACTTACCCAGCAGTGCAGTGAGCAGCAGTGAGACCCCACTGAGAGTGGATGACGGTACCTCCGCAGGCTGACACCTCACCGCCCCAGTCCACGATGCGCAGCGACAGCTGGTAAGGGAACTGGCCCTCCGACGCCTCCCATCCTGACACGATCCGAGATGCACCTATTGACAGACATGACATAAGTATCCTCAAACAGCCTCACATTTATTGAAGGCAGCTAAATATTATTTATGATATGATGGAAGTGTACAATTTACCAAGCGGTATCGGGTTGTTCAGGTAGGAAATCAGATGTGTGTCGCACCTTGTATAACACGTGTACTCAGGTGCATCTGGTTAGGCTGGACACTGACCCCAACATAGCTGGGAAAATCCAGGCAGATGATGATGACGGCAGTGTCTTAAAGTACCTACTTTAAAGTCTCTACTGCCTTAAAGCGATTTTCTTCTTCACATCTTATGGGTAGTGGGTTAACTAGACTTGATAGACTAGTGTCAGAGTGTCTTCTTCCAATTTCACTTAACGGACTGTGAAAGACAACTTTTGGTGTCAAACTAATGTCGGTATACATATTGATAAGAAGGCTTCTCTATTTTTTATTTCATGAAGGTCCAACTGTTATGAGTGAATAAGGGCTTACCTCTAGCAATTTCAGGAAAGGTCAGAAGGCCAGCACCTGAAAGATGAGATAATTAATCTTTTGCGTATTATTTTTTTATGTTATGACCCGTTGATTAAAAATTGCGTAATCTTACACCACGCTATTATTCTACATCTTAGGAATTTTAGGCTATCACGCCTAATGATGTCAATGAAAAAAATGCTATGTAAGGCAACATTTTTGGTTCTAAATATTTATTTATTCATTATTTTATTAATTCAACAATTATTTACAATGTATTTTGTTTTCATCACCAGCAAATATAATAAGCAAATTGTTTTATTAGCAACCAAAATTTTTTAGCCCGGTAAAAACGCCTCGAAAAAAAAAAAAATTTATATTTTATCACATCACTTTTAAAAATGGAGTTATTCCACATCACATTAAAACAAAAAACAATATTTACCGTCGTGCCAGCAACGGCCAATAGAAACACTGCACCCCACATCGCCATTTTCTCTTCAACCAACTAATTTTGAAATAAATGTTCTTTTAGCTTTTATTAATTCAGGGCCGCAAAATTAATAGATAATACACAATGATTGTACGATAACAAATTGATTGTAATCTTAGTAATCAGTTGCTGTGTTTACGTAACTGATATGTTTTGGATTTAGCCAGATGTGGATTTAATCGTGTCCATTATATCAGAGGGTTAGCATTTCTAACAAAAATGGAATTCAGATGAAGGAAACCCTTGACCCAAACCTGCGGTTTCCATTTAAGATACTGCATAATTTTTGGTTCAGACGGATTTCATCAACACAACTATTGTAGCTAAAGGTGCATTCACACCGCAGTCCACTTTTGTGACGAAACAATTTGCAACTTGGTTACATTAGGTAAAGATGATGATGTAACTATGTTCAACCTTAAGAACCACCAAGTCAGTTCATCTTTTGGAGCATAAGAAGGCATGGCTACCGTGGCATATTTTTGTAGGGATCTAAAAGTTAAAAAAAAGATGATACAAACAAAAACGTTACTTGATTAAATAAATTAGTTTTCTGAGAACATCACACGCCGAAGGTACCTAAAAAAAGCACGTGTTATATTTTCAACTCCTCTTGAGATTATAGCCGATGACACTGTTTATTCAGCGGATTTCTTGGATTCTGAGGATTGTGATGACTTGAAAGATTCGGAGGACTTGTTGTGTAGCTTGCGGTAGCGTCGGCGGTCGGGTTGCCCCCTAAAATATGTGCGAGGGGGCGATGGCCGAAACTCGCGTTATTAACGTGAACGGCTACTTGTGGTGCCAAGTCATCTTGCTGACTACATATTCTACCCGTAGTTTATACAACAGGTGGTTTGAACTGTGCACCTAGTTCATATTTTTTAATTATTAAAGTTGTAGATCTTTGATTACAAAAAAACCGTTGCACATGTTAGATACTTCAGTACTTACCTACTTGTAATAGTTATCCTTACTTAGGAAAGTGTGTGCTGTGCGTGGTCGGAGGCTGTCTTTTGTAAAATGGACCTTCAAATAGGGATGATTTTAAGCCTTCTTTGAATTGATGGCTTTTTATCTTCATCTTATCCTATCTTTTATTTCATAAATAAAACTGACATGATAAACATTTAATGTTGTATTGTTGGCCATATGAAAGAAGGTCTATTTACTAAGGTGAGTAGTGTCAGGATTTTTTTAATCTTCCGACGATTCGGAAGACTCGCTGGCTTCGGCAGAGCTGGTGGATTCAGAAGAACTAGATTCAGAGGATTCCTCAGGTGATTCAGAGGTGGCATCGTCCTCTTCAGGTGCTGCGGTAGTGGTGACGTCATCGTCGTCATCTTCGGGAGCAGCGGTAGTGACTTCCTCAGACTCAGGCTCGGGAGTGGTGAGTTCCACGGACTCATCATCGTCGGGAGACTCGGTGGTGGTGGCAGACGGGTCATATTCCCAGTCTAAGTTGACGCCAGTCACCTGCTCGAACCATTCGTGGTAGTAACCGGGGCGGACGAAACCTGTAATTAAAGATTTACAGATTTTTTAAGAATTTTTGTGAATTAAACTGGTCTTCAGTATAAATAATAATGGGTAGGTAAAACATGTATTGAAACTAAATTATGCCATAAAATTCAATCTAGATACTACAACAAAAGGCGAAAGTTGAAGAATAGATACTTACCAGCAGGGAAATCAGTGTGGCAACCAGAATAGGCGACGAAGGAAGTGATTCCGACTTGAGATATTTTACCGTCGACGTCCACCGTAGTCAGGGGGCCACCACTGTCACCCTTAAATGAATTGACATTCAGTTTATTTTAAACAAATAGTCATGTTCCAACAGATATTTCTTATAAGCCACACTGGCAAGATTACATTATTATTAGCCTTAAACAAAGTCATCAACCAACACTATAATCTTAATAACTTAAAGTTTTTAGTCTATTCTCGTGTTCACACAACCTTTGATGCTTGAAAATGAGTTATCAAAACCATTTCCAAGTTCTGAAAATTTTCTTAGACAATATTGTTATCATTACATGGCAAGTAGACTGGCTGGTAACGTTGTAGCCTCTGGCACAGATAGTGGTGCTCTGGACGATGTTACTGCCTCCGTAAGCGGCTAAGCAGTCAGCGTTGGTTGTGATGCGCAGGTACACCCAGTTCAAGTTCTCCGGGGAAGAGCCTGAATAATGACAATATAATCTTATATAATCTATCTATCTATATATATAAAAATGAATTGCTTTTCGTTAGTCTCGCTAAGGATTGCGGAAGGTTTAAAAGGTGAGAAGAGTAGGGTAGAGTAAGGTAGAATAGGGTAGAGTAGGGAAGAACGGGAGCGAAGCCGCACGTGCAAAAGCTAGTATGTAATATAAATACAGCATTCATCCAGATTTTTTACGGATATTTTTGTATTGACGAAATAGAATGTTTGGAAAAAGTTGTAAAAAGAATTCATCCATTTAAATTTGACGGGTTTGAATTTTGATGAAAAGAATTGACATAGTTTGCTTTTTCGTAGGAGAAACGTTTACCTCCAGTCCAGGTATTTCCCCAGCCGCTTGCGATGGCCCGAGCGTTTTCGTAGACGTCGTCCTTACCAGCAGTTCTCTGGAGCCTGATGGGTTGGATGGTGTCTACGAAGTAAAGATGAAAACTATCAGTAATACAGTGCATGTAAATACACAGATTGCAAGGCAAGGCATGTTGAAAAAGATGAAATGACTGATGCTGGAAGCATTCATTTGTATTGTAGAAAAAAATATACTTATTTCAAAATTATTGAGACACAGTAGAATTATGTTAAAGTATGATCTTACCGCTGAAAGTAAGGACCCTGCCGAAGTCAAGAAGGCCGAGGTCATGGGGCTGGACCATCCACAGGAAAGCTTCGTTGAAGAGAGGATTGATGTGATACTTCTGAGTTTCAAATATGGCTGACGGCAGAGTGAGGTTGACAACACCAGCGCGGATCACGATGGTCTCACGACTTTGGCAAAATGAAACATGTTATTAGATATTTTTAGAGGTAACTAACTATATACTATATACTAACTATATACTAACATATCTACATTTTATTCAATATCAATTCAAAGTTTTCAAGTTAAAAAATTAAGGCGCAATGAACTTTCTTGTTTTCTTGATAATGTCTAGAATGAATTTAAATAGCGGGACACCTTTTTCATCCATGGTAAGCTATTGATTAGCTTGTGTTATGGGTGATAACACAACTGATACACTATACTACATATACTTTACACATATACATTTATATATACATATAACACCCAGACCACAGCCAACAATTATTATGCTCATCACACAAATGTCGACCATGCCGGGAATCGAACCCGGGACCCTTAGCTCAACAGTCCGGCGTGGTAACCATTGCGCCATCGGGGTCGTATGAAATTTATTTTAAATAGAATATCTGCAGTCGTTTGCGCCAACCTAGTCGACCATTAGTCCACAGTCACAAGCATATAAAAAATATTTTTATATTTTTCTTAAACGATACAATAAGTAAATCAGTTAAGATTATACATTTACAATAGACTGACCCAGCAATGCAGTGAGCAGCAGTGAGACCCCACTGAGAGTGGATGACGGTACCTCCGCAGGAAGACACCTCACCGCCCCAGTCCACGATACGCAGCGACAGCTGGTAAGGGAACTGGCCCTCTGACGCCTCCCATCCTGACACGATCCGAGATGCTCCTATTGACAGACATAACGTCGGTATCATCAAACTGCTGTACATTTATTTATGGCTATTATTAATGATATGATCAAGAAGCAGTATCGGGTTGTTCAGGTAACTGGGTTGAGGAAATCAGATAGGCAGTCGCTCCATGTAAAACACTGGTACTTAATCAGGAGCATCTGGTTAGGCTGGACACTGACCCCAACATATTTGGGAAAAGCCAGGCAGATGATGATGACGGTAATGTTTGAAAGTACCTACTTTAAAGTCTCTTATGACCTGCCTTAAAGCGATTTTCTTCTTCACATTTTATGGGTAGTGGGTTTACTAGACTTGATAGACTAGTGTCAGAGTGTCTTCTTCCAATTTCACTTAACGGACTGTGAAAGACAACTTTCGGTGTCTAACTAATTTTGGCATAATAGGTCTAACAATACTTAAAATGCACCATATTATTACAGGTCATCTTGTACATTCTAGGGACCACAAAAAAAGGTAGATTATTCAACACCTAGCGTTCAACGATCTAGCGCCTTCATAGAAACCGGCGTTATGCGTACAATTTGGCGACTGTGAAGATAAATTTAATAAAATATGTTCCTGTTTTCATGACTTTTTGTATCGTAAACATGATCCTTAGCATGTTCTAGATGACCTGTAAAACTATGGTGCACTAGTATTGTTGGACCTTATAGATGTTGATAAGAAGGCCCCTCAATTTTTTAATTACATAAACGTCCTTGTATAATTGTTATGAGTGAAAAGATGAGTGATATGTGTAAAGGCTTACCTCTAGCAATTTCAGGAAAGGTCGCACTGGGTTCAGCCAGCACCTGAAAGATTTAATAATAACCATATTCATCCCGAAACAAAATAATGTAAATGAGATATCAAGGTTCAGCTACAAAAAAAAGGCGTGGCGTCAGCTTGCAATTCGTGGAAGTGCGACAAAGGTGTTTATAATAATTTTCAGAGATATTAAGTACTACGTCTTAGAATTTTAGGCTGTACCTACGCTTAATGACATTGACAATAAAAAATACTAGGTACCTACGGCAAGGTGCAATAAATTTTTGGCACAAAACTTTAAAATTGCTCAAACTCATAAGCGCGCGTTTACAATGTGTCGTAAGGTTAAATGTGGTCGTGTCGGATTGCCGTCTCATCGGATTATGAGAGTGAGGGAATAGAGAGTGCACCTGTCTGTCTGCGCGAATGCTTGTGCACTATAATATATCCTGCGCAGCTGGCTGATCTCCATAAAAGAGACAATCGGCCTGGATGCCATCATCATCATCATCATTTATGAATTAATTTAATAAGTTTCATCACCAGCAATAATAAATAAGCAAATTGTTTTTGCAACCACTTAGGTACACTACAATAACTTTTGTTTGGTAAAACTTGGTAAAAACGCCTTGGGAAATCTGTAATGCTCTCAAACTGATTAAAAGGTTTTAAAAATGTTTTTAACACAGCACTTTTCCTGCCTATCTAAATGCATGCAAAATGAAGTTTTCCCCATCATATTATCCACACATTCAACCCTCGAAATGTTCATGAATATATGTAGGTATGTTCATATTTACCGTCGTGCCAGCAACAGCCAACAGAAACACTGCACCCCACATCGCCATTTTGTCTGCAACCAACTAATTTAGAAATAAATGTATTTTTAGCTTTTATTAATGCAGGGCCGGAAATTAATAGATAACACACAATGATTATTGATAAAAAAATGATTTTAATCTTAGTAATCGGTTTTATGTAACTGATATGTTTGGGATTTAGCCTGATTATAATGATGTACGATATTGGTGCAGATGCATCTACAAAGCAGTTCATTTTTATGAAACAGCACTTTGTAACTCGCACGGACGTAAATAAGGAGGGGTTTTTCCCATTCATATCTATCTTATTGTCAAAAACGATAGTTGCTGTGGAGTATGTCCGTCTGTACTTGCGTGTTATATTCGTAGGCGCAGGCATTTGTTTATACTCTACTGACCCATACCGGGCTGCGGGTTGTTCGCAAGAGTTACCGTGGCCCTGGCACACAGGGATCTCCCAAAGGAGCATAGTGGGTTTTAGTCAGTAAGAGCCTGACACATTGGATGATTTACCACGAAAAAAAAAGCAAAGGCTCTGGTTTTGGGGACACCCCCTCCCACATCCGTGGCAACTCAGTTACACAATGTGCGAATAGGCTCTACCTACTGAATAAATTAAATAATTAGATAATACAGTTAATAAAAAAAAACACGCTTTTAGCACGCACTAAAAATGTCAAACAGCCAGTCCGCCATCTTGGGGAGGCCGCCATATTGCATTTGTAATGACCTTTCTTAGCTAGTCATGTATTGTCATCAAATCGAAGACCGGGAAGTGGGTCAAATCAAGATTTTATTGTTACATACATTGTTAGTCACAACACAAGTGAAACTAATGTAAGCGTATTCAAAAAGGAACAGAATTTGTATGAAATTATCTACCAAATAAACTAACTGGAACTTATTCGTAGGTGGTGAAACAGGCCTTTAGGCTGCTGTTAATAGCTATCCAAAAAAAAAAAAAACAATGATTCAAACACAACAGTTATTTTATTGAATAAATTAGTTTTCTGAGAACATCACGTGCCGAAGTTATCTGAACGTGGCATATTTACAACTCCTCCTGAGTTGTACAATGACTCACGACGATGATAGTCGATGACACTGTTTATTCATCGGATTCATTAGATTCTGATGAGGAAGATTCTGAGGATTGTGAAGACTCAGAGGATTCAGAGGATTCAGAAGATTCGGAAGACTCTGGGTCCTCGGGAGATTCTGGAGCCTCAGTAGTTTCATCCTCAGGTGCGGCAGTGGTAGTAGGTTCATCCTCAGGGGCCTTAGTAGTGGTAGGTTCATCTTCAGGGGCCTCAGTAGTAGTAGGTTCTTCCTCTGGGGCCTCAGTAGTGGTAGGTTCATCTTCAGGGGCCTCAGTAGTAGTGGGTTCATCCTCAGGAGCCTCAGTAGTGGTCGGTTCAGGAGCAGCAGTGGTAGGAACAGCGAAATCCCAGTCGAAGTCAATGCCGGTCACTTGGTAGAACCAATCGTGGTAATAGCCGGGACGAACAAAGCCTGGAAAAAAAACATTTTATTTTTTGCATGCCTATTGAAACAGTTTATTATCATATCAATCATGATAAATATACTTTTTTACGTTTGTGTAGATATTATCTAAGAAAAGATAAAATATTTGTTACCAGTTTACTTACCAGAGGGAACACCAGCATGGCATCCTTGGCGAGAGACGAAGGAGGTGACTCCGACCTGAGTGATGAGGCCATCTTCATCAATTGTGGTCAGGGGACCACCGCTATCACCCTGTCAAATGGAAGACAACAATCAGTCTACAGACATATTCCAACTGAGTTTTGTCAGATTTATGTTGAGGTGCAAGTAGGAATAAAGTCCTCTACTGATGGGATTAAGCTAGGATTTTAAAAGATTAAGGGCCAGTTTTACAGGTCACGGGTAGCCACTATCTACCAGATAAATTAAAAAATGGATCAGAATTTGTATGACACTATCTGCCAGATAAACTATCTCGAACTTATCAGCTACTTGTGAAACTGGCCCTAAATAGCTCCCATATTGCCTCAGTTCTCACACGGCAAAAAAATATTACTCAAATATGGGTTTTCTGTTCGTTATTTGGTTCTCCATGGTTTTCTGTCACGTTGTCAATGGAAAGTATATCTAAATAGTAATACACAAATCTCATATTAGATTGTCATTAATTTTAAAAGGTAGGTCCAGAGGCTATAGCGAGTGTAGAGGTGTTTCCAAATGTATGTAGGTATTTAACTTTATGAAAATCGGTCATACCTGGCAAGTAGACTGTGTAGGACTGTCAGCTCCTCTCGTGCAAATGGTAGAAGGGGCGACGATGGCGCTGCCACCGTATGCTGCTGAGCATTCCTCGTTGGAAGTCAGCCTCAAGTTTACCCAGTTCAGGACCTCAGGGGAAGATCCTGAATAAATATAACAAGTGAATGATTAATAATAATAGGTACGACTTTTCTCAAATAGCTGTGCTATATCTAAAATGATATTTTAATTCGATAAATCACGTCAACATAATGTAATTTGAAATGTCTTTCCATACGTGTTCATCGTCTCTCCTAGCGTTTACGATTGTAGAATCAGACATCTGGGCTTCGCCCGCAGGGCTTCATTCTTCATGACACGTATTTAAAAAAAACGTATCTTTTTCGTGATAACGCCGATTATCGCTAATATCGCCAACAAATAAAAAAATATTTACATTGTACACCAATTTAAATTACAAAAGAAAACTAAATATAGGAAAGGTACAGGTAAACGATCTCTTACAGAAAACCTTCGAAAGGATCGAGGTTAGCTGATAAACAGTACATATTTAAACTAACATAGGTACATAAGTTAAGAAGATATATCTGTACATACCGCCAGTCCAGGTGGCTCCCCATCCGCTGGCGGTGGCTAGCTGACCGGCGTAGTTTTTGCTCATGGAGGCGGAGTTCTGAATTCTGATAGGCTGGATGAGTTCTATGAAGAAAGAGATTATTTAATCAGAACATCTTAGTACGATCGATTCTTGCACTTAGATTTGAAGATATACAGGTTCACTTGTTTTTTTTTTTTTATTAAGTAAAGATCTAGCATTATGGTCTTCCCAGGTTGCGACTTGTTCGCAAGAGTTACCGCGGCTCTGGCACACAGGGACCTCGAGAAGGAACATCTCCAGCTGCACCCTCAGCGGGAGGGGGAGGGGTCATTTAATGATTACCCAGGAAAAAAAAATCTAGCGTTATGCAAATAAACCAGATGGCGTGGTGGTTAGTGAACCTGCCTGCCACGCTATAGGTCGCGGGTTCGATTCCCGCATAAGTCAAACGTTTGTGTGCATGAACATAGGTGTTTGACTTAGTCTGGGTGTTTCTATGTATAATATGTATGTATTTACAAAAGAAAAGTAATTAAATTAAACGTACTTAACGTTTATCAGTTGTCTAGTACCCATAGTACAAGCTCTGCTTAGTTTGGGACTAGATGACGTTGTGTGAATGTGTGAGGGATATTATATTATATATTATATTTTACTAAAAGGTATCATGATCGCAGCAATGCGAATTGACATATCTATACATATGTGAAGATATTTTTGTTATTGACCAGTATTTAATTAAAGATAATATTTATTGTCTATTTACTTTATCTTGGCGTTTCCCGAAGCATTTAGTCAATTCAAAATAGGATCAAAATATAGGTGCTTTCCATGGAATCTTGTCCCAGCCAAATGGAGTCGGGACGAAGGTACTGTTCGAATTTATGAACCATTTATAATAGGGAATATGCATGTAATTTTTTTATTCACTAAATTAATACACTTTTAGCTGTAATAAATAAATATGAAAGAATTTTTAAAATACAATTTATCGACAAGAAGTTGTAAAGCTTCAAAACTGCTAATAAGAAAGAAAAGTCCGAGTCTAAAATTTACGTCACAACTACACACGCCCGTAAGGCTGTCATAGAATATAGCGTTTTGGTGAGAGGGACAGGTATACTTGTTTAAAATTGTTATATCTCGTTTGTTTTTCTACTGATTTCGATACTTTTTTCACAGTTAGTATTCTATTTCTGTATATTTATTGATAAACTAGTTAGATCGCAAATATTTTTTTATGCATATTCCCTATTCATGATTGAATGTATGATTAGGGTACGATGGAACTGACATACGCTATGCGTAAAAGTTCCTTTAAAATAAAAGAAAAAGAAAGGGTCTAAATATAAAATCTTACCGCCAAAAGTGAGAGATCGGCCGAACTTCAGCAGACCGATGTCGTTAGGCTGAACGGTGCCCGCCATGATCTCGCTGTAGAGGGGGTGGTTGAAGTACGTGGTGGTCTCGAAGATCTCCGACGGGCGGGTCAGGTTGGTAGTACCAGCGCGTATGACGATCGTCACACGGCTGGAAGTGAGGTAACGTAAGACCATATTACGATACATCCAAACCGGCCACCAGACAATATAAAAAATTATAGGCCTGTTTAGCTTGGCACGTATTTATTTATGTCTGGAAGTGTTTGTATATATTTTATGTACTTGCAACACAAAGCTTAACAAAGCTTTCGCAAGATGTGAAAGGTGGAATATTAACCTATCGTCAAGTAGAACAAGATTGAAGCATTTGAAAGTGGTTAAAAGTGAAACAAAATGATAGATTATAGTAGGATTCCTCCTACTATAAACCCATTAACCTAGCAAAAAATGCTTGGGAAGTCGATGGAGTAAGAAAAAGTAAGAAATTAATTATTATTTTTTTGGAGTCTATTAAAACACGGTGACTGGCAAAACTAGAAGTTCTATTGAAAAAAAGTTTAATATAAAAGTTACTGATAAATATGATAATCTATGATAACAGATAGATCCTAAATACTAAAAATTCCAAACAAAATGTTTCCTCATTAAAAAATTACAATCAAGTGTCAACTTACTTAGCAGTACAATGAGCAGCCGTCAGACCCCACTCGGCGCTGAGTACGGATCCTCCGCAGCCGAACACGGAACCGGCAGGGTTCACCATACGGAGAGACAGCTGGAAGGGGAACTGACCTTCCTGGGCCTCCCATCCTGATACAATACGGGATGCCGGCACTGTGGAAAAATGAAAAGTTGAAATTAAAAAAAAAACTTAAAGCTGTCGTTTTTTTTTACTGACTGTGTGGAACTGGGAGACACATCTTCATCTGCCAAATTTAATTTAGGTTTCCGAACCATCAAACCTAATTCAATTCAAATTATTTCAACAGTTTTGAACTACGATACCACAAATTTTCGTCCAAGTTTATGTATGCACTTTAGTTTTCTTTGAAAGCAACCCCATGTTAAAAAGCTAGTAAGTTATTTTGTACTTTAGAATTTTGAGAATAAATCTAATAACACTTACTTCTTACATCTTCAGGGAATGCGAAGTTGGGATCGGCAACAGCCTGAAAAAAAATGAAAATTAACTAATAAGAAAATGAACGCTACAGTGCCTATAAGTGCATGTAATTAACTAAGTATTCCTCCGATTAAAACTTCAACAACAAATTAAAAATTTGTGACTAGCTGGCTGTCTGGGTTTCACCCACGATCGATAGTATACTAGCTCTTCCCCGCGATTATACCTGCTGCCCTAGCGAACTACTTCCAGCACCAGGATAAGTAGACTATGTCCTTTCTCAGGCTCTAGATCTGCGGTATATAACTACCAAATTTTATTTAAATTAGTTCAGTAATTTTGGCGTGAAAGCGTGACAGAAAGAGTTACTATCGAGTTAATATATAGAGTTATAAGAGTTACTACTATATTGGGTGACTGGTAATTAGTGACGGATATTTAAACAGGTGATTGTACTCATGATTACAAACAACTTTCTTGAAGAAACTTTTTTGTAATCTTTTTTATCATTACAGCAAAATTCAATCGCCCGATCAGCTGTTAGCGGCGAGGCCCCGCGCCCGCGTTTTCGTTATTTTGCTATAATGATAAAAAAAAAGTTTCTTGGGGAAAGTTGTTTGTAATCATGAGTACAATCACGTGTTTAGACATCGGTCACTAATTACCAGTCACCCAATATATATAATATGAGTACCTAAGGAAGTAAGTATAAGGATGAAAGACACAATTATTCACTAGATCCAGAGTTTACCCTCTGCAACCTCCTAATCTTTGTTTTAAAATATTTGTAAAGTCTAGCTTTTTCCCGTCGATTCGCTTACGTCATATAAAAACAATTCGTGTACTAAATGTAAGTATGTGTAAACAATTGTTGACTAACCTAAATAAATAAATAAATATTTAATAAAACAAACTGGTTAAATTACAATATATTCTATTTGAGTATAAATTATATTCATTACTTACTTTACTTTTAAACAATTATAAAATACTTTAAACTAATTAAATTAAATATACTAATAAACAGCGTCAAAAAACTCATCTTCATCGCTGCCACCCGCTAGTGTAACTAACAGGCTAGCAGCATTGTCACGTTGGATGGACGAATATGCAGAAGATGCATATTACAATAAAGAAATAATTTTTAAATATAAGTTGAAGCGTGAATAAATACAATATTTACCGTCGCCACTAGAGCAAATATAACCACAGCACCCAACATAGTGTTCCTGCACTGTCAACTGATTAAACTATATTCCTTTACACCCTACATATATAAATTCAGAGTCTAGTATTAAAAGATAACTTAAAGTATTAATTATCACAATCTAATCTTTTTACTCGATATGTCTTTGGGATTTACCAATTTATGACTTTACTCCGCGGGTGTACTTACCTAGGTATATGTTGTTATCAATGGGGTTGTGTATCTGTTGTTAGTATTTAATATAAAAATATAAAGAAAATTGCATCAATGGTCCATCATATTGATACAATTCGGATAATTATAAGCTATTTGATTAAGACGCATCCCACCTAAAACATAAATATAAATAAAAGAGCCGAGTTCAATATAAAAACGCCTACAGTACCTAAGCTTCGCTGGAAAAAAAATGGAGATCTTAGGGTATAACTAGACCAATCGATCGATTGTCGATAGATGGCATGTATCGACTCTGATCGCTAGTTTCCACTATTCTGATCGCGACGACAAATCCATTGTACCATGGTGGCGCCATGATGGCGTCGATTGACGGTCGATCCATAGGTCTAGTAACGCCCTAAATAAGCTGATTTGGCAGTAATATAACTTATAGGCTACTTTTTATCCATGTACGGGTAGTTGTTCCCGTAACCATCAGTCGAGACTCTTCAATCTCTTAGACAATTCCAAATTCAAATCAAAGACTCCGAAGAGTCAATCGAATCCGTAATAGTATTTTATTCTTGGCCCCATAGTATATAAACCTATCCATTCTTGTCAAGAGCTCACAGTGGTTTCTGACTCGCGTATCATTACACGTTAACAATTTACTTTTTTTTAAACTCGTAACTAGTAAGTGTTGATGTACAGACGCCAGCAAACCAAGCTACTGTCAAATGTACAATCTGTAAAAATAGATTCTCAACCTTCATCATCGTCATCATCATCTTTAGCCTTTTGATCGTCCCACTGCTGGGGACAGGCTTCCTCTCACGCTGAGGATCTCTGAATCCCTAAGGATTCTCAACCTTATCGCTCATTTTTTAATTGATTGGAAAAAAAATATAGTTTCGTAGCAGGTCAAAAAGAAAAAAACGATGGACTGAATTTTAATTTGAAGTATACAATCTTCTAATTGGCATTAACGATTAGTATGATTGTTTAGGCGTTAAATATCCGTACATATCTTTTGAGGATACTTTAATCCTATAAAGATAATGAAAGCAGCGATAAATTATTTGTATGAATTAAATCATTTTACATAGTGAATACATATCGACCATAATACCGACCAATAACATTCGTCAGGCAGGCTTGGGTGAATGCGCGGGTCTGTGGGCGGTGAGTGTGGGTAGCTCATCGTCCGTACGTCTAAGGACGACAGGCCCGTGTCGGCGGCGCGTTCTGTTCCACGCGCTCCTCGAAGAGATGTCAGCAACATAGGAGGGGCCCTAAAGGGTCAGCGGGAGGGGTCATTTGAAGATTTCCCACGAAAAAGAAAAAAAAAGGCAGGCTACTAATTTATTAAATGGATCCCGATAACACCCATTATCATATCACATTAATAATTTTACGCACCCCACATTCTTATAGCTAAAGCTATAACTTACGGTAGATTTAAATGTGAACCCTAAGAATTAAAGATGTATTTTGGTTGGTTTACAAAAATTAATAATTTGAGGCCTTAAACTACTTACTCTCGCGAGGTAAGATAATACTCTAAATATGTCAGCATAGGGTTCAATGTCCAAAATGACTAAGCAGAAGACAAAACGAGCCTTTAAGCCTTTTTTTGAGTGGGAAATGATCGAAAGACCTCTCCCGCTGTATGTGTAGCTGAGGGGGTTTGTCAAACTTACTGAATAAAACCTATTTTTGAACCTTCTGGAGACCTTTGTGTGCCAGGGCCCCGGTATCTCTTGCAAACCATTCTGCAGCCCCGGCAGGCAAATGAACGAGCCTTAAAAAGGCTCGTTCATTTGCCTTCAATTGGTCCATGAAGACATGACAAGATCATTTGGACACCTAAATAATAAAACTGAAAAACTACAGCACCTAAAAGGTCAAATGATTTTGTGAAAGTTGAAATACGCCATTTATCCGATAGATGGCATTTTTGGAAGATGCTGGAATGGGAATGCTTTATTTAGGACTACCTATTTGCCGCGATACCACTCACCACCCGAAGGAACTACTTCCCGTACCAAGGCAAATAGTAGCCTATGTCCTTTCTCTTAACTCTAGACTATGTGTCTACCATATGTTATTTACATCGGTCCAGCCGTTCACGCGTGATGGCATGACCAAGGGAAATAGGGATTCTTTTTTATGTATAGAATAGATTTTGATGATCAACCAGGGGATAGAACTTGTTTATTTAGATAATAATCTAAAGGAAATATCAATGTAGGTGAATTTAAAAATATTCCACTTTATTTTACTTATGAATAATAGCAGAAACAATACATCAAAACATATAACGACATGCATGACGTCAAATAATACGATAAAATGTTAATCCGTTAATAGATTTGTCATGAGGCGATTGATTCGTGATTCTTGTTTGGAAACTCCTAATCGTTTTTGCCAATTTTACAATAGGTAATTCTTGTTTCCGCTATCGGCAGCCTGGGTTCCGGAACGTCAGCACTAACAACGTATTTTCGAAATTGTTTATCATCATCATCACAGCCTTTTTATCGTCCCACTGCTGGGCACAGACCTCCTCTCACTCGAAGAAGGATTGAGCGTTAATTTTTTTTTTTTCGTGTGAAATCATCAAATGACCCCTCCCGCTGAGGGTGCAGCTGGAGGGAGTGTCAGACTCTTACTGACTAAAACCCACTATGTTCCTTCTGGAGGTCCCTGTGTGCCAGGGCCGCGGTATCTCTTACGAACAACCCGCAGTTTGAGCGTTAATCAAATCAAAGGTGAAGGAAAACATCTCGAGGAAACCTGGACTATAAAGTCGAAATTGTTTAAAAATTGTGAAATGTTAGCAAACAGTTTTTATATTAAGATAACAGACAATTTATTACTGCTTTGGAAGATATGGATCTCTTATTGGCTTATTAAGTAAATAGACAGACAGCCGTTATATTGAGTCTTCACATCCATAGTCTAGATTAAGAAGAAGGTCGTTGTGCCCTTGTGGTTAAGGCACCAACCTAGTATGAGTTAGTACTGTAGAGACGTGACTGCTTGAGCTGCACTGTTTCGAGGTATCGACGTTCCAGGATACGATTAAAGGAAACTTCTGATATACTTTCATTGACTTGACTACCTAAATATCAAAAGACTAGCTACTTCCTTTTATACGATTCCATATTTAATTGATGTTCCGGCCAGACCCACAATGTTGAGATGTAAGGAAGTTATATCTCTACAGTACCAATACAAATTTTCTAAGTCACGACTAGTGTCTCGACGCTTAGCTTCGGGACGACTAGTTTCGGGACGCATAGCTTCGAGAAATCTTAAGCTCGGACGTCTAGCGTCGGTAAGCCTTTTTTTTTTTTTTTTTTTTGGCGCTGGGAAAAAATGCTATTACGCATCCCCTCCCCATCGGGAGCGTCGGTAAGCCTAGCGGCGGCATCAAAACACCAAGTACGAACGATTCTTGCACTTAGATTTGAAGGTTTACAGGTTCACTAAACTTGTTTTTATTCATAAATCAAAATTATGATCTGCTGGGGTTGCGGGTTGTTCGTATGAGTTATCGCGGCAATGGCACACAGAGACCTCCAGAAGGAACGTAGTGGGTTAAGTCAGTCAGAGTCTAGCACTCCCTCCAGGTACACCCTCAGCGAGAGGGGTCATTTGATGATTGCCCACGAAAAAAATACTGAAATGACGCATATCTACATCTCGAGGTGGATGATACTGCAGTAGGTACTTGGGAAAACCCGCCACAATCAGATTGAACTATGTTTGTACATAGCGCACGAATTATGCCAAACGATGCCTAAATATTGCATGCTAACCGATAGCAATATCACCTTAATTACCTGTCATAATCAGGTAAACTTTTTTATTTTCCTTAAAATAATGCGTCAGTAAACTCTTAACCTAGCCTATGTTTATCGAGGATAGTGTAGTTTCCCAACAGTGGAAGAATTTTTTGAATACATCTCGAGGAAACCTGGACTGAAATGGCCAACCCGCATTGAGTAAGCGTGGTGATTAACGCTCAATTATCGGTCCTGCATCTGATCTCTCTCCGCTAGTGTGTCATCCATCGGACTATGAAGGTTAAGAAATCAAGGGTGAACCATGTCACTATTTATAATTTGTCTCTTTCGACATGAACTCACTTAGAACCGGAAGAATTCTGGCGTGGTCAGAACTCAAATAAGTACTTTAGTCCCATAACACATAATATGTGTACATGTACTCTCTCTATTTCGTATTCTCATAGCCTGATGGGACAGCAATCCGATATGACCGCAGAGTGATCAGGCGCAGGACCGCAGGATGCACCGGGGAATATCAGACACTAACTTCCAGACTCCGGGCTGTTTCTTGGGAATGTTTGTTAAAACTACGCCACCGCTACGCTATTTTCGCCCTATCCGAAAATCGATCCCGAGACCCAATGCTCAGTAGTCGCGCCACGCGACATCTAGTCCCACAAAGCAGGGGTACGTACCCTGATAACACCAATTTCTTATCACATAGGCGTAAGCTGTTTCATGATCATAAATAATTCATCTAATTAATAGTAAGGTTAATTTAGATATTTGAATGTACATAAACTTACAACAAGCAGAAAATTGGTGTAATTGTTCGAGCTTGTTTTAAATTCATACCGAATTTAAAGGCAACAAACAGGCAGAAACGGTTGTGAACATTGTCTTTTAATATGAATATGTGAGGATATAGCATTCTAGAGAGTTTCTAAGAGGCAATATTACACCTGCATAACATCAATACTTATAATTTTTAAATGTTTTTGTTGCTACTTCACAAGTAAAATATACACAGGCGCATTACATAGATTACAAAGGATTAAAAGATAAATCATTTCCTTTGATAAACTTGACGATAATACCAGTATTAGAGCTATTTTCGTTGCCCTGCTTATCCAGTTCATCCACTACGTCAATAGGCAGGCAGATAATTAAAGTATTCTAATTATGATATGGCGCGAGTTTAATCTTATTTTCAGTAGCGATATCTAGTATCAGACTGCTTCTAAATATTTTCATTATTCTGGTTCGTTGATCGTATAAATGAGGGTCGATTCTAGACTTATAATAATTTGTTTTTATTATTTTATAGCATCCCTAAGCCGAAGATTGTTTTGCGTGATGCTGTAGGTTTTTTTTTTTAATGAAGCACATAATTATTGTAAAATATTTAAATGTAGTCTCTTAGTACAATTTTCTTTTAATTCAGGGTCTTGAATTAAAAATAAAGTCCCACATCCTTAATATCATATCAATATTTTCGTAACTTTTCATTTTTTTTTAAGGTAGAATACTTTTATTTAGGTACATTAAAAAAATGCTATAGGTTAGGTTATTTAATAAAACCCTGGAAAATGATGGGTTTATTTTGTCAGGGAAGATTGGTGTGAGCTGCTGATTTTCTTGTTCAGATCGAAGGCTAATTTTATTTCAAACTGAAGCTCTAGGCAGAAATATATGACTATAATATAAATATATGACGATAGGTACTTGTGCTGCCGAAGTTTCATGAAATCTAATTGAAGGAAATGTATAACTGTATAACAAACGGCATCGGGATAACACTGAATTATGTCAGCAATGATAAATAAAACGATCAAGTCATGCAGTTACTGTTAATTGTTTGTTTCTGTATTCTGTAAACGCGCGACTGCAGTCATTCTGTGATTGATTTGTAGGCATTGGAATTTCATTTCTATTGAATTTAGTTTCCATTTTATGTGTTTTGCGATCCGGGGATGGGCTTTTCAAAACTTATATACACTATCTCCCAAACCTTATAAATCGGAAAGAAGTACATTATTGCATAGAGATCTATTCATAAAGCCATTACAGTGCTTATCCTAAAGTGAACGTTTGAAAGAAGTTTTCCTATCTCAAAATTTTGTGTAATATTTTTATAATACGTTGGAATATGGTTAATTGCACCCTATAAAAAGAAAAAATACGTTACAAATTACACTGGTCAGGTAATGGTGGTCTTATCCGATCTATTAAGATTGACACGATGACACGACGAAGTTAATACATGTAATTGAGTAATATATAAGGAATAGGAATCATTTTATTGACATGAACGCAAATAGGTCATAAACAAAAAGTAATATAAGAATGGTCTATGACTTTTTAATTATCTCTCACCTCTCCGTGATACGTTGCAATTGGTTTTAGAAATTCATTATAGTATTATTTAATAAAAGCAGTTTAAACATATTCAGGTCCTTTATTTTTTAATCAAAACATTTTTGAATACAAATGCGTTTTGTTAATACTTAATTTTATTGATAAATCTTCACGTCCTCTCCCCGTGTTTCCAGAGCATCTAACGTTTCGCTGTCTTCCTGCGCCTGAGCATTAGTATTGGTTACCTCATCGTCAGCAACTGCACTCCTGTCGAAGCTGATACCGGTCACCTGGCGGATCCAGTCGTGGTAGTGACCGGGGCGGGTGAAACCTTTACACAGAAAATTGATTTTTGAATACATTACAGTAGTGAAAGTTAAATAAACTTCTAATAATTTGCACGTGTATCTAAGATTATGACGGAAAGAACGATAGAAAAAGAGTTAATTGTATGCCTCATTGCAAGTGTGGGGAGCAGAAAGGAGTGCTAAACTGTTACTGACTATAACTACAGCCCACGTGTCTTCTGAAACTCTTGGTCTTGAGCACCTAGGTTCTAACTTTTCACAGTAACTTACTGTACTTGTAAGAGCCTTTGTAACTCTTTCGAACGATCGCGCAGTCCTTGCAAGCTTTCGCCGTCCCCAGGGCATTATTTATGCTAACATCTCTTTGAGGCGCAGAAATGAAAAGAGTATCAGTTTGCAGTAACTTAGATTGGATACAAATAAATAATAGTAAATACAACTACCTACACTTCTCAGTATTTATTATACAAACAGTTTCTCTCGCGTCTCCGGGGATAGTGTAGCTTCCAAACAGTGAAAAAACTGTTTAAATCGGTCTAGTAGTTCCAGAGCCTATTCGATCCCAACCAACAACTAATCCAATCTTTCATTTTAGGTATAATTTTAGTATAGATTCTATTATCATCAAATATTAGCCGCCAATCCAAACGTCCCCTATGTATGTGTCTCACCTCCAGGCAAACCAACGTGACATCCAAATCCAGACGAGAATGAACCGATTCCAATTTGAGTGGCCACTCCATCAGCCTCGACCGTGGTTAGTGGTACACCGCTGTCACCCTGGAACCAATAAGGAACTTAGCTGTTTAGGTAAATGGAGTTTCGCATAAGAACTATGATATAATGGTCTTCGAAAAGTTTCAATCTGCCTGTTTCAACACCTACGAATAAGTTCCCGTTAGTTTATTTGGTAGATAATTTCCTACAAATTCCATTTTTGAATTTATTCGGTAAATAGTGGCTATTCGGACATTGCGAAACTGGCCGTTAATATGATAAATATTTATAGCTGGATTTTGTTTGAGCAAGGCGATTTGCGTGCGGTATGTGAAAATATGTGGGAGATAAATAGGCCAATATTAAGTTCTACTTTATAAAACCTTATTTCACGTCTAGATCAAGATGAACCCACAATTAGATGCAATTGAATTAAATTATCTTCTAAATAAAGGTTTTTAAGAGAATTTACGATTTTATCGTATCTTATCGTTGGAGCTTATATTCTTACCGCACAAATAGACTGGCTGGTAACGTTGTAAGGTCCGGCGCAGATGGTAGTAGGCCTAACCAGGTAGTTAGAGTTGTACATGAGCAGGCACATGAAGTTCGATACACCCGTTAGGTGCACCCAGTTCAGGATCACGGGAGTGGGACCTAATAAAAAGTAAAAAACGAAAATTACTTTGAAGGTCCGAAAAAGGAACCGTTAAAAACTTTATAGAAGTGATGCCATTGAAAATTGGCAGGTTCATTTTATAAAACGCAGCCTCCATAAACGCCAACCCTTCACCACTTCGTATGTGTTTTCTACGGGAAGAAAAAATGGTGGAGCAAACTCCCCAGTGCTGCAAACTGAACAGGAATTTAAGTACCTATAGCAATATTGAAAAAGTAAGTACATAGTTCAAGAAGGGTTGCCAGCGTACTCACCGGTACGTTTTTTTTGTAGTAACAAGTAAGATATTGAACATGCTTTCATTCACGTCACAATAAGTTAATCAGTGTAACAAACTTACAATTCTCTTGAACGCAAGTCCAGGTGGTTCCCCAACCGCTCGTGGTCATCAGCACACTGCTGTAGTCACGGTCCCTGTCGGCAGAGCGCTGGATTCTGATCGGTTGAATGTTGTCTGAAAAATATTCGTAGGGTTCCGATTAATCCTGTTGGGACTGCGGGTTGTTCGCAAGAGTTACAGCGGCCCTGGCTCACAAAGACCTCCAGTAGGAACACAGTTGGAGTCAGTAAGAGTCTGACACTTTCTCCAGCTGCACCTTCAGCGGGAGAAGTCATTTGATGATTCACCAAGAGAAAAAAGGTGCTTGATTAATTGATTAATCGCAAATAAAATCCAAGTACCACGACTAGTAGTGCTAGTTCATCTGTCTGTTCGCTTTTACGATAAGCGGCTGAAATGATTAGGGTGCAATTAGTTTCGTAATAGAGACGGCTTGAAAGGTTTCAATGGGGGAAGATCACTTTTTATTTAGTAGCGTAAAGTTGTTCTCTCTGGATATTCGGCTCTTGGTTTTTTTGCCAATATGATATCGACGCCTCAGAGTTTAAACGCGTAACTGTGAAGCACATAGCTTTTCAGGAGAATGTCGTAGGAAATCTTCGCGAAATTATCTACCTTGAAACGCAATAATACAATATTAGCAAAAATGTAGTTCCGAGGTTTCCACTCTAAGATGACATACGAAGAAACAAACTTACTGTTAAAAGTGAGGTCCTGGCTGAAGCGCATGAGACTGATATCGTTAGGCTGAGTGATGGGCTGCAAGAAGTCATCATACCCTGGAGGTCTGAAGGTATCGCGAGCCTGCACCACCACACGGGGAGTGTTGCGGTTCACGCTGCCTGCGTGGATCGTGATCTCTACGCGCCTGGTTTGAATTGGAATTTATTATAAAGTTCTTAAATGCGCTGTTTCCATACTGATGATCGTGTCTCTACAGGTGCCTAATCTTTTTATCTTAAACCGTGCTAAAAAAGTTTTATTACCATGTATTCAATCTTAGTAGGTAGTATTCATGTCTTTGGATAAGCTCTCCATAAGAAAAACTACCATTCTGCACACAATATACTTAAGCCAATAAATTAATTTTATCATCATAGCATTTATAGTTTTCACTTTTGATAAAAAATATTTCTCGAATACCTTATACTTATAGATATCCGAAATACCGTTGGCTACCTATCCAGGCTGGAATGCTTCAATACTATTTGAAGGATTGTCTATCATAATAACTTACTGAGCGGTACATCTAGCAGAAGTAAGACCCCATCGCTGGTGGATGATGGAGCCGCCGCAGGCAGTGATGTCGCCCGTCCAGCGGACTGTCCGCAGCCACAGCATGTACGGGAACTGGCCTTCCCTGGCCTCCCATCCTGATACAATGCGGGAGTCAGCTGAGGAAAACAAAGGAAAAAATTAAATGCTTTCTTTCTTTCCATTCAAATTCAAATGTTTATACAGTAAGATCTTAAAGCCTTTTTTTGTCGCTGGGAAAAAATGCTGTTACGCATCCCCTTCCAGTCGGGGGACGGGAGAGGGGTATGTGGGATCTTCAAGCCTAAGGGCCAGTTTCACCAGTTACGGTCAAAGTCTCTGATAGCCTATCAGGAACTTATTTGCCAGATAAACTAAAGCTTTCGGTTTCACAGGTGTCGGATAGCGATATCTGGTAGATAAAGTGTTGGTTAATGGTGAAACAGAAAAAAGTTATCAATAGCCTTCATCTAGTAGATAGCACTATCCGTCAGATAACTAAATGTCACTTTATCCGCAACCGGTGAAACTGGCCCTAAATGTAATTGTATTCTGCCTGCAAGCAGGCTCTTTTATACATTGCCTACATGATTAAATATTTTGCGAACCACTTATCGGCTATAAGTAATTACCTATAAACATTAAAAGATGGATGAAATAGGTATCGTAGCATTTAAAGCATCAACCTTAATGGTAGGGAGGAAGAGAAATATTGGTGTTTAATATTTTACCATTTGAAAGTTCTGGGGATGCCTGAAGAACTTCAGCAGATGCCTGAAACAGATAATAAACAGCAATTTACCTCGTGATAAAACTACTGCAATTCTTTATCGATATTATGTAACATCTTGATGTAGCTTTGATATTTGTTGTACCTAATCTCATGAGTGAGTGATCTATGTTTGTGATCTGCATAGATACACTGTTATATGCTGCTAGATATGACTCCTTACTTAGAGTTCATCAGTTCGTTCGTTCAGTTCATCTTTGTGTGAATTCAAACCGATGAAACGATTTCGATGAAATTTGGTAGAAAGATAGATCATGTTCGGGTGTTAGGAGTGGTTATCGTACTATTACGGGTCACAAGCGAAGTCGCCAGCAAAAACTAGTGCCTTCTAATTATTCACGAGACCTTCTAGGGCAACGTTCAGACACTTTTCAATACTAATATAAATGATATTTACCGAAATTCTAGCTGCTATTGTTAAAATCACGACCGCACCCCACATGACTGGTAATTAATTAGAAAATTAATTAATTACTGAGTAATGATAATGTTCTTATCAAGTAGCAGTTGTAATCTTACTTATTTCTTTTATTCCTGATAATAATAATTATTGTTTTGCGCATCATCTACAAGCCATTAGACTTGTTTCCGAGTGAAGAAAAATAATTACAATTTTTTGGATTTGTAAGTAGGTATTTATAACGCAATGCCTAGAGTGGATTAGATGGAGTCATCAAACCCGCTCTGCTAGAGACTTGGCTGGGGCACTGCCGGAGATTCTTTTCTGATCGGACGAAGTCTTTTGAACACACGCTATTAGGTTTTCCGTAAATTTTTGCTAGAGAACACAAGAAACATTCGCATCAGAGCACCACACACCGGTGGAATCTCGCCTCGAAAAACAGTGGGCCTATCGAATGTACCTGGTTTCTGTAGGAACAGACTAAGGACTCCAATAGCATTTACGACCATCGATGTGAATAGATACTTTCTCTACTAAACATAAGAACTATTCCTTACTCCTACATACAATGGATTCCGAGAACTTTAATTTAGGAGGACCAGTAAATGCTTTTAAAAATGGTCCAAATAAAATTAATATAATTAGTTCACCATTTTTTTCATTGGTAACTTAAAGCTTCGACTGTCAATGTCAAGATTATAATTGTCAGATTGACGTCATTCATTTGATTTTTCTCATGTTTTCGGTTTGCAACCGTCGTGGCGCGCGTTTTTTCTTATTAAATTTCAATTTGATAACACTATAACAGAGTAGACATCTCTTCATAATTTAACTGCAAAAATGAGTGTGTGGCCAGAAGTTACGACTGCAAAGTCGGAAAATCGTCATGAAATCAAATTGGCGGGTGCGGCTATTTCGAAACGTATTTCGGAAAACGGTTTAGACAAAGGTATATTTCAATTAACGAATATCAACCTCCTAAATATCAGTGATACATGTCTCACAGCTATCCCAGACGACATAAGCCGTCTTGTGAACCTGCAGTCGCTGCTGTTATTCGGCAACAAAATAACAGATTTCAATAAAAACATAACCTCTTTGAAGAAGTTAAAAGTACTCGATTTATCAAGGAACCAGCTGAAAAGTATTCCAGAGAGTCTCAACGATATGAAAGAGTTGACGAGTATCAATTTCAGTTCAAACGAAATAGAGGAAATGCCGAAATTCACGGATTTTCCACATTTGCTGACTATTGATGTGTCAAACAACAAATTGACCAATTTCTTGGATTTGGAAAATGCAGTTTTGCCTCATTTGACTGATCTGAAAATCAAAGGCAATGCCATAGATGTGTTGCCCAGCTACATTGTCCGCAGCCTACCATCATTAAAGAATTTCGACATTGGAGATAATCAACTGAAAAATGTTCCTGGAGAGCTGGCCAGCATGGCCAAGCTAAAAGGTAAGCCCTTTAGTTATTTCAAACTAATATGTATATAACACTCTGATTACCCTCATAGAAACAACAGTGTTTAAGTTCAGCAAAATTATCCCACTGCAATGTGTGATTCATTCCAATAGGATATATTTGCTGATGAAATTTTGTAACATGTTGAAATAATTCACAACAAGGAAAGTTGGGAATATAAATCATTGTATTTGTAAAACTTATGCAACTAAAATCAAAGGATTAAAAAAAATATAGGCAATATACTAAATAAAATAAAAACTTTTTTAAAAGCAATCAACTTTAGTTATATAAAAATAAAATATAATAATTTAAAAACAATCTACTAACCTAATAATTAATTACAGAAATCAACCTAAAAGGAAATAAATTTACCGACAAGAGATTCATGAAGCTTGTTGACCAGTGTCGCACCAAACAAATAATGGACTACATCCGTGACCATTGCCCCAAGTCTGACACGACCCTGCCGCCTGGCAAGGGCAAGGGTAAGAAGGGCAAGAAAGAGGAACCAGCTCCGGAAGAAAACGAGTGTGATCTTTGTCATTCCATGAAGATTTTACATGTAGAGGATGACATACAACGAGTTAAGATCATTGAGTCACAGGTCGCTGCAGTCCGTCCGTACATCTTGTGCTGTATTGTAAACGATCTGAGCTTTGATGAGACAAGCTTCAAGAAGTTCATACAGCTGCAGACTAAGCTACATGACACAGTTTGTGATAAAAGGAATATTGCTACTATCGCTACACATGATCTGAATAAGATTGCTCCAGGTTGGTATATTTTTACTTAGCAATAGCTTAGCAAATCATAATTTGGTATGCCTAAACTAACTATGTACTTAGGTACATCTTTGTGGAAAAATTAAATAACAGTTTGAAATTTTGATAATTTTCACAAAATGCTCAAGATCATAATGTTCATAAGAAAATCAGAATGAAAGATATAATTTTAAATTTTGCATGAAATCTGCACATAGGGGTCAACAACGAGATTAAATGCTGTTTGTCCTCGAAAGCATGAGACATGATATTCAGCATTTCAGAGTTTTATCTCTATGAATAAGGGTGCTATAAACATACATATAGCATTAGATACATTCCTCATTTACTACAGAGAAAAATAAATTATGTTTTTTAATTTAAACTTTTACAGGTGACCTAGTATACACAGCAAAGCCTCCAGCACAACTGAAACTGACTCCCCTGTCGAGGCTGCGGCCATACTCCGGAGAGCAGCTGTTCCAACAACTGACGGCAGAGGCAGAAGCACTGCGCAAGGAGAAGAAGAGGAATGTGTACTCCGGTATACACAAGTATGTAAAATTGTCGCCAAACTTAATGGCGGGTCGCAAATAAGTGCCTATCACAAGAACGCATGAGGTCATAACCATCGCGCACGTCTCCTGACTCGCTAATACTTAATAAAATGTCTTCGAAACGACTCGCGCGATATTGCAACCGCCATTAATTGAAATCTTTTGAGGTATCAAAAAGAAAAATCTTAGATTACTTTTATCTTGTTAGTATACATAAGTGCTTATATCCATTCACAAACTACTGAAAAATCAGAAACATAATAACATGGTATGTTTTTTATTGTTATAGATACTTGTACCTGTTAGAAGGCAAGCCCCTGTATCCATGTCTAGAGGATTCCAGCGGTAAAGTCATCAGCTTCCCACCCATCACCAACTCTGAAGATACCAAGGTATGAAATCAGTTAGGAAATGCTGACCTCATCACGTTTTTTATAAAAAAATGTGTTGACGTGTAAAAGTCCTGATTTCAACCTATTTGCAAAATAAATATCATTTATAATTTTTCTGTCCATCGAGTAAGGTATTTATTATATAATATTAGACCTTTATTCTCGAAGCTATATATAAAGTAATAGATCTCCGTCTCCAGAATACCACATATTTCCATGCCAAATTTCATCTCAGTTTGTATAGCCAGTTTTAGTGTGAATGTGTAACAAACAAACACACACACATTTCACATTTATGAAATTAGCAATGATTTTATGTTCATATACAGATGTCTCAAGATAGCAAGTCAATGTTGGTGGAGGTGACGTCACACACGTCGCTTGGTGCTTGCAAGACCGTCATGAACAAGCTGCTGCAGGAGTGCCTGCTGCTGGGGCTGGGGCCTGAGGAGCCGGGCTCCGCCTTCCATACCCTCACTGTGCAACAGGTAACATGTTATTGGGTACTTAATGTGGGCTCTCCACTAAGGTAATAATATAAAAAAATACCTTAAAAATGCTGTCTGTGAAGCGACTTATATGGTAGATACATAATTATATTAGTTTGGCACCACCTATAGAAATTAATAAATTTATTATAAAAACACACCTCCCGAAACAAATTAGGCTGTCGGAACACAGTCGGAACTCGTTATGACAGGATGGTACTTATCCACGGACCGAGCGCGGTAAACGTTTCTTAGTGTTATGATCAATCTACCCGTGCGGCTGTTACTTAGCCACGAGCTTCTCTTGTTTTGAGTAGTTTGTAAACAAATAAAACTGTAATTTTGCCTTCTAAACTCTGTATATTGTGTAATCAGTCAAATTTTTTCTTTAATTTTCAGGTGAAAGTTGTAGATCTAGATGGAAACCTGAAAAATGTGTACCCATCGCGAACTGACTGCGTATACGAAGGCACTAACATTAAGGTAGTTCGGAACAACAAGAAGTAATACGATCATTTTGTTGGACATTTCCTGGAGGCGATAGTTATTGATGAAGGAAGATTTATGTCTCTGTGTTGGACCCAATATTGGTTCCAACACTTCCGCATAGTACTTCCAGAAATTAGCTGTAAAATGTTGGCGTTAATATTGGTGCCAACATTATGTGATGAATTGCTTAATTTGGCACTTCAGTATGAAGTAACAATATAAATGAAGATTGTGGAATTAAGTCAACTGGTTTTTTAAGCAAGGATGTCCCAAAAATATGTTTTCTTATTAAAAAAAAATATCAATTCATTATCCATAGTAGAAAACACTATACATAATATATTCCCCACTCGCATTATATTAACTAAACAGCGCACAAAAAATATTGAAATCTGAATCATATAAAAAATTCTCTATGTATACCAAAGTTGCTTAATGCTACTTATACCTTATTTCGCTAAAACAAGGCTGTCTTCTGTGTCTATCTTTTAATCTCAGTTTAATTGTTGTGCGACTGTGACAGATGATAAATAATCAGTGAACGAACATGGTAACTAGGATTTGATTCAACAAAATTATATCCCTCATTGAAAGACAGTTTTTAATAAATAATGCTAGGTAATAATATTTCCCACAGCAAATTATTCATATTCAAATATTTGCTATGTTGATAAAAAATAATTTTGAATTAATGGTACCTATATTTTGATTGTGTATTCGCCCAATTAAATGTGTTGCTTTGTGTGTTTAAAGTTATTTAGATATTTTATAATTGATTGTAACTAAACCTTTGAGTACTTTAATACCAATTCATGTTTTTTTTTTAATTTTATGACCAAAACGGTTTTAATCATAAAATGTTTTGTAAAATGTATTATTACAAGTCCTCGCTATGTTTCGGGCTCAAGAAGCAGCTGCAGTATGCTTTTATTGAGTTAAAAATTTGTCTGTGATGAATCATGCTTTTAAAGTACTGATGTGACACATCGATACCGATTGTAACTTAAAAAGTAAGAGAAAGTTTTTGTTAAATGTTTTCTTTTTAAAGTAAGTATTTTTGTATCCATTGTTTTGTTTCATTTTAAACCCGTCTCCTGATTTCTTTTCTAACTAGCTGTTCCCCGCGATTCCACCCGCCGCCCCAAGGAACTAATTCCCGTACCCGTATAAAAAGTAGCTTGTCTGTTCCCTGATTCTAGATTTAAAAATCAGTCCAGGCGTTTACACGTGATGGCGTGACCAAGGGAACTAGGAGTTCATTTTTATTTGTTTAGATTAGACTAACATAAAATTCGTTTTTTATAATAGCTCAAATGGCTAAATCCCCACCCAGAGCCGGTACCTTCTAGGCAGTAATACAAAATTGGCGAAATTGTTATTATGGTTGTATTTGACTCTAGTATATAGCAACAGCCACTTCAGTAGTATTCTATTCATTCCTTGGCAATCATCAATCTCACATAGGGTGCCAAATTGAATGCATACTCGCAATCGATATTTACCGAAATAAATGATTATGATTAATACTCGTAGCCAATGAAGGCACTTATGCATACCTACGTAATTCATATAAGTCTGGTTCTTAAGTCTCCGTAGCACCAAAAACACCACTGCCAATCTTGGTCAGTCTATAATAATAATATATAGGTAATGGACATGTGTGAGATAAAATCACAAGGATTTGACTCTGTACCTTACCTACTCGGCTCCTAAAATAAAAAGCGTGAAGATCAAGTTTTATTTTTATGAGCAACACCGAAGTTTTTAAACGTCAATGTCAAAATTACTAATCAAACAAAATTTTTCTGTAATTTCAAAAACAAGTTCAAACAGGTGTGTGTTGTTTTGGAGTTTCAAATGGAGTAAAGAAAGACTAAAATGCGGCGCAGTCTAGCGCCGAGCCAGATCGGCTCGAGCGACACGGTCTTCAAAAGCCCGCTCCTAGAGTCCAAACGAAATAAACGGCGGGAATGCACCAAGATACCCCTGACTCAGAAGTCAGCTTCTCAAGCATTGAGTGCTACTGAACACGAGAATTTAATTAAACAGATACTCAACAAGCCTTTCAAGGTACCCATACCTAATTATGTGTCCTCGTTCTGTGGTAAAAGTTTGGGTCTAAAGCGCACTCAGGTTAGGCGCGCTCTGCACGACCCAGATGAACCAAATGCATTAGTATTGTATCGTCCACCTTACATTCCTGAACATGAGAAGATGAAAATGAGTCCAAATGACATCAAAGTGGCCGTTGTTGTGGACCCAGTGCTCGGGAACATTTTACGTCCTCACCAGAGAGAAGGCGTCCAGTTCATGTACGACTGCGTGACTGGTAAACAGATCGAGAACGCTTACGGCTGCATTATGGCAGATGAAATGGGTTTGGGAAAGACTCTGCAGTGTATTACTCTTCTATGGACACTGTTGAGGCAAGGTCCTGACTGTAAACCTACAATTTGCAAAGCAATCATTGTCTGCCCCAGCAGTTTGGTGAAGAACTGGTACAATGAGATTCACAAGTGGTTAGGACAAAGGATCAATGCTTTGCCAATGGATGGGGGATCTAAAGCCGACATTACTTTGAAACTTCAACAGTATATGAACACATTCACCTCAACTAGAGTAGCCACTCCAGTACTAATCATATCTTATGAAACATTCAGAATTTACTCCAACATACTACACTCATCTGAAGTAGGACTAGTTCTGTGTGATGAAGGGCATAGATTGAAAAACTCTGAGAACCAGACATATCAAGCACTAATGGGTTTGAAAGCTAAAAGAAGGATTTTGATATCAGGTACTCCAATCCAGAATGATTTGACAGAATACTTCAGTTTAGTTCATTTCGTAAATGAAGGTATTTTAGGTACAGCACAAGAATTCAAAAAGAGATATGAAAATCCAATTCTCAGAGGCCAAGATGCTTTAGCAACTGCATCTGAGAGAGAAAAGGCTCAGGAATGTCTGTCAACTTTAACATCTATTGTAAATAAATGTATGATCCGCAGAACTAGCAGCTTGCTCACTAAATACTTACCTGTTAAGTTTGAACAAGTCATATGTGTGAAGATGACTCCCCTTCAAACACAGCTGTATAAGAACTTCATTAACTCTGATGCCATCCGCAATAAGTTCAGTGGGAGTGGGGAAAGGAGCAACACGCTGAGTGCTCTGTCAAGCATCACCACTCTTAAGAAGCTCTGTAATCACCCAGATTTAGTTTACGATAAGATAATAGAAAGGTCAGAAGGTTTTGAGAAAGCTTTGAGTCTATTACCAAGTAATTATGATGTTAAAGATGTTAAGCCAGAGTTATCAGGGAAACTCATGATTCTTGACTGTATATTAGCTAATCTGAAGACGAACACCGATGATAAAATTGTACTTGTTTCAAATTATACACAGACATTAGATTTATTTGAGAAATTATGTAGAAAGAGATCATATCTTTATGTAAGACTCGATGGCTCCATGACTATCAAGAAGCGAGCTAAAGTAGTTGAAAGTTTTAATAACAAGGATAATAAGGAATGGATATTCATGCTCAGCTCTAAAGCTGGTGGCTGTGGACTGAATCTCATTGGAGCAAACAGACTTATCATGTTTGACCCTGATTGGAACCCTGCCAATGATGACCAAGCCATGGCGCGAGTCTGGCGTGATGGACAGAAGAAACCTTGTTATATTTATAGATTACTGGCTACTGGAACTATTGAGGAAAAGATATTCCAAAGACAAGCACACAAGAAGGCCCTCAGTGACACAGTTGTTGATCAAAATGAAGAGTCTCTGCGACACTTCACTTCAGAAGATTTGAAAGATCTGTTTAGGTTAGAAGAGAACACACTGTCTGATACTCACAGCAAGTTCAAATGCAAGAGATGTGTGAACAACATCCAAGTTACACTACCTCCTGAGAATTCTGATTGTACATCAGACCTTTCTAACTGGTACCACTGTGCGGACAAGAAGAATCTCGCTGATTTGGTTCTGAAACAATGCTGGGACTTGGCAAAAAGTATATCTTTTGTGTTCCACCATAGATCTGCACAAACCGAGGCTCAGAAGGCCATTGAAGATGAGAAGGAAAACATTCCGGAACCCAAAAAGAGAAAAATTGAAATTGATGAAGATTATTCAGAACCTGATGACAGTGCGGATGAAGATTATGAGTGAATATTTAATGCTGGACATTTTTATACCAGAGAGAAAATTAAGTTGATTGTAAATAGTTGTTATTTTAGTTTAAACATCTAAATAATGGAAAATATATTTTAATTACCAGTGTTTTTTGTATTTTGTTTTTCAGTTGAACTACCTACTGTTTTGACCACAACATTTGGGGTTAAATAAAATAAACATTATAACGTAACAGGATATATTAAGCAATTATTCTTATAAAAAAAATATAAATTAGATCTATTTAGAAAAAAAAAGTTTATTATACACCTCCACTTTTATAATCATATTATTATCTTGTCTTTAAGATATTTTCATCTAAACACAAAATCAATGATCCTATTCATGAGTCAAGTTTTGATATCACTTTTTTTTAGATTAGAACTTAAAATCTATGTTGAAAGCATTGTTTTACAACACTCTCGATATATACGTTATGAGCCCACAATTAACTAGAACAGCTAAGCTTGAGTCCATAAGACCAGCTCGGTGGTTGTGCGGAGTAGCCCCTCTTTTCAGCTTCCTCATTTATTTCAAAAGGATTTTGGAATAGTTTCAGCAGAAATCGTACCTGAAACATTTAAGAGTAGTTATTAAAATATAGGAAATATTGGAAGCTGAATAAGAATTGATGAGATGGAGCAATTTTTAAGAAATATCCATGACTTTTTCTATAATATTAAGGGCCAGTTTCACCGGTTGCTGACAAGTCCCAGATAGTTTATCTGGCAGATATTTCATACAAATTCTGTTCCAATAAAAATATGTACAAGTGACAAGTTGGGTTGTGGTCTTTCTCACTAATTCTCCCGCGTCTCAAGGAAAGTTTTATCAAAATCTGTTCAGCAATTCGGCTATGTGAAATAGTAACAAACGTTCATGTTTATAATAATATAAATGTTAGGTTTGTAATGTAAAGCTTCATAAACTATATAATAACTAATGTTTTTACCTTCTCAAAATCATTTTTCTCAGCATCTTTGATAGCCTCTTCCAATATCCAATTTCTGGGCACATACACTGGGTTCACCTTCACCATACGGTTACGGCGCTCTTCTTCACTGACTGTAAATCGTAACGAAATATATTAATTTCCCGATAATTCAATGTAATATATAATATTCCTCATAGTTTTTTAATGTATATTAATACATACTACGTACACAAATGTTTGAGTTGAGCGGGAACCCTTTTTTTTTTGTTTTTCGTGGTAAATCTTCAAATGACCCATCCTGCTGTGGGTGCAGCTAGAGGGATTGTCGGACTCTTACTAACTAAAACCCACTATGTTCCTTCTGGAGATCCCTGTTTGCTAGGGCCAAAAGGTAACTCCTACGAACAACCCGTAGCCCCGGCAGCGGAATCGAATCCTTACAATAAGATAAATAAATTTTAAATTGTGTAAATTGTTTTAAATAAATATCGCAGAAATGTAGGGTGCTAAATAACCTATGGCTGATTAGTTCACAAATGGAATACTTTGTGTTTCCAGAAGATTATAAAAAACACAGTAGCATAAGATATTATTACCGTTCTCTATCTTCAGTCTGTCTTGGTATGCTTGCACCCATTTCTCCCAAGCTGGTTCATCGCTAAACTTGTTCAGCGACCATTTTGTTTCCAGTACTGATTTGTCCAATAACTGATGTGGTTCTACCTGATAAAAAAAAAACCTTCATGATGAAGACTTTACAGTGTAATAAATAAATAAATTTTTATAGGCATGTACCCCATTATTCTAAAAAAAAATACGATTGGTATATTGTGTTTTGTAAAGGTAAATTAATTTCAATATTTGCCACGAACTGGGGGCCCGGGCACTTGCATTTGCGCTTGTAAATAATAAATAGCACACATTTTCACATGGTTTTCTAAGCAGTGAAACAATAATTTATGTCATTTTAAAAATATAAAAATGTCTGGTTTTATATTACCGACTTTATGCAGTCGGAATAAAGTCCAAAATTAAAATTTTTATTTGTCCTTTTTTGTATTGGTATTAATTTTTGGAAATACAAGTTATAAATAACTATTACCTAGATATTTCAAAAGAATATTCTTAGATCATAATAAGAAAAGTGTAAAACCTAAAAATTTATTATCTTTAATTGGACTATATAGGAGTGTTTACATGATCAAAAAATTTCATCCTAATCGAACACTGGGAAGTGGGGGCAAATTAAAATTCCAAGCTTTTCTTACATACATAGTTAGTTACAAGTGAAGCTTATATAAGCGTGTTAAAAATATATCACCTCAGCAAGTTGTCGGAACGTGGCAGTAAAGTCCGCCATTTTCAACTGCATCACTGCAAACAAATCTTGCACCAGTTTTTCGTCATCATCTTTGGTTTCTTTGAGTCCTAGCTTTAGAAGATATGTTTTCCTAAAAATAATTAATGTTACTTGATATGTTGACATATTGTATATTTAATCAGTCTTTTCAAGGAATATCAGGTCATCCTGGTTAAGCAGGTATAACAGTCACTCCATGTAAAACACTGGTACCCCAACATATTTGGGAAAAGACTAGGCAGATGATTTAATGTTAGGAAAAAACATTCAGTTTTAACTCCATGAGACAGGTAGATGATGCTGATTTAATAGAAGGATTTCTAAACACATTTTAATACTATCATTTCCCGCGGTACCCTTGAAGAACGTATTTAATGAATTTTTCAAATCGGTCCAGTAGTTCCTTAGATTAGCGAGTCTAAGCTAACAAACACTTCAGCTTTATTATATTACTATAGATTCACTTACAATACTTTAGTTCTGACGTAGTCGTCAAGAGTGGCCTGAATATCTTTGATCTCTTGCTTTTGTGCGTCCGTTAATAATGGCTCCATGGCTTCTGCTAACTTGCCCAAGTTCCACACTAGGATCTGCAATGTCCAAAATCTTCTCTACACTGATTTTCTGAAAGATCACCGTCTAAGCTTTTCATAACACGTGATTATGCCCTCCCGTTAAGGGGGTAGTTGAAGGGAGTGTCAGATTCCCACTGACTAAAACCCACTATGTTCTTTTTGGAGGTCCCTGTGTGCCAGAGGCAAGGTAACTCTTGCGAACAACCCGCAGCCCAGGCAGCACACGTGATACTGGCAACCCATTGGGTAAGTAGATTACAGATTATGCAAATAATTTATTTGTTTATTGTTTTGTCTGAATATGAAATACTAGCTTCCGCCAACGGTTTACCCGCTTCCAGAGGGAGTTACTGACCGCACCCAAATAAAAAGTAGCCTATATATTATTCTGTTATATAATCTATTCTACTGCCAAGATTCAACAAAATCCTATAAGCCGTTTGGGTGTGAAGAGGTAACAAACATACACACACACTCACCGACGGTAGCTATATTTTAGTATGATGTGTTTTTCTTTAATAAATTGTAAATATACATAGGTATTATAAAACATACATTATCAAACAAGCTTTAGAGTCAGTTTCGGTTACGGATAAAGTCTTAGTCTTAGACTTATTTGTCAGATAAACCAAAGCTTTCGGTTTCACAGGTGTCGGATAGCGATATATGGTAGATAAAGTATTGAAAAAAAAAAGTTATAACCAGCCTTTGTCTGGTAGATAGCACTATCCATCAGATAACTAAATGACACTTTATCCGCAAATCTGAAAACTGGCTCTTATTTTTATAGAACATAAAAAACTATTCGTCCTAACCTCTGGTTGTCTGTTGTAAGCATAACGGCCCAAATCGTCTGATGTATTCGGCACATAGTGCTCGTAGTAGTGGTCTATAAACCCATATGGGCCATAGTCTATGGTCAGGCCTAACAGGCTAACGTTGTCTGTGTTTAACACGCCGTGGGTGAAGCCGACGCCTGGGGAAAATCAAGGGTTTTTATAATGTTTGTTAAATCTGGCTATTATTCGTGAACATATATAAAAATGAGGCTATATGTTATTCTAATACATAAGCTATATCACTGCATATAAAGATATTCACTAGCTTTTGTGTGAAAAAGTAACAAACATAATAACATTTAAAAAATAATCTTTAAGTATGAGTCGGATGTACTAAGGGGATTATTAAATTGTTCAATGCACTATATTAATGGACCATACCTTGCCAGGTCGCCACCATGTCAAGATTTTTGTGAGCCACTTCTGAATACCATTTCACGTATTTATCGTCTCCGGAATTCGCAATTTCAGGGAAATGATTCTGTAAACAACAAGATTTTATCGATTTCATAACACGTTTTATAAGTTTTTATCATTCCACTGCTGGGCATAGGCCTCTTCTCGTACAAAGAAGCGCTGAGCGTTATGTCATCTATTACCACGCATGTCTAAGACAGACTTATACTTTAAGGGCGCCTGTTCCAAAAGCTGGCAACGTCGCAAATAGCTGTCAGATATTTACATGTTTTAATTAATTTCTCAATTTTATTTTATGAAAACATAAAATAATACTCTGTAGTGCACTAAGAAAGTTAATAGATAATGCAATTATTAATATCGTAACATCGAATATATAGTTTTATATGTAAAAAACGTATTTGGAAACTTTCCAAGTGCCTTTTTTACAAGTAAAACGTTTAAAACATCAAATTTAGTGTTTTAATTCAATTCCTATTCAATGTTTTAGTGAACTACAGAGTCATGTGTCTTACTTTCATACAGTAAATTGGCCAAATTAATTAAAACGTGTAAATATTTAACAGCTGTTTGCGACGTTGCCAACTTTCGGAACACGCGCTCTTAATTTCAGCTATAACATGTTTTCATAGACACAAAATTCATAATAAGGACGTACCTCTATGATGAAATCAGTGAGTAACTTCAATGTGTGTGGCTCTTTCCGCTTGAGCAGTATCTCTAGCGAGCCGACGCGGTACCATGCGCGCGCCAGGCGCAGCGCGGTGGCGGCGCGCTCCTGCCGCGCGCGCCCGCTGTACGTCTTGTCGCGCCACACCATGTGCGAGTCACTCACTGACCAGACCATTACTTATTAGCTACACACATCTCAATATGGAAAACTTACAACATTTACCCCTACTAAGTAATATATTGTATTTTTTTTCGTGGGATATCATCAAATTACCCCCTGAGGGTGCAGCTGTAGGGAGTGTCGGACTCTTACTGACTAAAACCCACTATGTTCCTTCTGAAGGTCCCTGTGTGCCACGGTAACTGTTGCGAACAAGCAGCCCCGGCAGAAATAATAAACTGACTAACATATTTAATTTACATAGGAATAGTTACGTGCAATATTGTATAATTTAATTTATTTCTTCTTGTACATAAAACGTCAATGGACAATCATTATGAGATGAAAAGTTAAAATTCCTACACACATAGTTATCGAATTGTTGTAAATTTTAAGAATTTACTTTAGAGTGAATTGAAGTTAAATGGGTATCTTTTTGTGCCTCTAAGCTTGAGAAGTCTATATAGTACAACAAATACATGCAGTTATATAGTACAACAAACCACCTTACCCACCAAAGCGGCGGCCCGGGTAGTCGGCATGCCGAGGTATTGACAAGCCTCTGACGCGATCATTTCTCTGATGGAAGAGCGCAGCACCGCCCGGCCATCCCCGAAGCGAGAGTACGGCGTCTCACCCGACCCTTTGAGTTGGGGCTGCCAGGATTCACCTTTGCTAAAAAATATATAAATAATAATAATATTCCTGAGATATTCGCACGGCGTCATCCAGTCCCAAACTAAGCAGAGCTAGTATTATGGGTACTAGACAACTGATAAACATACTCTTTTCTATTGTAAACAAATCCAAAGTGGAAAGATATATATATAACAAAATGAAACTGGCAATCTTCCATATAGAAAGAAATGAAATAAAATAAGTACCTGTTCACATATTCCCCTAGAATGTGAGCTCTGCCATCACCCAGTTGATCCGCCCAGAATCCAAATTGATAACCTCCATACCTAGTTTGTAAAAAAATTATTATGGTATGCATTTTTTAAATATTTTATATTGGCAACAGTTTTTTGTTACTAGATTTTGTTATTGCTTGCTAGATACAGTCAATAGGATAGAAATATAAAAATCTGCAGTAATATTTTGTATACTTGAGACTGTGTTTCTATCAGTATACCAAATTATTTCACTAACTAGCTTCCGCCAGCGGTTTCACCCGCTTTCTGAGGGAAGTACTTTCCATACCCAGATAAAAAGTAGCCTATATGTTATTCTGATGTATAAGCTATATTGTGGTAAAGTTTCATTCAAATCCATTCAGTAGTTTTTACGTGAAAGAGTAACAAACATCCATACATCCATACTTACAAACTTTCGCCTTTATTATAATAGTAGGATTAGGATTAGGATATGCACATAGTACAAACTATTACATCCTACTACTATTATATAGTATATATTATAGTAGTAGTATATATTATAGCTCAAATAAAATATTGAGTATTAGCTAAACTTAAAAAATAAATTCTAGCCAACCATACCTGTGCGAAACAGTCAACCCTCCTTCAGGCAGGTAACCACCGGCTACAAAGTTGATGAACTCCTCAGAATCGGCCACTGAAGGATCCAAGTCCAGAAGCTCTAAAAGAGCTGGTTCTGATGCACACACTAGATGTAGCTTGCCTGTCAGCGGCTCTGTTGGAACCTGAAAATAGCATTAAGATAAGTAGTTTAGAATATCTCTCATAAATTAATTCTAGATAAAGCCTTTCATATTTTTTTATGTTTATAATTTGTGCTTTGGATTATCTGTTAATTTATAATATACTAAATAAATAAATAATATTAAACGATACAGGTATATGATGTGCGATAGAAGGCTGGTCAACTAAAATCTAGTTCCTACAAAGAGAACCTTATGATTTTAATTTTAAGAAATTACTTAGGAACTGGGGATATGTTTTTTGTTCAGTTTGTTCCTTTGTGTTGTTTCGCTTCCAGGCAGTACTTAGCTTATCAAGATTCCGAACATTATAATAGCTTAATATTTATAATAATGTTTTTACATAATTCTCGCTTATGCTTGTAAAGAAACCCAAAGAGTTAAGCCAGGCCTTGAACTCCGACAGGTTTATGTAGCTGATTAAATATATTGCAATAAGTGCCTTACAAGATCATAACAAAACTGTTACCTTAGAAAACACGGCATCTTTTACTGCCACCGGTACATTGTACTCCGGATTCTCATCAATAGGGAGTGCAGCGTAGTTGGGAGGATCGCGGAACTTCCACTCTTTGAAATTAGTTATTGGTTTCATTTTGCTTATCACACTTTGTTTATGCTCGTTCGTAAGTGCCGCTAGCACACAAAAAGCTCTCTTCATCGAGTTTACTTTAAAAACATAAGCTTACACAATATCCTGCTTGTATTTATAGCACGAAATTATTATATCTCAGTTTTATATACACATTTTGTAATGAATAATGAGCTTTATACTAAACTGTTATGAAATAACCACTTTCCGATTTGATAAAATTACGAATCCAAAACAGAGAAACGACGTAATACGAGCTGTCAAACGCCAGTCACCGTGACAATTGCAAATTCAACCAGAAATTATCTGAAATTATGATGACTGATGTTGACAATAATTTTTGTAAAATTATGATGAATACATATCGTATGAATAAAATATGGGTGCACAGGGTATCTTTAAATAAAAAAGACAACTATAATTCGGCAAATTCGTAATACTCCCATGGGCTGCGGGCGGAAATTAGTTTTGCAAATTCTCTGTTCCGTGGTTTTACATAAAAATCCGGTTAAGGCTGGAAGCCAACCCAACCAATGTAGCTTGGGAAAAGGCTAGGCAGATGATGATCACAAAGTACACTATACTATATACTGAATAGCGTTGTGCAGTCAGGGTTAGCTGCTTAATTTAATGGCTATTATAATCTGCTGCGATATTGACACCACAGGAAAGCAGCTCGACCACTTTTTGGTCACTACTGAAATTAGTGTTCAGGGATAGAACTTACTTTCAAAGAAATTACAGTGTAGTAAATATTGTTGGTTGTTAAAATAAGTGCTTACTTACTCTGCACAAATCTCGTGTTCTGAGATTAAGGGCCAGGTTCACCAGTTGCCAGATAAACTATCAGGAACCTTTGAAACTGACCGTAAGATTTCTTACTTTATGATTCATAATGGAAGTGTAGTCTGAATATACAGTTCTACCATAAACGTAGGTAAATGTTTATTGCCTTTGTTTCAATTATTTTTATAAATTATGCTAATCTAGCAAAATTTTCCAAGAAGAGCAGCCGTTTCCTCTGCTAAGAGTAAATTTCACCTACACTTGATTACTTAATCGGTTCCTTAAAGATTATTATTTTTTATCTGCAAGTGAGATTAATTACTTGTGAAACTAAGTATTTCTTGTCGAAACTTGCATAATTCTGTATAAATTCTAAATAAAACAAATTTCTTATCATAATAGGAAATAATCGAATTAATGTTTGAGGAAAACAAGTCCCAGATTATTTGTTTGCCTTCGACTATTCCTCCGATTAAAATTGGATTAATCAAATATTTCACAGATATACCTTAATCGGCCTGTTAAAGGTACAAATAATCCTCATTATTTTCAGAACATTTTTTAGTAACTCAACTACGCGATATCGTATTTCAATACTACAAGCAAACAAAATCATTTTACTAGCACAGAAAGTACGAGCAGGTAGATTTTTTTGAAGGTATCAAATAATATAATAAATGCGATAGTAATTCTGTCTGTTGTAACACTAAAATAGCTGAACAATAAAATTTGGGCCAGAGGTAGCCATAACCATTTTTTTTTATCCAGGTGATGACCCGGATACATCCTAGACACGAGTATCGGCGCGGGCAGAAGCTGGCATACTAGCTTCACACATGACTGACATCGACAGTAGAGAAAAAATCCTTATCGATACAAGAACTGCCATACAGGTATTGGCGGCTCGGAACACAAAACACACAGACATCGGAACTGTTTTATTTCATCAACGCTACATCTCCAGACTCTTATATCACTTACCCCGACTCTGTTAACAAGTAACACAAATGGCTGCTTTCAGAAATATGATTGTTCTAATTTTCAACTGAATCTAGGTCCTACTTCCATCCAAACCATGAAGCCCTTTAGCCAAGAAGCTAAAAGGGCTGATGGTTTCTAAAATTGTCCTTTAGATTCTACCATCTTTAACTCTAATAAAACAAAAAAAAAATGACGTTTCAAATAATTTAGTGACCACATGATATGATATGATATTTATAGATTTAAAATATACCTAATTAAATCAAAAACAAGATCAGAACATACTGAATCTGTTTTTCAATTCGCCAAGGGGCAATATGACGTTATTTGTGAGGTTGCGACCCGAGAAGACCATAACAAGATAAGCCTTTTCGAATTAAATATTCTAGCAACCACAGCTGATAGCTGTGATCTCAGGGTCAGGTTATGTAACTTATAACTGACCGTATCACTATGGTATCGTTATGGTAAACTCCTATTAAAAGGTTATCAACAAACCCGGACGCAACAGTAGTATACAATTTCATAGTTTTGTTGTTGCCTAAAAATGGCCGGGTTTTTTAACAACTTTTTCATGGTTTGTCTTTTTGTAATCCCTATTTCTAAGAGTATTCTTAGGTTATCAATTAGGGTACCTACATAACTATATTTGGAGTTTAATTTCTGTATTTTGAAATTTAATGGCAACACCGTCAAGCAGTCACAAGGGTTTAGGCCCATTTTCACTTTTCACCAACAAGATGAACGACCGTTTAAGAGGAACAGCTGATAAATGATCGTATTTTCTTACATTTTTCAACGTACCTAACTAAAATTAATTATTTCACAACTTCATAGGACAGACCTGAGAAAGGTTTGATCTATTAATAAAATAGATAATGAATTGTTATTATTTGAAAACTTTAGGAACGGTTACGTAGGCGTTTGCAGAAGGAATTTTTTTTTTCAAATACAATGGTTATTTTATTTAGATTTTTCATAACGATAAATTTTAAAAATTGGTATATAACAAATCAAATTGAACTGCTTACAATCGAGCTCAAAAGACAAGTGCCCAAATTACAATTGTTTAATTTGTTTCTGGGTATTTCTGCTTTTTTTTCATCAAACGTACAATCCTGGCTAATTAATTACCTATATTACAAATGCAAAAGTAACTCTGCCTGTCTGTCCGTCTTTCATGCTAAAACAAGTGCATCGTTCGTTCAGAACGCGAGTGGAACCATTAAGTTAGTAGCTATTTAATAATTAGCTTGGCGCGGTCGGTAAGTTGGTGGGTGACCAGGCAAGTTAGTTGGACTTGAAAGACAACCCAACATAGTTTCGAAAAACACAGGGCCTTACAAAAAAGGCATATTCCCGAAACAAACATCATCATCAGCCTTTTTTATCGTCCTACTGCCGAACACTCCGGGCTCCTAACCCTCCTTTCATACAGAGAAAGATTGAGTGTTAATCACAACACTTGCTCAATGCGGGTTGGTGAATTTAGAACTTACCTACAGTCCAGGTTTCTTTCAGATGTTTTCCTTTGGTTCTAATCATTTGATGCCCAAGATATACCTACCTACTCACAAAGTTCCTACATACCTACTTGGAAACTTAGAAAGAAAAGTTTCATGGTTACTTGCCTGATCTGAAATCTAACCCGCCCACTCATTCCTGAGAGGCTGGTGCTTTAACCACTAGGCTACTAAGACACGATATGAAATAAAATGGTCCCAATAGAATCAATTAAAGAAAAACCGGACAAGCGCCAAGCCATATTCGCGCACAAAGGGTTCCGTACCAGCAACTGCATTTTTTTTTATTTACGGCTAGCTGTTAATCTTCTGTTAGGTTAAAGTAGTGTGGCTCGAAGAAATAAGAACTAGCTAACTAGAAAAAGAATTATAATCCGATTGTAATATAATTATGAACATGTTATGGATGGATAACATGTATTACCTACATACAATACGTAAACATTATGCTAACGGAAACTTATGCGATTAGCCATTGTTTATAATGCCTAGGAAATGTAAAATTGAGTAAAATGAAAATGTTAACGCGTCCTTACATGTGCTGAAATTCACTCGCGTACGGGTTATTTTATTTACTCTCTATGAATTTTAATGCAAAGCAATTCCTAACGTACGGTACACACTTCATAAAATCTTCGTAACCCACTCCGAGTGGAAGTTAGAGTACCTATACGAGTGGGCCACTCGTATACTCTAACTTCCCAGGAAATGGCCACAATGCCTAGACAAAACATATTTTTTTTAGGCAGTCGCGTAAAAATTCAATAAAAATATGGTTCGATTGTTATTTATTAAAATTGAAGGTCGGATGTCATTGCAGATAATAAAAATTAAAACTGTTTTTATAAACAATTTGTTTCCATTACTGCTGTTATGTTATTGATACGTCACGTGGAGCGTCTTTATTTAATCGCACCTCCATCGCGTCCACAATTAGTCTTCAATTGCGAGAAATAAAGTTCGCACGTTCGACCGGAATAGTTCTGTCACAATATAAACATGAATAAACTTAAGTTTTGTACTCCGGAACAGAAAAAATGTTGGCAGGACAACGGATACGTAAAACTTTCCAATGTCTTCACACCACAAGAAATCGAAGAAATGTCCGCTGAATACAACGAATTGTTCGACCGCAAAAATCGTGAAGACTTGGCGGGCTTGGAAGCAGTATGGGCTGGAAATGACATGAAGAATTTATCGAGCAACCGCAATGTTACTGTAAGTACCTGCACGCATAAGACAAAAATCTGTCCATTTCCATCGCTTAAGCGTAAGGCTTGTAAGCTCCATTGAGGCTTGAAAATAAAGCCACAGTAAATACTATGAGTTCAAATAAAATTACGTATTGATCCCGTTCTAGTGAATTACAAATAAATTTATTTTGAACATGCAGTTTTCGTACTATTTAGGGAAAAAGCTTCAAACTTTTTGCAGCTTGAAGCTTTAACCTAAGGGCCAGTTTCACGATGTCCGAATATCCACTATCTGCCAAATGAATTAAAAAATGGAATAGAACTTGTATGAAATTATCTACCAAATAAACTGGATCTTTTTCGTAGATGGAGAAACAGGCTCTAATTTACTAGTTATTCTCTTCTTTCTTTCTATCTTTTGAAAATTAATTTAAGAAGCAGGAGAGGGGTCGAGAGTATATTCGAAAAAAAGATGACGGACGTTTCTCTATGGACTTTGGGTGTGATTTCAAATATTGAAATTATTGCCAAGAAAGAGCATATTTATAGTAGAAAGCTTGTTCTTTTACCAGAGGGAATATACTAAAAAATACGATGGAATTTAGTGTACAGTCTAGCAATCACACCTGAGTGATATAACGACCGCTTCTATTCTCAAAATTATTAAAATCGGTCTAATAGTTCCCGAGATTATCGCCTTCAAACCAACTCTTTGGCATTATAATAATACTACCTATATTTTGTCCATGATTCTAAGATTAATCCCTTTTGTTTAATTGATATTTATTAACTGAGAGCAATCACATTTGCATTTACCAAACCATTCTCGTTACTAATTTCTATAAATTATTTTCCTGCAGGTCAAGTCCATCCACAACCTGCAGATGCACAGCGCAGTGTTCACCCGCGTCATCACAAACCCCAACCTGCTGGACGCGATGGAAGACATCATGGACACCAAAGACATTCTCTTGCATCACACCAAAGCTCACATCAAACCTCCAGAGAAGGGAGCTCCTTATTTGATGCACCAAGACTACCCATATTTCCCCTATAAGAAGCATACCATGTTGGCCATATTCATCCATCTTGACGACACGACACCAGAAAATGGCGGTCTGGCCATTTACCCTGGAAGCCACAAGCTGGGACCTCTACCTCCAAAGATAATTAACGATAACGGGCAATCTTATTATTACGTCGATCCCGAAAAGTATCCGCTGGACAAAGCCACACCAGTCAGTGCCAAAAAGGGAGAGATCATCGTTTTTACTTACTTGACACTTCATGGCTCGTATTTGAACCTTTCTGACAGACCTAGGCGTATGTTCTTAATTCAACTGAGGGCTGCTGATGATGAGCCAGCTGAAGATACTCACAAGTCTCCCTGTCAACATCTCGTTTTGAGGGGCAGAAATGTTCATCGCAGTGCCAAAATGGCCGACAGATTTGCTCATTAATTTTGTTCATATACATACATTATTATTATTTTTTACTTTATGGTATATTAAATTGAGATATTTTTAATATTACGTATCTGTAATTTATTTCATAGAAATCTTGTTTGTTCCACGCTTATTGAGTTAATTGTATTGATGAAACTGCACGCCAGTGTTGGTGATTTTATCAATAATAATGAAATAGATAAAGCAGAAAACACGAATTAAACTTGGTATCGAAAATGTATTTATCAAACTGAGAAATCTCAATTGTACCACTCAAAAGTGTAACTAGTTAATAATCTGTTGGTTTTAGGATTTTCTAATTCTCATTTAATTTTTACACGAATGATTACATAAACTAATATACTTTCATGCTAACCTAATCACTGGGACAATTCAATATTTAAGCTTCACCTCAAAGCTTGAAGTTGCTCTGCCAGTTATAGAAGTATAACAGAAACAAAAGATTTGATTGTTCGTTTGAATTGAATAGGCTCCGAAACTACTTGACTACTTATCCAGCTATATTTTATCCGGTTACGAGAAGTTCACGAGACGCGGGATAAACCGAGAGACTTGCCTTCGTACTCAATATATCTAAATATACGATTAAAATAATCACAACACGGTATAAAACATAGTAACAATAATTAAATCTAAGCCGAGATAACTGTTTATCAGTTATTGGTTAATTCTTGACATCTAAAGGGCATCACTCTAATAAAATAGCTACTATAAGTTAGCAATGCAACTATATCTACTGTAATGTAGGTACTTACTACTTCTTAGTTTTTTACTGCCTCGTTGGTCTAGTAGTCGGGGTCGGGGTCTCGGGTTCGATTCCCGGGTCGGGCCGAAATACCTTTGTGAGTTTTGAGAAACTTTCATAAAGCAGCCCGGAGTCTGCAAGTTGGTGATTGATGCATCCGGAGAGCACGTAAATGTCGGTCCGCGTATTTATCAGAAATAGTTTTTTAACGCTCAGCGAGGTAGTAAGTAGACCATGAGTAGACTTTAAAATCGCCAAGACACTTCGACCTTAAATTTTGAAGTTATGAAGTAATAAAACAATCCATAAAAAATGAAAATAAATAATATTTAATTAAGACATTTAACTGGAGCAACTAATCTTAAGAGCGTACGCCCACTGAGGTGGCTGTGCCGAAAACCCGCGCCTTTCTGCCTCGGGTTGCACTTCGAACGGATTCTTAAGTACATCAAGAAGAAAACGTACCTGGAAAACGTATATAAAGACAGACATACAAAGATAGAAGATAGGGCAACAATGCTATATCAATTTTCCTACAAGACTACTCTGTAATGATACTTAATTAATTAACATTAAGGGCCAGTTTCCCGATGTCCGAATAGCCACTATCTACCAAATAAACTAACTGGAACTTATTCGTAGGTAAAACAGAACATAAAGTTTGAAACCTTCTGATAATCGTCCTGCTCAGCATCAATAATAGCTTCATGCAGCAGCCAATTCCTGGGCACGTAAACCGGGTTCACGCTCAACATGCGCCGGCGCCGCTCGTCCTCGAACAAGACGGAGGAACTTGCGTCCACCGGCGTAACGCCACAATCTCGGCTATTCACTGGCAAAACACCTAGAGGGGAAATAAAAATCTCGTTTTTCTTTTAAATGATCTGAAAAGGTTGGTTCCTTGATAGACTTGCTTCACTATACCTTAACGAATATTTTCTGTTAACCTATTGAAATAAAATAAAAAAAAAAATGTTCTATGTCATCCTTTGTAGCTTGTTTAAAAGAAAAAAACTAAGTATAATTCCTCACCGGCCTCCTTATCGAGTCTCTCACGGTACTGGTCCAACCAACATCCCCAAGACGCGTGCGAAGATAGACGTTTCAACGACCACTTCTCTTCCAACTTGATCTCGCTTACCATCTCGCAGGGTTCCAACTGTTTCGGAAAAACCATTTTAGTTTATAACTAGCTGTTCCTCGTTCCACCCGCCGCACGTGGGAACTATACTTCCCGCAACCGGTCAAAAAGTAGCCTATGTCCTTTCGCATACTCTACTAGACTATGTATCTACAAAATTTTAATTTAATCGGTTCTGTAGTTTTGGCGTGACAGGGTGACGGAAGGATGAGTTACTTTCGCATTTATGATAAGGGTAGGGATTTCACCCACGACTTCGAAAACATCTCGAAGAAACATCTTTCCGTACCTGCATTTACCTTATCTAAAACATCTTGTTCGCCTAACAAACTAATTATTTAGTATAATATTAGTAAGGATTATTGCCCTCTTCTGTCCTTCTGGACTGGCTATGTTCTATTATCACTTACTTCAGCAAGTTGTCTAAAGGTTGCTGTAAAGTCTGCGCCGGTTTGCTGCATCATGTCTAAAAGCTTCTCTACCAGCTGTTCATCACCCCAGCGTTCCTCCTTCAGACCAATCTTCATTAGGAATGTTTCCCTGAAATATTTTTGATTATAGTAGGAAGGGACCTCTTCTGTTCCCAAGATATTTGGAGACTATTTACTTATTTTGCAATTTATGAAATTCGCTAAAATTTGTGTCTGATTCTACAAATTCTATAGGCATAATGGAAATTCAAACGAAATTACTAACAGGATTTTATTTTTGCAATAAGTATCCAATGTTTTCAGGATATGCGACATGTGAACCAGTTGAGACGATGTCAAGAGGGGCTTGAGAGCATTTGCAAGCTGCCCTATGTTCCATACCACCACCTATAGTTTCACAAATCACATTAAAATATCTTCAAAACCATCTTTACTTATAGAACAAAAGAAACTTACATCTGGTTGCTTGGCCAGTGCATATCTCCCTTCACCATCAGAACAATTGGCTACAAAGCCACCATCATAGGAGTCTACGAAACCAAATGGACCAAAGTCCACTGTTAAGCCCAGAAGACTCATATTGTCTGTGTTCAGAAGCCCGTGCGTGAATCCCAAACCTGGATTTAAGCACAGATACAGTGAATGAAGTGTAGAGACGCCAGCACATCATGCTACCCGAAACTGTCCAATTTATCCAAGCAGCAATCATTTGCTGCAGCGATAAAGTTGAAAGTCTATTAAGGAAATTTGACAGATTGTAGTATCGCGATGTGCTGACTTCTGTACAAAGAAGATCAGAGACAAAACTTAATGAGTAGCGTACCTTGCCACTTCGCGACAAGATCCAAAGTTTTATGAGCAATTTCCGAGAACATTCTAATAAAACGATTCTCATCTGTCAACTGAATGTCTGGGAAGTATTCCTGCAAACCGATACATAAAAAAATGAAAATTCGTCGAAATAATGGAAGGTTTTATTATTGATGTAGGTACCACCTACTTTGATGATAAAATCGGAGAGTTGCCTCAACACAGCGATCTCCCCGGTTCTAGATAAGATCTCTAAGGAGCCGAAGCGGAACCAGTTGGGAGACAAACGCAGCACGACTGCAGCTCGCTCTCGGCGAGGACATCCGTTGTAGTACACATCCCTGACGATCGCTTCGTCGCTCACTGTAATTGACGCTTTGTAATTAGAATTTGCGACATCGGTTGGGTATGAAGAAATACCTAAAAGTACTAGAACTTTGATGAAAGAGCTTGGGTTATAGTGTTCTTCTTGTAAACCTTGCCACCGCCCAAGAGGTCAAGGCTCGCGAAAAACAGACCAATGACAGCGGACGATATATATACCATACCCATCGCTAAACACCTCATTAAATCTCAATCTCAAAGAAAACTAAGGCGATGAAGTACAAAAACGAACCGACAAGTCCCACAGCCCTCGTAGTGGGTATGCCCAAAAAGTAGCAGGCTTCACTAGCAATCATCTCCCTGATAGCAGATCGTAACACCGCACGGCCATCGTGAACGCGGGCGTACGGCGTTTGCCCCGAACCCTTCAGCTGGACCTGCCATCTTTCACCACGTCTAAAAAGAAATCGAGTAGAAATGTAATATAAGGTTATGAAGCTATAACCATCAGCAGCCTGACTTTTCCTTAAAAAACAACATAGAACAAAAAGTTTTATATGCTTGTCACCTGTTAACGTATTCTCCAAGAATATGAGCTCTACCATCACCGAGCTGGCCTACCCACAGTCCGTATTGATGTCCACCGTATCTATAATAAAAGAGCTTTTCTAAGACATTTAAATTAAACGTTATTTGTAAATCTCTTCTTAGAAAATGGGAATTTCAAGTAGAAATAACATTGTGGGCAAATAATAACTCGTTCTGAACTTAATGGTCGCTCGCTCCGAACATCGAATTGCTTTGTTCGTAAATTGGATGCGAGTCGTCGTTAATAGGCCTTCTACGCGATCGGAACCAACCGCCCCGACCAAGGTCACCTTGGTCGCGTCTCCCGTCGTCCGACAACACGGTTGGGGCCGAACACGGACAGTGTCGAGATGGATGCGCTCCCGACCAAGGTCGTCCAAAGTCGTTTGACTCCACCCACATCTGGTTCGCCGACCAACCTCTACGCGGTAGATTATTCCCACCAACTGGACCAAGCCACTGTCGGGAGTTGGTTTGGGTCGTCTAGACCGCGTTTAAGTGTTTAAGTATGTCGAGAACTATACCTATGTGCAACAGGCAGAGCTCCATAAGGCAGTTTTCTTCCAGCGATGAATTCAGCGAATTCTTCGCGGTTGGCCATGTCAGGATCCATGTCCAATATATTAGTCAGTGCATCTTGCGAAGCGCACACCAGTCGTATGTTACGTTCCAGTGGTCGAGGTGTAACCTGGAGCCAAAAATTTACATCTTTTAAGTCTGTTATTATAGCAATCTTTGCAAGGCTAAGTATTTTTTAATTACGAAATTTGGCGCATTGTATTTTTTTTTCTATAATTGAATAATATGCTATGTCAAGTTCTGGGCTACCATTTAGAATTATGATTATGAACATTTGGGTACCTCAGAAAAGACCACGTTTTTTATATTGGATCTAATTTGGTCATGATTTTCATCAATAGGTAACAGAATATATTTAGGGTATTGACTGAATCTCCACTCGGTCAAATTTCTCTTCAATGGAGAACTTTCTCCCTCCATTTTCATAGCGTAATTTTTAGCCTACTTAATGATTATTATTAAAATAAAAGAAGAAAAAATACATTAGAAATCTGAAAAGATTGAATTAACCGCCATTTATATGTCTATGGTCACAGATAACATAAGTTTGAAAGTTTTACCTTGTTTTTCGGTTTTTCGATGTTTCCATTTTGTTTTACTTTCACGCCGCATCTGAAAGGGACCAATGTCTCATAAGAGAAAAATCGGATAGTAAATGGTTGATATGGGTAGGATTTATTTATAGACTGAAAAGGATGTTTGGATGTTTGTTACATAATCTAAGTTTGTTACTGTCACAATGTGGCTGACAGATAAACTAACGCAAGGCACCATCTTGAAACATCAGTGTAGTGATACCAGCCGATTAAAAAATTATACCCAACTTTATATTCCTACTAACGTTCTAAAGCTGAAAAGAGTTTGTTTACAGATTGCTTGAACACGCGTCTTAGGTTAGACTATTTATCGAGGAAGGCGTCGCGTGAAAACAGCTTCAATTACCCGAATAAAAAGTACCCCATAGCCTTCCTCGATAAATGGACTATCAAACCCTAAAATATTTTTTTAAATCAGACGAGTAGTCCCTGAGACTAACGTGTTCAAGCAAACAAAACATACAAAGAAACGTTTCAGATTTACAATATTTGTTCGCTGACATTATAAAGCGACATATAAATTTCCTTTAAATTCGGGAATCCTTAAGTAATTAGTATCATTTATATTGATTTCCTATCAAAAATATAATTTAAATATGGTGGTCTGCATTAGTTCTTCTGGCTGCCACATCCATAGAGATCGTTGTCGGTCAATATTTTTATTTTAGGAAGATATTCTCGTTAACTCAGCCATACATTTCAAACGACCTCTAAAACATGTTGACATGTTTTCAAAACTTAAAATACTTGTATTTCATGAATGTTGAAAGATCATAAAGTTTTGTTTTATAATATAATGCCAATTAATTTTATAATATAAAGCCTGGTGATACCGGGTGATAGAAATACCACATACTTTGCATAGTGGTCAAGGTCATGGCTAAGCTACTAAATTCTATGACCCGCACTTTTTATCAGGTTCAACTAGCGAATAGACATTTTCAAACTTTGCAGGTTTATATGCACGGGCACTATCCGGTGTGAAATTCGTCAGTTCGGCGACCGCAATTTCACTTTCGTACGTAAGGCGCTTTCTCGTTTTGTCACTTTCGAAAAAAAAACATTACTTGTGTGAATCAAACCCGTTCCCGTTGATAGTAAATTCCATTGAAAAGTGTTAAATAATTTTCGTGAGCCGTACGGTATTTGTTTCTATGGACTTTCATCAAAAAGTATGGTGTATACCGAAGGATATTTGAAGGAGAAGCTGGCCAAGGATTTGGACGCCGTTCACGTCGTAAGTAATCTGTCAAAATTTTATCGAACAACATGTGCCGTGTTGTAAAGTTAATTATAATTTCTGAATGAAAATAGTGTCTGTGTCGTACAAATAACCTAATAATCAGCCATAATGACAAGGAGAGCGGATCCGGATAAATTTACCGTGACAAAACAGGCGTTACTTCCCGGTATTTTATTCTCTTTGCTAGTGAGATGGTGCGTGGCTGCTTATCCGTATTCCGGATATAAAAAACCGCCAATGTACGGTGATTATGAAGCACAACGACATTGGCAGGAAATAACCGTACATACACCGAGTAGTAAATGGTATCATAATACGACACAAAATGATCTTCAGTACTGGGGCATGGACTACCCGCCACTCACGGCATATCACAGTTTACTTATGGGGTTGGTTGCTGACTGGCTGGACCCTGAATCGGTGCGTCTGTTTGCGTCGAGAGGTTACGAAAGCGATTCGCATAAAACCTTCATGAGATGGACAGTTTTTCTGAGTGATATTTATTTGTATGTGACTGCAGTGCTGTGCATTTGTATAGATGCTGAAAGAGTGCTAGGTAAAGAACCTAAGGAGCCAAAATGTGTTCTGAAAAGAACAGACATTTCAACTACATTATTTTTATTGTACCCTGGCATCATTTTAATAGACTATGGTCACTTTCAGTACAATTGTGTGTCTCTTGGTTTCTTTTTGTGGGCTACTTTCTTTATAATAGCCATTAAGAATGATACTTTGGCTACAATATTTTTCGTTGCTGCTCTAAATTACAAACAAATGGAACTGTATCATGCTCTGCCATTTTTCTTTTATTTGTTAAGAAAATGCTTCATAGGCATGCCACTGGGGAGAGGCAAGCTGTCACACTTTGTCAGATGTTTTAATAAACTGGCTGTTGCGGTCATTGCAACATTTGTAATTTTTTGGTATCCATTCTTAAATGGTTGGGAGAACATATTACAGGTTGTGCACAGACTATTCCCACTCAATCGTGGAATTTTCGAAGATAAAGTCTCTAATGTATGGTGCATGGTAAATGTTTTCATCAAACTAAAGACTATCTACAGTAACCAAGAAATGGCGAAAACTTGTTTGTTGATCACAGCCATGGCTGCGGGGCCAGCCTGTGCAGACATATTCTTCAGAATAAACACTAAAAAGTTTGTTCCATGTTTGATTAATGTGTCTCTGGCCTTCTTCTTGTTCTCATTCCATGTACATGAGAAAACAATTTTGTTAGTGGCAATACCGGTTGCACTACATTTTCCGGAAGACCCTTTTATGTGTTTCTGGTTCTTAATTGTTTCCACCTTCAGTATGCTGCCACTTCTGTTAAAAGATGGTCTTTTAATACCTTTCCTAGGTACCATAGTCATCTATACATCTTTCTATAGCATTTGCTTGAAGTTATCCCAGCCAAATTCGGGTTACTTCTCAATTTTCAATGCTAACCGAGTATACAAAATTGTTCAGCCAAATAAGAAGGATACATCTCCTTTGTTGAGCTTTTTGAGTCTTATTTTTGTGATCTCAATACTTGGTATGGTACTTCTGACAGTGGGCACTGTGTTTGTGAAGCCCCCTCCTCATTTACCGGACCTGTTCCCGCTACTTATTGCAGCATATTCATGTGGACATTTCATATTCTTCTTCTGCTATTTCTATTACCAGCAGTTCTCTTTACCAGTGTGCTTGCCATGTGTAGTTAAGCAGAAAAGAAAGTAGAGACTGTAATTTTTAGAATATCTGAACTGCCTTTTAACTGTTTTAAATTTTACTAGTTATAAGAGTTTATATTCTGTAATTTTCATCATTTTTTTATGTTTCATATGCCAATTAGTGGGTTTTATAAAATTGATATTCTTTATGTCAAGTAAACAAAGATAAAATGGTAGTCATACTATTGTAACTAAGCAAGTGTGTAGGTAGTAGATTTATTTCAAAATTCTAAATTACATTCCAATAAAGATTTTAATGACTAATTGCACAATTAACTTTTTGTTCTTGCCTCCTTTTTCATTTGTCCCATATTTTTTTTTTGTATTCTATAACTAGCTATTCACTGCTGTTCCAATCGTTGCCCAAATAAACCTTTTCTCGCACTTGGATAAAAATTTGCCTATGTCCTTTCTCTGACTCCAGAGTATGTAGATGTGTCTACCAAATTTTATTTAAATCACCTATCAAGGGAAATACGGATTCATTTTTATATACATGCATTGGCTCACGACTTGTCAAACAGATTCACAAAGATACATAAGGAATACATAAGTATATTTAAGGGCTGTTAGATAACTCTTAGTATTTACTAATCAAACCTACGGGCCAAGGTGTTATGCCTTTCCAATCACTTTGCTGACCTACAAAGTACTCGGCGCTGTGATGTCATGTTACCTAGTATATCTATTTATATAATCGGGCTGACCACGAAAAAGTACTACATATAAAAATACTAAATTGTTTTAGCAATGAGTCATTTTTACAGTATTACTATTATTGTGGTAATCATACTGATATAGTATTCGCTCTAATCGCAAATCCGTATTCTGAATTCCACGTTGACGATAGCAATCTATCCGATAACAAAGTGTCCAAAAAAAATCTGGAAGTAAATTTCCGTTTGTGAAGTCACACCTGGCGAGAAAAATATTAATTCTCGTACCTAATCAAGTCAGATCTCGAATGTAAAGTAAGGAAAACCTTTATATTTTTCTTCAGCCTACAAACAATTGGTAGCTAGTTAGGTACTTTGTTATGAACATCCTATACGATTAGGACAGCGAACAATGTCAGCGGATGGGCGTCCTAACAGTCAAATCGCTCCATACACTGGAAATCGCGTCACATTAATGACGTAGGTATTATCATAATTAGTATTAACCTTGCTTATTCATACGTGTTATCTACAGCCTTTGTAGGTAACCAGGGCTTGGTTTTAGCAATTTATTGATATATCTTCGCAATCGGACATGATTATTGCGTAATACTGAACAATTAGGCTTCCTAACTACGCTGATTGATGACTGATGATGATGAAAAAGTAGTTTCTTTACCTGTGTTTTGTAATCCGGAGGGTAAAAAAATGTATTTTATAGCCTCTCGTATGGGTAACTAACCCTGAACAGCTGACATATTCAGGCAGTCCCACTATTCATTTCCATTTCCAAAACAGAGAGGGGGAATTGCATTCCTATAAAAGTATTAGTGGGGATTTATGAGTTTATAATGACCCGGCAGTACCCGTGTTTAATCATAATTGATAGCAATAGAAATAATGACTGCACATTAGGCAAAACTTATCACTGCTAAGGTTAAGGTCATAATTATAATAATGCCAAGGAGTTTACTGATGCTATTAAAGAAATATCACTTGAATATAGTGAATGTTCCAATGTTGGCAACAATTTTAATAACTTTTTACTTCCTTATGCATACAAAAAGGGTGTTGAAGAAACTTAAAATTGGAAATGCTATTAACAACTAATAAAATGCATGTAATTAGTATTACTAATTAAATCCAGCTGGATTGATAACGTATGGTCTGAAGAAAAAAAATGCATTTTAAAACTTAAAATCAGAATTTACTATCTAGAGAGAGACCACTCACGACGTGACAAGACGTCATGAAAAAAAAAGTAATTATATAAACAAAATCTGTGCCAAGTTCAGGAAATGTATGTGTGTAAAAATGTATGAAAGAAAGTGGCGTCAAAATAGAAATGAGAACATTAGCAGGTAACGCCACTACCAATTTTTTGTAGCATAGTTAATTTATTGTTAAACAAAGTCACGAGACTATTACCACAGAGGTCTATTTTAAGATCAGTAATGTGATCTAAAAAGTAGAGCGTTGACCGAATTCATGTTGTGTTAGTAATTACTTCGATATTTTCGGACAAACCTTTCTTTTCAGTTAGTTGTTTTCTTGCCATATGACTTTTGAAGTCATATGTCTGATTTCGTATCGCATTCTGTCAATGATTCATTCTCCTTAAAGAAAAATGGTATGGTAAGGCAATTAAGATCTGAAAAGATTGCAATTGAAAATCCGCCTTGAGCAAGTGTGGAGAATGTCCACGGTCCATACTTTCTGTGTACGACAAAGCTTTTTGAGTAGACTGAAATCATGAGTCACCCAAAAAGCTATTTTCCGAGGAGACAGTTATACAACCCCTATCTCTCCCAAAACGCAATAGGTTAGCCAGAGTCTATAAATCCACATATATGTACATTTCATCATAAGTAGCACTGTCTAGTCTATCGCTATGTCATCCATCGATCAACGCAGTTACACAATTATTGAAGCCATTTATTTGGTTCCACGTATACGAGCTCCGACCAGTGTGCCACAGGGAACACTGTCACAAATCTAACCCACAAACGCTCGGTATGCGCCGTGCGTGCTGTTTTCACTGAGCGTTGCATAATTTGACGCATGATTTCACTGGGCATGCACGTGCTTGAACAGTGATGTGAATCAATTTGCTTACACATTTTGTCAATCGCTAGATTAGACTAAATCGTTCCCTTGAAAAGCATCAACTTGCCCAAATATCAAGACCTTTAGTTACGCCAATAAAACACTGAAAATAATTTTAGTTGAACGATCGAAAATTCTAGATGAAGACATGATTAAAATTAATATTTAAACCCACGTTGAAAATAATGTGATAAGATTCGAAAGATCAGAAATTCCCAAACTGTAAAATGATGATCATAAAGAATTGCCTCTTATAACAATTAATCCCAAAAATAATATCACACTTAACTAAAATAACAACTACGGATTACATACATTAACAATTGAAATACCGTATTCAAGGTGCACTACTGAAGGAAAATCGCATCATTACTCACGTGTGCGTGTAAAACTACCCGCAATAACGATGCGCTTGCGTCGCGCCGCGTTAGCTAGGCTAATGAGGAGGGGCGGCTATTACGAGTAAATTGGAGATATAAGGACTAACGCTGTGGTTAACTTTAGCCTTCGTTGCTTCATCATTAGTTAGAGAAATTAACTGTCGGTCAGTGCACTTCAAACCATTTGCTATTAGTTATTATTTACTGGTAACAATCCAACTGTACCAGATTTGTTCTTGTCTATCTTAGTTTTACATCTCTCTTGTTTATATGAATTTATCGTTATTGTTCCTTTGTTTATTTGCATTTGCTGGTAACGATCTGTCACGCCAGTTTTATATCTGAAATCTTTGATCGGAAATCAATGGTGCTTCAGATAATATTTATCTAAGGCGCACTCACAATGGGAGATACTTCCGTCAGACATCTGGAAGTGCACTTTTATTAATAGTCGGTTTATCTCATTATTTTTCGATACTGGGCTCGTTTGATATTCGTTAAAATTTTCTAAACTAATGAAAAGGATGATAATTTTGCTGTTACAAGGGCAAAAAAAAATATAACTACGTGTAAATAGAAATAAAAGTCGTATTATTTTTTTTGGAAAAACGAAATACGAAATTTTGGTTACTTTCAAAGAGCATTGTGCAATTCAGGAGCAATGTCAGTATTAATTACGATAACTATACATTGGCTTCTGGATCAAGACAGTGTTTAAACACAACAACATACAATAATAATAGAAACTCGGATATAAGTTCTGCTACACAGTCACACAGTTAATTAAAGTGCCACATTTGTTATCATGAATGCTAATCTTAGTTGCAATGAACTATTTCTGCATTTTAAACAGATAAACAAACTCGACTTGACTATTTGAAGCCGTGATGTAGGGCAATGGTAATGAGAATCAGACGTAAACGTCATACTTGGTACAAGCATTTGTAGATGCATAATCGAAATTTATAGCTGTATTTAAACGTGCAGGAAAATATAAAGGAAACAGACTTGATTAATCTATCTTTATGTGCACATTGAACTACCGGGGAATGGCAGAATAGGTGTCAAGTATTATATAATGACGGAAGGAAATATATTAAAATACACACCTCCTGTAATTGTGAACACTAATAATGCCAACATTATCTGTTTCGATCTTGATGCAATGATAGATTTTGAAATGAAATTCTTGGGAATTTGCACTGAAATAGCATTACCGACTTACCGCTCACAAACGTAAGTTCAGCCGAAAAACCACATGTTGCGATGGTATCTTTAAAGACAAATGTGTCATTTAGTTATATCGTCCGACTTACATGTTTGCTGCCCAAAATTCCCCAAGTAAATCTATTGAAGCGTGCCTTAGTAGAGTTGGTACTATACTTGCGTCACTTTGTCATACCAAGAAATAACTTTTGGGACTCCCAGGAATGTTTGACTCACTGTAGACAAATCGGCAACCAGAACAATAGAGCCAATTCGGTTGCACGTGAGTCGATTCTAAAATAACTCGACCATCCTCCTTTTTCGATTGTATGTCGTAAAAGAGAGATAGAAGACTCATCAAATCAAACCGATACGAGTGATCTATTAATTAATATTGGAACAGTCAGAGTTGATTTCGAGTCTGGATACTTGAAATCTTTTGAAAGCTCTTTTATTGTTGTCTGTTACTGTTCTTCCTAGACCCATTTTATTACTCTTATTGGTATTTTTATAAGCGGCGTCTGAGTCAGTTAAATTGTAGTTTGTATTAATAGTTTCAGTGCCACCATTTGATTGACCCAATTTGGTTCCGTTATGAAGTCGATTTTATTGAAACTGAATTTCTTGGAAATAAATCACTGTCAATGTGTAGACGGGTTGGTGTGAATAAAGCACCCGTCTCTCCGGTAACTTTTCTAAGTTATATGATATTTCCAAGTATATCTTGGATACCAAAAACTGCGAAAAGGTGAAAGAAAAGGTCTTGAGGAAACCTGGACATTACAGTCTGACATCGCTAATTCGCATTGAGCAAGCGAGCTGATTCACGCTCATTCCTTCTCCGTATGAGAAGACCGTATTAAATTCGTATGAGAAGAGGTACGATTTCTGCAACTGGGCATTAATAAAGGCTACCTGAAATGGTACATACCTCCAGATCGCGAGCCCGTTTTATAGTTGTCAAAGTGCAGGCACCTATAACTAGTTTCACTAGTTATGTCCCACTATAATTTTCAACGGTAAGATTCATTAACCTTTTCACGAATTGCATTCCATCCCTTTCCCTAGATAGCTTTGAGAATACCTTTGAGAAGCCTTGAATATAGCTCGTAACTCGTATAATAATTTTGTTTTAATAGTCACCCAAAAGTTACTTAAAAGGCCGTTGGACAATGATTGTGCACAAATGATACATGTGTGTGACTAATTCAAGAATGTTCCAATTAGGTCTTTCATGAAAATTGGAATATCAAATATCGCAATTTTTGGACCTTGAATATTGCCATGGTTGTATTGATAAAGTTTAGATTATCTTAGTTACAAAGTCATGGTGATTCGTGTTTTTAGTTAAGCTGTAACATTCTACTACAATAGAAATAATAAAAATACGATCAAAAATAAATTATATCCACCGGCTAAAACATTCGACGTACACAAATATTTTCGTGCAATAACTCTGAATTCAAAATCCAGATGTTTTCAGTAAACATCGAACAGTATTACGACATTAATAATAAACCGACAAACAGATATTAATGAGATGTGCAATGAATCATTAATTTTAATACTGGTAATGCTACCTAAACCGCAGTTATTTAATTTTGTTTCAGTCCTCGCTATGTTCGACCAAGCTGACCGCAACGCGTAATGAATGTTTAAAAAAATAACGTGTAACGCATTTTAAGTTATACCTAAACAAATGAGTTGAAGCCTGACTTGCAACAGGGTGATGTAATACTGTATTAATGACAGTTTCAGGCTTGTAGGTGAAGTTTGTGATCGTGATGTCACGGACGGCAAAATAATCGATAGTATGAAGTCTGGGTGGTATGCCCCACGAAAAGCAAAGCTTCACTTATTTTTATTGTAACCGATTACTTTTTTGTAAATTCATAGAAGGAAGAGAGAAGAAAAAGAAGAGAGAGAAGGAATGGCGACGTTTATGTTAATTCTTGATATTGATGAATAAACACTATTCTCACATATTCGAAGAGCCTATAAGGAAAACCAATTACAATATCTAGTAGGTGCATTGGTATCTGTATCTAAGACAATGACATCCATTATAAACAAATGAGCTCTGCTCTGAATTATACCCAACAGTGCATTATTCATGATGCTTATCCAGATGAGGAAAATAGAGGAACCTAACGCTGATGTAGTGATGCTAAAAGTCATAGCTGATATTATCCAAAGCAAACACAGACTCACAGGGGACCCGCGGCCTCGTTGCGACTATCTATGATGCATGTATGCGCTTGGGGTATCCCAAGGGAGTTCGGACTACTAAATGACAACACTATCTTAAATATTTCTTCCAAGAAGTTGATATGTAATTTTATTGTGTTAATGAGTAGCTGGTGAAACGTTTGATCATGCTAATTATTCATTATCATATGAATTCACATTGACTACGTGTTTGCACAGAGTTTTCTGAGAACAAAGAAGTTTGTATTGTCGATTATAGTTGAAAAGGCATCCTATGAGGAATTTCCTCGGCGTTATTTAAGTATTCTTCTTAGTTTCAGCTTGGTAAATTGACTGGTTTTTGCCATCGCCATTACCCATTAAGTTCGTGGTAGCCAAGCAATGAAAAAAGGCTTTTATTAAGAGCAATCTCACACTACGTCTGATCCTGAACCCGTGAAAATATGGTCAGTAGGAGCTGTAGAACTATTATATGGTAATTTATGCACTAGATCCGATCTCCGTCGTCTAATTTCGTCGTGATGTCTAGACCAATATTTTCACAGGTTCGGATTGGACATAGTGCGAAACCGATCGCGAGTCTTTCCACGAAAATAATATTGTTCAATCCAGCAAGAATTACCAATACTAAATGAGTACCTAAAGGTTTTTTAGGTCTCTTTCAACATGGTTCTTGATTAACCGGCTTATAAGGTTATCAGCTTGAAGTAACTGGTACTATCCAAGGTAGACTGGTCATCGGTCATTCCCTTTGTGTCGAAATGACATGAATGTACCATATTTTTGTTAATTATATATAGCTATTTATTACAAACCAAAAACATGCAACTTAATTACCTTATAAAAAGATAAAATAACATTTTCCCTAACTGCTGTACCTAACCTTAAAAGTACTTCGTTTATTAACAAAAAATATTTAATGCTGATAAAATATATGTATGTATGGCTAAAATTGTATATTGCCAGGCAAATAAATTCAAAATAATAATTTACATAATTTTGTTATTTTCCAAAAAGCACATACTCATTATATCAAAATGGTTGTTTACTTTTCAGCCTGAATTAATTTTGTTTAAAGGTAACGTGTCTTTGAAAAATAAGAATACTTGATATTCAGAATTTTTCATAAACAAGTAGTTCGCAATTTTATTAGTTACTCTTTTCTCTCCCAAGAAAAACATGTAGCATAAACAAGATAGTCTGGACTCTGGACTTCACTTCGGTATTACACGCATAATACTGAACAAACGTGTACCAATATTTCTTTATCGGTACTTTTTCTGTACAGATTATCTCATAAATTGTAGTCGTAAGAAATCAGGTTGCAGAAACTATCCATCACTGACGTAGACGCGATTGCCGTACGCTTCATCAAACAGTACCGGTACCGTTTGTATTGCATCTAAAACACCAGTTAAATCTGCAAAGAAAAGTGCAACGTTGAGAACAGATACAGTAAATGTTGCTCCACTTAGAGTGACCTTCAACAGAATTGCACATGTGCCACATGCTTACCACGCTTAAGGCGATCCTAATGTGCACACATCGACGGCCATTACGTCCAAAGACAATGGTCCTCTTGCAACAAATTGTGAAACATTTTGCGGCTACCCGACAACTTAGATAAATCATTATTCATATTTTATTAACTGCCTAAAAATGAGCATTTTACGAGGTTTTTCTAAGTTGTAATGTCAACATTTAGCCATTGACGTGGTTGCAGTTGCATCATCAGCGAGATTTAATGCGAATTGCATTAATCGCAGTAAAAATCCACTCAGTTGAATACTGGCTCAACATTTTATGTTACGAGATTGTGATGAAACTTACTCTTTGCAGACTAAACGGCTACCTATTTATCTTCAAAAGAATCAGTACATTACTAATCATAATAATACTCGCTAGTTTTGTGACCGGTTCGGTAATAAACTGGCTGGACTATTGAAAAAAGTTTAGAACTACACATGTTGTAAGTGACGATTATGCTTACGATAGTGATCTAGGACAAAAATCATCATCATCATCATCCTCCTGCCCTTATCCCAAGTTGTATTTGGGGTCGGAGCAGCATGTTTTTGTCTTCCACGCTCTTCTATCTGCCGTCATCTCACAAGTTACATTCTTTCTAGCCACATCAACTTTCCCGCAATCTATCCATCGTTTCTTTGGTCGTCCCCTTCCTCTATATACATCGACATTCATGTTCAAGACCTTCCTCACAACGTGATCCTCATTCCTCCGCATTACATGCCCATACCAAGCTAGCCGGTTCCCACATAATTTTTCGGTTACCGGTGCCACTTTTAAACATCCTCTTATATACTCATTTCTTACTCTATCCATTCGCGTAACATCACACATTCCTCTTAACATTCTCATCTCTGCTGCATACAAAAATACAAAAATCATCAATCTTAGAAAAAAAAAAACATTTTTTTTTCGTTAAACATACAAGTTTTTTCGTTATTCAGTTCTAATACATAATTAACGAAGTGAATATCTGTTTTGGTTAAGACCAATTAACCAAATCAGTAATTCAGCTGCTAGACTAACAGACGCTATTTGTTTATTACCGAGTGGTTTTATTACTTACTGACAGGTCAAAACAAGTTCTACGTAAAGAGAGGAAAGAGTGCGAAAAACATAAGCCTCCAATTTAGTATTCATAATGCAATGTTTATAAAACGTAAGAAAGTAAAACTTTCCCTTTTAATTTTCGCTTGTCCTTTCCTCGAACTGTGCCAAACTTATCGTCAAGTTCATTGGCTTTGATATCTCTCACTGGGCCAAACATTATCTGGGTCGTTAGCGATATCTCCAAGGTCTAGTAACCTTGCGATGTTGCCTTCCGTACAAACTTTCTTCCTTGATTTTCTAAGTCCATCAGATTTGTAAATGCAGGTCTATCCGGTTTGTCTAAGCAAACCTAACTAAAGCATCATGTTGCATTCAACGTTGCATTTACCATTTGCAGTCGGCTGTCAGATTAGAATTCATTCATAGCGTGCATATTAAGCGTCTAATTTAGCTAGATCAGAGTTGTCAGCCTTTGTTGCTGCCTTGAATTGTAATTGGAAAATCAAACGTTTCCTACGATGTAGCCTGATTGAATTAGTAGCTTTGTTTTCAATGGCTCTTATTGGAGCTTTGGTGTGTAACATCTATTCTATGATTTGTTTAGCTTGAGCATTGATCTTACTCTCATGAATATAACGTCCAGTTTTTGTTCAGTCAGCATTAACATAAACCACGTATTTTTTAGACCACGTAGATTATAAGTAGGTAGTTTAAGGAAGTAATAAGTGTATAAATTGGCAATAAATGTTTATCTAAGAAAATTGTAATTTCATCATAACTTAGCATTTAATTTATGTGTAAACAGCAAGAAAGTCCGCTTTCGAAATGGAGTAAATGATTCTTATTATGATCAAGGTCTTCATTACTAATTTTAGAAAGTAAAATATACAAGATGAGAACGCATACTATCCAACAAGAGACCTTAATGATAGAAAAAAAAATAAACTCTTCGTCTATGTCAAATAGATAAGTGGACGTGGGGTTAGTGCATTTTTTTATTAGCGTGTTTAATATCAAAATATAAGTTTGACCATATGAACCCTTCAGAGGCTCACGTAAAAGAAGCACATAGTGTACATAACTTTTATTATTCTAGTGAGAAATCTATTATATCTTTGCTTAAAAATATGAATAGAAAGCAAGTTGCTTTGACGGCTCAGCAACCGCTGTGTAGCATAGAAAAAGTAATTACGCATTAAGAATTTGTCCCAAATCTCCTTTCACTATGGAAAAGGAGAGCGACATACCTTACCCACCTTCTCACTTTCACATGTTTCGATTATTCTTTGAACAATACCAAGTCCAACGTCGAGTTCATAAATTAACAATAGACGACGTGTAATGGTTACATCAAGGTCATAAGATTGCCAAACATTGGATAGAAACTTAGTGCGAATAATTTTGTGGTTAGAAAAATAACGCTGAAGGTTAGCGAAACTCGTGGAGGCTAAAAATTCATACAAACTATCCATGGTATCTTTTAACGTAATCTAGAGTATTCTAGAGTAAAAGATTGTGTGTTTTGATAAAATCCCTTCATCACTTTCTGCGATGAACTCTCGAAAAAATAATAAGATTGATCACGAGTATTATATCCGAGAAGATGTTTATGTCATTGATTGATTTGGGTTATACATAGATAACACAATTTGTATTACGTATGCGTTTTCCTCCTGATTTAGTACTACCGTAAACGTGACGCGAAAGAGAACAATAAACAAAGTAAATCGCATCACATATGCACGTTAAATAACGCTTATCATAACCCCATGGTCTCTGACAGTCTTATCGAAGTAATTCTTTGTATCATTAGCTGAACACATCACCCTATGTGTCATTCGTGCCCTTTGATCGGACTGTAAACGCCTGAATGCAAATCCACCTGCATTAACACTTATTTCTTCAAATTCTTTAGTAATAAGGAGGTGATTGTCGAGTTCGCTGGGGAGTTCCTTGTTCCATTTCTAGTGCAATTTTGTAGATAATACGTCTGTCTTTGCCTATGTATTTGGCATTATTCTTAACTGACGTGTGGTATCGGTCATAAAAAAACTTGGCATAACGTAACCGCACCTTATCGTTCGACGTCAGTAGGCCTTGAACGCCGCAATCCGGGGGCGCGTAAAAAAGAACACTTTATGTAACATGTAAGCGAACATTTCTTTCTTCATTGTGCAAAGGGCTTGATAAAATCCTGGTCACCTGGTGCATTAATTAACATATAATATGAATGAGTACATAATGCTTCATTTACGAGAGTATAATACTTTTCTTTCCTAAATCGTACTTTTATACTTCATGATTTTGGTCTCTACAAGTCATTAATTAAAAACAAACGAGAAATGCTGTCGTCAACCAGTTTTTAGAATTGTTTTAATGTAATAGCTTTTACGCAATGGCTAGACAGGTATTGTTAGTAAGTTCATAACAAATATTTACCACAAAAACTTGATATCGATCTATATAATTAAGAAGTATCTAGGTCAAGACATTAGGAGTGCCTGTCATAAGTATTTTTAGCTTTACTTGTAATATGATTGTCTAAATTATTTTAAAAAAAGGTTGTAACAGATTATGCTAACATATCTGCAGTTGATGACCAAGTTGCTAATTTTGTTAGGGTGACAGAAAGTCACGGTGACACTCCCTATGACTCAGAACAGCTTCACTTGTGCATTCCCACACCGCACATTACTTTCTCGGAAACATTAGAAAATAAACATGTAAAAGCATGATCGATTGACTTAAATGCCAATGTCACGTTTATCTGGCGGCCAAAAGTAAATAATTCTTCTAAGTCTTGAGTAGTAGAGTCAACATCAACTGTACGCTAAAATACGCGTCTTTGCGTTGCGCAATATCAAACACTGTCGTTGCGGCAAGGTCCTAGCAAATTATAGCGTATTATGAAATCGCGCGACATCTTCCAACTTAATGTGTTTGTTTTACAAATGAATTGGTTTTATGGTATGTGGTTTAACGATCGTCAGGTAATAGATTGGGAAATATCGTGGAGCAACAGGTACCGAAACATAAATTATTTTTGTAGCTATCTACTTACTTAAATTTAAAAGATTCAACAATCCGATTCGAATCCGTTCCATCCAAGTATACCCGTGTGGAATAAGATGGTTATAGGATCTCAGCGTTCCTAAAATAACCTCTAAGCACCTGCAAGTTGTCAGGAACTGTATTGCCTAGACTAATTTATAGCTGTACCCTGCAATTTGTTACACGATATTCTTTTTATAGAAGACATATATTTCATTGTCAACCAAATCGTTAGTTGTTGTAACGTAATATTGGACAAAATAATTCGAAGAGATGATATAAGGCTGTGCTGGAGCATAAATTAGAGGATTCACAATTTTATTGCTCACAATAGATTGATGATGTGCATTGCATGCAGTCAAGTATAGTACTCTGTTTTGATTGCTTCCGTAGGCTGTAATTTGGGATTATTTGCGTTAACAAATTAATGTTTGATATCTATTCTAATACAGTAATCTAATCGGTTTTCCTCCAAACCAAACGAGGATGTTCAATTGTTCCGTGCATGCGAGCTCACTTTCCTGTCGATGGTTTCGTGTTGCGTGCAAATAACGTTGATTCTTACTCTACACACGGTAAATTAGTTATACCTCTTCTCTTTTCAGAATCTACTCTACTGTATGTACCAAGGTTTTGTAACCCAAGATAAATTACGTAGTTTTAGCCCTTGACAACCGAAAGTAATTAATTGAGAACGGCACGTCCTTGTTTTTCCATTTTTGCTAGCAAAAATGTCAAGGTGATGTAGGAGTGTCGTGAACTTCTCAAGAATAATACTGTCCATACGATTTTAATGTTTTTGTAAGATTCAACGTCATTCTCAATTTGTTTACAAATTCCGTTATACAAATGTGGATTGTATTGAATAAGCGCATGGTAAGATCGTTATGCTAGGTCCAGTTATGCCACGTAATAACCAAAGCGAGACCTATTCGAAAACTAGACATCTCGTCTTTATCCTCTCTGGTGATTTACAAGCCAAAAAGACGGCCACAATCGCGCAGCCGGTCACTCAGCCGCATCCGTGAAGCGCGGGAAGTCAGTCGGTGGACTTAGCGGGCCGCGGTCGGTGCACGCCGCTGCACGTATCCGAACGCGATCTAAAAAAAAAGTAACTCGTACAATAGACAAAGTGAACCGTGATTTTGAGTGAAGTTTTTTTTTGTGATAACTGTAATAGGTACGTGTATTTTAAGCTATACGAGTCGTTGGCCTCAGAGTAATCTGCGGTTGTAATGTTTTTTTTTGTCTAGTTTATACTGCTTGTTACGTTCAAGGTTTACTATCAATAACATTACTAAAGGTTGTGTGCATTATTTAATTAATTGAAAATATTAATATGAATAACGGTATATTTATACATATCTTTGTGCAATCGTACGCTAGTATTACTATCTTTGATGACTTAATATGTTAAAGATTGTCATAACACAAAAAACTGATAAATATGAGAATCATATAAAGATACAATTTAAATGAAGTCCTGAATATTTGTATAATGAACCGGTTTGACGTCCACATTCAAATTTAGAAATTCTTGAACACAATGCACGTAATCTAGAAAGTTGTCCTTGATATTCACGACTAATGTTTCCATGAAAGCGGCAAAGATAAAGTAAAAGTTATAAAATAATCTCATAACAGAGAAATTGTAAATAAATGATAATAATTCTAATAAAAAACTGGTATGTAGTGATTTCTAAAGCTCAGCTTTCACTGCGGGGCCACGATCGATGTCTGTCGTTCCAACCGCTTAATACTTTGGATCTGTGTTTACTTCGAAAGCTTATTTTCTAAAAGAAACATCCGGCTGAGACTTCTTATGACGAAATTTGGTCTCCAAGGAGTTCAAATATTTTTTCGGTAACAACATAGACTTGACCAAATCGTAATAAAGTCGCATAGCAGAACGGAACCGTTTATAGTAACTTGAAATTATAACACGCATTGTCTTTGCACTGAATACGCATTGGAGCGAGTACAGAACTCAGTGTAAACATTACTTATGAACTGTAAACATTTTTTATGTTCATAAACAACTCCGTGGTGCATGGTTTAAATAAGCATTACCGTAAGTTACCTTTACTTGGTCACAGAGAAAGTATATTAAACTTTCTTCCTTGGCACACGAATAAAATTGTAGCGTGTAACTGCGTGTATCATCTTTATGTTTAGAGTAGACTGTTTTTGAAAGTTTAGTGGGTCAACATTCGAAGCCATATAGGTTACATGTTAGTCATCGTCCTCTTCCGTAGTCTGTTACTTAATGGTAGGACTGCAACTACTAATGCACTCAACAACTCAATCAATCTTTGTCAGCGTTTTAGAGCACTGCGTTCGATCAAATTTCATGTCCAACAGACTAGTTTCATTAATACTAATTTTATCGTAGGCTGGATTCTAACCGTCCCAAAAACAAGTCTGTTTAATGTGTAAAGATTGGATCATTAATCTTACTTTTCTCCAGCACCCTTTTAGAGTGCACGCAGTAATTGTCTGTAAAATGATTTACGAGATCGCCGAGACTGAAATAACGGCGAGACTCGATTCATCTGTACCGGCTAATGGCCAAATTACACGGATTTTACTTCAACTGGGTCGTATGATTCCGTAACGAATTTCTTGCAGGATAATGCTGTTTAATTTTATAAAGGGTTCCCATTGTACAGAAATTCTTTCTGAAATGAATTCTGTTTTTATTGAATAAAGACAACACAAAGATTGTGGATTATTTTATAAAAATAATCCACAATCGCATTGATTGTCAATTAGACTCCCATCAACCACCTGAACAGGCCGGTTTTCGTCCTCATTTTTCCACAACAGACCACCTTCAGTCACTCAACCAAGTCATCGAAAAACACAGAGTTTCAGAAACCATTGTACTTGGCTTTCGTAGACTACGCAAAAGCTTTCGACAGTGTTAAACATTCAGCGATATTCTCAGCTTTACAAGACCAAGGTATAGAACAAACATACATAGATATCCTTAAAATAATATACAGCCATAGTACCGCCAACATAAAACTTGACTCATCAGGCCCCAAATTTCAAATAAATAAGGGAGTTAAACAGGGTGATCCGCTCTCTCCAAAACTTTTTACCAGCACGCTCGAAGAGGTGTTCAAATCACTGACAGACTCATGGGCGCTGAAAGGCATTCAAGTCGGCAGTAGAACTCTCACAAACCTCCGCTTTGCAGACGATATTGTCTTATTTGCACCGTCAGCAGAACAACTGCAACAAATGCTCCAAGAGCTGAGTTCCGTCAGCCTTAAGGTCGGGCTTATGATGAACAGGTCAAAGACCAAAGTAATGACTAATAGCGCGAAACGTAGGGTCGAGGTAGATGGGCAGGAGATACAGTATGTCGACGAATACATCTACTTGGGCCAGTTAGTATCCTTCGACAACAGGCAAGACAAGGAAATCGATCGCAGGATCGAAAACGCCTGGAAGAGCTACTGGTCCATGAAGACGCTCATGAAAGGTGACCTTCCTCTATCACTGAAGCGAAAACTAGTCGACATGTGTATCCTCCCCGTCCTAACTTACGGCGCTCAGACTTGGTCTTTGACCGAATCTCAGAAGTCCAGACTAAAAGTATGCCAAAGGAGCATGGAGCGCAGCTTGCTGAACATTCGGCTCAGTGATCGGGTACGCAACACCTTTATCCGGTCTAAGACGGGCATAGTCGATGTGGGCAATAAGTCTGCAAAGTTGAAGTGGGATTGGGCGGGTCACATCTGTCGAATGCACCCTGATAAGTGGGCTAGCATTACCACCCATTGGAATCCAAATGACAGCAGACGATCGAGAGGAAGACCGAGGAAGCGCTGGAGAGACGATTTAGACCGTTTCCTCGAGGACTGGCCACAAAAAGCTAGCCATAGGGATAAGTGGAAAGATATGGGGGAGGCCTTTGCCCAGCAGTGGGACAGTACAGGCTAATAAAAAAAAAAAAAAAAAAAAAAAAGACAACACAGGAGGAATGGACGTTATTTTCAATCGAGGCACTTAACATCACGCCATGTTGAGTTTTGAAATCATCAACATCTTTGAGCTTAGAGTCGTCGTCTTAAGACGAACTTACAAACACAAACATTGTTTTCTTTGTTACTTGTTTACGACTGTCACCAATAAAGCCATCTAGAGTATTACGTGGGAATGACATACAAGGATCGTGTGTCGTGTTGCCGGCACAATTGCGTGAATTGTAAAAGTCAATAGGGAGATGAAAACAGGCCACAATAACCTGTTCGCTTGACGTCGACTCGCATATGCACTTGCTCACACCTTACTCTTACCACTTTCTTGATTTAAATCGATGAAAACATCATAAGCAACAGTAGTACGGTCGCAAAGTTAAGAAGATCGAAATCTTCAACTTGTTAATTTTACAGTTTTAAATAAAGTAAACATATTATTATGATTGATGAATATGTCACAATGTCTTCGTTTGAAGACTGAACATTAGAATAGCCTATAAATATGCGGTTTTATGGCGTACGTTTCATTTGAGTCCTGGGTGAGTTAAACACGGATTCATTTAATGAAGTGTGATGTCACGATTTAGACTTCAGTTATTGAATGACTTCGGCCATCAATTTTAGTATATCAGACATGAAAATTATTAAAATCAAAGAAACACAAGAATTATTAAAATTCGCTTTAGTTCGAATCGAAACTGATTCGTATTTTTTAATCAAACTACATCTGTTAATCTTCATAATTTGGTTAAAGCCTCAGTAATGCGTGATACAAGAGAAGTATTCTAATTATTCCTCCTAATTATACTAATGGGCCGGTTAATGCTAGATTCACCATATTTATTGTATGGCCAGACTAAACTCGACTTCAATAGGGTCATTCATAAGCCTGCATGCAGCTGTATGTGTAATAAAATTTATTAATCACCATATGCAGTCAATTGAATTCATTTAAACGTTTTTGAGATTTAGTTAATTTTAAAATTCTTCGGTAGATTGCTGGATATAAATTAAGTACATGCTGGGTTTTTTTTTACTTCGTAATTTTGGAATAGGTACATATCGAATATATTTGTCGAGGATATAACAAACTTATCCAAAAACGAGCTTCAGTTTTTTTTTTAATTCGTAAATAATACAAATTCGGGCCTCGTTTAAGACATATTTACCCATAAAGTAAACAATACTGTACTTGAGGATCAGCACGTTTCAAAACAATTAAGACAAGGAAATATCATCACGAGTAATCTTGACAGTCCCATTTATTTTTCAAGACATTAAGAGATAGCGTCTGTCCTACGTCATTTACATTTCTATACGTCATACTTTTGTGAGAGGCGGAAGGACTTTCTATAGTGCTGGTAGTATTCCAAAGGCCTGAACCTTCATTATGTCTGGCAAATTGTTTATCATTTTCACAATCACTTAACTTGCTTGGGTGTATTTATTGTCTTGAATTATTCAATTTCAGTGACTTCCATTGAAGATTTAACATAATCTCGGATTGCATACAAAATTGCGTGATTATGACTATTTCGGTCAAGAGCGTATCCGTTTAATACAAATGTATCATAATCATATGCTACTGTAATCTCTGCTCACCTAAATATTTTTCAAGGTTAATTCGAAAGAGCGATTAACCTTACAATTGTATGGTCAATATGAAATAACTTCGAACGCCGTGAGTGTGGCGGTCGTTATGTGGGACCAATGTCGCGGACTGAAGGTTACGCTGTGATTTGATCGGTCAAACACGAGACAAGATGAAAATATTAAATATTACGAACATTGTGAACTTGTTAAGAAACATAAATGAAAAAAAAAGATAGATGATAAAGACTAATAGCTTTTCCACAATATATTTATTTGTCTAATAGATACATGAAAAAATACGGCGAATAGATACTGGTGTTCATAACGTGTTTACATGTTGCGTTGCACTATATCGATATATCTCAGTTGATGGTAACAGCGCGTGGGAGGCAAACATGTGTTTTTTCTACATTCGCAGATAATGGTAGATATCAGAATTAGTGTAAAACAAAGCGAAAATAAATAGTAGACAAGTTAGCTCGGAACGTTTTTAAAATGTCGTGACCTGACCAACTGTTGATATATAAAAAGTTACGAAATAATTTTCATGCACGCGTGTTAATGATAAGGTTGAGATTAATTACTGAAATAGCCGTAAAGCAGACGGAGATAAAACGATTTTTAATTAAAATTTGTTAACTCAGTTTCTTTTGTTAAAAACAGTTTTAATAAAGAGTCTTGATAAAGATAAGGACAATTTAAATAAACAGATCTTTGACCATTATCGAGTGGATATTAATCAATTTTGGCAGTAATAGGAGGTAGCATAGGAGACCCGTGCACTGGTTCACTCGTGTCCCCTAGACCGTTAATATTTATTCGAATTAGAAAACTCCTTACACCGGATAGAGAAAGATAAATTGCGAACATCTCTGACCGTGGGACTATAGATAAACAAGATTTATTTATCTAGGCCCCCGGAACTTGTCTGAGTTCTTTGAATATATGTATATTGGAAATCAACGATTAGGTAATTATAGAACGTAATCATTGATTTGAATGGATCATATCCGCTAATGAATCTATATGCCAAATCTAGATGTAGTCAAGCTACGCACATTAGGCAACTATGAAGATAGAGTAAAGTAATGAGTTGGATTATCCTCGTGTATATTTGGGTATGGTACGCAGCCTTCTGACGTAATTTGTCATATATTTAGTAGCGCAGCCGTAAAGGGTAGCTGCCGTCATTGTCCACAAATGTAACAGATGTTTGCTCCTTATTGAAGAACCTATATTTGATTAATTAATGGAGCTTAGACGGATGTTTAGAGAATTCTATTGTTTACGGATTTCCTATACAAAAGGAAAGCTTTGTTTACTTCCAAATTGATTACGACCGGCATCACCAAAGTTACCGAAGTTTATCATTAATTTTATTGAAAAGTATCTGAAGTATTTTGGAGTTGGCTTTAAACGCAAAATTATGTTGCAGCATCATCATACTCGATCCTAACCCAGTCACGTGTTTATAATATCAAAGAACAAAGATCAATAGTATATTGAATACTTGAAGTTCGATCAACATGTGACCCAATTGCTAGCATATCCTTGAGGAAGAGTGCAGGGCAATTGTAGTCAATTCGTATCAATTTCTCTTGTCTCGGCACCAATCAATGTCAGGGCCTCACCTCATGTACTATGCTCTAGAAAATGTTACCGCTCAACTGTCTAGTCTTGTCGCGACGGTTTTGGATGCGTAGGTCATGGAATTTCACTGAAATGCTATTATTTTTGGACAACCTCGTTAGAGGTCGTGGTATTTTTTAGGATGATGTTTTATGGTTATTAAAAAAAGGCATTTTAGATTATGACGAGGCATATATCTTTGGCACAGATGTTTGACGGCAGTTTTGTTTTAAAATTTCAAAGTAGGTTTTCTCGTTTTTTGGCTTTTAAACATAGAAGCTTCATAATGTAGTCGATTGCGCATATTATTGGAAATTATGTTAGTGGAAACGCAGAAGGGATTGCCATTTAAAAATACATTCTTGGAACTTTCACATAATTGTACCTGCTCAAAGCTTGTACGTCGATTCCGTTGAATATTTCTGTAATGGAGGTAGCTAAATATTTCACAAAGTATGGCGCCGGTCTAGCCCGTTTTCCCGCGCTACCTAACTACTCCCCCCCCCCCCTCGGAGTTACGAGTTGCGTAGGAAGTTACCTACGCGCCTAATAGAATACTATGTAGGTGCGGTTTTATTTAGTATCCTCATACAAATAACACTATGGAAACCATTTGATTTGCATGACTATGAACAAAGCAGCTTGCACCGCATTTCTTAAACATTATTACGAAGGAGTCTATTCAAATAGCATAAATAGTACTATCTTATAAACAAACTTGGCGCCAGTCATAATATCCATGGACGATTATTTTGTATGAGCAATTGTTCGCTTCTTAGAGTACGCATTGGTTACATGACATGCCTACTTTAAACACCTGATGGACTGCTTATTACAAATCTTAGCTGACCCGCTGAGAATTCTACAATGCAACGAAACATTTCCCATTCGCACTTACCATGTTAAGCCCTGGCTGTGGTTTCCTCATAAAACACAGTTATTGCTTACTAATTTTGAAGAGTAATTAATAATTCCGTGGTTCGGTCGCCGAACGACCCGTGTTTGGTGTAACCGCCGATGATGCAACGCATTGTTCGTGATGTAATGCTGACGATCCGTCTCTGCCAACAGGAGGTGACGGATGACAGTGACGGCTGTGGCGCGAAGTTCTCTGTGCTCATCGTGTCGGACAAGTTTCAGGGGAAGCCGCTACTTGCACGACATAGGTAAGTCGAATAATTGTGTCATTAATAGTTACCTTAAAAAGTGAATGTCAAAAAAAGGTCTAAGGTGTCTTTGCCGGATTTGAGAGGGGCTGCGGACTGTTCGCAAAAGTTATCGCGGCCCTGGCGTACAGACCTCCAGAAGGAAAAGTGGGTTTCAGCCAGTTAAAGTCTGACACTCCCTCCAGCTACACCCAAAAAGAGAGGGGTCATAAACTGAAGAACTGAGGACTTTTCTGTGGAAATTTCTTAGAATTGAAATACCCTTATAGGGCTTTATCCACTTATACATAGGCTGCATGTGAATTAGCATTTACCTGAGTTTGGAGCCGGCACACTTTATAGCTTTGTGGTTTCTAGATGTAAAACAGTGTGATCGATTGTAATGTTTTGAACAGAAAATATGCCTGTACTATAGGTGTGCATATTTCCGAGATTCAGCGAATTACAGTGTCACGCTTTTAGACAAAAAAAAAACTGTTTGATTTATTGCTTTGAAACAAATAATGCGCATCTTAAAAATAACATAGCTAAGCGCACGTTACAACTTAAAAAAAACAAGCGAAAAACACGTGCGCTTGATAATTGACCCTATAAAAAGGAAAACAAGTATTAATAAAGCAATTGTTTTGAAGTACACAGACCATGAGCGCGAATTAGAACTCAATGGCACTGCACTGATTGTAACAGAAACCAGGATCAATTCATTGAATGATTCATACGTTCCTTTTTGGAAGGAGCTATAAAAAGGTACTGTTATGGTGAATTTAATGTATCTAGCTCGAAATTAGCAAACAGTACGTAATTACTTTCTAGCGTCAAAACCATTAGATAAATTGGATTAAAATACCTCTAGGTCAAGTCGTAAAAAGCTTTGCAGAAAAGGAGTGTTAATTTGGCTATACAAAAGAGTTTATAGCTATCAACTCTACGCATTTACCCAGTTACGAATATGTCAGTAGTTATGTTGGTTCTTAGGCATGTGTTAAGTAAACTCAGGGTATTCAATGTTTTTTTTTACTTTGACTGAACCTGTCTATGTGAAATTTTAAACTTCACCTATTTTTGGAGCTAGATTCTTGATTATTGAAATTGTTTATAGCACTAGTTTGAATACCCTAAGTATCACTAAGTGTTTGACGCTGACTGTTCTATATGTACATATATTTGCTCAATGCGTTGGAATTCCCGAAGACCATTTACTAAACAGGTCTACGTGTCCCCTGGCATATACAATCGGACAATATCGCATTGTTACCGATATTATTGAGTCGTCGTAATACGGCTATGAGAAGGTCGTTGTGCATAATATGTGCGTGCAAAAATTGCAATAAAAAGCCTGGCTCTATGCCAAGTGTTGACAAAATGCATTGTACAAAGTAGGTTGCGATATAATGCTGACTGCGCCAAATGATAAAAAAGTGCATCAGTGATAAAAAAAATCTCAACTACAAAAATGTTAGCGGTGAAGGTGGCGAAAAGATAAAGGAAATCTTTAGAGTTTTTTAAAGATAAAGGTTGGATAAAGGTTGATATTATTATATACTAGCAGTTTCTCGCGGTTTCTCCCGCGTCTTCGGGGAAGTTCCCAGATAAAACATAGCCTATGTTCACAGAGGATAGTGTAGCTTCCCAACAGTGAAAGAATTTTTCAAATCGGTCAAGTAGTTTTGGAGCCTTTTCAATTCAAAGAAACAATCAAATCTTTCCTCGTCATTATATAGGTATAGATTATTATCAGTAAAATGCAAAGATGCAGCAAAATCGTGAACCTAATAGATTTTGTTGTCGAAAATATCAATGTTCAATACTTTTTCCTTTTATACGACCGACAATGCATTTACATACTGTATTATTGTTTTCTTCTTTTCTTTAAATCTTGAGGAAAAATAGCGCGAAAATTCTAAGATAATCTCGCTAAACACAAAGAGAATTCAAAAAGTCATCCTATCGTAGATGTCATCAGACGTGCAGTTTTAGACAAAGAACTCGCTTTAAAAATTCAGAACACACCTTTGAATTTATTTAAACGAACTAAGCAGTATACATTACGTACTTGGTGACGTTTGCAGAAGCTTCCGAATAACTAACTGCACAAAACACCTCACAATACGGAGGGTTGAAAAGTCAATAATATGCGCAAAATGATTCAAAAAATATAACACCGGAATGATAAGATGACAGCTACGTTTTGTGTTCACGAAGATCGGTATCTCCAACAAACACGTTCAAACGTCCCCATTAGAATAACAATCGATCTATTATACTTATTAACGTATAATAATTCGCTCCACAGATTGGTGAACACAGTACTTCAAGAAGAACTGAAGAGTATACACGCATTCACGCAAAAGACGCTCACGGTTGAACAGTGGAACGCCCAGAAGTCTTGAAATGTAATTTGGAAATAATAATGAAGTAGAACAAAATATATGTTGTTTTTATTAGTTTCTTGCGTGTAAAGACTTGTTAAAAATGTTGAACGGAATTGATCATTTGTACACTGTAAGTGTGTCGGCTCCCGGCAAGGTGATCCTGCATGGGGAGCATGCGGTTGTGTACGGGAAGACGGCTGTGGCTGTCAGTTTGGGACTCAGGAGCTCTATTGTTATTAAGGTAATTATTCTATTTTCAATTTTTAAACTTGGAAGTTAGATCGTTTTTCTATTAGTATTTTTTTTATTTCTATGCTGATACTCAAGCCTATTAATATAAAGGTAGGTATCATTCAATTTCTGAACTAGTGTATAACATCCGCTTAGATTTAGTAACATACTAATGGTTGTATGTAACATGTCCTTATATAGCGTTTAAATATTAGCAATATGTTACCTCATATAGCTGTTAGGGTATCCTACATCGTTATTTCGAAGTCTAGCTAGATCTTGCAATAGCGAATATGAGGAAAGGAATCACATTTTGTAGGATGTAATTTGGTGTCGTATGCTTTAGACGAATCTTTTCAAAATTGAAAATACTTTATTAAGATAGAGTATGATTTAAATAAAATAAACCTCAAAGGTAAATTTTATTTATTTATGTGTTATTTATAGAAAATAGTGACGTTTACAATATGAAAGGTAAAATACTTCAGATTTCCTCAATTTCAGTATAAATTATTCTGAAGAATGATAACTTGACACGTGAATAGTTAATTTAATAGTAAAGGTATTTATTTTAATATGTATATGCAAATAAATCATTAAGTGTAAATGTAAGGCACTTAGTCAAATAAATTGATGGTCATTTAACTGAATATATTAATAAATATGATGATATACGGACGCAAATAACAAAAGACAATAATTGTAATGATTGTAAAATATTTGAGTAATAATGTCCTACTAGTAACTAAACATTGAGTTAGTCTGAGATGTCTTTGAACTGCTATATTATACACTTTTTACATAAAACATGAAGTCACACGTTAACTTAGATAATCTATTTAAGAGTACACTCCCATTAGATCATTTTCCATGTGTTCAAAGGTAAGTCACAAAGCCAGCGAATGATGTTTCAAAAACAATTGAAATTATCAGCAAAGCTTTGTAAGATCTATAATAATACTTATATAAACTTTTATTCTATTATAGGAAGTAAATTTTCACACGGAGCCAAGGATACGGATACATTTACCATGCGTTGGATTAGAAGAAACCCTACCTCTAGAACCTACAGTTAAGAGCCTATTCCACCCGAAGTTGGCACCGGGCATCACAGGCAAATTCTCTTGGAGATTACCCGATAAAATAGACCATGACAACCATTTGCAAAGAGTTAATGAGTTCCTACACATCATCAAGCCAAACTTCGATGCGCTGCAAAATAATCAGAAAAACTCCTTACGCAGTTTCCTTTACGTGTTTTCTGGAATATTCGGAAGCACAAACCTTCCTGTCAGATCAATGGATATCTCTCTAGGGTCTGAGTTGACGATTGGAGCTGGTACTGGCAGTTCCGCATCATTCGCTGTGTGTTTAGCAGGCGCTCTGATCCAGCTCCTCAAATTGAAGAGTTCGACATCGTTCGACGCATTTTATGATCAGACAAGTGAAGATTTTAGTATGAATGAAAGAGAAATTATTTCGGAATGGGCTTATAACTGTGAGAGGATAATGCATGGTACTCCATCAGGTGAGTTTATTTATCTGCTGTACTTTATCTTTGCATGTAACTAAAATTAATTGATTATCTATATAGACGTGGAAGTACATACATTCAAATTTTGATGAATCTAAGTGAAAGGCATACTTTATCGGAATTCTTCCAATTAAATTTATGAGGAGAAAGTGGGGAAGGGATTTTGTTATCGAGGCTAATAAGAAAAATAACTTGCTATAGAAACCGTTCATCTTCCAGTATGAACAGTCAGTACAGAGCTGTAAATTTTTAATGAATTTACAGCTATAGTACGTTAAAAAATTATAGCTGATCGTAACGCTCAATGACGATTTATTAATAGCATCAGTAATTGAAAGCTCACTAAACTATCACGGAATATATAAAACATTTGTGTCGACCTTAACCGATCTCAATTCCGATAACCATCTTCAAAATACAACGTTCAATTTTCAAATACAGCTGTAGTAAAACGCGTATTATGCTGTCTATACCCGATGTGTTGAGTTCAGTCTGGGTAAATAAAACACACATATTATTGGTATATCTATCGTCTACACTGTTTGGCTTTCACTAGCATCGATATTAGTACAGTATATACAAAGTCGTGCTGATGACGTCAGTCAAGGCAGGAACATCGAATACTTTGTAAACTTTGATAAATTCGCTACACGATTTCCTTTAGGCATTACTTTGGAGAGATATTAGATTCTAGAAGTTCAAAGGTTGTTTGTTACAGATAAGCTCTATGGCTGATATTTAATTTTGAAAATATAAAAAAAAGTTTTCCTAATCTAAGAATTTTTTGGCTATCTCGTCCGTTGAACCGGTGACCCTGGGTGCTGAAAGTAATATAAATCCGATTGCGCCATTTTGACCGCCATCTTTGTTAACTGGTGATGAGTTAAATGCCACAGACGTTTTTTTTTTGCAGAACTGAAGAAGTTTACGTTTCCTAATACATAATTATATTCACTTTGTTGAGTCTCGTTTCTTTGATGCTACCCAGTACTTGGTACTTTCATAGTCTCTCACTTCTTAAATTAAATCAAGTCTATCTGGCAAAGACCTCTTGTCTAATCATTCATTGGCTTTTAAAACAAGATTTAACCTTTCCGAAGGTTTATCGAGCAAGGTCAGAGGTTCTAAATCTCTTCGGTACAGGTTTATATGTATATCGAAGCCAAAATATTATGTAATGCAATATTGACAGGAATAATTATTTTGAATATTGCAACCTTGACCGCTTGGCCATATATCTCAGATTAGGGGCCATATATCTACACTTAACATTGCATCGACCTTACAAGATATAAGTTATGTGAGCTCCTTGAGTCAAATGTCAAGTTTATGAAATTTTGAATGATTGATTTTTTTATCAGTTTCTATAGCTTTTCAAGTGTTTTGATGACTGGCTGATTAGTTGCCATTCAAACGACTATTTTGAGCGGTGATTCTTTTATCTCTAAAGTCTAAAGCTTAGATCGAGTTAGGATTTATTTTCTGTGTTAAGACTATTTCATCAAAAATTATCAGTTGTATTTTGAGAGGGCCTTATCTTCCCTAAACTAATATACTTCCATATACCTATAAGCTTTAAACTCTGCCTACGACTGCCTTCTCCCCTTCATTCATGGGCTGTATAAAATAGATCTGTTCTACATAGTGGGGCAAGTTCGTACATTGATCATCAGGAATCGTATCATCACCCTCCGATATAGCGTGAATAGAAAGCGATGCAGGCCTTGACATACTTAGTGACCGGTGACCAATATGTGGTCTTAGTGTGTACGCGACTGGCATGTAGACTGTGGAGTCCATGAGGATGGCATAAGATGTTTTAAGAAGTACACGCTAGTAAGACGTCAGCATTAAGCTTACCGAAACTGTATTTTTCCAATCAACTTTGAACCATAATGCTTTAGCGATAAAGTTGAAAATCTATTAAGGTTTAACCTAATATTGAGGGAACTTTACCTTGTCTCGTATTTAAATCTTATACCCTCAGAGTCCAGAAACCAAAATTTGGTCAGATATCCTGATTTTCTTTGGTTTTCGATGTGTAGTTGTCTTCCCATGTTTATTTATTGAACTAAGATATTTATAATATATAGGGCCAGTTTCACAGGTCACTATCTACCAGATAAATTAAAAAATGTAACAGAATTTGTATGAAATTATCTGCCAGATAAACTATCTGGAACTTATCCGTAACCGGTGAAACTGACCGATAAACTGGTAAATTCTCAAGGCAGCCCCAGTCGATATCTCTATTATTAGGTAATGCGTAAGTTCTGTTTGTTTCTAAAACAAGGCATAAATAGATCACTTCCGAAAGCAAGGATTTCCCCCAAACTATTTCAATATAAACATGAGTTCGTCGGACTGTTTCCCTTGTAAATAAGTTTATTAATAAAACATGTATGAAAACTTGAGAAAATATTTAACGGGCTTCTATGAATTATTCAAAATTTTGATTGAGTAAAGGTAAATCATAGTACCGGTTGGCGACATTCTGTTGAAATTAAAATTACGTATCTACTATATTTTACGTAGGTATTTACTTATAATAATAAATTAGCAAATACATAATGTAATGACACCGGTCTCGTTTAGTTCCATGGTATATGTGTTTTAGTATTTATGCAAACATATAATCGTTTGACCTGCGTCAGATGCCGCATACATATTGGTTTATAAAATAATAAATACTAAAAACCCTGTGTAGAATACATAATGCATCGTTTAACATGAATATGGTAATGACGATGTTTCAATATTGCTTGACAAATTATTTAGATATGGGTGTGTTCAGACGTCATAAGTAATCACACTATCACATCACACTATAAAGGCGAAAGTTTGTGTGTGTGTATGTTTGTTACCTCTTCACGCCAAAACGGCTGAACGGATTTTGGTGAACAGTGGCTGTAATGTAGCTTAGACATCAGAAGAACATATAGACTACTTTTTAACCGGGTGCGGGGAGTAATTTCTTCAGGAAACGTGTGAAACCACTGGCGGAGGCTAGTTAAATATAAAAAAAGATACTTATAAGTCTTATAAGACAACTTGCTGTGATAATATCGTTAGATGTGGGTAGATAATGAGGTAATAAGCCAGCTACTCAATAATAAATCGAAGAAAAAAAAAGCTCCAAGTATTTTTCGTTGTCAAAACCCTCAACGCTAGAACATGACGTAGGTATCATCAGCTTTGTTTACATTCCCACTTAACCACATTTTCAAGTTCTCATGCGGTAATTGAACTAGTACACAAAAAATCCAGATGTGTTTTGGATTTTCCGCTGTAACAAACATAGCTTATTGGATATTTTATTTGAAAAAAGCTCTTTATCAAGACACTGTTATTATGTGAGCTGGAACAATCGAAGGTTAATAAGAAAAAAAATTAAGCTTGTCGAATTGAGAGCCTCCTCCTTTTTTTCGGAAGTCGGTTAAAAGTACATATATGCTCAGAAGAAAAAAAAACTCAAAGACCAAAGTCCACTTTTCGTGGAAAACTAAAATGTATTAGGCTGTTACCAAACCAATCGATCGGCTGGCGATAGATGCCATGAATCGATACTAAAATGGAATGGTCGACGTCGATCGATAGTTTCCACCATACTGATCGTGTCGACCAATTTATTCTACCAACGATCGATAGGATTAACGGTCGAACGATAGGTCTAGTAAAAGCCTTAGAATATTATCCCCCCTATGTAGAGTATTTACTTTCTTTTAAAGCGGAAAACATTAAAAATATTTTCTACCCCCAGGTATAGACAATGCAACATGCACCTTCGGTTCGCTAGTTTCCTTCAAGAAAGGCAGCAAACCCCGCCATTTAGACACAAGGATAGAGCTGCGGGTTCTCTTAGTGGATTCCCGCGTATCCCGGGAGAGTCGCGCCCTCGTCGAGCATGTGGCGGCGCTGAGACAGAGGAACACAGCTGCAGTAGACCATATCCTAGACGCTTGTGATCATATCGCTCATACAGCCACGCAGGTTCGTGATGAAAATATTTTATTTAACTTTTTAGATCATTATGATGTATTGAATCAATGATCATACGCTGTTATACTACGATGACCTGGTTCGCGCAATAGTCACAATACCATACTGCCGAAAGGAAGGTCCATTTTTCGTGCGAAATCATCAAATGACCTCGCATCCCGCTAAGGGTGCAGCTGGAGGTAGTGTCAGACTCTTACTGACTGAAACCCGCTGTTCCTTCTGGAGGTCTCTGTGTACCAGGGCCGCGGTAACTCTGGCGAACGAACCGCAGCCCCGGCAGACGGGAATCGTTTGCTGGTGCGGTTTGTTATATCTGTGTATAAACATATATAGCTGTATTTCTATAAGGATATACGAGAGATTACAACATGTCCTCTCCCTCTCCTCCTATTTCAAAATCTCTTAAATTATTATTAATTTTACTTCCCAAAGCGTTACTGCTATATTCCAAAGAGCAAAACGTAATCATATTTACCCAACCGTTTGAGTCACGCTTGCGACACCTAGACTGTATTGACTATGACTAAATTGCAAATTATAGAGCAAAGATACACTTGGGAAGTAGGTTGTGTATCATTGAATCTAATAAAAAGAATAATCTTAGAGATTTATGTACGAATATACATATGTAGGTGCGCTGTATTTCTTACTCGTAAAATTGCAGTGCGTAAATCTAACTCATAATATAAAAGTAAAAGTTGCTAAGAATAGATGGCATCATCATCTTCATCCTTTTTATCACCCCATTGCAGGGCACAGGCCTCCTCTCACACGGAGAAGGATTGAGTGTTATTCACCACGCTTTTGCTCAATGCGGGTTGGTGATTTCAAATATTGTTGTCCAATTCACATATCTTCGCCTTTAATCCAGTCATTAGTGTCCAAGATATACTTAGTAAGTTCGTATAACTTAGAAAAGTTAAATTGGTACTTGCCTGACCTGGAATCGAACCCGTACACACATACTTGAAAGGCAGTTGCTTTAATCACTAGGATGAAACTTGCTAGTACATCAGAATAACACATAGGTTATTTTTTATCCAGGTGCATGAAATACTTACCTCAAGAAGCGGGTAAAACCGCTGACGGAAGCTAGTCTTATATAAGAAGATTAAAATATTGATAGGCTGCTCACCTCGTGCGCAGCTAGACTGCGTGTTGATCAATACTCACTACTGCGGACATTGACACACTGTTGACCCTATTTTAATCTTAGGCTTTAGGTTTAAGACTTAATTTATTGTATGTAATTATTCTATTGCATGGTTGGGTAAAGTGCACTTATCTTTCAAAGGTCAAACAATGCCAAAAAAATGTATGGTTAGAGAAACAAGTCTCTTTATGATGGCTACCTCGTAAGTAGGGGGGTAAACAGACCATGATAAAATGGATAGACAGGTTGACGTCGATAGTTTAGTTTCTCTCATTCTATTAAAAAAGAAGAGAATGGGTTTGATTGCGTAATTGAAAACGCATACATAGTATAAATAGTTATGTACTATAAGAAATAAACAAACTTGGGTATGCATCATGCCGGGTCTGCGGGTTGTTCGCAAGAGGTACCGCGGCCCAGGGACCTACATAAGGAACATAGTGGGTCTCAATAAGAGTCTGACACTCCCTACGGTTGCACCCTCCCATGGGAAAAGGGGGTATGCGTCACAACCAGGCAATACGGCCCTCGCTAAACATGATTCTGTACAGCGATAGCCGAATATTGACCTCGTCAACCAGTCCTCGATGGCATCTATTTACAGTCAATCTACAGGTCTGTTGACACCAAGTCTTCAATTTAAGGACTCAACGATTATCATTCAGTCAATATTTGTTTGATTTAATAGTTCCGTTGCTCCTTCCCAGGTTTTGGAAAAACTCTCCAGTGGCAAGTGTGAGATTGATATTGAAGCGGAGTATCGGCATTTGGCAGTAAGTATATACTTTATATTTATTTACATCAAGCTACTACAATTTGAATAATTTCCTTAATAGATTTTCAACTTTAACGTTGAAGCATATGGTTCAAAGTTCATTAGAAAAATTTAACAGTTTGTTCTAGACTCAACTTCAAACACATACTTGTATAGGCTCATGTTTTATTTCAGGCTTCTGAAAACAAATAAAGACTCAATTCCTGAAAACAATTCCTTAAACGATCCTCATTTAAGAGCAGTAATGAGATCTCCGTTACATGCGCATGATTCACGATTACTTAGGATTCTAAAGCCGGGTATATTCCATTTGACGTGGTCCATTTTCACAGATGACAAAAAAAGCCATAGTAAACTTGTGACGTCATCCATAAATCATAATATACGTTGCGAAATACTGACAGTTCTACAAAAATAATTCATAGTCGTCATAGTACACGTACATATATATAGAACACACGTCATTACATGTTATATAGTTTTTATATTATGAAACGTGAAATATTTTTATGCATTGGTCTGCGTAAGCGCACGTTAGTAACTATGAATAACAGATGTTTTGGTTTTATGACGAATAAGTGTAATATTATCCGTATTAATTCCCAAAAGTTTATAGGCTTAGTTAGTGTGAAGTTATTTGTGCAAGTATGACTGATGATTTCAGTTCGTAATTAATTTACTATTTAATATAGGTAGTGGTCAAATTTCGTCATATTTTTAAGGTTTTAAGGTAACATAAATTTAACTAATTTGTCCTCAATAACTAAGCTATAATCATTATTCTTGGCGCTGGATCTTCCCGTTTCACTATTAATAATGTCCCAAGTCATTTTAATAACATTATTACTATTTTTTATTTTTGCACTCAGATAATGTGACTTGGCTAAGGCGCAAACTTTTTTAAAGAGTTTTGAATATTTTTTTACATACGCGTTGAACTCCGGTGTGTTAACAAACGACCGTTCGTTATACAGCTCATAGAGGCGCTTTCTGCTCTTATGAATGCCAATGGTAGCCCATTCACAAAATGATGCGCCACCATCGACTGTGATGGTCCTGGGAATAAAGGTAGACTCAAATTGTTGACAATACAAGGAAAAAAAATTGTTATACAAGATGTTAGGATCATCACAAACTGATAAAGAAGGTAGCCTGTTACGGAGTTTACTTTTAAAGCATTCTAATCGACCTGTAGTTTTAGGATTAATAGTGATATTTTTTCGGACACATTTGCTATTTTGATTTTGTATAGTTATCATCTGACCACAGTGGTCTGAGTCGAGTAAGTTTATAATTTCTTTTTTGGTGGGTACAATATCTGTGTAAATGTTATCCAGACATGTGGCTGTAGAACACGTAATTCTGGTAGGCTCCAGGAATAGGTGGTCTAGATTATATGATTGAAACAAACTTTTAATTCTAATACAAGACCCTGAATTGTCTAATAAGTTTATATTAAAGTCGCCACAAACAAGAATACTTTTATTACAATTTGAAATTTTGTGCAGCACCTCATCCATAACTTTTTCAAAAGAATCATATAATCCAGAGGGTGGTCTGTATACACTTAATACAATAAACTGTTCCAATTCTACACATGCTATTTCTATTGACCGTTCAACAGACAGGTCCACTATATCTCTACGTTCTTTGAATTTAAGCTGGTTATGCAATATAATTAATGAACCACCATGTATAGCATTTACTCTGCTGAACGAGCTACCAACCTGGTGATTAGAAAAATTAAATATTAATTGATGGCTTTTTAGCCAATGTTCAGTGACACACAGAATATGAACTTCATTGCAATTCAAGAATAATTCTACTTCTAATTCTTTTCTTAAAAAACCTTGAATATTTTGATGCACCAAGTTGATATTATTTTTCCTAATTTTATTCAATGTCTTGTTATATTTTGTTTTTAAATTGCAAGAGGTTGCCTCTGTTGTCGCTATTTCTAATTTAAATGATTATTAATGTCACTAATATTAACCAACATATTGGTTGTATCATTACTAATGTCAGATGTAGAACATTGCTCAATAGAAGCAACTTGTTTAGCCAAGTTTTTGGCTGTTGTACATAAATAATAAGATAGCGACACAGCTATCTGTCTTTTATAATAATTAGGAAGATAGTACCAATACATATTATGATATCTATCTCTTGTCAAATACAATTTATTTAATAAGTAAATATTTATGTCAATGACATTAAACAAGTTATTGTTAAATGTTATATTGTGTAATGTCTTATTTAAATTATATCTAAGTCTGTTTTCTTCCTGTGGCAAGCTGTTACTATATGGGAATGTAAACAAAACTATATTTTTTAGGTCAAGGTTTATTAATGTTTTGTAATAATCTAATATTTCAGCCTTGTTAACAGTACCCCTATTACCAACTAAGATTATCAAAGTGGAGTCCTTGTTAAAATTCATACTAATAATTTTTTTCATGATGTCAAATAATGAACATCCTGGCATACAATAATTTAATGTGGAGTGCCCCTCATATTTGTATGTCATTAAATGGCCCAAATCCTTTCCAATCTCATCACTAAATATTACAGTATCATATGTTGTATTATTAGTTACGCACTGGGTACTTACAGGAGGTGAGCTGGTACAGGTCTGCGGTAAGGTGGTGTCACATACTGTCAATGAATGATCTAGTGACTGTCGGTTGCTGGCTAATTGACATTTTTCACAGTGATTACTTGTTTGTGAACTGACTAGATCATTCATTGCCAATACATATTCCCGCATTTGTTTTTCCGAGACATTGTATTTATTAGTCATCAGACTAAGTTTCTCCTGGAGATGGTGTAGTTCATACTGAAGTTCCTCTGTCTCAGTTTTGTACTTCCTGGTGCTTTGTGCTAAGTTGTATGAATACATATCAAGTTGTTTTAGAACCTGCAACCTTTCCCGATTTAATTTTACATTTTTTATAAAAAACTTTTGTCGCTTAACTAGTTTTTTTGTTTTAGTTATATACTTATTGATTTTTATATATTTTTTTAATTTATTTCTACTGCACTTAGGTAATTTTATGATTGTGTCATCAGCATCTGTCAAGTCTATGGTACACATGGGATTTAAGTTACATAGTGGTGCAGAAACCATGTTAGGGGCAATAGGCACCAACTCGTTGAACAAACTTTGATTCAGCGTTGATGTGATGTTAAGATTAGTTGTTTCTAATAGAGATATTTGAGTTTGGGCCTCATGTAGCTGCTGTTTTAAGATGTGTCTATCGTTTAAGGCATGTTCATACTCAACGCTACACTCGCTGAATCCGTCCACAACCCGTTGAAGCCTATCGCGAGCATCTATGGCATCAGTGTATTGAATATCTTTCTGTGCCAGTTCATGCTTTAATTGCCGGTTTTTTTCCAAAACCTTAAGGAACTCCCTTTCATTGTCCTCCTGCTCATTCTTTAGCCTGTCACACAACTCCTTACATGACTTTAGCTCGCTCAAAGCCAAGTGAAGTTTAGCTTCCTCTTGGCGAGCATGAGCTTTCCGAGTCATAATCATAATGAAAAGGAAAGTGACAGTATAGGAACGAAGAAGTTATGATTTCTAAGTATAAGAAACGATAAATAATGAGAAGAAATGAAATGAAGTTGTTCAAGGTAAAAAGTAATAAATTAGTGTAATAAAAGTGGGATGTTTGAAGTTGTGTCACCAAACTAAATTGCAGGTTATGTTTACGTCTTGCTCTCTGGCAGTTATTAGTTGCCGTTTAATATTGTGAAAATGTAAATAAGGTGTTAAAATACGTAAACAAAAAAGCTATGAGGTATTACTTAAGTATAGTACCTGTAAGCAGGATGACAATGCAACATTCACTTAAGCCGGTAACTGTCACCGGTAAACTTTTAGAACAATACACTTTTGTTTTCACTTATTACTTAAAATTATCACAGTTATTACTTAGTTAAGCTATTTACTTAGTGATTAATTGGAAATTGGCCTATTAAAAGGATTAAATTAATATTTTTACAAATAATTTTGGGGACCAATTTAAATCAGCTGTTAGCTGCTGTGTTGCCACAGGAAAAAAAAAAAAAAAAAAAACCAAATGACAATAATAGGAATGAATAAACATGAAGATAGGACATATTGTTTGCTGGTTATATTAATTTATACCCCCTGGCTGGAGGCCTTAAATTCTAGGCATCCACAGGGTTCGTCCGTTTAAGCAGTAAACAGCCTCCTTAGGCTGAACTGCGAGAAGCCCACTAAAAAAAAATCTATTTATAGGGTGCTTGTACAAGAACTGGCAATGTCCAGCATAAGGTTAACCATACCTGAAGTGGAGATCAAGATTAACTTTTTCAGCTTCTAGAAATACGCTGATGATCTGTTAAATGAACGAGGTGTGTGTGATTTTTTTTGGGCTGTATTTTGTACCTACAGTAAAAGTGCTGATTTTCTTTTTTTTTTTTCAAATTATGTCAGATGTCAGTTGGGATATTATAGGAACTGGAAAGAAATAAGATAAAATGGAGCCCAAATTAACTATATTTATTTGTTTTCACAGGAGCTGTGGGACATGAATCACTGCCTGCTGTCGGCGCTAGGCGTGTCGCACCCCGCGCTAGAAGCTATCCGCAGCGCCGCCCGCGCTAAGGGACTAGCATGTAAACTCACCGGCGCCGGTGGTGGGGGGTAAGTTTACACTTACTAATCTATATAATATATATATAAATAAATCCCTTTTTCCCCTAGTCACGCCATCATGCGTGAATGTCTGGACCGATTCAAATAAAATTTGGTAGACACATAGTCTGAGAAACATGGGACATGGGCTAATTTTTATCCAGGTGCGGGGAGTAGTTCCTACGGGCGGCGTGGCGGGTTGATCCGCGGTTACAACATATAAATTACTAGCTCCCAAAAGCGACATCACCCGCGTTCGAATAGAATTACTCTGCATTGAAAAAAGTAGTCCTTCAGTCCTTCAGTCCTAACAGTGAAATAATTTTTCGAATTGGTCCAGTTCCTGAGATTAGCACATTCAAGCAAACAAATAAAAAGCTCTGATTGATACTGTATTGGGTTGCCCAGGTTACTGGGTGGAGGAGGTCAGATAGGCAGTCGCTCCTTCTAAAACACTGGTACTCAGCTGAATCCGGTTAGACTGGAAGCCGACTGGAAAAGGCTCGGGAGATGATGATGATAATACTGTTGTGCCCGACTGATATTTGTATAGCCAGAGTTTTCAGGTTGAGGAGTTTATTGTAAAGTATTGCAGAAGAAGGTTGGATTAAAACACGACTCGAAAAAAAAATAGGTATACAGTAATGTTTGTATTATCAAGCATATATCATAGATCCTTTAATAGCTATGAAATAACTTGAGTCACACATTAACTAATAGTTTCTTCGTAGTTGAGTGAACTCGTGAAAGTCGCCAAACCAGTTTCAATAAAAAACTAGAATTCTTCAAATAAAGACAGACGAGAATTTATATTATTTGTTTTGCATTTTTTTTTATACATAAACATGAATGCTAAACATTCCTCAAAACTCGTATTTATTTGTTACGAAACAAGGAAGACTCGAGCTGTATATTTTCTTCAGTAGAAGAATTTTTGGCCGCACTTTTCGTAAAGGAATCATTGACATTTACAATTATTCAATACCTACTAGCGGGTTTTCTCCGCAGTTCCGCCTGCTGCCCGCAACCCGGATAAAAAGTAGCCTATGTCCTTTCTCTGACTCTAGACTATGTGTCTACGAAGTTTTATTTAAATCGGTTCAGTAGTTTTGACGTGACAGACAGATTTACTTTCACATTTATAATATTAGTAAGGATTTTCTCATTATTGTTATAGTTACGCCATGGTGTTGATCCCGCCGACGACGCCGCGGTCCATAGTAGACTCTCTGTGCGGGCAACTGCTGGAAAACGGCTTCCGAGTGAAGGAGACGCGTCTCGGCGGCTCCGGCGTCTCCATCGAGATGTGACGCCGGCCACCCGCCAAGCGGCCGCGGCTATCATAGCCTCGCTTCTTATGCTACATCATCTAAGTTGAACAACAGTCGCGCGACTGTTGCCCAACAGTTGCGCCACAGTTGCTCGCAACTTTTTTACGAATGTTGCTGCTAATCAGTAGATGTTACGAAGACTTGGAGTTAGTGTTTAATGTGACAGTTGTATATTAAAGTTTTTGCTTTTTATCGCAACTGATGGTCTATCCAAAGGTTTGGGGAGGGTTTACAAATATGTACCTGGGTGCGTAGTGTGTAGAGAGTACAGTATTTATGCAGGACTGGTAGGTCGGGAGAGGGTTATAGTGTTCCAGTGTGCAATGATTGAGTGAATTGTGATCCTCATGAGTAAAAATCGATATTCTAGATTCAAGAGCAAAGGATAACTGACGCTTTGAATCAATTAAAACGGCTATTAATTTAGCCTTAGATAAAATTGACATTTAATTCTTCACTACGAGTTTAGAGACTCGATTGAAAGTGATTGAACAACTGGGTGTGTGAATGTTGAATGTTTTGATTTTCCGATAATATTAATATTTTTATTAATATTGGAATGTGCATAATAATAAAGTATGTTGTTATTGAAAGATATGTATCATGCATGTTTTCTACCTCCTAAACTTTCTAAGGGTTTTCGCAAACATTTTTTAAGATTGTGTACCAACAGTTGCGCGACTCTGTAGCGATGTCTGAATGCAATGAAGTATGTACTAGAATGGGAATATATTTTTAATTGTATGTGCACTCTAAAAATGTTTGCATAAACCTTATTAATCTTGCATTTGAAGTGATTGCAAGTTGAGGAACGTCATATTGACTCCTAGAACATTCTAGAATATCTCGAAGGTTGTATTTATATATTTATGTATAGTACAATACGTTTTTATAATGATAATTCGTCGAAATGAATACTTGAAAATCGAAATAAACAGCAATGTTTATATTTTCAATTCGTTTTTTAAATTTATCCAGTTTTTATCAATTGGTAACGCATTTTTAAGAAGATTTATTACTATCATCTTATTAATCTGACTAGAATGGAAAATAAATATTAAAAATTGAAAAGGGGTTTTGATTCTCACAAGTAAAGACTTAATTATTCCACCTAATTAACACAGTTGGTGAAAATTAAACTACACGACGTAATATATAGGATTGCACAAAAATAGTGCACCATGTTTTTACAGGTGTGGTAAACATGTACTAGATGACCTGTAAAAATATGGTGCACTATTTTTGTTAAACCTTATATAGTTCCAATGATTAAATTATGATTTAAAATGATATTATTATATTTATTATAGAATAATAATTATTAGTTTAATTTATATATAGTGTACCCACCTTATTTCTTCGCATAGTTCTTCGTTCTCATTTGTTCCACATAAATTCATATTTTTAAATATTTAATATAAAAAAAATCATGTAAAAATATAAAAATTGTGTCCCACTGGTATCTGGAACATGGTCCAAGCTACCGGCGGACAGAAATCCAATATGTTTCCAATAGTTGTTGGTTTTCATCAGGTAAATAATTGCACTATAAAACCTTCGATTTTTGCGAAGAGATCACCATTTGACACCACAGACGTTTTAAAGTCTAATAAAGGACCTCATATAATTTATTATTACGGGTGTTATCATAGAATTTTTTAGACCCCAAACGGCCATTTTTACTGCTTATTTCTTATACTGAAAAAACTATTATACTTATTTAGAAATATTGTGTTAACTACTATAGGTTGCTGAATGAAAGATTAAGGGCCGGTTTCACAGGTTACGGATAGCCACTATCTACCAGATAAATTAAAAAATGAAACAGAATTTATTGTATGAAATTATCTGCCAGATAAACTATCTGAAACTTATCAGCAACGTGTGAGACTGGCCCTTAGGCTTATGAAAATTTAAAAAAATGCATAACATGTGGATAAAAATGGCTATTTGGGGCCACAAATTAAATCGTTTTATGTGAGTGGCTATATCCGAATATATTGTTAAATAAAATATTGTCCTTTCATGAAATGAAAATGAATTATGTGTAAATAAAAATCGAATAATAATTTAATATCATGTTTGTTGTTATTGATAAGTGACAGTAGGGAAAATTATAAAATCTCTTGAGTTCTGCTTTTATACAATCCAGTGTTGTGTAAATATTTAATAAATTATTTCTTACTTATTTATTTTGTTCAGTGTACATGTGTTCCAATTATTTACTCAACGCCAGAAAGCAGTCTAGACTATCTACTTATGTGCACACATGCAACTTAGAGTAAATTACTGTAGATTATAAAAACCACTATGAAATCTATGTGTGCTTGTCTGTGTCTTCCATGAGACTGCTTATTCGATATTTCGTAATTATTCCAGTGTTATTGTGATAAAGCTTATATAACTGATTAATTATTATTTGTCTTACCTGACGCTTTGTAATAAAACCTCCTTGGTACGGGGCCAGTGTTGCTATGCGTTATACCATTTTGCCTATTATGTCACGAAATTATCTATACTGGCAACACTCGAGATATAAAATTATGTCTCACAATAGGACATTCCTAAAATATCGAAAGATATCAATCTTGGGTATTAATTAAAGTTTCATAATAGTTATTATTTTATATGTATATTAAGTAGGTATATGTTTATGTCGCGCTCAATAATTTAGTGTTAATTGGTGCTGAATAAAATAATGAAAAATGTATTTTAGAAAAGTTGAGTAAATAAAAAGTTTAGTAATTTTGGAAGCAGAATAAAATGTTCGAATATTACAATATCTTTTATTTATCGTTCCAACAAAAAAACGACGTCCATCACGCAATCCCTAATTTGATACCACTACGTTGTAAAGGCCTAAATCATAAAATAAAAATCAGGGCATGTACTTAAAAGTGCATTTATTAAATTAACACATATTTTTTAACTACATTTGCATGTCAACAAAGTGAGGTCTAAATATCATTTTTAAAGCCTGTGCCGCAAACTCATCCAATTAATACTGCTGACAAAATTGAACCTTATTGTCTGGTGGATTAGTACTACTTATTTCTCAGGGTTGATAATTTACAGATAGCCAGCCAGTACATCATGCTATCTGAAACTGTCAAATTTTCCCAATCGACTTCGAACCATATAGTTTAGCGATAAAGTTGAAAATCTATTAAGGAATTTTGACAGATTGTACCAGATTGAGATATGTTGGCTTCTGTACTTTCTAGACATGATTACAAAGCATAGAAAAGATATACATATATTCAATGAAAAAAATGGAAGACAAAAGAAAATAATTAGTTATCTAAAAAACATGGAATGGAAGAAAAAGTATTAATAAAAAGTCAATATATACCTAAATCAGGAAACTTATTTTGCGAACCCTGAAAATCCTAGACTGCAAATTACTGGACTTATTATTCGAGCGTGGTTGTCTACATTTTATACTAGGTATATGTTTGTATAGACTGACAATTTCTAATAGTACGAGTATACAACAGAAACATATAAACCAACCGAGCCTTCTGTGCAGATCACCGTTGCCAGCTTAGATATAATGTTGCCATTTCAAGAATTTAACCACGAAAAGTGGGAGTTAAAAGTCTAATTTTCTTTCAAATGTTGTTGTTGTTGCAATACAACGCGGTAATTTTCCGTATAACGTAGTCACGATTGACTTAAGTATCAAAATTATTTTTAATTAATGACTAAATAAAACCTATTTTTACAGTGTGTTTGAATTTCCCACATTTGGTAGTATGTACTGACCTAAATGGCTTTTAAAACATTATTAGTTCTTGGTCTGGTCCAGCTGACTCGGTAAATCATTATGCAATTATACAGACGTCAGTACATCAAGCTACCTGACTGATGAATCTGACATGATACCTGAAACTGACAAATTTTCACAATCAACTTTGAACCATATGCTTCAGCGATAAAGTTGAAACTCGATTAAGGAGATTTGGCATTGGTACTAAAAAAAAAGTACTGTATTTTGTATGGACTCAGATATTTCAACCGTAACATACGGCATTTTCTATTTTTGATCCAAAAAAAAAAACAAAATTTATTTAACTCATACAAAATATATCTGTCTACTTAATTATGAAATTGAACATACAAGCACAAGCACCATTTATATCATATCTCCTCCACATAATACTCGTATATTGTTACAATTCTTAATGGAAAATGAATCATTAATGAGTTTTAAATTATAAGCTCTAATTACAACAAATTGCATACCAAATCTGTATCAAAATATTTTCCAAAATTCGCTAGATATTCCATTGACAAGTTAAAAAAAAAAACAAAACAGCTTTAAACATAAATTTTACTTACACTATAAATAATATATTAAAAAGAAATATTTTACATATCTTAAACAAGTATATTGTATCTATGTATTCAATAAAATTTCAAAACGTTAATACTGAGCAGCCAAATAAAAGAAATCACAAAAAAATATTTGGTCAAAAGTTAAATTAAATAAATTAGGTAAAGCGTGTAAATAATTCGATTTATGGTCCATATTTAGTTATCACATTAAAATGACTATTTGTCTATTCTTTTATGTACATAATATTTTCTTAAATAGCGCAGTAGTTTGTCTGCAATGAAGTTTATTTAAATTGATTTTTAAATTCGACAAATGAAAGAATGAAATTGTGACTTATGGTTTAGTCAAATATGTATGTAAATAAGTTTAATAATTCCTGCTTAAAAGTTGTAGAGGCTTTCAAACCAACGAACTTATAACAAACTAAGTCGGGCATGTATAATGAGATAGTATGGAACTGAACTTCTAACTTAATTTGATCACTATGTAGGTACGTAAAGACAAAATTATAAAAAAATGGCTTAGACCTCTTTGGCAAAACCTATCAGTAGACTGAATTTAATACTGTTAATAATTACGAAACAAATATGTTATTATCTCAAATTACAAGAAAAACTCTTTTTAGGTCCAATTTCACAGGTTGCTGATAAATTCCAGTTAGTTTATCTGGCAGATAATTTCATACAAATTCTTTCCCATTTTTAATTTATCTGGTAGATAGTGGCTATCCGTAACCTGTGAAACTGGTCCTTAATTGCCAGTTAAAAGCGTTCTACATTTTTCATCAAAAAAACCTTCACACTTCAAGATTAGGTTCTCTATGGTTTAATTGCGTTTAGTTATGATGTCAAGGGCCATGTAATTACAATTCTACCTAACCTACGAAGGCGTTTTATTCATAATATCAATTAATTGTCGAATTCACTTTAATATTAAAATACAGTCATCGCATTCAAACATGACTATTCTATGCAGAACAGTAATTTAAAATAAGATAGTTGATATAATCGCGAGAGACACTTCTGTCCCAGGTATGGGCAAATCCTTTTTTTTACTATCCTATCATAAATTACGAACTATGTTTATTCAGTACAAAATTGAACTTATAATGAACTTCGTAGACTTAGCAGACAACGTATGTAAAGTGTATTCTTGTACAATTATGCATTGCTCATTTGGTAAACGTATAATCATAAGCACACACAATAAAAAAACACAACCCAAAAAAATATGTTGTCTATGCCTCTACTGTTTCTTCTCACGGACACACCTTATTTGCGAATAAAAAAAGCCAATATCAAAAGCTGCCTTTTTCGGTAAATTAACATTTAATACTAATATAGATACGTCATTTATGTTACAAACTACTAGAAAGTTCTCTAAACTAAATCAGAAGTCTAATATGTCTACTCACACACTTTCTGTCTGTACAGTCGATTTACACCCTCATAATTAATTCCATAAAGTTCTATCACAGATGTTAAGCTAACTCTCAAAATATACCTATTATCATTAACTTAGTATACATTCATACTACTCGGTAATATAATTTCCTACTGGCAGAGTATTAGTTTATATTTTAGCTGGCGGGTTAGGGTTTCATCTAACTCTAACAATAAGGTACGTTTTTCCTACGAGAAGATTCTTAATTCAATAACAATGTTGAGTAATACAATACACATAAACTTGGAAATCATCTCTTAATTAACATTGAAATGGAATTGATTCAATATTCCATCCAATAATACACAAAATATCCTGTTAAATTAAAGTCTAAGAATCTACAGAACAGTTCACAAAAATTCACTTTCATAAACGTCAAATGTTTAACGGTCAATTCCTTCAAACCAAAAGTTCCAGCCAGTGTTAAGCACGTACCCCATCAGTTATGTATCTCCACCGTGTACCCTTGGTCAAGCCTGCAGCCAACTGAGGGCCCATCCTCAAATGGCCCATCATAAGCTCTTGAGTGCATCCCAGATGATCATTAGCCTGTGGTACAGCGCTAATTGTATTATGTTCTACAACTGGTAGCCGGTTCGCATCTGATGATTGTTCTCGCTGTCGGGCTGGTGAATAAGGGGAGGGGCGAGGGGATCCTCGCTTGATGTTATTGTTGTTGAAGGTGGTACCCCTGGACAAATGAAAAAAAAATTAGAATAAAAATGAGGAACATTTCCTCTTGAATTTCGCTAGTAGCGAAATGAATTTTTAGTGTCATAAGCCTTTAGAGTACTTGTATTAAAAGCTGTGTGGTTTCCTAAGGTACCTTCATTTTCATCTTCCTCTGCAAGCCACTTCTGTATGTCATTCTGGTACATTCTCCTTTGCAGCACCTCCTTCGTACGAGGACGAGACCCGATAAATGTTACTTCCACCTGTAAAATTCAAGAACACTATCTCAAGCTGCGAAAGAACTGATCAAGAATGATTACTTTAGTACTGAAACAAAGACCAGACCAGAGCTGATAATGGCGATAGTGAATATTGCTACAATGGTAAGACTTACCCCGGGTGGAAGGTTGGGCCTAAGTTCGTCAGCGAGGTCCCCATTGGCTCCCAACCTCTGTGCCTCCTCCCAACTCGTGTGCACTTCTTCGTGGAGAAGTTTCTCCTCTGAAAAAGATTTTTACCAAAAATCGATTTAAAATCAAGTAGAGTGTTACCAAAGACGTCTCCATAAATACAATAAATTTTAATTGCTATTAATCGGTTCAGAAATTGGTTCCCCCGTTGTACTTAGGAAGTATTACTTACCGTCTCTTTTAGTGGTGCTTCGTTTGTATTGTATCCTGAATCTGAACGCCTCCAGCACGCTCGCTACCACGATGGTCAACACCACCATCGTGAATAAGTAGAACACCTGGAATTTTCAACAAAATTCTATTTAACACGGCTCCAAAAATTTACTTAAAATGGATGACTTTTTAAGAGACCATTAAGCGAAGTTTTTGATTCTACCAACTTTGAACTGGATTTTAGCAGTATACAATCAAACATCGAATGGACTTATCATCACATAATGATGGCGTCCAGACCGATTGTCGGCCACGGCGGTTGTTCTCTCAAAGGAGATCAGACAAATACGCAAGACATATTATACAAGCATTTGCGGGACACAGGTGCACTCTCTATTCCCTCATTCTCATAGTCCGATGGGACGGCAATCCGACACGACCGGAGAGAGATCAGGCACAGGTCCGACCCTAATTTTGACATTTACGTCTATAGAACACACAATGGTACTCACAATCGCTTTTCGCTTAGCAATACCTAAACTAAGAAAGATTTAGATCCTTTTCACACAGAAGCATATCCTTTTCAATAAACCAGAAGTAGGTATCCTCACCATAAAATAAATCCTGCTGAACTGCCCCGCGACCGTGGCGTACGCGTTCATGAGTATAAACCAGTTGTTGACGACCGTCAGCTCGAAGAGCGTCACGCCGCTGGTGACGATGTTCTCGAAGTTGTTCAGGTAGTAGTAGCCGAGCGCCGTCGAACCGTTCAGGGAGTATTTGTAGAAATCCTCTACCGTCGTGTTGCTGGAACGAAAAAAGATAATTTAAGCAATTTATTGCTTACGATAGCCAATCTTCAGTAAATCGACATTACAATTTAGTTAAGGGTCAGCGTAACATATCTTCTTCCCACATAATTCCTTATCCTAAGGGCCATTTTCACAGGTAATAAGTTCCAGATAGTTTATCTGGTAGATAGTGGCTATCCGTAACCTGTGAAACAGGCCCTAATTCTCTAAAAAGCCAGGTAAATAATACTGACAAAAAAAATGTTGCTTGTTGTACAGACGCCAGCACATCAAGCTACCCGAAACTGTCAAATTTTGCACATCAACTTTCAACCATACGCTTTAGCGATAGAGTTGGAAATCAAATAAGAAAATTTGGCAGTAGAAGAAATTTGTGGTAGCTTGATGTCCTGGCGTCTGTACTATGAAAGATTAACTTCGGTGTGTCATGTAGTCATAGTTTTCTCAAAGTACTATCGTTATAATACAAGGATTGTACCAACATAGAAATTTGAAGGCGGAAATACAGCTAACACCGGTATAAAGATCGTGAACCCCAAATGACACATCCCTCGACCCTCAACAATGATACTTACACACAGCAGTTCCTAAGATCGTAACCAGCGAAGAGCTCCATGCCGATGATGGCGAAGAAGTAGTACATGACCAGCATCACACAGCCGGCTGAGGACATCAGCGGAGACAGCAGCACCAGGGTACCAAACACGTCACGGTAACGCTTCTTTAGCTTGTACAAACGCATTAACCTGGGGAACAGAAAATATTACTGGAACACCTCTATAAATGAAATCCACACTTTTACACGTCAATACATTTTCTTTTCAAAACGAGATGTGGTCGGCATTTCCTAACTTTGCTTCGTGAGGGGCCTGCCGTAAGGCGGGCATTCACCGGCTGGGGACTGGACGCCATAGACTCCCAGGCCCCTTCCACACAGGCGACTTCGGAGTGCCGCTGGGTATTTTTAGTGGGTATACCGGGAACGACTTTACCGGGGAGTCCCACATACCCCTGTCCCGTCCCCCGACGGGAAGGGGATGCGAAATACCATTTTTTCCCAGCGCCAAAAAAAGGGTCGTATTTTTTATAGTCTTGCAACTAAACTAATAATTATGAATCTAAATCTTTTGTGGCATGTAGCTGCTAATAAGCAGCATAAAGATAGTCTTTGCAAACCTTCGAGAATGACAGAGGAAGCAGATTTAAATGTCCTTCATAAGTGATAGCTTCCATTAATTCCTCAATATGCGCTTAAATACTGCTATAACTGATGAGGGCTCTCGGAGCCCTTAGAGTGTGCCCAAAATCCACCAAGAGAATTGTGGGTAAAATAATGAATCAGCAGCAATAATACCGGAGTCAGGCTATTACCTCAAAGGCCTAAATATAACAACAATGAAGAGTTTGGGCGCGATGCTGAGCAGCACGGCGCCCATGAGCGCCAGCAGCGTCACGCTCAGGTCGAACACGTTCCACCCGCTCTCCAGGTACACCGCCAGCCCGGACGCCATCATACGTAGCGCTGCTTCTAGGAGGAACACTGAGGAGAGAAACAAGAAAAAAACTGAATATAGAAAAAGATGATGGAAAATAAAAACTCTGTGTTAACCGTAGAAGTTTGTTTTAAACTACGTTTGCATGAATCCCAAAATGAAAAGATTCTTGTGCACATATGAAACCACTACTTTTTTAATTCTTATAAAAATAAGTATTTGCTTTTCGGAGACAGGTATTTTAATTTTTCTCTAAAAGCGGAATATCTTAAAGGGCCAACCTTTTTTGTGAATGTTAAAGGAATTGAAGATAAACTTACATGTAAGGAATAACCAGGTATCCCAAGACGCGCAGAGCAGACGAGCACTGTCCTGCAGGTCTCCCGCCGCCTCGCACACCCGTAGTACCATCGCTACTCCATTTCCAATTATAAGTGCATCTGTAAGAAGCAAGTAGGGTCATTGATCATTAAAAATCTCAAATCTGGAGTCATTGTGGACTGACAAAAAAACTATTAAGTAGATAGTTGACGTCTCCGAGCGATGTAATCTAATGTGTCTAGCACAGTTCTCGTTTTGAAGCAGCTCCAAAAATGGGGTTCTAGTCACTTGACAATTTGCTAAAAGCTATGATGAAGGTTATCGTGCTCACATATCAAGTATTCGAAGTAGGGCCACCGGACGGCGGCGGCGGCGGCGCGGGCGAGCGGCTCGAGCGGCGACTGCGCGTACCAGGGCGCGCGCGCCTGCTGCCCCGCCCAGCGCAGCGCGAACACCTCGTACAGGTTCGCGAACTCGCCGCGCGACAGCCCGCCCGACGCCGACTGGTTCAGCTGCTTGAACATCAGGTACACGTCTAGACCACCTGTACAAGTAAACACCATAAAACGTATTTATGTGTTTTATCTTCCGAAATAACGTCGTATTTGGATGGAGTATATATGACAATCTATAAAGCGAAAAATCCGAAGATTTCATTTCGGCAAAAATTTTGGTAAATCAGCATATAGTCTGGAGAATTGCACCTACGGCTGTTCATTTAATGGAAGACACATTGGTATTATCTATATATTTTTTAACACAAAACAGGAACCGACAAAAGCTCTGACTTTCTAGCAGTATTTCAATCTTCTATCAAACGTCTTCTAGTTTATATAATATGTTTATTAACGTGTCTTTAGTCTCTAAACTTACTATAATGTGGTGCATAATGCCTCATCAAGCCTGCGAAGTGCCGCAGCCTGACGGCGTGCGGCGCGCGGCGGGACACCAGCAGCCGGAAGGCGTGGCGCGCAGCCCGTCTCCTGTGCAGCAGTAGCGCGCGACACTTCTCACGCTCTATACGAGTGAATGTCTCGTATACTACGGCTAACATCTGAAAATAAATGTATCATCGATTTATAGGCCTTTGAAAAAAAAGGGTTCCAATAGTGATTTTTACTAAACACAAAATTGAAGAGTTACTCGTAAATTTGTTAGGCTTCGATTTGAAAACCTACTAATTGATTCTTCTATTCAAACACTAATGTGACTAAAATAATGAATTCTGTTTTGTCTTCCAAGTTCAAGAGTGTTCTTACCAAATTCATAAGCACGTAGAGGACTGTGATGATGTACAGTATGAAGAACACGGCATACCATTTTGATTTGGCGTACGATGGCATCATAACGTCAGGGAAACTGGAAGCAGAAGACGACTGATAAGAAGAGATATCTATATTCAAGATTTTAACTAAGCAAAGTATTGAATTAGCCCATCAAATAGCTGAACAAATTGATGATGATCACACTTACTTGGCTGTAGTCAATAAAACAAACATGCTAACGAAGGAATCGCTTATAGTTTGGAAGTGCCCGTTGTCAACGTGTTCCGAGAACAGGTAGTAGCCCAGGAGCGAGTATGTTGCCACGAAGAACATGAGTAACCCTGGAAGGAAAAGTCAACATTTCATTTTTAGATGTAGGTATCATTATTATCTGTTGTTAATACTCTTATACTGTGTGAGTGTAATTTAAGAGCTATTGTTAAGTGGATGATAAAACATGACTGTTACGACGCAGTTATTTTAAGGACTTTCCCTAACCCAAAAAAGGAACAAAAACAGAAGCTTCCCTTTATAAGACTTATATATCCATGAGGGCTTACCTAACATATCAATAATAGGCGGTAAAGACTGCAGTATCTGCCTGATGAACCTCCTAACTCCGCCACAATGCCTGGTGTCCACCAAGAAGATAGGGCGCAGCGCCCTCGTCACTCGGAAGTGGGAGGATTGTCGGCATAGCACCACCACTGCTTCCAACAACATTATTAGTAATGTTATTCCCTGGAAACAGACGAAATAAACCTGAAGTTTTTGGATGTTCGGGACGTTTTTCTAATTGATTTATTAACATGATGATGATGATGATGATATTCCTGTCTCAAAGAAAAAACAACAGTCTAATCAATGCTCCTTCCAATCGAAAAGGACTTCTCAGAACCAGAATACACGAGCATATCGCCATAGTTGCTCAAGAAGATCAAAGAAGATTACTTATCTAATGTCCATAACGAAAACTAAATACAGTACCCAAGTAGGGCTTTCCCCTTTCTATACCTAAAGAAATTACTGGTGATATGATGAAAGGGTGTATTTTAGCTAAAGAACCAAAAGTGTAGACGTGAAAAATAGCAATTACCAATGACAGAAAATACTAAAACATCTAACATTCTCATACCTTTATCATAGTCCTCTTGTGTTTGAGTATGGTCCCCCAGCCGATCCACTTGAGCTTTAGATGTAGTTCCACGCCAATTATTGTCAGCGCTAATAGCTCTATCGTGCCGTGCGCCCATACTGGTAACTGGAATACATAAGGACTTATTAGAATAAAAAACCGTAACAGAACGTTTTTCTGGTGTTTTAGGAGATAAATGGGATTAAGAGAGAAATGGGATTATATTCCCTGCAATCGAACTGGAAGTTTTATTTTTTCGAGTGGGGAATCATCAAATGACCCCTTGTCAGACTTTTATTATCAAAAACACACTTTTGTTCCTTCTGAAATCTTTGTGCCGGGGCCTCGGTAACTCTTGCGAACCACCCGCAGCGGGTAAGTAAGATGAACGATAGTGCGCACTTTATATCGATCTATCCGACCGGTATCAAACCGACCAAAAAGGTTTTGATTGGATTTTCACGATTCACGATTACCTTCAAAGTAGTCAGCCAAACTTAGGTCTAACTATTGACCGAGAGTTTACCTAATACTGCAGTGTGCTTTGACTGAGTCAGATGAAACTTAAGTATATCTATGCAGGTATTTGATATAGCTTTCTAAAATAAGATTCTTTAATTAGCGTGTAAGTTGCTAGGTACATATCCCTTATCAATTTTATATATATCATACCGTGACGTTGATCTCGCTTGAGTTACAAAGTATTGTTTGGTTTAATAACCACGACTAAACGTTTAATGCAAGAATGGATAATATGTTAATTTGTAGCGTGACGGTCTAGAATTTTTGGCCGAAGTAAGAAGGGAAGTCTTTAAGGTCAAAATGTTCCTTTACCTCAAAAGTAGGCACGGCGGGATCTTCAGTAAAAGCTAGTAGTATAAGCACTAAGGAAGCCAGTAGGTCCAGTCCATGATACCAGGGGTTGTGGACTCTCAGGTACGCCGGCAACTCTTCGGGACTCGACGGGTGCGAGTCGAACTTTTCATTATTTAAACCTTCCTGGAAAGATAAGGTCATGTTATTTTCCTGTGTCATGATTAACATATTTTTTATAGAGAAAAGGTTGTATGCTTTTGATGTGGGATATACGGAAAACAAAGTAACAGACTAACAGCTGAGCTACACCGACAACTAGCTTACTTAGTTATATTAGTTGTCTGGAGTTTTTGTGAGATGAGCGTGTGAATGTTTCATTATTATATATCCATAAATATATTCTTTTTGAGCAAATGTTATTGGCTACGGCAATTTTTGCTGTTAAATTAAATAAATTAATTCCTTATTGAAATCTGATCCTTACATTTTTATAACGTACTTGAAAGAAAGGAAGTTGATTCCGTGTTTGCCTTGCTACTAAATATAGGTACCTAACTAATAAGCTAGCTAGCTATCAACTGTACAATAGGCACACATAAAGTAAATGATCATTTCAAACTGTTGTATGAAATACGACCGTTAAATTGTGTTCTTATTTATGCAGGCTGTCTTTTGTTTTGCCGTCAAAAATTCACGGCAGTTTTATTGATGGCTGTGGACTGCGTGCCTATAGTAAGTACCTAGTTTGTCTACTGCTAAAATTAATGGACAATCATTAGGCGGACAATTTATTTGTGCCAGTCAGATGGATGAATTTGAATATTGTCTTGAAAACCGTGATGAATCGCTCTTTAAATACGCATAACGTTTCTTCAGAATTAATTCTATTGTTTTAAATGAAATTACTAGACATAGCTGAATTTTTACATCGTGTTTTGCTATCTTTAAATTTATTAAAATTTCATCATCATCACAGCCTTTTGATCTTCACGGAGAAAGATTGAGCGTTAATCACCACGCTAGCTCAATGCGGGTTGGTGATTTCAAACTTTAAACTTTATCAGCGTAAAATTCAACAATACAGATTCTCTGGAGTAAACTAATAAATGAAACAAATGGGTCTTGAAATGAATAAAATATGTAGGTCCCTATTGAAATCAACAACTCGGCGTGAATTATTCACATCCTTCCATAGCGAACCTTTCCTAAATAATTTATTCAGGTGACTGACCACCTCAATCATGGAGCTACGTACCTCTAAATAAATAGCAGCCTCATGGTAGTTCATCTCCCAGTGCTCGTCTTCGGACATGTTGAGGCCGGTGTGCAGTGAGGACCGGCTGCCCATGTCCAGGGTACCTGAGTCACCAGCTCCATCTGTGCCAGTCCGCGTATCTGCATGACACATGGTGGAACTTTTATTCAATCGTCAAGAACAAATAACTTTTCGGTCCTTTGATTCGGGCGTCAAAAGATTTTACACTTTTCTTTTGATTATTTTTGCTTAATTGCTACTAATGTAGACATTATTTTGGTGACCTCAAAACCACCTACACACACACAGTAAACACACACTATCATATCATTCTTCAAGCCCCTAAACTCAAATTTTTATGACGTCTGAACGCACTCCTTATACACAATGTAGTCCAAACACAAAACTACCTCTGACTCACAGATTTTTGCATTGAGAACTCTCAAGTCCGCTCAAACGGAAAAGGGGGGAGGTGAACTGGTTTGTAACGTATTAAAAATTCTGCCGTTCAGACTCGAATCAGCGAGCCGAAGGAACTTTCGAAACTGCATCCGTACCTAGGTATTAATAAATTGATGGATGTCCTACTTCTTGTGGATAGATTAAGACACGCCATCGGTAGAGACGTTTCCGATCTATTTTGTTGCTTCTTGCTAACTAAATATGTAGACGGCAGAATTAAGCGCTGTAATTTGAGTTTGGAACGTCCAATTTACAAACTACAACTTGAGTTATTATTTTGTATTCCTCATTTATTAAAATGAAGGGAATTTCTGAAGTTACTAAAGTATTTCCGCACTGTTTAAACGCAACTTCGGAACTAAAAAATACGGGAGATAGGTCCATCAAACTTTATTAAACACGGTAAAAAGGACCTCTCACTTAGAAAACGTAACTTTCACGCACTTCAATAAATGTGTTCACTGATTATAATGCCCGAGGTACCTGTCTCGATTTGTTTATCCATGACACACACGGCTCCCAGCTGGCATGGAAACGGAATGCACCGCTCCACTGAACCTACTAACCGACTTACGTATCAGGGGTGGCGCTTCAAGAAAATAGCGATTTTTGATAAATATTGGAATTGTACATGATATTTTATAATTGTGTTATTACTGCGGCCTATAAACTTTGTCCGTCGGTTGTTTTGGTTGTTTCACTTAATGAAAAACTGCTGAACAATTTCTAGATGGATAGGTATGTAAAGACGCCAGAACATCAAGCTACCCGAAACTGACAAATTTACCCAATCAGCTTTGAACGTCATCAGCGACAAAGTTGAAAATCTGTTAAAAAATAAAATCTATTATGAAAATCTATAAAATTGACTGATTTTGGTAGCTTGATGTGCTAACGCCTGTACTTAAAATAAAACAGAAAAAGAAGAGATAAAAAGCGTATAAGGTAATATTTTATGTACAAAACTTTTTGCTGATAAAAGATGTAAATAGTGCCCCTGAATGTCTTACCAAAGTTCGTATCTAACAAGTAGTTATATACTTATGACATTTCATTTCTTGCCAACCCTTAACTACAAAAATATTGGTCCTGCTTACATTATATCAAGTTTTTATAAAACATTTTTTATGTGTGTACACACTTAAAAATTTAGAGCATCTACGCCCGTCGAAATGCTCGCACACCGCACGAACATACGTAAAGGTAACAATGTAAATACATACAGCTATGTTTTTCTATAGTAGGTAATATTAGCAGGTGGTCAACACATTCGGTCGTAACCCCATTGTCTAACTTTACGACTAACAGTCAAGAAAATAAATAAATGAACGTGTTAGCTGTACCACCTCTTTAATTAAAAAACTTATTTTGTTTGGAGTTACGCGCGAAAAAGAGGAGGAGAGACATTACACAGACCTTATTTTCTACATGACTTTTCATGCATACTTGGATATTCAGAATCTACAATTAATCAACCAAATTGGATTTTCATAGTATAAGGGCTAGTTTCACCGGTTATACACATGTATAGCGGATAGCCACTATCTACCAGATAAAAATAAAAAATGGAACTGAATATGTATGAAATTATCTACCTGATAAACTATCTGGAACTTGTTCGTAGGTGGTGAAACAGGCCCTAAGTTTTATAATTATATTACATAGGCATATTATATGGCCAGATAACAAGATTTATGTAAATAATCAAGCGAAAAAAATAATTCTTTTTTTTTTTTGTTAAAACAAGTCACCATCTGCAAAGAGTGTTTTACAAAAACTTTTCGCAATCTTTTATAATATAATTGCGCAGAAAAGTTCAAATTTTTCATATTCTTCTTGAGAACTTTGTCTTCTTTAAATCGATTTTGTGCTGAAATGGGCGAAGAATGATTGTGCTCAAAACTTTAATACAAGGAGTAGGTACTGTGGAATCCTATCTTCTTCTTGTGGCCTCCAGGTACCACTCTTGGGATCATAAATAAAACATTAATATTCCACTTCAAGTTGTATTCGTTGATCGGGAGCTGACGGGCGACTTAGTGTCAAACTAAAGACTAACTAGTCCTTTTTAATAGATTCTTTTTAATAGATATTTAATTTATGTTCCGGCCTGTCACAAAATATAATGTAAAGAGGTTACATCTCTACAGTACCTACAGAGCAGTGTGAGACAGCCCTACGATTAAGTTTACGAAATTACGTTAGCCTTATGTCTGTGAAAATATTTTTTTTTAAACAGGAAACTGAACTGTATATGTTTCATTGTTAGGTAATTGTTAACTCGTTTTTGCAATTAATTTAACTATTGTATGTAGGATAGAATATATGTTGTATGTCTTGTTTCCTTGATCGTGATTCGCGTGATCATTAATAATAATTAACCATGCACAATTTTTTGTGCTATAGATAAAGAACGGGCGATATATTGGATACTCACTTTGAATAGAATTAAATAAATAAGTACCTGCTAAAGTTTTGCAGATATTTGAAGTAAAACGCTTCTTCGATTCGTTTATTTTTAATTTTGTTAATACTCGTAGTTAATACCGAAGCTAACTCCAATGACTGCGTTTATAATTTAGCAAACAAATCAAGAATACAAAATTCATTAATTAGGTCTACAATCGTACACGTCCAATCGAGACAATTATTGACACTACGGTAATAATAACTAGGAATTTACACTGACCCCTAGGTCCACATACGTGTATTAATTCGTCATTTATTTATTTAAGTATAATTTGTTATTATTAACATTAATTTCAGGTAATTACAAGCAAGTAATTATATAAGCTTCATGATTTTATCAGTTATTGTAGGTAATTTCCATAGCCCTGAACCAAATATAATTTAGTTCATCAACGACTAGCTATGTGATTCTGTTTTTTATTTTTTATATCTGTAACATCTGACTTGACCTGACTTGGTCCTTATATCACAAGTCTAATATACCCAGAGGTAATATTATTCTTTATTTTTTTTTAATATTTAATAAATTATTATTTATTTATTCTTATATAGATGCATAATGCCTATGATTGCCTTATATACATATATCTACTAATAACAATTTCAAATCAATTATAGTCACTTCGACAGCAATACAAGTTACTACGAATAAATTGGATTAAAAGCCAGGCGAAGCGAGCCAGCTGTTTGGTATGAAGGAACGAGTTCCCGAAGTACCCACTTGAAATACTTGTCATGCCGTCTCTATATAAAATTCCCTAGTTTCATGATATGAGGAATTCTTTCATGTACTGGAATCTTGGCAACGTTCAGGGTTTTACTTATATTTTCTTTTTATGTTTCGCAAACATTGAAGAAACTTTAGGAAAGAGAAGTTTTGTAGAATAGTTTATCACAAATACATAAGCTTTAAGATTAAAACGCTACCTATTTACTAATTAAATAGTTTGGTAACTCACTGAAATTGAAATGCTAAGCTGAATAAGCTGGCTAAGCGTTGATTACTTTTCTGTATATATGTGCTATAAAAAGTAGTTTTTTTTTTAAACATCTGTATTTATATTGTACCTACATTCTGTGCAAATAAATTATTATTCTATTCTATTGAATTATATTAGTCGAGGCTGAAAATAACTGAATTTAAAGGACAATCTTCTACAAAAAACTTTGGGAGTACCAATCAAGTTAAAATGGGCAGTAGGCACTTATAACTTTTCCAAGTTTGTAGCTATAAACAATCTGAAATTATTTTTTAATAATTGTATTTTCCTAGTTAGGTACCTATTATGAGTATAGGTAGGCAATTTTAAAGCTAATCTCGCTCTCAGTTATGTAATTTTCAAACTCAGTTACCCAAGCTTAGCTAGTTCAAAATGTATTAGCGCACATGTGCGAGAGTGCTCAAGGTATATTACATTTTAATATTAATCATGTGTTCATAATCGTTTTATGCGCAAGAAGTTTTACAACAGGGCCTACTAGAAATATCTATGGCGGGAATATGCAAGATGGCGGAAATGCATCTTATCTCTGGTTGAACTTTTTTCTTAAATGTTTCAAGTTATGATATACATTATTAATTTCCATTTCTGAATTATAAATTAATGTGTTTGTAGCCAATGAAATGTACGTGTTACGATCGCAAACATAAATTTTGACCTACAATAATTAGCATTATTAATTAAATTGAAATAATCGAAGTATTTACCAACCAATAAAGTCATTAACAGTCCAATATACACTCCGCGATACATTTCTAACACTATTCACTATATTATCAGCTATCTTCATTGTTATTTTTACATGGAAATACAATTAATAGATAATTATCAAAAATGCTTCTGTACTATGGAGAATCTATCCACTCACTGGATATCAAGATAACATTGCTAAAACACTGCAGTAGGTACTGTTTGCATATGACAAGATAATAGTGAAATGTAGGTGCTGAAGTACGGATGGCAAAACAACTTAGCATAATTAAAATACTTAACTAGATTTTATGGAAGAAAGACACGAAAAAGCAAATAATGTTATCTACTCATTGAAGTAATATCAATCCAATATCTTCAGATGAAGAATCAACTTTATACAGAGTTTTCCTTGATTCAAAATTGACCCCAATAGTCTAGATAGACTTTTTTATCAATTTTTTCATTTGATGCATTTTTCAAGGGACACCGACAGACACAGTTCAAATGTGTAGGCGATACAAAGCAAAGATCGATCTCGAGCAACAGCGATTTCAAAAATGCGTGCTGGAAATCGGACGTATTAGAAAATGTATATAACGACATAATTTTATTGCACAAAAACTCCTAAATAAATACAAAAAAAAATCCTGCATAGCATGAACTTGCCATTTAGATAGAATATCTCCGTGAAAGTTTCGAAATTTACCCAAGAGCCTCAAAGGTCGAACAAAATGGATTCAGATAACTAACTTGTCGTCAACTTCCAAACTAGGTACGTCCTTATCTTACGCATATACTGCAACAGCTAAATTACTCCCTTTAGCCCTTAGAACTTATTAAGACAACCAATAGCATAAGTATTGTGATCTCGAATCCTAAATACTGATTTTAAAAACTGAGTGGCCATGTGGATTTACTTTTAAAGTTTATAATTATATGAACTGCACACTTCTGCGTGTCGTTCATTTTTCGATATTATTATAAGATAATTACTTATAAGACCATCATCATCATCATCATCATTAGCTTTTTTAATGTCCTTAGACAGGCTGGGCACAGGTCTCCTCTCACACAGATAAGGAAGGCCCATAACCTCACGATTACTATCAAGGTCTAAAGAAGTATTTCAGCTTTTTTCCCTTTAGCTTACACATATTGATGGCATAAATTCGGTCAATACCTTCACATGCCCTAAGCTAGACATGTTACCCTTCTTCAAATCCCTATAAATGGAGATTAATATCTAAATGTCAAAGCATAACATACCTATAGGTATCAGGTTAGGCACGCAATATCGTGAAAAGGTGACGGTATCGATCCAGGCTGATGTCATTAGATGGCGTGGCTATAACAGGCTTCGCACTGATTTTGAGACGAGACGCGAAACTATTTATGACACGCTAACGTATTTGCATTACCCTTTTGGGAGATCGATTTAAACGTTAGACAGATTTGGTGTTTTTTTGTGAGAAATAAGTCAATTTATAGATAGTACAGTACAGACGCCAGCAAATCTGTGAAATTTCTTTCTTAATAGATTTTCAACTTTATAACTGAAGCAAATGGTTCAAAGTTGATCGGGAAAGTTTCGACTGTACATGTTTATTTAGCAAATCAGAGCTATAAGTGCGGAGGTTAAAATGACAGGCATAGTAATATAAAAAGGTATTAGATTAGATTGAAGTAGAAGGGGAAGCAAGTCATATATTTAATTCCTTACTTCCTTGATTACATAACATGCTTACTTAGGGTAAGTAAGTACAAGGTATTGTGGATAACTTTGTAAGTACCTAGTATGCAGCAATGAAATTTGCACCCAAGCCATAAAAAAACTGGTGCAAGTCATGCAAATTGTAAGTATTTAAAAGCTATAAAACAATAATCAAACCACCATTAATTGAACAGGTCACTGACCTAAACTCTTGTCAAACAAGATGGCTACTCATTTAATTAAACAATAAATAAACTCTCAGAGCTGCGGAAATATAATGTCGCAATAAAATACGAGTTTATAGATGAAGTACACAGACTGAAAATTCAACATTTCGATGTAGACATTATTTTAACGATCTACTCTTGAGAGTTTCAGTTCAGTTGATATAACGACCTCTATTTGTTTGGTTAGATGTATTTATTCATTGTGCGCGAAAAACAGAGAACGACAAATGTAATTGAGACGAGTAAAGTATAGCTTAAAAAAATATAAATCTTTGTCTTTATATATGTTTTTTTAAGTTTCTGGAAGTCATCATCTCCCGAGCCTTTTTCCCAACTATGTTGGGGTCGGCTTCCAGTCTAACCGGATTCAGCTGAGTATCAGTGTTTTACAAGGAGCGACTGCCTATCTGACCTCCTCAACCCAGTTACCCGGGCAACCCAATACCCCTTGGTTAGACAGACTGACTTAAGTTTCTGGAATTATAAGAAAAAAATATTGTTAAATAAGATGTTTTTTTTTTCTATCCATACTTATTTCCGAAACGGCTACGTTCGTCAGAGTAAAACCTACTTTACTTTGTATGGAGTGTTATCGCATAATTTATGATATTTTTTGGTAGATGTAACGATTATTATTTTATGAAGTGACTAATTTTTACGATTGGCGTGATTTTAAAAGCTATTTAATTTCTAGAAGTAGATATTGTTGATATAGCCGCGTCTTTTTTTCACCTCCCCTATTTTCCCATGGTTATAAAAGTTACAGTAATTTGTCGCAAGAAAACTAATTAAGTCGATTTAAAAATCCCTGAAATACCTGCTCTGAACTACTCGTAGTTAAGATTGAGTTTGTTACCTTAAAAATATGCAATGTTCATTAACATGCAAATATATAAACTAAACTCCTATAATATTTAGGGCCAGTTTCACCGGTTACGGATAAGTTCCAGATAGTTTATCTGATAGATACTTTCATACAAATTCTGTTCTATTTTCTAACCCTCTATCCGTAACAGGTGAAACTGGCCCTTATTCTATTTTTTTTTTATAAGAAAGTACTAAAATATAGCAAAAAAATACAGTAATGATGCGAGTATTTCAGTCTGCTTCAGCCTATTGTGGTTAGATAGCGGCTGAAAGATTCAGGTTAAAACGACACGGGCGGCGGGCGCTACGACAGACAGGCGACAAGACAATCACGACAGGGAGCTACATTACAAAGGCTAAACCGCATGCAAGCTTGATAAAAGAACTGCAGAATACACGCTAATAGTCGGTTAAACCGAAATAAGCTTCAGAGAATTTCCCAATCTTGAAATCACATTTCCTTCGCTAGACATTATCCCGTATTTTTTTGTAAAATGCTGACGCTAACAGGGTCGTTGACAACTAGTAAAATTCATTACTTTTATTGAACTGTCGGAAAATGGTCGGAATTGGTTACTTTCTATACAATTTGTATGAAAGTAACAACTATGACGTCACATTTCTTTTTCCCATCAAGCCAAATACTTATTTTACTTAAACTATCCTTCAAAACGATAAATGAAAGTGACATCAATTTACGACGAATTATAAATTAATATCATAAAGGATTTAATTTTTGACTTAGTCAACTACCCAATTCACTAAATAGATACATATATCTTTGTCAAGAATCGACTATTTTCTTAAAAAAAGCATTTTTCTTTCATGCACCTACGCCCAATTTTCGAAGAGTCTGCTAATGGTCCTTCATAAGGCTTGTTTTGACTTTTCTACCAGAACGCCCTTATCTCTTTATTAACTTAAGAGTGCTCTCCAAGTAATTCCGCTCAAGTAACGAATTTATGATGCTTTTACGTACGAATTGATATTCTGTTAGTACTTATAATACGTTTTCAATATAACATTTCGCGGCGTACCGCGCCGTGGCAAATTCAATTAGCAAATAGCCCAGTGGTCGCGGTTTGCCCCTCTTCTGCCGCTTGTTTTTAATGCAGCTATTTCTGTTTAGGGTTATATATCTCTGTAGCTGTGACGGTTCATAATATCATCATCACTCAAGACATTGTCCAACTGCTAGCTATTCTCTAATTGCAGGTTCTTAAAGACCTGAAACGACTAATTTTGCTTAAGCGCCTTAGAGTTCCATTTACGTCACGATTCATCGTTTCCATCAATCCGAAGGAAATCGTTACGGTCGATCTTCTATCACCCATGGTCGTCTTGTCTAATTCTGTAATCGGCGTAGTCATGGCAAAACGTAAAACTAACATTGGAATTTTGTTAGTGATGTAGCTCGATATATCGGCTGACTTTGATTTCTTTGGCATTCATCCAGGGGGTGAAAGTACTCATATAATGGGAAACTTTTACTATAAAACCGGCTCCGAAAAAGCGATATAAGATTCATAGATAAAAATGTCTGACACTAAGAGATAGGTATTTACTCTATGGAAAACGTAGTATTAAACCTCGAGTATTTTTTTTTATGCTCTATGCATAATGATCATTTTTATAAAAAAAAATGTGTCTTCTGCAACCTAAAGGCGATTTCGTCTGGTAGCGAGAAATTTAAATATAAAATGTTATAATACCTACAATTTAAAAGGACATTCAAATCAACTTAAATAAATAACAAAAATCATCACTTTACATCAATTATAACCAAATTTTTCAGCCTCATTTACTTTTTAGGAAAACTTTAAACTTTAGTTTAAACTTTTTTTAGTGTAAACTTTAGTAAACTTTTAGTTTAAACTTCAATTGCTGAACTTAGTCGTTTTTATGTAGAAAATATCAATAAATTCACTTCTTTGTACTCCTTTAAAAGAAACAAATAAGTACCTATGTAATAGTTTGCATTAACGTACACCTAAGTTTAAATGATGGTGACCATGAATAAATAGCCTGGCCACGCTTATACAATGTCCGTCGGAGGGAGATGAGACAATAAGCCATTGTAACGAGGTGCACACTTGATGGATAGTTAGATCCAGAGCGGTAAAATCGAAATTGCTCCGATGTGTGAGCCATTATAAACTGGTCAAGGTAAGGTCATGTTTAGGTTTTAAAGTAATGCAGCTAATTTATAGTTTCTATACGTACTATATCTTGTACTCTACTTATAATGGCGTCCAGACGGCAACCGCCTGATCATTTAGGCGGACAGCAATACGGTAGATGACAACTAGTCAAATTCATTACTTTTATTGAACTGTCAAAAACGGTTACTTTGTATGCAATTTGTATGAGCTTACCTTTACTTAGTTTTGACGTCACAGATTTTTCACATCAAGCTATATACATAGGTACTTATTTCGGTTATATTATCAACAAAAAAATGGAAACAATTTTCGGTTCAAAACGATAAATGAAACTGTCATTATTTTAAGATGTTTTACAAATTGAATATGATGAAGTATTTTATTTTTGACCTAGTCATCATCCGAATTCGACAAGATCGGAAAGATATAGGGAGCAGGGCCGACATTCACGTGCAGGGAGACTAACAAATAAATCATTCAGACTCCTGGTTGCGTCATGAAAGTAACTTCAAACCCACAAAACGTTTTCGGTCCGAACCATGAGAACCAATCCAAAACCACGCGCACAATAGTCGCGTTTAACGACCACTAGACCAACGAGGCTACTTATATGAAAGTATTTCAATACGAACAGAGACAGTGTACTCTCCATACGGTACAAAAAGCACTTTTTGAACGTCAAAATTTACAAAAGACAGCCCCAAAACGCCCACCCTTCACCCTTCACCCTTCCTATGTGTTTTTGCTGGGAACGTATAACCTGACGTATAACCATTGCACATTTTTAAAAGCTTTTATTTAACTTGCCGTGTATTTATGTTACGGTGGATTCTTTGAACTCAATTTTGAAGTAGATATCTTCAACCGATTGAGCTGAAATTTTGTATGCACGTTCAGTTTGGATGACAATGCAAGATATTTTATATGACGTTTTTCTAAATCCAATATGGCGAACCCTCCAAGATGGCGGAGTAGTTATTTTTAATGAATTTCAACAATACGGGTATCAAATGAAAGGGCTTATTGAGAGTGATTTGAAAAATAGTTTGACGTTATTCTAAATCCAATATGGCGGACTATAAAAGCTTTTTAAAAAAAGTTTTTTCTTTTAATTTATTTTAATTAAAAAAAATTCGCTTCTCCATGTCGCTAATTAGCTGAGATGTCCATAGACATATAAGTCTTCCTCTCAGCTCTAATAACTGTCAAAGCAGCTGGGCGTGGGACTTGAGACACTCAGGGCCATTAATTGTATTGTCACGATGTACTTGATCGCTTCTTATAAGGCCCGCGGGACGGTGATGGATCGGTGCAACGGGAAATAATGATAACGACCCAACGGTAAAGCTTATAAATAAGTATCTACATTGTGAAGATATAGTACAGAAGCCATGGCATCAAGCTACCCGAAACTGTCAAATTTTCGCAATCAACTGTGAACATTATATGTAATGCTTCAGTGATAAAGTTGAAAATCTACTAAGGAAATTCGACAGATTGTAATAGGACAAAAGTTTAAAACGATTGTGACATGTGCCATCAAAGTATCGAGAGACGATGCTTGAATTTGAATAACCTGAAGTGAGAGCTGTGAGCTTTGTCTACAGCTTAGCGCAAGAAGAAAGTGTCATCCTTGGCCTCGATCCGAGACCTCGTACACAGCAGTCGCGCCTTGCGACCACTAGACCAACGAGGCAGTCTTGCCCTAGTAATATTACCAGACATGTGCCTTGGTAATCACTACATAGTATAAAACAAAGTCGCTTTCTCTGTCCCTATGTCCCTTTGTATGCTTAATTCTTTGAAACTACGCAACGGATTTTGATGCTTTTTTTTTTTAATAGATAGAGTGATTCAAGAGGAAGGTTTATATGTATAATAACATCCATTAAATAGTGGAGAAGTACCGTTATTTTTGAATTTGAGTTTTTCTGTAGTGTATTTAGTATCAGCATTGCACCCGTGCGAAGCCGGGGCGGGTCGCTAGTATCATATATACAAAAGTAAATCTGTCTGTCATGCGATTACGCTAAAACAGCAGAACTGGTGGAGATTAAATTTATAACAGAGATAGGTGTTATGGATATACTGGGTTCTTTATTTACGTATGATGGGCTAGTCCTGTCGGTAAAATGGTGAAACCGTGAACGAAACTTTATTATATTAAAATCACATCGAAGCTGAAGAAAGGGCCTTACAAATTACTGGTTAAAAGTCATCAGGGCAAAATTACCACCGCATTATTTATCAACACGTAGGTACATTAATTTTTTTAAATGTTTATTTCAAAGTACCTATTTCATAAACGTTATAGGTCTAATGCTTGTAGAGTAAAAATGATACTTTATATTCACCACTTATTTATACTAATTCATGACACACAATTATGCAAACCTGCATTTTATTGTAACTGAATCTACCTAGCTAGGTGATGACGTCATATTGCATTATGCGTCTTTCCATTAATTTTATAACCATAGAGCCGTTGTAAATGTAGTAGAATATATTATCGGAGCGTCGGTGAAAAGTCTGTAAACAAGCTTAGAAAATGAAAATCAATATCTATGCCATACCATGACTAATCTTAGATAAGTTCATAAATATTAATAGGCACAATTAGCATCTAGTCTATTATGAATCAAGGTCAATGTCAGGCTTTACGACTGATGGAAACTTGTCCATATACATATAGGTATCTACAATGATTATGCTGTTGGTTTAGTTAGTTAATTGCATTGGCTTTACCAAGACCCAATCGCTTCCGATAAAAAAAAAACAAGAGAAACAAAGAAGGATACATTTTTGTCTATGATGAATTTAAAAAAAAAGTTCTAATCACGATGTAAGACCGGGCTGTATGGTCAAAACGCTTTAGCCTGCCGTACGGGGAAATTAAATAAAATATGATACCTAACTAGTTTAACTTAGTTATAGATTTTTGATTGCTATCAATACTAATGATGTCCGTGAGATTTCGTTAGCTAAATACTCTAGCCGGGGTTAGACAGCATGGATAGAACTGAAGCCATTGTCTATCGGGCCAGCACCGAGGTCAGGGCTATTCGGTCTCGGGCGAATTTAATATCGCAAAATTGCTACGAGCAATGTCTGCTAATTATTTTGCAAGCTAACTACGAGTAATGTGTTGGAAGCGTTTCACGCAAATTGATTTTAATCAAAATTCTTAATGAAATGTGGAAATCTAACTAATTAAATGTTTAGGTAACAGTTTTACAACAGCTTAATTGTATTTTTTTACATGTCTAGACCGTAAGAAGTCGTGGACTTTGTTCCTCCACAGGCCTAGGGGAGAAAACAGTAGTATAACAGTGGTTAGTAGAAAAAGACATGAAGTTTATAATTATTTTGACAACATTGAAAAGTTATACCTCTGTAATAATTTGAATAACAAAGAACTTAAAAAAAAATCGGACTAGAAACCTCGGAGTAATCGGTGTACATACATAAAAAACATACCGGCCGAATTGAGAACCTCCTCCTTTTTTTGGAAGTCGGTTAAAAATTGTCAAAAATGTTGTCGAATTGAGAAATCTAAGTTATACTCGTACAAGTTAAGTCAATGCTTTTGGGCAACAAACTGTTAGTAATAAAAACTTTAAATGAATACAGTGGTGACTAAGATCATGTACAAAATATGAAGTAACAGCGTCTATAGGACGATGACATCACGCGACGACGGTCATCGCCCCAAGGAGGTGACCCCGCTTTCCGAAATCCTACATTGTTGACGTGAATCATTGTAAAATGATGAAAAGGCTTAAAAAAATAGTAGTCTAGTTGACGTAGCCATTAATTTCATATTCGCATTTCCTTCGAAAACGATGATCCAGAGGTAACTCTAGGTAGAAGCTTTGTACACAATTTAGAGACGAGAATTTGGTCTGTAGGCGTACATTTTAGTTAAGCGCTTTGGTGACATTTCTGGTACCTATAAATATCTAACTTAGTAATATATCTTGGAAGGTACAGGTACTTGGAATACCCTAGCTTTCTGTAGATATTACAGACTTTATGCGGGCCGTAGTTTACCTGAACAAAAACAAAGCTGTTATGGAAAAACATAACGCCAACCTAAATGCATGCTAAACTCGAGAATGTATTCAGTTACGAAACACTGACTCATAAAAATCTGTTGAATATTATATGAACAAGCCCCGTGTGCAAGGAAAATAGAAATGAAATAACATTAACTAGAAACATTAAGAGAAATATGAATAATTTCAAGTGCAAGATAAGAATACTGCAGATAAGGTCTCTCGTGTTTGCGGTGTTTGAGTGCAATGACTGTGCGTCTGATTGCATAGAGATACGTCACGGGACATCCCGTCAAACATCACTTAATTAGTACCCGTAAACTGTCAAAATTTCCCATTCAACTTTGAACCATAATGCTTCAGGGATAAAGTTGAAAATCTATTAAAAAAATTGACAGATTGTAGTAGCTTGACGTGCTGGCGTCTGTATATTTTTCTTCAGATAGGAACGTCATTTAGGACTTCCCATAATAGACACCTAGGTGCTAAATTTTAATTATAAATGTGGAGTACGGAGTATCTTTCCATGACCAATAAAGTTGGCGTAATTGTTTCTTTTCAACAGTTGTATTAACACCATGGTTTCTATGAGAATTCTAGCTACAGTGTTGATATTAACAGTTTTACACTCACTTTCGTAATGATTATAAAACTCGTTACTGAATTAGCAAAAAATAATGCTTAACACTTCAAATGCCCTTGCATATTACTCAAGATTTTTAAACTGTGGTAACAGCATAGCCATCGCAGAAGCCCCAGCCAGTAATTGCATATCTATGCACAATCGCTTTCACGGATTGTCCACACGACCTTGTGGTGATTTCTTGTTCAATGCGGGCATGCCGCACTCATTGCAAACAATAGATATTGCAATATCATTGTACCCCATACCAATGAAATATAATTCAGTACTTAAAGGCTAGGTATAATATTTGCGCTTAGAAAATGAATATTACTATTTTCATGAACACGGGTAAGGTCAGTGACATATTTAACGCAGTGAATTGATCTGGAAGGATACTCGTGAGGGATTTTCGTGTTAAGGTATAGACAAAACTAGTAGTTAGGTACTTAGTTGGGACTCGTAGAGAGTTTAAAGGTCATTTCAGAAGCAGATTAGAGTATTATATCATAGAGTTAATATAGCTTTGAGGTCTTAATGCGTCTCCTTGAGGCTTGGTCGAGTTTTAAGACCTAAGATCAGGATCGATAACATTAACACTATCAACACGATGCTGCTGAGTCCACATTCAATTGAAATGTACGAGTACACTTATAAAACAGAAGAGTTTGTTTCGTTGAACGCGCTAATTTCAGCAAATACTGGTCCGATTTGAAAAATTCTTTCAGTGTTATATAGCCCATTTATTGACGAAGGCTATAGGCTACCTTGTATCCGGGTGCGCGGGTGGAACTGCTGGCAGAATCTATTGTATAATGATATCATGAAGCTGAAAAGTTTGTTTGATTGAACACGATAAGCTCACTAGCTACTGGCCCGAATTGAAAGATTCTCACATTATTCGATAGCCCATTCATCGAGGAAGTTATTGGCTTCCATCCCGGTCGCAGAGTGGTTTCCAAGGGACGCAAGTGAAACCGCTGGGAGAAGCTAGTCTTTCACACTCGGGAATTTCGACACGACATAACTTTGTGTCAATAGGTAGGTAATCATTACGCGAATCGGCACTCTGGTTAATTGATATATCACCGTGTTAGGCTTATAGTATCAACAATCCAATTAGTGGATGATAGATGGATGTAAATGTAAAGGTACCTACAATGTTATTTGATGATGTTCGAGAATCGGAACCCGAAACTGTCAAATTTTCCAAATCAACTTTGAACTGGTTACCAGACATCCTGGCTTTCGACTACCCGTTACGACTAGATAAAATATACTCGTATTAAAAACGCGAAAATTTGTAAGTATGGATGTAGGTATTTTTGTTACTCTTTCAAGCTAAATCTACTGAACGTATTTTGATCAACCTTGGCATTGATAAAATTTATATAATAATATGACAGAATAAAGTAGCATATGCACTTAGTTGTTTTTTATTCATGAGGAAGTAGAAACCTCGGGACGCGGGAGAAACCGCGGGCTGAAGCTAGTAATTAATAATTTAGTGGATGGTAATAACATTAGGTACCTACTTACTTCTCCCGTCACATGAACTTGGCTAACATTTAGTACTTAACTATTGATTTCTCCAGACTAATAGATAAGTTTAGGCACGGTCTGTAAATGGCGCAAACTGATATTCTTCCCCGACTCTTGGAGCCCTTTGGGTAGACGCCAAGTCATTCCAATAATAATAGTGTATTTATTTGGTGTTTGGTACACAACTCATCATACTAAATAAAACCAGTTTGTCTTGGACTCTCTTTATATGGTCTTTCTACTAATTGAACGGTCATCTTATACTGGTTATTATTAGTTAGTAGTTATGAACCTTTAAAGGTTAAAAATTAAAAAGAAGGATATATAACCTTTGTGATATCTGGTGAACCTAATGCCTATCAAATACGCGACCCGTTTACGGCTGATTTCTAAAAGCTATCTGTAGATTTGCCTAACTAGAGATAGGCATTTGACATTATGCGTATGGAGCTAATGTCAAAATTCTATCTACAGTAAGCAAAGCAATAGATAGATTGGTTATTGAAATCTACATTTAGGGTATCGAAATTATTACTTCTAGCCTCTTTATTTTATTGTTATTTATGATTTTTATTCTCACTACGCATGCTTAGATCTGTAAAACTACCTACGCAATGCATTTTGATGCGGGTTTTTTAAATAGATTATTTCAAGGGGAATGTTTACGTTTTTAAAGTATCTAGTAGTACTAGGTGCCCGCCCTGGCATCGCACGGGTGGTTCATTAATCCGTATAGTTTTTCAATAATTTTATGTCGTAGAAATCTAGTAGATAAATTAATATTGCAATTATTTTTCACAAGATTAGTTCTCAAATATCCATGAGGTTAGCTAGATAATTTATTACAGAAACCTTGACCCGGAAAAAAATCAAGTCTACATAATATTTATTGTAAAAGTGACTCACATGACTTCAATTTATACCACTGATCTCTGATTCCGTAATACACTCGGTCAGTCAAATTCAACATTGTTTTCGACATTTTTAACACACTACACAGTTATTGTTTTCTTAAATGTATTATTAATTTTAACTAATAATCATAATTTCCTTTACAACATGCCACTAAATTACTTATATGACAGGTAAAGACTGAACAATGACAATTAGACCAGGTGCTCTAAACTTTTGGCGGATCAACTTAGTATGGCAATTCTATTGCAGATTATATTTGAAATCTAAAAATATTAAAAAACAGACCGGGATTTAATTAGCCGTGAGTAGAAAAAGCTGTTTTGATACATAAACTCGCTATTTTTTTTGGAATTCACTGATATTTTCTTCCAAATTAGCTCACATGACATTTTGTATCTGCCAAAGGTTGATTACCACTGGCTGATAAGGAGCTGTCAATATGATAACATAGATAAAATATCTTATGTCTATCTAAACGTGCCTGTAGCGAAAAAGGCATTGCGTATCTTCAGTGTTGAGTGTCAAGCTGACCAATCAAGACAATGTAGCTTAATGATTATATTTTATTTAATGTACATAAACATTCGTTGAAATAAACAGGTAGTATCCTTATTATAAAATTGTACATTTGCATAAGCTCGAAATATACAAAAAAATGATCGAAGTCACTTTTCCGTAAAGGCTATAGGCACAATAACTATACCTACCTACCTAAATAATAAGAAAAAAAAATCCTAATATTCTAGGATTTCTTGGTAAGTAGAAGTGTCGTTTTATATTTCAGCTTAGTCGTGCTACTGATATCATAGGAGCAAATGTTTATTATATTAACACTGTTATAAATGGGATCACTCCAGTTTAACCAATCACTAGGCTTGCAACTAGATGGAACTGGATACTTGGATAGATAACATTGCCGGGAGTCCATACGTTAATAAACACTAATCAATGACCATGCACGATCTAAGGATTCGGGAATTTATTTTCAAAATTATGTAATTAAAAAATCCGTAGTTAGGTATACCGATTTCAATAAAATCAAATCAGACTTAAAAATATTCTTTCGGCATGCAAAGCTTACAACTACTTAAATACTAGGTGCAAGTGTTTAGAATAAGAACAGAAAACAAAAGCTTTAAAATTTACGAATTTAGAACAAGCAAATAGCATCTTACTGTTTATTTTATGCATAGGTTAGTGTTTAGGTATATTTATGAGTCATTCTAGTGCGTCATATATCAGATTTAGCATCACTAGAACAGTTAATCGATCTCCGTGGATCACATATGGAAGTATAAATAACAGTTAATGCTCAAAACAAGGTGAAATAAATTAAAACAAAATGTTAAATGAATCACAAAATGTATTGTTAATAAAACAAAAGCGTACACATAATCTTGCGGCTACTGTGCATATAAAAAACATAGCTTCTCGTTTACTTGTGACGTTCGAGCCGTAATTGTTGATGCTGGTGTTTGCGAAATCATCACTGAACCTTTTATAACCGTCGGACGGCGAAGACGGGCTCCTCAAAGAAGCCATTTTTCTGCACTGGTATTTTTGACATTTCCTTAATTTGACATTATATTTTTCTCGCTTAGCTATTGTCGCGTTCAAAATTAATTATTTCCATAGACAACAGTGCTGACAGAAAAATGAACATAAAAATAAATCATTGATTTGAGTTCATTGATGCAACAAAAATATGGATATTTCACTTAATTTCCATGTTAACAGAACAATGAAATGCAACAAAATAAAACACGACACTTTTTTGTAAACTCCTATTCAAGTAAATAGAACGGCATGTGGTCTGAGCTCAGCATTATGTTTAGCAGCTTTCAGGCCCATCAAAGATTTTAGATAATAGTTAGATTTTTTTCAGTCATCACCTCCCGAGCCTTTTCCCCTCAGCTTTTCCCAACTATGTAGGGGTCGGCTAGATTGTTTTCAGTGATAACTTTATTATTTATTTAATTTATTATATAAGGTAAGGCACTATAAACAAATTAATGCAGGCTTAAAAGCCTGGTGGCTATGTAATAATTTATAGTCTCTGGTTTACTAAATAAGCAGGCATAGACAAAACCTTCTATGACAATTTCTTTTTTTCTTGGTCCCGGTTGGAATGTGAGTTGATGTTGTTTTCGATGAAAATAAATCCAAAGAAATAGATTTGTATTCAACTAGTTTCCTTGATTCCACGTAAGAATTACAAAATCAACCCTCCAAACAAGTGATTGTGTGATATATTTTTGTTCTAGCCTTATTCACGACCCTTGCAATTTCCATCAAAAGTTTTGACGTTCACCGAGTGATAGTGATTAAACAGTGAAGGGATGATAAAACGTGTGTAATTGTTAGGTCGCCACGAACTATATCTTCAGAATCGTGCCAGGATCACTTGTTTGTTGGGAGAAGTTCTAAAACATATATAACCTCAAAGGTGGAAGTCAGGTGGTGAGTTTGTTGTTAAGGTGTTGTTTCTGTTTGTGCAGATTCTAAATGGCTCCACCACAGCCTAAGGCGGCGGCCAAGCCCGCTGCAGCGCCCGCGGGCGGTGTAAGCAAGGCTAAAGTTGGCAAACCTAGGAATTACGACCTGGGAAATGGAGTGGTTCGCTTCTCCAAATCGAAGATGTTCCACAAGAAGGTAAGATATTTCCTAACTCCTTGCTTTACTTAGTTAATAACTGTACAAGTGATGAATAAAACAGTTTCATGTGGTAAATAACATGCTTTTGAATTCAGTTTGTATGTACATCAAATGATTTTGATACCATGGTCATGCTCTATGTGGTGACAAACTACGTCATACCTCGCTGCACGAGTACTGTCTGTCACTATTTACTGACCTTCTGGCTATACTAGTTGGTTGATCCAGTATATAAGAGTTTCTTATTTGGGTTTAGGTTAGGAGTGATGATGCCTATTTGCAAATGTGTACTTAGTACATCTTTTAACCAAACAAAACAAGGTGTGACAATAGAAATCAAAGCCAAGAACAGCACCAACCTCGGCAAATTATCTTATTATTCAAAGGAGTTTGGTTAGATTAATTTTAATAGAGGAGTAACGAACTACATCCAGCATTATTTTTAGAAACACTGTTAATTGACAAAGTATTAAAAAAGGTTTTATATAATTATGATCATAGAGTTATAAGATAGCATGTACTTACTTTTTTCAAACTAAAAATGTCATTATTTTTTATTCCAGGCTAAGTACAGGTTTGTGGGCAAAAAGAACCCCAAGCCAGAGAAGGCCAAGAAGCCCTCGGTGGTTGTAAAGCAGATTGGTGGTGAGAAGAACGGAGGAACCCGTACCGTGCTGCTGCGCCGCAGGAAGTCCTTCTACCCCACTCAGGACAAGTAAGTACCACTAGTACCAGTGATCAATATTGATCATTCAGTATCATTCTTTTACCCAACTAATTAACCATAAATCAAGACTTTATTATATATTAATTGTTGTCTATAATCTAGAATTATATTGCTCTCTTTGTCCGTTCAATTCCTTTTCCTTAGTTATTTATGTAATTGTTTAGTTGGAGAATGCATCTTCCAGACCACATTATCTAGCAAAATTTAACTTTAAATAATCTGAAAGTTTTAGTGGTTGGCTTTCATTAATATTGTGTGGCATCTGTTTTTTGAGTATGAAACATTCACCAATGACCAATAATGTGGTGCCATGTTCAGTGATGACTATTCAAAGGTTTTTTGTTAACCTACACTAATGTTATACGGAGACCATCACGGTAGAGTTTGTCCACCAGTTGTTTGTCTATCGGCTAATATGCTATTGCTGTTTATGCTTGAGTGCCACGCTGACAAAGCGACAACGCACGCGCGTATATAAATTATTGCAACAAGAAAAAAGCAAAAATGCTTTCTATAGATACTATTCATACAGACTTATTCGGTACTGCAAACTGTATGTATGGGCCCATCGTAAGATTGTTCTAAAACATACCATATCGAAAAGCTCTTATTCCTTTACGTAAATAATACGAAAACGAGAAGATGTTTGTAAACAAATTAATTTTTCATCTGGTGAAGGTACAAGTCTGGTTACGTTTCTTGTCAACAGATTTTGAGAGGCGCTCAGCAGTCACCATGCAGCAAATCCAGCAAATCCAGCCAAATAAAAGCTAATCCAACACATACATTTCAGGATCCGCACTCGTCCCCACCACAAGACGTTCAGCAAGCACATCCGCAGAACAAGGCCCACCCTCACCCCTGGCACAGTATGCATCCTGCTCGCCGGTCGCCACGCTGGCAAGCGCGTCGTGCTTGTTGGAGTACTGCCCAGCGGTCTCTTGCTTGTCACTGGACCTTTCGCCGTGAGTATCATTAATATGGATAATTAATAAAAATAATATAATGAAGTTGATGACTTGCAGTAGTATTTAGATTCTGTGGTGGTCTGGTGATCACCACTAGTGCTTGGTTATGAATATTTTGAAATCAGTAAAAATATGATAAAAAATTTCTACTAGTTTTCAAATTAAATACTACATAACAGTTGCAGCTGCATACCAATATGCTGTTCAATTAAAATAAACCTTTACTTGAATTGTAAGGCAGTAATTATAAATTAATTTAAAAAACCACTTTAACAATTAACAAACAATAATGTAATTCTTTCCAGTTCAACTCGTGCCCCCTGAGGCGCATTCCCCAGCGCTACGTCATCGGCACATCCACCAAGCTGGACCTCGGCGACTTCAAGCTGCCAGAGCACCTCAACGACGAGTACTTCAAGAAGAACAAGAAGAGCGCCAAGCGCAGCGTCAAGCGCAAGCAGGGAGAGGACATCTTTGCTTCTAAGAAAGAGGTATCTAACATTTACTTTATATACAACTTGAAAGGTTGTCTTAAGAAATTGGTTATTTTCTTACAACTGTAAAATTATAAGGTCAAGCATTTGAGATAAAATTTGACTTGTAAACAGGTTGTAGTTTTATTTAGGTTCCAAAAAAATGCGAACATGTTCATTATTGATCTGTGGGCATACAACAGCTGGCCTATAAAAACACGTGTGGGGGAGCGAAGCAAAGCAATGGTTAATTTCCTCACTTCAAATATTTTTGTTGAATATCAAAGTTACATAATATTTCCGTTTGTTCTCCCCAGAAATACGTTCCATCTGAGCAGCGCAAGGTTGACCAGAAGTCAGTAGACGAAGCCGTGGTCAAGGCGATAGGCAAGCGCGCTGACAAGAAGGTACTGCGAGGCTACCTCAAGTCGGCCTTCGGTCTCCGCTCCAGCCAGTATCCCCACAGGATGCGATTCTAGTTTTAAGGCACAATAAACATCTGTGACTAACATGGTAATTTTTATTTCTCTAGCTTATTACTGAGAACCTATAATACTTACAATCTGTCACATTATGTTGATAGATTTCAGCTTAATCGCTGAATCGTATAATTCAAAGCTGATTGGGAAAATTTGACAGTTTCGGATAGCTTGATGTGCTGGCGTCAAAAAAGCTTTTGCCTTTCCAAAGTTGGCCATTAGTGACAGTGACGATTGACACAGTCCTCATTTAGTAAATAAAACAAAGATGGTTGGGTTGTAGTTGTGTATTAATTTGACTTGTACTTGTTGGCGGGCTGGTGCGGGCGCGGCCGCGCGGACACGGCGTTGCGCGAGCGCTGCCCGTGCCGCTCGCGCCATTCTGCTTCCAGTCGAGCGTACACGCCTCCTACAAAACAACAGTATTCAAACTACATAGATCTGAAACTTAAAAATGCGTCGGACCTAGTAGGCCACTGCTGCACGATTTCTTTTTTCGTGGGAATCATCAAATGACCCCTCCCGCTGGGGTGCAGCCGGACGGAATGTCAGACTTACTGACTAAATCCCACTATGTTGCTTCTGGAGGCCCTTCTGCGTCAGCACCGCAGTAACTTACGAACAACCCGCAGTCTGCTGTATGATTTGGTGTCGTTGTGGTGGAAAGACGCTCTTTGTCATCAGCGCTGAGTACATACGCTCGGAATACACCGCAAAAGCGTCCTAGGTCTGTGCTAACCTGGCGGCATTTTAGACTTGGTCTGCTGATGTAGGGCGGCGGTCCTGGCGAGCGCCGCACGCATCTGTCGCGCGGCTCGCTCCTCGAAGCGCCGCTGTCCGTCCTGGTTGCTGCGCGCTGACAGGCACGAGATCCACTGCCGACCCACCACGCGCGTTCGTCTGGATTAAACAAATGAAATGAACCTTTTGACTGCCACGTCAAAAGAAGAAAGACACCCTCAGCGCCAAGCTAAGAATTTATCCATATATTATACCTTCAATATAGTAGCGAGTTCGAGATTATATCGATTAAAACAATTAGGGCCTTACTACAAAAAAGTTAGACAGACGTTAACAGTGTTTAAAATATTTTTTCTTTAAACACTTTTGTAGTAATTAAGGCCCTTAATTTTTAACTTTTAAAGTCTGTCGTGCTGGGCTCTTCAGGAAAATTACGAAATACACTGCTGCTACACAATAATAATCATCACCGGTGTCAGATGTGTAGATCGGCTTATGTGCCAATGTTACATGGTAAGGTATGATAAGTAGGTCCTCACTTGGTAGCGGGATGAGAGTGCGAGTGCGCGTGTTTCCGCGGCTGGCGCAGCTTGGCGCGGCGCGAGGCGCACTCCTCGTCGCTGGCGGCGGAGGCGGAGCTCTGCTCGCTGTCGTCGGAGGAGCTGGACTGCTCGCCGCCCGACTCGCCCGCCGAGTCGCCGCCGCCCGGAGCGCCTTTCTTTGTATACCACCACTTTGTGTCATTTATTTTCATGTTATGTCGTAAACCGTGCAGGGCACTAAATATAAAGTATATTTGGATTTGAACAGTGTCAGTTTTCATTACACTGTTTACGGCAAGGAAGGTAGTTGAAGTGACATCTATTGAAATCATCAATCAATGTAATTATTATTATTTTTTGTACCAAATCAGAAAGTGAAACGTAACAAAAAAAATAATGAACATTTTGCATTTGATGCACGTGAGAGTAAATTTACGCAAGAATATAAAACAAATATTAGGACAGAATAGTGAAAAAATCTAATTTATGAACAACGAAATTAGTTTCAAAAATTAACTACTTACACATACATAATTATAAATTCTATGATACATAGGAATTCAATGAGCTATATCGTAGAATATAAAAAATGGTGGTAGTTATGATTATCAAAAAGACAATACAGGGTAATAATATGAATGTGTTCTAATCAACACAACAAACAATTAGGTCCCCCTACCAAGGGATAAATACTACAGGAGTAGCTACAGATACGTTCCGAACTACATATATGACCAAATATTTCTATAATAAGACTAACATCATAACATGCTACATTAACTAGGTATAGCAGATAACTACCGATACATAGATACAGACTACCTACTCATGCAATACGAACTATACCACCGCAATCAGTAGTAGAACCTTCAGTATCAAAAGGTCTTGTGTCCCAGCCGTATTGGTTTGGTCCTTTGAGTCTTACCTTAGTCCTATGGGATTCCTCCCTGATATCCTTCACGGGGAGAGGTTTGGGAGTCTTGCCGTCCCTCTCGGGAGACACCACGGTGCCGCTGGAGCAGTTCCCCGCCAGCGACTGCGCGGACACTTGCGATATGCCCAAGGCGGGCGAACCAGGTCTCACGTTGGCTGTGTATGCGTCGTATTGGAATGTATTTCTCATGTAATTTGCCCTGTCTCGAACCTTCCCAACATGTGTGCTGATTAATGTGGGTTTTATAAAGTTTTCTGTGTAACATCGATAAACAAAAAAAAAAGAGAAAATAACTAAGTTATTACTGTACTGAGGTAACTGGAGTATTGTGTTAGCTTATGATATAAAGTTACCGATGTAATAAACGATGTCTAATCGCTGACCACATCTTTGCAGACCTTCAAACAAAATGACAAAAACAATATGTCGATGGAGACTACGACAGGGATATTATTATAAACTTTGGCTCTATAGAATCGTCATTTTTACTAACTTAGTGATGTACACATTGTCTCTACACTACCACACCTACGGTAGAAATAACATTAGAGCCAAAGTACAATGTAAGAATTTTGTGTATTTACATAATATTAAGATGCCAATGCATGGGCCCTATAAATTTTGCAAGCGTGTCCTCATGGCCGCTACATGTATTGCCAATCGTCACAGCGTATTTACAGCGCTTCTTTCTTTGTGGTGCGAGGATGTGTATGCCGTAATATCTGCCTTGTAAGACACCCACGGAAAACATAGATAGTTATGTTGTGTTTGGAACATAACATCAGTATTCTTTGACCCTTTTTTTTACTGTAATTTTAAGTGAATAATAATAATGTCTAACTTTTTTTGCTAAATCCAAAAAGGCTGATGTTTCAATTTCATTTAGACTTACTTATTTTTGCTCCCTGATGTCTTTTAGGGGATCAACGGCTAATTTTGGTATACTCATACCTTTAAAAGAGAATTGGCTTGTAATTTTCAACCTATTTGAACAATAGTGAAGTACGTTATAATAAATAGGGCACACCACATCCCCACACCACGTCTACACGAACAAATTACTAGCTCACGATTGAACTTGTTGTTGCTGGTGTAGAGCTTGCCGAGCAGGCCGAGCGGAGGGCGCGGTGGTACGAGCACGATGCCCTCCCACCAGAACACCTCCTTACACTGCAGCCGGCCGTTGCTGTCCTCACCTGGTTCTAGGATAAAACTTAGAAGCTGGCCTTATGTACACTGCCAAAGGGAATGATGATGATCAGAAAACTGCAGGATGTGTTCCTAATTTGAAAGGGATACGGAAAAGGTTATACTGTGCTGATGAAATTCGTAGGTAGTAGTCACACAAAACTGTCGCAGAGTACATTAATGAAAACCTAAGTATGGGTTGGGGTTTATGGGGTGGGTTTTTCGCATAGGCTGCGGGTTGTTCGCAAGAGCTACCGTGGCCCTGGCACACAGGGAACTCCCGAAGGAATATAGTGGGTTTTAGTCAATAAGAGTCTTACACTCCCTCCAGCTACACCCTCAGCAGGAGGGGTCATTTGATGATTTCCCACGAAAAAAAAAGACCTAAGTTTGGGTTGTTTAAATTAGCTGGCCACTGTTGTGTTTTCATTCGATTTTTAAATATTTATCTTCTAAATTAAAAACTTATACAAACTGCGTGAAGCGTCTTTAAATCCATGATCACACCACCTATTTTTATCGAACTAGAACAGAGCTATAAGTGTCTATATTCGTAGAAAAGTCCGTACCTCTGCCGACAAGTCGTGTCAGTCTTTCGGGGAACATGAGCTGAGGCGGTCGCATGGCGATGATGTCGCGGAACTGGTTGTACAGCTCCATGACGGACGAGTCCATCGCTAGGCGCTCGTCAGGCACGTGCTCGCGGAACTGGCAACCCTGCAGCGATCCAACAGTTAAAGGTATAGGTACCAGCTTTTCTTAAGAATTCGTGTCTTAAGAAAACTGGTTGCGTCGGCCCGCTATCATTTCCTCCATAAATTCTCACTAATTTCGCCACAAAATTTGTCAACGTGGCATGTTGTCTCAAAATAGTAATTGATAAAAGAAATCCAAAAATACCGTTTTGGTCTTCGGCATAAGCACTTTTTACATTTAAAAACAAACTTAAGTAAAGTGCTTATCAAACATGAAATAAACAAAAAATTTTGTAAATAAACAAAGTGTCCAACTTATGTGTTCTTGCCAGGAAGAAAAACTTTTGGTGTAACTTACCGTGTTCCTGGTGATAGTTTCGAATCGGTACGCTCTCTCGCCGCAGCAAGGGTATCGGCCGGCCGGGAGTGAGGGCCGGCCTTCCAGCGCGAACATGTGCGCTGGCTGTTCGTGGTGGGAACACCATTCCATCTGTAAAAAAAATGTAATAAAAACTCGTAGTTGCATTAATAAATAATTCAGCAAAAAGTTTGTTACAAGGAGACGCGTTAGTCTCTGGGATAAATTCTGAGAAGACAGTGATTACTTAATTACCTTTGCATCGTCATGAGCAGGAGGCACTGTATGGTGTGGTAAACACTTCAACCTCTTTTTACAACAGCTCTATAGTTACTAAGCCATAAAGACGAGCAGATCCCACAGTAACGTGTTACCTGATAAGCCGGAAAGTAGCTGTCACATAGCTGACAGCGCAGGAAGTGGCAGTCGGCCCACAGGCGCCAGTACACGCGTCGCCAAGACCGCAGCTCGCCGTACAGCCACGTTATGTAGTCGTTCAGGCTCCAAGTCTGGTCCCTGAGGTCGTCAACACTTGGGTTTAATGAACTAAGAAGTTAAAGACAAATGGTACTACTCTTCTTCTTTGCGTAGGACATCATCGAATGACCTCTTCCGTTGAGGATACAGCTGCAGGGAGTATCAGACACTTACTGACTAAAACCCATTATGTTCCTTCTGGAGGTCCCTGTGTGCCAGGGCCACGGTAGCTCTTACGAATAACCCTCAGAATATGGTACTACTCTTGATCTGAGAACAGGGGAAGAAATGTCTTCCAATATATTGTGTTGTCTAAACCGTTTACTTTCTTCAGACCGTGTTAGAAACCCTAGATCAATCCAGTTCAGTTCACTCTACGCTCTTTAAGAACCAAAAAGTAGAACCAACGTGAACCATAACAAAGATATGCTTACTTTAAGTGTGAGGAGACGACATTGCCGCGTCGATCTATCCTCATACTAGCGGGCTGGCAGGGCACTTGTTCGGCGATGTGACGTCCTAGGAGTTTGTTACATCTAGGAGGGGAAAAAAAGACACTGTAACCCACACGTATTTTAAGAAATTTACAGATGCAAGCACACACAAGCTACCCCAAAACTGTAAAATTTTCCTAATCAACTTTGAACCATATGCGTCAGCGATAAAGTTGCAAATCCATTAGGGAAATTTGGCAGGCTGTAGCAGCTTGATATGCTAGCGCCTGTATGTAAGCTTGTTAACACAAAGACACAGACTCAATTAAATCGTGACGGAATACATACTTGCTGCATTTAAAAAGTGTGGCTAAACTGGAGTAGTGTCCCCTGAGGGTCTCGGGCACGGGCTCCGCGAGCGACAGGATCATCTTGCAGTAGAGGCGCGACTGGATCTTGTCCTTGCGGTCCCTGATCGCTTCCAGTTCCGCGTTCGTGTACATTGCTGCTAACCTAAGAGGAAGAGTTAGGTTTCTTATTCTTATTTCCTATACTTTTGTGTGTCTATTTTTTTATCCTGTATTTTTGCTCGTGTCGGATTGGTCCCGTCCCATCGGACTATGAGAGTGAGGGAATAGAGACTGCACCAGTGTCTGCGCAAATATGCTTGTGCGCTATAATATAGGTATCCTGCGCAGCTGGCTGATTTCCTTAGAGAGAACGGCCGCCGTCTGGACGCCATTATTATTTGACAAGAACTAAGCAGCTACGAAATTAATAAGTAATTGAAGGTTTTTTAACAGATTTCTCCACACTCGTAGTACTTTAGGTTAATCCTAGCATATTTTACTTTGTAGTTGAATTCTACGGTTACCTGGTAAGCAGAGCATCACTGAGACATGCCAAGTTAGTGGAGGTCTTCACGATGTCGTTTATATGAGCGTGGCAGTAGATCAGACAGTCGTGCAGTAGTGGCTCCATCTGTGCACAAATTATTCACTTTAGTCTTCAAGTAATTTTAGATCCTATTATCCTTTTGCTTAAAAGGGAATTGTCAAGAACTATAGCCAACTACTTCTGGGTGACCAGTTTTTTAAATCAGTGCCTGTAAGTAACCGTATACCGTATTACGTACGTTTTGACGATGTCTGCGGGCTACGAAAGCCTGCAAGCATGATGACCGATTAGAAATGTAGGTACATTATTATGTCTTTTACCTGTAGAAATGACGCTGACACCAGAATAGGAACTACGTTGTGAGGGTCCAATAGGGGCCAGTCGGCAACCAAAATGGTGTCGCGTTTTACCCAGCGCATTAACCAGTCGAATATCTGAAAAAAAAAAAAAACGATAAACCTTTTGGTCAAAAACTGGTCGTTTGATTCCCTTAAGATTGCTAAACAAGATTATAACTTAATCGTGATAAGAAATTATGTTTAAAAGTACCTATTAAATTATTAAACTTATCTATAATTAATACCGAACTAAACCGTACATAAACCAATATGTTTCCTTACTTGTATATCGCAATGAACCGAAATATCCATGTCTTCTAGTCTCTGGCCGGCCGTGACATCAGCGAAGTAACCCATCTTTGATACCAACAACTTTTGTGGACACCTAAAATCTTTTTTAAGCCCTTTCACTTCATCGCAAACGTGAATTTCAACGTCACCGCTGAAAAAATATATTTGAAAAATTATACATAATGCAAAAAAAGAATTTTCCGATACCGGGAATCGAACCCGAGCCTCCTGGGTGAGAGCCAGGTATCCTAGCCACTAGACCATATCGGATATTGAGAGTGATATTGAAATAATAGTATAAAACCAGAAAATGTGAATCCAATTTTAATTAGGTTGTATAAATAAATTTTGATAATTATTATGACTTACTCTTGTTTTGCATTATTGCGTTCTTGAGCAATAATAACTGACGACTTCCGCCTACCCAATCGATCTCTTGATTCTTTTTCATCCACAAAACCTGGGGATAATATTTATTTTATTTTTTTACTATTTTCCGGAATGTAGGTAGATATTCAAGCTAATTTATTTTAAAATTATTACAATAGGTAGGGATTTTCCTAGAAAAATACGAGGATTAGTCTAACCTCCAAAACTAGCAGGTTTCTTGACTTCTACAGCTGTTCCTGATGATACTTTCTTAATTATAGGAGTGTAAACACTAGTTGTTTTAGATGGTTTTTTATATCCCACAAGGTATGGAAGAATAGAATCCAAAATACCCTCGTTTACTACCTAAAATAAGAAAAATATTACAGCGCCATCTGTTGATAAATTTGTTAAACATCGTTAAATTTGTTACATTATATTTTAATTGTTCTATACTTACATCGTTAAGCTTGCAATTTAGATTCGCTTCAGTCCAAATACCAAGCATTTCAACTCTTGCTTCAGGAGGCAATGACCGTCGACGACCTGATTTTCCTGAAAACTCCTATGTTAGAAGTTCTCTTAAACAAAACTAGGTGGCGCTATTAATTTACCACCGTAAAATATAATGTATTTATAACCCAAAACAACTAACATTTAAAATATCTAATTGGTAAAAATACTGGGATAAGTAATCTGGATTAGATTTTAAAGGAAGATCGTGTTGCTAGGTCCTGACAAATGTGTGCTTATTAAATTCACCTTCCAATTCACTGCAACTGTATCTCTTATCCAATCTATCTTCGGGGTTTTTCGGTTCTATCGTACACTCACTCTTGCTGATGGTCGGCTTTTGTTCATGGTAGGCGGTCTGATAGAGAAGATCCCTCTCCTGCTGCTCAATGACATGATTGATCACCGTTAATTTCGTCAACTCCTCCCAATCTATCTTCGTTCCTTCGTCATCATCACCTTCCAAGTGCTCATAAACTTGATACGCAGTCTTCATAAAATCAAAGAAATCTTTAACAGTTATTGTTTCGGCTGACCCATTGTTTCTAGCCGAGGAATTCCGTCGTGATGATGGCTCAGATCGTGTAGGACTTCTGTTTCGTGGTCCATCGCCTCTTTGCATAAACATTGAATCGGATTCAGGCCGCTGATTAGACATTTTTGTCACGGTTTGCATCTGACTAAGGATTTCATGGGTATGTATTGATCAAATAAGCCTCCTGGAAACAGCGATTTCGGTAGGTAACGAGTAACAGACGTCGTTCCTAAAATATAACAATTTACGTATCGTTATTTATTTTTAGATAAAACTTCATACAATTTTAAATGTACAGAATATTCATAAAACTCAAAAAATAAATATTGGCAGTATTTACAAAATCAAAAAATTACGGCATAACCTATTTATTCTATTGGCTAAAATGACACTTTCATTTTTTTGAAACATTAGAATACCCTCGCATGTCAGTCATATTTCGTTGAGTTTTTAATAATCAAACAATTTATTTCCAATGTTTTATATTGACTCAACTCATAAGTAATGAAATTGTCGATATACAGGTACTTTTAAGTAAAGTTTGCTTCAAAACTTGAGTCAGATATTTAGACGGGACCTTTATTTTGCTGGGGTGGACCAGAATGTGGGTAGGTGAATAGTACGCCTACTAAATGCTATATGTACTAAATAGAAATACAGTTACTACGTAGCTAAGGTAGTGTCACCTCGACACCAATGATTATAGTTCAAGATTTTTTTTTCATTTAAATAGTCATTTAAAAAAGTACTACGAACAATCCGACGTACTGAATGGAGCTATCGATAGTATTTTAGCTTTCGTAGCTCATAATGAACATAAATTAACAGCTTTTATTTAATTTAATATTTTTATTTCAAATCTTTAATATATAAATTCGTAATTTGATTGTATCGCTTGATTGTTAAAACAAAAAGACTACTAGAAACTTAAAATAGGAGATAGGTAATATTAAGTCCATGAAAATAGGTACAAGCCTAAAAAAGTATACCAAGTACAAAATTGACACGTCTGAGATGTAAATCAACCAATGTTTAGCATACAATGACAGTAATCTGTCGCCTATCTTGTTTTGTTCATAGTGTTTAGAGAGAGAGAGGCACACTTAACAACTGAGCACGTCATAAGCACAATATATAGTTTTTACGGTTGGAATGTTTATTGTCTTTGGTTGGTCAGTCGAGTGATATGTCATATCAACAACATTTTCACTGTAATTTTTTGTTGTCCAACAAAGTTATTTAGAATGTTCACGGCTGTATTTTATTATGGAAAGCTACCAACCCGAATATGACAAGAACGGATTATTGTCTGATACGTTCTGGAAGACACCACAGCGCGCGATCCCGGGCAGGCCTTTTCAGACGGTCAAACCGACCGAGGTTATGTCTGGGTCATCGTATCAACAGTTTCAGGCGTCAGTGAACGACGCCTGGGACCTGGGCGACGACGACATCATATCTGGAATCGCTGAAACTAAAATATCCAAGGCCATATCACAAACTGCTGCTTTGAACGTGATAAATTCGCATAGAAATAGTAGTAGGAACGTAAACAAAAATGACGTAAAAGTTGAGAGTGATATTGTGAAGCCGAAGGCTGAGGCGGTGGAGGTGAAGAAGAATGAGGTTCGGAGGGTGGGTGCTGGGAGCTCGGGGCCCATGCGGCACTACCCTGGGCGACCGAGGCCCGTGAGGCTGTCGGCGCTGACCTCCCGGGAGGAGAGCAGTGAATCTAAGCTCGAGAGGTTTCAGCAGATGCACGACAGTGCTGTGATAGACTTGGATGACCTCAAGCAGATCAGTTGGTCTGGCATCCCAGTAAAAGTAAGTCAATAAGTGTCATAATCAGATGAGTCATGACCTCTAACGTTTGGGTATATTAGAGTATTGTAATTTTAGTAGAAATTGTCACACTCAAAGTATCATGTATTGTTATTGTAATTAATAATGGCCACTGGAGCTTATTCAAGCATAACATTTGTTATTGTGTAGTCTATAAACTGGTTTTCATTCTAATTAAAACAAGTGGCAACAATATCTATAACAAAAGTAATCTTTAACACTAAATTTTGTATTGAAGGTGACCTAGTGACCATTGTAAAGACATAAAATTAGTAAACACAGTGAAAAAACTATCTTAATTATCTAAACAAGCAACTCATTTGGTTATCTGATCTCTTATCAGTGTGTAGTGGTAGCGTAATGTGAGATCAAGAATGTATTCTTTGCTACATAATTAGCTTTTCTACTGATTGTTTCTGTTACATTTCAGTGAAACCTATTTTATACACTTTTATTATTTATACTTCTAAGAATAGGCTGATAAAATAGAGAAAGTTATGGTAATGATTAGCTTAATAGCTAAAATTATAGGTATCTCTGAACTGCTGTTTAAGATAATTTCAGTGTTTTTTTATGGTCAGCTATTTATCTTTATTATTAACTTGTTATAGGAGAGTAGCTACACTATGAACAAGTTTTATATAGAAAGGAGAATCATATTAGAGACTCATGTATATACATGGTATAGGTACAACTACAAGTTTAAAGTATTATAAAGTACTAGGACTGCTCAAGATATGTCTGACATATTTTGTGGTTTACAAGCGTTATAAATACTTCATTAGCAGGTTAGCAGTCTAGTCAACCATGAATAGGATTTTTCTTATCAATACTGATCTAACTTAACGTCAGCCACAGATTATCTCAAAAATTAAAAATCGTTTACACCAACACTGTCAAACTGTTGAATTCTCTATTCAAAAATCTTAATACACTATACTTCAGTGCCCATTGCCATCAGGGCACACGGCAGCCAAATGCATTGTGTGACAGAGTGCAATCAGTTTTGTTTATTACCATCAATGCATCATGTTACCCTGTACTCAGTGATTTTTTTAATACATATATTTATTATCTCTTCAGGCTAGAGCTATAACTTGGCGTCTCCTCGCTGGCTACCTGCCTCCAAACGCAGAACGTCGCGTAGAGACCCTGGAGCGAAAGAGAGCGGATTACAAACACCTAGTGCGACAATACTATGATGCTGAGCGAGATGATGATACTTACAGACAGATTCATATAGACATACCGCGCATGAGTCCGCTTGTGGCTCTGTTTCAACAGATTACTGTACAGGTGAGATTATATTCTTATAATAGATCTTAATAGTGGTTTCACTTCACACGCCTGGATAAAAACTTGCCTATAGCCTTCCACAAACAATGCACTACCTAATACTGAAATATATTTTTAATCAATTAGTGCATTTAAACAATCAAGCAATCTCTCCAGCTTTATAAAATTATTGATATAGACTATCGTTAGCGTTTTCGATCCTTATCATTGATTCTTCAGTCACAAGAAATTGTCCTGAGGTACCAGCTTTAGGTAGTAGAATTTCTCTAGCATTCAGATGATAGATGCTGTCTTTGGTGCTATGATCTGGGGTTTCTAACACATAAGCTTGATGTGCATAGTATAGTCACAACAGTATTAAAGACATAAACTAAATACTGGGTGTGTAAAATTTGCTGGTCTCCCAAATACCTACAAATGTACTGATAACAATAAACCCTCATTTCAGGTGATGTTTGAGCGCATCCTCTACATCTGGGCGATCAGGCACCCAGCATCAGGCTACGTACAAGGGATCAATGACCTAGTAACACCATTCTTCATGGTGTTCTTACAAGAAGCCGCTCCAGGCCAGGAGTTAGACAACTTCCCTCTAGACAAGCTGACAGAGGAACAGAGAGATATAATAGAAGCGGACTCCTTCTGGTGCCTCTCCAAGTTTCTCGACAGCATTCAGGATAACTACATATTTGCTCAACTTGGTATTCAACACAAGGTTAGTGGCACTAATATACATCAACTTTAACGTAATTACAATATTTCGCAATATTTTTATTTCGCTACTTTCTCTAAAATCAGAGGATAGGAGGAGAATAGCTTTACTATATAAAAATTTGTGTAATATCTTCACGAAAATCCCAGGTGTGAGTATACTTGTTTTAATTAACTTTGGAAGGAATGTAGTATATAAATAAAAGATGAAATCTCAGCTAATATTATTAAGAAACATTATAGATGTTTTTTTGTTTGGTTGAACGAGGTAAAGACGAAAACTAGTACTATTGTGCGATTAAAAAAATAATTTCAGTTTTAGATAGCCCAATAATGAGAATCAAGGGAACCGGGAAACTAAGGGGGAAGCTAGTAATAAAGATATGTCGGGTATATGGGTATATCATAGACCGATGTTGCCTCGTCAACTACTAGGCCGTGATTGAAGCGGCCGTAACAGCGCTCGCCCGTTATATACGCTGACTTGTCAATTATTATGCCTCGCGCGATTCGACACGGTGCGTGCTGTTAAGTAGGTCATTTTCCGTATTAAATCTATACTTCATGTTTTTACCGATACAAGTCGCAGTTGTATTGCCTCCTAGTGCGTTAAATTCTATTACAAATTTTAAATTACGCTCTTTGACCTAGTTTAAAAACTTTTCTGGCCAAAAATAAAATCAAATCATCCTAGAATTTTTTTTATCTTGTGGAAAATATTAAAGTTAATCTTCTTGATGTGTACTGAGGACCGAAATTATTTTTCGAATAGCAGTAAGCAAAATTGGTAGAACGAGCCGGAGCCGGGATTGTAGGATTGTTCCAACAATTGGAATGTTTCCACACATAGGGCTCTAGAAGGGATAAAAGTGGGTTTTAGACAGTAAAAGTCTGACGTTCCCTCCAGCTGCACCCACAGCGGAGTCGAGTCGATTGATGATTTCCCTATAAAAAAAGGATGGCTATCAGACTCAATCTGCGCCTTCGATAACAAGGAACTCATATTTGATTAGTTTCCAAGCGGAGAAAGTTTGTAGGCCACGAGTAGCAACGGTAAAGTAGGACAACGTAACATTAATAAAAAAAATTGTGTGAACACTTGAAATTATGATAAAAGTGTAGCTCTATGTAGTATACAAATAATCAAGTTAGTGATAAGCACTGATTACATTACCTGTTAGGATATCTGATACACTGATTGCAAGTTTCAGTTTGGTTGTTAAGCCAATTGGTCTATGAACGGGGATTAGTGAACGGATTACTTGATTAAAAGAATTAGGCAAACCCGAATTCAAAATCATTTATTTATATTAGGCTGATAAATCAGCACTTGACAAACGCCAAAACAAAAGACAGCCCCCGAAACACCCATCCATGTCCTATGTGTTTTTGATGGGAAGAAAAGGCGCAATAAACACAAATGCCTGTATGAATGCAGCCAGTACATTTTTATAATTGCGATTTAATAAACTATTATTAACTAAATACTATTTGTTTATTAGCCAAAAACTCTTAAAAAGATCCGATGCAAGTGAACGAATCTGGTTTCATAGAAAGAAAAGATTTCTTTGGACCGCGGCAATATCGCCATATAACAACGGCCTATTATACGTTCCAAACTAATTGATTTCCGTACTTAACACTCCATTGTTACTTGACGGCCTCTAGTTCACTTGAATGTAGTGGCGTGCCTTGTTATTGTTTCTCTCAAAGAAAAAAATATACGTGAAAGTGTTGACCTTGTAAAGGAAAAACCAAAAAAAATGTATCTGCGACGAATGTCTCTTTGACTTTTAATTAAAAAGATAATTTGGAGCCAATTTTTTTATAGAATAAGTTAGAATCTGCAGACACTGCCATCAGCTGCACCCACAGCGGGAGGGGTCATGTGATGATTACCCACCAAAAAAAAACATGGCTTCCGAATTCGTCATTTTTTTTTATTTGCCTGTACTGTCCCAGTGGTGGGCAAAGGCCTCCCCCATATCTTTCCACTTATCTAGGCTAGCTTTATGTGGCCAGTCCTCGAGGAAACGGTCCAAACCGTCTCTCCAGCGCTTCGTCGGTCTTCCTCTCGATCGTCTGCCGTCATTTGGGTTCCAATGGGTGGTAATGCTAGCTCACTTATCAGGGTGCATTCGACCTAAACATGTAAGAAAAGTCTAAGCAAAACTTATTCAAAGCATACATTTATAAAGTGCAATCGCACTAAATATAATACAAACGCATGTTTACGTGCACTACAAGGAAATAACACAGATATCATTTTCCTACCACAAACCGCGTCTAATTGGCACCTATCAACTGCACATGTGGTTGTTAGGTATTCATTTGTATAAATGTCACGCGTCAATTGTTACCATAAACAATTAGCTCAGCTTCTAAACCCAGGAAAATGATAGCACCCGAAATAGATGGAGTAACAGGTAAATGTGTGCACTGTTATTGTGGTATTTTAATAGGCTGTGATATGGGGTATGTTGTTGCGAGTCAATATGGTGTCATGTAGGTATCTAAGGATGTTATTGTTATTTTAGTATTGATTGTGTATCTACCATAGGTACTAAAGATTTTTAGGTAATTAATGTGGCCAGTAAATGTTTTCTTGCTGTCTCAAATAATTTGAGATTAGGCTTGTTTCTTTTGAATAAATCTGATTCTTTAAAGCTAACAGACAGAATGTGTTGCTGGAGAATTTGTTGCGCCATTTCTTCCCAGCGAAAACACATAGAAAGAGTGGGGAAGCTGTCTTTTGTTTTGACGTTTGAAAGTGCTGATTTATCAGCCTTATTTGAATTAATGATTTTTGATTTGAATTGTCTTGCTAACAACAAGTTTTTTTTTTCCAAAAAAGAGAAATCCAATGTTATATAGAAGCACTTAGTATTCTAAAGTGACATATGGTAATAAAATATTAACCGGTATTTTCCTTTTTTTGTTTCCAGGTGAATCAGCTAAAGGAGCTCATCCGTCGCATAGACTTACCCCTCCACGAGCACTTGCAGACACACGGCGTCGACTACCTCCAATTCTCGTTCAGGTGGATGAACAACCTGCTCACCAGAGAGATCCCCCTGCCATGCACCATACGCCTGTGGGACACATACCTCGCAGAGTCCGACGGGTTCGCCACCTTCCAGCTGTACGTCTGCGCCGCTTTCCTACTCCATTGGCGGGAAAAACTCATGCTAGAAAGAGACTTCCAAGGCCTCATGATACTCCTACAGAACGTGCCCACACAGAATTGGACCGACTCTAATATAAGTGTACTGGTCGCGGAGGCGTATAGGCTTAAATTCGCGTTTGCGGACGCGCCGAACCATTTACACAACGCGGGCAAATCGGACAGATGACCTGGGCGGTAGTCTGTTGATACCTGGCACAGTCGCGGAACGATGTCTATAGGGAAGTTTGTTGCTATGAAAAAACGAGGGGTTTAAAAAAAATAGATGTTCCACCCGTTTTGAGGTCAAGCTTATATGCCACAGAACGCTATATATCTATCCCCGTGGCTGCTAGTACTATACGAATTAAATGTATAATAACCTTCGTATCGGTATGCTATGACGAAGAAAAAAGGTGATAAAATACAAAAAAAAAGTTGTTTTGTACACGCATACAGCTGCGACCATTTTAGGCTAGGATTACAATGTATGAGAATTTTCGGAGAAAAAATATCTCCGTAATTGTGTATAGACTTCATTCCGTGACGATGTGATCGACCATGTTGACATTGTCCATGCTTGTATACAGATGTAGATGTTCCGCGGTGTAGCGAACATACAATGCAAAGTGAGAATGTCAAGCCGACTGTGTGTGATCAGGGTAAAAGGTTTCCATTGCTTCCGCGTCTGCTAAACTATGAAATACGATGCTGTATTTGTGCTTAGCGAAGAGTATACGATTCATCTTAGATTAATTAAACTCAGTTTAATTTTATAAGGTCGATTTCACTACTCAATATATATAATATATACTCGTAACTAATTCAAGATAAACGCCGATATGTTTGATGTTTTAATTATTGGGTGTATATGACATGGTGCTTAAAAGAGTGTCATAAAGCTCGATATTTCACTGATATTTTGTATTAGATGTTTAATGTACCAAAATATATCTGTTTGAAGGGGTTTAATACTTATTTTGGATCAATCAATATTGTTCCGAATTAGTTAAACAGTATCGATTTTTTTTGTAGTACAGACGCCAGCACATCAACCTAACTCAATCTGTCAAATTAATTTAATAGAAATTTAACATTATTATTAAAATTTTACAGATTGGGGTAGGTTGACCTGCTAGCGTCTTTACCTAAATGTCTAATATCGTAAATATCAGTGAGAAAACAGTACATAATCAATAACTTTCATAATATATCGATATTCGTAGTTCGTCTACATCGCATCGTGTTTCATAGCTTAGTACAAGACAACGCATACCCACTTCCTAGATTTTATAGTGGGCAACCAACACGCCATATTAATTGTTTTGCTATGTAACGGCCTAATGGATTTAGTTAGTACGATGGTGAAGCGACTCGATAACATTGGATATTTTGTGCACAACACTATTAATGTCTCCGATATATTTTTCAATGTGCTCATAGTCGTCGATATAGTTATTAACCAAAATAATATTAAAAAAATTAAATATGTCGATTTAAACTTTCATGGTCACTGACATTTGTATTATTCGTTACGAGATTGCTACCATGTACCTTTTTATTGAGTTACCGAGAGACCGATATGTTAGCCAATAACATCTTACCCGCAAGCTTCTTCAGTTACTCCGTGATCATGGGCGCTTGCAACAGTGCCGAAATATCGGGAACTCAATAAAAAGGTACATGGTAGCAATCTCGTAACGAATAATAAAAAAAAAGTCAGTTTATCACAAAAACGTTACAAATTCTACACCATCCGGATTCTGTATTGCAAAAGAAAACGTAGGGTTTAAAGCCTATCACAGGCATGTCGTTGGTGTATCATAATTTCAGGCAGTCATTAAGAATTAGGCAACTTGGACCTCCTTGAATATCTTTGACTTTTTTAGTGTTGTGTAAAAAGGTCTTATTTAATGATATAATGTTATCCATTGTCGCACACCAAATACATTATGTTAAAGAGCAGCTGATCGCTGGATTAGGCGGATTGCACCATGCGTCACTTAATCAACTGTGATTAACAGAACGTCTTATATATTACGTTTGCGTTGATACCGCAGGTTGAATTGGGGATCAGTAATGTACGTTAATTTAATGGAGAATTAATCTGAAGTCTAAGAGCTAGCACGTACTGGGCGCTCGGCGTTATGTTGAGCGCGCGTTGGTTCCGTACACACACCGTGCTTGGCAGGTTTTAAGCGCTCGTTAGTAGTAATAAAATACATGATCTCCATTTTCGAAAAGCCAGTACTCTGTAAACAAAAGCGCGCGTTGGAATGTACAACACAATAGCCGCAGCTGACGTCAGAACAACGCGCGTTTGACCGGCGCTTGACCAGCGGCGCGCGCTTACATGTGTACACTTCAATAGAATTCATGGTTCTCAAAGCGCGCGTTTCAAAACGCCCAATGTGTACCCGCTCTTAGAGTTGAAAGACCTGCAACTTACTACTGTTAATATTATTTAAGTTCACGGGCAGGTTGTTTTTAGTTTGTTTTCCAATAGTAATAGTTCTATGGGGTCTATAAAATATTCAATAATAAATCGTTGATATTCATAACGTGAGTAGGCAGTTTAACCTTATCCACCGACTTAAACATTCGTTAAGTGTTTACTATGGTGTGATCCGCCCCGTGTAAAATATTTTGTTTGATTCATTTTTGTTTTTTTTTGTGACCTCCATTTATGTACTATTTGATTTTATTACTATGTTATTTTACTTAGATTATTATAGCATTATACATTATATATTTACGAATGTGAGTTTTATTTTTACCCAGTGACTAATACACAGCCTAAATCCTTTTAGGCTCTAGGCAATTTGTGTGCCGAATTTCATTCAAATCGGTTCAGTAGTTTTGGCGAGAAAGCCAGACAAACAGAGTTACTTTCGCATTTATAATATTAAACTTATAGCCAGAGCCGGCGTTAGCCATCTCGGCGCCCAGGGCGAGTGATTCTCGCTTAAAAGAGGCCGCCTTTTTAAACTGCTACTAAAAAGAGGAAAATCTCAATCGCGGGTGTTTTTGTATGTATTTTTTGACGCATGGGCAAGGGTACCTATAATACTCAGGTGGTCCCATTGATAGGTCCCAAGTCGAAGCCTGGTCACTTGACATTTATGGCAGACGAGGCAAAAATAAAAAAGGTTTTCTCAACAATATGTAGCAACTACCTCGTGTTTGGGCTTCTATCTTTTAATATTGGCATAATGTTGCTGTAGCGTATGTCACGCTGAAAAAGCGCTGTATGTTCTAATTTAGCAAGCCTAAAGTACAATCGAACGAACTTGAACGAAGTTTCTGGCAAAATGTTGAGTCCAAAACAAAATATATAAAAAACAACTACAATGCGTGAACACATTGCTGTGCAAAACATGTCAGGCGCTCGACAGAAATTGGTAACATTTTCGGGCGCCAAACTGCGCAAGTCCAACCCCGGCCTTCACCTAGAACTTGACATCTACCTACTGACCTGCAGCATCCCAGTCTCCTTTCATAAACAAGATAACATACATCAAAAACATTACGGAAATTACAACAAATCCCACAATTACTAGTTCTCAGTAAAGTTTCAGTGTAATTGTGTGTCCATTGTGATAAAAAATCGATATTATCAGGAGAACAAGATGATATCTACTACGTTTCAGATGACTAGCGACCTTGACCGAGATATTGAGTCGGTAAGTAGTCCGATGCAATTTATTGATAAATAGATAACGTAGAATTAATGAATGGCTAAGTGCGAGCAACGTCTATCTAATTATGCTTTGTTATTGCCTACATCCTAAGATAATTAAGTATACAAAGCAGTAGATACATAGTAAAGTGATAGATAAAAGTGCAAATATGAATGGTACCTCAAAACCGTGGCTATGCAGTTTTACTAGTATTTTTAAAGATATAATCTTATGACACATAGTTATTTTATCAACCTTTGTTTTTAGAAATAATTAAAACAAATCCAATAGGTGGTAATGCCAATTTAAAATCTAAATGGCATTTACTTTTTTACATAGGTAACAAAATATAGTGTTCTATTTTTAAATTTTGATAATCATGAAGTGATCATGTAACAAACTTCTTGGAGCCTTAGGGCCAGTTTCACCGGTTGCTGATAAGTTCCAGATATGTAGTTTATCTGGCAGATAATTGCATACAAATTCTGTTCCATTTTTTAATTTATCTTTTAGATAGTGGCTATCCGTAACCTGTGAAATTGGCCCTTAGTTATTTGAAAATATCTGGTGTTTTCCAATCCAAATAATAATGACCAAATTGCCAATATTAACTTTGGCTATGTAAGGTATAACACATTATTTTTCCTTTAATGGGATTTTCCAAAACATGTGCCTTCAACTAGAACAAATGCGGTTTTCCTTACACTGATAATATAATTAAATTATGGCCTTCGGACTTATTTATTATGGAGCTGAAAATTTATAATGTTATGGATGATGTGTAGGTTTTATTATTGTGTGGAATAATAATTTATTATGGTGTTTAATTAACTATATTTTTAGGGAATTATGTCATTACAAATTATTTATGAAATAATAACTGTGGATGATATGGATTTTATACATTTGTTTGATATCTAAAGGATATTTAAGTAGGAAAATAACAAATTAAACGGTCTATTTTGCTATTCATCAAAGTGAGTACTGCAGAAAGTTCTTCTCTACTAGTATATATTCGTTTTGAATTCTCTCAATCTAAATAACATTATGTAGGTACCCTCAACCCTGGTCGACAACGACCCCACAGAGGTCGATTCGAGTGCTGTTAAGGTCTTTTCTGCAAAATATATCCTACAAATATTATAAACGCGAAATTTATTAAGGTTGTATCGATGTGTATGCTTGTAACTCTATCTCGTAAAAACTACTGAATCCTAAATTTTTATGAGACTTGGCAACACTAACTGTTACTTTACGCGTGCGGAAGCTTATGTATTATATTTATTTTGTGGTCAACTATGATTATAATTATATATTAACACTTATTGTTGATCACAGCAGGATTTTTAGAAAGCCTGTTATTTTAAGAAAAAGAGGATAAATTAACAGATTTTCGGAAGATCGTAGTACCTTTATGAGAGTTAGACTTAAGAAGAATTCGTTTCAAATGAATAAATAAACAGTCTAGGACAACGCGGTACTAGATCCTATGAAACAAAGGCAAACCTACCAATCCATATAGCTTATATATAACAAACGAATTGTATACACGTCATCATTACAGACGCGTTGTGCCCAAATTCGTAGTAAATTCATAGATGGACAAAAGACAAAACTGTACTCCACTTTTGCGGTTTACTGACAAATAAATGCGGTGACGTGACGAAGATACAATTTTCATAACTCTATCCTCTCTTTGTTCAGACGTATAGGTCTAAGTCTTACGAAGGTGGAATACCGAATCACGCAGTCGTACGCGACATACGCGTGGATAATAAGTCCATCTGGAGTAAGCTTACTCATTCTTTGGTTGACTCAGTTCGTCACGTAGAGACGCCAGCACATCAAGCTACTACAATCTGTCAAATTTCCTTAATAGATTTTCAATTTTATCGATCAAGCATATGGTTCAAAGTGGATCGGAACAATTTGACATCTTCGGGTAGCTTGATGACGTCTGTACGATTAATATTTTAAATTAAATTATTTTCATACTAGCTTCCGCCAGCGGTTTCACCCGCTTTCTGAGGGAAGTACTTTCCATACCCGGATAAAAAGTAGCCTATATGTTATTCTGATGTATAAGCTACATTGTGGTAAAGTTTCATTCAAATCCATTCAGTAGTTTTTACGTGAAAGAGTAACAAACATCCATACATCCATACTTACAAACTTTCGCCTTTATAATAGTAATAGCATATTAGAATGCGTTCAGAATAAATCAGAAAAGAATATTTGACTTAAACATGTTTTTGCTGCATTTAAGCTATCTGAACCAATCAATCGTATCAAATAATTTTAATATATGTATAAACATACGTAGAGTACACTTTCGCTGATCAAAAAGAGCAAGATAAGCATTAGGTTTATTATATCCAAGGTACCTATAGACAATGAACATTCGCTAGTTTGGTTTAAATGCACCCTTAGTGGGTTAGACCAAAAAGATTCCTTTATTTTTACTTTAGTGGAGAATCATCAAATGACCCCTCCTACTGAGAGTGCAGCTTGAGCGAGTGTCATACTCTTAATGACTAAAACCCACTATGTTCCTTCTGGAGGTCTTTGTGTATCAAGACCGCGGCAACTCGCGCGAACCACTCGGAGCCGTGGTAACCCAGACTGCTTTCTTGATCCAAGTACAAAAGATGCCTTGCGTGACGGTTGCCATGTAAAGTTTTGTAATATTTTGATTAACATAAAGAACGATTATATTTTGTAATGTGTTAGGAGCTGTTCTATCGGTATGGACCCAGTCTTCCTGTCACATTTCCTGTTTCATCGATAACAAAATATGTTCGTTGCTAAATAGGGAGGGCAAGAGACGGGATTTGGGGACAATTATTTGCATGAATGGAAATTGACTCAACATTAATGAACGTACGGGGTAGTCTTGACCTTATCTGGAGGACCTGAAACTGGCTTCAAATGAGATAAAAGGAAGCATATAGTCATGGGAAACCTGTATATTGTAGCGGAGCCAAAGGAAAGTGCACCCTGCTAAGGAAAGCAATGGGATCTTCTGCACCAAAGGAAGGATCCTTCGTCCAGACGGGTGATAATGCGAGTATAAAAATAGTAGTTCGTTAGCGAATAAATAGGAATGCTTCCCATGTGAGACGGAATTCTTTCGTAGGCTTGATGATAAGAGTCTACTCTACATCCACTGGAACTTGTCGGTGATTTAACTTTTATAATTGTCACCATATAACAAAAGTAAATCCCTAAACATCTTTGTGTTATGCTGAGCCTAATTCTCTAAAGACCAATCATTTTTTCAATTCCATTGACGTTAAAATATTAAATCAAACGCGGGCTTCTATCCCGGATTGCTAGCACATCACTATGGCTACCCTTTTTTGTCCGACATTAGTCAGTTGTCCGTAAAACAGTAGTGGTCACGGAACGCAGCTAATTGGCACCATATGAATAACACGCGGCTTTCCTTGTAGATAAAATGTACTTTATTAACAACCGTTCATAGGGAAATTTGTTATTAGTGAGTTTGTTTTGAACTGTGTCACTTGGTCTCGGTACGTAGAATTTAATATTTAATTTATTTTTTTATTTTATTCTGATTTTTGTTTGTGGCATATTGAGGGTTCAAAAAAATGGTTGTCACTTCGTTTAATGTAGCAGTGATTTCAAAAGTGCGTTTTAATGTTCAAATTACGAACATATTAAAAACAAACAATCATAAGTGTAATTACATATTAAACTATAGTTTGTACCTAGTTTGTAAGATCTTATCTTTATCGTATTGGACATAGATGTTTTAATTTCATTGTACAGACGCCAGAACATCAGCAAATTTCTTTAATAGACAAATTTTTAACTATATCGCTGAAGCATATGGTTCAAAGTTGATTGAAAAATTTGAAATTTTCGGGTAGCTTGATGTGCTGGCGTCTGTACTTAAACTTTACTTTTAAAATATTAATATTAAAGTGTATGAAAATGAAGAATATGTCGTCAAAACTCTTGTCGGTTGCGGCTCATCGTATGGCAGTTTGCTGTGTATTATTGCCAGCTGCCTAGCGAAGGGCAACAAATGACTGAGTTGACCAACGATCCATTGCCTCCTCTGAAGATTTTAACATGGAAGAGACTGAAGAAACTGTGCGATTTTATTTAGTGTGTTTTTTTAGTTATAAGTTATATTTATTTGTATTTAGTTAAGATGTCATAGCACAGAAGCTTGTCATTTGCTGTGATATGTGGAATAAATCTGTCTGGCCAACAGAATCATTTCAAAATATAAGATATCTTAATATCTGTACTCTTAGGGCACAATTTGTATCTGAGTTTTTTCTCATGAGTTTTAACAGACGCCAGCGCATCAAGCCACTACAATCTATCAAATTTCTTTAATAGATTTTCAACTTTATCGCTGAAGCGTATGGTTCAAAGTTCATTGAGAAAATTTAACGGTTTCGGGTAGCTTGATGTACTGGCGTCTATGCTTTAAAATGACCAAATACTTCGTTAGATAAGCTATCAAAATTTGCTGTATAATATAATGAAACGGTTGCTCCGTATTCAACATTAACATTTTTTCAAATTAATATTTTGTTATCATAAGTTACATTCAAACGAGTAGGACTGTGTGACGTGAGCGATATGCCACTATCAGGACTGCGTTGCAACAAATTACCGATAAGTTCAATTTTATTTTAAATACTGCGTTTTTGCCATTTAGAACTTTAATTTAATTAATAAGTATTTATGCGGAATATTCTAAGAAGAAGAACCAGACATATAAATCTTTCATCATCATCATCTCGGCCATAGGATGTCCACTGCTGAACATAGGCCTCCCCTTTAGATCTCCACATATATAAATATTTAGTATACAGGAAATAATATACACTACTTACTTACCTCGTTATCTCTCTTTAGCCCCTAAGTAGGTAGGTACTTAAAGAAGTTGACAGCGATCTGTCTAAAGCTTACGATAAAGTTCATATGCTGATATTATGTGAAGAGTTAGTCGGATAAGTGATATTAAAGTACGGTACAGACTTATGTGGACTTTGGATAGAAAATTCGGATTTTAAATATCCTAAATTTATTTTTCACTACTTCTTGCGTCCTTGAGTCTGGAATACCACAAGGTTTCATTTTAGGTCCATTACTAAGTTTTATGACTGTTTGTAACGTACTCCACTCCACTATCCACATGATTATGACTTACTTTATTCAAGCTTTTGCTTAGATCCCTTCACAAGTGTGAATCGTCAAAATTACTATGAACGTTAACATTGTGTGTATTATTCTAGTTATTATACTAGTTATTCTTACAAACCTTCGAAGTGTAGTGAGAGAAAAATAATACTCAAAATGCGATTTTTTAGTCCGATCCACCGTTATATTCTCGATAGTCCATTATAATTAATAGCCACAGCACTAACGAAGATCTAGAATCTAGATTCTAGATGATCTAGACTTTAATAATAAAGTGACTGACCTCAAAATATGCGATACAGTTAATGTGACATCAGTTGACATCACTTTATTGTACGAATTAAATTTTAAATTATCTAAATAAATTATAAACTGGTTATTATTGTATAACACTCGATATATTTAGCATATTATTATAATGAATCGGATTACTGTTTAGTTTTAAGTTTTTTACTATGATATTTTGATTTTATAAGTAGGAACGATTTATTTTTTTATGAGGCACCAATTATTGTGATGAGATTAATCGGTCTATTTGATCTGCAAAAGGTAAATTATCAACATAAGCTATACATTTATAGGCATTCTTTTATAGTGTGTTTATTAAATAGAAGTTTAGATATTATATATTTCTAGGACTCATCACCATGATTAATTACTAAAACGCTTCGATGGACTTCATGGCGTACACTTCCGAACTCTTTTTGGGAAATATAGGAAAACCCTGTATTTTTATATAGGTACATATGCAGGATAATAATTTGTTACATATTTACCTTCCTTGAAATAAATTAACAGTTTTTTTTTAACATTTTTATTATATTCCTGTGTATTCATGTGTGTACACTAGATAATTCCTTAAGTTGCAGTTCTGGGGTCTTTTAACTTAGATAGTCAATTGAGGACTTATAGTCTTAAACGACTCTTAAGGGGCGATACAGGGAACCTTGTCATGGAAGTAGGTAGACCTTACTGCCTAGATTATGATATGGTACACTAAGATACAATATAGGAGAAGGCTATAAAAGAGCAAACCTTGTTAATAAATATCAGAACAATGGCAAATATTTCAGTATTGGCAGCTCACACTCGCAAATTCTCACTATAAATTTATACTATTAATAGCTTTCTTACCCAAAGAAAAAGAACGCACAATTTCGCTCTTCACGGAACCGCATCCAGGCAGACTGAACAAGCCAATAACTTTCCTACTCTACCGACCAGTCTGTGTTGTGTGTATTCGAAAATTGTGCAAGTTCAAGGCAAGCCATCTTGTCATAACCTGCATAGTGAGAACCCGTCTCAATGCCAGTCAAGTTCAACGGCTATGGCAAGGACGTTAATTCCTGCTGGTGATCGGAAATTATAATTGTTCTACCTATGTAAAAAAGGAATACATTTTACGTACCTATAGATAAATATTAAATATTGTTTAAAATTGTTATATCTCGTTTGTTTTTCTACTGATTTCGATATTTTTTTCACAGTTAGTATTCTATTTTTGTATATTTATTGATAAACTAGTTAGATTGCAAATATTTTTTTCATGCATATTCCATTGAGTGGTGAACTTTATACCACAATTTTTCTAGTGGTTATGTTTTTTATTCAAAACCTACTTCGTTAATAAAAATCTGTCGATTGCATCGTTCCAGCTACGAACGAAAAAATTCCAACCCTTAAATCTTGTCAATAATTAAAATAGTACCTACGTAAGTAGGTAATATGAGAAATAAATTACCATGAAAATGAACTAACAAAACTGTAATACAGAACAGATATCACGCAAAACAAGCGCATCTCGAAGGTTGATTGCCTTCCGTTTAATACGATAATATCGTAAGTTCAACTTAATTTGTGGCATTCAAAGCTTTTGCGTTACTATACAAATATTGAGAGCAATATATTAGTCCATATTATATATTAGTCATATCCATTAGTCCACCCCATCGTTGAAACACCATTAAAAAAAAAATAGTTTTTCAAATTTCTTTATTGTTATCATTTCGTTTGGTGGTAAAAAGACATTTTCATAATAAACATTCAACTATTTATTTTAGTGAACATTATTTGTTGTAGATGTTACTATTGAAACGTCATGGACTCTATTTGTGTTCTTGTTGCATCTTGGTCATCTGAAATTTAAATAAGTATTTTATATTAGATCAGGCACTGAATATCTACAACTTTTTTATGAAGTAAACTAGGGGATATAAATTATTATTATTATTCTTTAATTTCTCTATTCTATTGCCTAATATTATTGTCTTATATTCTTTGCTACCTCCAACCTTTTAACACAACTATTAAGGAATGCATGTTATAATGCTAGAAAAAATACGGTACCTAGTTGCCTACGAGCGTTATCTTGGTTATTACAAGTATTGTATGGACTACTCTTACCTTTGCCGGCAGGAACAGCGTATTCCCCCAAATCGACATTGTCGTCGACAACACCGACTGCAATTGCTTTTGTAATATTCTTTGTACAAGTACCATATCAGCAGAGCCAGTAATCCAAGGATTATTCCGAATGTTCCTGCCTTCTTCACTACGTCAGCTAGAGTGAAGGTCTCGAAGCAGGCGCAAGCCAGGTTAGCATTGCCCTTGGCCGAGGTCTTTTGGGTCACAGTTTTAGCCATTTTAATACTTCAGCCTAACCCATGACGAATAAACTGAAGTTTATTCACGCCGGTATTGCTAATTTTGTATAAATTATTTTCTTGTTCCAAGTTACATTGTTCCTCTTTTCGGTCCTTTGTTTTTGCAACTGAAGTGAAAATGTAAATTAATTCATTATTTGTAAATGAAGTGTTACTTTCGAGTTTTTGAAATTTGACATCTATCAATTCATGATTACTCTACAATCTGTGCTCAGATTGTCATCAAGCATGTTGATTTTTCATGAGTATTCGGAACGTGCACGGCAGTAGCGCCATCTTGCAAACGCAGTTTTAGGGGCATATGTCAAAAAATAAATAACAAGAGTTTGTTTATTTTGTATAGATTAAAGTAAATAAAATTAATTTAGAAAGACAATAAATGTTATTTTAGAGGAATTATTTGAAAACTGTTTATAGAAAATGAACGTTATTATAAAAACTGGTTTTGAGAGTGTAAAACACACAATAAGTTTCCAGCCCCAAACTATGTTAAAAGGAAATAAATTGGTGTTAGCAGGACATGTAAGGAATGTAGAAGAACTGAGAACTAATAGGAATAGTTATTTAATACGAGCCACCATCATTCGTCAAACATCGGTGACCTTAACACCCTATAAAATGATCTTTTAATAGTGCCACAACTTTTATCTTTTTTTATGGAATTATTTGTCATTACAATTCTTGAAGTTGTTGCTATATTATCTACTTGAATTTCAGCATCACAGCGATCAGTGTAAATAAATCTATTGCAAATAAAGGTTGTTTCTCTTAAATTAATTTCAGAGAAAATATTGACTTGATATTCTTGGTTGACCAGAGGAGGTTGAGTTTGATGTAATTCATTTCCTTCTGCCATTATAATATCATTTGTCGCGGTATCCGAGACTTCTGTTGTGGTGTCTGCAACATGTGTGGTTCTTCGTTTTATCAGGCGTGTATATCTAGCTAATGCATGTGACTCATTAATCTTCTGCCGTCGATATACTTTAGGAAATATCGTGGGAACATAACTCGGACTTGCTTGAGGTAAAAAATCAGACGCGCAACGTCTGATTTTTTACCTCCTATAAAATGCTCACTGCAAATTTTGTTGTCGGGTTTTGGAGACCATGGTGATCCATCAACACTATAACAATAATTAGGTACTCAATTAATCACTACATAGTATAAAACAAAGTCGCTTTCTCTGTCCCTATGTCCCTTTGTATGCTTAAATCTTTGAAACTACGCAACGGATTTTGATGCGGTTTTTTTTATTAGATAGAGTGATTCAAGAGGAAGGTTTATATGTATAATTTTAGTATCAGCATTGCACCCGTGTGAAGCCGGGGCGGGTCGCTAGTATTCTATAAAATGTACATAGCGCAAATGAAATAGATTTGATTTGACGTGACGTGACATGACTGAGCCCCTTTTGTTGCACATTTTTGCCGCAGCAAGCGCAGCGATCGTTCTCTTTACCCCGTCCACCCACTTCGCACGTAGCGAATTGATATGTTTTGTAACAGGTCTATGCTTTTCTAAGTAATTTCTGCATTTAGATTTTTAATTACGAGAATGTTCATCTTACATGAATCAATAGAGTTTTCACTATGTATTCTGTCAGTTCCAACAACAGTAAGTTCAGCAAGTGCGGAAAATTCCGAAAGAACTTCGAAATGTTTTTTAAACTACGTCGTGTATATTTTGGAAACTCTGTAAAGCTTGTATACACCAATATAATTACCTATTCAAACATTGATGTATATAAATTAATTGTATCATATTATTTATCTAAAGCCTAACCGCTTTTTGCCTACAAAAATAATAATCAAAATATTATTTTTCTGTCTATGAAGCTTGATAGTGAACCTGCAGCATCTCTAAGTTAGCTTGTGTGCAGTTAAACAAGTGCACACATGAGTGGTATGATAACAGAACAGAAGCTTGAGTAGCAGCTACTTCGTGACGATCGTCTCCGGCACGACCTTCGGCACCAGCAACCCCAGCACCATTTTAATAAGAACCAGGTCAGTAAGCCTATTACGATTCCCGACGCTAAAGTTTTAACTTCCACCGTCCAAACCTTACATGGCAGCGACTTATTTGCCAAATCATCACAGCATAGTACCCCTACATCTTTTAGTTCCGCTTTCTCAGGACCCTGTACGGATGCGTCATCAATGCAAGCGCATAAAATGCCACTGTTATCTTTCGTCGAAGTCTTTTTCTTCAAACCGGATGGTTTGGATGTGGCTTTCCTTGATTCGGTCTTAGAAACAAGAACTGTTTCAGTTTTAGGTGGAATTGATTCCATTGTGCTAGAAACATCTGAGTCCGCGTTTGGACTAAAATCGGGTTCTACTAGTGGTGTAGATACTGGTTCTACTGGCTGGGCAGTAACTGATTCTACTTTCGGAGCTGTAACTGATTCAACTTGCGGAGGTGATGCCGGTTCTACTTTCGGAGCTATAACTGATTCAACTCTCGGAGGTGATGCTGGTTCTACTTTCGGAGTAGTTTTCGAAGGTGCTGGTTTTAGAGTTTTGTTTGATGCAGTTCTCTGTTGTGTTGCAGATTGAGATTTCAACTTCGAATCACTTTTATTAGGTGTCTTAGGCCGTTTTCCAAATGCCATAATTGCTGCTTTCTTACACCTAACCCATGTCGGTTAAACTTTATTTAAAATGTCGCATGGCTCTTCCTTGTTATTTTACATGACTTGTATCAACAACCTGACTATTGGAAATGGAATTAAAATATTTAGCACACAATTAATGTTCGCAGTGAATTTTGTTTTGACATTAGCACGACAGATTTCAGGATTATTTTTCATCTGTAGTGAAACTGTTGGCATCAGGGCATCACATCACAAACCTTTTTCCACAAACTGTTAAAAACATTTTTAGGTACATCGATCTTGAAGTGGTTAAGAGGTTGCGACTGTGTTTAATTCGCCACCGACTTATATATCGATGTATTGTCAGTGTTCCTAGAAGTCGATTTGGTTTTTTGTTTTAATCATTTTTTATGTACAATAAAAGAACTATCCACTAAATATGTTGCTAAGCGTGAATCCCAAAAGCAGCTTAATTTATTTTATCAGAATATTTTTGAAGTACTAAAGATACTTAGGCAGAGAAAAAATAAGGGAAAACGCCTAAGAAGAAATAAACTACCAATAAAAAAATAGATAATCGTCTGTTAGGCGTTTCGAAATTCACTGGGTCAGCTAATTTATATAATCAAGCTATAAATTACAGCTAGTAAGCAAAACAAATTGTTTCGATTCTAATAGGAACTTGGAAACGAGCATTAGAGTAGCATCATTATGGGATCGCAGGCGATGCCCTGATTATTTCCCATCAAAGCAATATATAAAATTATTTGTAGAATGTCTTATGTAAATAATATTGCAGAACAGAATTAACGAGTGTACGAGTAATTAATTGTCGACAGTGAATCTTATGCAATGGAGTGCCTCCGTAAGTGTCAGGAATCTGGTGGAAATTCTTTTACATGAAGTATTTAAATGGATTGTTACAAAGGCTGGATCCTAAGCATTGGAATGACACTGGTCAATTAAATGTGCATTTTATTATTTCTAAGTAGCTATTTCATTACTAGGCAAGTGCTTCAAGCATATTGTTAAAGATATTTTTTCTGTAATCTTGAGAGGAGGCTCCTTAGGGCCAGGGTCTGCCTGGGCTGCGGGTTGTTCATAAGTGTTACCGTGGCCCTGGCACACAGGGACCTCCAGAAGGATCATAGTGATTTTTAGTAAGAGTCTGATACCCAGATGCACCCACAGCGGCAGGGGTTATTTCATGATATCCCACAAAAAAGGGGTCTCTTAACTTTCTTATATTCTGTCTTTGCTCAGTCACAGACACAGCTTATACAGGAATAAGTAACAGTACCCAACTACTAAAGACTATAATTTACTCTAGTGACCCAGTATACACTAGAAGACAATAGATCCTATGAGGCTTAGGAACCAACGGTTATCAGTTGGACGCGGTCCAATAGAACGGAACTGGTGTAGCGGTGGTGCTGGCACTCCACGGTAACGGTAGCAGGATTGATTACCCCAAAACGTATCTAGGCTAGTTGTGGACCTGAATAAATAGGCTATACTTATCAAGCTTATTAGTAAACCCGACAGCTAAAGCGAGCACCGAGCTATTTAAAATTATCCGAACTGACATATCCTTAGATTTTTTCTATTTCTATGACCCATAGACGTGAGGAGGTCCGGAACCGCCCACCCTATCTTACGTGTCCAATTAACTAATAAGTTGGGGCCAATGTAACAAGATGCAGCTAAGTGAGTGACTTACGTTTCCTTGTTAATAAATCTTTTATAAATTAAACTTATAATAAGTCTGTAGAGAGGTCAATTCTGTACATTGAATATATTTTCGAAATAACTATGAGGGGGTGATAAGTGATCGATACTGATGCCAAAAATGCAATCAGTAAAATTTTTGTCTGTCTGTCTGTCTGTCTGTCTGTATGTTATTAATAGAAACAAAAACTACTGGACGGATTTTAATGAAACTTGGTACAATTATTCTTCATACTCCTGGGCAGGTTATAGGATACTTTTCATCACGCTACAATCAATAGGAGCAGAGCAGTGAAGGAAAATGTTGGGAAAACGGGAGAAGTTACACCATTTTTTAAGCTTTCGTCGCGTGTGCAGCCTTAATGGTTAAAGCTACATAGAAATCATGTATGACGGAAATGTTCTACATAAAATTATCTAAAAAATATTCCACAACAGCACATGTCTATCTTTAATGGTTGACTCACAATAACACGTATAACTCCCGATAGTTTAGCAGTTCGGAGCTTTCTGATTATTTGTTATTGATTTGTTTACTCTTATGTTTATAATATTCTCGCTCATGCCTAATTAACAAAAGATAACATTATAACATATTCTATAAAAAAGAATCATAGAAATCGGTGTAGAAATACCAAACTTATACATAAAGTACGATAATCAGCGGGTCGGTTATAATAAGGCGGGAGGTCCGAGCGCGAGCTTCTCATCCCGACAAAAGTTAGGCTTTGGTAGCGGTAATCGACATCTACACTGGCGTAGCCGCGGAGGTCCTCTATGGGTTATATATCAGAACAACACATAGACTACTTTTTGTCGCGAAAACCGACATCCACGCGGGCGGAGCCGCGGGCGACCGCTAGTATTTGTAATAATTACCTTACCCCTTGATAGGACTAGTTGACCACTACCTGACCACTCGTAGTGACTGCCAAAAGATGTTCAAATAACTGCCGAGAAGCACCTTCCCAATGCGGAGGAAGTTGGTATGACAAGATAGTCACCCACCACGTTCCTCCAAGCGTTGCTTAACCTTATGATCGATCGATGATTACGGATGTTGCTTAGTCACATGCACTTAGCAATCGAACAAACTTCCTATTTTCAAATATGAGTAAATAAAGTAAAAATAATCCGAAGTTACCCCTAGGTGTTGGTGCAATATTTATCGACCGCTTTCTTCGAGACTAGTTATTATATCGATATAAAAATAACTGGTTGTATTTTATTATAGTATTATTCCATATGTTGGTAGGACCGCCTATAAAGTTATTTATGCGTTTGTTTGCAAGGTCAGGGATACATTACTGTATGGTCAATAGCCACATACTGTGCCCTGTTATTATCCTGTGTATATGTGTAATCAGGGTGGTAGGTATACTTAATATTTTTTAAATTTATATACTAGTCACTAGTCATAACTAGTATAATATATCATCATCTCCCGAGCCTTTTCCCAACTATGTTGGGGTCGGCTTCCAATCTAACCGGATTCAGCTGAGTGCCAGTGTTTTACAAGGAGCGACTGCCTATCTCACCTCCTCAACCCAGTTACCCGGCAACCCAATACCCCTTGGTTAGACTGGCGTTAGACTTACTGGCTTCTGACTACCCGTAACGACTGCCAAGGATGTTCAATGACAGCCGGGACCTACAGTTTAACGTGCCATCCGAAACACAGTCATTGGTGTCCAAGATATACTTAGCAAGTACATACAAACTTAGAAAAGTTGCATTGGTACTTGCCCGACCTGGAATCGAACCCACGCCCTCACACTTGTGAGATTGGCCCTTTAACCGCTAGGCCACCACGACTTTTTTTATAAAATATATAGTATAATATGTATGTACTATTATTACAAAGTTGACGCGCCAATCTCAGCAACTACTGGACCGATGATTTGAAAATTTTGATCAATGTTAGATTATCCATTAACCGACGAACGCTGTAAAATTTTCCTAATCAACTTTGAACCATATATCAAGGAAATTCGACAGATTGTAGTAGCTTGATGTGCATGATCTGTACATGAACAGAACACAACAGCGTGCTCTGGTAAAATAAGCTAAAGTTGACAGTTTCCAAGAGGCTTTGTTTCTTCAGGGACAAGACATCGCTAAATTGTGAGGATATTTTTACACATCCTGGGTTTATAATTACTACTTTGGTAACCTATTGAAGGTAACGCAAGTCGACTATCACGCTCTAATCAGACATCGCCTCTGAACCAAAGACATGATAGAACATAAGTGCGTAGGCAGCTAATAAGTACTAGTAATTTGTGTAATTTTATAATATCCGGTATCTCAACAACATTCGTGTTTCCTCAAAAACATTCCCAGTGATGGGAAGCTAATTCAAGTTCGAGCGATTCGTAAATAGATATAATACAATGGCATGTCGTTAGCTCTGAGGGTTCCGCACCTATTTTGTTTGATTTCAACAACGAAGTTCATGGGAAGTCGTGTGTCCGTTTTATTTGTAAAAAAAGTGATTTTAATGTAATTTTTGTGTTCTTTAAATTGTATATTAACTAATATTAGTTAAACCTAGACTTAGGGCCTGTTTCACCATTTATGAATAAGTTCCAGTTAGTTTATTTGGTAAATAATTTCATACAAATTCTGTACCATTTATGAATTTATTCGGAAGATAGTGGCTATTCAGATATTGTGAAATTGTCCCTTAGACTTTTCTTTGTAAGTGTCATCTTAGAATATTTTAAAACTGAAAACAGCTCACTCATCATCGTCGTTTAGAAAAAAAGAGGTAATTACATAAAGCCACGAATGTCAGAATTTCACACTTAGGTACTTAATTACCTCTGATTATGTACCTAATTGATTTTTTCATTTCTAAATTAACTAACTGGCTACATAGGTAAACAATATTTTGTTCCAAACCTCTACCCTGTCATATTTAGTCTTTGCGACCCTTTATATAACCTATCTAGAGAGGTGTCTAAAGAATCCCTTGGGTCCATATTGAGCCCTACCCTTTCTATCGTGAGTTACCAAAAGATAAGACGCGAAGCATTAAATAAATAAGCAATAAAGTATGGTGTAAAGGTGAAATATATTTACGTAGGTAATAAGAAAGATTAGAGATGCTGTTAGAAAACCACAAATCGTGAATTAGGTTCTGCAAGAGCGCCATGTTTTTGTTATTTTTCTTATTTTTAATGAAACCGTATCTCTTACTATAAGGTCACTCACACACAACCAAGCAAGATTCATGGAAACTAACAAAGCCCACAAAGAATTCACAAGACGTTCGAGACCTATTAATTTCAGTAAAGAACTCTTAAATACATATCATTTTCGTATCATTGACAATATCCCAACCCACGCCCTACCAGTTTTACTCCGAGAGGCAGCTTGTTTAGTAATTACTCTAAGAGGCAGCTCTATGGACGGTCGACTTCAGTCGTTTACCGTTTGGCGCGAAAAAAACATACGCACGCCGTGGTCCGCACGTTGGGTATATCGTAGTGTCGTTTTGTATAAATAGGTTGTATATAAAACCGTGTGCCGCATCTCTTCTCCTTGGTTACTGAGAAACGCACGAGAGCTTGTCCGAACTACGAAGATATGTACCGGTTAGTGCATATTTTGTTTTTAATTTACCTACGTTGAAAAATAGTGCTGTTTTTAAATGGTGTACAAGTTCAAAGGCTGTTTGGTGATTAGTCTGTGTCATTTTTTTTTTATTTCTTCCATTGATTTGTTTTTTTTTTTAAGTTGGAATTTTATTAATAAGTTTTACCATGTTTTAGTTTTTGATTGATATTAAAGTTAATATGGTGACCATGGTAAGCCTTCAAAAGTTAAACACTGTTATATCTATACAAAGGTACCAACCTGTTTCGAGTTAAAATAAATAATAGGTAAAACTTATGAATGATGTATAAATTAACACTGTTTAAAATACCCAGGCCATTATTTACTTCTCATTAATATTCTGCTTATTATTTATTGTCCAGTAACGAAGATATTTGAGAACATGATCCGGGACAGTATCTGGCCTAGCACTGATTATTTTTTAGCTAGGTATAGACACCATCACATCAAGGTACCCGAAATTGTCAAAGTTTCCCGACCAACTTTCAATTATATGCTTTAGCGATAAAGTTGAAAATCTAATTAGGTAATTTGACAGATTGTAGTAGTTTGATGTGCTGGCGTCTGTACTAAAGGTTGTAGTAAAAATGATCTATCCAGACTATTAATGGCAGATACCTTCAAGGTACCAAAATATATATTTTGAGTACCTGCATGCTCTGAAACTCCATATTTTTAATACTAGGAACTGAAAACTCACTGCCATCTCATATACCCCAGATCAAAACAGGCCTTATTAAATAGTTAGTCTTTACTGATATTTCCTGAGGCACCTACTCCCCATATTTTTTATTCAATTTGGTCATTACCTCTACGGACCTATATCAAGTTAAACAATATATTTTTGTGTTAAATTAATGTCCTATTGTTATACAACTTCCCAGGTCTTACGAGTCGAATGTCAGTCTATGTATATCCGATCTACTAACATTGCTGTAATTCATTGTCGTTTTACCGAAACATACGTTTTTTCGAATGTACCTACAATGGGATATATTGTCATTGATCATTTGTATTACGGTAGTCGTAAGTACGATAAGGTAGCACCACATAAAATGTGTATCAGTGTCAAAATTAACGCTTTACATGGTCAACCAAAAAAAATAGGACCTCTTTAGTGTATCACACGACATAGACAACTTTATGATGTCTAGGGATAACTATGGTCGCGGTTTCAGATTAGTTTCAGAGCACGTTTATCGACAGTTTATCTATTAATTTTCCCTTAAAAATTAATAGATAACCATCAATAATGTTATGAAGCCTGACTTTGTGGGCATAGGTTTTTTAAATTCCACTCGCCCTCTTGATTGGAATCCACTGACAACTTTTTAGCTACTACTTGATTTTTTATAGAGCTAGCCAAGTTAACATAATCCTACATTTTTATCAGAAAAAAAAAACTACAATATTTTCTGTAACCCAATTAGCTATTTTGCTGACTTTACGCTCTGTACAATTAAAACACGCAGTCACAGCTTAGCAGCGATAAAACGCAACAAGATTGTATTAGTAAAAACTATTCATTGTTATTTAGACAATACGCGGGGAATGGCATTATGCGGCTATTAATTGCAGACAGAGTGATTAACTAGCTGATTTTTAGATACTTCTTCATGGTCCAAGCGGCGCTGGGACAGGTTTATTTTGGACTCAACTAATTAGTGAAAATTCTTTAACAAGATGTCTTCTGAGTTCCGCGAAACAAATTAACGTATAATTTAAACCGCAAAAAACTATGTTCAAAGGCTTTGTGATTTCGGGGTAAGGCAAGTTTGAGAGCCCTTTTGCTCCAAATTATATAAAACCAAAAAATATAAAGAAATCTATTGGTTTGGTGACATCAGTCAATGCTGAAAATCGAGCTACGGAACTTAATTAATGATATTCAATTAACTTCTTTAATCCGTATTTTAATTAATCACTAGCAAAGCAAATTATATTCTATTGTTTACGAAACAGCGAGTCTTCCGCTGCTAAATAAATTAAATTGCTTGTTTTTGTCTTTTTATCGGATAGAACCTTAACATGGGGGCTGAAAATAATGTCGTTAACGTTATTTCGGGCCAGTTTCACAAGTAACGGATAGCCACTATCTACCAGATACCTAAATTAAAAAATGGAACAGAATTTATATGAAAATCTGCCAGATAAACTATCTGGAACTTATCAGTAACCTGTGAAACTGACCCTTAATCATCTTTTTTGGAGTAAAAATTTATTTCCTTAACTGTAAAAAAAACAATACATTCAATATTAAAAATATTGAACTAAGAGGTGTTTTTTTCCCAAAAAATTAAACTTCCAGCCATCCTTCCAGCAAAATATTGTCTTGAAGTAGTGTTTATCTGTTACGATCACGTCTCACACCTATGTGAACAATGCAAGGTTGATGTTATACAAAATGATATAAGACTGTAGCCTCAATTATTATTAATATTACGTTTAACTATGTCAGCTTTGTCGTGTTTACTAACACTCCGAAAATAGACAAAGGGTCATTGAAACAGCTAGAATATGATATAAAAAATGTGGACAAAAACGGTTACTCCTATGCAATTTTTATGAAAACGGAACCTATTCAACCAATTCAAAAGCCTTTTTCATATCAAGCCGTATACTTATTTCGATTATACTTATTATCAATAAAAAATTAAAACATTTTTCGGTTCAAAACGATAAATTAAATTGACATTATTTTAAGATGAAATGATGAAAGTATTTTATTTTTGACCTAGTCCTAATTATATATCATTAGATCAGAACAGTATGATGGCAAATTGTGGTCCTTGCATAGCTGCGAAGCCAGAAAAAAAAATAAGTTCGACAAAAAAACGACACTGTCGTTAAAGAAAACGGGAAAAGTATAAAAAAAAAATTAAGCAGGTATAATCTTGACTTGTCATTGTCTTGAAGATTGCTGTAGTTGCTCATATTTTTAACTAATTTTCGTGCCTCTATGCCTTCAGCAATTCAAGAAATATTATTTCACTATAATTCATACCTTTACTGTGTAGTAGGTAGTACCACTAAAAGATAAAAAGCAATTTATTCAAAGTAGGCTGAAAATCGGCACTTTTTGTAAGTCAATTCTACAAAAGACAGCCCCCAAAAACGCCCTTCACCACTTCCTATGTGTTATCGCTGAGAAGAACAACTGCTGGACTATTTATCAAACCTTTTTTGTACACTTACATACTAAGACAAGCTAGACAGTCCTCGTCAGCCATTCATTCAAGAGTTGCATCGATCTAGTTCATGCCGCAGCCGTTGAAGCGAGCCCGACAGTAGGGCCATTGTTTCAGCTACCATAGCGTTGCTCAACGTTTCATTCAATATAGATTTTAGATTAAATCTAGATTTAAACGTATCTATTCGAAAAGTGCTACAATATATGTGAAATTACCTACAGCATGCACAGTTCCTATATAAGTTGTGCTAGTACTAAATTATCTTTATTAAATTGTTTCGTTAAGGCGTATATTCATCATTTGGGTACATAATTAGGTACAGGAAAGTAGTTATAAAAAAGCCATAATTTGTTTAAAAACCTACAAGTAAGTTCAATACTCAATTCTTTATTAGCTTTCCATATGTTATATAGATGGTATAGAAGAAACGATATGGACCCGGTATGGTAACTAGTTCATTTGGTAGATAATTTCATACAAATTCTGTTCCATTTTTTAATTTATTCGGCAGATAATGGCTATTCGGACATTGTGATTGTGGCCCTTCGTGACCTAGTTCTATATTTAAAAAGAAACTCGATTCTTCGGTACACTAAACTTCTGTAAATATTCATAATCATAATATATATGTAGGTATAACATGAAACCTTCAAAACACATTATTCAGTTATTACTTATTACCTAAACATCAATGTCACAAAATTTCGCAACAACGAGCAACGCTGAAAATACGGTGTCTCAAAACAAGCGCAGTAAAGACACAGCGATCATTTTACATAACCTTTAGTAAATAGGTGCAAATCATATATTTGTTGGCGTGATTATTTGAGTTACCTAAAAGCGTTCGTGATTACAGATTTGCGACCCGTATCAAGGTCGTTTTAAACAAATTAGCGTTACATAAATAAAATTGAAATACATAAACTATTGACTGTACGGTTTGGATAACTCTTAGGGCCAGTTTCAGTGGAATAAATTCCAGTGGAATATGATTCAAAATAGGGAGCTGAATGCACCCTATCAGTTTGTAGAGGGCTGTCCCTTACACCCAGTATTGTATTTCTAACTTGTTTTTACCATTATCTGTAACATTCAGAATGTAATAAAAAAATGAGTACTGAGCCTACACTCCAAAAAAGCCTTTCTATGTAGTACTGTGAAATCACAAATCTTAGGCACGTTGATTTCTACCGAAATTACATAACACCGCGTGTTGTGTGTGTCCAAGGCGGGTCAGGGACTGTCAATATTGGCATTTTGTGTAAGTCACACGCATCTCGCGGCGCGTACGACGGACGTATCAAGTTACACATACCGAAAGTACTTGAAATTAAACTAATATTGAAACGGAACTGTTTTGACAATAGTCGAATTAAAAAAAATATTTACTCTAAAACAATTCTCTGAACTGTGTCTTGCTTAACATGGCTAATGTTATGTGATATGATAAGAAAACGATTCCGAAATATTTCAAATAACAACTACCCACAAAAAATAACTAGATACAAAGAAAAAACAATTAGGAATTCGTATTTATTTTATTAGAATTTTAATGGTAAGGTAATTAGGCAGGTGCACTCACCTATTGCTACGGCGTAGCTTGCTACGAACGTGACGTCAATAATCTTCCAAAAACATTTTGTTAAATAAATGTGAACATTGAGAGGACTTATAATTAAAGTAATGGTATTTTTTCGTGTCGCATTCCAATGCGCACACCCACACAAATATACATAAACACCGGCGTACATTACACTGCCTACTAATAATAAAAATGGCAGCCAACTAGGGTAGTTGACCAGTTGACCCTTAGTTGACCACTAGTCAAATTCATGACTTTTTTTTGAACTGTCAAAAACGGTTACTTTGTATGCACATCAAGCCATTATAATCATTATACTTATTATCAATAACAAAAATAACAAACAGTACATTTACTTCAAAACAATAAATGAAAGTGACATTATTTTAAGATGCATTACCTAATTAAAATCATAAAGGATTTTATTTTCGACCTAGTCAACTAAACACCTGTAGGCCACTATTCCCTCACTCTCATAATCCTAGGTACGGCCCTCCGACACTTAGCACATGCGTTTACCTAGAACTAAGCAGAATTAATCCCGAATATCCTTCTGTCTGTTCTCAAAATGTATATTTTTAGTCTTTTTTAACCATATTGTAAAGTATAACTGTTTATTTTCCCAAATAAAATAAATTAAACCTCATTTGGCATAAAATTGGGATAACTCCAGACATACCTATATTTTACCTAGTTTCAGGTTTCATATACCTACATAGTTATTCACATTATAATAATATAATATATATAATAATAATATCCCTCACACATTCACACAACGTCATCTAGTCCCAAACTAAGCAGAGCTTGTACTATGGGTACTAGACAACTGATAAACATACTTATATACTTTTCATTTGTAAATACATACATATTATACATAGAAACACCCAGACTAAGTCAAACACTCATGTTCATGCACACAAATGTTTGACTTATGCGGGAATCGAACCCACGACCTATAGCGTGGCAGGCAGGTTCACTAACCACCACGCTATCTGGTCGTCAATGTCAATATTTTAGGATTATTATTAATAAATAATATTAATATTAATAAATGAACTAATACAAAGCATAATATTCTAGATTCATACACATATATTTTTTTAAGGCGTCATATAGGTACTCGTTCGTTTTCTTCCGTGTATAAGTACAGTAATATTGGTCTTCTAAGCTTAATTGGTTACCATGCTCGATATGAACATCCACGGTAAGTTCACCAGTTGTATTCGATCGACCATCCGTAGATGAGGGGCCAGGAACTGTGAAAAAAAGAAAAAGATGAACTGTAGAATAATCATGATGATATCATTAGACCCAGACCACTTTTCTGAGTTACACATTCCCAGTGTTGTTGTTGTTGTCGCAAAACGCCTGAACCGAATGAGATGAATTTTGCCCCAAATATAAATAATAATAATATTATTCATTTGATCAAGTAATAAAAACTCAAATCTATACTTAATATTACAAAGCTGAAGAGTTTGTTTGTTTGTTTGAACGCGCTAATCTCAGGAACTACTGGTTCGATTTGAAAAATTATTTCAGTGTTAGATAGCCCATTTATCGAGAAAGGCTATATACCATCACGCTAAGACACACGGGAGCGGAGCAGTAACCAAAGATGTGGGTGAAACCGCTGGGATCAGCTAGTGTGTATATAAAATACTAGCGCGTTTAAACAAACAAACGAACTCTTCAGCTTTATAATATTAGTATAGATAAATAACAATGTTTTTTTTTCTTAAATGATAATCTGGAGACAGAAAATTCATGTCTCATTGTTTAAAATGTTAAAACAATCTATCATTCAGTAAATATGTCTTATTATGTCAGAATTTTGGACCCACTATATAGAAGACACTTTCATTTCACCACCACTAACTAAATTTTCACTTGTTCTTAAGAAATGGAAGCAATCTCTTGCTTTTCTAATTAGGTAAATCAATTTAAATTGTTTCCTATAAGCAGCTCCGCAAGATCTAAGCGCAAGTGGTCAGGTAGATAAAGTCCGCGATAGTACAGACACCAGCACATCAATCTACTACAAGGACGCTGAAGCATATGGTTCAAAGTTGATTGTGATGGCGTCCGGATACGAAGGGTTCGTGTTACCTCGCCCGTGGCCTGCGGTCCGGAGGGGTGGGCTTATAGCCGGCGTACAAATTCTTATTTCTCTCTTTCTTTCTTTGTTTTTGTCTCTTCCGCCTCTCTTCTAATAACCTCTTTTCGTAGTCACTGATAGAAGATTCAAAGGCATCGGTCCCGTTCACAACGAACAGTGGTTCTGAACATGATAATTAACAAATGTTAAAAGTTTACTTTAGATTAAACCTTATACTTAATTCTAATAAAGAAATAAAATAGGTACGTGATTGATCGAAAAGTGTCCAAAAAATTGACCAAAAGAAGCGTACGGCATGAACATATAGAATGCAAATCTAAGGGCCAGTTTCACAGGTTCCTGATAAATTCCAGATAGATTATCTGGTAAATGATTTCATACAAATTCTGTTCCATTTTTTAATTTTTCTGGTAGATAGTGGCTATCCGTAACCTGTGAAACTGGCCCTAAGACCGTATATGTTAACGGGTCAATCAGACTCGAAAACTGGCCATCGCACAGATCCACCGGTGACTACCCCCCAGCTCCCACTGCTGTTTTTTAATTGTACGGACTACTGGCCACGAGTAATCGTCTTCAATAGTCGTAACAAGCGGCATTGAGCAGAATAGCTAGATGCTAAAAGTCAATGAGGGTGCAAAAATACGACAAAGCGCTTCGAAAGCAGGTGCGTATGCACAGACGCCAGCACATCAAAGCTACTTCAATCTGTCAAATTTCCTTAATAGATTTTCAACTTTATCGCTGAAGCATATGGTTCAAAGTTGATTGAGATTTTTTTCCAATTTCGGGTAGCTTGATGTGCTGGCGTACATACACTAGTATTCTCCTTAGCCGGGGCTCGACCATACAAAAAATTATCAACTCACTTTTGGGTATATGATAATCCGAGAATCCTGACTTGGGTACGTCAACGCGGAACCTGTCTTCTAATTCATTTAACATGCTACACAAGTGTCCTATGACCGTGCCCATTTCCAGAACGTTGGTATACAGATATAGCATATAAATACTGGAAACGAACTCTCTCGCCTGATGCTTGTACCATTTTTCTTGAGCTATATGGTAAATTTCTAACATTCTTTGATATTTGGATATGATTTCACTCGTCATATATCCGACCTCGTACTGCAAATTGTTTTCGTAAAAATATCGCAACTCCATATACCTTCGCAAATCTTTATGTCTGGAAAAAAACATTACATGGAAATAGTATTTATTCTAAGAGATGCAATACCTGAATATCATTTTAGTGCTCAGGCGATGTTGTCGTCGCATACAAAAGACGTTTTTATGTTTCGCCAAATGCCAGGATCAAAAGTCAAAAGACTACAAAAGGTACAGACAGACACAAACCTTCATTGCTCTTACATTAGTAACACTAGCTGTTGCCCGCGACGTCGTCCGCGTGGGCATTAGGATTAAACATTCACCCCCATCCCCCCTTAGTGATAGCGTGATAATATGTAGCCTATATGTTGACTCGACCTCTTAGTTATATTCATGCCGAATTTAAAGCAAATCCATGGAGTACTTTTTGAGATTATCCCGGACATACATACAGACAAAAATTCTAAAATCTATATTTTTAGCTTTGATATCGATTTAAGATCGCGCCCCAGTTGTTCTTTTTTAAAAATTATCAATGTACAGTTTTGACTTTTCTACGATTTCATTATCTATTATGTATAGATAATTTAAGAGCAATGCCCTTCCTTATTTGTGTCTGGTATGGTGGACATGGAAACCCTGAAATTCAGAAGGGCAATTTCTGAAGTCGTGCAATATCTATCCATAATTCGTAATTGTGTAAAATACTACCCGCACCCGAATAAGAAGTAGCCTATGTCCTTTCTCTGACTAGACTATGTGTCTACCAAAAGCGGTACAGACACCCGCACATCAATCAGTAGACACACTTTGACCTTGAGACCGCCTCTATTTCCTACGACATAAGAGCTGTTTTCGCAGTTCAAATGTTTCCACTGATGTGCGGGTGACTGTACATTCAATCACGCGTGATGGCATGACCAAAGGAAATAGAGATTCATTAACATAATTGTTATATGTACATACATACATAGATTACTTAACTGCGCATATATATGAGGCGAGTCACCCAATATTTCGATTAAACAAATAACGCAGATGAATTGTAAACTCACGCGCTCATATACGTAGTAGCTATATGGAGACAAGCCCTGACTTTATGACCCTCAGTGCCAGCTGCCGGGAGGGCGGAAAGGCCTTCGAAGATCATTATCAGGCTTTGAAAGAAGCGTGCCCAGCTCGAAAGCTTTGAACCAGCACCACCATCATCTTGCTCCGGCTGTTCTCCCTCACCTTCTGTGAAAAATAATGAAAAAATATAAAACCGAAACAGGCAGTCGGTCGGTCCATGTGAAACGCTGGTTAATAAAAACACTCATCTACTACTCTACATTATATGTTTACTGGAAGCCGACCCAAACATACTAGGGAAAATGCTAACCAGAGATAAGGCTGATGATGATGCTTTAAGAAATAAAAGTGTTGCAGTTAATCCCAAGTGGGACGCAGTTGATATGTTTAAATTTATGTCTCCTTAATTTGACTCCCTTTTCTTTTTGACGAAGACTTTTACTTTCATGTAGGTACTCACCACCATCATCTACTTCAGAGGAGTTAAAATCAACAGGAGATTCTGGCGAGAGCGTGCTATTGTCTATGAACCTCCTAAAGACAGCAGCGGCAGGAGTGACCACCCACATCCTTCTGTCATTTCGTATTCTTCTGAAGTTTGCGATTTTCTTGTTATTCTCTTCGAAAATTCTTTTCTTATCTTGTAGTTTTCTCACATTTTCATATTTCCTCACATTTTGAATTCTTCTGGCGTTTAGCAATCTTTTTGCTTGCAGTATTCTTCTCTCCTCCTGTATTCTTTTATTGTATCTATCAGTTGGTGATCCTCCGTCGATTTCCACCAGTTTGTCGTTTTGGATGATGCTGTCCATTTTCCTCCTTAAAATGCTGTGTTGCATTCTGTCCTCTTCCAATAGTTTGTTAATTTTCATTCTTTTATCAATGTCAATTATTCTATCCGGTTGTATTATTTGGTCACTTATCGTAATATCATTATCAGGTCGCATTGTTTCCTTTTTCTGTTTATTGTCTGTTTGAATTTCTTTGTCATATTGCAATCTACTGATGCCAGGCACTCTTCTGTAGCTTGGCGGCATCTTTTCGTATTTTCTTACATTTTCTCTGATCATTGGAGCTCGTTTATTATAACTAATAGATATTTCCTTCTGCAGTATTTTGTCCCTATTCGCTTGTACTTTACCATTTCGTATTTTTACATTCCTGGTATCTTGTTTTACTGTAGTAATTGGAACATGTCTAGCGTTTTGTGTTCTTCTTGCAAGTAAAGCTCTTCTATTCAAAAGTATTCTTCTAGAGTCTGGAATACTATTGTCATAGATCTTTTTGGCAGTTGCGGTTGATTTTTGTTTTACGAATTTTCGGGCTGACGAAAATGTTCGTCTGTTGACTATGCTTTTAAATGTTGGATTTTTGCTGTAATTTATTATTTTCTTGATAGTTGAAACTCTTCTTTCGTATAGCATCTTTTTGTGATATGAAATTCTTCTGTCATTTTGTGTCTTTGCGTAATGTGCCCGCTTGTCGTTACTTGCTATTCTTCTATTGGGATCTTGTGCTTCCGAAATATCTAGACTCAATACGAATATGACTGTAACAGAAAAATGTGAAATGGTCTACCGGGTTCTTTTTATCAATCCTTAGGCATTTGCGATACTTTGTTCGCATTGTAATGCTATATCCGCATCGAGAATATTCGAATCTACATGGACAAGTCTAGTGGGATTATAAGAGCCTTAAACAGGCTTACTTTTTAACCAGTCTACGAAGTTTTTTTTTGTGGTTCTCTATAAGATTGAGAAGTTAGTTAATTTTTAGGGTTCCATACCCAAAAGGATAAAAATAACCCTATCATACTGAGACTTCTCTGACCGTTTGACTGGTACCGGTCTCTCGCATGAACCATGATGCTAAGACACTTGGATATTTCACAGATGATGTATTTTGCCGTTTTTTTTATATTTAACTTACCCAATACAAGGCTAAATACATTTATGTTGAGACTCTGGCGCCACCTCATGTTTAGAAATATTATGTACCGTTACATACTTAAGCAAAATTTAATTTCGTTTTTAATCTTACCTGTTTATGTTTCCAGAACTATTAATTACTATCGGATACAATAAAATTGTAATGTATATTTTTTTATGGTTCCAAATTAATATTCTGAACAATGCAGGAATGCTTTTTTGTGGTTTATGTGATTTAAAAAATTTGCTCTAAAGTTTTATTTTACATCTATTTAGATGTTTTCAAACTTTATAAGTACACGGATAGTACGGACGCCAGCACATCAAAAATTGTTCCCAATCAACTTTGAACCAAATGCTTCAGTGATAAAGTTGAAAATTTAGTAAAGAAAATTGACAGATTGTAGTAGCTTGATATGCTGACACCTGTACTTCAGAGGCACAGCGAGTTGACGAATTCATGAGGCTCCCTGCAAATACATATAATCCTTATCGAGCAAATGACTGCTAAGTCGTGGCTAAGACCAATTCCATTACATAAATGATTAACGAACCAAATGAACATGAAAGACATTGGCCACCATGTTATTTATGATATGTTTGTCTTTAACTAATGAGAGACAAAATAAAACCAGTTGTATGCATACATTTTCTGGTCAACAAACCGTAACTCGAAACGTGTTAATTATAATATGAAATTTAATGGAGTTGCTTATCCATTCCTGGTATTATTCCTTATTCATAAGAAAACTAATTATATTTAACCACTGCTCTTTTGTGGTTCTTAGAAGGTAAAACCCCGATAAAATTGTCAAAAAAATGCTAAACCTAAAACTATATGGGTGACGAATAATTTACGGGAAAATAATATAAACCCCTCGCTGATTACCTCTTACAACCATACATAGAAATACTAATAATGGTCCTTCTCTTTTTCAGAATATTGATTCCGTTGGTGCTGTGCGCAGCCGCTGTCCTGTCAGCACCACAGCAGAACAGTAACATCACCTACGTCAAGCAGCAACACGAGTCGGAAGTCTCACAACCCACTGCTAAACCCTCAGAAAGAGAATCCAGAATAGAAAAACTACCTTTAACCATTCCAGGCAATGTCGAAAATACAGCGACCCAAAAAAACAACATTTCCGAAAATTCCAAAACTCCTTCTAACAACACACAACCCATATACAACTATTCGGACAGAATATACTCAATTAAGACTAAACCAAAAACACAACACAAAATTAACAGCACAGAAAAGAATACTCCTTCAATAGAAGAAACTAAAGAACCAAGAATAAATGAACCTGCAAATGTTACTGAATCTAGCGATCTTGATATTGTACCCATCGTCCGAGAATTTAATGATTCTGAAATTGCACCAACAGTACCTGAATCAAATGACTCCGATATTGTACCCGCTGAAAGCATTAACAATGACAGAGTGGCGATAAATGCAGAACTTGACCCCGAAATAGAAGGTACGCAGAGTGACGAATTTGTAACCGAGAAATATGAGGAAGAACCAACAGTGACCACTGAAATTGAAGAATTTATCACCAAAGCGCCGACACCAAGGCTTTTGCCGAAACTGAGTTACTTCGAAAAATCTTCGATCGGTTCATTTTCGCAGAACCTGATCGCAAGCCCAGCAAAGAGGAGGTTCAGGTCACGGTGCCGGTGCGAGAAGATATGGAACTGCGCGAAACTACAAATAAGCGTCCCCAGATGTCCTGAAGAGTACTTCATGTGTTGTTCATAGACATTGGACTGAAGTGATAATTTTATTTATTCTCGAACTGTTTTAGTGATAAGCCCACCGAACATTTTACGAGGGTTGCTTACAGAAAGCCTTCAGGAAAAAAAACTGAAAAAGTAGTTGATAAAGTTATGTAAAACCGAATCATATTTTTACATACTTTAAAGGTTGTGTGTTTAAAGGTGTAGATAGTCTGCCACAGTTCAAAATTCAGTATTTGTTTTTGAAGTATGAAATATAATTCCAATGTGACTTGAAATTTGGAAAAATCTTGCTTCATAAGACATAGTGACGAATAAGATTTTACATTCGATACCTAGATTCGATACCGATTATAAAATGCATTACTAGTTCGAGTCGCCTACTTAATAATTATAATAATTTACTCTTAGTTATAAATTACGATGTATCTGAAAAATTGTGAGTGTGTGAGAGTGAAATAAATACGTTTATATTAATGTTTTCCACATTCGTTTATCAAATCACAAGCAATTTATTGGTTTATTTTCAAGTTTTTTTTTCTTATATTTTATTTCCTTTTTGCGCAAACGTACCAAAAGCTGCGCAAAATTTTGCGCAATCGCGCAAAATATTAACAGTTGCGCAACTTAAATCGTTAATAGTTTGGAAGGTATGGGGCATAAATTAAATTTTATAAATATATACACAGAAATTAACTGAATTTTCACATTTATTTGACATAATATAGAATCAAGAGTTATCACAAAAATATACGTTACATAAACAGTCATCGGCCTAGTATATAATATAAAACATTGACTATAAACTAAAACATGCTTATAATATCCATCATGAACTTATGACCTAAACATTTGATTCAAATAAATTGTATACACACTTAAATTTTACTGAACATTTATTGAGTTGTAACTTAATCCTAGCCCTGAATAAGCCTTAATAAAATTAGCCACCTGCTCTCCAGCCACACAGATCACAAACAAAATTAAAAAAAAACTCCTGGTGAACGAGTAAAGATATTTTTTTACTGGATAAGAGAGCAAAGAAAATAATATTCCTCATTTAAATTTAATCTTTTTTAATGACTTCCGCAAATAATGATTAAAAATATCATATTAAGAATTAAAATGGTGACAAGTACAATATTTGGTATATTTAATACTAACACATAAAGTACAATAAGAATTATTCTGTGGTATATTTTTTATATCTACATCAATTAATATTGAGAATGTAAAACATTAATTTATTCAGTACATTCAATTGATTGCCAGGAATTAAATTAAATTCAGTATATAGCCAAACTAATATAGATAAGGGTAAAATTAAAATCTCAAAAGTTTTTTAATAGTTATGGTACAGAAGCCAGCACATCAAGCTACCCGAAACTGTCAAATTTTTCCTATCAACTTTGAACCATATGTTTCACTTTTCAGCGAGCAGTTGAAAATCTACTAAGGGAATTTTACAGATTGTAGTAGCTTGATGTGTTGGCGTCTGTACATACATAGTATATTGGATATATTTCTGGTTTTAAAAAATGAAGATCACAATAATCTTACATCTAACGGACATATAATGAGTTTTTACAAAAGGGTTAATAAAGCTACCATTATATCTTTAATTAAGGTGCCACATTATATAGAAATAATTATATCGATAAATTAGAGTTGAGCATTGAATTTTTGCAACGATACTATTAGGGAAGGTTCATATCTTGACGGAACATGTGTTGCGTATCATCGGTCGCGTAACGCCAGAACAGACAAATGTATAGAAAAACACTTGACCGTTCACAGTCAACCGTTGATACGTTAGTGCGGCTGATAATACGCTCGGCGTATTTTACGTCAGATATGAACCTTCCCTAAGTAGTAAAGTATCGACTGAATTTGATTTGTTCTTACCATTTGCTTATAAACGTAAAATATATTGTTTTAATATTGTGCGTTGATGTGTGTCGATTACATTACATATGTAAACCAAATGCATACGCTTTATTTATTGTCGAACATGTTAATAAAAAATGCTCCGCAATTTTTTTTTACTCTTACTCTAATCGTTACTTTGGCAACACTAAAGTCTAGAAACGCGCAAAAGATTTCATATTCTATTTTTAAAATATTTTTTTACCGCCATTTTAATTTCAAGTTGGCTTCATTGTTTTAACGTGCCAAAATGTTTTACTAAAGCTTAGCTTTTTTCTAGTGTGGCACCTTCAGAGCCTGCGCAAATGATCGATTGAACTGTTTCAACAACAAGAGATACAGGGTACAAAATACCAGTTCTTTAAGACTTCAATCATCTGCGCAGGAGTATCGAAAACATCTAAATATTTTTACAAATATATGTAACATATATATATGAGCTTTAGCTCAGTGTAATGACTAAAGCTCATGATCAGAGGTCAATCTGATAGAAATTTACATCATATAATAAAATATAAATACATGTAGGTCTAAAAATTGAGCTTCAAACAATTTATTGTCCCAAACTTAATGACACTATAAACTTTAAGGAAACTAAATAAAATAATGTCAGTATACATACATATATAAGGTCTATCAAAAACAGTGCACCATATTTTTACAGGTCATCTAGTACATGCTAAGGATCATGTTTACCACAAAAAGTTAAAAGACATTATGCGTAAGAACACAATTACAATTTGGTGAATATGATGATAAATTCAATAAAATATGTTATTGTTTTCATAGTTTTTTTGATGATAAACATGATCCTTAGCCTGTACTAGATGACCTGTAAAACTGGTGCACCATTTTTGTTAGATCTTGTATATACCTGCATTTTTCTTTGAAAGAGTTGAGTAACAAGAGATATAATATTTGAACATCTGTGATCAACGTTTTGGCAAACTACATTAGACATTACAGTTGTGCTATCAAACTGAAAATATTTAAATGCATACGCGGTTAAGCTATCTTAGAATGCAATATTAATAGCTACTGAAATGCGAGAAGTAGTCGATCACAGCTGTCTAAACAAATATCTCTAGACTTTTCTATTTTATTTTTTAATTCAGATATTTGAATCAAGCTCGAATGTTTTTTTTTAAGAATATCTTTTAGAATTCTTCCTTTCTCGAAATATGCTCAGCATTATTCAAGAGATCCTTTTAAAACCGCCTGGGTCGTATACGTACCATCATTCCTAAAGAGCATTTAATAAGTCACACGCATCAAGTCTATCTATTTGTTCTTATTTTTATTTAAATACAACGTTTCCATTCATTTTGCCATTTTTTTGTTTTTTTTTTTTTCTACTTACCTCGATTCCAAAAAAGTATTTAAATTATCGATATTAAGTTGTCCCAGTACAGAAAAAGCTAGTTACTGTATTTTTAAAAGTTAACTGAGATAGATCAAACTTTTCAAATAGTACTTAGTTCAAAGAAATGCAGTTTTTTCGTCAAAAAGAAACATAGTAACTAAATTGAAAGGAAATAGAAAAATGAAATGCATTATACTCTTCTACATTAACGAGCTTTCCCTGCACTTTTAAACGAAATAATAATATTTTTTATATCTTGCAACACATAAGAAGAAATTATTAGAGAATTGATATGCATCCAGGCTGTAGTATTGTAATGCGATTAACTAACATGGAAGAACATCTATTATGTAAATGGTAAATCTTAAGGAAGACTAGTTCAGTCGGGATATAGAAGATTGGCCTCCCTGCCACATCGCTCCTGAAAATATGTTATTTTCATAAGTATATTTTATTATAAAGTTCGATAGATGGTCCACCGGCTTACCTACCTACCATCATCATTTACCTACCTAATTATTTATGAATTGTTTTCATTCGAGAATATTTTATAACGAATCATTAATTGTTAAATCAATTAATGTGAAATTTTGTCCAGATAGTTTCTTTTGAAAGCACATATCCTTCGATTGCGAAAACCAAAACTATGAAATAATTGCAAAACTAAAATACAACTAAACAAAATTTATAATTACAATGTCCTCCTAGGAAACATGATCTTGACTAAAAATATTTTTAGTGTGATCAGCTATGAAATTTATTAACAAGTTTTCATTCGTCGTAAGAGAATGAAAAAAATACTTTTTGATAGCCTATCAAAGGAAGTCGTCTTCTATAAAACTACCCACTTAGATATTGATAGTGTGATCAGCTATGAAATTTATTAACAAGTTTTCATTCGTCGTAAGAGAATGAAAAAAATACTTTTTGATAGCCTATCAAAGGAAGTCGTCTTCTATAAAACTACCCACTTAGATATTGATAGTGTGATCAGCTATGAAATTTATTAACAAGTTTTCATTCGTCGTAAGAGAATGAAAAAAATACTTTTTGATAGCCTATCAAAGGAAGTCGTCTTCTATAAAACTACCCACTTAGATATGTGTATACCTGATGTTCGCTGATGAGGTAGACAGGCAGCGACTCGGTGCAGAACTCGCAGGGTATGACCGGCTCGTCGTAGGGCTGTGCGGCCGCCGCCCCCGCGGGCGACGCGCTGCGCGGCCGCAGCTGCGCCAGGTCCGGCCGGCAACCCGTCTGCAACACCACATACGTTCGAGCGGGGCTCGCGCATCTCATTTATCTAGTTGGAAAGAATCTGAGGAATGAGGTTAGTGTTATAATAGCCGACTTCTTAGCACCAAAGAGTATACAATATACTACGTAAGAAGAGACGGGACTCCGAACAAAAAAAATTACTTATGAAACGTCAAAGTTTAGGCTTGCCAGAATAGCCAACTTAACGACTTTCTCAGTCAGGGCTACCAACATATAATTAAAACCATAGTGTTGTGCAGTCTGCAGGAACTATCGATATCGATAGTAGAACCTACAAACCCAACAAAAAGGAAAATTTATTACCGTCGCGAAACCGTCAATGACCATGCCGATGTCATTGACGGTTTCACGACGCCGACGGGCAATCTAGTTTAAAATAAAATAAACATGTACAAATAAATATTTTACTTGATCCAAAGTATATGTTGAATTAAAAAAAAAGATTGACATAAAATGTAAGTACAACAAAATTATATACAGGGTGTAACGGAAAGGGGGTATACATCCGAAGGGAGGTCAATGTACTCGTAAAACTAAACAACTTTCAACAGAAAAAAAATACGAAATTCGATAAAAACATATTGGACGTTTCATAGAAAATTTGAACTTGTCGCCTAAATATTGTATGGAGAGTCGCAATATTAATAGAAAAGTAGCATAGAAGCAAGCCTTATTGATGGAATAGCTGACTTTTTGAGCTGTGTCCTTTTTTTCTTGAAAACATTGTCTTTAAAATACTTTCCACAGATAAATTTTAATTCGTGGAGTTTTTCAATGGGCAAATAAGCTAGATCCTCTTTTCCTACCATTTTCATCCATTCTTTACACCTGAAAGAAAAATTTCGACAATGATTAGTATACTGTGTCCCAACACTATTTCCCCGATTCAAAGTTTTAACGACTTATTTGTTAAACTAAAAATATGTTTTATGATTGAAGATGCAAATATAACTCTGTTATATTACGAAATTTCTACTTACCTCAATTCATCTAGTGGAAATCTAGCCATAAAAAAAGCGTTTTTTGCCATTTTGCGCTCCGATCTTAAACCACATATTTCACATTTCCTGTACGTCATTTACCGTAATAAATTCTCCTGGATACCACGAACTTCATGAAATAATGGTTTTAGACACCTTTAGAGTCCAACAAGTAGTGATTGCATTTATTTCGCCTTAAAAACCGGTACCGCTGATAACAGCAGTTCGATAACAGGGATGTCAGTGACAGTGAGAGAGTGACGAACAGGGGGAGGAAGCGAGACAAATATAGTCACCATTAAAATTCTACTATTTGTCATACATTGTTTTTTTTCTATGGAGTTGCGACAGACTGCTTAGCACCTTCATCGATGACTTCTCAATTTTTTTTTTTTCGGAAAATGAATTTTATGAACTTGCAAAGGTGCTGACAAGCCGGTCATTAGTTAAGTAAGGAGTATTTTATTAGATTGTGTTAGAAATAAGGAGAATTAGAGAGAACAATGAAGTAGAAAATTACTGGAAGATCAAAACCTCTGGTTTTAGACAATAAATATTTTCACAAAACTATCCATTGCGGCGACTAAAGATAAGCACTGAGCGGATACACAAAGTAAGATAATTTGTGAAATTATAAATGTGCGATCTTCGGTATAACCAAATCCATTTTGAAACAATAACTTCCACTAAAAAGTTAAATTATTTGCGACTTTTTATCTTGGTTACAGCTAAAAATAAAACAATTTGCATTAGAAATCTTGCTTGTATTGAATGCAGCCTTAACTATAACTTATTATAATGTTCAAGGCATTGAATTCCAGCCGTCAATATAAGCTAAATATATAAAATAAAACAACGTTACCTGGTGCTGCACAAGGTTATGCGCAGGTATGAGTGAGTTGCAGAACTCGCACGGCAGCCGCACGTCGTCGTTAGCGGGGGACGCGCGACCCGAACGATTGCCGCGTTCGTTCCTATAAGTTAGAATTAACTGTTCGTCGTTATTCTTAAAAAAAAAAACTTTACAAAACAAACAAATACGGATAATCATATGTATGGTTTACAATTGCAAAAAGAAATAGAATTTAGTTTTTAATAAAGAAGCGCAAACTATATAAGTTACAGTAACATGACTGGACTGAGCCAGTTTGCGCAACATGTGCTATTGGTTGCTCAAAATGTGCTATGGTTTGCGCAACATGTACTGCAGTTTGCGCAAAATGTGCTATGGTTTGCGCAACATGTACTGCAGTTTGCGCAAAATGTGCTATAGTTTGCGCAGGTTGCGCAAAGGTTGTGCGTATCATGATGAACACCATTGTGGAATTCAACTAACTCACCCGTTGTTATTATTATTGTTGTTTTGACTCGCGGTGACGCTAGGATTTGAATGGTACGGAGCCGTCACCTGGAACACGTAAACGTATATTTTTTATTTAAAGCTGCGCGTCCCGAGAATAAAAGGAGGATATAAACTGCAGCACAGCCAAGCTTCGTCAAAATCCATCCAGTTTTATAATGAAAGAGAACTTTAATTACTTGGTAAATATCATTTATGTAACGAAAAATAAACCCTATACTTAATACTGTATATGGTTCACTCTGAAACAGCAAAGGCCATTATGCACACAAGCTTGTAGGGAACCAAGGCCTGTTATATAAAGCGTTTACCTCATTCAGTCCCCTGCGCAGCTCTCTCAACGAAGACTTGATCTCACTGAACCTATCCCCACTCTCCCTCCTCACATCGGCCTCCCCATTATTCCGTCTCCCGTCCTCCTCTTTCCTCAGCTGCATCTCATTGAATCTCTCTAGAAACTCCTGAGGGGTCATCGGCTTCAAGTTCTGGAACTCTTGCCGTCTTCTTTCAGGGTCTTCATTAGAACCATGACCAAGAACATAACTTTGGCTAGTTTGGACCTCTGGACTTTTGCTTAAACGACTTTGGAGACGGCTTTTGTAGTCTATGTGGGATTCTGGGTTTTGGAGGGCATCCATTTTTCGCAATTTTTCGAGTTTCGCTGCTGGGTTCAGTACTGGTGGTAGACCTGGAATGAAATAGCAGGTTCTATGTTTTGTGATTTTGGCCTAGTACTTTTCGCGTGTTCTGAACCTAACCGGTGGGGTTGCAAGCAAATTGAAAAAAATAACCGCCCGCTAGGATATGCCTACGCAGTAGCCAGTACTGTCTTTTCCAATATAATCATCCCACCATTGGTTCTCGTTATCCCCCAAAACTGCTTGGAATTTTAATTTCAACTGTAGCGCTTCGTATCCTCATTCTACTTACCGACAGACAAGTTATAGGCTGTCTGTTCCTGCCGCTGCTGTTCCTCTCGCTGCCGGCGCTGCTCGGCGCTGTAGTAGGGCAGGTCGCGGCGAGGGTTCGCAGGGGGCGAGCGGCTCGGCGGCTTCGGCGCTGGACGCTTCTTTACGGCACCACGGGAAATACTCCTGGAAATAATTATTTAATTAGATTGATTTTTTTTTGCATTCGGAAAATATATCCAAAAAAGGAAAAAAAAACAGCCTTTCGAGGCAATCCAAATATATAAAACCTATTATTAATCCTTTACAGAAAACATACTGAGGATGCCTGGAACAAGCGTGGTCATTGGACATACCTCTCTGTATGAGAACACTGAACAGGCCTTTTACCAGCAGTGGGATTAAATAGACGAAGAATGAAGTTTTTGCAACAAGACAATAAAATCCTGTTTCAGTCCCAATAAGACAATAAAATCCCTTAAAATACGAGAGAAGACACACAACAATTCTAGTCTATAGATACGGCAATACTCACAAATCCTTCTCAGATTTATTTGTAGTCTCCATGTTGGTGTTGATCTGCGGCTGATCATTGTTCCTCTTCACCGGTGCCTTGGTGCCGTTGGTCTGGGGTGCTCGCCAGTCGGACGCTCCTTCTCCGGCCAGGGATGAGGATGATGAACTGGAACTGCCGCTACTGATGTACCTTTAAAAATTAGAAAAAGTACAGCTTTATAAAATATTATCTATCTTTATTATACAAACAAAATACTCTTACAGGAAGCGGATTACTTCGGCAGGTCAGCCATCTAATTTTCGCAATCAACTTTGAACCATATACTTCAGCGATAAAGTTGAAAATCTATTAAAGAAATTTGTCAAATTGTAGTAGCTTGATGTGCTAGCATCTGTACATACATAGGCTCGTAAACACATTACCCTCCTTTACGTGGCGCAGTCGGTTAAAATAATTGATGAATATAAAGTAAATGAAACCCCGATATCATCAACTTACCTCATTTCAGTCCTAGGCCGATCAGCTAAGTTAACGTTCTTCAAGCCATTGGTTCTGTTAACGTTAGACGTGGTAGGTCGGGAGAAACCGTTGCTGGTCGACGGCATGTTGGTGTTGCCAACGTAAGCGCTCGTCGTTTTCGTGGTCAGCGGCTTCGCGGGACTTTTTGGAGTATCCTTCTTTATTACCGGGGGCGGGTCTGAAATCATTATTGGCACGTCGAAAATGGGTACAACACTGTACATACCGTACAGTGTTGTACTCATTTTCACCCAGCAGCTTGAGCGATAAATTTGAAAATATAATTACTATTAAGGAAATTTGACGGATTGTAGTGGCTTGATATGTCTTTATATGTTCAAAAGATAATTTATTTACATTCCTTATTTTTAACTTGATCTTGCCATCTCTGTAACATTTTTGAGAATTGAGAATAACTGCGGAAATAAAAGACAGTCCTCAAGAAGCCTCAAGGGTCCTCCCATAGCTGCCGGGGCTGCTGGTTGTTCGCCAGATTTACTGTGGCCCAGGCACACAAAGAATTCCAGACGGAACATAGTGGATTTTATTCAGTAAGAGTCTGCCACATAAAATGGCCTTACTATTGTATTTTGGCGCATTGAATATGTGTAGGATACACACCCTTGCGAAACGCTACTTTGGAAATTTGCCCCTCTGCGACAAATCAATAGACATTGAAATATTTATACAGCAAGATGTTAAGAGAAGCTTACCATCGTCCAGCCGAATGAATCCATGGTTTGACTCGATGTGGAGATGGCGATACTTGATCATGACCCACTCGCGGCACTCAGGGCACTGCTCTGTGCGCACCCCGCAGTAGTTCTCGTGCGCGGGTAGATCGCGCCGCGGTAGTTCCAGCTCGCAGTACCTTGGGAAAACGGAGGTAGAAGATAGCGTCTCTACTACGTGGTAAGTTAAAAAATATCGCAACATTAGATTGCACTAACCAACTCGAAATCAAACCTCAAATCTTTGTTTCTCGTGTAGCTAGAGTACCTACAGTCCTAGACTACAATTCGCGAACTGCGCTATAAAATAATGACCCTAACATATTTTTTGCGGAATGTTTGTCGTCACGGGACAGTCTGGGAGCCAGGGTCAAGACAGGTTGCGGAGGGAGGCCATATGTGATGTGACCCATACCACTTATGGGCCACTTCGCATACTTATGCTCGGAATTTAGTTACGCCATTGAGTTTCATTTATTTTTTTATTTATAAGCATACTACCTGCAGTGGTTAATTCAATGTAAGCAATTAAGCGATAAGATCTTCCGTGAACTAACGGTAAAGATCGTGTCAAGTACTTACTATAACCAATTGTTACTAAGTTAGTTTTAACATACAAACTTATGAGTTCGCTTTTATACCTTATAGTTGGCATCAACGTTAGACAATCTACCTCGTTCATCGTGAACCTTCAACTAACCTGCATGTCTTGATGGTATGTGCGCAGGAGTCGCGGATGTGGTCCTCCAAATCTGTACCGCATACTTGCTCGCCGCATTTCTTGCAAGGTACTGATGATAAACACATAATTACGTAAATACGTAAAGCGGGATAATAAATGACCTATCTCCTATAGGTTATGAGGTTTTGGAAAAAGCGCTAATTTTGGAATTATGATTGCTAGGACCAGGTGTATAACGTGTGTATGCTTGACATAATAAAATTCAAAGCAAAGAACATTCGTTTTTCAAAAATTCTGTAATGGCAACATCACTCGGCACTTGCGAACTTTTTTTTCCTTTTACGCATGGGATCTGCGTCATCTGCGTAATTTTATGTGGTAGCCCATGGGGGTCATGGGGTGCTGGGCCACCCTCTATTGTAATTATAGAATAATTATATTTTGTACTTCTTATAAATCGGTCTTTTAAACTCTATATACTAGTGCAAACAAGCTAAATCCTTTGTTCCGATCACCGCAAATAGCTCGAAGGTGTTGCCAAACGCAAGACAGATTCATGCGCATATTACTAATCTAAATAATTACAACAGTAAATCATCTGTTTTGATTACGTTATGATTAATAGTTATATTGTACAACTACTGAATTTACTACTTAGATAAGTGTTTATTACTTTCAGTGGAACTATACTACACAGAATTGATGATGATGATGGCATAGTCCAGACCGATTGTGGGCTACGGCGGCCGTTCTCTCTAAGGAGACCAGCCAGCTGCGCAGACATATTATAGTGCACTAGCATTTATTTGCGCAGAGGTGCATTCTCTATTGACTCACTCTCATATTCAGATAAGACGGCAATCCTACACGCTGAGAGAATAGGCGGAGGACCGAGACGTTTACGTGCTCTCCGATGCACGGGTGTAAGAATCACCAACTTCCAGACTCCGTGCTGCTTTATGAAAGTTTATGCGATTACTAGACCAACGAGGTAGTCAAAATCGCATTGCTATAGACACAATATCTATTTAAAACCCTGTGATACCGAAGACGATGATTAAGAAAACTATTAAAAACATTTAAACATCTGCTAATATTGTCCGACACATCATCAGTGATGGGGACAGAATGACGATGCGTCGCGACTGCATCCTCGCTGACGTCTAGACGTCTACATAATAATTTGATGCGTCTTATTTATTTACGTAAGTAAAGCGTACGTGTTTACGCGAAGTTTTCAAAAGAGAACTTTTACGTAAGTGCTTCTTAAATAAAGTCTGCTTTCTCGATCTTTTTGAGGTTCTGGCAATTTAATTTTGCAGGGAATGAAGTTTGCGACACAGTGACTAGACCTGACTAGACTGATGAGTGGAAGAATTCTACGACTTATAGTCTAAAAAAGATTTTTTAAATTATTATTTATGCAGGTGAAAAAATTCAGTTCCTAATTTGAATACCCTTCTTTGTGTGATTTCCTTTATTCATATAGGTATGCGCCACCACATCAAGCTACTACAATCTGTCAAATTTCCTTAATATATTTTCAACTTTATCGCTAAAGCATAGGATTCTAAGTGAAATGGGAAAATTTGACATTTTCGGGTAGCTTGATGTGCTGGCTTGATGGTCTGTACTTAATTCATAAAAGACGCAAACTTATGTAGATTTAAGATAATCTTCTTTGTTATAAGACAATAACTTACGTAATTTATGCAGTTTCTCATGATGTTCTTTGAGCTCTGCATAGGGCACCGGCTCCTTGCAAACGGGGCACACTTTGATGTTGCGTGCGCAATGCACGTTGTGGATCGTGAAGTTCACCGTCGGGATCTCGCGCTTACTGTGGATAAAAGTACGTAATATGTAGTAAGCATGCACAAGCCTACAACTTAGATGGGTTCCGAAACCTATAAATGAACAGATCTCATCACATCAAGCTACTAACAATCTATCAAAGTTCCTTAATAGATCTTAAACTTTATTGTTCAAGCATATGGTTAAAAGTTTATTGGGAAAATTTGACAGTTTCGGGTCTTGATGTGCTGGCGTCAGCACTTCGCAGAATTCAGGCAACATCTTTGATTTCATTAGAGACATCTCGACCACTCGCGCGTCTCTTCTCTTGTAAATAAGCAATGAAGTCTGATTATTTGAACTCCGTTTGTTACCAAGTCCTACAGAAACTAGGCTACTATACCAAAATAAAACATTGATCTTCCTATAAGGTCGAACGCCAATCCAATTACGTAAGTATTGGGTCAGGATTTCGTGCGACAACGGATGCAAATAGCAGAAAGAAAGAAATAGGCTAAGTTTCAAAGACCAGTCGGGTGGTAGTGGAAACTGGGCCTTTATGATTGATCCGACAAGGATCTTCGAACGATTTGCGGGAGATTTGATTGAGAAGAGTTGTTAGGAACCCTCTTTTTCCTTCTGCTTTTTTTCGTGGGAAATCATCAAATGACGGTGCAGCTTCTACCGTTGAGGGTGCAGCTGGAGGGAGTGTCAGACTCTCACTGACAAAAACCCACTACCACGTGTGCCACGGCCACGGTAACTCTTACGAACACCCCGCAGCCCAGGCAGACCTTTGCCATAGGGAGAGAGTTCAAGGAGCGCGTGGAGTTGTCTATTTGTGAATGAATATTAAATTAAATATGAATAATTTATGTATGTACATAATATATAAAATTTTCCTAAGAAAAAAAATCGTAATTTCTTAGTAGGCACCTTAATTTTCGAGATATAATATCACGATGGCGAGTCGTTTATGCGCTTAGCGGTTTTTTTTATTATTTAAACTTGAACATACTTAAGTTTAATTTTTTAATATACCTATGGCATTGGTCTAAGGTGAATAAGCGAGGAGTACCTAATTCGAAAAAAAGTGGGTACATAGAATATACGTAACTACGAGTAGGTCCGAATCAAAGCGTATACAGTTATCAGGTTCTAGGAAAAGCTTTGTAAGCAATCAGGGATCAGAGTACCGGCCAGTTCCCGGTATGCAACCCCAGCAGTCCATAATTGATTTTTTAGCTTGTAATATAGGTCGCCCAGGTCAAAATAGGTCACAAAGATCATTGACCCTTAAGTTTTATATAAAAAATATGTATTTTATTACAAACATAGCTGTAATAATCATCTGTATTTTACGTCGATTTAGAACCTACAAGATTTCCCTGGAGTCTAAACGCACACAATGAGTGTAAGGAAGTTTTTCAAAACAATAATTTCGATGTAAGGTAAACAACAAGCGATCTCAGGACAGCTGCGATGTTCGCAATGCTCCAAATAATCTAAAAATAGCCGGCTAACGTGTGTACTCTAAAATAGAACTAATATTGACAACATAGCACGCATAATGAACATTAAACTTACCAATTCTCACACAGTTTTGTTTCGACGTCTTCCATTTTACTATTCATCATTTATTTTATTTATATTTAGACTTGCTTACGCACTGTTTCAATTGCAATTTAACCTATTTCACCATTTATCGTGGTTATACTTTAATTTCGCACTTCAAAGACGGTAGTCAGAAGTCAACTGTAAAATTTAAGGTATTTATTAAATTACCTTATCTACTGATACGAAATAAAAACATTTTGTGAACACTTTTCGGTGAATCCCGTAACCACAGACTATATTATTTTATTTATTGATAGATCAACTAAATTGAGCTAAATTCACGTCTATGTTTGACATAACTGACAGAGACAGATGATTAAGACAGTAGTGATGTCCAATCAAAAAATACATTCACTTCGCCATCAGAAGAATGAGATACTTTGTACGATTGTTTTGGCCCAAAATTAATCTAATATTTACATGCTTCCAACGCAAAATAAAAACGCATATACGTATTTTTGTGCTTCTGTACTAGTCTATGGAAGCACACACATCTTTTGAATAAACTCAATGAAATTAAACGAACATCAATAATTTTGAATGTAGCGATAGGCAACAAAGCCTGGCTTCTCTTCACATTTAATGCCATTAAGCAGGATAATCTTACTTGCCACTCTGGGCAATACTGATGCAGTAGACGCCTGGAAAATCTGAATACCGATCCACCGGTCAACTCATACTTCTAGATACACTGGAACAAGACGATTTGCATCATAAAATGTATTTTTCAAACATTATTTGCTTCCTTTCGTTTGCAATAAATAAAAATAGAATCTAGTACAGACCCCAGCACCCAGCACACAAGCTACTACATTCTGTCAAATTTCTTTCATAGATTTTCAACTTTTTTGCTGAACCATACGTTCAAAGTTGATTAGGAGAATTTGTCAGTTTCGAGTAGCTGGATGTGCTGGCGTCTGTACAATGATGACAAAATGACATGAATTTACTAAATCTGTGGGTGTAGTACAGAATAAAATGAAATCCCAAATATTTTAGTAATGCTTTATTTACTTAAAACAACGACAAAAATAATAAACCTTGCATGGACAAAATTACTAAAAAGGAATACTAGTCTACTTATACGCGAACTATTTCAATAAAACTTAGGAACATAGAGGAAGATCTCAATGGATAACTACTAGAGGAAGATCCCAGCGCCGCCTAACCTCACTATTTTCTCGCTAATGAAATCTATGCTATAAGATGGTGCTGCTGCTTCAAATCAATTACCTAATACTCAGTATATTTCAATATCATTAAGCCATAAACTTATGAGATATCTGTCACAATACAAATCTTTTTATTGTTATGAATTCAACTAATACTTGTCAATTGGCTGTCGGTACGAATGAGCAAGTAAGCATACACTCAACATCCAAACACTCTATCTTATGGAATAGGTTTCAGTACTGAGAACGTAAGTGACATTTGACGGCACTGGGATCTTTGTCCATATTATCCACACATTGATTATTATTTTCATAGTTACTATAGTTAATTGAATAACATTATATCACACATAGCAGTAAAACTAGAACTTAACTATAAGGTTTGAGAGTTCTATAGCTACTCGACACATTTACAAGGTAGAAAATGTTTCAGAAAAACTGAACATGCTGTTTGATTGTATCTCTTGATAAAATTGTATTAATTGACCTGTGTTTACCATGAATTGCTTAGCCTATGACTTACTAGCAGATTCATTTTGGTTCAAATATCAAAACTTTATCATTTGTAACAAAAAAGTCTTGTACAAAAATTGGACAGTCAGCAACAGCTATAGAACTCTACATTTTATTTATATTCCCCACGCACACAACCCACGCAGTATCGCGTGACGCACATTCAAAATTACTTTGAAAATATAGTTTTATTTCGCTGCTTGATACTCTTTACAAGTATGAATTATAATTTAAGACAGCTTACTCACAATACCATGTCATGGCTATTTACAATTTCTCAATTCATTTATCTATTTATATAATTTCAATGCCAGATTGCGCTATAATTATTTCAATTAATTTTATGGACATTTTATTTTCTTGTATATAATTTACCATTTTTGTGTTAAAGCTATGGTAAAAATATGATAATGATGCAGGTATTCCAAGTCCGAGATACTGGCTACAATCTATTGATCCGGATCCATTGTTACATGGATCGTGGAACCTCCAAACATGTATAATTAGCTTATCTACTTGTTGTAGTCGCTCTAGACTCTAGCTAGTGCACGTCCAGTACCCTAAATACTTTACAAACTACACCATATCTATAACATACATCGTCGTAACCAATTCCTCCAGCCACATACATAGATTTTAAACAATCATAAGATCAGCATTCAACGTTTACTGTTGAGCTTTCTATATAATGCAATAAAGGCAAGACGCAGTATCAGTGACTGTTATTTCATAAATTTATTCCGGGATATAACAACTTAGCAAAGCTGTTTTGATTGTTGACTTGCTCTATCTGTCAATCAAGTAATTAAAACACCTTTTTCCGTGTGTTTCATGTACACTGCTTGCTCGCCTGCCCGCAGTTCACAATGACGTCACATCTGTACACTACACTGCACTAGTACTGTCCTCGCTGGAAGCCCAGTCCCACACCGCGCATCGTATGTGTGGTAGCTCTGGCGACCTCGTACTGCGCTTGCATCGCTTGGAAGAGCTCTTCTTGCTTTTTGATGGGGTCCACCGCTTTTTCTGGTGTCTCATTCTTGACAGCAGCTGTAGCAATGAAGGAAACAAATGTTTAATGAATTTTTATCATCTCAGATATTTTTCCGATGTATAGAAAAGAGTTAAGTCAATGCCCTAAGTAACAAATCCCAGTTAAAGTCTCTCTGTAAATTATTTTAAAGTTTACTGTCTGTTTAGAGCAGTCTCTAACAGTCCAGATACTAAGTTTTTTTTTTATTATCATGCGTGTTTGCTTATGCAAAGCTATGATGGTGTTACATAAGGCGTTAGATTGTTACATAAGATTTCTTTGTGTACTCACCAGGTTCTTTGATGCCCATAAGCCTCATGAACTTGGACACCTGTTTGCCGTCCGAGTCCTGTGCGAACCGCGTGCCGCTCCACTTGGCCGCCTCCTCAGCTTCCGACTTGTTCTTGTTAGACCACAGTAATTTGCGCTTTTGTACCTGCAAACATCGACAGTTTTTACCATCTCTTTTTCACAAACTGACAATAGCCACTAAATCGTAAATATCAAGAATTTGAAATCTTTGAGAGATTGTTAAGGGGGTGTTATGTTAGAATAAGAATCCGCTTTAGATAGATGAACATCATAGACTCCTGAGGCAAAAGTGACGGCTACACTAGTGTGAGAGAAGAAAAATGATGATTACAAAGAAAAACATTAAAATTGTACAGATGCCAGCACATCAAGCTACCCGAAACTGACAAATTTTCCCAACCAACTTTGAACTTTATGCTTCAGCGATAAGGTTGAAAATCCATTGAGGAACTTTGACAGATTGTTGTAGCCTGGTTTGCTGGCGTCTGTACATGTATATGGTATTGCCATAACAAACCTGGTCCATAATCTTATTAGCATTGACAGCAGTGGGGTTGTAGTAGGAGGGCAGGTGCGAGCCCTGCGCCGGCACCTCGCTCGCCGCCGCGCGCAGCTGTTGGGCCGTGGCCATCGAGCCGTCCGGCGTCTTGATTTGAAGACCTAGTATAGAGAAGAACTTGGATAATTTTTATCATTATATATTATTAACATACATGTCAGTTTTTTTTTCTGCTTAATCTCAGCAGATTAGATTGTCATTTAGAGTGTATTACATAATGACCAAATATTCAAATCCTAAATAGACTTCCGCTTTTAATGAAAGTTGGAAGTTTTAATAGTATTCGGATCATCCGCTACGTAAGGTAAGCAGTAAAGGTGCAGTAAAGGTACACTAAAGTTGAATATTTTTATTCTAAAACTGGTATTTTTACGTTTTGTAATGAAAGATCTTTATTCGCAGAGACATGGTAAATACTAAAGGTGGTAAACAGATATAAGTAGCTATAATTCTTATAAAGAATAAACTCATTGCTTACCCATCTTCTCCATAACTTCCAGCTTCTTGTTGACCTTATAAGACGAGGGTCTATAGTCACCCGAGGGTGGCGAGCCGCGGCGCTCGGCGTGCGGGTACTGCGCGCCGCGGGACTTCGAGCGCGAGCGGGACCGTCGCTCGTGACGGTGGCTTGATGATCTCCCACTACGATAACAGATATATGTATATTATACTAGCTGTTCCCCACGAATTCTCCCGCTGCCCGAGGGCAAAAAGTAACCTGTTCTGTATAAGACTCTTGACATAGTCTAGAGTCCGAGAAAGGAAAAATATTAAATCAGTTCAGTAGTTTTGGCGTTAAAGCGTGACAGACAGACAGACTTACTCTAGCAATTACAATATTAGTTAGTAGTAAGGATTTTGTTGCTTTACCTACATAATGTTTATGTCATTCCATAAGTTAAAATATGTTTTAATTCCTTCTTGAATGAAATAATTATGTTAATGTTCACAGTGCAAAGCTTCTCAATAAGAACCTTAAAATCAAAATATAGAAGCCGGCGATTGAGTGAAGCTATAAATATATTAAAAATGGTTACCTGATCTCTTCTGATCGTCTGCCGTGGCGGTCTCGGTCACGTTCGCGTTCTCTGTCCCTCTCCTTATCACGTCGCTCGCGGTCAACGAATCTGGATATTTTTGATAGTTATAAATCGATGAAAAAACCTAGTTTCCTTCGTCAGGATGTAGGGAAAACAGACCGAAGTTAGGATATTATAGTAATTTGTTGATGGCCATGAAATTTCATACAATGAAGATATAGTATGTAATGCTGAACAGCTGTACTCTTGGTAACTAGTACTATTTGGCATAAACACAGACTAACTTTAATTTTGATTGCTTTATATGCAGGTTGCTGATAAGTTCCAGATAGTTTATCTGGCTGATAATTTCATACAAATTCTGTTCCATTTTTTAATTTATCTTGTAGATAGTAGTTATCCGTACATGTGAAACTGGCCCTTATTTTTTCTTTTTAATAGAGAATCATGCTAATTAAACAAGATATAATTTATGCATACTGTACCTAGGAGACACAGCATCTCTAGCATCATGCGACCTCCTGTCCCCGGGAGGCGGGCCGTCACCGCTGAAGGGCTTGAGGTCCATCAACGCGGGCACCTTCTCGCGGTCATCGGGGCGGTCACCCAGTAGGCCTCGGCGAACTCCATCGTGCGCGCGTCCTCGGTCGCGGTCACGCTCACGGTCTGATCTATGGTGCGAAAATTTATATATAAAAAATACACGTCATGTGTAATAGTTTCTAGTGCTAGCGGTAGTGTTTACCCGCTTGCCGGGGCAACTAATTCATGCACCCGGATGAGATTAGAGCTTATAGCCTTCCTCGATAAATGCATTGCCTAACACTGAAAGATTTTTGAAAGCAGTGCTGACTTTGAACAACTTCCAAATCGTAAAATTTTAAAAAAAAAAAACAATGTTTTTTAAGTACATTCATGTTTATCCGACAGTTCTTTATATGTATACAGTATCCGTTTCAAAAATCATTTATTGAAATAAGGCTAATACATCAGCACTTTTCGGATGTCAAAACAAAAGACTGCCTCCAAAACGCCCACCTGACGGGTGCTGCTTATACGGGATATGTTTTTGCTGGGAAGAAGTGGCGCAACAGTCTCTCCACGTTTATAATACGCTACCTGTATCTATCATCTCTGCGCGGTGAACGCCTATCGGAACGGTCTCTGTCGCTGCGAGCGCGGGCGGGCGACTCGCGACGTCTGTCACGGCGATCCAACTCGCGGTCACCGCGGTCACTGCGGTCGCCGCGTTCACGATCGCGTTCGCGATCGCGGTCACGTTCACGACTGTCATCTGGTAATAAAGAAAAAAAAATGTTGCTGAAGATAACTAGGATAAAGACAAGTATTGGGGTTAGTTATCTAACTAAATCATTACGAAAAATATTTGTTATATAAGACTAATCACGGTGAAAATTTTTATGAATTAAATGATAAATGATATTATTATTTTGCAAATAATCAACACTTTTACATGTCAATACATTTTTAATTTTCAAAACGAGATGAAGTCGGCATTTTCTAACTACCTTGAGAAGCAACCCCGAAACAAACTCAAGGGTCATAGTCTGTTTTAAAATCCAGACATAGAATTTACTTATATACTAATAAGTATGTTATGAGCAATGAACTGCAGAACCGAATGTGTGGGCTTCATTGTAACTTGGCATCTAAAGTGATACCTAAGAAGACTATCTACAGAGTGCATCTTTAGCCCATTATTGTTAGTTAATTGAAAAAGTGATTATAACTGTATTTACATTAAGACCTACATTATTAAATAGGTAAAACTTTCATCATGGCAAGTGATAAGCATTCTGAATGTAGAGAAAGAATCAAATTAGTTAATTTACTAATGAATTTTCAATAAGCATTGTACAATATACAAATTGACATACTAGATCTGCGTTCATCTCTGGAATACTGTGGAGGGGGCGTGGGCTCCGCCTGCGGCAACTCGGGCTCCGATTCAGCGTCCTGCGAATCCTGCGACAATACACACCACACATAAACATACAAATTTCACCAAAATTTAAGATAAGGCTGAAAATGTTTAACACTTTGACATGTTTTCTATTACAATATTGAGTATTGTTTTCAATTTAAAACAATCAGAAATTGAATTGCATTTCTTGTATTTCAATAGTTTTATTTTTATTGCTAGTGATAAGGAACTTATATTTCTTCTTGTATTTTTTACCTTTCTTGTTTCCAATCTAATAATAATATTGAAGATAATTAATTAAAACTGGATATATTTCTTAATTCAATATTTTATGGTGGACAATTGGCAATTTGTCCACTCTTTTAAATGTCAATAGTTTGACCAAGCAAGTACAGTGAGATCCAGCATAGACCCCTGTTATCTATGAGTCACACAAATATAAAATTAAGAGCTCAACCTTTATCCATACTTAGTTTTAGCAACTAGGTAAATTAAGCATCCACAGCATTGGATATTTTTTCTAATAGTAATTAAACAGCAGTATACTTTAACCAAATAATGTCCAAACATGTTTGAACAAAGACATTGTACCATGTAGCTTACAGTAGTTTCGGCTGCCCTCTGAGAAAAATTTGGTTAATAATATAAGCAATAACACATTGTTCTGTAGGTACATGGAGGATGCTCACATCCTGATAGAAATTAGGGACTATAAACAAGATAATTTAAATGTTGTCATGGCAACAACGGCATGTTATGATAAACATTTCTTCAGACTTGGCTACAACCAATGATTGTAGCTCATTTGTTATAGATTTTTTCCTGCTTATGCAATCAAAATGTATTGTTGACAACCTGTACTATTATTTTATTGATCAGATAATCTATTGTTTTCATTTATTCTTATGATATTCCAAGTGTAAACAAGGATTGCTTTTACTTAAATAAGTCTTGCAGATAAGATTAGATATAAGCTAGTGTTATTGTTACCACAGACTCAAGAATGAAGGAAAATCATAATAATCTTCATTCAATCAAAATAAGTAGAGTCAAATCCTCACAAAGTAATGTTAAGATAGCAGGAAAAAAATACAAATAAAAAGGAAGAATTCAAAGGAAAATAGATAATAATCATTTACATATTTCAGTACATAAATTTCGTCGTCATTTTACTGCTTCTGAATTATTATTAAACATGTATTTTGAATAATATTGTCTATTAAGTTCACTGGCTATCAAAATTTTTGTTTAACCATAAACAAAAATATGGAACTGAGTTAATTATGATGGCAAAGAGTTTGCATTATCTTATAGCTATGTACTCACGTGAGCCTGAAGTTAAAGGGTCGCAGTGTGCACGGACTCGGGTCGGTCATCTTGAAGCCTCGGCACGTACTCAAGGGGTATTTGACTTTTGTTTTGTGTCAATTTACAAATGGGTAACATATAAAATAATAAAAGTGTTAATATCATCGTTGAAAACAGCATTATGCAAAGTGTCTTTTTTTATTGACTCTATTATCATGTATTACTCTATTATGATAGCATTTAGTTACAAATACGAGAATTTGAGATTATTTTTAATGCTGCGAAGGATAGCGGCCTGAAGCCTGAATATAAATGAAGAATATACTACTTAGTTATCAATATATCTATAGCTTAGCTTCATCACATATACAAGGAAAGTGATAGCAGTGAGTGGCAGTAAGCCCTGGAGTCAGCCACTAGTGTAGCTGACTGGGCTGTCACTATATTGGCATATGTGCTGGTAGTAGACGTACATAGGCGACAATTACCTCGCTCATGTCCATGTTGACGTCATCGTAGTTGGTGTCGTCGTCTCTGCGGCGGCCTCCAGCGCCACCCGCACCCACCTATAATATCATTCTATTGTCAAGCAGAGAACGTAGATTAATATCCATGATTCTCGTAAAAAATGCATTAAAACATACGGGATAAGTCACTCAATTCAAGCAAACAGTTAAAAATGTTACATTATGTGCAAAATTATCAAGGACGCCACAGAACTTACCGATGATTGCTGGCTTCCATAGCGCTCCGATTCATTCTCATCCTCGCTACCGTAACCAACAAGGCAATCCATGACTATTCCTCTGTTATTTTGCAGTATTGAATATCAGACTTTAAGGTCCAATACTAAACACATAAAAAATATGTTCTGAGCCAAATTCTAAACAGTCTTTTTAATAGCAGTAGAGAAAATAGCACAACTCCATGAAATCCAACACATGAAAAAAATAATGACAAATTATTTTGACATTGATTGTCCACAGACAGAATATCTGCGGAAATTGTGCCATAGACAAGAAAATGGTAGTTAAACATTTTTGTTTCTTATTTTCTGTACTAAAAAGCGCGCCAAGCATGCTATACAATTTAAATAACGGGAGCCTTTTTCCTATTTATTTGCGCGGGAGAAGCGAGATTCTTTGTAAAATCCTACTAATATTATAAAAAGAGGTAGCTTTCATCCAAAACTGCCGAATAGATTTCGATGAAACTTGGACGTCATATAGCTTATACATCAGAATAACATAATATAGACTTCTTTGTAATTTTGTTCCGGCTGTGGGAAATAATTTATTCAGGGAAGCAGATACTTATAAAACGACTAGCAGGAATCATAATTAGTATGATAAGTTTTTTTACCGTGGTTTATACAAATATTACAGATTCAATATTCATTGATACCAAACCCGAAAACGTAAAAATAAAATAATATTTTTGATTGTAGGTCAACATTTTTATTAGTGCTTCATATTTTTTCTACAATCTACCATGGTTTTCATAAATTATTTATGTACATTATATACAAGACATTATGAAAAAAAAATATGAATATTTGAATGACATACCACAAAAATAATTTTACTTCACTATTTAACAGAGAATTTGCTAAGAAAATAAAGCAGCTGCCAAATTAAAGACGAGACTGCTTCATACTCATTCATTTGAATTTAAATCTTTATTTTTTACCCCAGTTTTATCTAGATCGTAGTTAGCAGTGCCTTGAGAAACCAAAAAAATAAACAGACTTCCTAATCCAACTATAAAGTACAGAAAAGCTTCTTGTCTGTTTGAATGTTCGGTATCTAATTGTTTTTCACGTTTCTTCCTAAGATATTCCTTTTCATACTTCCTCTTCTCAAACAAATTTCCATAGTGGCTTTTAGACCTAAAAAAACAAAAAAAAATGTTTTTTTATTATTTTGCTGTACAGACGCCCGCACCTCAAGCTACCCGAAACTGTCAAAGTTGGAAATCTATTAAGGAAATTTGACAGATAGTAGTAGCTTGATATGCTGACGTCTGTTCATCACCTGAGGGATTAGCTAAGATGTTTTGTAACAATCATATCAGCTAGTAGAAACAAAGAACATGTATGGAATAGACATTTTAAACACACTAGCATGTCATCATACTCAGCTAAATTGGGTTAGACTGGAAGCTGACACCAAAATAGTAGGGAAAAGGCTCGGGAAATGATTGCATGTCATCATACATTTTTTTTGTTTCTAATAGTGTTAGTTAGTTGTAGATAGTCATCTTGGCTAACCCCGCTGTTTCATGGTCTTATATGTATTGTTTCATGAGGTAGTTACCAAGAATCAAAGTCATAAATAGGCTGTCTGCCATCCATGGTGGGTACAACTCTGCGTTGTCCCCGAGACTTGTAGAACTTCAGTGCGGGGTCAGTTGGCTCTGGTTCTGGTTGATATTCTACTTTAGGTACCCTTCCGCCAAGAAGCCCTAGAATTTTTAGAGAATGAGAATTATATCCCTTTATTTGACTTACAGCATGATGTTGTTTGACGTAACTGAAAGCAAAGTAAAACAAACAGTGTGACATTAGAACATGTGTTTTTTTACAAATGGTAATTATAATAAAATTATTGGTGGATTAGATAAAATGATAAAATAAAACTAATTAAAACTATTAATATTATAGTTATGAGCTTACTTTATTACAATATCTTAAAAAGCAATGTTATGTCGTTTTGTTGTTGGGTAATTATCAAGGTTGCCAAATTGTAAACAAAATTATATAACAATTTGTGTTTCTGTCTTCATGAGTATATTTTTTCAGTTGTTATTGAAGATGTAACAAATGAAAGTAACACAATACCTTTGTCATACATTTTTTTTAATTTTATGTTTCCTAAAACCTCGTATGCTTCAGAAATTGCTCTAAACTTTTTGGCTGATGTTTCATCCTGCAAAACCAGTAAATACATGACCATGGTGACCATATAAGTAGAACGTTTTCAAATTAAACAGACAAATAGAAGAATCCATAATCTACGTTGTATTATTCTATATCTGTTTTTATGCGAACTTACGCTGGATATATCCGGATGATATATTTTTGACAATTTGTAATATGCAGATTTTATGTCGCCTTGTGTTGCTTTGGGAGTGATACCGAGTACGTCATAGTGATTAGCGGTATTGGCACTACATCGGGATGTTGTGCTTAGTGTCCGTACTACGCCAGACACAAGCCTCGTCGAGTTGTAGCTGAGCATCTAAAAAATACTTCCTAACAAAAATGTCATTTTTTAAAGACTGCCGCCAAACAAATACATTTTATGCACAATATTTATTTACTTACTGTTTAACTACGGTTGATTTTGTTTATATTTTGAATTCGCTCAATGGTATTAAAAATAAATGTAAGTTATAGAAATGTTTAATATGAATTGAATTTCGGAACTGATTTTGACATTTTGATCTAAAAATCTTCCTTCAAAATGAGTGACTGACTAGTTTGCCAATAACATTTTCTTGGTTTCCCAACCCCCGTATCGTCACTTCCCCGCAATTCCCCGCTTTTTAGCGGAGCATTCACCGAAATAAAAACCCTGTTTTATTCAAAATTTGTTTATTATACATACAACGCTTTATTCTATTTCGCAAAATGAAAGCGAGACCAATAGCGAAGGCTATTTTTTACTAAAGATAAGATAAAAAAAATAAATCTATTGAAAACTAGGGAGAATATGAATGAAAATAACAGCTAGCAGTCTTTAACTGCCACATTTTCATTTTGGTCAGTATTTCGTCATTGTCAATCTGCTCGTTTTTCCCGCTTTAACCCCCAATTCCCAGCTAATCGGGGATATTGAACTGGCAGCACTGTGAGTGACCGATATTCAACAAATAGTAAACTTATGTAACATTTATGAGTATATCTACGGTATTAATTATTCACCAGATTTTTTTAAATTAACAGTTCACTACAGTACAAATTATCTTTTCATTTGTTATTTATCACAATTTTACAATCAGTAATTATTTTTACAACTGGCAACTTAAATTATGTGTTCGAAACATGGCATTAATATATATTTTTCAGCTTTTTGTATTCAACTAAAAGTATTATTTAAGATTGCTCTTTTAATTACAGATTTATGTTATCTTATCTTGTCTATGTAAATAATGTTTTTTATGGTCAACACAATTTGTGTATAAATATTTTCATATAGATTTTGTAAAGGACATGTCCGCTTTTTGTTTGGACGTTGGTTTTTTATTCCGAGAAAAATCTAACCAACATCAAAGTGTACTCATTTAGATACGACAAAAATATGGAACTTAGAACCATTGAAATAATATTTTTAAACCCCTCCATTTAAGAGAAAATTCAGAACTTAATAATTGTAGTTATTACTATTTTTAAATTATTGGCCACCCTTAAAAAAGGTAGTTTTAACTAAAGTATCGCCACACTGGGATAATAATCAATATTTCTGACAGTAACTGTCATAAAATGACATGCGAAAATTGATTTCCTATGTCAATATTGACAAGTTGAACTTTTTTTGGGGTGCGTTCATTTCAGTGGCCTAGATAAATCTTAAGGTTTGTTCGTTTTAGAAGTAAATTCTCACTAAATTAAAATACAAACTCTGACATACAAAAAACAAAATTGGAGGGCTTTAAAAATGTTTGATATAGTCAGAAGCCCTAAGTTTTGGGATGTCTAATCAAATATATTTACCTTAACGTGGTTAGAATTATTCAATAATAAAAAACCATTTCTGGACATGTCCTTTGATGCCCAACGCTTAATTTTATATATAAGTTTCAGAAAACACCCAACTGACGTCAAAAAAATTAGTCACCGAGTAAATTAAAGCATTATCAAGCTAAATTCGTTTTATTTCTGTCAAGAATTGTTGTTTCTGTTGTGTTTTATCTAAAAAAATATAGGTAAGTTATGCTCGAAGACTAAGGCTGCTTTTTGATTGCCTATTTTCGAGCATATGTTATGTGAAAAACTATATCCATTTAAGGCAGTCCTTGGTGTTTATGACATCGTGTGCCCTAGATAAAATTCGTTATACATACTGGATGGTGGTTTTGGCTGTGAGTCATTTTCTCGTTAGCGCACGAACCTGACGATAAGTTGAGTGACGCCTCAACTTCATTAAAAGTTTTATTTATAAACCTCTTTGGTATACGAAGTGTTAGCAGTCGATCATTTCGTTACTTGGCTTAACAACGCTGATAAAGGTATTTTAATAAATAGGTCTCGCATATTAGGTGATAATTTTTTTTTGTGAATTCATTCTATACATAAGCTTTCTTTCAGGAACCCCTGATAGTTTCACCATCTGTTTTTTTTCTACACTACTACTATTAACGGAATAATTATTATTTATAGATATCACAATGTCGTCCCGCAAGACAGCTGGCCGTCGCGGCACGAACAAGAAGCGTGCCCAGCGCGCCACCTCCAATGTGTTTGCTATGTTTGACCAGGCTCAGATTGCTGAGTTCAAGGAGGCTTTTAATATGATTGACCAGAACAGAGACGGTTTTGTTGACAAGGATGACCTGCATGATATGTTGGCCTCTCTTGGTGAGTGGAATTATAAATAATAATGTTCTGTACAAAGATATCCACTGTAACTGTTTGCAGATAATAGTACCTACTACAGTAAAAGTATTTACTAACACCCATTGAGAAACAAACCGCACTGAGCAAGCATGGTGATACATGTACAAACCTTCTCTGTGTGAGAGGATGCAGCGGTGGGATGATGAAAAAGGCTGATGAAAATGCATATAATTAGATTTGGCTTGAATAACATAATTTTTTCCAGGTAAGAACCCAACAGAAGATTACTTGGAAGGCATGATGAATGAAGCTCCGGGTCCCATCAACTTCACAATGTTCCTCACCCTCTTTGGTGAGCGTCTACAGGGTACTGACCCTGAGGATGTCATCAAGAATGCATTTGGGTAAGTTCAATTTGCCTTTCTTTACTGAATAACTCTTATTTATATGACAGTCACTCAGTTTTTTTGTTGTAACATGATTTTGACCATGGACATAATATAATTCTGTCGAGATAGAAGCCGCAGGTAATTTAGTTTTAAAACTAATTAAAATAATCTTTTGATTAATAACTACAACCTCCAAATATATTCCTTTATGGTAGCAGAGCGTGTCCCGGATGCTACTAACTAAATCCTCAGTATCTTTCAATGTATTTCTATCACCTTCATCATAGGTAACTCGATTACAATTAAATTAATTAAAATATGTTTGTAGTGCTACAGTTGGAAATATTAAGAAAGTGAATTAAATTCATTCACAAAATTTGGGAATCGTCTTTATCATAATAACAACATATTTAATTTATTTTATGTATACAGACTAAAACTATAAGCTTACGAAAATTGTTTCTTTAATGTTGGCTATAGTACTTTAAAGCATGCAATACTATGATAGTGTATATTATAAATGCATCATTTTGTCCCCATTGTTGGATAGATAACAATGGTCAGCTATACAAAACAAACATATAATGGTATCTATGAAGTAAAAAAAAACTTCACAAGTTTATCTTATAATGAAAATTATTTAATGTTTATCTTTTAGTGGAATTTACTACACAATATTATTTTGTATCTTTAGAATGACTCATGGTATGAATATGTTTATAATCCGTTACTTTCACTTCTCGGGTAAAGGTTTCTTTCTTAAGTGTGAAGTACAAGCTTTGAATCACTCAATCTGAGTGCATTTGATACTTCAAATTATATTTGTTTTTTCATGGATAGATGACAAACCAAAATGTGCCCAGCACAAATTAATAGACAGTTTTAATTGATATATTTCCGAACTCACTACTACATTGTACGCTACTATATTGTACTCGCTGTATGTCGCTGAGGGTACGTAATTTTTTTTTTCGACGCGTCTGTCAACAGTTTTAACTAAACAACCGCTGTATTCTTTAATATTGTGTACCTGCCCTTATAATTTAACTAGCTTCCGCCAGCGGTTTCACCCGCTTTCTGAGGGAAGTACTTTCCATACCCGGATAAAAAGTAGCCTATATGTTATTCTGATGTATAAGCTATATTGTGGTAAAGTTTCATTCAAATCCATTCAGTAGTTTTTATCTGAAAGAGTAACAAACATCCATACATCCATACTTACAAACTTTCGCCTTTATAATAGTACTAGCTTCCGCCAGCGGTTTCACCCGCTTTCTGAGGGAAGTACTTTCCATACCCGGATAAAAAGTAGCCTATATGTTATTCTGATGTATAAGCTGTATTGTGGTAAAGTTTCATTCAAATCCATTCAGTAGTTTTTACGTGAAAGAGTAACAAACATCCATACATCCATACTTACAAACTTTCGCCTTTATAATAGTATTAGGATAGTATTAGGATTATGTCACTAATTTTAATAACTTAATTAACAGATGCTTTGACGAAGAGAACCAGGGCGTGATTAACGAGGAGCGTCTCCGTGAGCTGCTAACCACTATGGGTGACAGGTTCACCGACGATGACGTAGATGAAATGCTGCGCGAAGCGCCCATCCGTGACGGACTCTTCGACTATGTGGAGTTCACGCGCATCCTCAAACATGGCGCCAAGGATAAGGACGAACAGTAGGTCTGAAATATAAGGTGGGTTAGAGCACATTAGAGGGTCGTAATCATGTAGCACCTATTGGAACATCAGAATAATGTAGACTTTTGTATGTACTTAATGACCTTTTCATTGGTTTTCTTCAATGTAGGAATTAGGAGCAGTATGAAGAAATCTGGTTAATGTACGACATTGGCTATTTCATGTCCTCTGATATAGACTCGATACCCGCCTTAAAAACGCCATTTTATAACATAATTATTATATTATTGCCAAACTAAAAAATTGGTAAGATAAAATCAGTAGAATTTTAAGTTAGATTCATATGGATTTCAGAATAATCTCTTAAAGATACTGAGGTGCTAAATATACCCTAGTTCTTACGAATTTTGCATTTCCATTACGCATTTTGAAATAAAATTTATAATTCCATACTATTGGACCATTCTAAGTTTAAGTTTGGCTTGAGTTTTTTTTTTATATGTATCCATGTATACGGAAATTAGTTTATAAAAAAATAAATTGCAAGTATTACTGGCAACACTGTTATTTTTGTTATCTGCTAGTGATGATTCGAATATGATATTTAAATATTGGTTCATGAAAGTGAATGATGTATTAAATATCTTGGGTGCAATATAATTCCATGCTGGCATTTATTCAATGTTTTTTAGTGTTCCATGTTTTTGTTTGTGTTTAAAAATAACCAAGTACATACATATAAGGAAAATAAAAGAACGTCATGTAAAATGATTTGTAAGTGACATGTTCTGCCAGGCTTTTTAATATTCAGTGTTGCCAATTGATTAAAATTCTTTTAATTGGCCAAGTATTAATTAATCATTCCTCGAATTAGATACTAACACTCCTTTCGAAAATGAAGTCTTTTTAAGTTAAAATGACGAGGCAATTTGTTTTAAAAATTATGAATTTTATAGATTTAGGTTTCAATAAAATTAACTTATAGTATTAACATAATGTGTGTATAAGTTGTGTAATCATGTATGTATGTATTTGTTTTCATTTATTTACATTATAAATTTTATATCTCACTTCAAAGTTTTACTTTACTACCTCAATTAAATCCCGAAGTATATATTCCAACCGTTTGAATGATGCCTTTCTGACCTCCTCAACCCAGTTACCTGGGCAACCAGATAACCCTTGGTAAGACTGGTTGTCAGACTTTCTGACTGCTGACTACCCGCAACGCCTGCCAAAAATGTACAAATGACAGCCGATTTAACGTGCCTTCCGAAACACGGAGAAACTCGTCATGACAAGATGGTCACCCATCCACGGACCGACCGCGCCAAGCATTGCTTAACCTTATAATCGATCGTCCGGTGCGGCTTTTAACCAGCCACAAGCTTCTCAAAACTCGACAATGCGAACTCACGTATGTGTATAAATCACGTATGTGTGCGAAAAACTTTACTTACATGTAGTCAGTCTTTAGAATTTAAAGAAAAAATATAAAAAGCAAACATGAATATTCAAAATTTTATTCATTGAATAAGAGGAACATAATTCTCGTACTTTATGTGTACGTAATTGATAATAACAAGGATAACATTACATGGGATATCTATTGGGGTCAGGTTTATTGCCAAGTCTCTTTGATGAAGTGTGCGCATCTCTCTGCCACCACCATGATGGCACCTTGGGGGTTGCCAGTCGGCTGTGAGGGCATGGAACTCGCATCACATACTCGCAAATCTGAAAATATACATAAGTAATATATTGACAACTGTGACTAAAAAATGACCACAGTAACTTCGAAGTTTTATAACGTTAACCTCCAATACTCTAACGTCACTTAACTTTAGTTTTTTGAGACGAGAAATCAATACCCGTTGTGAGCGGAGTGGGAGGGAGTGTCTTTTACTGACTCAAACCCACTTATGCTCCTTCTGGAGGTCTTTGTGAAGTTCTACTTATAAATATTTCATGTAAGTGTAACAGAGAATGGTAATTAAGCAGCCCTTAAAATTATTAAGTGGCACATTAAATTTCAGTGCTCAACCATATAAGTCTCTAAATAATAGAAAGATAATTACATATTGTGTCTCACATTTACACAAAAGTAAGGTTTTAACATAGTGGGAACAGCTAATATGTTTATAACTTCGTATAGAAACTAAAGCATATTTAACCTTTTGACTGCCACGTCAAACAAAGAAAGACGTGCCCTTAGCACCACGCTGAGAATTCATCCATAAATACCTTCTATATAATATAATATAACTGACTATATCATAACACGTGACTGTGGCGGTCAAAAGGTTAATAAGTCTCATACAAGTCACAAAGTTTGTGAAGCCTATTAGCAAAGATAGCATTAGCTAGGGCAGTGTGTCAGCAAACACTTACTTTTGAGGTCATAAACCCTAAGTTGTGGGTCAATGACCTTGCCAATAGCGTTGGTGGCGAGCTGATGGTTCTGTGGGTCAGTGTGTACGCGAATCATACACTCCTTCCACTCTCGTGACCACGCTTTGTAGTCGGCACATTGCTTCGTGTAGTCTGGGTCTAGTTCTACTTTGTATTTCTCTTGCAGTACCTGTAGGACAGTTGGAAAGTTAAATGAATTGAATGAATTAGTGAAATGGGGACGATTAAAGTGTCGCATAATTTTGGAAGGCTTTGTTTGCGCAGGGCAAAGGCCTTAATCCGTACTGCATTTGCAGAACTGCCATTTGCTAGACCGAGACAGAAAGCATAATGCGATAGCACGCGGCGGAATCCTCGAGGCGATCGGCTGTCTCGGTCTAGCAAATGGCAGTTCTAAGCAACGGAAAGAGAAAAGGCGATGGAAAAGGCGATTCCGTGCTGCCAGATGTAGTTCAACCCTAAGTCGGACAATAACAAAGTCTGTTGATGAAGTGGATTTGCGACATTCTAAAGCCATGATCGTTCTGGTTTTCACAAAATCACTTGCCTGACTATCAAAGATCTGGCGCAGGTAATCCAGGCCTTCCATGACGATGTTCATGTCGTCGGGGTGCGAGAAGAAATTAGGGTAGTACAGCGCCGGCTTGAACGGATCCGTCGAGTTTATCGTCATGTGGCCCACGCTGCGCGGGAGTAGAGCTACTGCATTCGCTCTGGAAATCAGTAAAGAAGTTAAAGTATCATCATCGTCGTGAAGCGGTATCTATACTTATAATAAATCTGTAGAGAGGTCAATTCTGTACATTAAATATATTTTCAAAATAACTATCAGGGTGATAAGTGATCGATACTGATGCCGAAAATGCAATAAGTAAAATTTTTGGCTGTCTGTATGTTATATATAGGAACAAAAACTACTGGACGGATTTCAATGAAACTTGGTACAATTATTCTTCATACTCCTGGGCAGGTTATACATAGTATACTTTTCATCACGTTACAAACAATAGGAGCAGAGCATAGTATACAAATAAAAGAGATTTAGTTTTATAAACTCGAAATAGCACCTCAAGTGAGACGAGAGACTAAGGGCCAGTTTCACAGGTTGCTGATAAGTCCCTGATAGTTTATCTGGCAGGTCATTTCATACAAATCCGGTTCCATTTTTTAATTTATCCGGTAGATAGAGGCTATACGTAACCTGTGAAACTGGCCCTAAAAATTGGTATCATTAGGCAATTTCTGGCAACGTAACATGAAACAACATTTTCGTAACGTGGATAATAATGCAACTTAATCAATGGTTTGTTTTTCAACCACTGACAGCCCTTTCACACGGCAGTCCAGTTTTGCAGGACCAGCTTTTTACGAACCGCACAAATCGACGCATATAATCTCTTTTGCGATCAAACGGGATCTAGCATAGATCGGAGCGAAAAAAATTGGACCGCCGCGCCGTGTGAAAGGGCTTTAACTAGGTTGTAAAATCAAGAAAAATGTTTGAATATCTATAGATTCAATAGTGACTGACGTTTATACAAATCTATCAAGGTCATCGCTACTTTCGGATATCTTGCTACTTACGATACTTTGTAGCCATCGTTGCAGTCCTCAGCCGGTTCGCCAATGATCCCGGTTTTGGAGCAGTCGGCGTAGAGACCGTTGAAGAAGAACTGCAGGTCGGGCTGTTTGTGACTCTTGTCTGCATAGCTTGAGTACAGGAGGCCGGTGAGCTGGCACGGTAAAAATGATACAATGGTTGAATGAATGGAAGTGCGAAGGGCCCAGTAAGTTATCACACATGCTGAATTTGTTGTAAACTCTTATCTCACAAACAAAATAACCAACCAATTTATCACTCAGGTGTCAACTACCTTCTAAACTGCAGTCGTCCAGGAGAGCATATCTTTTAAATAATTCTAAAAAACACTTATAGATTCTTTGAAGACAGTGGAACGAGTTCTCATCTTTTTTTCTGTGGGATATCATCAAACGACCCCTCCCGCTGTGGATGCAGTCGGAAGGAGTGTCAGACTTACTGATCTATCAGTGATCTAACCACCACTTTTGTTCTTTCGCCTCTTGTGAGGCCGCGGTAACTTTCGGGAGCAACCCGCAGCCCCGGCTGGCCTCGATCCTACGGGGCTCCTCCAATTTTGATGACTGAGTTCAAATAATTCAAACTGTGAAAAAAATCATTACCTGAGTCAGCCCAGTAGAAGTCATAGGACCATCCAGTTTTAGCAAGTACTGAGTCAATGCATTCCAGTCCAGAGCTTGCGTGTTGTTGGAGTTCTTCAGTAGGAAGTACAGCGTGGCTCCGCAATGGTTCTTTAAGGTCTTGCCGACGGGCAGGTCGGCTACCACAGGGATGCCCAAAGGTTCTAAGACTTCCTTAGGCCCCACTCCAGAATGCATCAGGATTTTTGGACTAGTCAACGCTCCTGCTGATACGATTACCTGGAAATTACATGTGAGAATAATAATTATTGATCGACTTTCCTTTATCGAAAAAGGAAGAAGTTTCTCAATTCGAGCGCATAAATAATTTTAAATGCACATTTTTTTCTTGAAGGTTTTCGTGGCGTAGCTATAGGTAGGAAGGGCTGGCTAAAAGCCGGGTCCTGACCTAAGAGGGCCCCGGCCCAAGAGCTGACTAGCTCAGATTTTTTTTACGTTGTACCTTGAGTTGATTGAATCTTTTTAGTTCTGCTGAAAACCCATAAAAATTTACTGATAGGGCTCCATAAAAAACGGCCAAACGGTATAGTTACGCCACTGAACATGAGCTGCAGTAGCCAGGCACATGTTTATTACCTCTTTAGAACTCTTGACAGTTTTCGTATTGCCACTCGCATCAATATATTCCACTCCTACAGCCTTTTTTCCGTCGAAGAGGACTTTAGTCACGTGGGCATAGAGTTTGACGCTCAGATTCGGTCGCTCGGATTTCGGAGCCAGGTATGCGCGGGCTGTGGTGTAACGTTGGCCATTGCTGAAGAAAAGACATGGAGAATATTAGGATGAGGATAGTGGGTATCTCTATCTGATGCCACAGGAAACCGGTAATACACAAAAAATATATTAGGTAAACCCTATCTAATACTAGTACTAGATCTACTTATATGTGTGAGGTATGATGAAAAATTCAATTCTAAGTTCGATTCTAATACGGAAACCCAAAAATATTGCGTTTTTTTTTCTATTTTCGGGTGTAAATCTGTAAAGTAGTTTACACAATACATGTAGGTACTCATACCAGCTGTATCCCCCTTATTATAAAATGTGGTCTTAAAAAGTAACACCCTTAGTGCTAGCTTTAAACCATCTTCTTGAATAAAGCTAATGGTCTAAATCTAGTACTAAAGCCGGTACTTTTTAAGACCAAGTTTTATAGTAAGGGGGTATAGGTCTTATAGTGCTAGAAAAAAGTGGCTGCGACCTACGGACAGACAACAAATACAAAACCTTCCAGACAGCACGTGCGTTTACAATGTATTTTTTACCTAAATATGATTAAAGAAGATATTATATATTCATTGCGGTTTGTTTGATAAGAGATCGGATAACAATGACTAAATATGAATTGTTATTTCCTTATTTCGTCTAGGCTGGTGCTAATCAAGAATAATAACATGCACAGTAACTATGATCGTTATCTAATTTTTATTGTGTTCGTAGATTATAATGGATTAGAGCAACTAATTAATTTTATCAGAAGATGTGTACTAGGCTTTATATTGTTAGTCATTCTAGTCTTATCTATTCATACTAAATGCTATGGTAAAATGAAATATTAAAATTAAAAAATTGCTTGAAGATAAATGTGCCCCTGTGCCAAGATTTCCTAGACCATATGTTTCATCGATAAAGTTGAAAATCTATTAAAGAAAGATAGCTTGTAGTAGCTTGATGTGCTGGCATCGGTACATGGATCTTTTGATATGATTTATCATTATTGTAAGGAAATAAATAAAGACATGTTCTATTTTATTCTAACCACATCGGTATAAGTACCTATCCCGATGACGCCAAAATACGCGCGTGTTCAAATATAATATCATCCTGTTCTTCTAAAGTAGCTTCTAGCAGACAAAAGATACTCACTCATTAAAGGTTTGCGCCACTCCGAAACCGTCGGGTGTGTTTGGATCATTCATATCCTTGATGATCGGCAATCCCGTCTGGTTTATCGCTTCTATTAAATCCTTTAACTGGGGAGGCTGATAGTTAAACTAAGGGAGAAAAAAGAAAAAAATTGATTAATTTTGAGATTGTTATATGTATATAACTAAATCTCTGCTAATATTATAAAGCTTCGACATTGTTTTTTTTACTTGAACGCGCTAATCTCAGGAACAACTAAACCGATTTGAAAAATATTTTAGTATATCCATTTATCTTGGAACTCCGTGGAAGGTTATAGGTTTTTTGACGTGTGTGACCGCGTGCGGGTAGCAAACAATGCGCAAGTTTGCGTTCAAACTAAGCCAGCGAATTGTTACTCTAATCCCACCGTATCGAATTATTTTAGAGAGGGCTACGGATGAATACCCGGCGCCTGTTTAAATTCAAAGACGATTGCTCTCTTTCCAGCTCGAGTTAAGTCGCATCCTAAGAACATGATTCAGTGAAAAACCCAAGAGATTTTGGCATTAATTTTCCTTTGATACTTTTCAGTATTGTAATTTGCGATCTTTTAATTTATGTTATATACATTTCCACACACAACTCTATTTGCAATTTTTTCTAGGTCGAAAAAAATATGGTTAGTCAACAGCATGGCTTTTGGGTCGCTTTTTTGAAAACATAGAAGTATAACATCATATAAGAAGTATGTAAAGGTTTTTTTACGTACTGTTTGAATTGGCATGCGTCCAGTTTCCGAGTGATGTTTCCCATCCACAAGGCTTCCCACTTGTCTGTTGCCTTCTGCCATGTCCATGAATGGTCTGATCTCATCCCACGACCAACCTTTAGCACCTTCTTCCACCCAGGTGTCGAAGTCAGCGGCGTGGCCTCGGTGGTACATCATTCCGTTAAGGAGACTAGTTCCTCCTAACAAAGGTGTAAAAAATATTGCGTTCTAAATAAAAATCTATAAAAAGTATTACGCTTTGGAAGACTGACCTCAGATTTACTTCACCAAGAGCAGTAGTTGATTACCTACTTTATTTGACCTCTTTTGGAAAAAACTAGGGCTAGCATCGGTCTACGAATTTACTTCAACGTACCTAAGCTTTTTCCTAGCGGCCATTGGCACCCGAGGTCTTCTTGGTCGAGGCAGAAGTTGGGGTCAGGTACCGCTCGCGCTTGCCAGTCTACATCTTCGTGGCCCCAAAACGTTTTGTAAAATGATGGGACACGGGCTCCCAGTGGTTCAGGCCCACCAGCTTCCAATAGAAGTACCTAGAAGACAATGAGACCCTAAACTGATATACCCTTAGAAAATGAATGCATAAGTGTCATAAAAAACATCGTATGTCATGCGATAAATACGGCTGAATGTATAGCATTGTAATCAGAATAATCTTTTATTAGCCCCTAATAAAAGCAGCTGTTTATATATTTTCCATTGTCAACAAGATTATCATATAATCCATCGGTAATTAAAAAGTTAATTCTACTTATTTCCACTTAGGTACCTATTATATATAAACAATATTTTTTTGTCAACTAAGTTAAACGAATATCGCAAATTGTAATCGGTCATCAATGCAATGAACGTCAACGGCCAAAAAATTATAAAAGTTAGGCAGTCGAGTGAGTGCCTACATATGACATAATGTCGTGATCAATTTATTTCTTTACTACAACTACAGCTAATTTGAAGCGATACTAGGATCGAACAAGAAGTAAAATTCTTAACACGGTACATTTTAGAGTGATCTGCGGGGTTAGCCAAGTTGTCTTTCTACAATCGTAAACGCTATAGAAACGATAAAAATGTATGGAAATGACAGTTGAAAATTGAAATCGATAAGTCACATTTTCATAACGTGAGTCGAAATGTCAATTCCATACATTTTTGTCGTTTCTACTAGCGTTTACGATTGTAGAAAGACATCTTGGCTACAGGCGCAGATTACCTAATATTTGCTATGCTTGCAATAATAACTTACATTATACGTAGTATTTTCGCTCAGTCTCCCAGCTACAATAGACCCTGCAGAACCAGCTCCCACAACTATGAAGTCGTATTCTGATTCCGTTTCGTCTATCGACTCGATTCTCTTGCATGGCGTGGAGATCTCGCAGCGTCCCCACAGGTATCCTTGTAGCAGCATCATGAACAAATAGGTGCCGCTGCATGCTGTGGAGTTGAGGACACTCGGCCCTTCTACCACGATTGGGCAACCACAATCCTGTAATAGTTATTTAATGTAAGAAAATCATGGAACGTTATGTGGAGGCCTCGGTTTAAGAAAAAAATGTTTTTTGTCTCTCGTAATTCCGGCCTTGGGTGACCTACATGGGAAAAAAATACAGAAGGAAATACAGATTTAAAAATATACAGAATAAATGGGTGTATTTTAACCGTTTTCAAAAAAGAGGAGGTTATCAATTCGACGGTATGTTTTTTTTACTTTTTTTGTGTGTTTGTTACGCGATTAGGTACTCCGGAGATTGTGAACCGATTTCAAAATTCTTTTTTGTTCGAAAGGAGATACTACCGATGTGGTCTGGTCCGAAGGTATTATAAAATATAGTACGTACGCAGTATAACTACAATATATCAATATAACAATAAAAAAAAATATTATTAGTCCCCAGCTGTTGCATGTAATCTTCTTGGTATCTTTGATGGACGTTATTATCGATGACTTTAGATGTCCTAAATATAAAAATCGTTGGTATCATAATTAATTAATTAGCACCGTGCCGTCAAGATATTTTTATCATTTTTGTCACAGAGCTATCCTATCCTAATATCCTAATACTATTATAAAGGCGAAAGTTTGTAAGTATGGATGTATGGATGTTTGTTACTCTTTCACGTAAAAACTACTGAATGGATTTGAATGAAACTTTACCACAATATAGCTTATACATCAGAATAACATATAGGCTACTTTTTATCCGGGTATGGAAAGTACTTCCCTCAGAAAGCGGGTGAAACCGCTGGCGGAAGCTAGTTTCATAATAATAATGTCTTCTAGTGTGCGATATTTACATTTTTCTGTAGCCTATTACGTGGGTAATTTGCACACCAATTAAGTTGCCACCTTTTTTAGTGTTTTCGTTGTTTTAGATAACTATAGTTACCAAAAGTAACAAACAAAAATTATTTACTAAATATTAAAGTTAATTATTATTATCGAGCACTTAATTATGTGCTAAATAGATAATTGCCATACATAGATTTCATTTTGGTAAAATCATCAAATGATTTCTTGCGCTGGGGGTGGAACAGAAGGATGTCAACACTGATGAGTAAAAACCCTGAAGCCCCTTGTGCCCCGTGGTGATAGTTTCGAAAATTTCCGTAGGCTGGTCCTCGAATTTCAGATGTTTTGTAAAATAGTATAACAAACTTAATTTTTTTAAATCAGTTACAATCGCGGATCAGCATTCATTTTTTAAATTTAGTAGACCCATAAATACAGACGAGTTTGAAAAATCGAAGGCTTAATTAAAGTAAACTATTAAAAAAAACACTTACCTGTGGTGACAAAATCATCTTGGTATTTTCCTAATTAGAGCCGCTCCAGAATACCTACTGACAAAAGACAGACCGTAATTAATTAAAACATTAACTTTTTGAAGTGTAAGCTGCACAATGAAGGAATATTAGCGGCAGAATAAAATAGACATTTCACTTTTTAAATTATATATTTTATATAAAAAAAATACATGAAAATTGTGTAACCTACATATAAATAAAAAAAAAACTGTTAGCCATTTCTTTTTTAACAAATCGACTTTCTATTCATTTTTTTTTAATTTTGTTATAATTTTATTATATTCATTTAAATGTTGTGCAGTTTTTTTATGGTTTTGTAGACATACAAAAATTATGAAGTGACTTTAATAACTCTTAAAATTATTGGATCAGCTTTTTTTGTCAGTATTTTTTTTAATTGTTGGTATTTAGTATTATTTTCTTAATTTGTTAGGTAAATATTTATTAAGTTTTGTTTAAATGGAATAAACGCATGAGACTATGAAATTATATGCTACTATACTCTAGCTAGATTTATATCGAACGTAAACGTTTTCAAAAAATACATTTTTATTTTCTAAAATTTAAGAGTACAATCTAAGATTGAAGAGAATATGAAATCACCTTTTTGTAGGCTTATTATTAATATTACGTAGATTAAAAAAATAACGATCAAACTTATGGTGGCCCTCCGATTGGACTAACAATGATTCTAAAGGTTGAGATCTTAAATACTACAGACAGCAACTTTCTTATCATATCAATAAGACAATTAATTTGGTGTATATTTTAAATACCTACACGGTGCAAAAAAGATAAGATTATCATTAGAGACAATATACCTTTTTTGCCGTTTCATAACATTATGAAAATGAGGAAAAATTATCTTAAATTTTCTCGATCTATTTTATTATAAGAGATCGCTGTTTATTATTGGCGCTATTGGCAGTTGTCCAAGGCCCCATTAAGGTACCCGAGAGCTGGCGAATATTTGCACAAGCAAGGTACCTATCCTCCGCTGACATATTATGCTCTTTTATTGTAATATATAATATATACAATAGCATAGGGCCCCAGTAAGTTTAAGACGGCCGTGTAGGCGCATCTGTTACCCTGGGCCAGCCCGTCCATACCTACGGCGAACGGAGCAGCCGCTCCAGGCACCAAATCCTAGAGGGCGCCGAAATGGCAATGAAAAATTAAGTTTTTTTTTGTTTTTCTATATGTATTTTCAGATTATTAACAAAAAAGAGGCGCCATTATTGGATCTCGCTACACTCTAAAATTTACTTCGGGCCGGCGCTGCTGTTACCTATAATTAAATTGTTTAAGATTAACCAAAGCCTTATTTCATTTTTATCATAGTTTAATCTGGGAACTTCGGTGGTTAGATAACCCCACTGGGAAAATTGAGCTGCACCAACAAGTAACAGACGGATTAAATGCATTTAGGTACCTATAAAACGCTAGATAAAGAATAAGACAAAACCGAGCATGATAAAGTAATCCTTTCTTCAGTCATATAATTAATTCTTAAATTTATTTTATTTTTATTTATTTATTCCTGTTTATTGTACCTGTAAATTTTATTGTTAAACGAGCCACAAGGCACAAGCTTGTCTTAGTTTGTGACTCATTTATAATGAAGCCATCTTCCTAATTTGAATTTTAAACTTTTTTTTAGGGCCAGTTTCACCGGGTAGCCACTATCTACCAGACAAATTCAAAAATGGAACAGAATTTGTATGAAATTATCTGCCAGAGAAACTATCTGGAACTTATCCGTAACCGGTGAAACTGGCCGATAGTCTTTGGTAAAGGTAACGCTTGTTACTATTTAGTATTCTGTGGTAAAGGATTACATAGGATTACATAGGATTACATATAGGAAAATTATCATGTTTTACAGGACTATCCTCGGATTACCTGGATAAAAGTATCTTTGTCAGAGACAGAATGATTTTGAAAATAAAATATAGGTTATTAAGTAGGTTGTATAGCAAAAAATATTCCGGTTTACTCTAACCGGTAGGTACAGAAAAGAATTACGATTACAGGTGATAATAAAGCTGAAGTAACATTATATTTGATTTCAGATAAGGTGGATTATGTTACGTGATCATGAATAATGTAATTTTTTGTAATGAGTACAAATATTCCGTTATAAACAATTGCTATGCAAATTTTATACACTGTCATCCATCAATTACTTAAACGAGTTGATGATGCATTATTTTTATCTTGTTTTGTCAACATATTTATTAATTTAAGTAGTAATAGGTACCTACCTATTTTTTTATTGTAGGTATGGCAAGTAATTAAGACCATAAATATTACTACGATGAAATTGATGTTTAAATTAAAAAAAAAAAGTAGTTATATGTAAATAAAAGTAAATATTAAATAAACATTTTAAGAGATTATATTTAAGCGAATGAAAACAATAAATGAAGCGAAATGGAGATTTAAAATCAAAAGAGAAAAAAACTAAATATCTTTCAATATAAATAACGACTAATAAAGAAAAACGTGTAATTTTAAAACAATTTTCTATGCAACTATACATATATATATCAAGGTGTGGGAATTGAATACCTGTATTTATTTAATTTAAAATTTATGCATTCACACTAAGCCAACAAAATGTGAAGTAAATATTAACAGATTTCTTTTATTTATTTTTTGATTTTCGTCTAGTGTTATGTTGAGTGCATTGGCAAAATGTGTTTATTATATACCAATCAAAAATTGGACGAAGAAGAGGTTTTAAAGAACAGATCCATCCTTCCAGTCTCCCCCTAGTACCTATCAGTGTTTTACATGGAGCGACTGCTTATCTGACCTCCTCAGCTTCCTTAGATTTCTGACTACCTGTACCGACTGCCGTATGTTCAAATGACAGGACCAACAGCATCGTTACAAGAAAATGGTCACCCATCCGCGGTTCGACCGCGTTTAGCGTTACCTCAACCTTATGATCAATCGACCCGTGCAACTGTTACGAATAATAACAATTTATTGAAATGTTTCGGTTATTTCAAACTGTTAATTGAGTACATTTCGAAACCATATTTCAAGTTATTGGACTTTAGGCCTGAAATATCTCTATCAGGGCTGCGGGTGGTTCGTAAGAGGTACCGTGGCACACAGGGACCTCCAGAAGGAACATAGTGGGTTTTAGTCAGTAAGAGTCGGACAATCCCTCTAGCTGCACTCTCAGCGGGAGAGGTCATTTGGTGACTTCCCACAGCAAAAAAGCCCAGAAATATTCAGAGATCAAATCAAATTATCATTTAGATGATGATTTATTTAGATGTTCTAATTAAATGTTAACTTTAATGTTAAATGTAGAAATAATTTCTAACTTACAACTTACCAATATTTTTATTGCATTGTTTCCATGGAACATTTCACTAAAGTTCACTACAGTTATGTTACTACATTTAAAAAGAAACTAATATAAGTACGTAAGCAGGTCGACAATGAGCCGAACGCAAAGATACATGACTTATGAGAACTAACTATACATAGGAAATAAGTACGATGCGGAACGCCTGACCATTCATAATCCTAATTGTGAATGTGTGTGTTTAATTTTGGAATTAAGATTTTTATGGTTCCTTCTTATTGAAGTGCAGTTTTTGTGAACATACATAAAAATCTAATTTTGATTCTTAATAATTGTCTTAAGTAGATAAATGGACGGAATTATAATCGTATTCCGTCGAATAATATTTTGTGAAAATTAGCTACTTGGGATCGTCTACATGTTTGTGTCGAGATATAAATAATAAGTCGTGGTGGCCTAGTGGTTAAAGCACCAGCCTTTCGAGTATGAGGATGCGTGTTCGATTCCAGGTCAGGCAAGTACCAATGTAACTTTCCTAAGTTATACGTACGACTGATTAGAGGTGAAGGAAAACATCTCGAGGAAACCTGGACTAAGTCTGAAATCACCAACCCGCATTGAGCAAGCGTGGTAATTAACGCTCAATCCTTCTCCTTGGGAGAGGAGGCCTGTTCCCAGCAATAGGACGATGATGACGCAAGCCTCGGAGGGGAAGACCGACTCGCACTCGTCCTTATTGTTATTGGGAAACTTAACACACCTCAGTCAGAAAACGCCTTTCGACCCGCATGGGGTGTTGGATGAGGTCCTGCAAGAAGCGTCGCGATCAAAAGCTTGTTTGTATAACAAAATCTGCAGAACCCATAATGAAGTCACATATGGAACACAGTTGCCTAACTTAATCATCTCGTTTAAACTAAGAGTTTAATTAAGCAAATTGTTTAGTGCCACAACTATAATCAATCTAATTAAGCGATGACGCTATTTGTCTTAATCATCATCAGGTGCTGGAACAGTATCAAATTAAGCTTGACGGCTAAACGGAGAATTCGCGATAAGAATAGCATGCATACTGCGACTAAGTTAAAAAAAAAGCGAAGTCTGCAAACTAATGCGTCCAACATATTTGGGAAGAAACGGGCTCTCGCCAAACTTAATGGCGGTCCGCGACTACATTCCGAGCGCAAGAACACGCATGTGCCCCAAACCTTGCCCGTACACCTTAAGGTTTCTACGCAGCATTTCGCGCAATGTTCCGTGACGATAAAAAGGATAGCGAGAACTTCTACTGTGGGTTCAATAAAGTCTACGACGCGCTACGACGTAACCTCACGCACGCTACGATATGCGACAAGCTACGTTTGGGCTACACCTACGCAGTGCTACGACGATCATTGCTACGCTTCCCGTAATATACGATAGTGCTACGCAGCAAGATAACTACTGTCAGAATGTTTTATTTTTCGTGAGGAATGCATGACCGAGTTTTTGGTAGTTTAGTGGCGGAAACTTAGCAGTAATATAGCTCAAGGATAACTATTTTTTACCAGGTGCGGGAAGTAACTAGTTCCCTCATGAAGAGGATGAAATCACTAGCGGAAGCTAGTAGTAAGATAAAAGAAAAATCGCAATAAAATGTGTTACAGTGTTATCTTAGGATGTTTTTGAAACTATGAAACAATTACTCACATCAATAAGGATTCCTTAAAAATATACAACAACAAAAAAATATAAGTTTGATTTTTGCAATTTTGGATATCGTCTGCACTCCCTCCTGATCCTGCACCCAACTGTCCTCAATGCTGTTGCATCAGCGCCACATTATTTATGCAGAATAGATAATTCAAAATGTTCGCCGTTAACAAGCTAGAGTTTTTGCGAACATGAAAATGTGTGCTAGGGACAATGTTGCGGATATTTTAGCGATAAAAATTAACAAGCATTTTTGTTACATTGTTTGTATGTCACCTGCCAATCTTTGAGGTTAAGGACTAATTTGTTAGCTTAGGCGATTACCACGTTATGATCACTGTTATTTAAGCCTTAAGGTCATCGTTCATAAAGATAATTTTCGTGGCTAATCAAATTATTTGATGACAATGCATTTAGCATCGGACCATGCAAATCGATCCAGCCGTTCACGCGTGATGTCGTGACCGAGGGAAATAACAAGGGATTAGGTAATTTATACATAATATATAGATTAAGGGCGAGTTTCACAATGTCCGAATAGCCACTTATGACATCGTTATAAGACACCGGTGTATGTGGAGATCTAAAGGGGAGGCCTATGTTCAGCAGTGGACGTCCTATGGCTGAGATGATGATGAATAGCCACTATCTGCTAGATAAACTAAAGAATGGAACAGAATTTGTATGTAATTGTCTGCCAGATAAACTATCTGGAACTGAATAAACTATCTGGAAATCGCAGGTGGAACAGGCCGTTAAGGTCAGTTTCACATTGTCCGATTAGCCACTAACTACAACAAGAATTTCATCCAAATAAGCTAACTGGAACTTATTCCTAGGTGGTGAAACAGGCCCTTATGATTTTTCTTTAGGATCATAGAGCTATCGCAACATGACTTTCAACTTATGGTTAGTGATAACAGGTAGTGTAAATCATAGGTACTGATAATTTAAAAGTAGCCAAACAATTGCTCAACTAATCCAAATATTTCATATAAATAAAACGTCTTAAAAGAGATCAAAAATTTTATTGAAAAAAAAAATGGTTTTAACTTTGACCCATCGAAGATCAGTCTCTTCCTGAACTAGTAACATAGACTCATGAGACCCTCGTTCATCAGTGCGGCCCATTCTAGCACGTGGTACAGACGCATATGAGGATTCTCGTTTTTAACTGGAAGAAAAAATATTGCAACATTAATCTCTTGATGCATTTTACATTGAAAATCCATGACTGGCGTCTTTCGCATGCCTTTTCACAGGCTATGTTGGGGTCAGCTTCTAGTCTTAACCGGATACAGCTGAGTATCAGTGTAATACGTGGAGCGACTGCCTATCTGACCTCCACAAGCCAGTTACCTGGGCAACCTTATACCCCTTGGTAAGACTGGTTGTAACAACTGCCAAAGATGTACAAATAACAGCAGGGACCCGCCAATTTAATGTGGGTTGCGAAACACGGAGGAACTCGTCATGACAAGATGGTCGCCCATCCACGGACAGATAGCGTCAAGCATTGCTTAGCCTTATGATCGATTGACCCGGCTTTTAATTAGGCACGAGCTTCTTCATGATGCCTCAGAAATCTCAAACCATTCTTATACTATGACTATTGACGTAGGTATAGGATGCGCTCGGCTATTGCGAGTTGCGTCGGCCACGGCAACAGTCGGAAGTGTCGGGAGGCAAGCCTAAGAGGAGGTTGATTATTTTAAAACATAGAGTCTTATTTTTGCTGGTCTTACCTACAACCCTCACGAACTGCTTTGTGGGTCGATCAATGATCGGCCACTTGGGTCTTCCGTGCGTCAAGTGAGTTGTAGACGGTATGCCTTTATGGAATTCCTGATACAGAATAATTGAATTAATAACTGCAAATATAACAACAAGCAATATTATTTAGGCTGACTTCTAGTAGAGATGTACCAAAGTCAGTAGTATTTTACTTTGAGTAAAGTGACTAACGCTCAATCCTTTCCTTGGGAGAGGAGGCCTGCGCCCAGCAGTGGGACGATAAATAGGCTGTGATGAAAGTGTTTCAAAAGTTCAACGATAATTCGTTAAAAAGTCCTATTAAATGTCGGAAAAGTCCCTTTTCCTTTTGAAGCCAAGAGGAGTGAGATAGTCCACATAAACCCAAATGTATAATTTGTGATGCCTTTTGGAGAAAACTTTAACATTTCATAATACTAAGAAATTACTTGGTCCCAAATATTTTGGCGGATAATCTTTGGTTCCTGGCGATCGGAGCGAGCTGCTTTAGGGTTGTAGTCAGGCGGGTGGTACAGCATGTCGTATGCACACAGAGGAGCTTCCTTCGCCTTCCACTTAGTATTGGAGAACGTCTCCTTGGACACGGGTATTATCATCCCGGTCCTTATCTTCTCCGGCAACATCATTGACGTCGTCAGCTTCTTCTCATCAATCTCCTTATCCATGTTGCCTTAGTTCTGAGATTCCACTTTACCAAGAATTTCTAACAGCAAAATTTCAATTTCCTGCAGTTCGGTGGATGGTAATAAGTTGATTATTGAGGTGCTCATTTATTATGAGTACGGTTATTTGGAAATAAACTAAAAATGTGTAAAATTATATCTACTGAAATTGCATGTTGATCGATCAATAAATTGACGTATTGTGAAATGAAAACTTCTTCATTTTGAGCTTTGTGTTTTTATTACAACCTTTGTGTATCAATTATGAACTTATCTGTTTTGCCAATAACTTACTGTTAATTGACAAAAAAATAATAAACAACGCTAGTTGATGGTGTCAAAGTTTTATTATCATTGTCAAAATTTTATTCCCAAAAGATGTGGTTTATAAGTTATATTTGTATTTAATATTAATTAATGTAGCCTCGAAATTCATTATGGACTGTTACAGCGCAGAGTCTGAATTTATTGGTTTGATCTAATTTTTTTCATATTCTTTGTTCTAAATTGTATTTTTCATTTTGCTATTTTATTTATATTTTTTAATTTTGTTTAGAATCACTGGACTTTTTGAGTCCACCAGTGAAAAGGATCCACACCAGCAGGGAGGCATTTGCTAGTGCTTACAACACCGACGCTAACGACGTCCACTTGTTGCGGGGGCTTCGCAACAAGTTCGCCAGGCGAGCGCCCAGCTCCACGAGAAACACAACCAGAACTGTCAAAACGAATGCTGAATCTTCTACATCGTTAATACTTAAGAAAACCTCTGAAAGACAGGTTAGAATATAAGCACCTCCATTCTACTCCTTATACATTTTGCAGTGTATAAGTGAATTCCCTTTTAAATTTAATCCTTTTAATATCATTACTTAGTAGGTGGATAATCTCTCAAATCTCGCACTCTATAACTGGCAAATCTACTGATTTTTTCTTTATTCCTGACAGATTCTAGAACAGTATTCAATTGTAAGTTACACAAGCTTACACCCTGAACAAGACACTTCATCCGTTCATGAATTGGACAGAAATCAAAATAATTCCGAAAAACCACTCATCAAAGTTACAGTGATACCGAAAACGGATCATATACAAACAGCAAAGCTGCTTAGAAGACGGAGATACGCACCAAAGCGAGTACAAAGCACTGCATCGAATCACGAGAATTCTGTGCAAACGAAGAACGTTTACCTGATAGTTGCGGGTCGAAGAAGAGAGAAAATATATGAGATCAAGACAACAGGTAGCGCGAAATTGTCTACCGACCACGACAGTTACACGAAAGATGAAGAGATTCCCATAAAAGAGCTATCGAACTTCAAACATCTGATCCAGTCTCTGAACATGGATAGGAAGAAAAAGAAAGAGAAGAAGGTGCTAGCGGAGAACTCGGAAGCGCCACAGCAGACTTCCGTTGAGTGGCAGGGCTACCCGGAATGTCAAAACTGTATATGCATAAATGATTCCAACTCAAACGAGTCGCCTACAAAGAGTCGCGTGAGAATATTTGGCCAGTTCGGAATATCTGAAGATGATAAATATGTGTTAAGATATGGAGCTACTGTTAATGATAAACAAGGTACCTAACAAATGGACTATTGCAATAGATGAATATATTACTGTATACTATATAAACCATATACATATTGATTGCAAAGCAAAAGACGCCGCTTACTTCCATCGAGCTTCTCTGTCAGTTAGGAATATTAAAGTTTCATTCAAGGAAGACCTTGAAAACCTGAGATTAGTACCGAAATATTAAATCTTATTTTTGCGTTAAAATCATATTAACATCATTTAAATTATATATGTAGTTTTAATAAAATGGTTCTGTTTTTTCAGTTTTATCAGACGTCGCACAACTCACGCGCGACTTTTCACCTGTTATAGCTACAACTTCTTACGGAACTACGGATGGACAATCAGCGTAAGATTTTTTGATGTTCGGAGATAAATTTCGCATTATCATGCGAGTCTCTTATTTTTTGAGAATATTTACATACTTACTTCGTTCCACAGACAACAAAAAGATTCATGTATACAGGCTGACTATAACTACGACCTTGACGTCGAAAAACCGCCAATCACGGATGATGTACCAAGGTAAAATATACTTGTTTTACTCAGCTTACAAGTGTTCATACAAATTTGTTAAAGCCGACTACTATTCCAGCAAGGAATCACAAGGGACACAAGTTAATTTTAATGTCCATGTTGCTATGACAAAACCTAGGGGTACAACATTTTCGGACAAGAAGATACAATGCAGCTGCTGTGCTGTGCCCAACAGATCTGACCACAACACTCTTAAGGATTGTCAGAGTCCTTTAGTTATAATATCAGTGTACCCAAAACCAAGCCCTGAAGATTTGTTAAAATCTGTTCCAAGCGACCTTTCTGATATAAGCCAGAGTCAGTCGCCGACCAAACTGAATACATATGCAGGTAATCAGATATTGAAGCCGGATAAAGGTTCAAAGAAATATATTGAACCAACAAGGCGTTCCTACAAAAGTCCTACCATAAGCCGTTCACCATCGCCTGTAAAAAAAACATCAAAATCCAAAATACCAGATGACATACCAGTCAAGCTACCAGTGAGCGAAAGGAAAAGTCCTGATCGACAAAAAGCGCTAAGAGCTATTAAAGATAAGATACAAGAAAAAGATAGACTTAAACTTGAAGCCAGTGCACGAAAAATGCCAACAAGAATGCATGAGACTTTCGCTACGCAGGTCTCAAAAAACCTTCAGAATCTTACAGTTTCGAATGCAACACAAGTTTCAAGAAAAAACCAACAACTATATACTACTTCAGACGCAACACAGGTCTCTAATAAAAATAAACAACTTTATACAGCCTCTAATGGAACACAGATGTCTGCTAAGAAACGCCCGAATTTTACTGTGTCCAATGGTACACAATATTCTGATGGGCTGCAAACTCCGTCAGCATCGTTAGCCACAAAAGGTGAAGACACTGCTGAGAGCGCAGAGGATACTGCGCAAATTAAATATCCAAGAAATGTTGGCATTTCCAAACATCCACAAATCAAAACTCCTACTATCAGTCCCCAAACGACTCTTGTGTCTAATGCTACTCAGGTACCGAAAATTCCTCAATTCTTTGCGAGCAATGGGACACAAGTCTCTAAAAGTGATGCCTTTACGGCATCTAATGCAACGCAAGTCTCGAAAAATAATCAAAATTTTATTGCATCACGAGCGGCTAAGAATCAGGAAACATACACTGTACCGGTGCAAGTATTTAAAAACCAACAAACCTCGAGATTAATCCCGAAAGCTAAAGCCGAGACAGGTACTAATACGGATCACGCTCGAGCGAAAAAGGCTTTAGTAGATACTTATACAAAGAAACTCACCGAACAAATGACTCAGAAAGAATACCTTCCCGCTAAATATATAAATTCTAAAGTTACAATAAACATTGACGCCGACAAAGAGTATTACGACGTACTGTTTAATCAAGATAAACTGGCAACTGACTTGACCATTCGAAAGAAATTAAAAAATAATTGTGTCCCGAAGTGTAATCAAAATCTGTGTTCAAAACCAGGATCGTTAGAAAATCTGTACATACCTGACCACACGCTAGAAAATACAGCTTTCATACCTGGAAATAAGTCTCCCACCAAGTTTGGGTCGCACGCTCTCGGCGATAATGTGAGTATTTGTGATATTTAACTAAAATGAAGCACAGGCATTATGAGTATAATCTTAAGCCTTAACTGATTTTACATACGGTTCACGTGAAGAATATAAAAATAAACTATCTTTTATGAGCTTTTTGGCGATTTTTGGCGAAATCGTGGTCGCTAGATGTACCAATATGTTTTTGCTTTCAGCATTCAGGCGATGAGTCACCCCTAGGAAAACATGTTTCAAGACTTACCATACGAGATAGTATAGAGATTTCTCACAGGTAGATTTATTTTTTATTGTTTTTATTCGCGTGTTTTGTCTAGAAAAAAAAAATATAATGATGAAAGAGTATGGTGATCTTATCATCGCTTATAAGTTAATTAACAAAATTATTAATATAATAAAAACCTTTTTCAGACGTGAAGATAAAAGTAACCATAATAACAATATAAAAAACACACAAACTTGTTTCACGGCTCAGTTTACGGAAAACCTTCCAGACGAAACGGAATTCTTAGGTAGCATCACTCATTCAAGCATTTAAGTACATAATATATATCTTCAAGTTGCGAGAAGTGCTGCAGAAGCGGCAGTCTTCGGGGAAAAAATCACAGGAGTTTCACATGCCCAAACAAACTTGAACAAAATCTAACACTATAAGAAGTATAATAGTATAGTGGCTATAAAAATACTTGATTATTATTTTCCAGCTCCCATCAAGCACTTCACTGGTGATGATTGTTCTATATGTAATCCCATAGAAAGAGATAAACAGATAAGGGAACTTCTTGGTGTCAATAAAACTAAACCGACCTTCACCAAAACAAAACAGGTTCATTACGTTAATTCTTTGTCGTTTTTTCAATAATAGAAATAACAGTGGTCTGATTTAATTTTTTTTTTTTTAGGCCCAATATTGTAAAACCGATGCCGCAATTCCATATCAGTATATCTTCAGAAAAGAATGGTTTCAACTTTTTATTTTAATTTGTAGTAAATAGTCTTGTTTCTTTTGGTGTTCTAATTATATTTTTTTATCTTTTAGTAAAAAAAGTCAAGTAACAGAAATTAATTTTGAATTTCAAAAACTCTGCCCCTGCTTTAACGCTCGTGGTTCAAAAGAAAACCCATCTGTGTCAGTGCAATGTCGGCATGCAAATTGTATAAATAGCCCAGGACAAACTTTAAACAAAAATGACTTTATTGACGCGTCAAAGGCTGGAAAATTAGACAGCTTAGCCAAAGGTGAGAATAATAAAGATGCTAAACCATTTGATAATGAGAAACCTGCTATCTATCAGCAATTAATACTCAACCGTAATATTCAAGTGTTTCTACAAGTGGATCAATTTTCTAAACAAAAACCGATTGTACTGTCGCGGAAACAATATGACAAAGTTAAAAAAACAATTCAAAAGACCATTTGTTTGAAGAAAAGTAGTCACGAGAAACGAAAGCCGTTATTACCCGGAACACGTGACAGGAGTCATGTATCTGTTGGAGAGGTGAGACCCAAAAAGCCGAAGGACCCTAAATCGCATCATGAAAAAGGAGCTCAAACTGATACGCCAAAAGAAACCTGCTGCAGAAAAGATAGAAATAAGTCCTTGTGGAGAGGTAGAATGCAAAAACAAAAAACTGATGCGAAACATGAGTCTTCAGAACCAAGTAGAGACCAAAGTGTAGACCGTAGCTTTATGAAATCAAAGAAAAATAAGAAGGAAAAAAAAGAAAAGAAAGAAGCGAAGGAACAGAAAGAAGCGAAGGAAAAGAAAGAAGCGAAGGAAAAGAAAGTAAAGAAAAAGAAAGAAGCAAAGTCTCATGATAAAAGGCACCCAGATCAAAGTTCCGAAGTTATATCCCTAGAACAGTTTTGCGAGGATTCACTGAGTACTGAAGAAGATAATACAAAATCACAACAGTATAAACCAAAGTACAAAGAACAGAAGAGAGGACGAGCTGAAGAACAAGTCCCGTCGTGTCTTAGTCAATGTCGTGCAGAATGCTCCACAGAGCTAAACGCAGTAAAAGCGACTGAATCCGAAGATGGCCAAGAAGAATCTCCTGCAAAGACAGATGGCTGCCAGGGTCGATGCTGCGACGCAATCCCATCTCCCTGCACTGGAAAATGCGGTGGAAAATGCGTGGAACCAAACTTGCCACGATTCCGTCCTGCGGAACTAAATGAAGATGAAGAACTGAAAGAGGAAGAAGTTAAAACTTTTGTTTTGTTTAATTCTGAGAATATCAAAGACAATGTAATAGATGCTAAAGACACTGATTACGATGCTCACAATAGAAAAACAATGTCTTCAGTGGAGGTACGCTACGCAAGCGTTGCTTATATGAAGCAAGTAGCATATTCGTCGACGGATGTCGGAGCTCTGTCTGATTCGAGTATAGCTCATGTGAATTCGTTTCATACCATATTCAGAGGTTAGTAATGATTGATTCGAAAAAAAAAAAACTATTTTCTTAGCCTATTTTTTTATCACAAGACTTTAAATGAATCATGTTTTTCTAGGGCACAGAAAGTCAGCTACGCCAAATCTAGGAACTTCAGCATACTCGTTATATTCCGAAGATGGGTTGAATTCTGAAAATAAATTGGCCAAGTATATTATGGAGCCCAGAGACTCTAAGCCCAAGAAGCCGTTTTTGAGAAGACTTATGTCGTGTTTGGTGATGAGATCGACCAGAGACTCGGAGCTGAAGCTACCCACCGGACCCGCTCCGGAACCGCCCAGTGTCAACAGTTCTATTGATTCATACCATATCAGCACGTCACTTGGTGTGAGTATCTTATTTATTAAGTTCTAGCTTTTTCCCCACGCGGCTTCGCTCCCGTTCTTCCCTACTTTACCCTACTCTACTTTACCCTACTCTTCTCACCTTTTAAACCTTCCCTAGACCTCCACGATCATTTCAAGACCAAGATAAGATAAATCTGTTCAGCCGTTTTCGAGTTTTAGCGAGACTAGAGAACAGACGAGAACAGCAATTCATTTTTATATATATAGATTTAAGATTTATTTCATTCAAATAAAATGTCTTAATTCGTAAGAAGTTATGTTTATGTCGATATTTTGTTCTAGGCCGTGGAAGTGAGTTCTTCGATATATGATACGTCAGCATCTTTCTACAGCAATCACACAATACTTCCAGTGAACAGCAAAATAAAAAGAGGTTTCTTTAGCTCAGTGAGAGGCTTTCTCACAAACAGAAAAAGTTGATGCTACAGTGGTTTTTATTTACTTTTTATTTTTATACTTTGTATACATGGATGTACTTGTTCATCAATGTGATTGTCTACTGTTATACAATGAAAGGTGTATTTAAAGGCTGGTGGTTTTATTTCATACAAGCTGCTTCCCCTGGTTTCAACCGCTTACTTCGCTCAACAGAATGAAGCTATCACTATAATTAATACTGTGGTCTCCATTATTTCCATATCAATTTTATGAAAATTAGTTTAGCTTTTTAAGTATGTGCACACAAACTGGCAATGCGACGGAGCTAAAGTATGGTCCAAATGCAGCGTAAGTGTCTGACCGAATCGACCAGTCTTACCAAGGGGCACCTGTCAAGTTACGCGGATAACTGGGTTGAGGAGGTCAGATAGTCAATCAGTGTTACAAACTGGTAGTAGCTGCAGCTGACTCTGTCCAGCAGTGCCAGTTGACTCCGGTTAGACTGAATGCTGATCCCAATGCAACATCGTTGGGAAAAGGTCGATTATTAGGCCGTTTTACATCTTTTAGTTCAACTGGATAGTTACTGAATCGATTGATGATGGTATTCCCTAGAGCTTTACGAATTGGATACCTCCGGAGTAATGTAAGTAAATACAGGAAGTGACCTCCAGAACATCAATCAAAGCCAGGTTAGCAGAAATAAACACTTTTTATCAATTCATAAATCTACCAAAACAGATTGAAATTACATGGTAGGTTGAAGTTTCAAATGCTTGCAACTCCGATGAACATAACCTAAAATTTTAGGTTTATTTAGGTTGGAGATCTTGCTTGCAATATTATGTTTTGAATTTAATAAGAAACGAATAGCTAATTGTGAATAAATATGGCTTTAATAAGACGGTTTGTGCCACTTATTGCGAAGGCGGTTAAAATTCATCCAGTAGCTACCCAAAGTAAGTTTATTTTAAGTTTTGAACGACATGTTATTTAACATTTCTATTTACATGATTTTTATTAATTGATTGTTGTTCTTTTAGCTCAGAAGATACATCGATGGGTGGCTCCGACATTGATGGAGCTGAAGCGTCGTGAAGACAAGCTCGGAGGAAAGAAATTTCACCCAAGAAATACGTACCTCGAATGGAACTTGGAAGCCGAATTGTACGCATTTGCACAGCGACTGAATGAAGAATTCGACCCAGACTTGCTACTACAAGCATTCACAGACAGATCTTATGTTATTAAGGAAGAGATGAAACAAAAGGAAATGGAGTTTGCTATAAAAATGAAGGACAATAAAGAATTAGTTGAAATAGGTAAGGATGTTTAGGGATTTTCAGTTTCTGGGTGTTATAATATGTATTTATAAATAAATTGATATGTGAAAAGTAGTTGTGTTAGCACTCAAGACACAAGCTAATCAATAGCTTGCCTTGGGGCTAACCGACTGCATGAAAAGGTGTTATATTATAAGCCAGTATATACATATGCTACATGTGAATGAAAGACAACTGCACCTGTTTATTCAGCTTTGTTATAGTTATACATAATAATAGAAATATAAAACTTAAAGTTAGACAGTTTTTAATTTCTACATAATACAAATTTACAATTTATTTACAAAAGTTAACTAAAATATAAATATGATATCTCGAAGAGACTCGCTGATACTTCCCGTGACCCAAATGCTGGCTTTTATTTCGGCCGATAAGCATTGCCATACAACATGGCAATGCTGCCAGCCTATTGGGTACACTCCCGGTGAGAAGCGATGAGGAGGATTTTTTTGATGCCATTTATTAATTATTATTTTTTTGTGTAAATATTCTAATATAAAACTCATTATTTTTATTTAATTTCAGGTCATAATTTCATTAATGCCTACATTCAGGCTTACTTAGAGACTGTACTGCCAAAGTTTCCCCTGGAAGGTGTGAAAGGAGTCCGTGCATTTTTGACCAGTGAAGAAACACTGGCTAATGTATCTCTGCATTTAGGCACTAAAGATATTATTTTAGCTGCTGTAAGTATTGCCTTAGATGAATATGTAATATATACCAAATATGAATATAGAATATATACCAAAAAATATATCCTACTACTATTATAAAGGCGAAAGTTTGTAAGTATGGATGTTTGTTACTCTTTCACGTAAAAACTACTGAATGGATTTGAATGAAACTTTACCACAATATAGCTTATACATCAGAATAACATATAGGCTACTTTTTATCCGGGTATGGAAAGTACTTCCCTCAGAAAGCGGGTGAAACCGCTGGCGGAAGCTAGTATTTTATATTAGTCCCCATAAACCTACTACACCAATCTACATTATCAGTCGGACTAATACAAATTAACATAATTTCCAGGAATACCCAGTAGACAATTACATACTTGCAAACACATTTAAGGCTTTGGTTGGAGCTTTATTGGACTCTACAGGAGAGGAGAGAGCTGCACACTTTGTTAGAGACTTTGTCATCACACAGTTACAAGGTTTGTATCAAAAAAACATTTCAAATGTATTCAAGTGTAGCCTTTACCCAACTATGTTGCGGTCGGCTTCCAGTCTAACCGGCGACTGCCTATCTGACCTCCTCAACCCAGTTACCCGGGCAACTCAATTTCCCTTGGTTAGACTGGCGTCAGACTTACTCGCTCCTGACTACCTATAGCGACTGCCAAGAATGTTCAATGACAGCCGGGACATACAGTTTAACGTGCCATCTGAAACACAGCCAATGGTGTCCAAGATATACTTAGAAAGTACATACAAACTTGGAATCGAACCCACACCCTCATACTTGAGAGGTTGGCTCTTTAATCACTAGGCCACCACAACCTTTTTCTTATGATATTTCATAATCCAATTATTTTAAATTTATCAAAATCTAAGCACTCGACTCATAAGACTCAGAAGCCTTGCATGGTTGATGTGTCAATATTCAAAGTATGAGCACGTTCCTGGGGCACACAATAGTTGCCTGTTTCAGAAACAGAAAGGATACTTCAGTGGATATAGGATCCTGAATCGGATTTGTAAATTATTCTTTCAGGTAAAGATGTCAATGAATATCTGATCATAGAAGATCCCTGGTCAATGCTGTCACAACTTGTGGAGAAGGATGGGGGCAAACTGGAACCCAGACTAATCGGAGAGACTGGCAGGAACACACTGCTGGCTTGCTACAGAGTTGGCCTTTATGTAGATAAGAAAATGGTGTCTTCAGGTGAGGAGAAGGATAATTTATGAATGAAATAATATCAAAATCAATCAATAGTAGTAGTGCATAATGCAAATGTCAAATAAGTATAAAAATTCGATTATTTAAACATTGAAACCCTTATTTTCCTTTATAACACAATATGTTTGTGCTGGAAAAATGTCATAAGAAACAATATCCTATTATGAATAAGACATGACTTGATCTCCCATATTTTACATAATAGATTTTGAGATAAAAGTCCTGAAGTACATAAATCTTTCTTATTTTTAAACATGATAAGAAATAATAGTGTATAATTGAAAATTCCAGGTTTCGGTGAGACAGTAGCGATCGCTAAAGAAATGGCGGCAAGAGAAGCACTAAAGAAGATATTTGGCACAGAAGATCACATGAAGCCAATCAACTTTAAACTAGATGGCATACCTAAGCCAAACTCTCAAGCACGCTACCAGATATCTGCTAGTTAAATTAGAGCTTTATTGCAATGTAGAATTAGGATTAAAGTTGTATATTATTTAATCTGTTCATTTCAGTTCTTGATAGCTCTTAATCAGAATTCTGTCCTCAGGAAGCCATCACTTGCAGAATGATGGAGGAAATAAAGTTAGCCTATAGTTTACATATGACATTGATATGAAACAACAAACAACTGCTAAATAGTTCATATCATAATAATCTTTATTAAAAGAGACATTTTCCTTAAATAAAGTTACATACAAAAATTACAACTTAAATAAAATTTCACTATAAACAACATGTAACACTGATCATTAAAAGTAATCATTTATACAAACAAGTATCCGCTATTCACTAATCTATCACAATTAAACTGTTAAAGAGTTCACATGCACTATTTAACTATAGAAGAAATTAGAAAATTAAAAGTTGGATTAAAAAAAATGATAGGTTTGTATAGAAAAAGTTATAAAGAATGAAAGATAGAGTATACTAACAGAAAGACAGGTGACAAGGAAAGACTATTGAAATACATAGTTCATTAACAAGAAACAACCAGTTAAACAATGGCATAAATGACAAGGCACTTCATTACAAAATATCAATACTATTGAACAAATTTACCTAATTCTATCCAGGTGCCGAGTCCATGATAAGGTTTCCATGTTTATCCTTGATGCGCACGCGTCCTGACGCGTACCTCGTCTCGGATGTTCCGTCGTTGTAAACTAGCTTTACTGTACCATCGGGGAATTCACGCCGCTGAAAATGAAGAACAATATGTAATTGAGAACTACTACTATCTTGTGGTCTGTTAACGCAAAAACCTCTTCTTCTAATAACTACCCTCTCATAAATAAGAACAAATACTTTCAAGCCAATCATCGACATCTCGCATATTTCTTGATACCGATTATGATTAAAATCACAGTCTCCGGAACACATTACAGTGTCCGAGAGATGAAGTAAAAGGTGATTTTTGGGTTTTCTGGAAAACAAAAAGTTTTATATCCATGCAATAAAATCACCTTATGATCCTTAGCATGCACCTCGACTTGCCCATTTGCGAATACAATGCGCTGCTCGCCACTGGCGGCTACAGTCAGCGCCGCACCGTCCGGGAACCGCCACTCTTCGCGTACGTGTTCGTTCTTCGGGTCGAAGTACCGGACGCTGCCGTTCGGGAGCCGGATCTCCGAGGAACCGTCCTTGTAGCGTTTCTCTACTTGACCACTGGAAAATAGGAAATAAAATAAGTGTACTAGACAGTAGTTAAACGCATCCAAACAAATTACTTTAAAGCTGAAGATTATTTTTGTAGGTTTTAACGCACTAATCTTAGGAACTACTATAGTCCGATTTGAAAAATTATTTTTCAGTGTTAGCCCGTTACCGAATATGGCTCCAAGTGCGCGGAGTAGTTCGCGGTCACTTGAGGACTTGAAATATTGCTGTTGCCAAGAAATATACCCATATTTCTTGGCAACAGCAATATTTCAAGTCAAGGGTCAAAAGCTGTGTTAATTTAAGACTAGATACTCACTCAGGAAACTCTAGCACTTCCAACCCATCAGCATGAGTAGTGTGGTATGTCTTAGTCTCGGCGTAGAAGTACTTAATTCTACCCTCATTATAAAAGTTCTCCTTCACATCCCCATTGTAGTAGACAAACTTGCTGTATTTCCCATCTGATGATATGTACTTTACATTGCCGTTAGGAAACCTCAATTCTCTGGAACCATCTGGCTTCCTAACTTCTGTAGGGTTTAGATTAGTTTTTGTTAAACTTGTTTTGCTTATAGAAGGTTCCGGGCTCAAGTTCATCAGTTTGTCTCTGTACTGTTCATTGTGTATGACAGTCACTGATTTTAGAGATGAATGGTTGAACGAAGACACGGGTGACTTAGATCTGTTTTGTGAAATGTTTGATCCTGAACGATTTGAGGTATATTCTACTGAGCTCCGTGATGGAGGTGATTTGTTAGTACTTGATCTGTGGCTTAGTATAGAAACTGGGGACTTGGATCTATTTATAACTGGAGACTTGGATCTATTAATGTTAACATCACTTTTGTCAAAACAAGGTGATATAGTTCTTGGGGATTTAGAATTTCTTGATAATCCTGAGCTTGATTTTTGGATGAAGAAGTCTTTTGTATTATCATTAACAATTGGTTTATCATTTAACTTAAGATCAAAGTTATAGCTTGAACCACTAGACCTATTGCTTTTCGGTGATGAGCCCCTAAATCTTTCAATGTATATCTTTTCTAAATTGTTTTCCTCATCATTTCGGTCATCATATTCATTTGGAGATTCATCTGAAAGAATGTCATTATCAGGTCCCAAATTCTCTTCATCAGAGTGATCAAACCTTTCTACATTCATTAGTTTATCTCTTTCCATTTGGCTAACAGTGTCTCTTTGGCTAAAGTACTTAGCATACCTTGATGTGACATTTAGATTAGGAACACTTTTAGCTCTAGGTCTTATCGTGCCTTTTGCAACAGGCTCCACTCTTCTAAGCCTGCTTTGTCTCTCAATCTCGTAAGCTTTATATTTCACGTCGCGGTCTACACCTACTTCCGAGCGCGAGTCTTTATTCGACATATTTGTTAACTTTTTGTTTATTTCTTCAAGATATTTGATGTTTGTCAATCTTCTAGTAACTTCATTGCTGTGTTGAATTCGCCTATTCTGCTTTTTCAGTTTTTCTACCTCTTCCTGAAGATCCTTTCTTTCTTTTTCCATAATTTTGATTTGATTTCGTAGTCTGGCTATTGTGGAGGTTGACTTTGCGTCTTTTACTCTTATGTCTTCTTTGAGATCATTTATTTCCTTCTTCAAATTAACAACTTCATCTTTGTCTTTCTTGTTCAGCCTGCCTCTCATTTCCCTTACATATCTCTCGTACATTTGTTTCTGTTTATTTAGTTTCTCTTTTTCTTCTGCTAGGTAGTACTCAGATAACACTTTTTCTTCATTGAACTTCTGTTCAAAAGCTGCCTTTTCCTCATAAAACTTTTGCCTGTCTTGATCAACTTCTTCTCGTAATTTCGCCAAACTAGCATTTTCTTTTCTAAATGTCTCTATTTCATCTTCTAATTCCTGCAGTCTATCTTTTAACAGTTCACTTGTGGATATTAGCTTGGCATTCATTTCTGCCATATTTGCTTTCATGACATCAGTTTCTGTCATTGTGTCATCGTGGCATTCATTGTTATCAACCTCTTTTTCCTTTATTCTGACTGTTTTACTTTTTGGATCCATACTCTTTGTCTTCTTATCTTGTTTTTCTTTTTTATTATTACGTAATTGTGGCGAATCATGGGTTTTTTCATCAGTTTTACAAGAGCAACATGATACTGAGGAGCAGGCATCACTGCAGCAGTCAGTGTAATTACTACAACAAGTTTCAGCATCACTGTGAGAGTTCTCATTTCTTTTTTTTCCTCTATACCCAGGTAAAATATGCCTTAAATCAGGATTTTGAGACAAACACCTTTGTAGCACTAGTGGAGTACTTTCCCCGGAACATTCCAAGTTACTTTGTAGAAAGCGGTTAAAGAATGAGTTTTCTAAATTGAAACTTTCATGACTTACTTTATTTTCAAGCAAGTCAAACATATTCTGTTCTGCAGTTTCTCTCTCATACCTCAGTCTTAATCCTGTCTCGTCACAGCTTATGTCTGAAAGTTCACTTTTTGTAGGGGATTCAAAGTTTTTATAGTATTCGCTTTGCTTCAATTGAGAAAGGAAATCATTTTGCTCTTTAGTGAGCACAGCAGCCCAAGATTTACCTTTGTTAGTTATGAGTGGATGTTTATTTTTCTGAAATTCTATCTTTTCTATTGGTTTAATTATAGGTTGAATGTTATGACTGGTTGAGCTAGACGGTTCTACTGTCTGTTTTCTTTCTGTAGTATTGATGCTTGCAGGCTGTTCATCATTTTTATCATATGATCTGGATTGGGGTTGATTCTTTCTAGTTAATTTTGCCTGCTTTATATCGGGAACTAGCAATGATGGTTCAGTCATGTCAGTATTTGTTTTGTTTTCACGCTCAGTATTATTATTCTTTTGGATGTCATTACGTGTTTCTTTCTGAACAACATTATTTTTATCCTTAAGTTTTTGTATGTTTAATTTTAAAGGAGATTCAGTTTTGTTCTCAAAAGATTTTCTCTTCCATGGTAAGGACTTTGTGTTTTGAATAACAAAGTCATTCTTTCTAAGTCCAAATCGGGCGATGCCCTCACCTCGTCTCAGGAATGGTCTTTTGACATTACTGGTATTCATACTTTTTGGGCTCTTTGGCTTAGGGACATTCTTTTCAGTCTTAAGTTTTTCTAACAGCAATGCTTCAAAATCCTTTTTTGGAGATAGAATTGGCATTTCATCAAGTGCTATTTGTTTTTTAATCAAAGAATTTTTGTTTGCAGAGGAATTGGGAGATATTTTATTACTTCTGTTTTGAGAGAGTTCTTCATCAACTTCTTGAATAGCTTCTTGGTTTCTAGACGGTACGGAAGTCCTGCTTCTGCCGGATAAGGGTGAATTGACAATAAACTCTGACTCCTGGGAAAGATTCAACACTGTAACACCTTCTATTAGGTCTCGCTCATTCACCTTACGCGAGAGATCGCTGGTATTGAGACGAGGCGTACCCTCATTCGAAATATCATTGGATGATTGCAATAAACTACGAAATGTATTATAACTGGTGCTGTTACTAAAGTGGCTGACAATTTCTGTGATACTTGACGAAGTTTCAGAGGTTTCTTTGTACTCCAAACGTTGTTTTTGTAGCTTCCCGCGCTGTAACAGTTGCAGCTGTCGTAAGACTTGCAAACGTTCCAATATTTGCGAAGGTGAAAGCGACACATCACTCTCGGAGTATGTTTCATCCATATTTCTTGATTTAATAAATTAACCACATAAAGCACAAAGTTTATAACAATAAAAAATATTTTAACGAAAACACAGCGTCAGAAAGTTTTGAAAATTTACATGACATTCTTGACAGTTCAGTGTGTGTTGGTGTAATGAAAAATTTATATCTACTACCAACTGAAACAAATTATAGTATAAAAAAAACTTTAATCCAGTCAAATTGCACCTAAAATAGGGATACGTTAACGTTTATTAAGACCAAACCAGAACGAGTGGTCCAATGTTGCATTTTGTACGTAACAAACTTTTTGTGACCTTTGACCCTAATGTAAACTCGTATTTTTTATGAAAACTTAGTGGTTGTATGGTGTTTGTCATTTATTATGGTTTTGAACAATCCTACTAACTTTAAGCTAGCTGGGTGTGTTATAACCTTGGATGTATAAATTGACTGGAATAACATGGGAATAACTGCTCTTTTAATTCTGTACATAGCTTATGACTATTTAAATCAAAAAGTATAAATTCCTACCTGATTATAAAAGCTCATTGAAAAATAAATTAGGAGGACAAGTCGTTTTCAAACAACATCAAGATTTTTGTATGTCACAAAAAGATTCATAAAACTTCAACTTCAATTTTATTATGTAAATATTTTTTAATAAAAAGTGTTTTGGTAGTTTTAAGGGAAAATGACAGTTAAGTTGTAACACCAGCACATGCGCCAATAAATGTCAAAATTCTTGTCCATTTTTATTCAAAAAACATCTGGATATCCTAGCATAAATCACATATTTCTTGCAATGTCTAAGAGAAGTAGTTTCCACAAAACTCCTAAATTTAAGCCCGAAGTGAAGGTGATTAATAATAAATCCAAATCAACTTTGAAAATGTCATTAAGAGCGGAGAAAGTTGAAGTGTTGCCTGAACCTATCAAATCAGACGCTGATAAAAAGCTTTACAAGTGAGTAAATTAAATAATAAATAGAAAATAAAACATATCTAATATTTTTGTTTATATTTATCAAGAGTGAACTAGAAAATAAATGTATTCTACATTTCTAAAATAAATATAACCAATAAAATTATCGTATATATTGCTGCAGGACTATTCGGCTGGAAAATGGTCTGACAGCACTTCTGATATCCGACCCCAGTCGTCCATCTGTGGGAAACGAGACTAGCTCCAGTGAGGAGGAGTCCAGTGGGTCTGACGAGACCACGGACCCTGAAAGTGAGAGTGGAAAGTCTGGGCAGTCAGTTGCCAGTGACCATCATGGAACCAAGAGGCGCAGTGAATTTGACGAGGAGAAACTGGTCAGTATCATTTTTATTGATTATCCAAATCCATAAATATACCTTCATGTTAGACATCTTCATTAAAAAAATATATAAATTCAGAAAATGAGTCCTTGTAAGAATTTTAAGTTATGTAAGTATGAAATTAAGGGGTATGACATGAATTTGAAAGTGAAAGTTGATAAGGGCCACATACATATACTGCAATTTGGATAGCAATTTTTACATAACATTATAGCCCAGGCATAAATTGTATGATCTTATTCCATTTATTAGGGTCATGTAGTAGAGTTACAAAATTATTCTCAAATTTTTGCTCTAAGTATTAAATATTACTACTTGAACTACATACTTAATCAATGTTATGGATTTTATCAACAAGGTTCAAAGGTTAGAGATTTTTTAAATTTGAAGCTAAGTAATCAACATGGTCCAGTTAGAATCTATGTAGACTTATTTTTTGAAATTAATCTAAGTATAAACATAATATATAAAACAATCCAATTAATTTAATCCCCATCATCAAAGTGCTGTTACGTACAAAAACATCAATTTTAATTTAAATTATCCTGTACTATAAAAACAGCATCAATCATAGTTCTATCATCAAAAATGACCAATTTCATTTATTTAAAATTTCCTGCACCAAATTAACCATAAATGTCAAAAATATCCATAATAACCAATTAAAAAAGTGGGTAAATCTGAGATTATATAAACATCTATAAGATACAATTATCATTGTGGTTTCTATAAATAAAATAAAAAATAAACAAACAACCTTGACCTCCGACCTTCAGTCAAAAACTTGGATCACTATATTATGCTAACAGTGTTTGACCTTGATTCAGATCAATTGTATTTGCATTGCTTGTGTCCTTTGTATTGTGTTTTTATTCTAGTTAAAAGCTAGAAAGTTAACCTTGAAATCAGTCTTGAGTTTATTTGAATATTCAATAATTTAGGTGAAAGTTTTGATTTTTGTTTCTGAATTATACAAATGGTTTTAAGGGACTTTATAAAGAAATACCTTTACTAATATTATAAAGCTAGACAGTTTGTTTGTTTATATGCTTAAGTGCGCTAATCTCAAGACCTACTGATTCATTTGAAAAAAGAAACTGTTTTTAATAGTCCATGTGGGGAGAAAGAGGATAGGCTAGTTTTCATTGCAAGTATTTCCCATGAGAGGCAATAGCTATTGCTTTATAACGAGGATGAACACATTGGATATACTTTAAGCAAAGATCTGGATAAGGTGCTGAAGTACATGCATACAATATCACATTTCATGATCACAATTTGCTAATGGCCTGAAAAATACACTCTAGTGAAAAAACCGTTAAAAAGTTTTAAAGTGTGACAGCAATTGTGTGGACATTCTATTTCAAGAGGCCCCTGCCAGGGCCAAGATTCTAGCGATTTAGCATAATTTCTCAATACTACTAGTAGTAGTAGTGGTAGTAGGTGATGGCCTTCAATGATTGGTTGATCCTGATTCGTTTTCGCACTTACCCTCATCTTCAACATGTTAAATTCTCCTACGTTTCTTCTATAATCAGCTAACTACAAAGATCCCCATTTTCAACCTACAAGACCCTTACTCATTCCACTTAGAAATCCATAAGGAAAAGATTGTAGATATAGAGCATATCATCTACGTGCATCAATTCGTCTCACGATCACTTCTATGAACCTTTTAAGGACTTCAATTTATTCTGTGTCCGTATGGACAAAAAGTAGTCGACCTATATTATGTTATTCTATTCCAAGTTTCTTCAAAATCCATTTAGCCGTTTGCGCGTGAAGAAGCGGCAAGCGTACACAACTCTTCTCTTTTTCAAAATAGTTTTGCAATGTTTTTTTCATCAATTATAAATCCTAATAATAGCAATACGACTAGCCCGCAGGGCATCTGAGGGGGATGTCGGGGAGTAGCGACCTCGCGGGTACCGAGTGCTCCAGGGAGAGGATACTGTCCCTCTCTGAGTACGAGTCTTTAACAGTCAACCAGCAATTTTGGATCACCAAGAAATACATCACACCATATCCTCGCATTTTTTACAATACATCTTACGGGTAGGTTAACAGCTGTCGAGAATTGTTAGATAATCCAATAGCAATCTCAAAGTACGGCTTTCAGTTCTGTATAATTTATAGTTGCGGAATTCCACAATGGTGTAGGTTACCTAGTATACCGTAGTAGTAGGCTTTTATCGCTCGCCAAGTTCACGTAACTTCTTGATTACATGATCTAGAAATAACCGCCTTCTCAACTCGATAACTCCATGGTGACGAAATCCACCCAAAAGAAGATAGGTATATTATAAGTTTTACTTGCATTACAGGCGTGCTTCAAGAAAATTCACATTAAATCCAAAAAGAAAATTGTAACTGCAGAGGTTTTTATCAGCTGCGTGTAATTTCAAGGTGTTTACAGCGAAACGGTTTCGAAATCGAAGTAAATAGTATAGTTGTCTGAGAAGAGGAGGCGATTAATCCCTAAGTGGCAGGAAACCACACGATTCACGGTTACGTGAATGTAAACATCAATTGCACTCATGCTAGTTTAATGTTGGACATTAAAATTGCCGTCTGCAACCGAAAGTGCTCTCGTGATAGTGTGTACACACGGCTACACATCAAGCTATACAAAACCAGTTTGTCTTGGACTCGCTTTTATAAGGTCTTTCTACTAATTGAACGGTCAGCTTATACTATTGTAGCTTGATGTTGATGATACATGTAAATGTGCATAGACCGATTGTCGGCTACCGCGTCTTTTCTAGAAGATCAGCCAAATACGCGCGAAGTTGCTTATATAGTGCACAGACGTTTGCCCAGTCACTGGTGTACTCTATTCCTTCGCTCTCATAAGTTATAGAATAAACCTGCGCGCACCTGCAGTATATTGATACCATCTTTTTCACTATTTTATTGATTTTTGCATTGGGCTTAATTGATACTTTAGGACATAAAATAATCATCCGCGCAAAAGAAACAGATAGCAACGGTTGTGGTGTAATTAAGAATCTTTGCTTATCTGCCTGCCAGTAATAAGTAAAACTGGAGATTGAAAATTACGAAAAACGTAGTTCTCACGTTTAGACCTTGATGTCTCGTACGTGCTGTTTTTGAGGTAGTATTTACAGATACATAGTTATTAAAGTAGTGTCCTTTCTTAGTTAGAATCGGCGCGATGCTTATTTGCATCGCAGTTTTATATACAAGCCCTCTTGTAATAGGTACTTTTACGGTAAAGTTAAGGTTCAGTCTTTGACGACTGATATAGAGATGAGCTCCCGAGAGATGGCCGATCTCCCGATTTGTCTTCAATCGATGTAAACATTTCTCTCGCCTCTTTTTACATGAAAACATCCTTTAAAATCTAAGTTTAAAATACTGTACTTTTATATAACACTGGTTCTGTAAATCGTAACGTAATTTTGCGCACAACTACACAACAAACAAAAGAGACGGAAAACGTTATTGTAACCTGTATTATCAATAATTAAAAATTACGATCGACGCATAACATCGATTGACTTGTGATTTGAGTAGCGTTGTTGCGTTTTTCATGAAAAAAGTTAATTTTCTCACGATACGGCAATTGTGCAACGATGTTTTGTATGAGATAATAGATGCCCCATGAATGTCGATTGAGTTGTGACAAAGAGATTTAGTCGCTAACTGTGAAGTGCATACGAATTTGTATCACGCTATACAATGATCAATGTTGTATAGAAAACAAATTGTATGTAATGTCAGTGATCGATTGCGACGTCATTTGACTGTTAAACTAGCATGCACAATTGTTTACATTTATTAGATTGTGTTTAATATTATGTACGCATCCTGCTTCTACCTTATTATGACCTTAAGCACCCACCGGGAATGGAAAGATTTTTTTTTTCTATTCATTTGACACGATTGAAAGAAAGATTCAAAAAAGGTTATCTGTAAGAACAGATCAAGGGACCGTTTTTATGTATGTTTTTTTTTAATGCGGCAGTATCGGTATTGGTGCCGGTAATTAATTATTTAACCCGCATTTTGTAACAGTGTAGCCTACCGATGTACCGAATATACACATGTAACGAGTTCACCTGTGTAATTTTAAAATTGGATTATGCAAACTATGGCTATTTTTAGTCATGTTTTTGGTTGACAGCATCGAAAAGATGTCTTTATATTTTACGGCTGGCTGGTTGCAGTACCTTAACGGATAAAGGTGATATGAAATCGGCTTCCATAACGTTCATAGTGACGTTAAAATATTTATATTAAGCGTGTACTTTAAGATATTCTCTCATAAGCAGCGAGATGTAGGCAAGGCACGCGAGGATAGGAACTAAACAAAACAAATTCGTCACAAACTGTCTCAATTTGATCCCAATGTAGGTACTATATTAAACCACTAAATACGTTGTTAAATTTCGCGCGTTATTTGTCAAAAACTGGAAACAATGGACGCTACATTGCTCTATGGTATTGACGTCACTTGGCTGTGTAAACAAAAACAAATTCGCTGATAATTTGACAGTTGTCACTTCAGTTCACAAAGCCGTTAGACTAAAATATGAAAAGAGATTAAAAAACCGAAAACTTGAGATAACTGTATTCCAACGATCTAAATGCATTGTGCTCGTATACTTATCCGACGATGCTCATACAATTACTACGAAGGTTACACTCACGTGCATTAAATGATCTCTGAAATTAAATGCTTTTTGTAGCACAATTGCAATTTGCTCGGAATGTTTATCAAGCGAGACAAACACGCGTGATAATACTTACTTAAATTATGAACATACAATGTTTTTATTTAAAGTGACAACCCTATTGCTACAGTGGATTGAGCGTATTTTTTTTCTTCGTTTCAGTACGGGCACATTTTATATCATAAACTGTAGTACTAACCACTACTATCAAAAATTGTAATTTTGTAACGCGAAACGAACTTAATGCATGAAACCTTATTTAGCCAGTAAATTACCCGTAAAATTGATAGTTGAGAGTACAGTCAACCTAGTTTTCAGAGATGTTGCTATCAAATAATAGCAGTTTTAATATTGCCGAGTTACTTTTAATTCACGTACAGGTCAGTTGCTTTAGTGTGTCGAAATAATGTTAACAATCGGCCAGTTTTTAACCGACTTCCAAAAAAAGGAGGAGGTTCTCAATTCGGCCGGTATGTTTTTTTTTATTTTTTTTATTTTTATTTTTTATGTATGTACACCGATTACTCCGAGGTTTCTAGTCCGATTTGTGTAATTCTTTTTTTGTTCGATGCAGTATACTTGCCATTTGGTCCCATAAAAATTTCATCCAATTTGGTTCAGTACTTTTTATTTTATGAGCATTTGTTTGCTTTATGTGGATGATGTGTATGTGGATGATGTTATAAAGGGCCGGTTAATGAGAATAAGGTATGGAGTGTATAAATGGATGACGAAACAGATTTTGGACCTGATACTAAAAAGATAAAAATAAAAATTTTTTACAAAAAAATAAAACCGACTTCAAAAACACTGAAAAGTGAAAAAAAAGCTTTTAAGTACATCGCTCTAGAAGTCGGTGTCCAAATAAATACAGTATTACAGTTGCAACTTCTTGACACCGACTTCTAGAGCGATTTACTTAAAAGCTTTTTTTTCACTTTTCAGTGTTTTTGAAGTCGGTTTTTACACTCCAGTTACGTTGTAGATCGATACTGTTATCTAATACCTGTAGAATGTATATTTATGAGTTTTCCTGAAAACCTTTCGGGGAGAGGTGGCCCGCGACAGATGCGCGTGTCCGATGCGACAGTAGTCACGAAAGTATGTATGTAAGTATGACAAATGACGCACGGGCGCTATCGCTTGTTTCTGAATCTTGCGCCAAAACTATCAAGTATCGCTTTAGAAATCATGTGTCCGTGAAGTTCAAGGTATCGCTCTGAAGTGAAACAGTTTAGAAGAGCCACTTGCTTGAGGTGTTAAAAAGCTCATATCCCAATATTTCTAAGATCTTTAATTTTAAGTAATATTCTTTCATACTTTCCTTTGGTTAATGGTTCCCTTTTAAAACCGTTTATCTGTCTTCAACAAAAATGATTAATAATGGAACATAAAAAATGACAGGGAGTCTAGAAAATCGATTAACAATATTCCAATACTGTCCTAGAATTTAGTGAAATCGTCTATTACATATTTCGAATAGATTAAAGAATTCTTATAGATACAATATACTTGATAGGTAATCTACGATCCCCGTAATAAAAACACAAACCTTTTTAGCAGTCGGGTAAAGAAAGAGTTAAGTATTAGTAGACAGGGATTTTTATTATTAGTTCAGGATATCGAACACAAAACTAACACTATGGTTTCGACAGGTCTATCACACGAAAAGAAATGTGCTTAAATTTTTGAAGAACACGTACGAGAAATTATCTAGGAAGCGATGCAAGATGCTAATGTACGAACTTTCTCTTGACACGGTACGCCATAGTTAGATACAAGTTTCGATATTATATCGCTTCCAATTAGTTGGTAGGACGTAATCGTAGCTAGCAGGGTAGAAGTAGGTAGGGACCAGTTAGTTAGGTCGATAGTTGTCTTGTCGCATTTTTGTTTAGGCATTTTAATTTGTTTATGATAATTAGTTAGTAACCCTTTAGGCACTTTTTGGATAGGTGCTTTTTTAGATTTAAGATGGCGTATGACCTAATTTTATTCAATAGACGGTTCCAATACTTTATTTATTCTAAGTTCGTCGGTACGAATTAGGCAAACAAACTTTATGTTATTGATATATGATATACTGCTTAAATGATGCATAATACATGTGATTGCATCTGTACTTAGGTATGTATATTGATTCATAATCAATACCTATCGACAGTAGTTGAGATTACCTATAAAACCATACCGGTTTATTGTAGGTCGATCAAGGTTAACATTTGACTATTCATATGTTTCGTTATCTGATCCTCTCACACTTCTCACTAAAGGAGAAAGTAGAAAATAATGCGGTACCCATCCAGTCAAAATTAATCAAAGGTCATGTTATACTTTTTTATGGTTCATAGTTGGAATTTGTTAATGATATGTAAGTGCTTTCACTTAAATATTTAAAGATAATAAATAATAACCAAAGGGAAGGGAAGGGTAATTAATTAGTTTTTGCAATATCGGTTTAATAAAGGTCGAAGTAAGAACAATACAGTAACAAAGACAATCATTAAACAACTGTATTTTTTATATCTTGCCTTTACGCTTCATCAGTATGCTTATCGCCTGATTTCATATTCTAACTTCCTACCTATACCGCTAAGGAAAAAGGTTGTACTGAGATGTACATATGTATGTCATCTCTACCAGCCAAGAGTTTCAATTTACTATCATACTTCCTCAAACTACACCCTTATCAATCGGCGATCCCGCTCAGAACCCCGCCTTTCTCCATTTTGTCAAAATCCATAGGGACAACTGGTTTTGCTTTCAAAAATTATGAAATTTAATATAGTGGATTATTTCGTTCTAATAAGCGTTTGTTTCTGTGTACTCTAAAATACCGTATTGTTCTTGTTGGTCGCAGGCAGCTTGTGCGCTATGCGTGGGAGTGGGCAGTTACAGCGACCCCGCAGACATTCAGGGTCTGGCGCACTTCGTCGAGCACATGGTGTTCATGGGCAGCGAGAAGTACCCCAAGGAAAATGAGTTCGATTCCTTTATCAAGGTGAGATGGAAGCTCTGACTATTGGGTAGGTTCCGCGTAGAGGTCAATGTCTGAAGGGTAGTGTTGTTGGGACTGACTTGTTGGTCTGGTGGTAGCTAGACGGTTGTGAATGGAGTTTCGGGTTCGATAACCTGGGAAAACCAAAATGGGTTAGTTAAAAATATAATTAACTGCAGTAAACTTGCAATCCACAGAATTAGTACAGTATTATCCCTTGGAAGACCCAATAAGACATGTTAATAATATTGTACAGTATCAGCAAAATTTTTGTTGAGTACTTATTTCCATATTTGTATATTCAATTTCCACATTAAGCCTTTACTTCCACTTGAAACTATGATGAATATGTGCCTGGTATTGTTTTGCAAGTGGACCGGACAAACAAGTCATGTTTGAGCAATAAATAATATGTGGCATGTCCAGCAAACATTGGCCACCAAGGTACGCAACGGTGGAAAGTAAACAGAAACGTTAATAGTACTTATTGATTTCCGGTTAAGCGACCGAATCGACATGTCCAATATATCTACTCTAATTTTCATTGTTAGTGTGTTTTCCAAGAATTCTCAATATGATATCGAATTTTGAAGGTAACACACTTGGGTACTATTATTTTTTCGTGGGTAATCATCAAATGATCCCTACCGCTCAGGGTGCAGCTAGAGGAAGAGTCAGACTCTCACTGATTAAAACCCCCTGCGTTCCCTCTGAAGGTCACCTTCTTTGGGGGTTTAAAAATATCATTATGGGCACATCTGGTAAATTATAAACCTTGATCTGTAATAGTCTAATCGATCCCTTTATAAAGTTCTAAAATTTCGTTCAGAAAAAAGGTGGTTCAGACAACGCGTCAACAGACTGCGAGGTGACGACATTCTACTTCGAGATCCAAGAGAAGCACCTTCCTAAAGCTATGGACATGTTTAGCCAGTTCTTCGTCAGTCCTCTCATGATGAAGGAGGCTATGCAGAGGGAAAGGGAGGCTATTGAGTCAGGTCAGTTATTTATTTGGTACATACAGGCGTATAAGATATTAAAGTAATGTAGGTACTAATGTTAACTAGACTGCATTTGTGTTCTATAGTCTGGGGAGTTGCGCCACTTCTTCCCAGCGAAAACACATAGGAAGTGGTGATGCGTTTTGGGGGCTGTCTTTTGTAATCTCTGAACTTCTTCAGTCGTTTTGCAACCTAACTTGAGTAAATTATATTTGATTTGATCTGTTCTGTCGTACGCCTCAATGGGCTTATTGACATCATTCTAATTTTCTTTTACCGTACAACAATTTTGTTGAGTAATAGCCAAGACTTACCGTGTTTCGAAATTTCGTATCAAAATAAGTCTGTTTCGAAATACCGACATAAAAAAGCCCTAAAGTTCTTATGTAACTGCGGAATCCTACTTGATTTCGGTCATGGTTCCTTAGCTAAATTGGAATGATGAATAGTTTAAAAATATAAAACTTTATGATATTCATTTTGTAAAGCATCTGAAAATAATGTCTGTTTAATTTATCGTTTTCAACCGAAAATAGTTTTCATTTTTTTGTAACGTCATAGTTTGTGTTTTCATACATACATGTTGCATACAATGTAATACAACCGTTTTTGACAATTCAAAATTTATATTTGTATTGCATTTGACTAGTTGTCACCTACCGTATTAAGTGCCAGTTTCACAATGTCCGAACAGCCATTATCTACCGAATAAATTCGAAAATGCAACAGAATTTGTATAAAATTATCTACCTAATAAACTGGAACTTATCATAGGTGGTGAAACAGGCCCTAAGTGAAACAAAATATATTATGTGGACTGATTGACGGGCAAGAATGTTGGTCCTCAATAAACCCAGTAGAACTTGATACCTAACATCAACCACACGTAACTATTAGATAATCCATAACTGTCGTCGCAGTCAGTCAAGTATTTAGACGCGATAATGAGTAATGACGTAATGACGCATAGCAACGTTTTCACGTCGCTACAATGTTTCATGTTACGCTTTTCAAACAATGTAATTACTATAACGTATAGTCGTGGTGGCCTAGTGGGTAAAGAGCCCTCCGCTCAAGCATGAGGGCGTGGGTTCGATCCCAGGTCAGGCTAGTACCAATGCGACTTTTCTAAGTTTGCATGTACTGTCTAAGTATATCTTAGATTATGACTTTTTTTCGGGTAGCTACATGTGCTGACGTCTGGACGTCACTATTATTTGGTTGAAATTATATTGTAGTTGCTTGCCTAAGGCATTTTATCATTACCAAGCGGGAAATTCATACATACATAAAAACTGTTGCTTTACATGATGCAAAGCGCTTTACTCTCTCAAGCGGTAACAATCCGCTTACAACTTCAGCTGATCAAATCCTCAATTAATTAACAAGTTAATCGCTTTCTATCTACGAGTGATTTAACTCAAGTATTCCGGATAAATGTACTAGTGAAATTTTCAGGTAGAAGGATATATAATAATACTTTTAATACCCTTTTAGGTTTTTATTAGATTTGAGAACATTATTTTGGTATAGACGCCAGCACATCAGGCTACCCGAAACTGTCAAATTTTCCCAATCAACTTTGAACCATATGCTTTAGCGATAAAGTTGAAAATTTATTGAGGAAATTTGACAGATTGTAGTAACTTGATGTGCTAGCGTCTGTACTGTAATGGAAGAGCTAAGGGGACAGAGGTCTTCGCCCCGCACCGGGAAATAAGGAGCTGAAAATTATAGTCTAAAATCTCTGTATTGTTAATACAGGTTTATAGTTCCATGGTCCCGAGAGCTATGAACTATATTCGCCGCATACACGCTGTTTTAAAAACATTTTATACGATTTATATATTTTCTGCAATGTAAGGAATGTGATTCGCACTTGAATGGTTGCGCCGATAATGTTCTGAAGAATACTTATAAGTTATTATAAATCCATAAGCTATGTGTAAGGTCATATTCAGCACGCGATTGGTTAATATTTCGTTTTCCACTAAATGCGGGTTTTAATTATATGGCTGTGTTGCTCCTATTGTGAAATCATCCAATGACCCTGGTGCAGCTGGAGGAAGTGTCAGGCTCTTACTGCTTGTTTACTGCTACTACTACTCTTCCGAACAACCCGTAATCCCGGCAGAGGGTGCTGCTCCCTTAGTTTTAGTTCATCGATTGTGAATTCCTATGTTTACTTTATTTGCTTGGCTGTTATTACTATGGCCTATTCTTTTAGTTGCAATAAGCGATGTATATTGGATATTGAATCGAGTTGCATAAACTAAGTTTCCTTTTAATACTTGAATTAATTATCCTTGAGGTTTGACTCGTTATCGAAACGCGTGTTGGCTGATAAGTAAGGCTTCTAAGACGTTCTAAACGGTACATGAATTAGGTAATGGTTCTATTATAATACAATGCCCTGTCTGGAACCCACAATCAATAGCAGTGAGGATTTCCTCATTGATTTAATTATATCTAGTGGAACTTAACCCAGACTATATCTTTTTATCTAAAGATATGCGCCAAATGTTGTACCCTTGAAAAGACGAAAAAATTCGAACTCCGGTCGGAAAGATTGGATAAACGAAAAATGTTCTTAATCAACTTTGCGATAAAGTTAAAAATTTATTAAGGAAATATGACGGATTTTAGTAGCATGATGTGCTGACATCTACGTCTATATTTGGTGATCAGTGTCCTCGTTAAGTATCTCGGTTATCCTTGGAACTGAAAACAGTAGTCACATTCTGTGTATAGGGCCCCAACAGGAACCCAGTATTTTCGCGGAAAATATGAGGAAAACATTTGCTGGATGTTCACAGTTATTTAATGAAGTTATTTCGTACTTTTCCTGTGTGACATATGTATTTATATGCTATTTGCGAAATTTTACGCTGGTTTTTTTTCCTTGTTGACTTCGTTTTGATCTAATATATCCAGCTAAATGCTTGTTATAGAAAGTATTTTTTTATTTAACTTCATCATAGTTATAACGTAGGTGTTGTGTTGTGTTTTCATCTCCATATTGTTTTTTTTTCTATTTCTGCGCGGTGTATGTACAGGCTACAGCAAATCAATCTACGTAAATCTGTCCAATTTCTTCAATAGATTTTCAACTTTATCATAATACCGGAAGGTTGATATTCGATTGGTAAAATTTGATAGATTCGGGTAGGCTGACCTGCTGGCGTCTGTGCCAACATACGTATAAAGTATTCAGCGAATACGCTCAAATGCCATTTATTTCGACCTTTGATCCGCAAAATCATAAATAACAATGAACTTTAGTCAGATTTGTAGATTATTCTATAAAATACGTGTTTGGATATTTATAATTGAGATTTTAATAGCAGTGTAGGTATGCTGTTTTTAACTTAAATGTTATTCTAGGGTATTATTTAAACTACTGCGACTGGACTTTGAATCCAATCAATGATTCTTACAAATTGTATTTTTTATGGATTTGAAAATAAATATAGACCAGTTCGACGATAGATAAGATGGCATAATATTTTTAAATTAATATGTTGGCATCCAGGCCAATTGTCGGCTACGGCGGCCGTTCTCTTTTATGGAGATCAGCCAGCTGCGCAGGACATGTTATAGTGCACAAGACTTCACGCAGACACAGGTGCACTCTCTATTCCCTCACTCTCATAATCCGATGGGACGGCAATCCGACAAGACCGTAATGAGATCAGGCGCAGGATCGACATTTACGTGCTCTCCGATGCACGGGTGAATCAATCACCAACATTCAGACTCCAGGCTGCTTTATGAAAGTTTCTAAAAACCCACAAAGCGATTTCGGCCCGACCCGGGACCCGTGCACAGCAGTCGCACCTTGCTACCACTAGACCAACGAGGCAGTCAAAAAAGTCAGTTTTAAATTAATATAATATTATAGGATACATAGTTGTCTTAAAATTGGAAGACAAAATCAAGCTCATTTCTGAAAATGCTTTTCCACACGGATGTTTAAAACCTTTACTTGGACCCTCCTACTCATCAAAACGATCTTGTTCTAGAATTCGCCATCGCTTCTCCATCGGACTCCAACCGCAAAGACCAGCTCCTCTCCAGCCTGTTCCCCGAAGGTCACCCAGCGCGTACCTTCACTTGGGGCAACCTGCGCAGTTTAAAGGACGACATCAATGATGATGAGAAGTTGCACCAGGCTGCGCACGCTTTTAGGAAGCGGCATTATAGCGCGCATAGGATGACTGTGACCGTTCAGGTAACTTGCTAATGCAGCCTTATGCCTATAGGGCTGAGGGAGAGAGGGAGAGCGATTTCATCCGCGTCCCGAAGGAACAACTCCGCACAGCCGGATACAAAGTAGCCAGTAGCATAAGTAGCCTTCCTCGATAAATGGGCTATCAGTGAGAGATTTTTTTAAATCGGATCAGTAGTTCCTGAGATCAGCGCGTTCAACCAAACCTTCTTTGGCTGTTGTTATTAGATGAGAGGTTTGAAGAAGAATCAGAAACATATTTTGAATGGAAGCAGTTTTAGAATAATTCGTAGCAGTTATTGGTAAACAGTTACTCTAAAATGTTGATTCAATAACATCAATCGAAATTTTCTAAAAAAAAAACAATGGCAAACAATTTGTTATATATATAACAATTGAACATACCTAAATGGTATGTTACTAATTCGATAATATTTTTATAATATCACAACTAGCCTATTTAATTGTTTAAGCAAATTAAGCAATGCGATATGTAAATAAAAAGTAATAGGTAGCATTCAATAAATTTCTCTGTTTATAAATAAAAACTAAACATTACACCCAGGCGCGGATGGACCTGGACTCTTTAGAGAACTACGTAGTAAACACATTCGGCCACATCCCGACGAACAAATTGCCGTCGGAAGACTTCAGCCAGTTCACCTTCACACCTGATACCGTCACTCCTGAGTTTAGAAGCATCTACTACGTCAAGCCTGTGGGTGATACCACTGAGGTGAGTAAGACTATAAGAAAAAATATTTTTTAATAGTTATTAAGTTACATGGAGCGAATGCCTAGCTGACCTCATCAACCGGTTACCCAAGCAGCTTTATTACCTGCGGTGAGATTGCTTGTCATGTTTTTAGCTTCTTATTACCCGTAAAAGTGACAGCCGTGCAAAATGGAGGAACTCATTACGACATAGATCACCCATCTATGGACTGACCGCGCCAAACGTTGCTTAAACTTATGATCGATCTTCGCTGCTAGTGTTACTTGGCACGAGCCACTCTTATAAACAAACAATTTTGTAACTTGTCACTAACTTAACAGTAGTTTCCTTTGAGGTGGTATGGTAAGCTTATGCCTTAGATCCCACTGGCTTTAAACTACAAGATAATGCTATTTGATTTTGCAGGTACATCTGACATGGTGCATGCGGTCGCTTTTGTCTGAATACGAGTCGAAACCGCACCAGTACATATCGTACTTGTTAGGACACGAGGGCAAAGGCAGTCTTCTATCATATCTCAGGAAAAAGTGAGTATATGTTGTGTCTCTACATAAAAGTTTTTAAATATAGAGTACCTTAAAACACAGATTATATTATAACTTCATACAAGTTTGCGCATTTTGCGCAATTATTGCGCATTTTGCGCGAAAATTGCGCAAAGTCTCACTTTTGCGTTAAAATTTAATAATAGTTTTAAAAATTTTTTTCGTTACCAGGGTATGGGCTCTGGGAATATACACAGGAAACTCAGAAAGCGGTATAGACTATACATCAATGTACAGTCTGTTCTCCACGCAAGTTGTGCTCACCAAAGACGGACTGGACCATGTCGATGAGGTAAATTGATACTTCTTTGTTATAAAATTATTTTTTTACATCTTTATTAAATTAAATTTATATATTCTCATTCCCGCAAAGAAAAAAGGCCTTTTATAGCCCTAACTTCCAACATTAATTCTCAAAATGTGTATTGACAGGTACTAGAAGCTATATTCTCCTACATAAACATGCTCAAGCAGATTGGACCTTCAGAAAGAATATACGAGGAGATAAAGGTAAATACAATAATTTTGAATATATAATTTGTTCAAATATTTCGTAAATTATAAAAAAAATATTGTTTCTCTTGAACAGACAATAGAAGAGACAAGTTTCCGCTTCGAAGAGGAATCTCAACCGGCGGAATATGTGGAGACGTTATCAGAAAACATGCACTTCTATCCTCCGGAGCACTTCATCACTGGCGATCGGCTCTACTACAAGTATAATCCTAAGGTAATATGAATTACTAGCACCGGCCTGACGCATTGAGAAACGGGTCGAGATTTTGTCAAAGTGTGCGTGCGCCGACGCGTAGGTACTATGGCACACACATACAAGCCACGCGCGATGCGTATGCGGTGGTACCATTATCATAGTTTTGCATAGGGTGATTTTGGTGTTCAAAGGTCAATTAGCAGTTTCTTTATGCATGATATAGATTGACCTCAAGAAGTTATAGTCTTATTCTCGTCAAAATTAGCGGATGCTGTAATCATTGATCAGGCAAACTTCTTTTTCAATTTAATTGAACCTTTAAAAAGCTACTTCATATTGTCACACATTTAAATAATAATTTCATTTTAGTTCCCTGTTTCATTTTGATGTATTGGAGGATGAAGTATATTTTCATTAATAAGATAATATTTTCGGAATGTCTGAATATTTGTGAGAGGAATGTATGTATTTATCATTGCCTGTCTTGTCATTGTCCATTAAAAAAAATACAACAAAATTATTTCCAAATTCATGTTACACATTCTATCTGAAATGCTTTGATTTTTTCAGGGTATAACCGAACTATTGGATTGTATGCGCGCCGACACAGTGAACATTATGATTTTATCCAACAAACATTCTACTCCTATCAACTACGACGCTAAGGAGCGGTGGTTTGGCACTGAATACAAGAAAATGGGTGAGTTCTAACTATTACTAACCATATCTGAGTGTAGGAACAAATAACAAAACAAACCTCCTTTTTTGAAGGTAGTTAAAAACACAGAATTACTCTCAAGGAATTAGAGACAAACATTTTAGAATTGGTCGGATATTATTTAGGCTTAAGATATTATGTATTACATTGATTGCATAATCAATTTTATTTCAGTGGGTAAGCATTGATAATAAGTAATGTACCTAATTTAAATTTCAAATAAATATATTTTTCTTTACTACAGAAATTTTCAACGTCAATTGGGGCAAGTATTCATAATCTTATGGCGATACTTGATAAAATTGTTTTATTAAATACCTTTTATTTATTTCTTTAACAGAAATCCCAGACAAGTGGCTGCAGCGCTGGTTAAACGTAGCCCCCTACGAAAATTTCTTCTTACCCGAGAAAAACGTGTACATAACCACAGACTTCAGCCTGGTACAGCCAGACCCTGTTTACGTAGAGGCAGCCAAGGAGCTGGGCGTGGACCTGAAGAACAGCTCCATAAAAGATATACACAAGAAAATGGATGGTAGCACCAAAAATACTAAGATTTTGAGCCACGAAGATCTTATTGCTACTGTTAATAATTTTAGGTAGGTTTTTTTATATAGTTATGTAATGAGATGAAGAATGTATTGTTTTGTGTTTTGTCCGCGTAATTATTCAAAATGTACAGACCTAGATTTTTCCCAATCAACTTTGAACCATATGCTTCAGCGATAAAGTTGAAAATCTATTAAGGAAATTTTACAGATTCTAGTAGCTTTATGTGGTGGCGTCTATACATTAACAAATAATATTCAATCGTGAGCTGCAACATATTTTAATCGATTTTGTCTATCTAGTCTGAATAAATGAAGTTTATGTATTTAATAAAAAAGTATATCTATGTTTCTTCCTCAGACTGGACCAACCTAACCTCATTCGCAAGAATCGCCACATGGAGTTATGGTACAAACCCGATTTCAAGTTCCGGTTCCCCACCGCTCTTCTTTACTTCTACTTCATATCACCGCTCAGCCTTAAGTCGCCTAGAGAGTGAGTAAAAATACTATATATTTGGTTTAAGTAAGCGCATCTTAGCGCAGATTTGCGCAATTTAGCGCAGATTTGCGAAATTTAGCACGGATTTGCGCAATTTAGCGCCGATTTGCGCAAGTTAGAGGGAATTTGCAAAGTAAAAGAATACCTATCTTAAAGAGCTCATTTGATATATAAAATAAATACATATTTATTTATTTTTAATGTATTAGATATTATAGAAAGGTAATTTTTAAACAATAAATCAGTATTTCGTCTACAGTTCGTGCCTTCTGGACCTTTGGACGGATGTTCTGCAACAAGGACTCAAGGTATGACAATACAAGATGGTACTACATGAATGACTTGTTTTGTGTTTAGAATCAAATTCTTAATTTCATACTTCTAAATTACTGAATTATAGTGTTTTAGCCTCACAACTATGAAGGTAGTTTGCGCAAAAGTCTTAAGACTTTACATAAGACATTTATTATCTTTATTGTCGTTGTTAACAGGAAGAAGTGTACCCAGCGAACATGGCGGACTTGTCACACTCGCTGTACGTTGGCGACAAGGGACTCACCATGAAAGTCACCGGATACAGTCAGAATTTACACGTGAGTAGTTTGTACTCACCTTTATTTTTCTTTGCAATAAAGGTGGCTTAAATTATCTACTTATTAATTTAAAAGACTTTAAGACGGTTTCACTACTCTAGGGTTAAAAGTAATTATCCAAGTATTATTTCTTTAGAAGAACCTTGTTTTTAAACACAAAAAAAATATCATGGGCGATGCCAACATAAAAGTATACTAAATAATAAAATGTAATAGCAACTTATTTGCTATTGTATTTTGGAAATAAAATGGAAATATTTTGTTGTCCACAGTTATTAGTGGAATTAATAACCCGCGAGATGCGGTCGTCGACACAGAACCTGACGAGCGCCATGTTCGAGGCCGTGCGCGAGGTGCGCGCGCGCACGTACCACAACGTGCTCATCAAGCCGCACAAGCTCGCCAAGTAACACCACACTGATTTAATAACTAAGTTTATACTAGATTTAAAATTGGAAGAAGTTTTTTTTATAAGACAATTTCGCGACTTCGTCTGAAAAGAAGAAAAGAGAGACATACCTCAAACTTTCTTATTTATTATACTGGTAGTTAATGATTTCGGAATATGGAGTGGAACTACAGAAGGCATTCAAGAGATGTAGTTAAGATATGGAGTGCTAAATTTTATCCATGTGATATTTCTCAATAAATACATAATAACGGGTTTTATTGCTTTTCTTCCACAGAGATGTCCGTATGAACATCTTGCTGAATCCATACGTGTCTCCTCGCGAGAAGGCGGGCATCATCCACGACATCACGCTCACCGAGCTCAAGGAGTACAGCGAGCGGCTGCTCAGCAACATGTACTGTGAGGTCCGTGCCATTCATTCAATCGTTCATCAATCTATTCATTCAGTTCTACCTCCTCCCTCTGGCCGATTCGTTTAACAATTTCAGTTTCTTATCAATTTATATAGATCTTTGTTATCTTGTCAGGTCATATAATTATGTTTCCCACATGTTACGGCTAGTTTCACCGGTTACGGATAAGTTCTAGATAGTTTATCTGGTAGATAGTGGCTATCCGTAACCGGTGAAACTGGCCCTTAATCTATTAATTCCCATCATATCACAACTTATTATAAGAATAACGAATCACAATTGGCTGCGCAATTTTTTGCGCAATCAAGTTCAACTTGCGCGAATTAGCGCAATCTCCAGACGACACAAGAATTTTCATGGAGTTTAACAGTGGTGTTTGTTATCAGATCCTGATGCAAGGCAATCTGGCGTGGCACGATGCTATCAGGATATCGGAGAAGGTGTACTCTACTCTCAAATGGAATGCCTTGACCGAAGAAGAATTCCCAGACGTAAAATTTTTTCAACAGATTTTTTTACGGACCTGTATTTTTTGTTTAATATTAATGACAATATTCGTCTTTTGACAAATATTTAACGTATATTTCAAAATCGCTTAAAAAGATATCATACTTTTATAAAAACTAGAGAAGCATATTTGACACGGCGCTTTGGGAAAATTTTTGATGACATACTCGTTCTGTTAAATATGAAGTATGCACATGACAAAAAAAATATAGTTCCCTAATGAAATACTTATGACACAACCTCAGGTGAAGGTTCACCAGCTGCCTCTAGGCGAGCGCAAGATCCGTGTTCTGAGCCTGAACGAGGCGTCCACCAACAGCATCATCACCAACTACTACCAGGGAGAGGCTACCAACGCCAAGGATACTGCCACGCTAGAAGTGCTTATGGTAAGCAAGTTATCGAATTATCTTTTAGAGCCTGTATTAACGACCAGTGTCATTTGTTTTGTGAAAAATAAGATATAATTATTTTTTGTTTTGCAAAAACATAGGTCTAGAAGTCAGTAGCGAAAATGAAAAGGTATCAAACTCAAAGCACTGACTTCTGCAGACATTTTAGAGCTGTAATAAAAATATGTTTTTATCTTTTTAAGGTCAATAAATGTACTTCTTTTTATTTACGTGTAAACTCCCACTAACTAATCAGTATCGAAATTACAAACAATTTGAGAACCACAGTCAGGTGAGTAGTAAGCTAGCCGATTGGCTGCGAATCAGTCTATTTTGTTCTAAAGGAATATTTATTTTCTTTCCCTGTCATCAAGGCTATTGAGGAATTTAAACCATATGCTCGAAGCAATAAGGTTTAATTTTAAAATCGTTACAGCTACTGATGGAGGAGCCGGTGTTCGACTCGCTCCGCACGAAGGAGCAGCTGGGCTACAGCGTGTTCAGCATGATGCGCTACACCTTCGGCGTGCTCGGCTTCTCCGTCACCGTCAACACGCAGGTCGACAAGTTCAGGTAAGCATATCCTGACAAATGTAAGCTGCAGGTCACGCCAGCACATCAAGATACGTAGGGTCGAACTTCGAAACCTAGCGGAGCTACGGGTTGTTCGCAAGATTTACCGCGGCACTGGCACACCAAAGACCTCCAGAAGGAACTAAAGTGGGAAGTGGGCTTTAGTCGGTAAGAGTCTGACACTCCCTCCAGCTGCACCCTCAGTGGGTTGGGTCATTTGATGATTTCCCACGAAAAAAGCACATCGCTATCCTATAATCTGTGTTTCTTACTTGCACACCAACAGCATTTCCGATTGCAGAAAGACATCCAGGCTTACCTCGTAGCTACGAAATTATTTGTCTGATGAATATCTCTGGTTTGTCCCGGCAGCGTGTCGTACGTGGACGCGCGAGTAGAAGCGTTCCTGAAGAAGTTCTCGCGCGACATCCGCCGCCTGACGGAGAAGGCGCTGCAGGCCACCAAACATTCCCTCGTGCAGCTCAAGCACACCACCGACTACGAACTCAAGGAGGAGGTCAGTCATTTCCTCACCAACCTCAAATTAAAGCAAATAAACTTTTTTTTTTTTAATTTGAGAAAGTAAAGTTGTGCAATTCCAAAGACGTGGAAAAGAACCGAGCCGAGGCTGCGGGCTGTTTGCAATAGTTACTGCCGCCCTGTTTTAGTCAGTAAAAGTCTGACACTGACTCCAGCTGCACCCACAGCGGGTGGAGTCCTTTCATGAATTACCGCATTCGATTTCTGAGGCTTTTGTTGCAAGTTTCATTAAATAATTGCTTTTTGTTACAGGTTGAGAGGAATTGGCGTGAGATTGTGAGCAGGGAATACATGTTCCACAGATTGTTCATGGAGGTAAGTTTGATGTCGTGAATCTTCATCATGACCTTATCACAACTCGTATATTGCCTCCACTAGTTCGTCAAATTATTTTCAAATATTGGCTTTAAGTATTACTCCTTAGTAGTCCTTAGATATTACTTTAAAATTGGAAATATAAATTAGCAGACAGCTCGCTGCCAGTGTGAATTATTACTTGAAGAGTAATACTTAAAGCTCATATTTGAACAACAATATATTTACACACTAACTTGCTATTGATATATTACAACTAACGTAAACTTTAATAAGTTTTTGGACTACGAAACAGGCGATACTGACCCGCTGACTCTTCCTAACTACATTGTACATTTTTGTTGTAGGCTGACGCAATCGAGAAGATTAAGTTGGCTGATGTCAAGAGCTGGGTGGAGAACCACTTCCCAACTGGCAACAAGTCCAAGTTCAGGAAGTTGTCCGTCCAGGTAAGAGGAAGGCTTTGATATTGTTGGTTTATAGTATATTTAGTTTGTGATAGATTATTTCAGCCAGAATATTTGAAGAAATGTACGCTTCTGTATGATATGCTGCTTCATACATACTGAATTTATGAAAGAATATACACACAAAACAGTAATTGTCTGTCTAGAGCATTTTCCTAAGCCATTATGGTTGGCTTCCAGTCTAACCAGATCCAGCTGTGTGCCAGTGTTTTGCGACTGTCTATCTGACCAAGTCAATACATATCAACCCAGTAACACGGGCAACCCGATAGATACCCTTAACTAAAACTGGTTGTCAGACGTCCTGGCTTCTGACAACCCGTAATGACTGTCAAAGATTATGCTGAACGAAGATATGGGCATAATAGATGTCTAATAAAACCTTTATCTCCACAGATAATGGGCCACAAGTCCAACAAAGGCAATGCGACCGCGGATACTCAGCCCAAACACTACGAACTGACGTACTTGGACGCGAGCGAACCCATCGGTGACACCAGCGAGAATAACGCGGACTTCATCCGTGACATCAACTCCTTCAAACTAGAACTACCCTACATTGACGTGCCCAAGGTCGAACTAGGACAATGCTGAGGGACTAAACCCCGGTTAAAGAGGGCCTATACTATTTAAATCTAGCCCCTGATTGGCCAGCACATTAGCCAATCAGAACAGCTTATAGACAGATTTAAAATTTAAGGCGTTCGAAACCGGGCGTTTAAAGGAATATGTAATTCGAATTAAGAATGTGACGGGTATTGTCTAGCATCTATTGGTAAAGAGTACGGTCAATCTCACTTCGTAATAAAAGAAGTTAGAAAAAAACGCATCTCATTGGACGAGCGTAGCTGTCGCGTCACACAGCTTAGCTCTGATTGGTCCGTTCACGCAGTGCTGGTGTTACGACGCGGCGTCCATACTTAGTACGTCATCATTCATTATAGAGTTGACACAACCGCACGACGTATATCGATATTTAAGACTTAATTCTTTAATTAATTTTCTCGTTAATTCCGTCCGCTACCTCAATTTTCCAATTGTTCTTGATGCTACTTTTTTTTTCTTTTAGATAAAATTGCACTATTATTTATTTTTTGTACTTTGTGTAACTAACAGCTACAACTTCGTTCAAACATTTAACGGTTCGTACAGGGATGTCTACATGACAATATTAATAAAATGATATGCGTCTGGAGGTTGATTTTTGAGAGTAACTTGTTACGTAATGTTCCTTTTCTCTATTTTTATGACTCGACTAGCTTAAAATAATTAATCACATAATTGTGATTGTAAAGGCTACTACAATTTCTTTAAAAATTATAAACTTATTAATATCTTGAATAAAAATATATTTTATTTTACTTTCTTCTTGACTTGTTACATCTCTACCAAAGCCTTGTACAATATACTATTTCTGCGTAGTAAATTATATATTGCTTAAATCGGGAAGTGTATTTAAGGCTATAGGTACTATTACCTATATTGTATATAAAAATTATAGATACGTTATAGTGAAATTTAAATATTGAGGACATATATTTTATCGATACTTTTTTTTTGTATAGCATTAGACAAATTGTATCTATTTAGCCACGAAAAGAGACTAGGCTTTATTAAAATGAGTAATAGGCACAAGTTATCCAAAATTTTTATTTTATTGATTTTATCTTTAAAAAAAATTGTTTAATGTTTATCACATGACGTAATACTTGATTGTAAATATTGTACTTAATATTCTGCCTACAAACGCGAGAAACAAAACCACTTATAACTTTGATTTAGTTATATATTTATGGAGTAAAGAATGACTGTCAAATTGTTTAACTAATAATAGTTAATAAAATAGTCCCAATAGGATTTCTTTTACTTTATATACCCATCCCTAGTACTGAATTTCGCATCACTTATACAGGGTGTAAGAGACAGCCCCCCGCAGACTGATGGGGTGAGTTCAGTATACCATACTAAGAAGACTGGTTCATGAAATGGTTTCAGGGACGAAACTGATTAGTTGATTTCGATCACGATTACTTCAAATTCCATTGCCGGATTTTTTATTTTACCGGTATTATTAAAAAAAATGATGAAGTTATGTGGGCAAAGAATGTAATTTTGTATTAAAAGAAAGAAAAAAATATGGAATAATCGAAATCAAAAATTAAAAAATCTGTGAAATATGATTCAATATAAGGAGCTGAATGCACCCTATCAGTTTGGAGGGCTGTCCCACCCTGTATAGTAATATTCCATATAAAAATATCGAATGTAACATTTGGAGTCCTCGTTATTTTCATTGGTGTAACCTATTTGTATGCTTGCGTCCAAGTACGTCACGTTAGTGGTGATCATTTGGACTACAAAGTCCCTAGAAAACCGGCTAAGAATAAATAAATTTAAAATAAGCCTTAATCCCTATGACATGCGGTTGAAAACGGCTTGCAGGCACGTTAGCCGCCCAAGTGCCACGAGAGTAAAAGCGCGACAGCCGTTTTCAACCGCATGGCATAGGGGTTAAGGTTTATTTTTAATTGATTTATTCATAGTATCTTCGCCGCGCCTTCGACGGTTTGCGTTGCGCCTTACGTCCCATAATTTTCAAAAAAGATATGAAAAAAACGAATATATACATTTTTTTTTATATAAAAATAGTATTATTACATATAAAATAAAATATTCAATTTTTATTTATCGACCGTAATCAATAAACTATCTGTATTCTTCCATCGAGGTCCTTGACAACGACGCCCTGTCTTCGCATGTACTTCTGCAGTATCTCGTAGTCTACTTCCAAGGTTTCCAAGTTCTGTCTGTTATCTGATAACATCTGGAAATATAAATAACATGCTATTTATATGGCCTATGCACAGACGCCAGCACATCAAGTTACCCGAAACTGTCTCCTAATCAACTTTGAACCATATGGTTCAGTGATAAAGTTGAAAATCTATTAAGGGAATTTGAAAGATTGTAGTAGCTGCATGTGCTGGCGCCTGTTCGTCGATAAGGGTTGTTGCTGCGTTGTAGCACATTAAGCTACTACAATCGCAAATTAATAGATTTTCAACTTTATCGCTGAAGCATATGGTACAAAGTTGATTGGGATTTTTTTACGGTTTCTAACTGTTACTGTCTGTGTACTGTTACATCTAACTAGTTTCTCAAAACCCACAAAGCGATTTCGACCCGACCCGGGATTCGAACCCGAGACCCCGTGCACAGCAGTCGCGCCTTGCGACCACTAGACCAACGGGGCTGTCACCAGATAGCGTAGTAATAAGCGCATGAAGGCCTGCCACGCTGAAGGCCGCGGGTTCGATTCTCGCATCATTGAAACATTTGTGTGCATGAGATGGGTTTTTGAATTAGTCTGGGTGTTCCTGTGTATAGGTATAATGTATGTATGTGTATACAAAAGAAAATTACCTATTTAAGTAAGTTTATCAGTCGTCTAATACCCATAGAACAAGATCTGCTTAGCTTATATACAGCCTTTGCTGATTCCTAATTTCGCTAGAGACGTACCGAATATCCGCCGCCACCATCTCCGATGTAGCTTTGCGTGAGAATGCGGTAGGTCGCGTTGACGTCGAGCGGCAAGTAGCGCGGCACGTCGCAGTCGATGCAGCGGATCGTCGCGCTCACACGAGATCCTATCGGCTGCGACGCGTTGTATACGTTGCGCATACCTGGACAGGAGAAAGGTGACTCACGTTGACGAATATATATATTTTTATGCGTCAAGTTTTTTGTTAATTAAATAAAACAAGCCGTTTTAGGTTTGCATTGTCATCCAGATGCATTTATTATACACAACACACGGGACTTACTGGCGAGGGTTTCTGAACTACCCTCACTTGGCCGTCACGATTTTTTGTTTTTAAGTTCGTATCTACACTACACTGATAACATATGGCAGATACGAAGTTAAAAACAGAAAATTGTGACGGCCAAGTGAGGGTGGTTCAGAAACCCTGCACTTCACAGAGTTGCCGCTAGTTGTCATCCGTCCACCCGTGACCACGGCCGGTGTAATTCGGCCGAAACTGTCCGCCTAGCCGGCCCGCCCGCTAGCTGGTGGTGTGGCATGCGCTTTATAATTTTTCATCGCGAGTAAGACCCGTGTGTTGTGTATAATATATGTACAAGTCGCGAAGGTCTAGAAACTTTTTTGTCTTTCAATCACGCCTTATATCCTCATTAGTCCAGATGGAAGTTTCGTTTTTAAATACTAATATAAACTAAGCACATTAACTTATCAGTGAAATACTTTTAGATATATTTACGTTTATTTGCCAAAGACATTTTTGCCACATACCTCCGATTTGTAACATACGTCCGCTGGAGAAGGATTCTGACCAGGACACGCCGACGGAGAACTCGAGCGCCTCCAGCAGGTACTGGCCCTTCAGTTCGTACACCTGCACGAAGTTCTCGAACGGCATCGCCATCAGCAGAGCCTCGGTTGTCACGTCTGTGGGGCATCATTTACTCGTTAAAAGAAACTATATTCTTTCCTTCTTTCGAACCGGCAAGTAGGCAATTTTGTATAGACTTTTGTATGGAGATGTAGTGATGAAGGCAAGTTATATTGGGCCCTAGCTTAACGTGAAGACTGGCCCTAAGGCACGCCTTATTGAGGGACATTAAGTAAGCTGTTAATGATATAGGATGATAATCTTAGAAGCTACTGGACTTACTTCCAGGGTTGATCTGCACTCGCAGTCCACCGGTGTTGATCATACACACGTGCACATCATTCCATGCCGTACCTTTAGCCCGGAAAATCATCTGTAATGAACGAAGTAACCCCCTCATTTGTTTTTTTTTTCAAATTTCCATCGAAAGAAAGCTGAACATCGTTTTAAAATTTATTCCTCACCTCTTCGAGGAAGCCGTCACAAGCCCAGCTACCGAGGTTGCATTCTCCGCTTGCACACCACGAGCGGTTGAGCGTAACCCGTGACGTGCCGAGCACCTCTTTACCAACGGCGTCGACCTCCTGACGCCACGGCTCTAGCAACGCCATGATACTAGGATCTGAAAGACAAAAAATTTGTTAGTTTATTAAATTAAGGCCGTCCGCTGATTGGAACTGACTGCTCAGTGCGTGCGAAGATAGCCTCAATGATTACCAAGCTTGCTTGAATTTGATTGGCGACGACATATTCAAAAATACTTTTTAACCCGCAGAGCCAATAGGTGTCTATGATAGATACCTTGGACGATTGAGCTGCCCAAGAAGACGGGCTCTCCCTCCCAGCGCTCCACGACGCCCTGGTCGTTGATGAAGAACTTGATGTTACCCAGGTACCGCGTGTAGCACGACGCTTGCACTATCGGGATCTGTCAAGCATTTAAATGCTCCTTAGCACTGTTGTTGGCCTTTTGCTCAAGATATAGCTGGCCTGACACTGTGATACTATGCACACTATACCATTGCAATTATTTTAATGTAGCCTACCGTATGTCCGTTTTCCTGTGTGACGACAGTGGGGTACTCGCCGAGCGCGTTGTCTCCGTTGGGCGTCTCTCCGTTGTACAGCAGGGTGTGCGAGTGACCGCCCACTATGATGTCCACGGTAGGGGACACGCGCCGAGCTAGCTGGCTGAAAGAATCATTCATCTTATTAACCCCTCTAATACAACTCAACAGCTAAGAGTGATGATCTTAGGTAAAATCATTAACCACAAAAAAATACCAGGCATAGTAACCAGATATTAAAGTCAATTAATCCAATTGCAAAAAACAATTAATCTTGACGCTCGCATTTTAAAGAAAGCTTAGTAATGTAGACTTGCAATAATTTTCATCAATTAATTGTTTTTGAAGACCCGTCCTTCCATTATCCTTATCTAGTAATTAAATAAGCAATCATAAGATCTTTTTCACCGACACGTTATTTTTTGAGGCGGCAAATCGTTTAATGTATGAGCAAGAAAGGAGGGAATGTGACCTTGTTCCTTCTAGTTCTTTTGTGTTGCAGGACAGTTTAACCCATTTAATAGGTAGATAAACAACAACCCATCCCGCAGCCCCTACACTGGTTTCTAATTTTAAGTACTCACATGTCGCTGGTGTATCCTATATGAGACAGCACTATAATGATATCGATGCCCATCTCAGTGAGTATCGCCGCCTCGCGGTTCACGGCTTCCAGTTCGTCTTCCATTATCACTCGCCCGATTGGCGCTGAAAACTGAAACAATAGTTCGAACATTTAATTTTCCGATTTATTAGATGGTACCAATAATTCACCAGGCGTTTATGCAAAGTTGAGGAGTCTCAAGAACTCAAGGTATTGAGAAAAATACTCAAAATACTCATACCTGTCTGAGCAGCACGCCAATAATGCCGATCTTGCGTCCGCGGCGCTCGACGACGACGTGGTTCTTGATGTAGGGCGTCATGGAAGGCTCTAGCGTGGTGTTCACGTTGGCGCCCAGCATGGGGGCGTTGAGCCGCTCCAGGTACGGCACCAGCCCTTCCACGCCGTGGTCGAACTCGTGGTTACCCAGCACCTGCCGGCACCAAGCGCTAATTTCAGTTTTCTTTCAGCTGTCAGACTCGTGTGCAATTTTCAATGTGCATTATTTTACAATTTTATTTTTGAATATATCTAACAGGTTCTGGCACGAAATTCTAATCGAACAACACATTCGAAGATTCTCAGAAGTCTTCTATTATGCTACTCACGTGAGCGTCATGCGGCATCATGTTCATGAAGTGCTGGCTGACGTTCCAGCGCAGGAAGTTGTACCAGATGGTGCCTTGGAAGGTGTCCCCGCCGTTGAGCAGCAAGGAGTCGGGCTCCGCCTCTAGGACCTGGTGCACTGCGGTGTACAGGCGCGCGTAGCCCCCGATACATGGCTCGCTTTGCGCGCTGCATATCGTGCCTTGCGGACTCACCTCGTCAAAACTGGAGCGTGATAATTATTTGAGGTCTTATTTACCAACAATAACAAACATAATCATACCGTTGAAAGAATACTTTTAAGTACGAAACTAAAGAAGAATTTTCGTGCTACTCAGATTAGCCATCGGTCGTTAGGCGGGGGATAAAAATCCCGAATTATGTATCTCTTACTGAGTCTGTTACCTATATCTAACAGACGAAACAGAACCCAAGTAGTCTTGATAATCTATGATTCTATCTAAGTCGAGCTGAATTTATTGAAACGAATAAGATGGAAAGTCAGATTATTTAACTCCAGATGCTGGAATTACGAACTGCCAGTTCGGTGATATTTCTTGCGTATTTTTATGATAAGATTAGCTAAATACGTTTTTCGTTCCATAACAAGGGTTTGCTGAAAACTTCTAAATGATGTACCTAGGTACACATAATGTGCTGTCAAGAATTCGGATTAATAAATAATTAATAGCCATAAAACACACAACATTATCATATCGATGGCGGATTATCTGATTAGGCCGCTAGTGCTTCTCTGTTAGACCGCCGAATCACAACCAAATAATTAATTAATTATGTTTGATCAAACCAATTTCAAGATTTCCGGGTCGGAGCGGTTTCTTTAACATGCCACGTAGGCAAATAAAAATATGTAACAACTGTTGATGTCTTAAGAAATCAATTCTTGAAAGAGACAATAAAAATAATTGAAGAAATTTTTCGTTAAATTGTTAATCCTGAAAGTAGTATGGAAAAGAGTAGCCGAAATCCATATCCAGGGTCCCAGGAAAATGTATCAAACAAAGAAGAACTGGTGAAGTCACTTTTAAGCTGATTGATGCTCGACTAATAGCGGGCTGGATAAATTTTATTTATCAAAAATTCTTTCATATCGATACACTTGAAAGGAGAGGAGAGATTATTATACGCCAATTTGTTTAGTCAAGCGCTTCCCTTGTATTTACCGTACAATTTTTTTGACGCCATTTTATAACAAGTTTTTTTTTGTTATGTGAATATATTAATTAAAATTTGTAAATATGTTGTTAATATGTACAAAAAGAGGGTCTCCTATTTTCAAATGACTGTGAAAAAAAAAGAATATAAACGCCAGAGTAGTTTTACTGAGGTTACAGAGTTCAGTTTACGTGGCAAGATACATATATGTATGTAGGTATACTTGAATGTTTTCTCCTAGATCTGACAACCTTACTTGTAGTCTAATTTGATTAACAAACGAAACCTATGAATTCTAATTTAAGTTAAAGTTTCCAAACTTAAAAATATTATTAGCTTAGCTACATAAAAGTACTCACTGCGCGTGGAAATCATTGTAATGCACAATATTAAGTTCAAAAAGGCCGCTGTCTTGCGCGAGCGCAGCGCTAGCGAACAGCGTCACAATCCACACCACTCGCTCCATGTTGGTCCAGCACAGTACTCGCCGCGATGTAAACGCTTCTTATCACGTCAAATCACCATATCACATAATACCAGCATTATTGATTAACGTATTATCTAAACACGCCTTAATTTTGCCCCTATTTCCTGATGAATTCGCGAGTTTGCCTGAAGATACGCGTGCGTATTTGATTAGATTGTTTAGTTCACCTGCTACGCACGATTTAGAATATGTAGAGGCTCGCGTTGGCTGCCAACAAGACAGAAGTCTCAACTCTTTGAAGTAGAAGACACTTTCTACGACTGCATTATTTTTATTGATAAAGCTGAGCTTAAAGATAACTTTAGGATGGTGATTCCTCAAAAAGGAAAGAAATAAAAATACTTTTATTCATGTCAATAAAATTATATTATCAATCAAAATAAGTTAAGAAAATTGTTCATGATTAATAAACGATCTGTATTCTTCCATCTACGTCCTTGACAACGACTCGCTGTCTCCTCATGTACCGCTGCAGCGTCTCGTAGTCAACGTCCAAGGTCTCTACATTTTCTCTGTGCTCAGTTAACATCTGGAAATATAGGATAGACCTAAAAATATAGACTATCTTCTTTCAAATATGAAAGCCTACTTGGAACTTTTCGACTTGCCGCAACCCAAAATTGTAAAGTGCAGATCGTTAATTGGTTCCGTGATTATGCCATGGTTTTCAACGTTACTTGTTATATCGCTTCTAGTCAGCTTTATTCCTTGTTTCGCTAAAGATAATAAAATATGTATATGTAAGTAAGTAAATAAGTATATTAGCATAAGGTCATTTCGCTATTATTCTGTTAAGACACGCTTGCATGCAATCATCATATTATCTCAATTGCTGAGAATAGCAAGACCGTCATCTCGTGCTAGTCGACCTACATATATAATTCCTACCTAATAGATTTTTTTCTGTGTTGTCCCACAGCTGGACAAAGGCCTCCCCACTTTGTTTCCACACCTCTCTATCTTGAGCGCGTGCCCACCAATCACGGCTGTAGGCGTCGAGGTCATCCCGCCATCTCTTCTCTTCTTCTTTAATACAATTATTTTAGCGAATTTTAAACTGACTATGCTAACCTATTCTATATTTAAAACTCTTCTACCAGGGACCCTTGATAAATAAGACTCCAAAGATACAGTAAATTTGCAAACCGTAAATCCGCCGCCGCCTTCTCCAATGTAGTTCTGAGTGACAATACGGTAGGTGGCGTTGACGTCTAGCGGTAAGTAGCGCGGCACGTCGCAGTCGATGCAGCGGATCGTCGCGCTCACACGAGATCCTATCGGCTGCGATGCGTTGTACACGTTGCGCATACCTGGAGGACAGTGGCGAAAATATCTGATATTTTTTAATTATATGGCACTTGGCTAACGACGACAACTTAACGTTATGTTAGCCATAGGCCCAGGGTTGTCTGCCGGGGCTGTGGATTTTTCGCAAGAGTTACCGTAGCCCTGGCACACAGGGACCTTCAGAAGGAACATTTTAGTCAGTAAGTCTAACACTCCTTCAGCTACACCCTTAGCGGGATGGGACATTTGATGATTTCCCGCTGAAAAAAATGCCCCGTTGTAACTCCGCAGAATATTCTAACACCTGCCTGACTCAAGGGGGGTTGGAGCCAATCCGCTGTATGTAAATATGATCGATGTAATGTAGTGTTTATCATTGCCTAATCCCAACCAAATCATAAACGGTAGCATACTTGAGATATAATAGCGAATACATAGATTAAATTAAATGCTTAAACAGTAAACAGAGAAATCGTTGTTTCTGTGGAATGTTCACACATACACTTGCAATAATTGATTATTATCGTACCGCCGATCTGCAGCATTTGTCTGCTCCCGAAGGTTCCAGTCCAGGACGCTGCGACAGAGTGCTCGAGCGCCTCCAGCAGGTACTGACCCTTCAGGTCGTACACCTGCACGAAGCTCTCGAACGGCATCGCCATCAGCAGAGCCTCGGTTGTCACGTCTATAGAACAGAGCTATTTTTATGGCTGTTGAGATGCGCTGCCAACATAGCCAATAGAAAATTCGAAAGCCGTCGACATTAAAAGTATTGCGGCAATGTCCGCAGTTCGCAGCCATACTATGTTGCACGCTGACTGAGAGAGAGGGGGGTGATTTATTGGAACAAGACTTACTTCCCGGGCTGATCGACATTCGAAGTCCGCCGGCGTTGATCATGCACACGTTGGCGCCACTCCATGCCGTACCGTTAGCTCGAGGGATCACCTGCAATGCAGCAGTGGACATACTTCTATCCTATTCTATTTTTTTATTCTAGAAACCCAAGACTAATGGGTATTAGTCTACTGGTATGTCCTTGGGTCTCACCTCTTCCAGGAAGCCATCGCAAGCCCAGCTACCGAGACTGCACTCCTGGTGGTAGCACAGTGAGTTGCTGAGCGTGACTCGTGACGTGCCCAGCACCTCTTTACCAATAGCGTCCACCACCTGGCGCCATGGCTCTAACAGCTCGATAATCCTCGAATCTGTACGACAGCAGTTATACGTTCATACCATCAGCCCATTTTTCGGTGCTCATGTATTTATACTGCCAGGATTCGAGTAAAATTCGGGCCACCACGACCTACCTTGGACGATTGAGCTGCCCAAGAAGACGGGCTCTCCCTCCCAGCGCTCCACGACGCCCTGGTCGTTGATGAAGAACTTGATGTTACCGAGGTACCGCGTGTAGCACGACGCTTGCACTATCGGGATCTGTCAAGATATACGTTTCTACTATAAGACTCCATTTTATTATTGTTAAAAAATTTATAGTTGTACTTTTATCAAAGGTAACCAATTGCATTATGTGGATATAAAATTGCATTTTTTTCCGTATCTTTATGTATTTTAGAAGTTGGATAGGTATTTCTTTACAACAACATGAATTAAAAAAATAACAGAAATGCGATTTCACTGCTCCATGTTAAAAAAACTATCATCATAATCTCAAGACCATGTTTATCAGTCAAATTGGCTGAAATCCTTCTGTCGCATTCGGTTAAAATTAATTAATTAGTTAAACCTTATGCCCGTTTTCCTGTGTGACGACAGTGGGGTACTCGCCGAGCGCGTTGTCTCCGTTGGGCGTCTCTCCGTTGTACAGCAGGGTGTGCGAGTGACCGCCCACTATGATGTCCACGGTAGGGGACACGCGCCGAGCTAATTCTCTGTATAAAAGAATTAGTTTTTTAAAGAGTAGAGGTACAGGCGCCAGCACATCAAGCTACCCGCAACTGTGAAACTTTCTCAATCAAGTATGAACCATAGGCTTAAGCGATAAAGTTGAAAATCTTTTAAGGAAATTTGACAGATGTGCTGGCGTCTGCACATACCTAAATACATGACATTTTTTTTTTATTTCTTGCGGAACCGCTGGTCTTAATTATAAAATACCCACATATCACTCGCGTATCCTATATGAGACAGCACTATAATGATATCGATGCCCATCTCGGTGAGTATCGCCGCCTCGCGGTTCACGGCTTCCAGCTCGTCTTCCATTATCACTCGCCCAGTTGGCGCTGAAAACTGAAACAATACAAAATTCAAACAAATCAACAATCAAGTGTTTATTATGTCCATTCCTTTTGGATACCGGAGCTTGACCGCGAGTTATACCCTGACTCTAATGCACGCCATCATAGTGTTGTGCCTTGTTAAGTTTGTGATGCTAGCTTTGATCATGAATCATCATCAATTGGACACCGCTGCCTACTGATCGATGTTCCCAACTGGGGCCTGATGCTGCTTAATATTGTGTTCAATTGAAACTTAACTCGATCGTAATAGCAATTTTTACCTTATGAGGTATTCTGTTACTAAGTAAAGACCAATGGTCTACGTTTGAACTGCCACTGGTACGCAAACCGTTTATTAAAAACAATATAATATATCATTCATCACTTAGCTTTTGTTAGAATAGCAACACCGATAACCATTGAACTAAGACTCACATAACAATTCAATTACGACTTTATTTATTGAGATTGAAAACAAAATTTTTCGGAATGCCCTATTTGTCGCAATCGACATGGAGTCGTGATTGAGTATCAGTTGAATATCAATTGCGTGTTCTTTAAACTAAATTAGCAGCATTAGGCCCCTGGTTGCTCACTAGCAGACTTAATACCTGTCTGAGCAGCACGCCAATAATGCCGATCTTGCGTCCGCGGCGCTCGACGACGACGTGGTTCTTGATGTAGGGCGTCATGGAAGGCTCCAGCGTGGTGTTCACGTTGGCGCCCAGCATGGGGGCGTTGAGCCGCTCCAGGTACGGCACCAGCCCTTCCACGCCGTGGTCGAACTCGTGGTTACCCAGCACCTGCCGGCACCAAGCGCTGGCTTCAGATACGAACTTTTTTAACGTTTTGATATTTGAACTTACCCTTTTCTTGTCTGGTTTCGAGTGATTTTCAATATGCATTAGTTATTGACACGTATTTCATCTAGTTTATGACATGAAATTCTTAGCAAATATTCTATATAGGTATCTCGGAAAGCTATAACGCAACTCACGTGAGCGTCATGCGGCATCATGTTCATGAAGTGCTGGCTGACGTTCCAGCGCAGGAAATTGTACCAGATGGTGCCTTGGAAGACGTCGCCACCGTTGAGCAGCAAGGAGTCGGGCTCCGCCTCCAGGACCTGGTGCACCGCGGTGTACAGGCGCGCGTAGCCCCCGATACATGGCTCGCTTTGCGTATTGCATATCGTGCCTTGCGGACTTACCTCATCAAAACTGGTAAATACAAAATATTTTTTTTTACCTCTTTGTTTATGGTATTATAGCTGAAGAATACGTTCAGGAACTAAAGAGTATCTTTGATAACATCACATCAAATTGAGTTTACAATCATTACAAGTTTATCAAGTAAAAAATTGAAGACTTGATTTTAAAAAAAGAAAAAACAATATTCCACTAATTTTAAAGAAAAAAGCTTGCTAGTATGTTGTAAGAACGTAGGTCTCTAGAATTAGCAAAATATCTTAGAAATACAGTCGAGGTAAACGTGTAGGTAGTAGGTACCTGCGGAACCCCAAGTATGCGACATGATTCGTATTTTACCGGTTTTTTTTTTCAAGTTCTAGGTAGGATTCCGGTGAAAATAGATTGGTTTTGATATAATAAAGCTAGATATGTACTCACTGTGCGTGAAAATCATTGTAATGCACAACATTAAGTTCGAAGAGGCCGCTGTCTTGCGCGACCGCAGTGCTAGCGAACAGCGTCACAATCCACACCACTCGCTCCATGTTGGTCCAGCACTGTACTCTGCGCTATAAACGTCCCTTATCACTGAAAGGGATATAAATAACTGTCTTGGTGGGTTAAATTTAGGATTTTAAAATCGCAACACTATGATATTTATATATACTTACCTACATGCTACACACACATAGACAATAATCATCGTATGAATTTTATATGCTCTGCAAATTATCTTGATATGAAAATTCGTGATTTCAGGCCAGTAAAAAGATAATCGTACATAGACACAGGATAAGAACATAATTAAAAAATGAAAATTATTGTATTTATACGTAAACTGAATGTACAGACGCCAGTACATCAAGTTACTACAATCTGTCAAATTTCCTTAATAGATTTTCAACTTTATTGCTGAAGTATAAGGTTCAAAGTTGATTGGGAAAATTTGACAGTTTCGTGTGTACAGGTAGCTTGATGTGTTGGCGCCTGTACGTATGATTTAATAGAAAATGAATTAATGCACTTACCTATTTGCAACGTTTGCACTGATTGATTACCTATTTAGATCTCTCAATTCAAACGATAGCGACTTAATTAGTATAATAGCTAGCTATTAATTTACGGAGCAATGCCGTCTTATCCGATAGTGAGAGAGATAGATACACAAATACAGATAGCGCTAGGCGCAAAATCCAATAGGTACGTACCGTTTATTATTTAGGTAATTTGATTTAAACGCGCTCTGCGATCCGAACCGAAAGCCGACATGTCACCTTGGTCACGTCTCCGGTCGGCCGACAACGTTCCACACGGTTGGGGCCGACCACGGGGTCTGTCCCCGATCCACAGTCGTTTGACTCCGCCCACATCTCATCATAACGTCTACACCACGGAACAGAGCATTAAAGTGTCAGTTAAAGCAAAATCAATCTAAATGTGTAGGATTTAAAGCTTATTTTTGTGTGGTATAATATGATTATCGATATATTTGTGTGAGTGTAGCGACACCGGTTCCCGTAGCAATTTTGTTCTATGCCATTTCCACTTTATTCTCTGTTCCGTGGTCTACACCGTAGATTTTCATACCAACTGGACCAAGGTGATATGTCGACAGTTGGTTTTGTCAGTTCCCTGCTGCTCTCTCCTATGGCAAATTGATCGTGATCTGCAGTTCTACTCAAGCAATGCAGCGTGCTGCTCCAAAAGGATCCAATCGTATTTGATAAGGAAGATTTTTTCAATTCCAAATTGTAGTCCTAAATTACTCATTCAAACAAGCAATCTTCAGCTTTGTAATATCTTATATTATCTATAGATATAGATAAGGTTAGTTTATATAAAGTCAAATATCATTGTGTATTTATTCCCCCTTATAAGGAATTCCAATGATTAGTTGTATCTTTGTATGGGTGACCTATACTCGTATTATGACATAAGGAGTTTCTCCGTTTTTCGGAAGGCACGTTAAATTTGTGGGTCCAGCTATCATTTGAAGATCTTTGACAGTCGTTACGGGTATTGAGAAGTCAGGAAGCGTGACAACCAGTCTTGCCAAGGGTTATCGGGTTGTTCGGGTAACTAGGTTGGGAAGGTCAGATAGGCATTCGCTCTATGGAAAACATTAGTACTGAGCTGCATGAGTTTGACACCACAATATGGCTAGGCAGATTATAGGTAAAGGCTATGGCTTAGAAGTACCTACCTCCATTTTTAATTTACTTAACATTCTCAATTCAAAAGTTTATACTTCGTTTAATTAATTTGCCTGTTATCACGGCTCAATGTTTATCATAAATACTTGCTAATAGCAATGCAAATCATAATACTCTGGATTGATGTTAAGCGCGTGGATTGATAGTGATTACGATAAACATACGTGCAATATTTCTGATACAATAGTCGATTGTATTTATCGATTAATCTCATTAGCAAGTAGCTTGTCTTTGAACGTCACGCAAGTTGCTTATAATCCACAATTTAGGCGTTTTCACACAAAGCAATAAAGGTCAAAATTGTTTAATATGTATTTTTGTCCTAAATTGTCTTAACAGCTTTTCCCCGTAGATTCGCTAGCTCGTATCCCGAGGTAACTATTTAACACATCCGGATACAATATGATATTCAAAAATAACGTAGAGAACGTTCTATCTGGTAAAAGAATTTTCAAAATTTGAAAATTTCAGATTCAAAATTCAGCAGATCCAAAAATTCATAGTATACAAATTCTACCCCTTTATAATATTGGTAAGGATAAATCAATTGTATAAAATAAAAGAAGAAATTCGTGGATATTTATTGCCTACATTGTATCGAAATAATAGTTTCCATCATAACAAATATCTGTACTAAATAAAAAACCAACATTATTTTGTTTTTGAAACATTTATTCAACTAAACCTCTATGTTCACATTTAAAATTTTCGTGCTTCCATACAAAGATAGGTACTGCTAATACTTAGTATACTTACAAAAGAAGTGAATAGAATAATATTACAAACAATAATTAAATGCAATGTTAAATATACAAGCATAGAAAGAAAGAAGAACACCACGTGCATACTTGCGATATTTCAAGCATCTTAGGCACATCGCCCATGGCAACTTTTTGTAGCGATGCATTCGCGCGTTTTGAAAATTCACGATAGCATCTCTTTTAACGCGTGTTAGTCGCATTTGCAACTCGCTTATACATCGCGATGGTATCGATACAAATGCGCGTCCGCGTCTGACGACATCCAAGAGAGAAGAAAGGGGGGAGTGTGGTGCGCGCGAGTGGGTGGGTGTTCGCCTTGGGCGAGGGACCTTATGTATTTCGTTATAGCCGTGAATAGTCCAGCCTCTGTTTATCACCCAAAGTACCTCAGTTAGAGATAAGGTTAGAAAGTTATCTTTCTATTGCGGATATTAACGTCTCCTCATTCTTTACGAGACTTTTTGTTTATCGAGTATATAAGCAGTGGTGTTTCGATAAAACCGTTATATTTTAAAGAGTCGTGTGACAGTATTATCAATAATTCGAATGTTTGTTCATTATTGATTGTTGCGGCTGCGCAAATGTTAGATCAAGATAATTAAGCCCTTACAAGGCTGTGACAATATTTAGATCAAATAAAGTAATTTATAACATTGTTGCGTAAAATCTTAATTTTGATAATGTACAAACGCCAGCACATCAAGCTACTATAATCTGTCAAATTTCCTTAGTAGATTTTCAACTTTATCGCTGAAGCATACAGTTCAAAGCTGACTGAGAAAATTTGAAACTTCGGGTAGCTTGATAAGCTGGCGTCTGTACTGTAACATTTACGTAGCGGCAAGCTTACATTACAATAAATAGTATAATACTTATAAGTGAGATAATATTAAAACTAGAGTAGCGACGACGAGATACAAAAGCTTCTAATTATTTGTTACAAAGGCACTTTTTAATAAACTAATAGTTAGTACCCACATTCTTTAGAATTGCAATACATACATACATACATAGAAGTTATAGGTTTTACCTGCAACTGTACTCTTTCAAATATGTATGAATTCTTACTGACGTAAACATGTAAATAAGTTCTAACAAAAATAATGCACCATATTTTTACAGGTCACCTAATACATGCTAAGGATCATGTTTACCACAAAAAAGTTAAATGACCTAGGGGCCAACGATACATTATGCGGAAGAACACAGTTACAATTTGGCAAATGACAAATTTAATAAAATATGTCATTGTTTTCATGCCATATGTCATTTTTTGTGGTAAACGTGATGCTTAACATGTACTAGCTGACTTGTAAAAATATGGTGCACTATTTTTGTTAGTCCTTACAGGGCATTTTTTTCTTTAAACACGTGTCAAACGTCTAACTTGTTTTGTAGTCAGGCCCTATATGTTAATTGTTAATCAAATAAATCTTAATTTAGCAGAATATTTAAGAATGAAATTCATGCTTCAAAAATACACTCCTTTTTAAAAATTACTAAGTTTTCAAAAAAGGAGTATCGCTCAATCTAACTACGGCAGTAAGTCATACATATGAAGATAATTCAAACATTTTTGTGTTTCTGTTGTAAAAGTTGACATACACGAATTTTGCCTCTCTTTATGTACGGGGTGCGATTGGCACAATGAATATAACATTCATAAATAAACACATAACCCTCGGCTCATATTTGTCGCTTAGATAAATACAAAACATCATAGTTCTACTATTTTAGAATACATAATTCTTAATTCAACTGATATTTCCTACATAAACATTTATCTAAAACATTTGGAATAATTTTATTTCATTATACACCCCTTGAGGACCAGTATTATTAAGAAAAAAATAATTCTTAAGATTATGTTAACATGATAACGAGGTATGCAAATAAAAACGATGACGTAATATCGGTTGATAAGATCGGTTTAATTTTAATGAAATCGCATTAGAAATATGTTGATAGCAACAGGATTTATGTCGAGAGATTACTTACACGACCTATGCACATACCAGGCGATAATAAGCCTAGTACATGCTTATACTTGTATAGATTCAATTCGTATCAATAGATCGATACAGGAAAACCCAATAGTATTTGACCATTTGAAAATTTTCATGTGCCAGTACGAAATGATCATTGGTCTTTTAATTGTGTTAATAGCTGATAACAAAAAGTATATGCGCGATATTAGTGTTTTCCGATGGATGCATTTAAAAATTGTCAATTCCCGCTTGTATAAAATTTATCAACTGAACATGTATACCTTTATCGGCAAGTCAAATCAGATGGATATTAGGGTCAATTTATACTAGGGCAGAGTCGAAGCGCATCGAAGCGTCTATTCAAAACTGAACATAACAAATTCAACCTTAACTCCACAGCGTAACGCACATAATACTTCTGAGATTTTGAAAAGACGTGCGCATCCTTCGAAATTCGCGTGTCTGCGCGTGACGAACGCCCTAGAATAAATTGACCCTTACTGTTCATATTAACGTGTCAAAATAATAAAACAGTATATAATTTATTATGAAATAGAGTTAAACTTCTGGATTCGGCCGACAAACAATGTTTCACGTTAGTGAGAAGTAGATATTAAAATAATTCGAAACAACAGTATCTCCATATCATGTGATTTAGTAAGTCACTACAAAAAGACTAAAGTTTTTGTAAATAAAATTAACAATTATAAACATAAAGTACAACACTATAATAACAATTATTTATCACAATTAAATTAAAACACAACTCTATCACATCAACTAAAGACTTGATTAGGCAAGTTGTATAATAAAAGTCACTATTTCGGTTATTAATAGTTATAAAAAGGGTCCTAATGACTTCGGCTTTAAGTACCATTTGGAATTCATTGTCCAATTTTAGCCACAGTGAATTAAATGGATTGTATCGATTTCTCGCTATCGATAAATTGAAAAGTTATCGATAAAAATCGAGTCTGATGAATCTTGGTCGTTGATCGCAGAGTGATCAACATAATATTGGTGGAGCATCAGGTGGTATTATGACAAACTACTTTTAAAAAATTATGCTTGACAATGTAGTACATACAAAATTATCGAAGTTTATCGACCACCTACCGATTTGAATCGTGTGATTATAGCCGTACCTATTTAAGCCATTTGCCGGACTATTATCGATAGTAGACTTACTGAAATAATTCAATCGAACAACTATTTAATCTCAGAACATATACACCGGCAAAATGTAATGTTTTTGGTCAAACAATAATTTTAATTTCACAGTATTAGTAGGTACCGTTTATTTGGTTTTTAACAAAAATAATAATTTCAAAACTTAGTGTATTCACCTTCCGTGACGTCACGGCTTAAGAGTACGGCGTGCGAGGGTTCACGTTGATCATCTCGGTTGTACTGAAATGGGAAAATAATATCAACCTTATTGCTATTAACATACGGTTCAAACTGAAATACAGAATAATTATATTTTTACGTTTATGAGTTATATACAATATGTTTCAGGACCGATGTATCAATATAATAAAATTAGATTAATCTTAAGAAAAAATATACTTAAGTTGTCAATTTTTTTACAAAATATATATTGAATTTTCATATTTATTTTTACAAAAGTAGTCTAACCCCTCAAATGTAAGTAATAAAAAACAAATGAGATATGACATTTCCCAATTTAATTTGAAAATATTCACATTTTCAAATGAAAATTACCTAAATACTTAACCTAAGTTTTTTTATATATATTTATTTTTCATTATTCATAGGACAAGTGGAGATTTTTTCTTTTTTTTTCTTATGTATACATGGTGTTCTTTAGACAGTCGAGGGGCTAATTGAGAAATCGGTCCTAAGAAAAACAACGACATTATAAGCATTTATGTACAATAAACATGAAGGACAATGGTATTTAGGAAAGGTGAGTATGATAGGAGGTGAAAGGAATCTAGGTAAATAATACAAACAGTGAACTACTTTTCAGAAGAGGTCGTACATACACTTTAGTTTGTTCTTGTGAAGTACCCATCATAGCAACTTCTTCAGAATACTGTCTCCATATCGCGCTATAACAATTTGTTATTTATTTTATGTAATTTCTTAGCTCAGTTAACAACTCATGCAATACACCGATAAGTATGTTCATTTAACAGCACACTGTTATAAAAAATAAAACTTCGAAGACACAATATGTGCTATATTCTTTTCTCCTTAATCCTTATCTCGAGAGAATCGAAAGAAAAAATAATTATTGACAGAAACCACACAAAATTAAATATTAATTAATAAAAAAAGTTCAAATTCAGCATTAATGCTAGACAACTTGGTGTCTGACGCTGGTCTTCAACTGAGCCTGAGCCTCGAATTTAACTGACTATGTTAACTCGAAGGCTACATGATGAAGGGACTTTTAAAGCATGTAAGTCAAAGAGACACGGCCATCAACGTCTTCTATAAAATTAAAAAAGACGGAATCTAGTTTCGAAGTTATTTACCATTTCTCTTATTTTATATATACCCTACTATTTTTTTATCTGGCAACATCTACAAGCCATCCTGTTGATATGACTACTTATAAAATCCTTATAGAGTGAAAGAATTGAACAAAAATATTAAAATAAAGACTTACGAGGACATGGGCGCTTGTGTCGAAGGTTCCCGTTGTACGTAGTAGGATTGGGGCATGGGAGGGGGGGAGTGTCTGATGGCACATGCAATTATATGGCTATGTTAGCAAGGAATATCTAGGAATAGATAACTGGAAATATGTACAAATGTTGGCAAATAGACACAGGAAAAATTTGAGCAGAGATATTAAAAAATATTATATAGTTTATGTATAAACCTATGTCTCTCTATTCCTATATATTTTGGGGAGTTAGTGCGAACATCGAAAACATCTTATATTGATAGACATAACAACAAATTTTCAGTGTATAAACCTATGTGCAGTAGTTAAAAAGCTCACATAAAGGATCTCCCACCCGGCAAAAATAATTGATTAATTAAAATATGGGCTTCCAAGTAAAAGTAATTATAATTTAAATTGGCAAAATGGTCGAGTCACAGCGGTAAGGTCGGTGCTAGCGAGCCTATGCTCAGCACTATGGGATTGGTAGAAGCGCAGTCGTTTATGTGAGCTTTAAACCACTGTACATAAGGTATTTTTTTTATTACCACAACCACCTTTGATGAAACCAATTATTCCAAGGCTGAAGTTATTAAAATCAATTTTTGCAATAAGTTATAGTCCCCGGCACGTAACTTGGCAAAAATCGTTAGGAGAAAACAGATATTTCCTCGAAACAGACATGATTACAAATAAAACCTGGCAACAACCATAGATTAATGAAAAGCACATAAAGGGACCACTATTTTGTGTAACTAAACGCCCGATGCGCAAACTTATCCTCATTAAAAAAGTCAAAATCTTCTTGCCAAATTATGTGCGACTGTACATTTTATAATAAAGGCAACATTTTACTTTATTATAAAACCTCTTTTTTTAATTAATAACTTAACTTAACTAATTAACCGACCGATTTTTAGTACCAGCCTAAATGTATCCTAAACTTTAATTTAAATTTTAGCCAACTTTACACATCACTTGGTAGGTACTGTGTGTGTCACATACCTCTTGGAACACTTGACATGTATGACGAGCAGCACGATGCCTAGCAGGAGGCAGAGCGTGCCGACCACTACGTAGGCGACACCCAGGAACGGGTTCTTGCCGCCCAGCAGCGACGTGGTGGAGATGATGAACGATTTGGTGCCGTCGAAGTCTGTCACCGGGTAGTCTGAGGAACATTTATTTAATTAAGAACTGGGATATTTGTTATAGTACATGAGAAATAATGATATTGGTACAGACGCCAGTAGGTCAACCCATCTAAATCTGTAAAATTTTACCAGTCTCACGTTAACCTTCCACTATTGTGATAAGGTTCAAAATTCATTAAAGAAAGAAGACAGATTGAGGTAAGTTGATGTGCTGGCGTATGTACGTCAAATTGTTTTGAAAGAGAAACAATTTGATTTTTTTTATTGATAATTTAAGTAAAATAAGTACGAATATATGGCTTGATGTGAAAAATTGTGATGTCATTGTTTTTACTTTCATACAAATTGCATAGAAAGTTACCGTTTGACAGTTCAATAAAAGTAATGAATTTGACTAATTATCAAATACCCTTAATGTGTTGCTTTTGTGCCTAATTATTATCGTTAAAATTGTAAGCAAAACGCTTTTTTGAATGAGGAACAGTGTTCTTTCATACTTACTGTAATCAACAGTGAGGACATAGGGTCCCTTAAGGAGTCCGTTCATGAAGCCCTCCTTGGTGTGGTCGACGCGTCGGTACAGCTTGCGGAAGGTCGGCAGCGCGGCCGTACGCATCCATACTATCAGGTCTTCATTCTGAAAGAGTATAACCACATGTAATTTATTTACAACTAGCTATTTTTTCCCTAATGTGTTCAGTGTCGTAAACTGCGCCCCCCCTAAGGTCTGCGCCCTGTGCCTGGGCACCACTGGCATCGCCCTATTTAAGGCGCTGAATGTGCTGAACAGAAGCGCTGTGACGCACAGCATGCGACACAAATGTTTCTTCTGGTGGACTCGCGAACACATTACACCTAACTAGCTTCCGCCAGCGGTTGGGAAGGCACCTACGTTAAATTTGTGTGTCCCGGCTATCATTTGACAATCTTAGCCGGTCGTTACGGGTAATAGAAGTCAAAAACTTTGCTAACCAGTCTTACCAAAGCGTATGATCGGGTTGCCGAAGTAGTTAGGTTGAAGAGGTCAGACCTCTTCAACCTAACTACTTCATGGACAACTACTTCATGACATGGAGCGACTGCTCCATGTAAAACACGACCCAAACATAGTTGGAAAAAGGCCAGGCTGATAAGGCAAATAATGATATAACGTTCCATGGGTAGGTACTACTTACTCATCTCGGGAAATAATATATAATTACCTGGAAGCCATTGTTTTCAGTGTCATTGAGATCCAATTCCCACACGTTGAGTCGCCAGTTCACCGGCTTTGTGAAGTTTGCGAATGCTGGAATATAATACGGATATAGAAGTTTGATGACCAACACATGTACAGAAAGATGATAAAAATATGTTTTTTTTTTGTAATATCTAGCTGTTTTCCGAGGTTCATCCCACTACACATGGAACTATTTACCGCAACCGGATAAAACGTAGCCTATGTCCTTTCTCTGACTCTAGACTATGTAACGTTCCTAGCAAATTTTATATAAATTGGTCCAGCCGTTGACGCGTGACCAAAAGCGAAATAGCGATTGTTATACATATAGACTTGACCCGGGCTTGTTTAATTAATTACATAACAGTGAAACTGAAAAGCTTTTCAACATCATTCCATAAACAGGATACATAGATTTTAATTTTTAAACGGTGTTATCAACCATTTTCATGTAAGCTGCTGATAATAATCTATATATTATTATCGTAAATAATAAGGAAACACAGGATAACAAGGATAACCGAAATGAGAATAAAAATAATAACATTTTGTATACATATGAAGTACTATTTTGAAGTCGTGGTAGTCTAGCGATCGTAATAGTACCTGCCTTTTGAGTATGACTTTGAAATCAAGACAGGCAAATATCAATGTAACTTTCCTACGATAGGTAAGTGTATCTTAGACATTTTTGACCGGTGGTGAAGGAAATGTAGAGGGAAACCTAGACTGAAAGTATGATATCGCCACTCCTCCCAGTACAAGTGTCGTCATATTAGGAGAAGAGGCCTGAGCCATGCAGTGGGGCAATGAGAGGCTGATGAAGATAATGACCATTTTGTAGATAAACATTGACTTAGGTGATAATATGATAATTTCATTTACAGTGAATTCCTATAAAGTACGTCAAACTAGAAGTTTACACATCTGAGCTGGTGTTTTTGAAGGACAGCAGTGAGCTGCAGGACATATTATAGTGCACAACCGTTTGCGCAGACACTGATACGATACCACCAGAGAGAGAGATCTAAGGCAGGCCGATATTTTTTTAAGTCTCGTAGTAAAGTCTACAAACCCTTTATAGTAGTTTCGCCTAACTCGGAAATCGAATAGAGGCTGGGCAGTCTTCAAACTGGCCAAGATATATCCTGAATACTGAAGAAAATTGTTTTGTGTATAACTTACCAACTCGAAGTTCACCAGGTGGGTTTCTGAACTTGATTTCTTTGTCGGAGGCCCAAGCGATGCCCGTGCGGAGTACCGGCACATCCTTGTTCACTTCCTGGGACCGGACCGTCAGGGTATCTGAAGAAATAGAAGCAAATGTTGCGAACTCAAAATCATTTATTCAAACTTGGCTGTAAAACAGCACTTTTTTTTTGACGTCAAATATTACAAAATACAGCCCCCAAAACGTTTATGCTGGGAAGAAGAAGTGGCGCAACAAACTCCCCAGCAAAGAAGTGAAGGCAAGGAAGTGCCTTAAGTCGATAAATTTTAATCGACTGTCCATAGAATTGCTGTCAAATGATTTCGCTTCTCCTAAGTTAACCAAATGATGTCTCACGCATGTGCAGTAGTCTATTTTTCAAACATTTTCAGTATCCTGATGTTACTGGTAGCAAATGTCAGACAAGTAAAGCTACATGCCATGAACCATATTTTATTGATATACTGAACTTGACTATTATATATAAAATCATTTGATTTTTGTACATTCAAATAGCCTGCACAAGGGGAGATTCAAGTGGTTAAACATGGATGTTTGCTATTTGATGCTTTGATATTTTGTTCTCTTTTATTTCTTAAAAAGCTATATTTATGCGAAGTTTCATCAGGGTAACAAACTTACACACACTCTCACAAACTGTTGCATATAAATATTAGTTTAAAAGCCAGTTTGCTTCAAGTAAGATTTCTAACCATATATTATGCATTCAACATTCCCTAAATTCTGCAACAAATATCTATTGGTCTAATATTAAATGCTTTTTGATAAGGTCAAATTTCTCAATTTGGTCAAGGATTGTGCATTTGACAAAGTTGGGTATTTTATGTAAATCTCATACCGTTGAACAAGGAGTTGGCTATAGCTCCGCAGGGTGCCACAGGCTTGGACTTGCCATCTTCAAGAGCATAAGCGAAGGGTTCACAATCCGATGACGGTGTCAATGACAGACGGCCCAGTAGCTGACTGTCATCCCTGCAAACATAAATATAAACTAAGCAATGAGATTACCAAAACAAATGAAACATAGAGGGGCTTATAATTATATAATATAAATATAATATATTGGGACACCTTTTTCACACACGGTCAGTTGGCCCCATGCTAAGCTATTGATTAGCTTGTGTTACGGGTGCCAACACAACTGATAAATTACATATATTTTATACATATATTATATATTTATTTAAAAATACATATTATAACACCCAGACAGCCAACAAGCGTGCTCATAAAACATAACTGTCGACCATGCCGGGAATCGAACTCGGGACCCTTAGCACGGCAGTCCGTGATAACTATTGCGCCATCGGGGTCGTCAATCAATAAGTTATCTTAACCATTCACATCTTTTTATTTTGTAGTGTAGTTTACTCTCAAATGTTCTATCATGGATTGAGTTACTTCCAATGACAACAGTTTCAAGTCAAGATGGAGTTGGGGAAGGGTTTTGTACGTAAGCCTCCTCTATCATCGTCTGATGGCACTTACCACTGGAATCTGTGAGTGTGTGTGCAAATCCTTGCACACTATAATATGCCCTGCACAACTAAACGGTTTATCTCTTTGAGATAGCCATTATCATAATCTCAATATATATAAATTATGACACATTGTTTGTATGCATTGAACTTATAAACTAATTAACCAATTACAATCAAACATGAAAGATAGGATCTTAATTATTTATAGTCACAAATATTATTTAATTGCAAATTATTTGTCTACTATTATGAATATCACAACCTTAACCACAGCAATGCATGGCCAGATCTGCTAGTTAAATATAAAGATTAATCAGTAACTTACCTAGACTTGACATATCGCCGATGATTCTGATAGTAGTTGCTGAGCCCATAGTAGAAGTAAACATCATTCTTGAAATCCTCGGTCAAGTTGAAGGATAGGCGGCATTGGCACGGCTCCATGGAGGTGCGTTTGATGTAGTCCGCACATGTTATGTTCTCACCATCTTTCAAACAGTTTGTGTAGTCTATCACATGTTCTTTGACCTAGAAAGTGTATTTTTATTACCATTTTTGTTTTATTTATACTTCTTTCTTGTATGTATATATTTTATGAGTCAAGGCAGTAAAAAGTGTTACTGAGCTGCTATAGATATACCACACCCACAGATTTTTTTTATCAACAACCTCTATTACACCTATGTATACTCTATATTTAATTAATTAATTACCTCTATCACACTAAGCTGAACATGTATGTTTATCATAGTTATACTAAAATCACCGTCAGCATTATCTAGGTTTCAATGAGACGAACTGATTGTGGATAAATTAATTAGAAGATGACTAATACGAAAATTAATTTGAAAAAAGTCAGCACCTCATCGGAAAAGTAGAGCAGACCAATACCGACAGGTATAAACGCGATGCCAATGACGAAAAACGTTGGCAGGACTGTCCCTGCAGTCAGGATCGGCTGCCAAGCAGGCAGACGCTGCTGTTTGAATGCAGACTCTATAATCAAAACATTTGTTTAAGCCAATTCCCTAATCGATAACACAAGGCCATTTAATAGGTGTGACAAACAAAACCTTACCTGCAGGACGCCTAGATTTAACGTTTTGGTCAGAAGTTTCGCTGGACGTTGCCATCGTGTCTTATTCCCAGCTTTCTGTAAATAATCCTTAAACTAAAATTAAGAATTACGAACACATCACAATCAACTCGCTGTACTTTTAGTGGTATTGCTATTCCCGGTTTAATAATTTCCCCAATGGCAAATTTTTCCCCCAATCGAAATGTCAAACCAAAATGCCAAACTCTACAGAGAAGCAAAAACTGTTTGTAATACTCTCAGATTAATGAAGGACAATAGATGAAGTGTATCTTAGCAGGAAGAACTTACGTATTGTTATCCTGGTTCTGCAAGTAAAACTCGGTATTTGAAGAAACAAGATGGCAATGTTTTTGTCAGGATGTCAATTTCAATCCGTGTACAGCCCTGTTTGACAAATCAGTGTCAAACGCTATCACCCAGGAATGTACCAACAGTTTTAATCGATATCGACGTTACTTGATAATTAAAAACGTGCTAAGCAAAAGAAAATATTTGAGTTTCAAAAGTAAAACCAAAATATGAAAGCTATGTGCGTTTCTACCTATAACAACTGACTTGAAAAAAGAGAAGAGGTGCTCAGTTCCTCGGAATTTTATAGCTCGAAGATGGCTAATAAACCGCTTGTAATAAAATATTTTTGGTTTGGGAAGTATGCTTTCCAGTCGTGGTCTTCATATTATAGGTTTACCTACACTGACTTGAGTATTTTTATTGTTACAAAAATAAATGAAGTAAGAAAATCAGATGTGGCTACTGGGACGCTGCAACAATGAGGTTTATTCGAGAATCTGTTCTAAGTCATATCAATTCGTAAGGAATTATTGTAAAATGATTAATGTTCTTATGATAATGGAGGTTTAATAAAACTCGAAACATGAAAAAAACATTCTTTAATTTATGGATTAAAGTGTCGTGAGCACATCCTCCAATGGTTTTCGGGCTGATTCTCATCCGATCCGTAACAGGGAAGCGTTGCACACGGATGTCTTCAATTTTCGGAAACCTTGAAGATATAAGTTAAATATTACATAAGTTAGTTATATTGATTTACATAAAAGGTCAAGTTACGGGCATGAGCGACATTCTTTGGAACGTCATTAAGCCGCACCAAGTAGGACGAGCGCGGTGGAGAATGCAGAAGCATCTGGGCATGCGCTCGCTTGGAGCCTCCGTCGGTGTAGATCTCGGTATAAGTAGATCAATAATCAACTGTCGATAACAGTTTTCACGACACTAGTAACCTCAATATTGAATTAATTGAATTCGCGATTTTTGTGTTTATTTTCATTTTAACATGTATGAAATTACCTCAGAATTGTAATACAAGTTATCAGAAGTATTTTAACTTAATGCCACTATATTTTCTGGTTTATTTACTTTAAAAAACATGTTTGTTTACTTACTTCTTGAAACTGATATTTTCAGCCGAGTTTTCTTTGTGCTGGAATGTGATCTGCAATCGCGCACAATGCAGGACAATCTGCCTGCCCTTTCCTTCTTTCTCCATATAAAAACGAGGCACAAACACACCACAATTTATCACAATGCTTTTAAAACTGAAAGTCTTTTCCCGGGCAATGACACAAGATATAGTGCGACTAAATTGAAAGGATTTCCCATGTTGCTAGTGTCACTTATAAAAGTACCTTTCTTATTTGGTCGGGTGGATAGGAGTCGTTAGGAGTCGGAACTGTCACTTTGGGTAGTACGCTTTTATGGCATAAAGGTTTCATCTATTGTCCTTCATTAATCTGAGGTAATACTTTCCTTGAAAGTATTATTCAATTAAACAAAATCTTTCCATGGGGGTTTCTGTAACGTTGAAAAGGCAACGTTTTCACTTCAACAGTTATTCTAATAATTTAACAATTTTACCACAAGCTGAGGGGATCAAAATTTTAAGATAATGGCAACATCCACCATTAAATTTCATGTTGAAAATGTCAAATTAGTGTTGCCAAGCTTTCTAAAGAATAATTCTACTAATGTTACAAAAAAAAACAAGAAAATCTGGCTGCTAATTATTTCATTTGCTCTTTTTAATTGACATACCCAGATTTTATGAACAAAAAACTATACTTAAGGGTTGCTCCGAAAGTTCTTTAAATTAATGTTTGACTTACAAAAGGATTTGCTCGCAGTGTTATTTGAACTAATACCTACTTATTTCACAGTTGTTTTAAGCATTTTCTTATTATTTTTCTAAGCGGACTTCGGATGATGCAGCTGATTACCAATATTTTACGTGGAGTGACTGCCTATCTGACCTCCTCAAATAAATACCCCTAGATATCTAGATAACTGGTTGTCAAGGCTCTGACTACCCGTAAAGACTGCTAAAGATGTTCAAATGACAGCCGGGACCTACCAATTTAATGTGCCTTCCGAAAAACGGAGGAATTCCTCATGACAAGATGGCCACCCATCCGCATCACCGCGACAAGCATTGCTTAAGCTAATTATCGATCAACCCGGCTGGTACGTAGCCTCGAGCTCTTCTTGGAGAGAGTCAAAAAGCTAATCTATCTAAAAAGTTATTATTAATTCAAAGTTAATTGACAAAAAACCTCACCACTGGGCAGTGGTTAAAGCACCAGCCTTTGAAGAATGAGTGTGTGAGTTTGATTCTAGGTTTGGTAAGGACCAATGCAAAATTTCAAGATATATGCACTTTTTAGCATATCTTGGTCACCATTGATTAACGATGAAGGAAAACATCTCAAAGAAACCTGGATTATAAAGTCTAAAATCACCAACGAGAACGGGCTTTGAGATGGTGAAAGCGTGGTGATTAACGCTCAATCCTTCTTTGTATGCCCTTGTATGTGCCCGGCCGTGGGACGATAAAAACGCTGGCGATGAATTGACATGCCCAGTTACGAAGACAATATTTTTGGTTCTGACCCTTAGTGCGCGAATCCGACTTGCACTTGACCGGTTTCTTTATAAATTAAAAGCTGTTTCTCAGGTCATATATCGCAGGAAAAGTCACAAAAAATAATTATTGTTTATAGAAAAATAATTATTTATGTAAGTACCTTTAAATATTTTTACGACATTGAAAGTTATGTTACATGACGTAATACGAGTACCTACTTTAGGAATAAATAATAATTATAATAAATAGAAGACCTTTGAGGCTCTTATAATTATTCTTATAAATATTTACTGTTGGTTATCATATTATCTTAAGTACCTACATAAATTATTGGTTTAATAGTTGGTCAAAACAAATAATTATATTCCACTACATTTCATTCGTCCTCCTGTAGAAAAATGAAATAATTTGGACTGATTACAAGTTACTGGCACCTATAAAAATGCAAGTGTCCAATTCTTAAGAAAACATTTGGGAATAAAATTTTTATATTATGCATTATGACATAATATTATTAATGTTTTATAACTATTTTTTAAATAGGTATAAGTAAATTCCCGTTCTCTTTCCAGGATATTAGGTTACAGTACCTACTCTAGATATTATGGTTCAAAACTAGATGTAGACAAAAAAAAAAACAAAAAATGTCATGAGATAGCGGTACGTACAGTCGACAGTGGTCTTCAGTCTCACTGAGTTCCTTTCTTTTTATCTAATTATACTTATTAGGTATATTTAAAAAAAACGGAGAACCTTATAGTAATAATCAAAGATTTTCTGCATTATTTCAAAGTAAGTACAATAAGATTCCCAATAATATTTTTAGAATAGTTCATTTCGGACGGTAGTCACAAATTTAATTTTTATAACCAAAGACAAAGACTTTAAGACCAAAGACACGATGTAGGTACAAGATAATAAACGTAATACTTAGACTTAAATAAATGCATCCAAATATTTTGTGCTCTTCTTGTTTCATTGTATCACTATACCTATGTACCACGTACAAACAGCAGCACATGAAGATAGGTTCTTCTACCTTCTTTCACAGTTCGTATTATTGTACAACATATTTGAGTGTACAATAAGATTTATAATTCCAAACTATCACTTGCCTATACGTGTTTTTTTATATCCCATGTGAAAGATTCAAATTGCGTAAGTATATATAAATAATTTAAAATCAAAAGTATTTCTTATTTTTCTTAACTAATTCCTTAGACAAAACTATTTTTTTTTTTTTTATGGAAAAGAGAAAACATATTTTTAATCTTTTACGTGGTTTAGTCAAAACCCTAAAGTTATGAAAAATAAAAACACTTTGTATACGTAAGTGATCGCTTCGAATAAGAAATCTTATTATACACATATGTTGTACATACATATGTATATTAATATACCATTAAACAGACTGTCGCGTCGTCGCGGTGGTCAAATTATAAATAAAAATGACATTAGTAATTTTTACACAAACATGCTTATTGCAACTAGACACACGTGCTAAAAAAATATAATTAAACACACGACACACTTCACGCATATCACAATACCAATTTTTTCGTCTGCAGTGATTATAAGATGTTTGCCACGCGCTGATCTACAGCCGCCGGCGACGTTATTTTCGGCGTAAAATGATCGCGATTTTCCCTTGTTAACAATTGAAAATCGCCCTTTTCCACCCGAGCTGGATCAAACTAGGCTAGAAGTGAAGTGATTCTTATGGTGTTTTTTTTTTTTGTGGGAAATCATCAAATAACCCTCCTGAAGGTGCAACTGGAGGGAATATAACCCACTATGTTCCTTCTGGAGGTCCCTGTGTGCTATGGCCACGGTAGCTCTTGCGAGCAACCCGCAGCCCCGTGGTTGAAACACCTTATGTAAGTACATTAAGGATTTAGAAAATAACCTTTCTGCTTGACAAAATACTTTTATTTAGCTGATTGTTACATGGATTGGTAAATTTGTTCGGACTTTGTAATAAATACATATAAACTGTACAGATTTACTTAATTTAATGGCGCAGCGCATGCCGCTTTTTTGGCAGAGGCGCTTCTGTCCTGTCCAGAAGCATGAGCGAATTGGCCGCGTATTGTAGTACATTGCTTCTTCACGATGCGTCGTAAGTTTATTAGGCGTCACAAATGCAGCAATGAATAGCAAGACGCTTTCAAAATCGCGGCGCATTCGTCTTTTCTGGACAGGACCTGAGCTGACTTTCTTTTATTTATTACCAAAAAATATTTTTCTGAAAGGCATGCAGAAAATAATTACGAGTATACATAACATTCATACACATATAGCTAGAAGCAAGTAAAGATAAATTCTACTCCCAATATGGGCAGTAGATCACAAACGGTAGTCTGGTCCCTAGAACGAGGTATTCAATTATTCTTAACGAATTCGATTATTCTTGTTATTTAATTACAAAACTAAGGAATGTATTGAAGGAATGTAGTAATTTGTAAAAGTTTTACGGTGGGTCAGCAAAAGGAATGATTGCTGGAACGTTTTTTTTTTTGAATGGCATCTCGCAGTTCAGCCTAGAAGGCTGTTTACTGCTTAACCGGACATATTCCCTGTGGATGCCTAGAATATAATTTGCAAAAGTTTTCTGACAGGTAAGAAAAAAAGTGAGCAAGCGTGATAACTATCAGCTTTATCGTTCTCAATTTCTTAAGTATGGACTATATGCTATAGGCAAGCAAGCTCGCCTTGCGGCTCAGTTTTTTAAACCTTAAGTGCCTACTTATTTAAGAAAATCTTCATTCAGCCCAATATTAAAATTGAGATCGATCGTGAGAAACAACAATCGTACTAAAGCGCCTAATGTTAATTATAAACTTATGTAGGGTTATTGTGCCAGGGTGCGACCAATTTAAAAGATTAGTTAAGTTTGGGGTTATATAGCTTATACATCTTCTAAGCAGATAGTGTTAATGTTAATTTATCAGAAATATAGTCAATGCATGTGTAATGGCGTCCAGACTGACTGCCGGTCAAGGCGGCCGTTCTCTTATAAGAGATCAGCCCATTGCCCAGGACATAGTATAGTGCACAAGCAACACTTGAGAGATTTGGCAACAACATTAACGTGCTAATAATCTATCTAACACTGAAAAAAAGGTTGAAATCAGACCAGTAATTCCTGAGACTAGCGCGTTTAAGCAAGCAAGCAAACCACCCAACAAACATACAAACGAACTCTACAGTATTAGTACATATGGTGTATTTCGTTCATATACCTAACTATTGACAATCTTCCAATTCTTTGAGATCTTGCAGAGCACACAACCTTAAGAGGAATTAATTAGATTAATTATAATAAATAAAGTTGAAGCATTACAAATAAATAACGATTTTACATTTTGTAAATTTCGCATAACTATAAAAATATTAGGTATACTTTTTAAGTTAATATAAATTACTTGTTACCTATTAAATTAAAGAAACCGGTCAAGTGGCTGCATACGGGTCGTGGTCGCGCTTCTGGCATAATATTCCCTACTTCACTTACATTCTACAAATCGGTATACTTATACTAAAGACATAAAAAAAAAAAAACAAAAAAATAAGATTAAAAAAAAGCTAGAAATATATTTATGCAAGCAAATCGTATAATCGTAGGATTTATAATAAAAACACAATATTTTTCCCAGGGCATAGCACCATTCAAACTGCATCTATCATTCTATACATGGGCAGAACGCAGACGTAGGACTCTTTCGAACAATCCCAAAACCCCGGATATTTCCCTTTGTGTGTTTAATAGAAGGCTACTAAAAGGTACTCCCACTCAATTCAAGGCATGTGGGTACCCAGTGGCAAAGCTGGATTGGCTTCGGGTATTGTAGGTGCAACCCCAAAAATCTACATGAATTTTTCCTGACTTTATATGAACATCAAATGTTCATATAAAGTCCCCCCCTCCCCGCTGTGCGTGCAAATGGAGGGAGTTTCGGCCGCGCTCGGGGTGACACTTTGACTGGAACCAGCGAGAGATGTAGTGCAGTGTTCCACAGGATCGGTTCTGAGGTCAATCCTGTGGAACATCAGTTTCGGAGTTTATTGAAATCCCTCAAAGTAGTTCGCTAGTGCCCATCGTCAAAAGTAAAGGGGAGTTCAGGACTACAACAACTATACAGAGATTAACGTCACGCCATGTCGGTGATAGAGAACAGATAGCGAAAAGAGAGTGATGTTAGCACTCCGCCAATTGGGCGAAGAGTGTGCGTGCTTAGAAGAACCTGCTCATGGCGTTCATAGATCTCTAAAAAGGGGTGTCCCGGAAGGTGTTTTGGTGGGCAAGGCCATCAAAGAGAAAGGTGTGAATGGGAAATATGGGGAGTTAGTTCGTGCTAAGGCATTGCTATGACTGCGTTGTACCCTTGCATAAATTGGTAGGACACATTGAAATTTTACGCTTCGGAAAAATGTATTCCTTTATAACCTTTTATAAAGGTAAGCTAGCTTGGCTAGCATCCACCAGTGGTTTCACCAGCTTCCCTTGGGAACAACTTAACATTTCGTGTCGTTTCGTTTCGTTTCGTCGACGTAAAAAGTTATAAGCCTATAAGCTTTCTTCGATAAATAATCTTAAGTCTAAAACAGAAATTAATTTGAAATCCAACCGTCTTGAGATTAGCGCGTTCGAGCAGACAAACTCTTCGGTTTCTATTGAAGCCGAAGAATATTTTTTATACGTATACTATATTATTATATATTTTTATACATATAGTCTCAATTCGCACTTTAGTGTTGTGATGTAAAATTCGTGCGGGTATAATATACGTTGACAATAATTGATTCGAACATTTTTCCTGTTTCGTTTCCTGAAAATCCAATCATGTTTTTCCTTCACTTTCGTGTTTTATGTAGAAAAACAAATTATTTACCTTACAAAGCAGTCATTGCACAGATTCTGTGAAGATTTTATCGGCAGAATCAAGAGACTAAGAAAATACAGTACCTATAACATGTAAAAGACAATATGTACCTACTTGCATTCTATTTTATTGATTTCATATCCAATGCTTATGAAATGTTAAATGAAAAATTGTAGAAGCCATACCTACTCACATTATTTTCCTTACTAGAGATAAGAATTTGACATAATATCTCTAGTAGGCAAATCATCCAATTCATAGTTGGAATTCACAGTTGGTAGGTCGGTCGGCAGAAAAAAAGAAATTAAATAAATACCTATGTTAAATAACACTAATATTGTAAATGCGTATGTTTGTATACGGGATAGTTTTAAATGCATATCTTTATTTTTAGCAGACTGGGTAACTCCGCTAATTAACTGAGTGCAAACCAGATAAATGATTGCACTGTAAAAAAAAAACAGTCAATTAAATACAATAACAAAAAAGCACACACATTAATGAGTTTATATGACTCCTAAAACTAAAACACGAAAAGCATATCAAAAATAACCAACTTACAAAATAAATTAATTGTACAATCTTACAACGGAATTTTTGGAACTGATATTTAAAAGAGCGAGATGTGATGAAAGTAGATTTACAACAACAAAAATATGTCTACTGACTAATAAAATTGTAATTCTGAAATACAGAAAACCTATCTATTTATTTTTGGCACCTGCTAAGGCCCGCCGCTGACAGCAATTTTTTGACACCGTGACTTATTGTTACTGTCACCTGCTGTCACCCACCATGCGCTCACTGAATCTGTTCTTGGGTAACAAATCGCGTTCATTTTTGTAATGGAATTCAACGAGGTTGCCGTCATTTGTGCTCTTGAAATACGTAGAAGAAAAATGAAACGGAAAAAAAGCTACTGGGTGCATTCTATATACACGGAAAGTAAACTAAAATTCACCGGCCGAATGACAAAAAGTCACCAGTGTCCGGTGTTGCCTGCCGCTGCAACTATTTGTCACCGTATTATCACGTCACCATAATGAGCGCAGTCTACAATACAGTTTTCATTGCACTTGACTAAGTGACAAAAAGTCACGGTGACAAAAAATTGCAATCAGCGGCGGATCTTACATTACGCCTCGCCCGCTCTTCTTGAGTGCGAGGGAGATCAAGCGATGTAATTCTACTCAATACGGTAGTGGACAACTAGTCAAATACAATACTTTTCTAGATCTGTTAAAAACTGTTACTTTATATAATATGCAATTTGTATAAAAACGCAACCTATGACGTCACAGATTTTTCACATCAAGCCGTAGACTAATTTCGATTATATTATCAATGTATAGATAATATAATGAAACCAATTTTCGGTTCAAAACGATACATTAAAACAATATTATTATAAGATTTACAAAATGAATGTGATTAAGTATTGTATTTTTGACCTAGTCCACATCCTAATTTTGGAAGCCGCGGTGGGCGCGGGCTGTCGGTGCTGTCGTCATGTCATTTGTTGTATTTGAAGAATATTATAGTACAGCCACACGCCAGCACATCAAACTACCTCAATCTGTCAAATTTCTTTAATAGATTTTCAACCTTATCAAAACATCTGAAGGTTAATATTCGATTGGTAAAATTTTACAGATACGGGTAGCTTGACCTGCTGGCGTTTATACTACTACCAGTATTATTATTTGTGGTTGTTTTCTGTGTTCTGCAAATGCTATCGTACAGCACCTAAACGTAATTGGATTAATTAGTGTGCAATTCGGTATTTTTGGTTTGACCTTAAAATATTTTGTTCGATAAAGTGAATATACCTACAGATATCGATATAAAAATACATGCCTTTTTTCACTGTTAAACAGTTTATCACACTATGTATGTACTTATGTATATTTTTACAACCGGTATGCATGAATACGGACGACTGTAACATTATATTGTATGTTGCAAATTCCACGTATATCCTATACTTATGAGTTCCGACATTTTGTGAGACCTTCTTTTAGAGCAGCCATACTCAACCTTTTTTTAATGGGGCCGCATAGTTCTTTTTTTAAGTGGTTACTATTGGTCGATTTTATAACCTTCATAAGGTATGAAGCCACATGGGATGAAGACAAAATTTAAACTTTTTAATGTAAAGTAATAAATTATTTCGAGAAACACTTAATTAAAAAACTAACGCTTAACTCGGCACATATGGCGCCAGTACCACATAGAGTAAACAAACCGCCATTGCGTTCTTGTCATATGATTAAAATTCATAAAACAATTAATTGTACTATAACTATATCATGGCATCCTATGGCCATTGGAAAGTGGATAAACTGTAAAAACTGTTTAGAGAACTTTGAACAATTTGTCAATTTTTTTTTTACTATCAACTCTAGCGCTGCACTCTAGCGCCAGAACATTGCAGTATTATTCCCTATTACAAAGGGCCAGTGAGCCGCATGTTGAGTATGGCTGTTCTAGACGATGACAACCGAAGTCGCCAACAGTCTAATTATCCTGTGTAGGTATCGGCCCATTATACGCGGAGCGAATACAACTTCTAAAACGCTCCCATTTCCTTAGAAGCAGAAGAATAATTGTTGAGATGAGAATAATTAAGCCAATAATTAGTAGAGCGATGCCTGTGCCACGTCGCGACTGATTTACTACGTCTTGGCGGGAACTGATAATGAACAACCGACTACCATTATAGCGGGATGCGGGATACGCTGTAAAAAAAACAATAGTATAGACCCATTGTCGGCAATGGCGACTGTTCTCTCTAAGGAAAACAGCCAGCTACGCTGGTCATATTATAGTGCACAAGCATTTGCGCGGACACAGGTGCACTCTAACTCCGATGGGTCGGCAATCTCACATTACCGCTCGCAAGGACCGACCACAATCGCTCGCAATTTCGGCCTGGCCCGGAAATTGAACCCGAGCTCAGCAGTCACGGCACGCAACTACTAAAATTAGACTAACTTATGTAAATTAGATTTCTACTAAAATAGTATACAAATTAAGATACGTGTTCATGGTCACACTACGTTCTAATATTGAATTTGGCTTGAAGTTGCTAATAAAGTAGGTGGGAAAAAAAAAGTTTGTAAAGTCTGTATAAATACCATAACCAACTCGTAGAGTATACGAGGCAGGGGCGAGACCATTCGTGAAATTGATTTCCGCATCATTCACACGCCAAACGGGTTTCCGTTTCAGGTCTGTCTTCATCCAAATAATAAACCGTTCGTTCTGAAAAAGAAAGCCTGATATTACTTACTGCATACTCGGACGAGTAGTTTTTACTAGGAAAAAGAAAAATAAATATTATACTCCTTATACACGGTGCTAATACACACCTGAAACCCATTATTCTCGGGATGTTCCTTATCCAGATCAGTCACGTTTATTTTCCAATTAACTGGTTTCGAAAACTGTTTAAATGCTGAAAATAAATATCAACTTAGTTCGGACTCCCAGTAGGCAGGTAGCTATATTAAATTTTGCAGTGTTTATGGCCAGGCCTACGTCACTCGCAACAAAGTAAGGTTGTGTATAGTTATGCTCTATTATTTCAGAATGAGAACATAGGCCATGCCAGAGTATTATGCCCGACCAAAAGCGCTCTGCCTGCCTCTAATCTGTATATTATTTTATGCACCAAATAAACTATATTTATACAGGGTGTAAGAGAGAGCCCCCCGCATACTGATGGGGTGAGTTCAGTATACCATACTAAGAAGACTGGTTCATGAATTTTTTTCAGTAACGTTATGGAAATCGAATGAAACTGATTTGTTTTAAAACTCACAAAAATTTTACATCTAATTTGATAAATTGTTCAAAAAGAAGAAGTACTGCGTACAAAGAATGTAAAAAATTTTGCATTGAGAGAAAGAAAAACTAATAATTGGAAAAAAATAAAAACATCCTGAGAAAATTTCCAGTGGAATATCAAAATAAGGAGCTGAATGCACCCTATCAGTCTGCGGAGGGCTATCCCTTACACCCTGTATATTATTATTTATTGTATAGAAACAGGGCAGGAATAAGAAGAGAAAGGATAGAGTTAACAGAAAGTTAGCAGAAAAACGTAGTAAAAATAATAACTAGTTCTTTTTACTTCGTGAAAGCGGAAAACTAAAAAGTACTTAAGTATCTTGATTTAACTCACGACATTTGGCATGTGTATTCTCCAGCCATTGTGCCGATATTCGTTTCCGCAAATGGCTTCATAGCCAAGAGCCTCGATCCATACTTCAAGAGGCTCTCGTTTTATCAGAAAGCTGTACTTCAGAGGGCTCGCATCGTCAGATGGTTTATCTCTGTGGGACCCTGACCGCCGGGTAGCTTGGACCATATTCCCGATGCCGGTGGGACACTATTTTTATATATTTAAATGTTTATTTATTTACATAAAATAATAAAAAAATAAGGTTTATGTAAAATAAATGGATGAGTCAATATTTCTTTGATTAATATGAAATAATGTAAATAGAGCGCTTTCGTCGGAGATTATTATATTGGGTGACTGGTAATTAGTGTCCGATATTTAAACACGTGATTGTACTCATAATTACAAACAAATTTCCCAAAGAAACTTTTTTGTTTTTTTTTTATTATTATTATTATGGCAAAATTACTGACAACGGGCGCGGGGCCTCGCCTTTAATTTGAATGCCGAAATTTGAATTTTGCTGTAATGATAAAAAAAAATATATCAAAAAAAGTTTATTCGGGAAATTTGTTTGTAATCATGAGTACAATCACGTGTTGCACAGTCACCCTATATACGTTAAAGGAAAATGTGACGCTAAGCAAAGCCAAATAAGTGACGTAAGCTATTGAGTAGATACAATACCAACCTTGTTCGAGGTTCCCTTCAGGATTTCGAAATCCCTTTTTTTCCTCATCAGATAGCAAACCAGTGGTATTGGTTGGTACATAACCGCGTTCTACTTTTAAACTAAATGTATCTGTAACAATAAAAAAATAACTGTAGTGTAATATCGTGTGGATATTGACGATCCCGTTGGTGGAATGGTCACCACGCCGGACTGCCGAGCTGAGGGTCCCGGGCTTGATTCCCGGTACAGTCGACATTTGTGTAATGAGCATGATTATTGGCTGTGGTCTGGGTGTTATAATATGTATTTATAAATGTATATGTATGTAGTTTATTATTTGTGTTTGCACCCATAACACAAGCTAATCTATAGCTTACCTTGGGGCTAACCGACTGTGTGTGAAAAGGAGTCCTGATATCGCGAGTATTACCTAGAATTGCCGCTGAGAAGCACCACATGGGAAATCTGAATAATACCCAGAAACTCATATAGCATCAAACTTTGCATATAAATAAAACGAGGATGACTTTTATGAAGATGTTATATAAAAGAGCTCCAAAACTCACAATAGAAGAAACGTTCTATTTATTCAGTCTATAAAACAATTAGACCATCAGCCGGTTTTGTAATGGACAGAATTAAAAGATTCAAAGGTCAATGCTATTATATACTGCATTGTATTTCATGAATCATTGTGCCAGACGTTCAATAGATAGAAATATATAAGCTGCCATAAAAATATCTGCCACGGCTTTAATGGGAGGTAGTACCTATTGTGTTTATAGATTTCAATTCTAAAAGAGAATTGTGTGTTTTGTGTATCTACGTGTGTTTGAGGTGGCTCAGAACAATCTAAGGATCTTTTGAAAAGAAACCAGTCTAACGGAGGTTAAATTGTAGTTTTAATCAAATACATATCGGGTTGTGATTCGATCGATAGTCGCTGCATTTTCAGGCCGTCTGATAACAGTAATGTTGTACTACTTTTCCAATAGGATATCATCAAATGACCCCCTCTCGCTGTGGAAGCAGCTGGAGTGTCAGACTTTTACTGACTAAAACCCAGTTTGGTTCTTTCTAGACGTCTTTGTGTGCCAGAGCCGCGGTTACTATTATATATACCAGCAGCTCCGGCAGCTACATTAAAATAGATAAAAAGTCATTTATTCAAAGTAGGCCGAAAATGAAAATCAGCACTTTTTGAAGGTCAATTTTACAAAAGACAGCCACCAAAACACCCGCCCTTCACCACTTCCTATGTGTTATCACTGGGGAGAAGAAATGGTGGAACAAACTCCCCAGCATTGTATTGTATCCTCAAATAGCTGGAAAAAAGTACTGGTTTATTATCGTACCGTTGAACATAGAGTCTGCAAGGGCTCCGCACGGAGCTATGGGTTGCTTCTGTCCGTCAGGGGTTTTCACATAGGAGTAAGGTTCACACGTATCCGATGGTGTTGGTGAAAGGTGCCCTGCTAATTGCTGGTCGTCCCTGGCAACAATTTTAATTTATCATCATTACCTCAGACGTAGGAAGTCCTCTACTGAACACATGTCAAACACATTGTAATGAAGGAAATAGATTTTAAACCTTATTTGAAGATTGTTTGATTGAATTCGGATAAACCTTCACATTACAAATACCTAAAAACAGAAAAAGAACTCCCCCACTCATGAGTAAAGATTTGATTGTTTGTTAATATATTTGCTTTGAATAAGCTCCGAGACCACTGAACCAAGTTTAAAAAATATTTTACTGTGAGTCACCGGATGAACGACATTCATACGGGGAAAACCCTGGGACGCGGTAAAACCACAAGAAACAGCTAGTTAAAAAATACTTTCACATCTGGCACATTAATTTCGTTATGTACCAAAAATAAAAGCATTCTAATACCGATAAGGAAACTAAGCGACCAAAATGTCAGGGATAAATATTTCCCAAACATGATCCGATAAGATTGGCTGCATAAATTAATATCCACACCGCGATCAGTTTGCCGGGACAGGAAAAGTCAAATAGGTATTAGGAATGCAGATTAATAATGTATAATGGCGTCCAGATCGTTAGTCGGCCATGCCAGCTGATCTCTCTAAGGTAATCAGCCAGCTACCTAGTTCATATTTAAGTGCACCAGCCTTTGCGCAGACACAGGTACAATCCGATACGGCCGGTGAGGGATCAGGCGCGCAGGATTAACGTGCTCTCCTATGCACAGGTGAATCAATCACCACCTTCCCTCTTTTGTGACAATTTCTTAAAACAGCCGAAACATTTCTACCCGACCCGGGAATCGAGCCCAAGACCCCGTGCTCAGCATTCATGCTATGCAACCACTAGACCAACGAAGCAGTTAACTCCTTGTATACTATAATATTAATAATACAATATTATAAAATATACAAATATTGTCTTGGAAATTAGATAGACCCTTGGCGTGGGACGCAACTTACGTCGCCACCCTGGTACTATCATATCTTCCTAGTACGGAAGGTTGTGCAGGTTCGACCGCTCCTTCTGAAGAGATTTCCAAACGGCGCAAATATAGTAACCTCGTTAATAACTATACTTTTGAGCCGTTTGGAGTCGAACATTCGGATGTGGGGTCATGCCTCCTATTGAAAGGAATTTCAAAAAGACTCTCGACGCATCGCATGATCAGATGGCTGCCTTATTCTTTAGACAAAGAATAAGTATTGCCATCCAACGTTGCAATGCAGACAGGCTTCTGGGCAAGTTATCGGATGAGAGGATATGGAGGAATACCTCGATGTATGGTGATGATTTTTGGTTTTGCGTTTTAATTGAAGGACCGCCGTAGTTTTTATGAGGAAGACTCAGGTATATCATTCATTCTCGCGCTCGCATTCCTCCATCGCGATATCGGAGCAGGAAAAGTCGCTAGTAGAAATTCAATGAAGTTAGGTAATTTTTGGGACTGTTCCGAGTGTCTGATAAAAGTAATGTCACTATCAAGGCAATGTTGTTTAATACATTTTATGAAATATAGGTACGTAAAAACCATGTTTGCGGTGAGAAAATGAGATAACGCTCGCTTTAAAAACAGACATCTATATGAATAGCCCGTCGTAAATTAGCGAGTTTGCACAGAACACCCAGTCTACACTCAACTTCCCATCTTTCGTCATCTTATGGTTTAATTCGTGAGAAAATAAGCTGTGTCTGCTAGCACTGCGATTTTCTCTGCTTTACCCATCTGCGTTGGAAGGTGGGTTATGTTTTCCAGTGTTTTTTTTTCCTAGTGATTGGGAGAAGGATATTTAAAGCTTTTGCCCTTCAATGAGAAAAAAATATATTTTATTCTTGTAAAAAACATATTTGGTTACTTTAATGATTCCTCAGAGCAATTCCTCCTGCTGGCGTCTGTACCTACAAATGTTGTTTTAATCAGTATTGAATCAAAGATACTATATTAGACCCCTCTAGGACGCGAAGCTGACGCTAGCTGTGTGCCCTCTCATGAGACCAGATAAAGTCGCCATGCGTTTAGGTAAAATAAGTATATGGCTTGATAAAAATGAAAAAAATGTGACGTCATAGTTAAAACTCGTACAAATTGCATATTTAATTGCATTCCAACCATGATGTTTTGCTTACCTCGACTTTGAATAAGGACCAGTAATCTGCTCATAGGACTCCAACTCATAGTAAGCAGTTACTGGCGCTTCCATCGGTTCAGTTATATTTATGACTATGAAACAAGCGCATGATTTACGTGGTATAACATCTTTACATTTGTCGGTTGGATTATCAAAATCTAGGCAGTCTGTGTAATCCTTGATAATGTCATATCCCTTAGTCTGAGAACAAAAATACATATACCTTTATACATTTATGTATCTTAGGGCCTGTTTCAGTTAGTTTATTTGGTAGATCATTTCATACAAATTCTGTTCAATTTTTGGATTTATTTGGGAAACTGGGCCTTAGTCTTCTGTATTTTGTTTTTCGGGTCAACCCCTTCCATTTTGGAATCAGACTTTTACTGACAAAACCCATCTCTCTTTTTGAACCAGCCAGCCTCCATATACCTCCTTAACAGCTAGATCGATTAGGTTAAAACTATATGATAACTATGCGATACCAATACATCAAGACGATACAGTAGGCGACAATAATGTCGTGCAACACGTGCAAAGAACACTTATACTCCTCGCAAACTACATGACTATTGACATCGTTACGAACTTAAGTCGCGCGATGTAGCCAGATATGTCAGGCGAAGTTGCGCAAAGTCGCAAGACTACGTCAGACGTCGCTGTGGACCGTGGACATAAGTCGCGCCTTGTCGCCATATTTGTCAGGCGAAATTGGCTGGCTTCACTTGACACATTTGTCACATAGTGTATATGTGTCCTTGGCTTAGACAGATTGTAGTAGCTTGAAGTCCTGGCGTCTATACATCGACTGATTGAAATAATTTGACCTAGTAGGGTGGCGCTTACCTATGTCAGTGATATCTGTTAGACAGTAGGTTTAGTACTACAGGTAGTTTAAATAGATTTAGCATGAGAAACTATCATGAATATTCACAATTAAAAACTGAGTTTAGGATAAAAGCTTACCGTGTTTGAAGTACGAAGTAGTATGATCCCAGGGATACAAAAGATCAGGCTTATTATTAGTCCTATTACGAGTAACACAATAGGCTTTCGGACATAGTCCAATTTACCTGAAACAATACACATTATGCATGTTTATCAAAAAGTAGCAAGAAAGAAATAAATTTTGGTATTTGTAACCAACTTCCATAAACAAGGAGGAGGATCTCAATTTTTAATTTATCTTATACAACGTGTAACGTTAAATGCGCAAAAACTGAAAATAGTTTGATCAGAATAACAAGCAGTATCAATTAAATATTTTTTTAATAAAGGTGACATATTTTTAAAAATCTTTTAAACCGTTGTCCTGTCTATTAAATTGTAGGTCAAGCCATTAGCTGCTCAAACCCAATAAAATAGGTAAACAAATACAAATTGTTGTTAAATAATTTAGTTTTTCCCATCCGGGACAATAATAGCTCTTATTTCAATGCCAATATGAATCTTCCATGCAGTAAATACCCTGTATTAGTTAAAGTGAACAATATTTTTTTCTCTGAGGTTTTGCGCATTTGACATTACATGTTGTATATGTACACCTATTTCTCCAAGGTTCCAAGTTCGTTTATTGTCATTCTTTTTTGTTGACAGCAGTATACATGCCATTTGGTCTCATAAAAATTTCATCCAATTTGGTTTAGTACTTTTTATTTTGTAAGCATTTTTTTGATTACCACATAAACATAGCAATTTTTGCACATATCTCCATAATTTATCAACCAATTAAAAAAAAACATACTCTTAAAATACGAAAGGGTACGCTTTCGAAACATGACAATGGGACCAATTGTCATCAGGTCCAGGATCTGATGCTGAAAACCCCTTGAAGCACCTTTTAAAAATTGTAGGCTTGCACGGGGTAAAAACTTAAGATTCAGGTGCATGCCTGACAATAACACCACAACAAAGTAAAGATTTAGGGCTGAACTGGAGACAACAGAGAGTCAAATGAAACTCTTCAACTTTAACAACCTTCAACTCTAAGTACTAACTTGTTTGTGCTTTGGCTTATTTTATTTACATTGGTGAGAACTCTACACCAAGACTATGATTGCAATTGAAGGTTTAATGATACAATGGACAAAGTAGATAGAGTTCATGGAACTCTTTTAACGGGTTATGGCAGCTAACATATGTTTTCTCCTTTTTTTTCATTTGTGGGAAATCATCAAATGACCCCTCCCACTGATGGTGCAGCTGGAGGGAGTGTCAGACTCTTACTGATTAAAATCCACTATGTTCATTCTGGAGCTGCCTGTGTGCCAGGGCCACATTAACTCTTACGAACAACCCGCAGCCCAGACAGACCCCATCTGTGTTGCTGACATCTTTTCGAGGAGCGCGTGTAACAAAGCGGGCCGCCGACGCCGTCCTTATACATATAGACGGTGAGGCACCCATAACTCACTGCCCTCAGACCAGCGCCTACGGTGGTCGGAAGTCGTCCCTCGACACCCGGCGCCCGTGGTGACGACCAGTACCAGCCCTGCTGTGGAGACTTGGATGTGCCGTGCGGTCTCTCATCCGCTCCGCCGCCTTCTTTCGCTAGCATAACTGCTTCACAGAAGGAGGCAACGGCATCCCATTCTCTCTCGCTCCGGTAACATTCGGTCTAGGAGTCCGGACGCTTACATTTAGGGAACTAAAAAAAACATACCTTTCGGATCCATTATAATAATGCTGGCCAGTTATATAGAGTTACAAATTAACAGTTTATCTCAATAAACCTTTTTAAATAAAACTAAATTTAACCATATTTACTTCACACCACGACTACGGGTATTTCTGGGTATCTGAGTATTTCTGACATGACGGGAGTCCATACCATACTATAAAACAATAAATTATGAAACGTCAAAACCAGGCAGAGCCAGAATAGACAACTTAACGACTTTATCAGTCAGGGTCAGGCTTGGGTCAGGGCAGAGCTGTTTATAAACTGTTTAGCCATAAACTGTTAAAAAGTTCCCTGAAACGTATTTCGTCGTATATATATATTTCGTCTCCATCAGCGAACCCACAACTGCAGTTCAAACCCCTCGGTGTAAAGTTCTCGTCAATACAAATAATAAACAAGCCATAAAATCCAAACACAATGTAGTTTGTGTGTACCGTTGAGAAGTTACGACAAATTTTTGTCTTCTCCTTCATTAGGTCGGCCCTAAACCTTCGCTGTTTTGTAATGTCATTAGAAAAATGCCAACTTTCAACCTAATTCGTGCCTACTTTTCGAAAGTTGACCTTAGTTTCTCAAGGTTTCCATCATCAGATCTTGGACCTGATGACAATGGGACCATTTCGGAAGTATATCTTTTCAAAAACAAAAAGAATCTTTCAATTCGGTTGGTAAATGACGGAGATATGCGCGAACAAACCTAAAAAATAATATAAACATGTCGAACTGCGAACCTCCTCCGTTTTGGGAAGTCGGTTAAAATAGTAATCTTTAATAAAAATAATAAACCATATAGCAAACATATTTGCCGTGCCACGGTGTCGCGCAGTACCAAATCGCTCGAAAAAAAGACGGACATAAGTAACTGAAGGACAAAGGTGACCCTTACACATACGTTAATAGATTCGTAACTTATGTTTGCTATAATAATAATCTTATCCTTGGTCTAATAGCCAAGAGCCTCGATCAACATCTGAAGAGGCTCTCGTTAGACAGCTGGATCAAGGGACTGATTCAGAAGGCAGTACTCCTTGAAACGGCACGTATTGTGAGGAGGTTTCTGTCTCTGGGACCCTAACCACCGGTAGCTTGGACCCTGTTCCCGATATCGGTGGCTAACTGTTTTTTATATTTTTAAATGTTTTTTTTTTTATATTAATATTTAAAAATATAATCAATGTGTTTAAAAATAAATAAATGAATTAAAATCTTATCCAAATAGAAATAAACCCGCTTAGACAACCCACAAAAATTGTGTTTGAAATTTCGAGGCCCTCAAGCTCCCTCAAGCTAAACTTCTACATACAACACCCTACTGTTTAGGTAAAAATACGGTGACGTAAAAGTACAGTGCTGTACAGTGGCTCATTTTATTTTTAACTTTTTAATGGACGAGCAGATGGCGTGGTAGTAAGTGAAGCTGCCTGCCTGGAGGTCACAGGTTCGATTCCCACATAAATCAAACATTTGTGTGCATGAACGTGGGCGTTTGATTAAGTCTGGGTGTATTTAACTACAAAGCAATATTACATAATACGAACGATATAACATTAATTGCTGGCAAAGCAGACGTTTCAATCTGGATAACAACATCTTCGTCATTTGACCTTACTTTATTCTACATCGATATGTATAATTATAATGTCAGTCGACCATATCGTTGCATTTTAGTTTAGTTTTTGTAGGTAGCTTAAACCATAGACCGTCTGCAACGGATTCCTTCTTATTCCTCGCGAACAAATGTACTTCAAACAAATGTCAGTGTCAGGTCTGACTGACTACAGACATTTTGCCATTTAGTTGTCAATTATTACAGCAAATGTTTGGGTGGTAGGTATGACACATTCAGTTTCATCCGCATCTCCATCTCTAAAATAAAACATTTACAGTAATTAAGATACCAGAACAGTGTAAGTGCAAGGAAAGAATTCAACGATTTCAAAAACTGAAAACCTCACAATGTCCAGTGAAACAACTAATAAGAACGTAAGTTTTTTTATTTGAAACTTCCAAGTATAGCGAAGTGTTTTATTTGTTGTTTTTAGTAAAAAACCCAGCTAGACTCACGTTTTGAGACTGTTTTTTTAGATACTTAGAGTATTCTTTTCCGTTGTTGTAATATTAAAGGTTTCGGTATGGCTATTTGTGTCGCGTAAGTGTGTCGGCAAGTATGCTAACTGAATATATTTAACTTGAGTCGGTGAATGTGTCAAGCAGCGTTTTGTACATAACTGTGCCTATCGATGTAATGAATGTTGATACTTGTGTGGCATCCTGTGCTTATCAGTTGCTATTTGTAGTATGTGTTGGTATGATGGTCTTTAGGTGTAGGACCCTATCCTCCGTTTTAGAATGAAAATAAACCACATCCATATTTTATGTGTGGTATTTGCAAAGTTCAATGACCTTTAAAAGAATCCCTAAAGCTTACTGAAATCTTTCTAATCATCTTATATCAAAAGGTACTTTTTTTATAATTTCAAGTCCTGTAATTATATGGAAAACTGACCACCATAAAAGTACATCTTTAACACTTTCAAATGCTCTAGAACCTGTCTCAAGATTCACTTTAGAGGCACTAAAGTAGTTAATATCTGGGTCAATGATAGTCATTGTAATGGGTACAAAGAATAGTCCTTTGTACACTTCTTACTAAGTAATATATCTACAAACAACTAAGCTTGCTATGTAATGATTATAGTTCCTGTTTACTTGCACCCACACAAAAATGTTCTTAACAAAATAGTAATAAGCCGCCATAAAATATAGGCTTAATTAATAATATAACTAATATAGGCATCTAATATTATCATGATGCACAATCATCATCTGCCTAGCCTTCTCCCAACTATATGGAGGTCAGCTTCCAGCCAAAATGGAAGTAGCTGAGTACCAGTGTTATACATAGAGCGACTACCCATCTGGTTAAATAAATAAATAAATTCTTTATTTCTGAATCAACATCAGTCATCATGAAGCTCTGCCCTCTGAACTGCAACTTAGTTACCTAGGCACCACAAAACTCCTTGGTAAGACTGGTGGTCAGTATTGTCTGTCTTTTGACTACCCACAATGTCAACTATAGATGTTGCAGTGAAAGCTGGGACCCACCAATTTAACATGCCTTCTGAAACACGAAGAAACTCTGCATGATAATAATCCATTATCATGTTGTACAGTGATGCTCAAATATAACTGTGGTGTGGCTTCTAGGAACAGTGCATCTGCCAAAATCTAGGAATAAAATGATGATCATGAAATGTGGAAATATTCATCAAACAAACAGTTTTATTCTCCCAACAAATTATTTTCACTAGTAATATATCCAAATTTTCACCTTCTATTTTGTTTCAGTTTTCAAACCTGGAGACACCTGGATATGTTGGGTTTGCAAACCTACCCAACCAGGTGCACCGCAAATCGGTGAAGAAAGGTTTTGAGTTCACTCTGATGGTAGTCGGTGAAAGTGGGCTTGGCAAGTCTACACTTGTCAACTCACTGTTTCTAACTGACCTTTATCCTGAACGTGTTATACCTGATGCTATTGGTAAGTTTTATTCAGCTCTATGGCACCTCGGCGCTAGACGACTACTACCACTACCAGTGGCCGCAACAATCAGATTAGAAACTTACTAAAGAAACGGCCAGTTAGCCGTTGCAACTAAGTGCGCGAAGTTTATATGGTTTCTTTAGTAAATCTGATTGCTGCGGCCACTGGTCGTGGTCGTGGCCGTCTAGTGCGCGAGGTGCCTATAGCATCCCAGCGACTACTTGATGTAAAAACAAACTTTACTTATACATCCCAAGAATACTAAGTTGGATATGCATTGAGGCACAATAGTTCAGTACCTTTACTATGCATACTATGACGACCTGATGGCGTAGTGGTTAGTGAACCTGCCTGCCACGCTATAGGTCGCGGGTTCGATTCCCGCATAAGTCAAACATTTGTGTGCATGAACATGGGTGTTTGACTTAGTTTGGGTGTTTCTATGTATAATATGTATGTATTTACAAAAGTATATAAGTATGTTTATCAGTTGTCTAGTACGCATAGTACAAACTCTGCTTAGTTTGGGACTAGATGACGTTGTGTGAATGTGTGAGGGATATTATACTATATTATTGTCCTCGTCGTCGTCAGCCTTTTTGTGAGTCAAAGTGGCAACCACCACATGTGTTAAAATTATTAGCTTTTGCTTTTGGTCATATTTAATCTAAATATAACAGCTTGAATGAAATAAACATTATTCTAAAAGTAGATGCTATCTCATTAAGTTAATACTAGATTAATTAATGTATTCGCAAACTCACGCTAGGCACTCTCTATTATTTCATTCATCATATTTTTAACATGAGCCTGGTGCTATTAACAGTACTTACTATAAGGAAATCTTACTCCTTTGGGTAGTATCCTGGTTTATTTACCTGTTGTATGGTTTAATTAGGTGCTTTGCAGACCAGCAAATTCTTGTAAACAGAAAATACATAAAAATACCCTAAGTTAAGTTGGCCCAAAGCAGAGAGTTTCGCCCGATCAAACTAAAAAAATACAAACCTCCGAATTAAGAAACTCTTCTTCTTGGGAAGTCGGCTAAAACAGCTACTCTTGCTAAAATCTAGGTCTACTTATGAGTCCAACCCTTTTTTTCGCGGTTTCACCCGTGTCCCGAACCCGAACTATTTCTCGTACTTAACTTAAAGAAATGCCTATGACATGACGTAGCTTGCTAACAGCAAAATAATTTACAAAATCCCAACAAACTCACAATCATTACCTCTTTATACTATTAATATCTGAAAGACGCATGCTGCTTGTCGATTTTTATTGGCTGACTTCTATCGCAAGCAAATTCTGACGCCCCAAAGAAATTTAAAAAAAAATCTATGATTTCGTGAAACAGCCTAGTCTTTAATGTACATACTTTGTTAGTGTGCGGGTTTGATTCCGGTCAGAGACAAGTACATATGCAACTTTTCTAAGTACTCTCTAAGCATATCTTAGACTGATTAAAGGTGAAGGAAAACATCTCGATGAAACCTGGACTATAGAGTCTGAAATCCAACCCGCATTGAGCTAGCGTGGTGATTAATGCTCAATCTTTCTCAGTGTGAGAAGAGTCTTGTGACCAGCAGTGGGACGATAAAAAGGCTGATGATGATGACGTACCTTGATAAATATTTAATTACTAACTCTTATGCAGTGATGATATCACAAGGTTGAAGCTATATTCCATTTTCAGAGAAGACCAACCAGACAGTTAAGTTGGACGCGTCGACGGTGGAGATAGAAGAACGTGGCGTTAAGCTCCGCCTAACTGTGGTCGACACCCCGGGATACGGAGACGCTATAGATAACACTGATTGTTTCCGGGTAAGTTTAAAGTACAAGTAGTCCTGTTATCTTCGTAAGACGGTATGGTATTTGTTTCTTTCGTTTTCTGGAGATAAGGGTCAAGTTTGTATGCAAGAGAGTGCTATGTTTATTAGGTCATTTTATTTCGTATAATATGGATATCTTATTATATTTATTTGAAACTAGCTTCCGCCAGCGGTTTCACCCGCTTTCTGAGGGAAGTACTTTCCATACCCGGATAAAAAGTAGCCTATATGTTATTCTGATGTATAAGCTATATTGTGGTAAAGTTTCATTCAAATCCATTCAGTAGTTTTTACGTGAAAGAGTAACAAACATCCATACATCCATACTTACAAACTTTCGCCTTTATAATAGTAGTAGGATTAGGATACCATCGGCCTGTCCTGGCTGCGACTTTATACCTTAACCATCCTCATGAATAACTCTATCTATTAATGAGTTTATCGCGAACAGACAGTCAGACCTGCGCGGCGGAGAACTATCTTTTATCATATGTAATGTTGACAAATCGTAAGTTCTTATGATACGGATACCACTGCTTAATGGATCATGTGTTAAGTAAAGCCAGGCTTGGATTTGCCGTAGTATTAGTAATGAGTATACTATTAACGAGAATAAGTATGTAGATACAGAAAAATAAACTAGAGCGATGCAATGTATTGCCTTTTCTAGGCTACGCGACCTAAATAGCGCGGCGCATATGCCGCAATGGATTAGTCGCGTACTATTCACGCTCTAGGTCAAGGATACTATCGCTGCAGTTGAACTAGAGTGCAGGTAGAAATAAGCTGCATTTCCAAGATTTTTTTCTACAAACAATGAAAAAGAACAGCAATATCTTCGATAAAGAAAGCCAGTGTCGGTCGGTACCGAGAAAACGCATAATTAGGCGGAAAAATGTGTGACGTAGACATGTGAAAAACGTTTGTTTGTTTACAGTCAATAATTCAATACATCGACGAACAATTTGAGCGGTTCCTGCGAGACGAGAGCGGTCTCAACCGACGTAATATTGTCGATAACCGCATACATTGCTGCTTTTACTTCATATCGCCGTTTGGACACGGGTAATGATCTTCTTTTGTATGAGGAATGTTGTTTTTGGGTGGGCTTTTCTTTCTAAAAACGTTTCCAATATTTCTAACACAGCCTTTACAGACATAGTCTTGGGGCATGGCTTATTTTAAGTTTTATTACAGATGCCACCATAAGCGTTATGATTATTATTTGCACTTATTGATTTTCGGTAGTCAGAACACAAAATATAGCCAGCAATGAATTTTAAAAATGGCTCCATATAGTATTACTTTGATTATTGGTTTCCAAATTAAAAAAATAATAATGAGCTTCTTAGTCACATACGGATTTTCCATCGGCATACACGATATACATGAATCTAAAAAAAAACTTGCATGTTTTTTTGACGATAGTCTTAAACCTCTGGACATCGAGTTCATGAAGCAACTGCACAACAAAGTGAACATCGTGCCAGTCATCGCTAAGGCCGACTGCCTCACTAAGAAGGAGGTGCAGAGGTTGAAGTCCAGGGTAAGTTGGAAACTACCTAATTCTACCAAAATATTGCTTTCATTAATTTTTTTTGTGGAACGAAGAAAAATTGATTGACGTTTTGTATATTTATGTATCGTCTGGACCTGTCGGATTGCCGTCCCATCGGACTATGAGAGTGAGGGAATAGAGAGTGCACCTGTGTCTGCGCAAATGCTTGTGCACTATAATAATACATATGTCCTGCGCATCTGGCCGAATTTCTTAAAAAGAACGGCCGCTGTAGCCGGCAATCGACCTCGAAGCTATTATTATTTATGTGTTGTCTCAAAGTTAGAATTTGTAAAGTCGAAATGGAGTGAGGATCAAATATAAATGACAACACATGTTAAGCGTAATACCAAAATTAGCTTAATGCCACCATAGCAACTATGGCCTTAATTCCAAACTATATTTGCGCGAGCTATTCTGATCGGTTTCAATGGAATTTATATTTGCAATCGTTGACATTTTAATGTAAACCCAAGTTTATTTTTGCCTTGTTAACGTGAAGGTTATGGAAGAAATTGAACGCGAGGGAATCAAGATCTACCCCCTGCCTGATTGTGACAGCGACGAAGACGAGGATTATAAGGAACAGGTATGATTACTTTCTTGTTCTTCATTTATTTTTTTAATCTTCTTTTGTAAGTACGACTGGTGTAAAACAATGTGTGCTGAAACATGTTGCGAGTTTGTATTATGCATTCAGATCACGTAAGTCGACTTCAGCGGTGCCGTGCATTATTTTTTTATGTATCGGCTCAGGATTGTACATTCGATCTGAAATCTTTGACTACATATGTCAGGCAGATCTTCAGTAATGAAATAAGGACCAGATTTACACTAAAGAAACGAAATAAATTGTTTCGCCAAAGGAGTATTACATCAAACTGAAATGTTTCCCTGGGATTTAAATTTCTTTAATTAGCTCGCATTTATTTATTTTTTTTTGCATCACTTATAAGTGAACAATGACGCAAACATTATTTTCATACAGTCGCAAGTCAATCTTAATGCATTCATGAACAATTCACGAAAATTCTAGAACAATCGAGAACGTTCTATTCTCTAGGTGCGTCAATTGAAAGCGGCTGTGCCTTTCGCGGTATGTGGCGCGGGACAGCAGCTGGAAGTACGAGGGCGTCGGGTTCGCGGCCGTCTCTACCCGTGGGGAGTTGTCGAAGTCGAGAATCCGGAGCATTGCGACTTTATCAAGCTCAGGACTATGCTTATGTGAGTATAATGTTGTATGTAGTCGTCTAGTTGGTTGGTTAAAATGTACCTGTGATAGTGGCGCGACTATACCATCTGGGGCCAGTGGGAAAGTCTTTTGATGGATTATCAGTTAAACTCGTCACAAGTTGTTTTACTTTAATGGGTTTTAAGCAGAACTAAAAAAAACTCAGGGTACAAAAAAATATTCCTGAGTTAGCCGCTCTTGGGCCGGGGCCCTTAGTATAGTAGCCGGGGATAGTATAGTATGATTCTGGTAATATTTATTTTCAGTTCGCATCTAGATCCAAAACCAGAAACAACGCGTCTTTTTAACTTCATTTCTCAGAATCACTTCAACACTGATAAGAATATAATACCTCTTATACATAAATTTATAGACACAGTGATTCATTCTACGCAAAGTACTTGCCAAGGAGTAAACGAAAAGTTATGTTTGAAGTGATTCACTGTTGCTCATTACTAGAGATTGGAATTTGGGTACTGACGCCAGCAGGTCAATCTACCCAAATCTGTAAAATTTTACCAATCGAATATTGTTAAAAGGATAAAAGCTATTAAATAAATTTGATAGATTAAGGTAGGTTGCTGTGCTGTCGTCCGTCGATTATCGTCACTAACATGGATATGACTTAAAACTGTCGCACGGGTCGATCGATCGTATGGAAGGCATCGCTTGGCGTGGTCGGTCCGGTCCGCTGGGCTTAGGAGGTCAGATAAGCAGTCGCTTCATATGTCATACTGATACTCGGTGCATTCCGTTAGACTGGAAGCTATCCCCTAACAGACCTACTTGAGAAAAAGGTTAAACAAATGGACTTGGTTCATGATCAAGCTATTTGTCGGTAACTAAATTGAGTCATAAACTGTATCTAAAATAGTTTTTCTTGTTTATTAAATAAAGTTATTTTATTTAAACACTATCAATTGAGTTTATGATTCGCGGGAAATCTCAAAATTGGATTAACAAAAATATCCACATTCGTGATAACTTCACACAGATTCCGATATCCGCTCGTTACTGGAATGAAACTACCCCCACTCTAAAAAAAGTCAAAACCTTCCTCGATAAATGTGCTATCTATAAAAACTTTCAGCTTTATAATATTAGCGTTGGTAACCCACCTTTATATTGCAGCACTCACATGCAAGATCTACAGGAGGTGACGCAAGAGGTGCACTACGAGAACTACAGGTCTGAGCGACTCGCGCGCAGCGGACAAGTGCCCAAGCGACACACGTGAGTATTTCCTACTGGCTTATTTTACATGACATATACAGCAAGCAATAAATAAGAATGGATATATATTATATATATAGTTTGAGGTAGAGAATGACATACAAATCCAGTCTTACCAAGAGGTATCAGATTGCCCAGTTTAACTGGGTTGAGGAGGTCAGATGGGCAGTCGCTCCGCTTAAAAAACTGAATAGAATAAAAAAAAAAATTAATAGATTAGTCCGAAAGAAATGTAAATAAAAATACGTTCAGAATCTTTAATGTCAGCATATATTTTTTTTTAATTAGCCTGTACTGCCCCACACATATTTATTTACTTCTACAATTTTCTCTAGCTTTTATGCATAAATGTTAGCACATAACATGCATGATCGACTAACTTTTACTCATGAGAACATAGCAACTAATCAGTTCTGAGAAAGTAAACCTTGGTGTCACGCAAACGCTTTTAATCGAATCATTGTTGATTGCAATTATCGTGTACTTATCAACTCGTGATTTCACCCGCGTCGCGAAGAAAATTCTTCCCGCATGTGGTTAAAAAGTAGCCTTAATGTTATTCTGATATATAAGCTATATTCCTGTCAAGTTTCATCAAAATCCGTTCAGTAGTTTTTGCGTGAAAGAGTAATAAAAATACATATCCATCCATATTTTACACGGCAAACGGGTGTTACTCGCGTTGTAATTATTCACATATGTACTCACAAACTTTTTTGGGATGGAACAGTCGCCAGCACATCAAGCTACTGCAATCTGTCAATTTTCCTTAGTAGATTTTCAACTTTATCCGCTGAAAAATATGTTTCAAAGTTGATTGGGAAAAATGTATCAGTTTCGGGTAGCTTGATGTGCTGGCGTCTGTACGTGAGTAGGCGTATAATGATGTTGTTGTTTTCTTGTAGTAATTTTACTGTTAATTGAGTTAAACTGGTCTCGAGGCTACTAATATTAAGTTTCTTGCTTGGAAAAATATTGCGAGTGACTAGCAGGACGAAAAAATGATACCTTCTTGTGATGAGAATTCTCTACCTAGTGAAGTAATTCAGAAGAGATCTTCGGATTAATCGAAGTCGTATTTATTTAAATCGCTAACCAAGGGATATAGGGTTGCCCAGGTAACTGGGTTGAGGAGGTCAGATAGGCAGTCGCTCCTTGTAAAATACTGGTACTCAGTCGAAACCGGTTAGACTGGAAGTCGACTCCAACATAGTTGGGATAAGGCTCGGGAGATGATGAGTCATTTTATCGAGAAACAATAACAAACATACATCCATACTCATAAACTTTCATACTTATAGGTAATGTTAGTAGGTAGTCGTGCGTAATTTATGGCCGTACGAAGCCGGGGACATGTCAAGAACCTCATTCACCACGATCTGTAGTTTTTCGTTTTTTTTTCACGAAAAGACAATCAACTTCGTAATATTTGAAACTAGTTTGGAACAGAGCCAATAGTATAGGATTTTTGTGCGATGCAGTTTGTGGCAAACAAAATATCTGTATGGCGGACAAAAAGTCCGTCTTATTTGTAGACTAACCGCACATCGTCTATTATTCTGTCGGCCGATTAACGACAGTAGACACTTTAGAAATGCAGAGATTGTGGTATATTATTACTTTAATTACTGCTTATATAGTTTTTTTTTCAAATTATAGTACCTACACATATTGATTGGTACTACAAAAATAGTCAAAAAAGTATACAATAAATAATATCAAAGCCGAAAACGTCGCCAATCACAGCAAATTGACATGGCGTTCAAAAGAAAGGATAAATTATTTGTATAGGTATTTATACGTCACAATAAATTCTTGCCGTAATATTGTAATAAATTATCATCAGGTCAACGGAAAGCGGCCTGAGCGAGGCCGATTCTAACGGCATGACCAACGGATCTGAAGACCCGAGCGACCGCGAGCGTGCTCTGCGCGAGAAGGTAAGCTCGCACTCTGAAAACACAGACGCTAGCACATCAAACTACCCGAAACTGTCAAATTTTCCCAATCATTTTTGAACCTTATGCTTCAGCGATAAAGTTGAAAACCTATTATGGAAATCTAACAGATTGTAATAGCTTGATGTGCTGGCGGCTGCACGAATGGAGTGATGACGTATCACACATTGCATATTTGAACTTATGTAGACGTAGACCGGCGAGTTCAAAGATAGCTTGATATACCCATGGAGCTAAAAGTTCGTGTCAGGTCTGTTAGCGTTCACATTGCAATTTTGACAATTTAAAAATTTTAAAAATCAAAGTAGTCTTTAAAAATTAGTATTTCAAATGACTTTACGAATGCCATAAAAGCGCACTGTTATAAAAGTGCATTCATCTGTTACTTTTTGTTTGTGGTCTATTTTTAATTCTGGTTAATAGAATTTGTAAGTAACTCTTCAATCAGAATTATCAAAATTTCGCTATAATGTAACGAAAGCCAATACCACAATGGTATTACAGGAGGCTGAGCTGCGTCGCATGCAAGAGATGCTGGAGCAGATGCAGCGCCAGATGAACCTGCAGGCGGCCAGCGGCACCAGCACCACTACTACCGCATAGTGCTTGCACACCGCACAGGTATTTTTATTTAATCTTTTGACCGCCACAGTCACGTATACATACATAGATGACAAGACCAAAAGTGCCCAGCAATCCACGGTTACGACTACATGACAGACTTTTAAAATTTAAAATCAGTTTTAATAAATGTAATACCAAACTCACAACTATATTGCAGGTATTTATTGATGAGTTCGTAGCTTGGCGCTGAGGGCACGTCTTATATCTTTGACGTGGCGGTTAAAAGGCTAAATTAGAACGGCCGAGGCCAATTTACTTATTTTAACTCGGTCATGCATCATCTTCCATTCATCTGCAAAAACATCAAGACCTGTGTTTGAGTACAGGACGTGAACTTTTATTTTAGCTAAAAAATAAGTCATGATGGCCTAGTGGTTCGCTTCCAGGTCTTTCAAAGTTATATGTCTTTCTAAGTTTATTTTCTATACCAATGACTGGATGAAGGTCGAGGAAAATATCTTGAGGAATCCAAGACTTTAAAAAGTGTGAAATCACCAATCCATATTATGCAAAATGCGCTCTTTGCAAGAAGAGCTCTGTACTTTGCAGGGGTTCAATAATTTTTAGGTACTTGTCGGAAATTGAGTGCTATTTAAAACCTTATCACAAATAAGACTTCTTAATACTGTTGTGTACAGTACTTCTATCATCATGTGTGTAATGTATATGTAATAATATAAAATTCTCAATCAACAGTTGGACATTAGTACGGCTGTCCAGCTGCCGGCGACGTGCGATGTCGTGAACTCGATACTGCGCGCCATCCCCTACTGTGTTACTTCCAGCTAAATGTATCTGTCGTACGTCCTGTAACGTTCATACAAATATATCGCACGATACCACGTGAAAACATCATCGAATCGTATTAGATCTGTTGAGGTTATTGTTAGAAAATCGCCTAAATAGAATTAGTTTAGTTGTAGCTGCAGTTCCCATCACTAATAATGAGTGTTGCCATATTAACTATCCGGACATTTCCTACTAAAGTCGTCGTGTTAAAATCGAATCGATTCGAGTATATGAAAGGACTTTGGTTAGAAATTATCCTTAGGTTAATTAAAATGTGAGGTCTCCTAGAAATTCCGTCAGTTATAATTAAAATTAGTATACAATAGTTAAGTGCAATACTCATCAAAATTCGTAGCTATGTATTTTTGTGAACCTTACAGAGTTAAGTATTATTTTTATTACTCAAATACTATTTCTTTTCATATTATTTTATAGGACGATATTATTATAGGTATATCCATATCTATAGACAATAGAATGTTTTATCTCTCTATAGTTATAAGAATGCAATATTTACACAGTGCACAGTGATTCCACGTTATGTATAAGCAACTGCTTATCAATAGAAAAACAGGTGACAATCGATCATGAAAAATCGACTACAAAATAATACGAATAATTAGTACCTATATTGTTGACGTCTGCAAGTGATTATGGGATACTTTGCAGAATCTCACTAAGTTTATGGAAGCATTCAGATTATGTATATTAACCTTTTGGCCGCCACGTAAAAAAAAGAAAGACAGGCCTTAGCGCCAAGCTAAGAATTCAACCATAAGTATGTACCTACAATATAGTAGTGACTTCGGAATATATCGATTAAAACTGATCATTAATTTTGAACTTTAAAAGTCTGTCATGCAGCCGTGACCGTGCAGGGCACTTTTTAGCTTGTCATCTATACGTGACTGTGGTGGTCAAAAGGACAATTAAAGTGGGAATATTTCGAATATAAAATGCACGATATGACATAAAATATTTGATAGGCTAATTTTATAAAGATAACGAAGGCCTATAAAGTTTCGTACTTTGGTCTATTAATGCCCCATGTCAAATATGTAATATGTAAACAGTAGGTTGTAAAATGTGGCCTCCTCACGATGATCTGACATGCATTTAATATTATTTCTCTGTGCCATTCTGTTCTTTAACGTGATTTTAATTTAAACTAAGTCAATCTCGTATATTTCAGTATTGTGTTTAACGAACCACCTTGTAAAACAAGCTACTAAGGTCTAACAAAATAGTGCACCATATTTTTACATGTTAAGGATCATGTTTACGACAGGAAAAGTTGAATGATCTGGGTTAACCATCGAGCGTGTTCATAGACACCGGTGTTTTTTTGCGTAAGAACACAATCACAATTTTGTGAATGTGATGATAAATACAATAAAATATGTTAGTTTTCTTGCCTGTACTAGATGACCTGTAAAAATATGGTGTCCTATTTTTGTTACACCTTATATACATATAAAACTAATTCTGGAATCTGTCTAAAATGCTAGTTATGTGAACTATGAAGGTTGGATTCTCGAGATTTTCTTACTGACTAGTTCTTACTGTTGATGCATTTTTTCTCACATGACTAAAGTATTATTTTTACTTGATGACTGACATCATATTTTATTTGAGTATTCCATTTTTGTATTGTCAATTTACTTTTTTTATATTAGATGATTAGAATAGTGTCCTACTAGGTAATTGCATCAAAATATATTATTACTTATAAGGAATTATAGGAATGATTGTATCGAATAGAAGGCTGAAAATGCTGTTTGGAAAGTCTAATTGAATTGAATTGAATTTTCAAATTCTAACTTTAGTTTAGGTACTTAAAATTCTTAATATCTCGCGTATATTTAGAATGTATTCTGATGTTGGTGCATTTATTTTGTACTTTTATTGTATATCACTATTGGATCTATCCAGACTTATTGAAAAATCGAATATTAATTAATCAAATAAATCATAGAAGTTAAATTGGTGCCAAAGTTTCGAAATACGATTTAATTTAAAAAGTAATAGTTTCTGATTTATCTGATTGTGCATTATTATCTAGGTACCCATGTAATTTTCGTGTAAAAGAAACCTCTATGTAATCATATTTTTATAGTAAATATAAACGAATCATACCAATTAGTGTTTTTTATTTTATACCAGCAATCCTGTTCTTTTTTGGAGCTATTCAGGTGTTACACATAAAGTGGACTTAAGGTTTCTGTCTACATAATCATACGGTGACCGTGCCAGGTGCGTATCAGACTCGCAAAGCTCTACTATACGCTCTTTATGTCCACGGAACGGATCAACAGCTTTCTTTGCTTGTGTACATGGCGTATGATGCCAGTCTATTACTCATATGCAATGCGCGCGAACAAATGGCGTCTACGCGTAGCTGACAGAATAAATTTTAGTTATATAACCGTTATAATAGCGCTATTATTACGGTTTCGCGAATTCATGCTCTATTTTACACACAGTGTTGCGTGTATACCGGACGTAGTTCGAAGCAAAGAGAATACAAATACTACGTAAGAAATGTTCGAAGTGTCAGCTCTATGGAAGCGCTCTTAGTTGATTTGTATTTCAAATGTATAATGATAGTAACGGACTATTTGGTGTCCGCTAGCATGAGGCACGCGGGACCGTGTCAAGCCAAGTTCAGGCGCGCAGCTTACAGTGTGCTATACAAAATACTAGATACTTTCTTACTGCCAATCTGGTATATTTTAGTTAAGTCACACGATACGAGAACTATTATTAAAATAAAGTTGTGAGTTTTCTCTTTAAAATTTTTTTTATTAATTTTTAAGCATTCGTAGAAATAATGTTTTCTAGTTAGTCGATTTTATTCGTATTGACAACACTTGCGAGCTTCTCGTTTGACATCTCAATGAAAATTGACAGGCAAATGCTTTCGTCCGCCATAATCATTTGCGAAATTTGTTATCAAACAGCAGGCGAACAAAACCAGTGTGTTTATAGTTTTTTTAGTGAACAATGGCTATAGTTGAGGACGAAGTTAGAAATGAGTCGGAAGAAGAGAATGAAATTGAGGTGGTAGTGGAGGAGGAGGAGGCTGACGCAGCAGACTCTGACGACTCAGATGTATGCACGCCCGTACGATCCAACATTTGGCTCATTACGTATTTTTTTTAAAGGAATCAATTCTTTTTTTGTATTTATTCTATTTTTTTTACTGGTTCTGAGCTTATTCTAAATAGAAAGTCGATTGCCGTTTTCTTAAAAAGGTCTCTTGAAATGTATATCATTATGAAATCCTTTGTAGGATTTGTAGAAGGTTTTTCTAAGTTTAAATTCTATTTTTGAAGTAACTGTACAATAACAGGTTAATCCTATTGGATTAATCTCTAGAAAATAGTAGTACAACAGTATGATAAGCTTTGTCATTGTTTTTTTTTAAACTACTCAAACAGAGTAGTCAGGCAAACATTTATTTGATACTTTATTAGTTTATTGTCACTTTCTATTTAGGAGTTAAGTCAGTTTGTAACTAAAACCATCTCTATACTGATATATAGGTAGATTCAAATCAAACTTATTGTAATGGAGATATTTGGAAAAATAAAGTCAATAAATTTATGCACTTACTTTATTCTAACCTAACAGCGGAACCTCAGGATCCTAAAAGGCAACAAGCTCGTTACAGGGATCATCAATAGTTTTTTTTCCAATCAGTATTTTCTTTAATTTATTTTATTCACCATAAAACAAATTTTGAGACATGTTCTGTTTTTCAATTAGGATGAAGATGAAGATATGATCTTGGAGAGGAAAGTGAAGGAGCTGGAAGCACGTATTGCAGAAGATCCTTACAACTATGATGAACATGTTGACCTCATCCAAGCTTTGTGGTAAGTTTGGTAAACAATAAAGAAGAAGGCCGACAATATATTTTATTCAGGAAAATTTTGAAGAAAGTAAATCTGTCTTTCTGTCTCTCATGCTCCCACGCCAAAACGACTGAACCGATTTAAATGAAATGTGGTAAACATATAGTCTAGAGTCTGAGAAAGGACATAGGCTATTGTTTATCTGGGTTCGAGAAGTAGTTCCTTCGGGCGGTGGTGGAACCGCTGGGAACAGCTAGTTTTATATATATCACCAAAAGCTAGCTAACAAGTATAGGACATATTTCGTAGCTGTTGTAATGTTCTACATTATCTATAGCAACACATTGTTTTTTAGGGGCTTATCCTCACTGGAGCGCTGGCGCATCGCCTTTGAGCGGCTACAGCAGCTGTCATCCCTGCGAGCGGAGCACTGGCTGCTACGACTGCAAACTGAAGTGTCGTTAGCACACACAGAGATATCCCGTGAGAGAGTGGCGAAGCTGTTTCAGGAAGCTGCGCTTGATTGCTACTGTGAGTATTGTAGTGTTTTTCAAGTTCTGATAATGTTTCCTAGGGACTTTTAACTACATACATATATATTACTTCCCTTAAAAGCTGGTGTTGGGACTAATAATTATGGTATTGGGATTTGCTAAGACACATTTCTAATATAATGTCTCAATACAATAAAGATTTTTCAACTGATTATGGCTGTATCAATAATGTATATAAAAATGAGTCCCTATTTACATTTGTTTGTCTGTTATTGTGAGGAGAAGGTTCTTATGAAAGAAAAAAATACAGGACCTTGTCAGTCAGTTCAGCAAGTCTTCAATTTGGTTTTATACTGATGAAGGTTTTTAAATATATTTATTTCTCAGCGATTCCAATACTAAGCGAGTGGTGTTCGTGGTCGCTGACGTTCGGCGAGGCGGACAAGGCGCGCGCGCAGCTCGAGGAGGTAATACGACGCGCCGGCGCAGACCCCTTCTCCGGGAAAATATTCTGGGACGCTAAGCTAGAGTTGGAGAAGGCGCATTTGGAGACTATGAGGTTTGTATTGTGTAGTGTAATGATGAAATCCGTTGGTGTATTTTAGAAGAAATATCTTTTTTATCCAAAGGAGAATATTTATACAAAAGATTTATATGATGATGAGGCAAAATATTTAAAAAGAATGGGCAACGTTTTGAAAGACCGCGTAAATAGTTACAAATCAAGTTATTTTAAAACTATAAGCAATGTCTCAATTAATTTGTTACCTGAATTAATTTTCATTATCGCTTTGTGGACACCCCAATACCTACCCTTAATTTTAAGTATCAAATAGCACCCTTTTAAAATTATTTTTACCTTCGAAATATATGTTAAGGGCCAGTTTCACAGGTAGCTCATAAGTTCCAGATAGTTTATCTAGCAGACAATTTCATACAAATTCAGTTCCATAATTGAATTTATCTGGTAGATAGTGGCTATCCGTAACCGGTGAAACTGGCCCCTTAATATTGTTTTAACTCATCAGGGAGGAAGACACAGAATATACAGCTCAAAAGGAGCGAGTACTATGGTGTCTAGAGGAGGCAGTGTCGCGCCCGCTGCTGAGGGGCGAGGACGCCTTGCAACAGATGGAGGAACTAGCGCTCTCTTTGCATGACCAGGACTACGTCGACAAGGTAAGTTTTTGGCCTAGTTATCTATTATCTATATAAATAAAAATGAATTGCTGTTCGTTAGTCTCGCTAAAACTCGAGAACGGCTGAACGGATTTATCTTATCTTGGTCTTGAAATGTTCGTGGAGGTCTAGGGAAGGTTTAAAAGGTGAGAAGAGTGGGGTAGAGTATGGTAGAGTAATGTAGTGTAGATTAGGGTAGAAGAACGGGAGCGAAGCCGCGCGGGTAAAAGCTAGTTACAAATAAATATTTGTCATGGACTAGTTGGTAACCCTAATACATATATTTTTTTTCGTGTTGTATATAAAGTAAGGTCACATTATTAATTCGTTCTTTGTTTCAGGTGAAGAAACAACATGAATTTGCCGCAGATTTTCTGCACAAGATAACGCCATTTGAGGACAAGTTATTAACTTTAGAGTGAGTTGTAAAATAACACAATTTAAACCAGTATTATTATTTTATTGATATGGTACTATTTCTTTACATATTTATGTACCAGCTGTTGCCCGCGACGTCGTCCGCGTGGGCATTAGTTGATTAAACCTTACCCCCCCCTCCGTACGTGATAATATGTATCCTATATGTTGACCCGACCTCTTAGTTATATTCATGCCAAATTTGAAGCAAATCCATGCGCTACTTTTTGAGATTATCCCGGACATACATACAGACAAACAAACAAAAATTCTAAAAACTATATTATTGGATTCTTTATATATTCTTTAAAAAAAATATTCAAAGTACAGTTTTGACTTAACTACGATTTTGTTATATGTATAGATCATATTTTGCATATTGTTTTGTCCCTATTAGGAATCCAGATGAAAAATGCCAAGTGTACCAGGAGTACATCGATACTGTGAAGGATCTGTCCCTAGATGAGAAGTACGCTGAATGTGATAGTAATGGGATATTGAGGGTGAGTTTTTTATTAATAAGAGAAGAGGCATAATAGTGGTCATAAGCAGAAGATTGAATAAACCAGAATTATTTATGTAGGTACTTCCACTGTTTAAATACAGCGAAAGAAGAAAGTGGATATACCTCAAATCCTGAGATAAATTATAAATACCAGAAAAATACCGTGATTTGTTAAATAAAAAAATTAAACACAAGTTTTTACACAATTTAATAAAACCGGCATTGGGTATCCGAAGTTTCAAAATTCTAATGCGCGGAAAGATCTATTTTCATATCAACATTTTGATGCAGGTTAAATAACTCTACTCTCTGGTGATAAGAGTCGTAAATATTTTATATAGTTTAATTATAAATTGTTTTCTCTCCAGGTGCTGTACGACCGCGCGACCACGGACTGCATAGTGTGCGCTGGGTCGTACGAGCTGCTGGTGGCGTACGCGCGGCACGTGCACGCGCACTCGTCGCGCAGCACGTACGCGCGCGTGCTGCACTCGTGCGCCCGCCGCTGCCCGCGCCGCGCCACCTTCTGGACGCTCGCCATGCAGCAGGCCGAGCACGAGGGGAAGGGCTTCGAGGAGGTACGTACTGTAGCTAGGTAACCAAGAGCCCCCAAAAATAGGGCCAAAAAATAGCCATTAAAAATAATTTAACGCGGTTTTCTGGTGAAAATTCGGGGCCACCAAATCTTAAGAGTCCCGGGGCCTAGCCTCTTGGTAGCTACACCATTGTGTAACGTCACAGCCACCGCACGTATTTCTTTAAACATAAAATTGTGTTACAAACGCATGGCAGCCCCTTTGCTAGATAAACTTGGGTGGGTTCTTGCTGCAGGTACCTATAAAGAACTTCTGACTCAGTTCCTCTCACTATTACTACACCGAACTCTCTCCAGATCACAGTCTACATCTATAACAATTTATCTTCCAGGTAAAGTCAATATTCGAGACAGCTCTCTCCAAAGGCATGGAGACTTACAAACAGAACGAGTCGCTGTGGCTGAGCTACCTGGAGTACACCCGGCGCCGCACGCAGCTCGACAATGAAGACGACGTGGAGAAGATGAGGAGAACATTTAGACTGGCTTGGGATTCACTCGCAGAGGTAACTGAAACACTTTGTTTTTAAAAGCTTTTATTTAACTTGCCGTGTATGTATGTTACGGTGGATTCTTTGAACTCAATTTTGAAGTAGATATCATCAACCGATTGAGCTGAAATTTTGTATACACGTTCAGTCTGGATGACAATGCAAGAAATGTTATATGACGTTATTCTAAATCCAATATGGCGGACCGTCTAAAATGGCGGAGTTTATTTTTAATGAATTTGATCAATATGGGTATCAAATGAAAAGACTTATTGAGAGTGACTTAAAAAATAATTTGACGTTATTTTAAATCCAATATGGCTAACCATAAAAGCTTTTTAAAAAAAGTTTTTTCCTTTAATTTTTCTTGTTGACTGTGGGATTTGTTTTGATAAGATAGTTGAGGCCACTGTACCTTTCTATAGAAACTTTCGGCCTTATATTGACAAAAGCGTGTTCCCCGATTCACGCGTGTATCAATCACCAATTCCCAGACTTCGGGCTGCTTTTGTGACCCAAAAAGCAATTTTGTCCCGACCTGACAATTGAACCCGAGACCCCGTGGTAAATAGTCGCACCATGCGACCTTCAAATGCTTAAGAAGAAAGAGGACGCCTTTTGAAAAGGCCTGTAGCATACTTGCGACACCTCTGGTGTTGCCTGTCCTCTCGTTAACAATATTTTTGCCGATAACCAAACAAAATAAAAGGTTCCAACAGGTCTGAAAAAGTGGTGAAGATCTCTTTTAACTTATAAAGCTGAAACAATATGTATTTGGTGGTAACCCGGCCAACATAAAACTACCAGCTACAAGTTATTTTTTTCTATATTTTGACAGGCTTGGGGCGAGGAGGCGAATGACTGTGAAGTGCCCTTATACTGGGCTCGACTGGAGTATAAGGTGTTAAATGACCCCAAACAAGGGAAAGAGATCTTTGAGGAAATATTCAGTGAGTAATTGAACATTTTCATTATTGCATATTTTATACCACCTGCGGTAACATATAAATTCATCCCACATTATCAGCCTAGCCTTTTCGCAAGCTATGTTGTGGTTGGCTTTAGTCTCACCGGATGCAGCTGAGTAACAGTGTTTTACATGAAAAAATACCTGTCTGACGCCCTCCACCCAGTTACCTGAGCAGCCCCTTGGTGGGACTTGGTTGTCACACTTTCTGGCTTCTGACCACCTTAAACGACTGCTAAAGATGTACAAACTGAAAACCGGGACACCAATGTAACGTGACTTCCGAAACACGGAGGAGTAATGATAAGATGGTCACCCATCTACGGACAGACCTCGCTAAGCGGCTGTCACTTAATTACGAGCTTCTTAAATTAATCCCCCACATAAAATAAACTTCTCCAACAGAATACGGTGAAAATAAAACCATGTCGAAATACTGGGAGGCTCTAATCACGTTGGAGAGCAACCGCACCCCGAGACCTTCAGAGAATAAACTGCGCGATCTGATGCGTCGCGCCTTGCGGTCGGTCAAGGACTATCCGCCGTCCATAGCCCGCCTGTGGACTGACTACGAGAGGGACCACGGACATCTCAGCACTCTCAGAGAGTGTGTGGACGCTTGTGAGGTAAATATCTCGCTTTTACAGGTATTTTAATATAGTAGAAATAGCCATCACCGTCTTTTTTTGTCGTGAGTAATCATTAAATGACCGCACTTATTTGGAGTGCAGCTGGAGGGACTGTCAGACTCTTACTGACTAAAATCTTTCTGGAGATATTTGTGTGCTAGGGCGGGTAACTCTTGCGACCCCGCGGCCCTGACGAGCCTCAATCCTAGGAGGCCTCCTCCTTTATATCTTAATTTATAATCACAATATTATTTTAATGCAAAATAAATCTTAACCACAGCAATGCGTAGTCGGGTCTGATAGAATTTATATAAATTCTAAAGTCTTTAATCTTATTTCCAGGCTAAGACAAAAGAATGGCGCGAAAGCTACCAAGCGATGAAGGACAAGATGATTGGCAACAAGAAACAGCAGAAGGGCAAGCCTGACAACAAGAAGTCCAAGTTCGACAAGAAGAAGTCTAAAGACGACTTCAAGGATAAGGGCAAAGGGAAGCGGAAGTCGGACGGAAGTGATGAGGGTACTAAAGGCAAGCGGAAGAAGGAGGTTGAGATGGAGGTAGACCAAGAGGAAGCGGGGGGAGTTAAGAGATCTCATGATGAGGAGGATGAAGAGGGTATGTACTGCAGCATAATTTTAAGAAAGAAGTTTAATTTTGTATTCATATATATTAGCCTCGAAAGACGAAGTGTGGGCAGGCCCCCATTGGGTGGACGAACGATCTAGCCAAGGTTGTTTAGAAGCATTCGATGCGGGTTGCTAAAGATCGCGCAATGTAGCGAGACTTGGGGGAGACTTATTTAATTTAATTCTCATTAGTATACAAGGAGTTATTGGTAGGGTTATACTCAAGCAATAAATAATTGAAAATTGCTATAATAGAATTACATTATTAAAATTGCAGTGGGTGAGAGCAAGCGTCAGCGAACGGATAGCACGAGCCCGCACCGGCTGGGCACGAGAGACGCCTGCACACTCTTCGTCAGCAACCTGGAGTTCAAGTGAGATAGTAACATAAATACATACATATCTACTTTATACATAGTATTCATTATATTTCTCTCTCAGGAGCTACAGAAGTGAGCCAGATGCGGTTTCATTAAATTAGTTTTTTATCGATATCGATATTTCAGCATCGATATTATTATCACTTCTTTATAAAAGGATAGTAATAATAAAATGATCCTTAAGTTGGCTTCATAAAGTTGAAAACTGCATGTTTTGTATCTTGTCATAGTATAACTTAAATAACATCAATATTTTTTTTTATCCCATAATTATAGAGTGGACGAGCAGCTACTCCGAGACAAGTTGTCACAGTACGGCGACATCATCTCGCTGAGGGTTAGGAAGGGGATCAAAGCGTTCGGCGGATCTATCTGTTATTGCCAGTATAAAACTCCAGTAAGTATATCAGAGTAAAGAAGTATAGAAAGATAATTTGCCGGAATAGTATCGACATGCGTACTTGTTTTTCCATCACTGATAGTGACACTGTGTAAAAAAGGAGGCTCTGCCTCGTTGGTCTAGTAGTCGCATAGCGCAACTGCAGTGCACGGATTCTCGGGTTCAATCCCCGGGTCGGGTCGCTTTGTGGGTTTCAACTGAGTCTAGAGGTTGGTGTTTGATATCATCACCCGTACAGCGGATAGCGCGTAAATATCGGTCCTGCGCTTGATCTCTCTCCAGTCCACATCTGCGCGAATGCTTGTGCACTATAATATGTCCTGCGCAGCTGGCTGATCTCCTTAGGGTGAACGGTTGCGGACGACAGTCGGTCTGGACGCCATCAAGTTAGTTGCAAGCTGCCCTGGTAGTTTTAAGAGAAATTTACCAACAAACACTGATTTCCAATTTTCAGGAAGCAGTAGACGAGGCCCTTAAATACGATAGGATGCCGTTAGACGGGCGACCGATGTTCCTATCCCGGTATTCTGCCAAGAAGTCCAAGCCCACGTTCAAATACTCCACGGAAGCGGAGAAGAATAAATTGTTTGTGAAGAATCTGCCCTTCTCCCATTGTACTAAGGATGCGTTGGCTGATGTCTTCGATAAGTACGGCAAGTTGAAGGATGTACGGGTCGTGACGCATAAGTGAGTGTAATGTTGACTTTTTTTGTGTGTGTTTTGATTTGATTTTTTTTTGGAAAACAAACAGCTATACAAAACAATTTTAGGTCATAGACAGAGAGCCAGTTATAGGTTTTCACGGATAGCAATAGAATAACACACGTATAGCTTATCAGCTGATCTAAGATATTTAATAAAAAAAAAAGTTAAGGACATGCTATTAATTTTCTGATTTTAAATTACTTTTATTGTTGTATTGTAACTGTAAACTTTGTTTGCCTTTTAGGGATTTGAGTGACGCAAAAATTCTATCGATAAAAAAATTATCGATAACGTTAAGAAAAATATCTTATGCTGTCGATTAATGTAAACAAAAAAATCTAAGATCAGAGCAGAGATTTCCCACTATATTTATTCCATTGAAATACAACCTCTTTTAAATATGTTTTTTTTTTTATAAGTACTGTAACTTCTTAAAACTTTGACAGGGACGGCAAACCAAAAGGCCTAGCTTACATAGAATACGAGGACGAGAGCTCAGCGGCTGCAGCAGTTGCCAAAACACATGGCATGACGCTCGCAGACCGCAAGCTGGACGTAGCGCTGAGTGCGCCGCCGCCGCGACAGTCGGGAGACCTACCCTCACTAGGGCTGGCCAAGAGGGACTCGGCCGGTGGCATGTATGTATACTGTAGTTATAAAATGATTATAGGTATTTTGGCTACTGCCAGGGCTGTAGGTTGTACCCAAGAGTTACCGCGACCCTAGCACAGAAAGACCTCCAGTAGGAATAAAAGTGGCTTTTATTTAGTTTGACACTTTCTCCAGATAGACTCATAGCAGGATCATTTGAGTCAAAGGAATTTAGGCTAGGATTGTCCTATGTAAAGGTCGAGGGGTCAGCAGTCAGTGAAGTGGCCAATACAGCCGGTTGAACTAACAGCCTCAGGATTGGACAAGAAAGAGATATAAAAGGTACCAAAACTTTATCATATTGTTTCTATCATCCCTTCAGGCGACGAACACAACTCAGCAGTTTCATCCCAAGCGTGCTACAGCGACCATCCACAAGCACAGCGCGGGCGACCACCAGCCAAGCTAACGGCAGTTCCACCAACGGCGACCAAACCAATGGCGACCACAGCAATGAGAAGCGACCACTCAGTAACAGCGATTTCAGAACTTTGCTGCTCAAAAAATAAACCAAGTTAGTCTCTGTAAATAAACTCCATACCATAGAATGTTTAGCGGAACTCCAGTTTTTAGCCTACTTCAAAAAAGAGTAGGTATGTTTTCAATTATCGATACTTTGTATATTTGAGGTGTACCGTGATCGATGAATATTCCGCCTGTTTGCTACGGTTTAGTAATCTGACCGTAGTCGGCTTAGTAGATTGTGTAAGAATAATCGACCTTTCTGACAGCAATAATATTCGCTTAAAAATAACTCACGTTAGTGATAAAGTAAAACCTACCTATAATCGTTAACATAGTCGATTATCGATTTAATGTTTCTTGTAAGTACTCAGTACATCTCTATACGGCGCCAAACATGACTGGTTAAGGTTGAAGCTCCGACTGGGGTGGGGAATTTGAATATAAAATGTTTATTTTTTTACATATATACATATGGCAAAATTCGACACCTAGTTCTTTCAATAAAAATGTTTATCGATAAAGTTTTAATGCATTTCGATAAACAGAAAGAACTTTAGGAGTTAAAAGAAAACACCGAAAATTAATTTGAGGTATACTATTTTTGCGAATGATAAGATCTCCCCTCATATCTGATGGCATCTTCTAACTTTGGTAATATATATGAAAAAAGGACATTTTATATTTGACCATTCGTCGCATTCACCTGAACCAAGAATGACTGATAAGAAATTCACGAATTCGATTGAATTTTCACGGTTAAAGTTTGGCTAGATCGGTAGACGCAGCATGAGCATACACTATTCTAAGGTCCAGTTGTATCGATAAAAATCTTATGTTATAAGGTGTTGACTAAACTCTAGTCTTGAATACATGTTCAATAATATACCTGTTGACAAATAATAGTTATTAGACCATCTTTTCAATCAGCAAAATATATAAGACACCTGTTTTTTATTTTCTCAGAAAACCTAATTAAAACGAAGATATAACACATTTAAATTTCGTGTGACGTCACTCCTCGGTACAATTTTTACTTAGCAGTGACGTCACACACTGTCACTATCAAAGTTTAATGCTTTATATCTTAGTAAATTTTTGTTGTTTTGTTAAAAAATTGGTGCTCAATATTTTTTGCTTATCTAAAAGATTTTTTGCCAGTCTAAAAGTAAATGGTCTAATTAGAATCACTTCTTTTAAACCTTGTCAACACGCCTATTAGAGACACGTTTTGTTCATGCTACGTCTACGGATAAGGCTACCGTGTATTTTGGCTTTAACTATAGTGCTGTAATGTTAGGCGCCTCCAACGCTAGTACCTAGGTACCGTATATTGTGTATTTGAAGGCGTAGATTTGTATACTTATGGGTGATCCCACACAGCAGTTTTATTATGTTATACAACATTATAACACGATGTGTAACACGATAAAATTCATATTATCGTGTTACACAATGTTGTATAACATTGTATAACTGTTGTGTGGGACACCTTATGATATCACTGTATTATAATTGGTTAGGATGGGACTTTGAGATCGAATACGGTATTTATTTGTGAAATTGTAATCACAATAATTAATGTAATCACTAAGCTTTGTCATTGGTATGTTTATTTCGTTGTAAAAATTTAAATTTCAGTTTTTGTTCTGTAAAGTTTATTTGAAATGTCTGTCTGTATTGTTTGAGTTTTGCCAAGCTGTCTTTCTACGATTGTAAATGCTAGTAGAAACGATGAACATGTATGGAAAAGACATTTCGAATCATGTTATGCCCACGTGATTTATAGATTTGAGATGTAATTTCCATATTGTCTTTCCGTTTCTGCTAGCGTTTACGATTGTAGAAAGACATCTTGGCTAACCCCGCCGTATCGTTGTGCCGTTGCACGATATTGGCTATTGGTAGACTCATTGAAACGAAGAAGTGTTTTTCAAGGTACCCATAGTGTTATAGACATTTCTGTCAAGAATCTTCGTAAAATTAAAAATATTTTAAATCAGGGTAAATTAATGTCTAATTTATGAATCTTGCAACGGCGCTTCGTATAACAATTTAAAACTTTTTCATATTGGATTTTTATTACCCAAAACCGGATTGTTTTATATCGATTTTGCACACATTCATTCCATAGACGTTCAATACGTTTTATTATACCAAGATGTGATCGAAATATAGTCACAATTTTCATAATAATTATAGCCATATAGTCCACTTCACTTCAATATGTACATTTTTGATATATCAATAAGAGCGGGCACTCAGTGCGTGTGACACAGTAACTTCTGATTATTTTGTGTTGTAAAACTTGAACATTTGTTTTGTATTCGGAGTTTTTCGCTGCAGTGTGATTGCGGACGGTGAATGATTCAGAATAAATGAGTTTTGTTGTATTCTGTTGTTTTACTTTGCTTATTTGAAAATATCCACATGATCACAATAAGTTCTTGGCGAAATTCTAACAGAACCCTTTTGTAGGTGTACTGGTTTCTGAGATTTAGGAACAGTTGCACAATGTCCCAATAGCTACTATCTACCGAATAAATTAAAAAAATGGAACAGAATTTGTATGAAACTTTCTACCAAATAAACTAACTGGAACTTATTCGTAGTTGGTGAAACAGGCACTTAGTACTAAGAAGCTTAGTATAAGAAAACGACAGCTTGATAATAAAAACATTTTATTTTATAAAAAATACAATGTACACTTTACAATCTCAATAGAGAAATATATAATTTCTTCTTATATACATCGAGAATCGTCTACAATAAATAATTCTAAAAGCTTTTCGTAACTGGAAATTATAATCTAAACAATACACTTCGAAATGAACTTTGTACTTCAACGACTAACGTCAGTGGAATCTGAGATATGTTCATTGATGTATTGGACCCGTAGGGGTCAGCACCGATCGTCTGTCACAGCCCCAATTGTCAAATACTATAATAATGTCCACACTTCGACGTTTCTCAGGATTGACGTCAACTGTTGCGCGTACGACGACATAATCAACAAGGCGATTAACATTACATGATCGTTTCGCACGTTTCTCGAATGTTCGAAGATAAATTTTATATCCATTAGGTACTAAGACTTCCACTTCAAATAAAAGTTGAGAAGTGTCCAGAGTTTCAAAGGTTGGCTCTTTTCAGGTAAAATTTGCGCTAAATACATAATGGCACTGTCATTTTTAGAAAAAAATGGCAATTTAAACATGTGTAAAGAATGATAACAAGTACGCTACGTTAAAAACGTAGGGCATAACGATTGCACCAAGATTCAAGCCCTTAACAATATAAAGGTCCTTTCGAATTGAACATTTCGTTTCGATCCCACTGCAGTACGTTCGTAATGTTTTTTTTTTATAAAATATAAAACGTTCCGCAGCCGCACCAACAAGCAATGTCCAATTTGAAACAACCCTAAGTGTCTTGAAGAATTAAGGAGTAAGGAGGTTGGCCCCAAGACTCGTCACTTCAGTTCTATGTCGTTGGCACGTGACAAGCCTAGGAGGCCCATGGTTTGAAGAATAGTCCACTACTAACACAACCGCACAGTTTAGTCTATCGACCATTGAGCTTACACTTTGAGTATCTTAACGTAAAAAGGAACGTCGTACAAGTGCTAACTAAAAGCTAGTGTCAGTTAATATGACTACCGTTGTGCCATCTCTTCTTTGAGCGCTCGAATGCTTCTTTGATGCAGGCTCTGTTGGAAGAAAAAACATTTAAAATATATTCATTGGAAATTCTTATCGACATGACGTTATTTTGTTTTATATTCTACAGCACAACATTGACGGAAATAAGTATACAAGTCAGAAAGGTTTATTTATTTTGTTAAACTTTTGACCGCCACATCAATAAAAGAAAGATGTGCCCTCAGCGTCAAGCTAAGAATTCATCCATAAATAATAAATGACACTGGGCACTTTTTGGCTTGTCACATATACAAGACTATAGCGATCAAAAGGTTCATCTGTTTAGTAGAGATTTCGATTATTACAAAGCAGAAGAGGTTGTTTGTTTGGTTCAACGTGCTAATCTCAGGAGGTACTCCAGCAGGTCTACTTTTTATCCGGGTGCGCGGAGTTGTTCCTACGGAACGCGAGTGAAACCGCTAGCGGAAGCTAGTATTAATCAAATTTAGAGTATTACCTGAAGAGTGATTGATGCAGTATGTACGCGGAGACGTGTCCGGCGTCCACGTAGCGCACCTCGGCCCCCGGCCAGATCTCCTCCAGCGTGCCCACGTCCTCGCGCGGCACGTAAGCGTCGTGCTTCGCGCACACCGCTGACAACGCAAAGTTTAACAGTTTATAAGTTATTCACTAAAATAACACGCCATCATCATCATCTCAGCCATAGGACGTCCACTGCTGAACATAGGCCTCCCCTTTAGATCTCCACATACACCGGTTGGAAGCGATCTGCATCCAGCGTCTCACAAATAACACGTACTCAAATATATTCTCGATTTTTGTATGAAATTATTTTTATGTTCATTTGTTCTTAGAGGGTACGATTTAATATTAATATGTGTTGTACAGACACATCGTTAAATATAAATCCTGCAAGTGAAAATAATACTTTACAAAAAGGCGAAAGTACCCATTATGGTTATGCCAAAAATTTTAAGACCCAGAGAGCAAGCTGTCCATCGAGTAGAGAGATCGAGGTAGAGTAGAGCAAGAGAGAGATATATTACTTTTCGTGCCGTAACACAGTAACATAGGTGACTTGATTGTAAAAACATTTTGAATATATGAATAATTAGCGACCCGCCCCGGCTTCGCGCGGGTGCAATGCTGATACTAAAATTATACATATAAACCTTCCTCTTGAATCACTCTATCTATTAAAAAAAACCGCATCAAAATCCGTTGCGTAGTTTCAAAGATTTAAGCATACAAAGGGACATAGGGACAGAGAAAGCAACTTTGTTTTATACTATGTAATGAAGACTTGGATTGTGGCTGGTGGTCTATTATTATAATTCCTATTTTGACCAATTGCACAGACATCTCCGTGGGTCTATACGTAGTTGAGATGTGGAATTATAAAAGCTAAATATTTTTATTCCAAATGAGGAGGGGCTTGGCGTCAATGCCTTGTGAAACCAGGTAGCCTGCATTTGCATGCAGGTAATTACATCAATAACTTAGTTTAAAATGCAAGTTCTATCGTCAGCCGTCCCCCACATTAATGTACACAATGTTCCCAATGCCAGATCCGTGCCAAAATTATTCAGCTATAAATAAATACCACTTATTAGAAAGTGAAATTTCAAATTTTATTTTAATACATAATGTGTTGCAGAATGCATTAAGAATTTTATTCTATGTATGTCATGTGCGACTTCTTAAGAATGTTATCGTAAATTACACGTGTAGGGCTTATACACGTGGATAGATTTTGTTAAGTGCCAACTCAGGGCGCCTTCGAAATAATTATGTGGTATGCAAGACATGAGAATCAGACATGTGCGGGCCATATTGATTTGTAAGACTGGTTTTCGTATTTTTTGTAAGAAAACTATAAAACCTTGACAGGATTCCTTATACATGTTCCGTTTATATTAAGTATTAAATTCTTTTTTACTATGAATACTGGCTTTCAATATAAAAATAAAACGAAAATATCTAGCTATCCAGGCCGATTGTCGGCTACGGCGGCCGTTCTCTCTTATGGAGATCAGCCAGCTGCGCAGGACATATTATAGAGCACAAGCATTCGCGCAGATACAGGTGCACTCTCTATTCCCTCAATCTCATAATCCGATGGGACGGCAATCCGACTGCGACCGGAGAGAGATCAGGCGCAGGACCGACATTTACGTGCTCTCCGATGCAAGGGTGAATCATACACCAACTTCCAGACTCCAGGCTGCTTTTTATGAAAGTTTATGAAATCTATATATGTATACTTATATTATAAAGAGGAAAAGATTTGATTGCTTAGGATAGGCTCCGAAACTACTTGTCCTATTGGAAAAAACTTTCACTTTTGGAAAGCTACACTATCATCGCTTAACAAAGAAAAAAGTTCCCCGAAGACCAGGGAGAAACTACTAGTAATTAAAATATTTTAAAAGTCACTCACCAATTATCAAGGACGTATCATAGGGCACCGAGAAATTACTAAGATGTGTGCATTCATCCATGATCCCCCTCATGAACTGTAATGTCTCTCTGTCTCTCCAATGTATTTTGCTTATGTCTATCTTCTTCCCACTCTTCGTGCTCGATCTTAAGAACGGCAAATTCACCCAAAGGTCTGACGTAAATTCCGATATATTCCAAGACTTCTCTGGTTTTTTGATAATTGCCTTTTTTGTCGATTCTACGGTATTTGCATGTTCTTTGACTGTTCTAGAAGCTTCTACTGTGTTAGAATTTTGCGTGACATTCTGTGTTTCAGTTTTTTCGTCCGCTCGTCTCTGTATTGTTTGTAACAAGTCCTGTAGGTCGGCTGGAAGGAAAATATTTAGGAATGTAGTTCTTTAAACTTCTTCGGTCTGAAGGATCAAATTTTTAAATTTTTGGAGCATAAGCTTTGTTATTTCATGCTATATTACTCACCACATTCCCATTTTTTCAACTCAAATTTCAAGTAGATGCTGTTTTTATCTTACCTGTAATGTGGGGGCTGCGTTTGCGCATATACAATTGCTTGTACACTAAGCAATGATCTTGAATATATTTTAAGTAAGGAAGTTAAATAGCTGCTGCTGTTATAGGCTCAATTGTATCTGCGTTTTAGTCTAGCACACCCAACATTGATTGTGGACTTACCAACTTTACACTTAAGTAAGACCTCCTTCAGTCTCTGCTCGCTCAGGCTGTTGATGTCGTCGATGTCCGCCGGCTCCAGCACGAACTTCTCGTTCGAAGTCAGTTTGTCGTACAACTGTCGACTGATCTTGTTCTCATCCAACAGTTTCTTCAGCTCCTCATGCAAGTTCTCGATTTGAGTCAACGTTTCGGACTTGACCACATTTTTAGGCACTTCGCTGTTTACTTCTAGAATATTCTTATTTACGTCTATGATTTCTTTTGGCACTTCTGCGCTTGTTTCCTTGTATGTTATGTCTAATTTTTTTTTGTTTTCGATTTTTTCTGTTTGCGTTGGAGGTTTGTCGGTTTGTGGTATGTCCATGGTTTGTGAGTAGGTGCGTGCGAACTTCTTGCCGGCGAGGAAGGCTTCGTCTACGATGGTCACCATCTTGGACAGTTTCTCCCTGTACTCGCCGTCTGAGAGGTACTGGTCCTCTAGCAAGTCCCAGTTTATTGATTGCGACATTACACCCTGGAATTTAGGATTGCAACCATATTACCTGCTGTCATTTCAAATTGAACCTTAAACAAAGCTAAATAGAGCTCAATATACCTGTAAAAATACTGCAGAGGCTGTCGACCAAGAAAGGCACGGGACTAGTACTAGAGGCTTCGGCCAGTTTGTAGCTGCCAGTGACGCCATCTGCCAAACAGTTGTAGAATCAACAAATTACCCGCACATTCATACTTGAGTATCACTAGACCACCATGACTAAACATACGCTTAAGTAACTTTTAATATTTATTTAGATAGAATCTCAAATGTTATATAGGCAGTCGTTACGGGTAGTCATAAGCCAGTAAGTCTGACGCCAGTCTTAACCCCTTGTATTGGGGTCCAGGCAACTGGGTTGAGGAAGTCAGATAGGCAGTCGCTCTTTGTAAAACATTGGTACTCAGCTGAATCCGGATAGACGGATAGAAAAAGGCTCGGGAGATGATAGAATCTCAAATGTTCTTATTTGTAAGAAATTGTGATGAAAAATAAATAAATAATTTATATTGCTTTATAACTAACATGTCCGCCCATAGAGAGTCCGGTGACGCCGAGCGGGCCGAGCCCGTTGCGCTCGCACCAGTGGAACAGCACCAGCGACTCCAGGATCAGACACCCGCCCATCACGAAGATGTCCGACACGTTGTGCAGAGATGAACGACTGATGGGATAATGTGATACTTATTTAAATAACTATTTCTAGAATTATATTTGTGAATAAAAAACAAATTTATTTTACAGCCTTGTGATCAGGGTGACCAAAATTGAAAAAAAAAATATCTAAAAATTGCGAAAAATAAAATTGCGAGTATTCACTGAGAATCAATGCGCGAACCATTAATATGGCTAACTTCGGAGAAGCACATCATGCAAAAATATAGCGCATGCGTAATTTTAAGGGCGTTATTTAACCTCCTTTCGGCTTTACTAGTATTAAAATATCTCTTTAAAATTAGTTTACCAAAAATTTTAAGTTATTTTTTTGTTACAACACTAAAATCCATCATTTTACAGTTTATTTTCTTTCAAGAAATATTTATTCACTCTGTAACATTTGTTCGTGAACATAGCTATGCATGTCGCAACAAATATTGGGGTCACCACGTTCCCGCTAACGGATATAACGATACAGACGCCAGCAGGTCAACCTACCCGAATCTGGCAAATACCAATCGAATATTAACCTTCCAGTATTGTGATAAGGTTGAAAATACATTTGAGAAATTTGACAGATTGAGGTAGGTTGATGTGCTGGTGTCTGTACAATACACGAACACAGTTGTTACCACTCACACTTGGTCAGTCGGCTTGCGTAGTCCATAGAACGGGTTCTCCAGGATAATGCCGCCGATGCCCGCCTCCTTCAGCAGGGGCTTCACCATAAGATTCCGCCGCCGCCAAAAAAACTATGGAGAATAATGATAAAAAGTAATTTAATCAAATTAAGCTAAAAATCAGCACTTTTGGAGGTCAATCATACAATAGACAGCCCCAAAAACGCACGCCCTAGTTCCTATTTGTTGAAGTCTATGGTCATTTGAGGGTATAGGCATTATTATTTTTCTTAGTTAGACTGATACCACAATATATTTCAGTATGGTAGGTTTAGAACGGTAGGCGCTATATCCCAAGAACTGATTGCCTCGTTGTTCCAGTAGTCGCATAGTGCGACTGCTGTGGACGAGGTCTCGGGTTTGATTCGCGAGTCGGGCCGCAATCGCTTTGTGGGTTTTTAAGAGAGTTTTATAAAACAGCCCAGAGTCTGTAAGTTGGTGATTAATACATCCGTGTATCGGCACGTAAATGTCAGTCCTGCGCTTAATCTCTCTCCGGTTGTTTCGGATTGCCGACTAAACAAACTATGAGTGTGGGGGAATAGAGAGTGCACCTAGGTCCGCGCAAATACTTGTGCACTATAATATGACCTGCGCAGCTGGCTGATCTCCTTAAAGAGTACAACCGCAATGGCCAGCAATCGGCCTGGATGCCATTAATACATCAGTATAACTTAAAATGGTAACTTCAACTTTTATGATGATGGAAATCTTCAGCAGTTGAATGATTTAGAATTTAGAGTTATCAATCGTTTTAAATGACCTCTGCTTAAGGTCGAAGACGCGTGCTGTGTGACACGTGTAAAGAAAAACATTTTATTTTGTATCTACAGCAAAAGGTAAACGACTTCATTCACGCCAACATTAACACCTGGTGCATAGAATATCGTTCATTTGTATCAAACTTCACCAATTTCATAGGTGTTTACGATGGTAATAATTAATAACTACTGGGCACAGTGCCAGCATCTTTCAAGCCGTATATAAACTCTTTATTCAAACGAGGCTTGAAAACTGGCGTTGGCACATTGCCAACAAAAGAACATTCGTGATACTTTTTCATAAGATTTCAAAAAAAGAACATAAAATAGCATGACGTTTGTTAGGTTGGTGTATGGAGGTTCGTAGCTAAGGGCCTGTTTCACTAACTACGAATAAGTTCCAGTTTATTTGGTAGATAATTTCAAACAAATTCTGTTCCATTTTTGAATTCATTCGATAGATAGTGGCTATTCGGACATTGTGAAACTGGCCCTAAGAGTCAGCAATAACATTTGTAGGTCAATAACCGACGATACAATGATAAAAAAAATCGATGTAACTACGAACTATACCTATTGGTCATCTATCGCTCAAATATTACTGGCATTACATGTTTTGGTGCATGATTAGATAAGATATTTCGGCGTCCATATCTCAGCAGTGTTTTATGACAACATTTAAAAGACAAAGGAAAATCGATGTTTATTTATGAAATATTTATTATTAACACAAAAAGCTAAATTAGCTATTGTTAATCTACTTGAATAAGCGTCGTGTGTTTAGAATGGCGTTTAGAAGGAAAAAATAAAGCAGCATTGATGTTACGCAACTGTCTTGTTACGCCCTAGTTCCCATATTGTTTTTCGACACATTTTCTGTATGTTTCTACCTAGATTGCATTGAAAACTAAATACATATGTAGTTTTTAAGTGAAAAGTCATGTTAACTAATCTATTTCAATACTAGCTTCCGCCTGCGGTTTCACCCGCGTCCAGAGGGAAGGACTTCCCGTACATGAATAAAAGGGAGTCTATATGTTACACTGAAATATACATATACTATATTACTGCCAAGTTTCATCATAATGCGTCCACTACATTCATCCACACTATGAAACGTTAGCATTTATAATATTAGCATAGGAAGTGATTAAAAACCAGCAGTTTTTTGTTAGCTCGCGCTACTCAGGCACTACTGGACCGATTTGAAAAAATATTTTTGTGTTAAACAGCCTATTTATGGATATATCTTTATCTTGGTGATTGGAGTAAGCTCCAAAGGGATACGGATGAAACAGCCGGCGGAAACTAGCTAGATATAAAGAGTGTCTACTAGTCGTGACTTTGTAATTAGTTATAATTATAACTATTTACATAAATATAACTGTCTCTTTTATATTATAATATAAGAGTCAGTTATTTTGAATAGAGATTGCTCACTGCCCCTGAATGTAATGTCTTTACCTGCATAGACAACTGCCAACTATGTTAAGGTCATGTTCTAGTCTTTCACGGAAAGTAGATCCTACTAACCATGTAATATTATAAACGAGGAAGTCTGTAAGTATCTATAGATGTATCTGTAACTCTTTTATAATGATAACGAAGCAATCCGACACGACCGGACTTTCCAGACTCTCACGGCTGCATTTTTGTGAAAGTTTTTTAAACCTATAAAGCAATTTCGGCTCTAATCCCGGTATCGAACCCGAGACTCCCTGCTCAGGAGTCGCGCCATGACCACACCGAGTGTCTTTATACTTAGCTGAGCTAGCTCTGAGTTGCTTAGCTTCTGAGCTTCAATTAAAAAAGGCAGAATATACGTGGTTTTTTTTAATTATCATCAAATGGTGACTATGCGTGTGAGATTTTGTTAGCTTGGACTGGTACAGCAATGAACTTGAACTGTGAATTATTATTTTTTTTACGTCCTGAACTTCTCATCGAGGGTGTGGCCACTATTGTAAGAATATATTTGTCAATTTACAAATAGATACAAACACCAGCACATCAAAATTTCACAATCAACATTGAACCTTACATTTACTATCGCAATTAAATTCAAATCTATCACAAAAAACATTAATTAATTGGGTGCACTGCACTTGCAATTACGGCATCGCTACATAAGGAAAGTCTGCTAATAGCAATGCTTTTACTTTCCATGAAGCGTCAATTGATAATACGAGTACCTACCTACTAGCATTGCATTACGTAAACCGGTTCGCCTCCCGAAGCCTCAGATCAATCTTTATCTATCATCTTACTACCGCATTATCATACGATTACAAACATTGTACACACACTCGTCATCTTAGATAGTTTAACCAACCGGAGACGCTATTGCCTTTCCCTCTGCCAAAGGTACGCGAAAACGACTCATACTCGTGTGTTCCTTTGTGCCGTGTGTGTGTCAAGTTTATGCTTGTGTTTATCAATGTGGTAATGTGATCAAAAATGCTTGAGTGAGCTGTCACTATCTAGAGTGTTGCCTCGCTCCCCGCGCGTATGCTTAGGTAGACTTTTTCACATAAAAGGCATTCTACACGATCCAAACCAACCGCTAACACCAAAGCAGATGGTGTGCAAATCTACCGTGTAGATGTTAGACGGCCGGTCAGATGTGGGCGGAGTCAAACGGCTTTGGACGATCTTGGTTAGGAGCGCATCCATCGCGACAAGCTGCGTCCGTGGTCATCCTCAACTATGTGGAACACTGTCGGCCAATGGGAAATACGACCAAGATCGTCTTTGTTGGCGGTCGGTTTGGATCGTGTAAAGCGCGTTTAACCTTTTGACCTCCACGTCAAAAAAAGAAAGACGTGACCTCAGCGCTAAGCTAAGAATTCATCCATAAATACCTGCTATATAGTAATGCGATCGGAGTTATATCGATTGAGACTGACTATTACTAATTTTAAACTTTTAAATTTTGTCATGTAGTCGTGACCGTGGCGACCTGGGCCCTTTTTGGTTTGTCATTTATAAGTGACTGTGGCGGTTAAAAGTATAAAGATTTGTGCTTATGGCCGTTCCGGTTGGTTCAATAATCTAAGCTCGTCATTGGTTCACTGGCATCGTAAGCTACAGTGACGTGTTCATTAGTGTCGTGCCAACGCCTTCGAACGAACAGTTGTTGTTGTTTACATCGAGGGAGACTGTTTGGGCGATAAACGTCATATATCATGTCTAATTGTGAATTATAGTCTGCGTCAGGAGTTAATCTTCCGCCTGATTATACCTATGTATTGATTAGGTGTTTATTTTAGTAATGATGGGAGAAATGTACATACATGGCTTACAATTTTGGTAAGCTGAGGAGTTTGTTTCTTTACTTGAATGGAATTACTAGACCAAGTTGAAAAATTCTTTCAGTATTAGATAGCCCATATATTAAGGAAGGCTATAGGTTGATTTTTAGTAGTTAGTAGTCTAAATAAATTAACAAGTCTTATCTTCCCCAAATAAACTATTTTGCAGTTGCAAACAACATCTCTCCTAAACCCCATGACGAAACCAATTAACAGATGCCAGCACATCAAGCTAGTACAATCTCTCAAATTTCCTTAACAAAAGTGACAGATTTTTCACATCAATCCATATACTTATTTCGATTATATTACCAATCACTACATAGTATAAAACAAAGTCGCTTTCTCTGTCCCTATGTCCCTTTGTATGCTTAAATCTTTGAAACTACGCAACGGATTTCGATGCGGTTTTTTTTAATAGATAGAGTGATTCAAAAGGAAGGTTTATATGTATAATTTTAGTATCAGCATTGCACCCGTGCGAAGCCGGGGCGGGTCGCTAGTAAAAAAATTAAAACAGTTTTCGATTCTGAACGATTAATTAACCTGACATTATTTTAAGATGCTTTACAAAATGAATATGATAAAGTATTTTATTTATGACCTAGTTCACATCCCAATTATATAAATTTATAGAAAAGGCTATAGGCAAATTTTTATCCAGCTGCTTGGAGTTGTTCCGACGCAAACGGTGAAACAACGAGTGGGGACTAGTATTCCTAATATTATCTTTACTCACATGGTCACCGGTGCCGGCAAGATGTAAACAAACAGGCTTGCAGTTCTTCTCCGGCCAGTGTATGGGCAGCAGGGCTTGGAAGTGTGCCTTCTGGGCTATTTTGGGCACAATACCGGGCAGATACCGTTCCAGCGGTGTTATGAAGTAGCCTTCGTAGAACTTGCAGTCTGATAGTGTTTGTTGCTGTGAAGTTTTACGATCATTGTTATTATTTGGTTCTTATATGGTGAAGTAACTCAAAATTCTTGAGTATTTATGCAGAATTTTGTGTATTATAATGACAAATTATAATCATTTTTTATTCATTAAAAACTTTAGTAAAAATGTAAAATTGAAAAAATAAAAATATTAAATGTATAATTTTCAACTCAATCACAAAATAAAACTGGACTTTTCCTTTTGGATCTAATGTTTATTCAGTTTGGGATTTGTCTTATGTTCCAGAACTTTCTAAAAATTGTATACCAATAAAATTAAAAAAGGAAATGAAGTTTTAAAATATATATTTAATATTTTTTTAAATTTGAGTTTTTTTTATTCGTAGTTCAATAAATTCACCTTCAATATAATTTATCGATAATCGATAAAATAAATAAAATTGTTAGGTTATGAATCAGGCAACATATTTATGACTCGAAAGTTTCAAAACATAGCAAAAATAATTAAAAAAAAAACATATTCAAATATTTACCTTGGTAATCGTAACAGGATAGTCTCTTTCCACCAGTTTGAAACATTCATCCCGGTTCGAAACCACTTTCCTGAACTCGAATAACCTTAAAACATAATATGAAAACGGAGTGTAAACAAACTACACAGTATCACAAGAGCGCGGCACCGGCCCGCCCGACAGCGCACTCGTTACACAACAGCTACACCACATGTACTATCATCATTCTGACCTTCGCAAGTTCTCTGGTTTCCCCCATCCTTTAGTAAAAAACTTTGTCAGAAGTATACTCCTGTACACAGCATCTAACCTACTAGCCGACATGTTTCGTGACCCGGACGGTAATGGCCTGTTTCACTGACGAGTTTTATTGATGAAATCTTTTGTGATTTCGCTGTTACGATTACTCGTTGTCAATACATTTTGGTTGTGAATGACTGAGATTGAATGGGAAATGTCAACAAGGTTTTTTTTTCAGGATGGTCAGCTGTTAGCTGTCACTTTGACAGACGTGTTCGTTTCAGTTTCAACATTTATATGTACATACGAACAACTAAAAATACTGCCAATCTAAAATTAAGTTCTAAACATATCTCTTAGTTAAGCAATATTTTATTAAAGATTTCTGATATTTAATAAAACATTCAATCAAGAATAAAATCAAGATAGAGGATCAGGAACTAAATCACATCGCACCTGTCCCAGCGAATGTGTAGCTCCGATTTGTGTAACGTAATAATAATTACACAAAATGTAAAAAAAAATAACTGTTCACAAATTGTCCAAGAGTAGTTTTAAAATAAACTTAAAGCAGATTTTTCGTTAAAGTTGTATATGCACTTACCTAAAACGAACGCACGTTAGTGCGTTCCATAGCGACATATTTTAAAATAATCACTTAAGCAACCATTTATTTATCAATTTTAACGTGTACATAAAATCCTTAGGTAAGCTAAGCTAAAACTTATTTAAGTATTTGCCTACGTAGAATTTGTAAATAGTTACGTATGGATCTAAAACATAATTAAAGTTTCACTTAAATATTATACGCAAAATGGAATTGAAGATGAGGATTATGAACGCATCGCGACTTGGTGGAAATAAAATTTACGCGGCAACCAATTATTAGCGGGAAACTTAAAAGTTTACTGTATTTTATGTTGCCGTGATTTTACTTTTTAAAACGAAGTACATATTCAGGTTTGCTTAATTTTTTTTTTATCTTGCAGTTTTCGCAATATTTGATGGCGGATTGTAACTAATTTCCAAGCACAGGTTCAAGCACCTGTTCACATCCACCGCCTGCTGCAATTTAAAAATGATTTCCGCACAGAATCTCGCGCAGTCTTCGGAGCCGCCAAAAAGTTTGGCGAGAACTTCAAAAAAACTTCAGCAGTTTTAGTGTAGTCACTGGCGGAACTAACTATTTACTATGGTAAGGTATCTTACGTAAAGAAAAAGTAAGGTAAGATATCTATGCGCGGTAAGCATTAACGACGAAAATAAAAGCTTTATAATTTTCAATAAGAACTTTTCATAGACCGTTAAATATACTATCGTCCTAGCAGTCATTACCTAGATAACACGATGATTAGGTACAAATGTGTATTCAGGGCCGTCTTAAACTAGGCGGGGGCCCTTGGGCACACTAGAATTTGGGGCCTTTTTGGAAAGTAAAAAAGCGAATTAGTAAAAAAAAAGCTAAGTATGACCATTTATTACAAGTAGACAAATACACTAAAATATGATGGCGTCTTAGTATATACCTTGTAAGTATCATCTGGTTAGATACTGTTTCTTGAAAAAACTGTGATGAGCCCGATATTTTTTTGAGAATAGGTAACTTTCGGTCCTTCGTGGCCGCCTGAGAATGGGGGCCCTGGGCCGGGCCCCTGTGTACCATTATGTTAAAGACGGCATTGTGTGTATAGTGTATTACTGATGCGGATGTTACATATTAGGTATTAACGCATAGCCAATGAAAATTATGTAATTACGTACGTAATTATGTTAATTAAACAAACAACAACAGCAAAGTACCTGAACAAAAGGACTATAAAAATGACAATAACTAGACGTATTGGTTTTCTTAAAAGGAGCGCTCCCATTCTCGACTGAACTAATATATTAGGCATTTATATGCTAATTATTACGTGGGATGATCCGTGATGTTCAGCATTAATGAGAAATGTCATTTCTTTTATATGGCAACGTGAGGTGGTTTTTGAGATTAATTTATTAGAAGATCGTTTATCAGAAATTAATAAAAGGATGGTTTGCACCTTGAAGTTTAAAAGTAGATGTTTTTATTACCAAATGCTATCAATTAAATTATTGTGATTTAAAAACTAACAACTAAGTATCTTCTTATCTAATATTTTTTTTTTAAATTTAGAAATAGCATAGAGACCAGGTTTAATTTACAATTACGATTTATTATAAACTATAAGTATTTTTGCTTTGCTGCATCATCGCCATCTTTTCCTTTTATTAATCGCGGGACACGAGATCAGGTTGATTCTGTTTATGTTTATATAACTCAGAAGAAAGTCCTTGTATTATGGAAGACATTGTTAACTCAAACGTTGAAGGTTTCATCTTATTTGATGCCTGCCCAAATACAAGGCATTAAAATTTTGCCTTGCTCTGCTGTCATACTTAATTAATTATATGGAAGCCTATGTTCGTTTGTTAATCATATTATAAGTCCAAGTGGGAGGCATGATTAATGTATTTACCTTCAGTTTTTAGTCCTCTTCTAACAGAATAATTATGTATGTACTTAATTAATTGGAACTATAGCAACTAGATAGACCTACATATGTAGATGTAAGGCTTTAACTCCAAAGTTGACGTTGACAAAGGAACTGGATGCGAGAAGCCGAAAATCGATCTCAGTGGCGTGCACTCGGAGAGGCCTATGTCCAGCAGTGGACTGCGATAGGCTGATGATGATGATGATGATGATGACGTTGACAAGCCTCCAAAGTTCTATAGTTGCCATAAATAGCCTATTACCATATATAAAATGGACCATTTTCCGATAAAAACCCATAGGATCAGGTGCAAGAGATGTTATGTCATCGTGTGGGTGGGCCCAACTGACTCAGTTCCCAATATCTGTTAGTGGGTTGCCAAAAAAATATGCTAAACTTGGTATTTAAATTTTATAATGTTTTCCGAATCTTCAAAATATAGATGATAATTTAGAAGATTTTATTATTTAATGTTCATCAAGTTGATGTTATTTTTGTTGCCAGGCGATTCTGCGTGGGTTTAAGTGACTCGATAATGATTTGGATTTGTTATTGGATTTTAACTTCAACGAAACATTTTTTTATTTCTTGGTATCGAATCTACTGTTTCAAGTTAGAAGCTTGTACTTATTTACCCATAGTTTTATGAAGTTATTCATCTTAGTGAGACGTAACTTGCATAATATTGCGAATCACGAAGGTAAGTATCTACCTATTATGGGTTATAAATGAAAAATCTCTATTTATAAATGTCGTCCTACAATAACACTGTCTTCCAAAGACTTCTTACGAAGTTCAGAATGAAGAAATTCCTAGGCTTTTAATCAATTTTCATGGGACCAACTTAAATACTAAAAGTTATATTATTAAGGGCCGGTTTCACAGGTTGCTGATAAGTTCCAGATAGTTTATCTGCCAGATAATTTCATAGAAATTCTGTTCCATTTTTTAATTTATCTGGTAGATAGTGGCTATTCGTAACCTGTGAAACTGGCCATTAATCTAATAATTTTATATAATGCCAAGTGCATAAATCTAAATCTTGTGTTAGGACTAAACCAATGGAACATAAGAAAGATGTCCAAAAGAACTCAGGACTAATTGAATATCCTTGTTAATACAGATTCATACTAAATACCTACTGAGTAAATAATGACATCACTGCCTTGATTTGTAGCACTCACGATCACGGCCGTTGGAAGTTCGCGCGCACCAAATATGGCGCCAAAGAAAAGTCGTTGAGAACAAATGAATTTTAAATTCAAGTCTAGCTTTTGTTCCACGTTCCGCTTACTGGGTACTATCGGTGAATAGTTTTATCATTTAAATGACAATTGGTTTTCAAAATGAGATATAGGGCGTGGAACTTGAATGGGATGGTTCAGTAAAGGTAGTTTTTTACGCTCTGATTAATTCATTTCATAATAGCCGAAAATAGTACACTTTTAAGTATAAATTGTGAGTGTGTGTTTCCATCTCTCTGGGAATGGCAATTCATACGTTTTCGTACCTATCACAATATACATAGACAAAATTTTAGCCGCCAAAATAGTGTAGCACCTTATGTTAGCGTACAGACGCTGCCACATCAAGCTACTACTTACAATCTGTCAAACCTTAATAGATTTTCAACTCTAGGTATCGGTGAAGCATATGGTTCAGTTTCGGGTAGCTTGATGTGCTGGCGTCTGTACATGATTGTATGGTATCACACAAGCCTAACTTGTCTTATTTTTGCAACACGGAATTAAAAAAGAAAGGTACTAATAAAATAAACGCACATACCAGGGTAGCAGTGTAATGCACATAGGCATCTTTCTTTGGCAATTTGTAAATCGTTACGAATAATCTGAAACCAGAGTCAGACAATCAGTCTTACCGTTTGGACTAGAATACAATGTAGTTAGAAAAGGCTAGGCAGATGATAATAATACACTTTCATTTACGCAATTACTTTTAGTTACATATACAGAACCTTTCAATTTCAATACGCAGACTTAAATCGATAGCTTACGTCATTCGGTATGATATTGAGAATCCTTTCAATTTGGATCGCGGACGCCAAAATGATAACAATAAATCGTTATTAATTTTAAAAAGTTGCGGGAGGATAAATTACTTAATTAAGACTTCCTGTTTCTGCTTTTCAGAAAAATAGATTAACCTTCACGCGGAGAAGAATTAAGAACTGTAATTTTACAAAATGTATGTTAGGTACAGAAGCCTAATAACACAATCTGTCAAATTTCTTAATAGATTTTCAACCGTATCGCTGAAGCATATGGTTCAAAGTTGATTGAGAAAAATTGATAGTTTTGGGTAGCTTGACTTGCTGGCCTATGACAAAACCAATACAACAACACGAAATTATTTATTTACGAGATTGAATTGCTGGGTTTGCGGGTTGTTCCCAACAGTTATAGCGGCCCTGGCACACAAATACCTCTAGAAAGAACAGCAACGTTGCCAAGTTTCGGTAGATGTACATGCGCCCTTGAATATCCTAAGTACAGTCCAACAACACTACAGTGTAGAGTGTATACTGGTACCTATAGAGAAAGTTCTTGCTGTAGGTTCCGGCACGACAAACTGCTACATTTGATCGTTCGTTGAAGTTCTAGCTAATAAAGTAAGTAAGAAATTCTGCATTTCTTCAAATTTGTGAAGACGCAATTGTAACAGGAAGGTACTTAGTGTTATTCACAAACCTCACATTCCATACCGTACATGCTATGCCTACCGTAGGCTGTGCGGATCCGGAAGTGCGCAATTTTTTTTTGTTATCGTCACCTGTTGGTGTTGTCATTGTGCCTGACGTCAACGAAAGCTTTGCAAAAGATTTGTGTTCTTTTGTTACCCCTGAAAGTATTGATCAACTTGTCAGGTCCAACAAAACAGGTAGGTACAACATTTTTTTTTTGCTAGGAAAGACTTCAATATAGGTACCGCTTAGGGGATTACCATCAAATAGTGGAAGTTATAAATATGAAGTATTATCAAAAACTAAAAGCCATAGGATTTAAATAGACGCCTCAATTAGTGGAAAGTTAGTATATTTCTGTAACTATGAGTAAGTATTATATTTTCTTAGAATGAAAGACTGATTACACCTTCTATCGTCCTTTACGCATTAAAAAAATCATAGAACTTTTTTGATAACACAACCGGGTTCAATGCCTGTTTACAATACCTGCCTACAAACCATATATATTTCTATACAAACAAGTAGTAGGTACGTATAGGCGACGGCGTAGGCGCTTCCAACAGTATAAGGCCGGTGCACATACGACACGGAAGGTTATCTCATCGCGAGAAAATACACGAAACAGACGTAAGTGTTGTGGCCGCAACTTAAAAAAATAACAGTGAAAAAAGTTTTATTTAAAAAAGTATTAGGTACTTTTAATTTAGTATTTTTGAGAGTGTGCAGTGAGTGATATCGGATTAATTTTAGCTATTAACTAATTTGGTTATGTAAATGTGTAATGTAAACATATAGTCTGTCTGTTTCTCTAACTCAGTAGCATTATTACCTACAAACAAGCCCTAATTGAATACCTATAGAAATAAAAGCATAGTTTTATCTTGTAATTAAGATAACTGAGGCTTTTATAAAGTAGGTAATATAATTTTTAATGGAAGCCGGTATACGACGTATTTATATTACCTAACGTATAATCATCACTCCATTGCCCCTTTCTCAATTTATTATTATTTGGGATCGGTATTACACAATATCCCCTATTAATAAGTATTTAAATAAACCTTTATTTTGATTTAAAGAACAGTAACATTTTAAGGGCTCTTAACTCTTTGGTCTTTAAATAACTTTTCTTTAAATTTAGATCGGTTTTATTAATTACTTAACTTTCATTTCCGAGAATTACAAATCTTGCAAAACTGTTTGTTTAATTACGTTCTCGCTGTTACCATATATAGCAGAAAATGTGGCGGTCAGTCGTATTCTGAGTATTTATATTTACCTGGCGATGACTCACCGAACCACGAATAGCCTTCAATGATCTCGTAGCTCATTCATAAGGGATTGTTTGTTGACATCAATGATGAGGCGGAGACTCTTGCTAACTGCAATAATAACTGGCTTAGATAAAAAGTTTGCTTAGACCTACCGAAGCCTTAATAAGTTTTATTAAGCATTATAATCTCTGCTAGACATTAATTGTTATTTTATTTAATTTATTGAATGAATATTCTATGCAATGTATTAAAGCTGCCTATATCTGCCCATAACATTATTAAAATTAACATTAAGGAATGTAGCTCGGACTCTATAAAACAAAAAGGCTGCACTAGAAGTTGGATTCCTTAGTCAAGAAACATAAATGAAATTAATGATTTAAAAAAAAAGATCGCGACTCTCCGGAAAATTGGAGCGTCATTTTGACAATTAGGAAAAACATTGCAGAAATGTTTACCAAAATTTAATGTTTTTATTAACACTAAAAAATATTTAGATGTACTTTTCAAAATGATATCTGAATAATGTGAGATCGTTCCTCTAGATGAGCGCGAAGGTGTTGCTGTTGGCGCCATTGGTGCTCTTGGTTTTTGGAAGCGTTGAAGGTAAGTTGATCAGAGAAACTAACACCATAATGCCTCAATATTTGGAGTACCATAACAAGATTTTTTTAAAGTTTTATGAACAAAGGAACTAAAAAGAATGCAATGAAAATTCTTTAAAATTATATTCATGTATAAAATAGGTCTTTCACTTCATTTAATTTTTAAATTTAGTTTTAACGAACAAGCTCCTCTTCTTTTTTTTTGCCCATTCGTTTTGCTTGCCCAGCGTTCTTTTTGTGGAATTACGTTAGTACTTCAACACTTATTGCTAAGCTTATATGGATTTCGACGATGTCTGTAGACATAAGTACTACTTGTGAACAAATATTACGAAAGTTAGGATAGGATACCTGGGCCCACTTGTGTTGAAATCGGGGCGAGTCATTCAAGACTCCTTGTTTCAAACTTTGACCTTTTACAAGCGATACACGTCTCTGAAATATGTAGTATGAACTACAAACAGGCTTAAATTGTACTTATCCATTATTATATTATTAGTAACGGGTTTAGATTAGATTTTTTTTATATTTGTCGTTTCCCGCGTTTTAACGAACGAATATACTTATATCGGCTATAGACGAGCTTTGTCTATGTAGGTATATTTTAGACGAATCACTAGAAAAAAAAGTATTTGTTACTTCCTTCCTTATTCTAGTATTTCGTTTCTTAGTAATGCGGTAATGCTCTCGTCATAGTTTTCTTACAAATTGTCTTACCTATGTGAGGATTGTTCAAATATGGTACGTGTTTTCCAAGTTGTAAGGAAAATGTTTCTCTAACTTTTTGGTTCTATCTTATGACATTACTGGTAGCGTATATTAAGCAGTTTTGCGAAAAATAGGCTTTTTAAAATCGGTTCTTTCTTCGTTATAATACTTATTAAAATATTTATGTATAAGTAAAACCCGCTGACAGACTTTATGACTCAGTAATAAAAATACAGAGCGTATTGTAAATTACGTTATAAAACTGATCAATGGCTGAAGGTCGAGCGCTGCAGCACGAGACTGCCTGACCACGCGGAACACACCCACAGCACTCTTGAAAGTGCTGAACTTGACTAGGTTTAGGCACTCGGTTATGTTCGTCAGGTTTTAGATTTTTACGTAACAATTGAGCGGTGTTTTAGCCACATTTAGTACATTCAGTAGGTACCTAGATATAGGAAGCTTATTGTATCGTGTCATTCACTATACTTTGGCAAATTCGTTAGTGACACTCCCATGGTCCGCAAGTGGCGGAGGACTTTGGCAACGGGGGTGTTTACACGTCTGCGCGGGACGGGGACATAGTACAGGAGTGTCCAACGTGGCTTATTCCCTAGAGCCTCGATTTTTTCTTTGACTATTATGGAACGCAAACATCATTCCTCATTCCTCCAGCGAACTTTTATTAATTTTATTTTTTGGATGCACCTTGAACAATCCTTCGTGTCATGCCTTCTGACGATACTTAGCGTTTCCTGCTAATCCGCGTAGACCGTGGGACCGTGGGAGTGTCACTAAGGAATTCGTTATAAAACTATTTTTCCTGAAGATTCTGACGAGGTGATGATGAAATCATATTTCAGATACAGAATTTTTTACCAACTACTAACTCTGTATAATGAAAAATTTGAAGCTTGTTGGAATAATTAGACGTCTAGAAAATGTAGAAGCTACGGTTCGGTCAATTTTCCACGCCCGTCAAAATTACAAAGCCTGCAATATTGTTAATTTGTGTTCTAATACTACGGACAAATGAACACATAATTTTGCATTCCTAACATGAGTGCTGTATAACAATGTAAATCCGTCATTGCGACTCGGCAAGGACGCTAGGTCTTGTGTAGGCGAAGCCTTCCACACATATGGTCTGTTGCCAAGGTCCACTCTATGGTTTTTTTTATTTTTCCTAATGATGTTTTTGCTTGATCGCCAGCATCATGCAAATTGATGAAGCGTGGGGGTTAAATACTTTTTGCTTTGTTTGTTTTGTTTCTTAATCATGTTGTTGTTGATAATGTGATCTACTTATGACGCAGCTTCCTTATTTATTTCTATTTTTCGTATAATTTTATCATAAATCAATCTGTAGATGTTATTTGGTTCTAAATTTATTACGTCATTAACATAGTTATTGTTGGGTAACTATTTTAAACATCATAAATCTGTGTTATTGTTATTCACATTGCTTGATATTCATAACTTATGTCCTCGTAGGTACCTATTCGAATCCATATAAGAAGACACAATTTATTGATGACAAATGTGACCTTTATATGACTTAATAAGTCATTATGTTTAAACTATATCAAGAGTATTTTTAATTATAATCGTTTATTTCGCTAAATTGTGTGTGCATACATCTGTGATACAATTAGCATGCAGGGTGCTAGGTACATTAATATCTACCAGCCATGTTTAGCCTCATTTAGAGACGTACAGAAATTCTAAAGCATTAATTGTTACCATCAAACCATTAACATGGTCTCTCAACTATACTACCCCTTTTACCTCCAAGGTCAACGTTACCACAACTACTATGCCCGCAACTACCTGGGCCGTGACCTGTACGAGCACGGGCGCTCGATCTCCGACAACCTGGTGACCTGCGGCCCGCACACCTGCGGCGTAGGGGCCCACTGCATCCACGGCAGCGTGCGCCCCGTCTGCGCTTGCCTGCCCGGTTACTCGGGCGATGCGCTTAGCCAGTGCGTTAAGATCGAGTGCATTGGTGAGTTCCTATTTATTAATCATCAGTATTGTATCTATCATATACCATAATTATTATTACTTATTTTTTTTGTTGACGCGATTAAATCCCTAGTTGTGTCCCATCTATTCTATGGATTGTCATGAGGTCTATCAGTAGTTCACAAAAGTACATAGAACATTTTAGTTGATGGCACTGACTGTACTAATTTGACTTCATATGTTACCATCAGACAACAGCGAGTGCCGCGGCCACCAGAGCTGCGTGAATCAACATTGTATCGACCCCTGCGCCGGCGCTTGCGGCGTCAACGCTAACTGCGACGTAAGATAAACAGCTAAGATGCTATTTTTAAGTAAAGAGGCTCTAGCTACTAAAAATAACATTGAAGCTTTTATTCATACCCTGTGTTTATTATTTGGATTAAATAACGCATAAGTTTCTTTAACAGGTCCGTAACCACATTCCGGTTTGTAGCTGCCCACCTGGTTACACCGGAAACCCCTTCAGCTCATGCAGAATCGCCGACCCAGGTACAAACTTCGCCATCATTATCATTATCACTACGATCATTCTTGTTGCCGAACTTTGCTCTTTATGTTATGATATTGTTCACAGAGGAAGCTTGCCACCCATCTCCGTGTGGCGCCAACACAAAATGCCACGTCGCTAACAACCAGGCTATTTGTACTTGTCTACCTGGATACAGGGTATGTTAAACGATCAATTGTTTACCCCTTAATTTTAGCTTTCATGTCTCTGTAGACATTTTGGTTATTTCAATATCCTTAAGATTTTTTCCTGTTTAATAGTAAGTGTAGTAAGTATCTCTACTTCCTCCTTGTTTTCAGACTTTAACTGTCGAAAACTCAGCATTGCAATCACCCTGTATTACAAAATTCCTACTAAACATATGATTTTTTTATACCCAGGGTAGTCCCTTAACCGGCTGTCACCACGAATGCGAGTCTGACGGTGAGTGTGGTGCTCAGCAATCTTGTCGGGACTTCAAGTGTACAAGCCCTTGTGGAGACTGTGGAGTTAATGCTGACTGTGAGACCGTTGCTGCCCACCGCGCCATCTGCAAGTGCCCCAGAGTAAGTATCCTTATCAGTTCCTATGTTTATTGTTTTGAGCCTGATTTGGTAAAAAATGTGTGTCAATAGCTTGAACCCTGGCAAAGGACATAGTATGGTCGCTTTATCATCCTCCGGAGCTTTCGAGTCAAACAGAGACAAACGGCAACTTGTATTGTTTATACTTGTTATAAAAATTTTAATACAGGTCAAAAAGCTGTCTCAATAAAATAATCTTGCACAAAGAAACCTATAAAAATATTTTTTTGCTCTCCCCCAGGGTTACCTCGGTGACCCCTACAGGATCTGCACAGCCGAGTGCACATCAGATGGCGAATGCCCCAGCTACAAGCCCGCCTGCATTTACAACGCTTGCGTAGACCCTTGCATCAACGCCTGCGGTACCAACGCTGAGTGCCACCTCCGTGGTCTGACACCCGTTTGCTCTTGCCCAAGGAACATGACCGGAGATCCCTTCTCTTACTGCCGACCTTTTGAAGCCCGTAAGTTGGTGTGATTTTGGTGAAGCTTTTGACACTGTAGAGCTAGGGTTAGAAAGAAGACGATTTGATTTGGTCATATATCTTTTCGTCAGGTGACCTTTGCGAGCCCAACCCTTGTGGTGCTAACGCCAAGTGCACGCCCGGACACGACCGCACCGGCGCCGAGCGTCCCGTCTGCACCTGCCCTACCGGATACATTGGAAACGCTCTCGTCTCTTGCGAACGTGTAAGTTTAACCTTTAAATCCTTATGATCTGTGCCTTCTCCAAATATGAAGAACTCAGAAGGCCATTGCTAGTACCAGACTAGTCAGTAGTTGCTGAGAATAGCGCATGCACTGCTTCAAGCAAGCAAACAAACGAACAAACTTCAGCTTTTCGAAACTGCTTCAACATTTGTTCTAAGTTTCCAAAATTCTTTGGTCGTTGTTATATGAGTTATGTTGTTATTCCCCAGGGTGAATGCGAGCTGGACTCCCAGTGCCCAGACAACCTGGCGTGCGTGGGCTACCGCTGTGTGGACCCCTGTCTTGGCAACACCCAATGCGGATCCGGCGCCGTGTGCATGGCTCGTAGACACATTGCTGTCTGCACCTGCCCTAACGGTAAACGAATCAAGTTGCTTGGCAAACCTCTGCATTGATTTTATGACAATCATTGAGTAAATTAGGTACCTTATAAATATGAGATTGTTCTCATACTTATTCCCTTTCCCAGGACGCAACGGTGATGCCCTCGTGAACTGCTACGACACACAGTCAGTGGTAGCCACCGGCCGTTACTACAGATACAAGCGCGACGGCAACTACACCAGCCAGCCCGAGCCTGAAGCTCCCGCCACCATCGTCGAGCTCACAGAAGCCAAAACTGAAACGAAACCAGAGGAGAAAAAAGAATAAATACATACTACCCCGAAAAACGACTAAACTCGCACAAAAAGCGCGGATTTCTAACTTTAGGTACATCACTAGTGTCATATTGACAGGATGTTTTAGTCGACCAGTGCCATGGAATTTATAATTAAAAAAACACCGCGCTTTTTCTGCGAAACCATGAATGGATTTACCGAAATTATTAATTTGAACTTTCAATTTGATATTATAAACTTGTTATCAATAAAAATGAGCTTATATTTCTAAGTTATTAATTGTTTTATGAAAGTACAGAAACTGAGAAACAAGATGTACAGAATGCTCTCTTTTTCTATCGTTGAATGAAACAAAAAGAAGAGGCTGCAATGCTGTGCTAGTATCGAATTGAAAGTTTGAACTAGCTTTTCTAATGTTTTACTTGTTAACTAATGTTAAACAATCATGCTCTCTACATGTTTTATATCGATAAATAAACCAATCGGTAAAAATTATGAAGCTGTTATCTTGTTGGTTAATTATGGTTTCTAATAAGTAAATACTGCCAATTCCAATAAAATTGACGCTATTATTTACGTGTCTTTAATTTTTTTTCCTATTGGTAACCAATTTGAGTATTCCCGCTCTGTCATTAGACCAAACAGTGTTGTGTAAGGTGTTGTGTGCTGCCATTATGAAAGCGCCTCAAATAATGTTTAATATTTTTTAAAGTACAATAACGGTACCTATGCACCAAAAAAGGTAAATGATGTTAGGTATCATTCGAGAACGACATGCTTCTCAAGGGTCAGCGATAAAACTTTGGCTATGCTATAAGTTACAAAACCTGTGGTCAAAAATGAGGGTAGGGTGATAAATGATCCACTTAGTGTAGGCACTTGCCCAGTGCCCCGTAAGCCCCAGTGCTACGTTTTTGTGAGTACTTAGGGCCCAGGCAGTAGTTTTTAGCGGCTTTTTCGTGAGTTTTGGACTACGAATGTTTGATTTCGCGGGTTTGCAAGTTTTAGCTACATCAACACCTCTACATCTATATCCTCACTTAATTGAAGTGATAAGCAAATCTATTGATAAGAAGTCGATTATTTATTACTAATTTGTATTATTACATCATTACTTGCCAATATTATATAAAAGTTAGAAGCCATAAAGTCAGACAACCAATCTACAAAGGAAGGGGTATGGGATTGCCGAGATAATTGGGTTGAGGGGGTCAGAAAGGCAGTCACTCCACATAAAATACTGGTATTCAGCTGTATCCGTCTAAGACTGAAGGCCAACATAGCTTGGGAAAAAGCTATAGGCAGATGATATAATGCCTTGTATAGCTCTATGCTAAGCTAAACTAAACGCTTTATTATGTAAACGCCTACAAAAAATCCTGACAAGAAACGGAACGCAAATCTGACATTTGAATTTGATGGGTTGATACGTCCTGTCGTTCGATTACCGAATGATGAGTGAGCCAGTGTTTTTAACTAATAATTACGAGTAGAAACTGTAAATATTTTAAGATAACGATGTCCGAAATTAACATGGAGAAGTTCGCTGTGCCAGATTTTGTGCCTGAGCGATATGTAAAGGAACTAGCGAAGTCCTGTGTCGGAGGGGAGGAGCTCCAACAACAGAAGGATAAGATACAATCATTAGCCGAAGAGACCGCCAGTGCCCTCAAGAAAAATGTGTACGAGAACTACATGCAGTTCATCGAGACGGCGACGGAGATATCCCACCTAGAAGCTGAAATGTACAAGCTCTCCCACCTGCTGAGCGAACAGCGGACTGTGCTCACGACTCTCTCCCACGCGTCAGTCCTCGGCAACGAGAACGCGATCTCCCGCGAGTCGCTCGACAACCACGACGTGGAGGCCGAGCGCGCCGAGGAGCAGCGCAAGAACAAGCTCAACCTTATATCTGAGAAAGTGGAAGGTTGCATGAACTTATTAGACGTCCCAGATCGAACATTGCTCCACGAAGGTGACCTGTTAGAGATCGACGCCGAGGAGAATACGGCCCTGCAAAGAATGCATGTGTATTTATTTAATGATTGCCTTATGTTGACATCATGGATATCAAACCGCAGGGGTCCCAATAGATATAAGTTTCAGGCCAGTTACCCTATCAGTACCCTGGCTGTGGTAAATGTGAGAGACTTGGGAAGTGTCAAACAAGCTTTCAAAGTGCTAGCGTTCCCAGATACAAGAGTGTTTCAGTGCAATAGTTTTGCTATCAAGAAAGATTGGCTCGATAAGTTTGATGTTGCCAAGAAGTTGCACATTGAAAAAGAAACTTCTAAGCAAAAGAAAAAAGATAGTCAAGACAAGCCTAAGCCTGAGTTACTTGAGTCCCCAAGTCTATCTGTTGAAGAATTACCCTCTCCCCAAGTGGCACCCCTGCCTGATTGGCTAGCTGATGTCACAGAGGAGCTGGATGTTCTAATAGTTGAAAGGCATTTTCAAAAAACATATGAACTGATGGTGTCAGCTCAAAGGGCATTAGATACAGAAGAAAATAAGAACCATCCACAGAGAGGTGACTTACTGAAGAGAATTGAACAGAAGCAGAAAGTGTTGATAGAAATATTGTTAAAAGAACTCGATGTAAATCATAATTGGAGTCCGCGAGGCGGCTTGCAGTCGTCCCGGCAGCCTGTGCACATACTCAACAAGTTTAACATGACTAGTCAGGCTTGTGAACTGTTTCTAGCTATATGCAGTCATACCGTGAAGGTTCACGTGAAGGGGGTCCAACTGGAGGGTTCCATTAACAGTTACGTGAAGCAAGTAGGTGAGGTGTTCTTCTGTTCACTCAGCGATGCCTTAACAGAGTTCATTATGTTATTTCCTAAGAATAAAATTAGTGCTTTTGTAGTCTGGGCTAGCATGCAACTTAGAATGTTATTGAGTCAAATTATTAAACAAGTGTTCACTCCACAGTGTGCGTTAGACTCTGTATTAGACTGTGTGCAGAGTTTAAGAGATCAGTGCCTGCTGTTCTGTGAATTTGGTCTAGATTTGAGATTTCAGATGAACAGCTGTTTACGGGCTCCCATAGTGAAGGCTATGAGGGAGTACAAGGAGAAGATAGTTGACTCTATGAGGAGTAAGGTGTCAGATGATAAGTGGACCCCTGTGAATATGCACACTAAAGCTGGAGTCAGTAAATTCTTAATACAGATGGAAAGTTTGGGCCTTATCTTAGCTAAGTACATAATAAATGAAACATGGGTAGACTTATCTAGTAGTACAATATGGTTTGCACAGTCCGTCATAACAATACAGAAGGTGGGTCTGCAGCTGGCCACTAAGGATATGATGGACGTGCTCGACGAGTGCATCTTCGCTGTGTTCAATGCTCGCCTTATGCTCTCCATAGGCAATGATTCTAGTTATGCTCAGAAGAATTTTAAGTTTATTTTAGACACAGTGATGCCTTTAATGCTCAGATGTTATAAGGAAGAGGTTGGATACGACAACGAGAAGCTGGTGAACCTAGCCAAGAAGTTTGGTGTCTATGTTGCACCACCAAAGAAATCCAACATCACAAAATACACAAGTAACGAATATTTATGAGAATAGTCATTAGATTACACGTATTTGTATGTTGGTGTACGAAATTATTTTTATTATGCTGAGAGCTTTAAATTGTAATATATAGTTGGTAAGCGTGCAGGACTTTTGTAAGTTTATTTAAAGAAAACAACTGATCAAATTGAAGTTTATATTATATGCAAGTTATGAATATGAAATTTTAATAAACCAAGATTTATGGTTCATGTTTAATTTTATTCCGTATTCATGAAATGTGTGGAGTCATGAGAATTAAAAGATTATTTAAACTAATATTTTGGTTTTCTTAAATTATTTATTTCTGAAGTTTCACTATCATTTAAAAATATACATGGAATTATTTATTGAGATACATATATGTCTACACATAGATATATTAAGATTAAACAATATACATATTAGTCTAGATTTTATAATACATTTACTCATTTTCCATCAACGATTCTATGAACGTAGTACCATTGATGAGCTTTGTGGTTAAAACTACAAACTCTACATTCGAATCTTCTTGCTGGCTGATGGTCCTCAGAGCCGAGATCTCCTGGTAGGTGCATCCTCCTATGAAGAACACTAGTATGACGCGCGGGTTCTCCATAGACGAAGAGTTTTCACTAGAGATGGAGTTGCGGCGCGCCATGCGTGGTTGCAACGTTTGCAGTTCATCTACTGTAGGCCCTGGGAGTAATCCTAGCACGTCTTGAATTCCTGAAATACATGTACCTACAGTTAATTATTTCCAAATTATTGATTCTATGACTGCAATCTCATTTTGAGTTGCTAAATATTAAAAACATATAATTTCCAGGGTATTAATATCGTTTAAGGAAAGCCAATACTACTAAAGCACCAGCTTATCAGCTGGCGTGTGTCCATTGCTAAATACAGATTTCCTAAAAATGCCATCTAGATCTCCCGTCTAGATAGGTATACTAGGATCTCAAATAAGACTGATTTTTTTTTATCTTCTCATGGAACTATTAGACATGTACTAAAACAAGTCCATTTAGCAAAAATATCTAGAAAATCAATTAGCATCGTATTATATTCGCCGATCATGCGATCAGAAAGTATTCGCCACGCCAATTATTTTTTGATTTCCGAACAATTTTCAAAAAAACATTCTTAATTTAAAATCTAAAGTGTTGCTAGACTAAAATATGTGATGACTGAAAAGAGGACAAAACAAGGAAGTTGATTAGGTCAGCGCTGGGCTAATTGGTTGTTCGTTGTGTTAATATGGGCGTACGTTATTTGCATAAGGTCACGCTGTTGCTATCGTGGTGACGGAATGAAATATGTATTTGTGTTATCTGTAAATGATTCATACGTGCTATGTATTTTGATATGATTTGTGCGATAATATTTTAGCGTTTTAATGAGTGGTGTAATATTATTTTTAAGTGATTGCAATAGAGTATTGTTTTGTTAGTATAACAGACTGTCTCGTTGGTCTAGTAGTCGCAAGACGCGACTGCTGTGCACGGGGTCTCAGGTTCGATTCCCGGTTCGTGTCAGATTGCCGTCCCATCGGACTATGAGAGTGAGGGAATAGAGAGAATAAGCTGATCTCCATAAAAGGCGGCCTGGATGCCATCAGGATGCATTTATAGATTTGATTTATGGCATGGGTAGAAGCTGCGAATAGATATTGAATGGCCATTACATAAACCTGTGCGATTACCCTTTTGACCGCTACATTCACGTTATAGATGACTAATCAAAAAGTACCCAGCCCCCAGTCACGACTACATGACAAACTTTTAAAGTTAAAAATGAATAATCAGTTTTAATCGATATTATTCCGAACTCACTACTATATTGTAGGTATTTACGGATCAATTCTTAGCTTGACGCTGAGGGCACGTCTTTCTTTTTTTGACGTTCAAGGTGGGCCTACAGCACCGGGTGGTAGTAATGAGAAAAAACTTTTTTTAAAAATAATCTCTTAGTGCCGGTTTCACAGGTTACGCATAGCCACTATCTACCGGATAAAATAAAAAATGGAACATGGAACATCTGGAACTTATCAGCAACCGGTGAAACTGGCCCTAAATGTTTTAGTTAGTTACCAGTCCATCCCTTGTTCTTGGCAATATGTTCGCTGAGGCGCACAGTGAGTGGCGTGTACTTGTTGCACAGGTAGCTCTTCTCCGTCGCGTTCATCTCTGTCTCGTCCATGGTGAGGTGCAGCGTCTGGCAATTGGCATTAATATGAGCATTGTTAGGTTCGTGTGTGTGTATTATTCCATCATAGTCTCATCATCAGCCCACAGCTGGGCACGGGCCTCCTCTCACACGGCGCTTGCTCAATGCGGGTTGGTTTTATCATATTATTATATGTACGAATTGACTACTTGAATTAGTTTAGTAAAAAAACATATTTTTTACAACATAAATAAACACATTATCCTCGATTGCGCCGCGGAGTCGGGTAAGTAAAAATGTGCTTGTTTCTTTAATCTGACCTTCCATTGTGTAGATTTATTACTGTTTGTGAAATAAAATAATGGTCAGTATAAAAAGAAGGCAAACTCCTGAGTACAGAAACTTACATAATAAAAAGAAAAATATTTTTATAAGGTAGTAGTTTATTCCTAAAAAATCAAGATACTGTGCGGATTAAACCCGATGGTGACTCAGAACATCGCAGGAGTCGGTTATATCCGTGGTCTGCGAGCTGTGATCGGAAGTAAGTTGCAAGCCGCCATCAAGTTTGGTTCGTACACACGGCTACACATCAAGCTGTTCAAAACAAGTTTGTCTTGGACTCGCTTTATATGGTCCTTCTACTAATTGAACGGTCAGCTTAAACTAGTTTTGTGTTGCTTGATGTGTAGCGATGTGTACTCTACCCATGGTCCTACCTTCCTTAGCACAGCGTACTGCCTGGTCCCCTGCTGCGGTTTGAGCAGGCCGCACTTCTCCAGGTTGCACAGCGTCAGCCACGTGTTAAGTCCGTACACCTGGACTAGTTCTCTCTTGTAGTATTCTAGAACCTTCGGCTTCAGGCCTGATCCAGTCACACATTGCAGGCAGATGAGGCGAAGTACCTTTGGAGAATTTAATCCTATTTAATACCACACGATGTCAACTGTGTGGTTTTTCTTTCTCCTCCCAAGAGCAGTAAAAATATTAGTTTTATTTTTATCGATAATATTTTTTCATCATCAAATGACCCCTCCCGCTGAGGGTGCAGCTGGAGGGAGCTGACACTCCCTCTCTTACTGACTAAAATTCCCTATATCCCTTCTAGAGGTCCCTGTATGCCATGGCCACAGTATCTCTTACGAATAACCCGCAGCCCAGGATCATAAGCTACATCTTAACACCATTTGGTAGGAATTCCCCAAGGGACCTACCCACGCTCAATGCACTTTTGGACGCAAGCGCGACTGGCATTTGTTTGCGGACGATTGGAAGACGATTCTGTCGGTATGTCTGCAGTATTGTGAGATGAGCGTGAGAATGTTCCATTATTATATATTTTTAAAACAAACGTTACTGACTAATGGTCATTCTTGGTGTAAGATAACCTACTCTACCCTACTCCACCCTACTCTACACTACTCTACCCTACTCTACTCTACTATTCGGCTATTCTGCTATTCGGGGCGGAGACAAATCCAACGAATCAATAACCATGAAAATTGGTTCAGCAGATCACGAGTTATAAGTGTTGTAACAAACCCGACTTTGTTTTATATATACATATATGTATATATAGATATAAAGTTGTAGAATTTTAGCTAGTGGTATATATATTTATTTAACCTAGTAATAGAGTGAATTAACTAAATGCTTACCTTGGTGAGTGGTTCCTTCTGAGCGATAAGATCCTCTATGTAAGGGCAGGCCTTCTCGTTGTCCACGCAGTTGAGGAAGTCCTCCTCACACTGTACCGTGTCGTGGAACTCGAACGTGTCTGTTGTCTACAACATTAACATGTAGAATCTTTAGTTTTTATGGGTGCTATGTGAGGCAAGGTATTAATTAACAAGCCGTCAGTCAGTAAAAAATAATCAACATTTTTGAAACAGTTCTGTATAGGTATTGCGTTTTTGTATTAATACAATAAGTATATAGAGTTTCACTAACACATAATTATGTATAAGAAACAAAAAAAAAACTACCTATATCTTAAAGCTTTTAAAAAATTTGATCGTTTTATTTTCCGCATTTCCTATAGATAATTTTTATTCATTTTTTTTGTACTAGCATTTGCATTTGGTCCCCACGGTTCCACCCGCCGTCTGAGATAACTACTTACCGCAGGCGGATAAAACGTAGCCTACGTCCTTTCACAGGCTTTAGGCTACGAGTCTACCAAATTTTATTTAAATGGGTCAATCCGTTTTTGCGTAAAAGATTAACGAAAACAGTCACAAATTTTCACATTTGTACTATTAGTAAGATTTATATTCGTCTCTTAACGATAGTTTAAAAAATCCTTATAATAAGTAATGTATGACCTTTCAGTAAGGTGTACCTGTTTGATGTACTCGGCGATGGCAGTGTGCGTGGCCAGCGACTGCTTACTGGCCAACATCTGCGGCAGTCGCGACACGAACTGCTTGATCTCCTGCACCGACTTGTCTTTGTGCCGCTCGTCTAGCTGGGTCTTTATCACTCGGGCTTTCTTTGACAGAGCTGTACCGACCTGGTGGAAATTGTTTTACAAATATTCCTCATCATCTATTAAAAACAACACACGGGTTTTACTCGCGATGAATAATTATAAAGGCATATACGCTACCTCTATTTTTCTCGATGTTTCGGCCGAATTACATCGACCGTGGTCACGGTATAATTTTTCATCGCGAGTAAGACCCGTGTATTGTGTATAATATGTGAAAAAGTCGCGTAAGTCTAAAAACATTAATTCCTCATCATTATCAGCCTTTTTGTCGTCCCACTGCTGGGCATAGGCCTCCACTCACAGGGGAGGATTGAGTGAATGAAAGAAATGTTCTTGAATTATTATACCATTGTGTGTTTTGTGTGGTAAGTTTAGACCTTTCTTTTAAAAATGTCTAAATCTAATAAGAATCCAAACTTTGAACCTGTTTTAAAAATTAGTTTGTTGGGACGTGAGGGAATGCTATACTCCCAGGCGAGGTCGGAATACCGCTGGGTATTTTAAGTGGGTATACCGGGAACGAATTTACCGGGGACTCCCACATACCCTCTCTCCCGTTCCCGCCGGGAAGGGGATGCGTAACAGAATTTTATCCCAGCACCAAAAAAAAGGTTAATGTTACAACATGCTTCTTCAAGAATCATCAAAAAGACCCACAAAACAGCATATGACCCATTTTCGCCAGCCCCAACTCACCGAAGTAAAGTTACAGTCCCGTATCTCAGCGAAGAGTTCCTCGCTGGAGTTCAGTATGATGCGCTTCTTCTCGCGCGCCGTCACCTCCGGGCTCGCGTCGTCCGGGCTCACGAACTTGTGTCCCGGGAACGTGGCTGTCGAGTTCTTTATGCCGTAGATCTCGTCTGCAAAACGTACTTTCGTTTAGTACTGGTTAATTTTGAAGGTTGCATTGGTAATGTCTCAATCAATGAATTGGAGGGGATTTAGGGGATGAGGGGGACCTTATTTGTGGTGTTTCTTCATCCTCATCTCAGCCTTTTTTTATCGTCCCACTGCTGGGCACAGGCCTCCTCTCCCACGGAGAAGGATTGAGCGTTAATCACCACACTTGCTCAATGCGGGTTGGTATTTCTTGCCCAGAGATAAATAGAGTCGAAATTATTGTCTCTATTAACATTAAAAAGCTGAAGAGTTTGTTTGTTTGCTTGAACGCGCTAATCTTAAGAACTACTGATCTGTTGAAAAATATTTCAGTGTTAGATAACTAGCGCATTTACCAAGGAAGGCTTTTTCGTCCGGGTAGCGAAATAGCGAAGAATTTCAAACGATTCGCGTGTGAAAAAATTGATGGAAGTTAATACTTTTACTATTGTTAAAATAATCATGTTCTGACTGTTACACCTATCAAAATATGCAAGATGATAAAATCACAATATGTTATATACAAAATCCTTCGCTTATGGTTGTCACATTGTGTTTTGTTTAGTTTGCTGCTCAAATATTCTAGAAGCTTAACCATAAGGCATTTGAGCATTGACGACCAGACGGCGTGGTGGTTAGTGAACCTGCCTGCCACGCTATAGGTCGCGGGTTCGATTCCCGCACAAGTCAAACATTTGTGTGCATGAACATGGGTGTTTGACTTAGTCTGGGTGTTTCTATATATAATATGTATGTATTTACAAAAAGAAAAGAATATAAGTATGTTTATCAGTTGTCTAGTACCCATAGTACAAGCTCTGCTTAGTTTGGGACTAGATGACGTTGTGTGAATGTGTGAGGGATATTATATTATATTATATTGTCATATGTGAGCTGCATCTGTATGGTGCTTTAGAGACAGAAGTTTCAAGAAATCAGTGCTCACCAATAAGTCCCTCATACGTGAGCTGTGTTGCCATCACGCTGGTGAAGTCCACCGCACGGTCCAGCAGTAGGAGCTGGTCGATGCATGAGGTCGCTGCACCTTTTGGACCCTGTCCCTGCTCTTCTTTGTTCAGGCGGCAGAGGAGGTCCCATACCTTAAAGCAATTATCAGAAGTTACTTAAAAATATATCGTGGTTTTATCAACAAGGATACACAGAGCCGTAAGTATCCTTTGATTCGTTCCGCGAAGTGGTCGATCATAATGCTGTTGTGTTGGAGTTTAAATTCCCAGACATAACAAATTTAATAGGGTATTTGCCTGTGTTTGATTTTGTACAAAATTTTTAACAAAACAAATAAACGCGCACAAGGATATTTTTTCTGAAAACAGCGTCAAAATTGGTTGATAAATGGAGCAGCAATCAACATTTTTTATATTCCTATGAAGAAGAGTGGGATCATAGTGGGGACATCTTGCTATCTCTTTTGCACATGCGTGATCAAATAGCGTTGATGTAACAAGCTTGTATGTGCATCCTTTTTCTGTTATCTAACTGTTTGACTTTTGAAAGGTTTATAAATTACTTATTTCTCAACGCATTCCAAAAATTATTTCTGTTTTTGGTTTTGTAAAATGTTACTTTTGATATGAATAATTAAAAAAAATTAGCCGAATACCCTATTGTTTCGTGTCTCACATCTGGGCGCTTGTTGTGATTGTTAAACGCACTCACCATACAAGAGAAATTCCTTCAGCTGGGAATAATTTACAAAAATTTCATAATCTTGCTTTTCATCATTGACTTTGATTGGTATATATCGGGGGCGCCACTATACCTTTCTAAATATATCGTGCTCTAACCTGCTTAGCAGCGAGTCCCTTGCCGAACACCCTCGGTATGATCCCGTACAGTTGCTGTATAGTCCGCAGCGCCTGCGCCGCGTTATACACGCACGTCGGATCGCCTTCTAGATAGTTCTCTCTGTGATAAACAGTATTAATTAAGGAAGATAAAAATATTTTCGCTAACACAAAGATGTATAAAATATTAGTTTCAAATTCGCGAGTTTCTTCCGGAATTTCGTGATATTCCTAGGAATTTCGTGAAATACCTGATATCTTCATTTCCCTGCGACATATATATTTAGGAAATCATGTCATGTTATTGATAAGAGTACCTAATCTGCCGGTTTTATAACATGACCAATACTGATAAGTCTCATTACCAGGAAATATTTGTAGCCCTTCAAATTGCAGCTTTAATGTTGTAACTATATATTGGGACCTATTAGGATGGATTAGGACAGCATGCTAAGTATCCTTTGATGTTGGATAAAATCTAAAAGGTTTGAATTTGATATCAATATGTATATAATCAGCAGGAGAACAATGAAATGTTATTGCTAAAAAACATGTATTCTATTCATAAAAAAAGTATTTAACAATAAAAGAATAAAAGTTTAACATCTTACTTAAAATCATTTTTATCCGGTTGACCGGTAACTGGGTTGAGGAGGTCAAACAGGCAGTTGCTTCACATAAAACAATGGTACTCATCTAGCTTGGATCCAGCTAAGCAGCTTGGAGCCTGCATCCAGTTAAAACTGGAAGCTGACCCCAACAAAGTTCGGGAAAAGGGTAGACAGATGATGATCTTACCTAAAATCATTTTGTAGTTCTAAAGACATGACATCACTCTCAAAGGGGAAGATGTCACACTTGAACTCCTGGATGGACAGGTTCGCCAGCACTCCTCGATTCTTCAAGTGTATTTTACAGAACTCACTTGTCCTTGGTACGAAGAACAGGTGGAATTCTACTGGTGTAGACTGTTTTGATCTGTAGAATATACATACATTTTCATATTGGTATAGTTCATGTTATTATATTTACGTATTAATATTAACTCCTATGTCGACCTGCAGAAAGGCTGATATGGCATCCAATAGACAAATATCTAAATCATATTTGACCGTTAAAGCCAAACTTCTGTGTAAATTGTAAGGGTATTATGATTGCTAAAATATTTACTATGTATATGTCTTCAGTATTATGTAAGCATGTCTAATTAATATAATATAGACGGATCAATACTTGTTACCCAATTCAAATGTTTTTTTTTCCAACATATCTATTTTTTTGTTCAAAACTCAAACTCAAAATAATTTATTCAAACTTGGCTTCGCCAACGCCACCCTTCACCACTTCCTATGTGTTTTTGCTGGGAAGAAGAAGTGGCGCAACAAACTCCCCAGCAACACATGTCTGTCTGTTGGTTTGAAGAACCTTTAAACGATATGGAGATCGCATACCTGAGTGACTGCACATAATCAGCAACTAAATCCATCAACACAAGTTTAGGCCTCGCGATAAACACAATGTGCTTCACGGAAATAGTGGGGAGGCTGCCTGGCTTCAGAGGGAACATCTCTGTCACTCCATGGTCTTTTAGCAAGGAGTATTGAGCCACCAGCCCTATGGGGCCAGCCAACCACTCATCCCATATTGTTACCTGTATAAAAAGTTTGCATTATTGTCTTCTTATTGGAATTATAATATCTTATTCATTTGCCTACTTAAAAGAAGTTGATTTTTGCATTTTGAGGCCTGAATTTTATTAGTTCTGACGCTGGAAAAGGGGGTATTAACAATATAGTCTGTAAACATTTTTATTTATGGATAATTTTTATAATATTTAGAATGTCCCATATTATTTGGTGCTTACGTTCAAAGGGAACATTAGCCATTGGTGAAATTGTACTGTTGTAATTATAGAAAGTCAATAAGACTTTCTATAATAATAAACAATAATAGACTACAAGGAAGGACTCAGCTGAAACGAATACTCACTTTAGGGCCTTTGTATAACTCTAACAGATTGAGTAATTCCGTCCGCATAGACTCCTGGATTAACGCAACATTAAGTCGCCCACCAGCCAGATGTGAATTCATTTTTGCTTCACGCATTTCACCGGGTGTTTACACGAATTTTCTTCAAAATCAATATCGATTGACTACCCTTTTTGTTTTTATTTTCCTGTCATCTGCCATTATTCCATCAATGTCAATGTCATTCAGAAATTGGAAACCACTTCCGAAAAAATACACATCTCTAGCATATAATTAAAATTCAAGCTGAATATTTGCATTTGTTGGAAAGAGAGAAAAATACTTAATTGGAATAGGTACAAACTTGGAACGCTTGCAGTAATATATTTTTAAATAATTTCTGAAGCAAAAGAAACTCCTGCAAAGACTTTGCTCTCAGCAATTATTTTTATTTCATAAATAGTTTTGTAAATATTGCTAAATTATTCTAATAAGTACCTATAAACCGGATATTGAAAGTGTATTCATTATGATACGAATACGAATGCGAATAAAGATTTTTTGGCATGGCAACATTTAGCATTAAAAAAGGCGGTAGTATTAAAAATACAACAAATAACTTAAAATTGTTTAGAATTGTTTCTTTAATGAATGCTTTAGTTTTAGGGTATGCATCATTATTATTCAAGTGCAAAGTGCACTTTTTGTAATTGTATTATAATTAATGGGAATTACCCATCCAACTGGTCCCATTGTAGATCTCACCCTTGTTTAAATGTGTAGGTATGATTAGATAGAAATATTAGAAACTAAAGATTTGACAAAAAGAGTTATGTAATAGATAATGAAAATAAGTACAATCAGTTAACACATAAACAATCTACCCATCGATATACATCAACACAAAGTTTCCCACAACGTAAATGTACGAGAGATACAAAATTATTCTGCAATATCTACGCGTAACAATCCCGAATCAGCTGGCTGAAAACAGCGAAACTTCGAGGGAGTACAATATAGCTATGAAACCTGTATGTATGTAGTCAGGACAGGATAGCAAGGCTGTTGCTGGCGCGGCTCTTGCTTCTTATCATTCGTGTAGCGGCTCACTGCGCGCGGCGTCGCATCGATTTTTCCACCAAACAAACCATTCCCAGCCATCAGTTGTATTGTAAACACGTTTCATAAACAAGTGACGCTCACAAACGTGCTGATACGAATTATAACATTGTGAAATGTGAAAGTTTTTAAGGAAAAATAATGCGCCACTCCCCGTGGGCAGAAAACTACAATGGCCGCCCAAAATAAAGGTAGGTAGGTTATACGCAGATTTTCCATGGAAAATAAAATAAATACGTGTCTTTGTGGCCGTCTGTAATTTTTTGTGAGTTGTTTAAAATCGATTTTAATGTCTATTATATGTAATTGTGCTGGTTAATATTTTGTAGGTTGAGTATTAAATTAATTGTGTTGTAGTTTTGACGTTGGTGCCGATAACATAAAGCGTAGGCGAATGTCGGCCATGTGAGTTCTGTTCGTAATGTTGTTTTTATAGCGGGTGGAGATAAGGGCGAGTTTCAAAGTTTCACGGCCGTACACAATCTATTCATTAAATAAATTATAGGAGTCATTAGGTAGAACCTGCCTGTAGCTATTTGATAAATGTGGCGGAAGATTTTCCGTGTAACAGAAGAATGGAAAATTTAAGCTCGTAAAATTAAGTTAATTTGAGCAGAACTCGAATATTATATTTTTTCAAATTTCGAATTTAAATTAGACACTATGAACCATACTTCGACAGAGTGACGAATGTTTTAAAAAGAGTTTGTATGTTTTGAGTTATGAATTTTTAGCAGTACAGTATCTATTAAATACCTATATTTACCCACCCACATTATTAATTACACTTATACTTACGTACATAGCTACTTATGTCTATAGGAATAGATTGTCCCTATTCTGTCACGTTGCTCAGTAGATGGGTGACCGTGAAGGTATCTAATCAATGTTTTATTACTTATGCTTACATAGTACAGAGACATCTTTGCAATTGGATTGTATAGGTATCTAATATTGTATAATAAGCTTGTACATTCATTATCGAAAAATCGAAGAACATGATTGGTACTTACCTACTATATCCTATGCTCATTATAATCATCATAAAAACACACACACAGAATTTGAACCCTGTTCGAGCAATGTTACCGTATATTTTAAGGTTTTTGTAAACTATAGTACTTATCCAAAAATGTATTGTTATGATCTGGAAAACTCTATTTCTGTATAAATATATCAAGTACCTACCCATCATACACTGTGACTTTTATACTGCCTCCATAAACGCATTTTTTTGGATGTGTGTTTCTTAACCTCACACGCAATAAAAAAAACATTTTACATTAAAAAATAACCGACTTTTTTAATCACTTTTATACTTTACAATAACGTAGTTTAACTATATCATTAGAATGACACATAGCCCTACTGTTTATGCTGATGTGAGAAGCTGTTCCTTTCAGAGATGGGAGAAAACCTCCAGGTGTAGCCAGTTCAATATCAATAAGCTGTGCTAGATGACACGAGCCATCCAATCTTATAATACATACAAATATATGTGGTTACATAATATACAAGTGCCACTCACACAATCCAATCGATAAAATACTATTTAAGTTACTGCCTCGTTGGTTTCGATAAGAAATTTTCACAAAGCATTCGTCATTATCAAATCAAAATACCTTTATATTCAGGCTGCATTAGCCTACTATAGGAGCTATATACATTACTAAGTAGAGCTAAGTAACATTGAGACTCAGCTCACTGAGTAAGATTATGCTAGGCTTAGACTTCATATAATATTGCACTGTCATAAGGATTATAAGTTTAGACAAAGACATCTTCTTACATAGGTATATGTAACTGTATTAATATTAAGTACCTAATATTACAAAGCTGAAGACTTCATTTGTACGCTTGAACGCGCTAATCTCACGATCTACTGCACCGATTTGAAGAAATCTTCTAGTTTTAGATAGCCTATGCGTCGAGGAAGGCTACTTATCTATTACCTATTATACTTTTTATACGGGTGGGCGGAGAAGATCCTACGGAATGATAGTGAAAAAGCAGAGAAAGCTTGTTGTAGAAGACAGGGAAAATCGGAATTCAATGCAGATATAAATAATTCGTCTGTTTAAATAAATCATGATTGAATACAATTTCAAGAACACATTATACCTACGGTTATTTGTGTTTCAAAATAATTTTCTAGTTTTCTAAGCCGAACGCTTGTAGACATAAATATATGAGGTATAGTTACATGATTGATGTATTTATTCAGGCAATTTGGTAGGCCTTCAGCAAACGGTGGCAGAAATTTGTTGGGCGCCCTGTCGCGGCTGTCATCCACTGGGTCTGGCACAATTAATCTTGACTCTGTCGAGAGCCCGCAATACAATTTTATTTTTTTTCTTAACCTAGCAAGCCTGTCCTTTTAAAAGGTTTTAAAAATTTTATCGGGAAAAATGTCATTTATTTTCTTGTCTCTCTAATTTTTTTGTTACCAAATTTCCAACTTGTATTTTATCCAATATCGATCAGTTTTATTGGTATCGAAGTACGTAAAGACTGTGTTTCGGATGGCACGTTAAACTGTAGGTCCCGGATGTCATTGAACATCCTTGGCAGTCGTTACGGGTAGTCAGAAGCCAGTCTAAACAAGGGGTATCGGATTTCCCGGATAACTGGGTTGATGAGGTCAGATAGGCAGTCGCTCCTTGTAAAACACTGATACTCAGCTGAATCCGGTTAGACTGGAAGCCGACCCCAACATAGTTGGGGGAAGGCTCGGGAGATCTAGATGATGTGCTGGCGTCTGGTCAAAAATAGTACGTACCTATATACATATGTATAAGCCGATTACACAATCAATAAAACGAATTGGAATCAAGTCGAGTTTGTTCGAATCAGGCTCGTGTGTTAATCCTTAAACGTCGATTACAAAAGCGTAAAAATCCGGATTAGTTTAACCCTCAACTGAACATTGTACGTCTACGTTTAGTTTTCTATCTACCAACTAATCTCATGAGTGGTTATTCAGTGTCTGAAACAGATGAGCTTAGCCCGCATTTTCACACGTCGGGTTTTGTGGAAGCGATGCTTCTGCGAGTGAGTTGTGGATGTAGTTAGTATTCAAATAAATATTCGATATTCATATTTTATACAACTAGTTTTATACAATCTTCGTAAGTCTTTTTATTTAGCGTCGACGACCATTCCCCTAAAAGCTTTTTAATACTTACATGCCTTCACTACATTACAGGTAGGTTTCTACATAATTAAATGGTATATGAGATATTTGACAGAAATATAAACTAACGTGAACAATTTTATTACGAGTAAAAACGTCTAAAGTTATGGGCAAAATTTTAATCACTGAAAGTTGTCAAGTTCAGAATCTTTACACTTCACATACAATTTATGCACATCACCTTCGCAATGAAAAATGTTTACGTAACAAGCATTAAAAAAAGGTAACTATAACTTAGTTACTTATGAAACAGTTAATAGGTTTCTACAAAGTACACAAATCCGTTCCCGGCTAAGTTTAATATCCTCTAATAGGAAACCGACAGAATACCTAGTCGAACTAACTTGCCTGCAGCGCGCATGGCTTTGACTTCCATTCTAAAGCTCGTAAGATGTACTAGATACATACATTTGTCTCATATTCCGATAGTTAAGCCTACCTAAGCGGCTTATTTAGTACTCTGAACGTAGCACGAATAATAACGAAAGCATTTGTAGAAAGTAATTTTACTATCGCATATATTTACACATGGTTTTCCAACGTAAAAAACTGCAGACTAACAGTAAATAGAATTGGATTTTAAAACTGTAACTGAAAACAAACAAAAAGCTTCGATGGAAAAATAAAAGCTTTACTCAGTGCAAATAAAAAAAGTAAATAACCACAGAGTTCGCATCAGATTCGATGTTTAAATTTTGGAGTCCAAATGAAACCTTTTCTGATAATGATGACTCCGATTTTTTTATTTACATTTGTTGAACTTGACAACGCAATTAAACTGGTTTATTTTGTTAACCTTCTTTTTAAGTGACCAATTTTCTGATAATTTCTACTTTCTAGAATTGTGCGATGTTCCCCGAGGCGCTATTTCGACGCTATTCTAGGTAATAAACAATTAAGAGGAATTGATTATGTTGAGTGACGGTGGATCAGAGAGTCGTTTGAATTTATAGCTGTTGTTACTTACTTCGAGGATAATAGGAGTAATCTAAAAAGTAGGATAATGAGAAAGCCGTAGTGTTTAATTCAGGTGTTTCAACCATGCAGGAAGTTAGGGGAAACATTCTTCTTAATAATTTTATTATATGTCATTTAATTATAGATCGACTTGATGAAATACTTTTCATTGAATATTCTGGAAAAGTAGCGTGTTACTTATATATCCTACCGTTGTCTATGAAGGCAGCGTCACAGACAAAAAAAAAGTTTAAAGTAGTCTGCAGGCAGGTGACACCTACTTAAATATGTACCAAATTCGAGAGGGTTGTCCTTTGGAGGATTGACAACCTTAATTATCTTCGTAAAGTGAACACAGGTCTAGGCTAGGCACAGGTGTGCATAGCCTATGACCCACTTTCAGCCAAGTCCCATATTACGGATCATAAAATGTCCGTTTGGTAATTTCAAAACTATTCTTTTAAGAATATATGATGATATTTGATGATGATATCTAATGATGTTGATCTCCGTTATCATCATCTGCTGCCTAACCTGTTCCCAGCTATGTTGTACCTTGTACCAGGATACAGCTGAGTACCAGTGTTATTAGGTACATTAAGCGAATGCCTATTCGACTTTTTAACCCAGTTATCTGGCTACCCTATACCCCTTGGTAAGACTGGTTGTCAGAGTTTCTACTTTCTGACTAACTGTAACGACTGCTAAAGATGTTCAATTGGTAATCGTGACCCACTCGTCATGACAACATGTTCACCCATCCACGGACCGACTACTCCAGTGTATTTGTTTTACCTTGAAGTTTGCATATTCTTACGTTACTAAAAGCTAAATTCTCCTCAATGATGCCATTTAAAATAACTGTATAACCCTTTTGACGAATATTAAGGTGACACTTTTGTTAAAGGAAAATAAGCACGCATGGTTTTCAATTCCCTACGCCTTAACCCAGCTAATGCAAAAAGGTTGGTTATATTGCGCCTGAGTATACCTTTATGGTACAGTTTATTAACGTCACGCGTGTTTTCCCCGAAATTGGATTTTATTTAATTCGCTAAGGGTAAATGTCGGGTAAAATGTAAATAACGTTTTGTTTTACATGTCTTTGGGAACAGGTATGTTGTTTGGGTGCTTAGTTACTTTCTAATTAAAAAAAAATATAAAACTTTCTTACTAATTTTACTTAAAATATATTAACGAACTTATTTTTTGCTATTCAGGTGTTTTTTTTTTTTAATAAAACTAACTACATAAATAATATATTTTTAGTGAAACCTAAATGTTTTTACTCTCTTGTAATGAACTCGCCCGCTTTTTTACCGCTCGTAAAAATATGCCTATAAAAAGCAATATAAAACGGTTACCTTTGAAGAAGATCGGAATGTTTTCTTTTCATCATAGAGCAAAAGATACCTGCTGGTTCGTAATTAAATGTAAAGATGGCCGCCTTAAATGTAATTTCGTTTAATTTTTATCTACAAAAACCTTGTTGACGAAAATAGGTGATTGAAATTGTAAAGGTCGGTCAAAGAATTCTTTATATTATTTTTACTAAAAGTCTTTTAACATTTTTTTTTTTTTTAATATCCAAACGTGTTTAATGTCGCAGTTTTAAAAAGTCGAGTCTTTAGGGTGACGGAATCTTGCAGAGTGAATATGGATGTAATATTGTTTTCGTTTCCTATTCACTTAAATATTGAAAGATATTAAATTGCTAATGGTTAATTCGGGAGCGGACCTAAACTATAACAATGCAAATAAGGGGCTTAAGTTATCAATCTTCATTACACTCGTATATTCAAATTTGTAGTTTAAATAAACATAACTGATATTTCGAAAATGTCACATCTTCACATTTTGCGTTCTTTTTAAATTGTCACGCTGCCTGAGTGAGTTGTGAAATGAAATAGAATAGATTCATATGTAGTTCTGTGCAAGCATGACACTCGAAATATTACTGGAAACTAGCTATTAAGCACCTTTCTTTAGTAAAATTGATCACTATTCGCTCAATATTGTTCATTTATTTACTTATATAGATAACGTAAATTAACATTAAACAAAATACTGAATGAATGAATGAATACTGAATGAATACTGAAGGGATTTTCTATTAGTTTTCACCAATATGCTTCATGAAGAATCTTTAGTTAAATATACTACTTATACTAACTCGCTCCCCAGGCTTTAATGATAATAAAATTAACCGATTTCCAATTCGTGACACATAATTAAAGCGCTAAAACTTCGTATAAAGTGTAGGTGTTACAAACAAACTGACAAACACCCACCCTAGGAACTAATATTTGTCAGGCGAACAAATATTTGATCCGTAGGGGATTGGAACGTGCTGTCCCCACTCTTTGCTCGCACCGAAGGGCTACGAGATTAATCGGGACAGTAAATTGAAACTACATTTATATATTTTGCATGGATTACTCCAGTTATTATAACTATGTAAATTTGAAAATAGTTTGTTGGGCGCAAATGTGTATTGAAAAATATAATGATATCCAGGCCGATTGTCGGCTACGGCGGCCGTTCTCTCTTATGGAGATCAGCCAGCTGTGCAGGACATATTATAGTGCACAAGCATTTGCGCCGACACAGGTGTACTCTCTATTCCCTCACTCTCATAGTCCAATGGGACGGTAATCCACGGGTGAATCAACCACCAACTTCAACTCCAGGCTGCTTTATGAAAGTTTCTCAAAACCCACAAGCGATTTCGGGATTCGAACCCGAGACCCCGTGCACAGCAGTCGCGCCTTGCGACCACTAGACCAACGAGGCAGTCAAAAACATAATACTAAGGGCCAGTTCCACCGGTTACGGATAAGTTCCAGATAGTTTCTCTGGTAGATAATTTCATACGAATTCTGTTCCATTTTTTTTAATTTATCTGGTAGATAGTGGCTATTCGTAACCTGTGAAACTAGCCCTAAACATTATAAAAGTAAGGTAGGGTTTGTGGACGTATGCCTAAGATATGTGAATGTTTGATTCTCTTTTACGCAAAGTACTACTGAATGAATTTTGAAGCTTTTCAGTATACTTACTGCTTTATACGTCAGAATAAGTCAAAGGTTACTTTTTATCACGGCGCGTGAAATACATAGTTCTGTCGCGATGCGGGCATTTTCTATACTTTAATACTCAAGAGACAGAAAGATAATAATTAGGAAACAGCTGTAGCGGAATCTATGACCATTAAGATTTTTTTTTAAAATTTATTTTAGACAGTTTTTTATGCTTTTTTTTAGACACATTTTCAAATCATGTCATAGACACAAGAAGCCACGTTTTAAAACCGCTACACATAATTAAGTTCACGACGTTTTTCCGTAATTATTAATAGATACTTTCCGAAATAAACTTAAAACATTTCAAAGCAGAGACAGCTGGGTATGAACTCACTTTTACCTTAGCTGTAAATAAATCAGCCCTCAGCTTTAGCTCCATTACTTTATATATCGCTTGATTACACCGCGCACTTTTTAGTCTTCGTCAGGCAAAGTGCTTCTATTAAAAAGAAAACTTTTCACAAAGCATGATTGACGCTCAAAATTGAAACAAATAAAATGAAATTACCCATTAAACTTGTTTTGTTCGAGGTGACGAGTATTGTTCTAGTAAATTAATGAACTAATTACAACGCTTTTTATGTTAATCAAAGAGCTTTGTAGCGAAGGTTTTTTTTTTGTTCAGAATTTTGCGAAGTCACACTTTTAACGGGGTTGAAGATAAAATATTTTCTTGGCTTGCTTGAGGTCAAGGTAATAATACAGTAACAAAAATCATTAGTCTACTTTTCTAATTTATTTTAATATTTCTTTAATTGAAGACTCTTAAATCTTAATCTATTGTGGTATACATCGTCCATAACCAAAATTAAAAAGAGATTTTTGAGCATTATAATTTTGTGTAATTGTATTTACCTGTAGCACTTACTACGTCGTAGCACGCTACGCCGCTACGAAATCAATGAATAGAGACATAATCAAATCAATTAATTGAAACTAATCTTAGCTACAAGTAATGCGTATGGCATAGGGATGGGGGAAGCCGGACTTGTATGACCTTGGACTTGCTCGACCTTCGACTTGTGTTCAAAGAATAGGCTCTTGAGATCTATTGAGACATCATCCTTTTATTGAAAAGGGCTTATAAAGGCTCAAGGTCACGAGTAAGTAATAAAAACGATATTTCTTTAATCGAAAAAGCAATATTTGTTGTCGATATTTTCCTGGTTAGCAACGTTGGTCTTTATGTGAACGTATTTCAGACGTTGCTATATTATTTTTTGTTTAATTTGAAATTTTAAATACATTACTTAATTTTACTGACATAACTGAGCTCACAAATAAAATTCTTATCATGGTCACACAGTATCATTAATAGATTTGTTGTTTTTATTGCAGAATGCGTTTTATTTTGTGGTTAAGTAGATATAATATGTAAAACAGGGTATTTTCTCCCACACCAGACGCTGGTGAAACGCGACTTCGTTCAAGTGGAGAGTTCCTAGGTATCAATCCCGTGTATAAACTATTTACATATCAAATTCCAGCCGTTTTTACGTGAAAGAATAACAAACATACATCCACACAGTTGTAACTTGCTTTGGGGATCTAGTTATCTGCGCGCTGAAGCTCTGAGTCTTCATCATCATCATCACAGCATCCATTCTTACATCCATTCTTACAAACTTTCACATTTATAAGTATGATTTACTTTTATATACTTACACAGTTATATACTTACTAACTGAGAGTCTAGAAGTAGATAGAAGAATAGACTAGAACATAAAATATAGACTATCCCAATCCATAAGTATTTTTGTGCAAATAGAACGAATTTTCTCGTTTCTATCACATTAATTAATCCGTCCTATTTATCTTCGGTAATCTTCTGATTATTATATAGATATAATACGATGAATACGCAAGTTGTTATGAAAAGGGAACAGAATGGGAGCTACAAAGAGAAATGTTATGAAAGATCCCTGGAGATTAGTTTTTCTATAAGACTTTAGGTACGGGTATACAAATAGTAGGACAGAGTGATGGATATCGCTTGATGAGTTGAGTTTGTCCGTGGAATATTCTAGAGTTCTAGATCGATAGTCAACCAGAGATAGTATTTTGCTTGAATTTAGTTATGTTTTACGAAATGAAGAAGCATAGTCGTGGTAACCTAGTGGTTATAACAACTACCATTTATGTACTAGTGTGCGGGTACTTTCCTAAGTCATATGTATGTACTTTTTAAAAGACAAATTACTATATAAAGGAGTAGGAAAGGTCATGTGAAATTCTTGATTTTAAAGTCTATTATATTTTATGTATCGTATTTTCTATGGGCCCTAGTTGTCTGAAATAAAGGAATAAAAAAATAAAAAGTCTGAATTGCCAAGCCACCTTGAAAAAGCAGTGCTGATCAACGCTTAATCTATTTCTATATAAGTAGATATGGCCTGCAGTAGGACAGTATAGAGGTTGATAATGAATGTAGCAAAGATCTTGTTTGCCTTACAGAATATTTCTATTTTATTAAATTCACTTTGAGTAAACTGAAGTTTGTACAAGATATGAGTTTTGATGTTGTGAAAGAAATCTCTGTGGTTATAACGTTGATTATATTTTTGCATAGAAACAGCGAGTTGTAAGCGCGAGTTTATTCTGAAGCAGCCTTTTCTGGCACCTCATTTCAAACCTTTTCAGTTCACTACATTTGGTTAGTATGTTACGTTTTGTATGTGTTGGTAGGATTGGGTGCAAAGATTACATTTCCTCAACAAGTGGTTACTGAAAACTAGAATTTTAACACAGTTTTACAAGCTACCAAAATGGTAGATTTTTTATGAACTTAAAAATTACAATTTAAAGAAATATATACAAAAATCAGCACTAAATAAAACAAACAAGTTAAATAAAAGCTTTTAAAAAGGACTTTTCTTTATTAATTATAACAAACACATAGATTACACAAAATCTCCAACAATTCCAGGTATCCCTGTGTTAAAAATATCCCCTTTGGTGTTGACCCAGCAAATATTTCTGAGGATGTTCTCTGCAATGGTGTTTGACTAGAAAATTATATAACTTTCATAAAAGAATTCCTAAGCATATACAACCTGGACTCTTTCAGGAATTTTATCTAAAGTATGCAAACTTAGCTGGAGGTGGAATATGACTCTTTTGGGAACTGTAGGTAATGTTCATCGCTTGCAATGAACCTTGAATTAAATATACCACGTATCTACGTACTAGTTCTATATTGTTCGGGGGTAAATCCGGTACAGTTGTAGACTTGCTTTGGGTATCTAGTTATCTGCACGTTGAAGCTCTAAGACGAATGTATGGAATTCTGTGTTTCCATAAAATTCTTAGGGCCGGTTTCACAGGTTACGGATAGCCGCTATCCACCAGATAAATTCAAAAATGGAACAGAGTTTGTATGACATTATCTGCCAGATAAACTATCTGGAATTTATCAGCAACCGGTGAAACTCGCCCTTAGGAGAGTTGTATTGTTGTCGAATTGTTAGAGCCTGTGTCACTACAGGTAGAGTAGTGATTGTGATGAATATTTACGCTTGTGCAGTAGTGTATAGTAAAAATTTGTCTTTTTTGAAGTCCATAGTAGCAAATATGTAATTAGCGAAACTCAACAAGTTCAATGTGCAAGTAGTGAAATGACTAACTTCAGAGACGCAAACTTATTTGGTGCAAGCAATAGAAATGTTGTTATTAAAGATCTTAAAGTAAAGGTTTTAATTATTCAGTAATTTCTCAAGTTTATTAAGCGCCCTTAATAAACGTTTAATAGCTTAGATTATAATAACTGGATGAGATGGCACGAGTTTAATTAAGCGAATAACTAAAAAGGAGATTACGTTTGTGTAGTTAGTTTTCACCTGAAGATAGTAACAGAGTACTGGTATTAATAAAAGCAATAGTACATTTGTTGTAGGTGAAGGAGGGTCGGAGGAGATGCCGGCGGCCACGGCGACTGACCCCAGCGCCGAGCAGAAGGAGCGGCTCATCGCGGCCGTCAAGAAGGAGGTCAAGCAGTTGATGGAAGAGGTAATTAAACTTATAAATTGAGTATTTTAAGAAATTACATCGAATTCTTTCCCTGCGTTCCCTGAACAATTATAAATACAAAGGACACACGCCTTATACACACATACTCATTCTGAGCTACACGTGCCCTCTCAATCTGACTGCTCATTGCTATATGTTTCTTTGTTGTCAATTGAATTTAGCTGACCCAAATTGACGGAAGTATATTGGAGCGGTGTGTAACATAGGGTCTACAAGTCTTACTTGTATACTTGTCTACATCCAGGATAAAAGTTTATCCAAAAACTTTTAGCTGACTTCATAATTAGCAATAATCACGACCTCAGAGTTCATTTATCTGAAAATTGTTACTCCTCTAAAAAATAAGATTTCTATAGTATCTAAAGCTTTATTTAATTTGAACCAAACCCTTTAGTAATTCAAAATTCAGATAATGTTAAATTGTTATGACAATTCTGATAAGGCTGAGTAATAGGAGTACTGCTTTTAAATGGTTGGATTAATTTTGGGCTTCTCTGGATATTTTAAGATATAATTGAACACATTTCTACTCGTAAAAGTTTATTAGCATTACAATATAAATTAGGAGTAATACAGACGTATTATTGTAATAAAGTCTCAGTGTCAGGGTTATATGATTATTTCAACTACTGGACCCAGATATTTTAGGTGTGCAAACGTATAAGCCTCATTTGCTAGCAGGTATTAAAATTTATACAGATACTAACACGAGAATCTACCTTAATCTGTTAAATTTCTTTAATCGATTTTCAACCTTATCACAATACCGGAAGGTTGCTTAATATTCGATTGGTAAAATGTACCTGTTTCGCCAAGTTTCCACCAACTTTTTTCGCTGTGGAAATATGAAGGAACATTCATAGAGCTGTTAGCACGTGTATCGATAACATAGTATTTATTCACAAGCGAAGTACAGCTTTAACTGAGCTTATACTTTATATTATTATTGAATGGAACTTCGCCACTATACAAGTATTTTGCAATAAATTCCTAGTAACGTAGGCGGCGTCGCGTACTACTTATAAACTGACTTATACTGTATTCAAACAGGCTTAAGTCCCAACCGATCTTTTATATTACTTTACCGATAAAGTCAGTTGAAATTACTTTTCAATTTCAAGTCAGGATTTTCTTTCTGAGCTCCAATATCGGTTTTAATTTGTGAGAGATTAATCTGTTCTTATCGCGATTTCGCAATTTATCCTCCTTTTCCCTCTCATTTTAAAAAGATGAGACAGTTTAGTAATGTATGGAAAATGTTTGAAGTTATTTTCTACCATTATTGTCAAGATAGCTTGTGATGTTTATTTATTAAACATTCGTGGTGATATTATATTATGAGACCACGGACTAGCAAGCGCAGCGTAGGACGTCCACCAACAAGATGGACAGACGACCTTATAAAGGTCGCCGGAAGACGCTGGATGCAGGTCGCTTCCAACCGGTTTATGGGGAGATCTAAAGGGGAGGCCTACGTTCAGCAGTGGACGTCCTATGGCTGAGATGATGATGATGAATGGTGATATCAAAAGAAATATTTATTTATTACATTTGCTACCTTGCTAATATTGTAGCTATTGATAAATTAAACTCATTCCTCCAGGCCGTAACACGAAAATTCGTGCATGAAGAGAGTGGCGGTGTGACGGCGCTGTGCGGTGCTGTTGAGGCGTGCCTCGGACAGGGTCTGAGGCGGCGAGCTCTCGGACTCTTCAAGACTAGTTCTACTACTGCTTTGCTGCATAAGATTGCTAAGGTAAGTTATAGTAAGTAAGAAAATATGGTGGATAATTTTGTATCAAAACCTCAAGGTAAATAGTATCGGTTATCAATAATTTGATTCGTTCCTGAATGGTAGCTCTCTTTGAGGAATTTTTAAATTTAGAAGTTCGTTATCATAAATCGCTCCGCTTCGGTGGACAGCCATCCTTACAGTCTACCGTTGGGAAAATGGACTAATGGAACTGAAATATAAGACGAATTTGTTTGGGAAGTATTTTTTATGATGTCGAGTAGCTGTCATCGTAATTTAGCGGCAGACAGAAACGAAATGTAGTCTCCTCTTCGCTATTGTGTATCGGATTTTCGACATTCATCATTTATTTCTAGGCATGGTAACTTTACTCCTAGTGAATAAAAAAATAAGATTTAAAAAGTTCTCTTGACAAACATTAAGTTTTGCTTTAAGATTGTAATTACAAAATCCAAATGTTAATTAGATTCAATATTAAAATAACAATTTACATTCGCTGTATTTCACAATCCTACAGTTTTATTAATGAAAAATTCATACGACACAAAAGCTTAGATTCCCCGCTTAAAACGCGAACCACACAAACGCCACAAAACTAGACACATCGCATTCAGAGCTAGACAAATGGCTTGGATTTACCTGTGCTCTACGAAAAGTACAATTCGCAATTGTTATATGAAGGTAAACAGCATTTCCCGGGCACGGCACGGTTATTTGTTTGTCAAATGACTTTTATATGCGTAGGTACGTTTCGTGCGCTCGGTAATCTGTGGAGTTGACATAACGACGGAATAAATAATGACGCAAAGGATATTCTCCAAAATATAAATGAAAGAGCAGGAATTTCTATTAAAGGTAACAGGTTACAAAGAAATTTATAAGACAAAGATAACTTTCCGCGTAAATAATATACAGGGCTTTTCAGAAATGATTTAGAATCGATAATCTATAAAATTAAAACAAAATATATTCTACCTACATTCAGTTGTTTCTTCAGTTCATTGATAATAATGCAGCTTGAGGGAGTGTCAGATTCATACTGAATAGAATCTTATGTTGTTTCTGGAGATTCAGTGTCCAGGGCTACGGTAACTGTTGCGAACAACCCTCAGCTGCAATAAACCTTGGCCTTATTGGGCCCCTCCGATGTTGCTGTGCTGACTTCTCTTCGAGAGGCACGTGGAACAGAACACGGGCTTGTCGTCCTTAGATCCAAGCGTTTACTATAAATCACATACAAACTTAACATGTAATGAATTAATGCAACTAACTCTTATACATAAAAAAAAATCTGCTCATCATTATCACCCAGTAGTTTAGGTACCCCATACATTGTAGGTACCCAATAGGCTGGCAGCATTGCCACGTTGCATGCTAATGCTTTAAATCGTTGAGCGAAATAAAGTGTCAACCAGGCAATCATTGTTGTTGTTGAAGTTATGTGTGATGCACGTTGTGGCATCTCCGCTAGTCATTTTGTTCTCCATGTGCTGTTCTGTGATCGATGTTTTCTTTTTGACGAGTTCATGAGGAATGTGGCACCAGTCAGAGTTGTCACACATTAGGTCCATAATATCCAACCACAGGATACTGCGAGACGTCTAACTAAGCTTAATAGGATTACGCCTGTGGATTATATGTGGAATTATGTTCGTGTCTAATGAATTTAGCGACGCGTCCAGAGTGCCATGCCGTCGTAACTTGATATGTTTTGAGCAACTTAGCTTACTTAGTTAAGCTTTTACTTAAATGCGTTCTAACCGTGGGCTTGACGAGAGTATAAACACCTTGTATTACGGTCAGTAATATATGAGTAATGTAGTTATTGGTTTTTCGGTCATTACTTTCGCGTATCGTTATTTCTGAGGTTATATTGAAATCACGGATTCAAATAATAAAATTGCAATAAAACGTCCTTGTTTTGTTTTCCAAATATTTTTACCTAAAAGGGGATTCGTCCCGCCTGGGTTAATTTTTATGGTAAATACTGCACCTTATTTATTTATTTATTTCTTTCTATAACCCGTCTATCGAGTATCGGGTATACATAGGTTTGTAAGATACTCTTTGGGTCTTCGTATAAGCAGGCAGAAGTGAGTATATGAGGTAAATTAACCTTCTGTTGCATAGCAACAGATCAGCAACCATTTTAACTTTGCGGGTTTTTGATATTGATCACTGAAGTGGTATTAATATTCTATCATATGTATTCCACAACGTCTACGTAACACAGAGGAATAATTTCTCTAACGATTTTGAAGACTTTAATAAACCAGAAGCGTTCTACTTCACTTGTATTAATAAGAAATTGATTACAGGTATATTTATTAACTTCGAAGTACGTACCTACTTAGTCATGAAATTATTGCGTTACTTACCTATATATTCATCATGACAGCTAGTTGAAAAATTTTATTTTCATGATTTCATATTAATCGGAGAAAATGCGGGTGAAACCGACCGTTCAGAGAAATTCCTAACAAAATATTCATTTAGAAGCCAGGTGAAAACTTGCAGTACATTTGTATGTTATAATGTTAGCCTGGTTAGGTCTGGTTATGTGGGCCGATTTTTCGAAATTAGACATGACATAAAATAACATTAAGTATTTTATGTAGGCAGCAATAAATTACGCTCTGATATAGAAATAGGTTAAGAGAATTATTATTAATTTTACGGAAACGTTTATTGGATCATCATTAAATTAATTTGATACGAATAAACGAGGGAAGTTTGTGTACTTACAAGCTTTGTTTGTTCATGTAATTCTTACACGATATCATCAAATATTCCTAGTTTTAACGACCGTCAACAACTAGGTATTCGATATTTGTGTAGAATTATGTTGTTAATAGCCATCGATTATTGTAGACACAAATAAAAACCATTATAAAATCATTGGGATGATGACTAGGTCAAAAATAAAATACTTTATCATATTCAATTTGTAGAACATCTTAAAATAATTACAGTTTCATTTATCGTTTTGAACCGAATATTGTTTGCATTTTTTATTGATAATATAACCGAAATAAGTATACGGCTTGATGTGAAAAATCTGTGCCTTGAAATCTTAGTAATTTCATACATATTGCATGCAAAGTAACCATTTTTGACAGTTCAATAAAAGTAATGAATTTGACTAGTTGTCATCTACCAGCTTTAAATGTCAATGTGTGAAGTTTTAAAACAATTTTTCGCGCAGACTGTGCGGTAGTCTTTTTATTTTAATAAACTTTTCTAATAATCTTGTTTCTAGTTAATACTGTCTCTTGGGACTGGACTTGTTATATTTGTTTCTGTTGGATGTAGGGGTGGGGGGAAAGGGGAGGGACATGACCGCAGATTGGAGTTCAAGTCTTTTCATTTGCTTAGTCTGTATGTGTTTGTTGGATGAGGATAAAAAAAGAGTTTGTAGCATACTGATATCGCATTAAGTCAGCCTGTGGACGGCTCGAGCAGTTAACGGCTGAGCTACGTACATGGAACGCTCGAGCGGTCGGTCGCTACCAACCGCTTGAGCAGTTGATTTTCTACCATAGTTGAATGCAACATTTTTTGAGGTCGGAGAGCTGTCGATTCCTCTAGCGCAGTCAACGGTTCGAGTAGTCGGCGCTTGCCTCGCGACCGCTCGAGCAGTCGGTGTTTGCCTCGCGATAGTTCGAGCAGTTGACCGATCGAAGAGGTCGTGTGCAGCGAATTAATGACTATAGATCACCGCTCGGTCGCGGCTTTAAGCAGTCGGTCTCAACTGCTTGAAGTAGTAATATTGGTTAGATTCTATCAACTTTTTATTTTGTTATAATTATATGAGTACTTAGCAACTTATGGACATGATTCGACAAAGATGCATATAAATGTTTTACCCAAAAAATACTTTTAATTTTATAATTAGCACATTTAAGTGAAATTTAGACACGTAAAATATTTAAACAGTGGGAGTAAACTCCGCAAACTTCACCACTAAAACTCCCACTACTAATTTCAAACTAATTAAACAGTAAACTAATGCTTAACTAATTTTAAAGTATCTAATTTCATTTAATCTCGAACCTTTGATTTTATCCCCGTTTTTGTTGGTAATGTCAATTTGTACGAGAAAATCGTAATTGGCTAAAACAAATTAGGTTTGGGACGTCCTTGGGCTGGTTTATTTGTTAAAGGAAAATGTTAGAATATTCTTACTTTTCCTCGTCAGATATGCGATATCACCGGATAAGTACGTGTTTTCGGTAGACGTGACAAAAAAATATCTGCTTTTGCAATCAGAGGTATGTTTATTGCAAGAGTTTATTTTCTGTCAGGTCTTTTTTTGTATGTACTGTGACGAGCATACACTTACACTTAACAAAATTCAATTGGAATTTTCTTTTGTTGAGTTGATTTAAAGTTAAAAAAAAAATACTAGCTTACTAGTATTTTGAAAGTCACACTTGTTATATTTGTTTCTGTTGGATGTAGGGGTGGGGGGAAGGGAGGGCCATGAACGCACATTGGAGTTCAAGTCTTTTCATTTTCTACAATGATCGTAAACGCTAGTAGAAACGGAGAACGTATATGGAAAAGACATTTCAAACCACGTTACAACCGTGTGTTTTATCAATTTGAAAAGTCATTCCCATATTTTTTTCGTTTCTACTAGCGTTAACGATTGTGAAAAGACATCTTGGCCAACCCCGTAGGTCTCATCTCAAAGTATAAACCATCATTATTACGAAGGAATCAGTTAAATTCTCTAGATGATAATTTTAAGCTAAAGGCTAAAAAAATGTTCTTGTATTTTGGTAACTTCTTTAAGTTTATTAAAAAAATATTGGAGAACATAAAACATGGCAGGGGTCCAGTATATCTCCAATATCGAAATGACAGTTACACTTGGCATAACACTTATCTACAGACATTGGCTCCATGTAAAATAATTTTCAAAAATAGCATCACCGAATATTATGTTATATAACACGGTCGGGCCGCGAGATGGATATTTAAATAGCTCTCAACTTCATGTAAATTCGTTAAGAGGTTGCCAGCCTTAGCTTTTATTATGTTCCTTTTTCCGCAAGAAAAATATAGAGGCTTGAGAATTCCAATGGAATGTTTTGATGGGACTTTTTGGGTTAGCATTGGTATTTCTCAATAACTATAAATTTTCTTCGTTTTGTTACATAATATACAATCAAAATATTGAACCTTAAAACCGTCATCTTTTTCAGATTCCTAAGGTATGTTTCACCACCTACGAATAAGTTCCAGTTAGTTTAATTGGTTGATAATTTTATACAAATTTTATTCTATTTTTGAATTTATTCGTTAGATAGTGGCTATTTCGGACATTGTTCGGACATTGTCTTAAAAACGTGGGATATTTATATGCCCCATGTCTCAAACTACGTACGCCTCATACGTTTGGCTATAATGAAAATTATTGCCATTTCATTAAATGTTACCAGTTCATTAGTTGGAATTGGAACTCAAGGGCGTAAAGCCTTTTTTTACAACCGCCATTGAATTTGTTTCTCGTCAATAGAACCAAAATAAAGTGTGAAAAAAAGTATTTGTCAAATGGTTATTTTTAAAGTCTAGACCAGTCTAGACAACAAATGGTGTTCTGAATTTATTTAAGTTTCGAATATTAATATTTGAAGTTGCATTCGATTCAAAATTGTATCTAGATAATTTAAGTTAGGAATAGATATGATACAGAAGAAAATGCAATTTTATGAAAATTGTCTTTATCTTATAATCATAATGATAGCTCTTTTACAAACGGGTTCAAAGGATAAAATACTTCTGAAGTCGTGATCTGACGTGGATAGGTCAAAAAGTAGTTACGCATCATTAGTTTTCCATCTGACTGATCGATCATAGTAAGTGCAGTGAACTGTATTTTAATCTGCCAAAACTTGTATCAGAGTTTTTGACATTTGAAAAGACCTTGCTACTTATTTATTGGTTTAAAGTGGTTTAATTATTACTTTGGAGAAAATTTTCTATCACATCTAATGTCACTTAGCTTCTCTTCTGTAACCGACCTTAAAGAGAAATTAACTCTGATATTCCATGACGTTTGGCATTTTAGCTGATTGTACATTAAAACCTTGGCAAAAATCGAAAACTTTTAACAGTATGTTAAATTTAAATATAAAAAAGTAAAATATAAGTAAATTAGTAATATAAACTAAATAAAAAAAATATAATAAAATACATAAATCAAAATGATTATGATGAATAACCTTGTTGCTACCCTATTAAAAAAGAAATGTCCCACTGCTCTATACTGGCCTCTTCTCATGATAATTTTAAGCACAACTACCGTAGGCATATTTGCCACGTTAGTACAAATAACTAGTCCATCATGATAATTAGTTGGAGTGTAGTCACAAACTGTCGTTCGTTTTTCCGGTACAGTTTGTTATCTATAGCTTGTAGGTCATATATGTGCTTGCTAGTACTGCGATCTTTTTAGTTCGAGGATATTTATTTCACACGAGGTTTTTAAATGTAAGAAAATGCTGCATCGATGCCTTATAAAAACGGGTTAAGGGCAGAAGGAGAGAGTAGGATAAGAAAATAATGTAAGTTAACTCGTGCCCTCTGACTGAATTGTTCTGTTCTATTTGCAATATAAAATGTTGAATACTAGTACCTACTCAATAAACGGCGTCACGCACCATGAAGCCTTTAACAACGACAAGGAACCCTAAGATATCTCCGTACTTACTCCACAACAAATATCTATTGTTTCCTCGTAACACAGCAATGCAATGAGAAATGTTTAATAACTGTTTATAACTAGGATATTGGTTCGTAGTACACATATTTTTACGCATAACTTACTTACATTATTAAGTTATGAAACATTATTGATATCTTCGAGACGGGTACTCATCGTTTGTCCTAAGTAGCAACATTATGAACGTTTTGTGGTAATCGCGTTTCTGCTCGCCTCGTCCTATGTAGTTAATATCAAATAGAAACGAGTATATATCTATCTTTAGTAGATCGATTTGAACTTACTAACGTATTACCTACATGTAGTATTGCCTACCTACCTTTTCGTAGGTAGGTATCATTGGGTGATTCTTTGGAACACGGTTTTGACGTGTTTTTGACTGAAGAACATATGAAAATAATCTCCAATTTCAATGCCGATTTTAGGTTTTATGGCAAATTTAAATGTCTATCGAGGCCTTATGTAGCTGATTGGGATTAATTAAAAGAAACAATAATTAAGTTTGCAGAAAACAGTAAAACCTAATTAGTCTGGTGTGTCCCAACGACGATTTTTGTTGAATCATTTAGATTTGTGCGAGCAACGGTCGCTTTACACTAAAACTAATAAGTTCAAATGATCTTTAGATAGTTGTTTTCTAATATTTTAATATTCAAATCCATCATAATAGTATATTTTCATAATTACATTATTTTAAAAATTGTCCCCGAGTAAATTCATAATTAAGCTGGCTCGATTTGTTCAAGCAATATTTAGATGTAAAAAACAGTGCTCAATATAATAAATTCTACTCGTTATTGATCGCGTCGGTCAGTGCCGATCTGTAGCAGGGAGTACTCGTGCGCCGTCGTAGTTTTGCAAATAATTTCGATGGAATGTTGTGATCTGGCGATTGTCAGGTAAGTAGTATAATTCATGTGCCTTAATTTACGTAAGGTGTGTCTTTGCTTTCGTATTGTTACCAAACTAAAGTTTATAATCACATGGTTTATTATCTAGTTATTGCACGTTTAATTCTTTATGTTCCTAAATAAAGGAGCATGATTTGATTATCTTCAAATTCCTAATTTGTCTGGCCCCCATTAGTCTGGTTTCATCTGGCTCTTAAAGCCAGATTAATTTGAAGGGGCCATATAAATTAGGTTTCATTCAAATTCGGGCAAAATTCAAAACAAAATTATGTGGTCTTGCGGTCGGAAGTGCATCTACTATACTAGAGGTCCTAGGTTCACGTCTCAAAGCTCAAAGTCGCTCAACGAGCTATGGAGAGGGCTATGCTCGGTGTTTCTCTTCGTGTTGGAAAAAGTCACCGATATAGCTAATCCGGTGGGATTAGCAAGGTGAAGTACCAATGGGCAGGCCATATTGCTCGCAGAGCAGATGGCCGATGGGGTCGAAAAGTGCTAGAGTGGAGACCACCGACTAGCAAGCGCAGCGTAGGATGTCCACCAACAAGATGGACAGATCTTATAAAGGTCGCCGGAGCACTCTGGATGCAGGTCGCTTCTAACCGGTATATGTGGACATCTAAAGAGGAGGTCTATGTTCAGCAGTAGACGTCCTATGACTAAGATCATGATGATGATGATGATGAACAACAAAAATTAGAAAGAAAGAAATACAGAAAAAAATTACAGGTGAAAATTACAGAAGTACTGAGTTTTGAGCTGCAAAGCAAGCAAAACAAAGTCCAAGCATTTGCGTCCCAGCATTTTGCGCAGTATTTCAGTTCTTCAGAGCCATGCTTTTTACATATTTATCTGAGCTCCATTCTTCTTCTTCTTCAACCTTTAGTTTAAAATTATACATTTGTCAACAATGTGAATTTAGCCATTTTAATCTATCTATCTATCTGTATATATAAAAATGAATTGCTGTTCGTAAGTCTCGCTAAAACTCGAGAACGGCTGAACGGATTTATCTTACTTTGGTCTTGAAATGTTCGTGGAGGTCTAGGGAAGGTTTAAAAGGTGAGAAGAGTAGGGTAGAGTAGGGCAGAGTAGGGTAGAGTAGGCTAGAGTAGGGCAGAGTAGGGCCGTCTAGTCGTCCAACCAGCAGCAGGCCTCGAGGTGACAGCGTCGTGTTCCGCGCGCGCCTCTTAGTGGAGTCCTGCGGCCGGGGTGACGGCCGCAGTGGGTGACGGGGCCCGCCTGACTATCTGGCGGGCCAATACCCGTGGGGGGGTTGCGACGAATGCTTCGGCGATACCCGCCCCTCCGACAGATGGGTAGATGAGGAACACGGGTTGGTTTTTTTTGTCAGTAAGAGTCTGACAGTACCCTTTGCCCTTCCCCTAGGGCCTAGGGTCTCCATGAGGATTTTCCAACCCGATATAAAAAAAAAAAAACAAAAAAAAGGGCAGAGTAGGGCAGAGTAGGGCAGAGTAGGGCAGAGTAGGGCAGAGTAGGGCAGAGTAGGGCAGAGTAGGGCAGAGTAGGGCAGAGTAGGGCAGAGTAGGGCAGAGTAGGGCAGAGTAGGGCAGAGTAGGGCAGAGTAGGGCAGAGTAGGGCAGAGTAGGGCAGAGTAGGGCAGAGTAGGGCAATGTAGGGCAGAGTAGAGCAGAGTAGGGCAGAGTAGGGCAGAGTAGGGCAGAGTAGGGCAGAGTAGGGCAATGTAGGGCAATGTAGGGCAGAGTAGGGCAGAGTAGGGCAGAGTAGGGCAGAGTAAGGCAGAGTAGGGCAGAGTAGGGCAGAGTAGTTGTTTGTTTGTTTAGTTTTGGTTTTATTAATATATTTAATGCTTGAGTTACATAAAGGTATGTAGGTGTAAGGTTGAGTGTTAGCCGGCGTTTGTTACATAAGTATTTAAATTTCTTTATTTAATTACATACAAATTGTGTATGAAAAATATTGTTTAAAGGTTCTTCAAACCAACAGACAGACATGTGTTGCTGGGGAGTTTGTTGCGCCACTTCTTCTTCCCAGCAAAAACACATAGGAAGTGGTGAAGGGTGGGCGTTTTGGGGGCTGTCTTTTGTAATATTTGACGTTCAAAAAGTGCTGTTTTACAGCCAAGTTTGAATAAATGATTTTGAGTTGAGTTTGAGTAGGGCAGAGTAGGGCAGAGTAGGGCAGAGTCGGGCAGAGTAGGGCAGAGTAGGGCAGAGTAGGGCAGAGTAGGGCAGAGTAGGGCAGAGTAGAGCAGAGTAGGGCAGAGTAGGGTAGAGTAGTGTAGTGTAGATTAGGGTAGAAGAACGGGAGCGAAGCCGCGCGGGCAAAAGCTAGTTTACTTAATATTTTTTTATGAGGGTAAATAAGTAGATGTGGGAGTAATGATATCAGTGTTTGTTAATTATTTTACAGTTAAGTCTATTGCAAAAACTAAAGGAGTTATCATTCATTTGTATCCCTCTAATTAATATGGTGCAAAATCTCATTCGTCTGCCATTGCCATCATTAACCTGGCTCACCAATTAATCAGCACTTTCTAAATCCTAATCTACATGATGCAAATCAGTGCCTTCGATATATGTTATTGCATATGATGCATTGGACCAAATTATTATGTTAATTAAGATGTAATGATAAAAAAAAATTGAGCCAGATCAATGAGTCAAAAACCCTCTGTTTCAAAGAATCACCCCATTATATTGTATTTCTATACTAGCTGACCCGACATGTCATGTCCTGTTTTTTTTTCTGTTGTTCTTTCATAAGAACCTCCTGACAATAAGAAACACAACAAAAAAGAGAAAACGGTCCATTTGTTCACGTGTGATGGCGTGACCAAGGGAAATAGGGTTTTCTTTAATATAACAGATATCTATGTATAACTATAGAAATCTGATTTTTCACAAAGCTCTAAGAATAAATTGATACTCAAGTAATCCATTTAGAAATGTGTTTAGAGTTAACGTACTCGCGTTGTCTCGGATCTAACGTCAAAAGTAGATACTATAGCTAGTAAGGAAGTATGAGATCGGATTTTCGTCAGATATTGAATTTCCAATATCTCAAAATTATAGTTGAGACTTATCGATGGATTGTTGCGAACAAAGTTGGTTTATCTTCTGTAGATGTTCGATAAAGTCCGGGAAATTGATCGTCTAAACTTTTCGTCTAAGCTTAGTCGAATGTTTGAGAAAGTTCCGATAAAATGAACGGATAGAATTATAAATTGATCGTAAAACTTCATATAGCGCCGGTAGTTGATGTTGCCTTTAGTATTATCGAAATTGAAAATCGTTCAGAGATAGATTAGCAGTTTCAAACTGTTAAAGGAACAGTCACAGAGCGGTAATATTGTTATCGTTAAAAGCAATATTGTGTTAAACTGGTGATTATGTAGTCAACCACATGTTATTAGTATGAAAAGACGCACATCAAGCTACCTGCAACTGCCAAATTTTCCCAATAAATAAATTATTAACAATATACTTCAGCGATAAAGTTGAAAATGTTTCAATTGCACGGAAATTTACAGATTGCACTATACAAGTAAGTTGGCGTAATTGTTAGTAGTCAAAAAATGACGGTAGTTAGGTTCTGGTTTAAAATATCGGCATTCATAACCCATGATGTTATTGGGTTCTTATTTATATGAAAATAATAAGCCTAAACACGAGGTAGCTGCTAACAACCTTTAAGTAGTTACGTAAATTGTACTTTCCTTAATTCCTAAGCCTTTAGTGGCAGCCATAACAAGTTTTGGTGTAAAGGTTTCTTTAATAAGAACTAAGTCCAAGCACGTGGTTGTTGCTACGTACCCATGTGGAGTTCCCTTGACTCTTTGTAGACTTCATCATCACTTCAGATCTACACCTTCACTGTTCTGTAGTAGATACGCTAGCACATCAATCCACTTCAATCTCCCAAAATTCTTTAATAGATTTTCAACCTTATAACAGTATCGGAAGATTAATATTCGGCTGGTAAAATTTGGCAGATTGAGGTGGGTTGATCTGCTGGCGTCTGTACCTATCATCGATATACACACCAATATTTAGTTTTTACTCAATGTGTTTTAGTTAGAGTATTGCCTTCTATTCTCATGGTATCATCGTTTTAATGATAAAAAAGATAAAATGTCATTTATTGAAAGTAGGCTGAAAATCAGCACTTTTTGAAGGTAAATTTTACAAAAGATAGCCCTCAAGACACCCGCCCTTCATCACTCTCTCTCAGTAGTATACCCTTTCAGATAAAAAAATTATCATCAAAGCACGTCATAAACGGTGAATTTATCTACAAAAACTTATAAAGAAATACATGTACTTACGTGGTCAAATTGAAAACCTTTTGAGGAGCCGGTTAAAAAAATAGGTACTAACAGTCGGGTTTCACTAAATTCCATCAGCAAATGAAACTCTTTGAAAGCGCCTTCGCCAGCTAATCAATACGGTTGAGCACTGAAGTCGATCCACAAACAACGTGGAAGGTAAACAGCTAGAGTAACCGAAGGTATTTGTACAGGTACGTGCCGTGAAATGGGGCTGTGCTGCAAATAAATAAGGGTTTCTGCTCTCTGATAAATGGCTCGCCGTTAAGTGTTCGTTTTTCTTTTGGGAGAATGTTAGTAACGTGTTAGGAATAGTTGTATACTAGCTGTTCCCCGAGGATCCCTGCAGGCTTGGCATGGCACCCGTAGAAACAAGTTTTGTCTACCGGAGTATGGACATAATGACAGAAAAGATTTCTTTTGAATTTTTTTTGAAGAAAATTTTCTTTTCTTCGATCGACATAAGTCTAAAACTGATTATTATGCGAGTTGACAGGTCGCGCCATGCTCGGGCAGAAGACACCTTGACATTGACAGAAAGAGTCTTTGTCTTTTCTTGATAGAATAGATATAGAAAGGCCATGCTACGCCTGTTGGTCAGCCCTACTTATACAAAACTATATTATTATTACAACATATCTTAAAAAATACTATAACTAAATATAACATAACTAATACTAATTAAAAAAATATGACTCTAGACTATGTGTCTAAGGTCAGAGAAAGGTCATAGACTTCTTTTTTCCCGGTGCGTGAAGTATGTAGTTCCTTCAGGCGTAGAGTGGAACCGCGGGCAACAGCTAGCTAGTAAATAAATAAATAACTATATAGGTAGCATCCATAAAGATTATAAGCCTCAAAGGTTTTACACAAATTGTTCCGCAGCACTATGCTTTCAAGCTCTCAGTGTGACTTAGTTGAAGAGCCTCGCGCTAGTGTATAATGATCTGCCGGGATATAAGAATTGAATGGTGAGCTTTACAAGTTGGAAGTTTGAAAAAGGTGGAAAGTTTTAATAGGGGCGGACGAGTTGTATGGGGCTATGTTTCATTGTGTTCACTTTTATTAAGAAATGGACATCAATATGTATGATTGAGGGTTTTTTTTATGTATAACAGACGCGGCCTCGCGATGTTGTGTTTAAGGTTTTTGTTGTAATAATATTGAGACTTAGGTAAGCTAAGTATCTTAACTTTCAACTTCAGACTGAAGCTATGCTTAGTTTGTGGCTCAATGGTAACACAAGCATTGTAAATATAATATTTTTATTTTTGTTTATTTTTTTTAGTTTAGATGTCCATCGCGTACAAACAACTTTACACGTAATTTAGATTACATTTTTTTTATTATTCCAATACCTACATATTATATGTATTTTGAAAGACTTGGAGTAGTTAAAATAAGGTTTCAAAATTGGATGAGGAGTTCTCTATAAGATGTAGAAGCTAAATTAGTTACACAAGCTTGCTTATAGACACGAGAATAATAAAAGAAAGAAAAAAAAATCTTTTAAAAACCATTTATTTCATTTGATGCGCACGAAAGATAAAATCTAGCGTCGAATATAACTTCAAAAGTAATAACTATATTTGTACCTTTGGTGCGGTAACCAAAATTAGCATTAATTAAATGTGGTCTAATTAGCTTTGCTGCCAGGTTCGTGCTTGGCTTTGACGGTGACCGCAGACGCTGAAATATCATAATTTAGATGATAAGTCGGTGTCGCGACGGTAGCTAGGGTCTTTTACGTACTTGATTACATAATGTGGACTTGTAAAGTAACTAAAATAGTTGGTGTGCTATTTTCGGAATGTCTAATTCACCTCTTGACTGCCTCTTTGGACTAGTAGCTGCAAGGCACGACTGGTATGCACGGGGTCTCGGGTTCGATTCCCGGGTCAGGCCGAAATAGCTTTGTTGGTTTTGAAAAACTTTCATAATGCAGCCTGGAGTCTGGAAGTTGATGATTGATTCAGTCGTACATCGGAGAGCACGTTAATGTCGGTCTTACGCCTGATTTCTCTCCGGTCGTCTCGGATTGCCTAGATGCCATCATCATTATTTCACCTCTTAAGAAATTCTCTTACTCAACCAGTCTTAGATATGATCATTAAATGCTGTATTATGATGCTAATGTTATATTTGAGCGAGATTGTTGTTGGTATGTTAATGTACCTTGCTAGCCTCGCCCAATGGTTTCACCCGTATCTCGTGGGAACTACTTAACGCCCGGATAAAATACAGCTTATAGCCTTCCTTGACAAAAGGGCTATCTAACACCGAATTTCTTTTTTATTAGTACCAGTAGTTTCATAGATTAGCGCGTTTACAAACAAACTCTTCAGCTTCATAATCGTCATCATCTCCCGAGCGTTTTTCCAACTATGTTGGGGTCGGCTTCCCGGCTTCCTTATTCAGCTTCCTAATATAAATTGGTATTGATTGTTTTAGTTTGTACACATTTCTTTAGAAGAGATCTGTATCACGGTGGAAATTTTCATATGTTTAATATTGATTTTTCCCCAAATTTATAACTTTTTTGAAACATTAGAAATACTTCTCGGCTTCAGCAAGCTTAGCATGACAACCGTAGAAAAAAGTTTTGTCTAGCGGAAATTTTCCTTTTCTTCGATCGACATAAGTTTACAAATGATTATATGCCAGATGACAGGTCGCGCCATGCTCGGGCAGAAGACATGTTGACATTGACGGAAAGAGCTTTGTCTTTTTTTGATAGAATAGATATAGAACGCCATGCTAAGCCTGCAGATATTAATATGGTTTCGATTATCTTATAAAACTTTCTTCTATACAATTTTTATAAGGGACAGAGATAGACAGAGGTTATCTAGGTTGGCTACAAGACAAACGTGTTAGAAATGGAGACAACAATGTTCCTACACGACCATCATCCTAAGAGCCTCTATCTCGTATGAGCCGGAGTAACAATAGAGGGAATAACTAACTGCTAACAACCGACTATCGGAGCATCGCCACAGAATATCAACTACGTATGCTTATAGGTTTGTGTGAAGTTACAGGCAGAAGTATCACGGACACTACTACGAGGAGGAAGTGTGTAGACAATTGCTAATATAAAGAATGTATATTTTATACTAATTTTCCTTTTTAAGATAATAGATAGGGCAGCGGTAAAGTTGATGAGAAACTTGCCAGTAGATCACTTGTAAAAGTCCTTCCTTTAGTCTTATTCCTTGCTATAAGCTGTACTTCAGGGTACAGATGCCAGCACATCAAGCTACTACAATCTGTCTTTCCTTATTAGATTTTCATCTTTATCGTTGAAAAATACATTTATGGTTCAAAGTTGATTGGGAGAATTTGACAGTTTAGTAGTATCTTGATGTGCTGGCGTCTGTACCTATCTTTCCATTACATAAAAGGGCTTCTAATGACGCGAATATAACAACATAACAATAAAGTATATTTTGTTCAGAGTGTGTTTACTAGAGTTCTTCTGCATAGTGACACAGAGTATCGATTTGTGTAACACTCGGAGTGTTGGTGACGTGCACTATACGCTATGTTAATATGTTACTTTTGTGTACACTGGCTTGGTGCTTAATTAAATTCTGTGTTTATTTTGTTGCTAGAGGGTTGAATGTTATTGAAAGATTTTTAGACCTTTTTAGTAGTCAGTGTTTGAGGAGATTTTTTTGCTTAAAATTTGTGTTAATTAAGGTCGCTTACTGCTTCTTCTTTTAGGATAAATAGAAAAAAGATACAGACGGCAGCGCATCAAGCTACCCGAAACTGTCAAATTATTCCATTCAACATGGAAATTTGTCAGGTATTTTGTAGCTTGATGTGCTGCAGTCTGTACATCGTCTATGGGCGTAGTTCTGTTTATCAATGGTTTAACTTATTCTTTTCTAATTTAGGTATTATTATCTTTTAACACATTAGAACTAAGAGTAGAGAACTAAGTTTCGAGGCAAAGAATATAGTTTGTTGGTTGTAAAAACTTGATAAAATAAAGTCTTTTAAAGTCATAAAAGAGATTTGGAAAGCTCTTCGTATAGATTACGACGTGGTTCGATGTCTCAAGTTCACAGTTTAATGTCTGGCTTCAACAGGTTGTCGCCATATTGTCCATCGTTGGTTTTTGTTCCCATTTGACATTAGGAAATGAGAATTAGAAGGAAAGGACCTACTGCCTGATAAAAATACTCAAATATTTTATGTACGTATTCATTGTATTTCATTTGTTTTTAAATGCATGTTTCATGGTATAATTTCTTAGTTAATTCATACGTTATATTAAACCGAGATATCTACTTCAATGGGATTCATCGTTGCCTTGTAAAATTTCCACGACAATTACTGACTCTATGTCACCATTTTTACTACCGACAATCTCATCTGCCAAGCCTTTTCCCAAGCTGTGTTGGGGTCGGCTTCCAGTCTTAACTGGACGCAGCTGAGTACCAGTATTAAATCTCTAGAATTTGTTTGTTTAAATGCGCTAATCTCAGGAAATACATGACCAATTTCAAAAATCCTATCGTGGAAGGCTATGTGCTTTTTAAGACGATTTAGTAAAACATACAGATACAAACATGTGACAAACTAGAGGTCCATAATGAATATTGTTTATTTTAATTTGTCCCATATACTAGGGGTATATTTATATATACATACATATATTGGTATTGAATGAGTTGATTTACTTGTGTTCAGATAATATAATGAGATTGAAGAAAAACAAATGGTTATCATTGTGTTACTAGGTATGTATTTTCCCCGCCTACGTGCGCACATGTAGGTTAGTTGGTCGCTTAGAACATCGTAAATTTGCTGCTTTGTTCATGTATTTATTACATTTTATTCAAACGTTAATACGACGAAAGAGTATGTATAGCATTATATTTTCCACAAACTTAATTAAATAAATTGTTGAAATTATAGTGCTTACAAATCATTGATATGGCATTATATTTATGGTATGAGATTTGCAGTTCATTTAAATATAGATTTCATGTCTTAGTATAGTTTTTTTTAATTCCTTTCATCATTATCCTCCTGCCCTCATCCTATTTTTTATTTGGGGACGGCGCAGCATGTTTTCTTCTTCCAAACTCTTCTATCTGCCGTCATCTCGTAAGTCTTGTAACATTCTTTCTGGCCATCTCAACTCTCACACAAACCATCTATCGTTTTTTGGTCGTCCCTTCCTACTATAACATGAACCCATTATATGCCCATACATAGTGCTTTTAAATACATTTCAGTTAGGCATAAATTCTGTTCTTAATTTAAACTTGAGTTTTTTCAATAAAGAGCGCCAAGGACGCCTTGACAGCAATATCTACTAATCATAATAACTTGTATAACCTTGACATATGTAGAATTGTGTAGTCGATACAAATCAAGTTACTTATACTTGAACTGTGCTTAAAGCAAGGCAATTTATTTATTCCGCCTTTCAGTCTATTTAACAAGCTAGCGACATGCGCTCGCTCGTAAATGTCAAAGGTAAAATGTATTGCAGAATATGATTTTAATATAAAAGAAAATGTACTCTCAAAAGAATATTTAAAATATGTACTTACATACAATTAAAATAAATATATACAAACTTATAAAATACTTAAAACTAATATGTAAAATGTAGGTAATATAAATAAAAGACCCTATTATACAAAAACATGGCGCGTTGTTAGGCGTCAAAGCACTCCTCCAGATCGCTCCGCATCGTGGTAACTTTATCGCTGAAGCATATGGTTCAAAGTTGATTGAAAAAATTGGCAGATTCATGTAGCTTGATGTGCTGGCGACTGTACCTATTGTAAGTTTTATGGGTAGGTACTAAACCAGCATTTCCAATCATAGGATGGAAATACTGTTGTTCCGTATAGAATTTTTTGTCGTTGATATTGAATTTATCCTAAATTAATAAGGTCTAAGTTGCTGCGCTTGAGCACGCTAATCTCAGTAACCACTAAAACGTATTGAAAGTCTTTCAGTTAGGTAGCCCATTTATTGACTAATAATTTATAATGAAAAATTACAATTAAAAGCGATTCCTTATGATGCGCGAATCCGACTCGCTTTTATCTGATTTTTATATTCATACCCATCCAACAAAGTAATTTATGAACCAAGCTACAATGAAAATACATAACGTAACATAAAAATACCATATTGCGTTAAAACCGTCCATGTGAGAACGGTTGAATAGCGGAAATTTTTCGATATCCCACTGTGAAGTAGAAATATGCAAAATGTTATAGCTGCAGGCTCTCGCCGCAAATATTCGTATTGCCTCTATAAAGTTGCTCGAGGTATCTTCGGTGCAGTTTCAGAAATTTTATTTCGAAGAATATGGGTATTTCAAAGTTTTACAGTTTTCCTAGTTATCGTCACGATATTTACAGGATTTCGATGGAGGTACTAAAAGAAGATGAGCATCATATCGTCATATGATGATGGCTTCCAGGCCGATTGTCGGCTACGGCGGCCGTTCTTTCTAAGGAGGTCAGCCAGCTGCGCAGGTCATATTATAGTGCACAAGCATTCGCGCAGATACAAGTGCACTCTATATTCCCTGACTCTCATATGACGACGATGATGAAGATGATGGGACGGCAATCCGACACGACCGGTGAGAGATCAGGCGCAGTACCGACATTTACGTGGTCTCCGATGCACGGGTGATTCAATCACCAGCTTCCAGTCTCTGGGCTGCTTTTTGATAGTTTCTCAAAAACTCGTTACACAATCGCAAACCGGTGGCATTTTTCGTGATGAACTGACAGTTCATCACGAAAAATGACAATACAGTATTAATAACGGCCTGTTTCACCACCTGCGAATAAGTTCCAGTTAGCTGATTTGGTAAATAACTTCATACAAATTCCGTTCCATTTTTTAATTTATTCGGTAGGTATTGGCTAGTCGAACATCGTGAAACTGGCCTTAAAAGTCTCGCTATTTCAAGTAAACATCACATGTCTGCGAGTCGGTTCGTGGTTCTAGTCTGGCTCCCTAGGAATTTTCCCTAGTGTGTGAGCCATGGATAACTTAGAATATTTCAGCTAAAATTATTCTCCAGGACCTAATTTTGTGTGCTAATTTTAGATTTAATAATGTTTGTGTTGTAATTTATTGGATATTGAAGAGTTTTGATGACTTTAATTAGATGTTTATGTGAGTAGGTTATTTATACGTGAAAAAGTATCTCTATTTGTGAATTTAAACATCTAGAAAGTTTATAACTTAAAAGGTGGGTTAGTAGTACCTAATTATTATGTGACGTCTAAGTTGTGAGGACCAAATTTTATGAAAGAAAGTGTTAGATAAAGCGTCTTCTTTTAATGAGGGGTATACCTACCATGGATGGCTGAGATCTCTCGGGGCTGCGGTTTGTTCTCAAGAGTTACCGCGGCCCTGGCACACAAAGACCTTCAGAAGGAACAAAGGTTGGTCGTGTGGCAACAAGGTTTGACACTCCCTTAAGCTGCACTTACAGCGGGAGGGGCCATTTGACTGCTCCATATAAAAGAAGGGTACACCATGGATAGCCGATGGGGTTTATTTCAAAGAAACGTGACCAGTAACCGATACCGATAATTTAACTTTGTCACACACATTAAAACAAGCCCGTATGTAAACAGGGTCAATGACTCGGCATTTGTTTCATAGTGCACTGACATTTCACGATGAATACTCATTACGAGTCACTCAACGTGACGTCACTGCTGACGTCATTTGTTTATTGCTCGAGGAAGCGATCTGCCGACTAGATGAGGATATCCCGTTTCTCTGTATATTATGAAGATTTAAATTGCCTTTCAATATTGCAGTAGGGTAGAAATTTTACAGAATGGTTCGATTCAAATATTTTATGAAGAACTGGCACCAGCCTTTCGAGTATGAGGGTGCGGGTTCGATTCCAGGTCAGGCAAGCACCAATGTAACTTTTCTAAGTTATATGTACTTTCTAAGATCATTTTGGACACCAATGACTGATTGAAGGGGAAGGAAAACATCTCGAGGAACCCTGGACTATAAAGTCTGAAATCACCAACCCGCATTGAGCAAGCGTGGTGATTAACGCTCAATCCTTCTCCTAGTGAGAGGATGCCTGTGCCCAGCAGTGGGACGATAAAAAGGCTGTGATGTGATGAAGAACTGTAAAATACACTAATTAGTAGCCAAATTAAATTTCGAAAACCACTTAAGGGCTCTTGTCAAAAGCTTTTGATTTTAATTAAGAGATTTCTCGAAAAATATCTAACTTAAAACTAAGTTCTTAATTGACGGTTGAGTGTTATAAGTTCTTTGGTAATTTAAATAAAATATTTTTTCTAGGAATGTGAAAAATCTTATTTCTCTGAAATAATAAGAAAACAACGATATTTTACTTAATAACATTATGACAATCTAGCAGACAAACCTAATAGCTACGTAAAATTAGTTCTATTTCACCAAATGGCTCCAAATCTCTGTTTAATACTAGATCAATGCCAAATTATTACTTTTTCGATCATAATATTATATTGTAATTATGGCCGTTCACACGTGGCCTAGTGGTTAAAGAGCCAGCTTCTCAAATATGAGGGCGTGGGTTCGATTCCAGGTCAGGCAAGTACCAATGCAACTTTTCTAAGTTTGTATGTACTTTCTAAGTATATCTTGGACACCAATGACTGTGTTTCGGATGGCACGTTGAACTGTAGGTCCCTGCTGTCATTGAACATCCTTGGCAGTCGTTACGGGTAGTCAGAAGCCATTAAGTCCGACGCCAGTCTAACCAAGGGGTATTGGGTTGCCTGGGTAACTGGGTTGAGGAGGTCAGATAGGCAGTCGCTCCTTGTAAAACAATGGTACTCAGCTAAATCCGGTTAGATTGGAAGCCGACCCCAACATATGTAGTTGGGAAAAGGCTCAGGAGATGAATGGCCGTTCACACCAATTCTCGGACACGGCGACCATTCTCTCTAAGGAGATCAACCAACTACGTAGGACATGTTATAGTGCACACAAGCATTTGTGTAGACATGCACTTTCTACTGCGTCATTCTCAAAGTCCGATGAGACGGCAATCCGACACGACGGGAGAGAGATCTGGCGCAGGACATTTACGTGCTCTCCGATGCACGGGTGAATCAATCACCAACTTCCAGGCTCCGGGCTGCTTTATAAGTCTTTTAAAACTCACAAAGCAATGTCGGCCCGTCTCGGGAATCGATCTCAAGACTCCGTGCACAGCAATGATGCTAGGCGATACTGTACCAATGAGGCAGGTATTTTGAGCGAGTATATAATGTTTTAAACACAGCACACAGGTCTTACTCGCGGTCGACCGAGGTAGCGTACATGCCTTTATAATTTTTCATTGCAAGTGAGACCTGTGTGTTGTGTTCAAAATGTGTAAACATCGCGAAAGCATAAAATATAAATGGTTAAATATATTAATCTATACTTATAATAAATCTGTAGAGAGGTCAATTCTGTACATTGAATATATTTTCAAAATAACTATCAGGGGGTGATCAGTGATCGATACTGATGCCAAAAATGCAATCAGTAAAATTTTTGTCTGTCTGTCTGTCTGTCTGTCTGTCTGTATGTTATTAATAGGAACAAAAACTACTGGACGGATTTTAATGAAACTTGGTACAATTATTCTTCATACTCTTGGGCAGGTTATAGGATACTTTTCATCACGCTACAATCAATAGGAGCAGAGCAGTGAAGGAAAATGTTGGGAAAACGGGGGAAGTTACACCATTTTTTAAGCTTTCGTCGCGTGTGCAGCCTTAATGGTTAAAGCTACATAGAAATCATGTATGACGGAAATGTTTTACATAAAATTATCTAAAAAAAAATCCACAACAGCATATGTCTATCTTTAATGGTTGACTCACAATAACACGTATAACTCCCGATAGTTTACCAGTTCGGAGCTTTCTGATTATTTGTTGTTGATTTGTTTACTCTTATGTTTATAATATTCTTGCTCATTCCTAATTAACAAAAGATAACATTATAACATATTCTATAAAAGAATCATAGAAATCGGTGTAGAAATACCAAACTTATCTATACTTATAATAAATCTGTAGAGAGGTCAATTCTGTACATTGAATATATTTTCAAAATAACTATCAGGGGGTGATCAGTGATCGATACTGATGCCAAAAATGCAATCAGTAAAATTTTTGTCTGTCTGTCTGTCTGTCTGTCTGTCTGTATGTTATTAATAGGAACAAAAACTGCTGCACGGATTTTAATGAAACTTGGTACAATTATTCTTCATACTCCTGGGCAGGTTATAGGATACTTTTCATCACGCTACAATCAATAGGAGCAGAGCAGTGAAGGAAAATGTTGGGAAAACGGGAGAAGTTACACCATTTTTTAAGCTTTCGTCGCGTGTGCAGCCTTAATCGTTAAAGCTATATAGAAATTATATATGACGGAAATATTCTACATAAAATTATCTAAAAAATATTTCACAACAGCATACGTCTATCTTTAATGGTTGATTCACAATAACACGTATAACTCCCGATTATTTAACAGTTCGGAGCTTTCTGATTATTTGTTATTGATTTGTTTACTCTTATGTTCATAATATTCTCGCTCATCCCTAATTAACAAAATATAACATTATTGGTTAGGTATAATAAGGCGGGAGGTCCGAGCGCGAACTTCTCGACATCCACACTGGCGTAGCCGCGAGGGTCCTCTATAGGTTTTATATCAGAACAACACATAGCCTACTTTTTGTCGCGAAAACCGACATCCACGCGGGCGGAGCCGCGGGCGACCGCTAGTAGAAAATATAATATCGACATTTCCGACTTCGTGCTTTAATATACGTTAATGCGAACGTATGTAGCTCTCTGTATCGAACGATAAGTATCACGGACATTCAGTTATATGGCAATAGTTTTACCAGGTCCACTCTTTGGCCCCAACCTATGCGCCCACTTTGCCTGTAGTTTGTGTATTGGTATTGGTTCTTTGAAAGGAATTTGTACCAACATCTGCCGTCTGAAAGCTGGTACAAATGTTTGGTGCCAGCCTTATAGGGTTGCAGCGCGAGAAGATACAATTTGACCTCTTTTGTTTATTGATTTTCTGTTTGACACACCCACCATGTGTAAGGTTATTTTATGGATGGGTACATCACTACATAGTATAAAATACATAGTATAAAACAAAGTCGCTTTCTCTGTCCCTATGTCCCTTTGTACGCTTAAATCTTTGTAACTACGCAACGAATTTTGATGCGGTTTTTTTTAATAGATAGAGTGATTCAAGAGGAAGGTTTATAGGTATAATTTTAGTATCAGCATTGCACCCGTTGAAGCCGGGGTGCAGATACCTTCACAGTAGTATTTTTTTTGTCTCAACCCGTCCGCAATCAATTTAAACGTATGTTATTACCTACATATATGTATTGTGATCTTGTAATTAAGCACCAATTCAGCGATGTTTCTATAAAAATATCTCTTTAAGATAAACCGATTTACATTAAGGCGTACAACGACCTATATAAAGTAATTTCCTGAAATTTAAAGTTATATAAATTAAACTAGATAAGTCTATAATAAAATTAAAGAATTTTGAACTAAGTCCTACCCTTGTTACTACCCTTGAAGGACAATCGTTTGAACGTAAGTTCGTTGACCTCTATAATATTTTGTAACCTTTAACTCCTTTGTCAATGTAATGTAGCTGTCTGAGACAGTTGCTCTATGTCGCCCTGACAACGATTACAATAATCTGTAATGGTTGTGCTTGAAAAGTTAATGTCAATTTTAATTTTGCTTTGATATCTCCTCAGATAATATCTCTGCTTATTTTTATAATGATGTATAATAAGCAGGAGTCTATATTTCATTTATTTTATCTTCGGTATTTAAAAAAGGTTTGCCGTAATATTTTTTTCGATGAGGCTATAGATTAAAAATGGTTACAAAGTTTAGTCAGGGAATAGCTTTTCGCGTTAAGTACGAAGTACTTCCTACTGCGTAACAGTCGATTCTTTAAGCTTTGTTTTGATTTTTTCGTACATACTTAATGGAATATTCTAAAAAAAACAGATTCACGAAATCTGTTCAGGAGCTCTCGAAATATACGGTTAGCAACACGTTAATCGATTTATTTTTATAGTATGGATGGGTTTCTGGGATTTTTATAGTATGGGGTCCTAGAATTTCACTCGGCACCCGTATAGGCAAATAAACTATAATCATCTTTATTTATATTCTTTAAAAAAAAAACAATTATTTTAGGCTTATGTCTCAAAACCAACGTTCGTAAGGAAATTAAGGGCCTTACTACAAAAAAGTTAGACATGAGTTAGACAGACGTTTGACACGTGTTTAATTTTTTTTTATTGAAATTTTTCGTTAAACACGACGTGTCAAACGTCTGTCTAACTTTTTTTCTAAATCTTTCATTAATTACTAGAACCGGGTATACATAAATCTGTTAAGGTTTTTAGCGCTGACAGCGAATTAAATCACCAAAACAAAAGAAGATGAAAAAAGATTTTATTTAAAGCCTGTTGTACACTGATTGTTTCTCATGTCAATTTTAGATTTTCTCTGTCCCCGAACAATGGAGATGGGATCCCATTGTTCCTGAATTCCGTTATCTCGTTTACGTAAACGGTTTGACACGATACACGCGAAAATCTTATCAATGACTTTGATGTTTTGTTATCGTATCTAAGGCTGACGCCGGTTTTCACATCTCCTTTATTGTGTCCTAGGCTTACATCTAGAATATCAGGTGTCGGAAAACGTTACGTGTTATAAACGTATATTTTACTAGTTTCTGCTAGCGGTTTCACCCACGACCCGTGTGAACTATTCTTTAATAAGTATATAAAATTATTGTAAAATTTAAATTATGTTTTTCTAGTGAAATGCACATAAGATTCAATCTTTAAATAATAAAAAACTAGATTTTTTAAAATATTATTTATATTTGTATCCATTATAAAATTGAGTGACTATTGAATATTTCAAACATCGTTTTTTAAGCAACGTTAAATTGTGATTCATCAATGAGGTCATCAATCTATTTTTCTCATGGAACATGATACAATATGAAACAATTTCATAAGGTTTCTCTAGAACATTTAACGAATTAAGATACAATTTTATTTCAACAAACAATAAAATGAATATAAAACAAAGAAATTTAACGAATGTCTTGCCTACAAGAGAAACACAAACTTTCCACGTCTCACATCACGTACACGTATGAGCATATAAAATCAATATAACCTTTGAATAATAAGCATACTACACATACGTCTAAAGCTGACACAAAAGGCCACGGGAATCAATTTTTAATAAAAAAAAAAACAAAACAAAGCACGCCTCTAAAATAATAGCATTCATAAATACTTTGTTAGAAAAACCATTTTCATTCCAACAGCTGAAACAAAAGCTTTCAGAACGCATATCTGTATATTCAACTAAGTATGTATATATGTACGTCGGTGCAAACGAGCCTCCGGCTTCAGCCACTGGTGGCTGGCGACAAGCTACTCACATAATTGTAATCCCAATTTTGTATATGAAAATGCTGTAGGTACTCTTGAAGGATACTATGACTATGGTCAGATCTACTGTCTTGTATGGTTTACTGAGTGCTGGCCCACAAAAGAGATGAATGAAAGGCAACTGCATGCAGCAGAGATGAGAATGTTAAGAGGAATGTGTGGTGTTACATGAATGGAAAGAATATACATACAATAGGAAGTTTTAAAATAGCACCGATAGCCGAAAAACAACGTGGAAACCGGCTACATGGGTAGAGGAAGGGGACGACCAAAGAAACGATGGATGGATTTTGTGAAAGTTGATATGGCTAGAAAGAATTTGTGAGATAGAAGAATTTGTGTGGAAGAGGACACCATGCTTCGCCGACCACAAATTAAATTGGGATAAAGGAAAAAAGATGATGAACACTTGAATGATATTCAAAACCAGGAGAGGGTATTGCAAATATACTTATATGTATGTACACAACAACGTTCGTACAACGTTCAACGTTATATCTATACTGATTATTACATTCGCTACTTATGACTGCTAGTGACAGCGACCGGCCACTGGCGTTTATAGTTTATGCTGAGCCTGAGTAGTTGTGAACACTCATCCATACGGGATGTGGACAATAAGGGACTAATGAGACCGAGGCTTTTAACTGGATGAGCCATAGCCGTCGTATATGATGTTGTTACTGTGACCGGTTGCACTTCTAGTTGACAAAATATTTTCGTTTACTTACTGCTCGTGTTATATACATATGTGTTGTACGAGTAATTTGACTAGCAGGTAATTCGTTAGTTCTTTGTGCATGTAACGTATATGGTCGGAAACGATTTCGATGGAATTCTGTAATGGACAACATTACAGTAGTTCATTCTTAAAACTACCATATATACCTATATTTTTATAGATTTCGACTGCGTTAGATCCAATTTTACTTTTGAAATTCTGTTTAAAGGTAAGGACGCCAGCACATCAAGCTACTCAAAACTGTCAAGTTTTCCCAATCAACTTTGAACCATATGTGCTTCAGCGATAAAGTTGAAAATCTATTAAATAAATTTGACAGACTGTAGTAACCTCATGTGCTGTCTATACAACTAGAACTTTTAACTCAGTTTCCACTAAGTAACCGATGTAAGAAAGTTTCTTTTTAAACTGAATTTTCTTTAGCATTTTCCTTCTACTCGTACATGAGTATCGTATAAATTCGTGATGCGATTACGTTGTAGCAAGTGAAACAGGTAAAAGTTAATAACACAGTTAAACCTGTAACAGCTAGTTAAAATGAGGATTACTCGGTGTATTAGTTAATGAGTTAAGTTTAATTGGTTAATGTTTTAATTTAAACTTCTGAAGCAGGATTTGTAAGTTTATATTAGTACATATAATATCTATGTTTAATACAGTCTGCGTATTAAATAAAAGTGGAATGTAGCGACTTTGGCCAAAATCATTCCTTTTTGTAAGGCGACGTATCATACTTTTTTGATCTTTATACCATATTCACCCGCTTTCTGAGGGAAGTACTTTCCATACCCGGATAAAAAGTAGCCTATATGTTATTCTGATGTATAAGCTATATTGTGGTAAAGTTTCATTCAAATCCATTCAGTAGTTTTTACGTGAAAGAGTAACAAACATCCATACATCCATACTTACAAACTTTCGTAGGATTATACAGCTGAAGAATTATATGTAGTTGAATGAGCTAATTTATTTATTTACTAAGGTTTATCAACAGCTTCTGAGTGTAGTAGAGCTTATGTATATTATTAATTGTGTCTAAGACTTCATTTGCCCGAGATTTTCAACACATGCCTCAAAGTGTAGTTGCCAACGAGGATACTATATGTATTTGCGACGTTTGAGGTGTTCCACAGCGGTGGAGCCAGCACAGAGCGCCGGGCTAAGAAGATGAAAAACAATCTCTTTATTTTCTGATACTGAATAAATATAAGTTGAATATCGATGAATAATTATTATTCTCGCTAAAAATAATAGTAACGTTATCGATGGAAGTTCACTCCAAAAGAACGCTTTGCACTTTTTAATTTACTATAAAATTGGTTGTTTGTTTCTTTATGAGACCGTCCAAAATGATTTCATTATTAAACAGTCCATATATCGAGAAATACTATACCTAGGTTAAGTTTTATCCAGGCGCGCAAACTAGTTCTCACAGGACGAGGGTGAAACCGCTGGCAGAAGCTAGTAAACATAAATTAGACAAATTTATTTACGTCAAGCAAAAACTACTACTCATTTTTATTCATAGAAAATATTCTTCAACCTTTTATTTTTGTAGGAGTTGCGTCAAAATAAAGATAAAAAACTCATGCAAAAATAATTTAATCTCGCTGCAGGTGGAGTTTCGTAGCGGAAAACCTCGAGAAGTGGTTCTACCATCCAACTGATTTAAAGCTATATAGTACGTCTCTGACTTGTGTTGGTACCGCCAAAGTATATTTGTCCGTAAGTCGTTTCCGTGACAAAGCAATTAACGGGTTTACCAAGCCATCGGATGTAAGTAGCAATGTGAATGAAAGAAATAATGCTTGGTTTCAGGAAATTAGGTCGTATTTCTTTATTTGTTGTTAGCGCCGTTTTTGTAAAATGTATTTTAAAAAGCTTATATTAGCTTCACTTGTATGTAAGAAATTCTTGGAATCTTAATTTGAGTTTCCCAGGCTTCGATTAGGATGAAACGCTCTGAGTTCTGATGACAATACATTGCTAGCTAGAAACGTCATTGGCAAATCCAAAATGACGGCCTCCCCAAGATGGCGGACGGCGTAATTTTTAGTCTGTGTGTTTTGTATATTTTTTTCTATGCAGTAAGTTTGAATTTTATCATAGAATTTTTGTATTTTCTTTATGGAAAATTCACAACACTAGATAATAGTCCCTTGCTGCTGGTCTTTGTTATTTTCTATGTAATGCCACGATGCACTTAGCGCAGCTGGTAAATGTCTGACTAAAGCTATAATATTTTCAATTTTCCTTTTCATTTTATTCGGTACTCAATCAAACAGATAAATCTTTTGGGACTTAATTTTAAGCAGTATAGTCATGTTCATTAATTTATGAAGTCTGTACCTTGAGCCTATCAAGCTATCCGAAACTTTCAAAATTTCCAAATCAACTGTGATTCATTCATTATGCTTCATGCGATAAAGTCGAAAGTGCCGATGTATACGTGTGTAACACATTTATCTATTATAACAATGTTTTTGCAAAATAAAATTACTTGTTTTGTAACTAGGGTACATAAATCACTTTAATATGCCAACATTTTTTGTTTTTGAAAGCTCGCTAAAGTCTGCTAAGTATGTTGGCACGTGTTACGGAATGTAACATACTGTCTGTTTAACGCGTGTCTGCTCGTATCTTGAGTAAAATAATATTTTTATGTTAATCTTTAAAAAAATAAAACAATAATAGTGGAGACACATTACACACAGACGCCAGCAAATTAAGCTACCCGAAACTGTACAATGCCCCCAATCAACTTTGAACCAAATGCTTCAGCGATAACATTGAAAATCTGTTTGGGAATTATTACAGATTGTAATAGCTTGGTGTCTGAACATGCATTTCTTTTCACATTTTAATATTTAATGGGATTTGCCTCATCCTTTTGATACATAAGGGTACCCGAGGACCAATTCGTTCGTTCTGAATTTTGTGTCCGAGTGTACCTACTCCACGACTACTGTTCAAGAATGAGCGGGGGACGAATTCGTTTTCATATGAAAATGAAGCTTTTTAATTAAACATCAAATGTAAGTGGAAATTCATGAAGTTCTCGTGTTTTGATGATTTGTTTTATTCTAAAAAGTCTGTCTGTATGTAAATTTTGAATAAATTGATTATGTCGCTTTAATTATTTATGAGTTTTAAAATAAATAACACATACCTAACAGAATTGTTGTTATTTATTAACTTTCTTTGAAAAGCATCTAGAATATCTACAAAGTGTAAGGGACAACCCTCCAGACAGACTGATAGGGCGCATTCAGCTCCTTATTTTGAATCATATTCCACTGGAATTTATCTCAGGATTCTTTTTTTAATCACTTATTCAGTTATTTTTTATTTCTTTAAATGCAAAATTAAATTCTTTGTACGCAGCACTTCATTTTTTTTTAAAACAGCAACGGATGTTGAAATAATCGTAACTTCAATTTTTGTGAGATTTTAAAACAAATAAGTTTTATTGGATTTCCATAACGTTACTGAATCATTTCCATGAACCAGTCTTCTTAGTATGGTATACTCAACTCACCCAATCAGTCTGCTGAGGGATGTCCCTTACTCCCTGTATAGGTATTTAATATCGTTTTATAGTCATTAATATTGATGATTCCGTCAAATTTATGTAGAAAGTAAAACTACAAAACATTTTTAGAAATCTAACATTTATTATATGAAGATCACGTACAACACATAAATTTACCTCTTGGCATAATATATTACCTACAGAAAATGAAATAGGTAGGTACTGCTTCTATACATTAGCTAGTATATGAGAGTAATGTACCTACATAAATCATAGGAACAAATGATATATTACACAAATTAAATTTCTTCGCGTTACGGAGATAATTTTACCTTACATTACGACCGACGATTAATATTATACATGGAACATACAGCTACAAGCGTTTTACTTGTGGAGATAGATGTCAGAATGATCATTTGGCAAGCGAAAATATAAAGGTACCTATTAATAGGAAATTTAATATCTTATAAAACCTCAAACGGCGCAAATATGTAAACTAATCGGCAATTACATATTTGTACCGTTTGGGGTTGAAACACTGGGAACATGGGGCCCAAGTGCCCACAGCCTGTTTAAGGACATAAGTTTTCAGCAATCTGTGAAACTGGCCGTAAATCTGTAAATTTGTAAATACATAATGTATAATAAACTATAACCAGGAACTAGGCGAAATTTAAAGAATCTTAATTAAAATAGATTAAATATTTGTTGGAATTCTGAGCACCTCCTTTGTCAAAAGTTCATTAATCAAGTTGGTAGGATTAAGTAAATAAACTCCTTGTAACTAATAAAACAGCAAGAAATTACTTCCACTAAGAACATAGTTCAATTTTCTTCTTCCTCAAAAGAATAAGTAGGTACAGGATTACTTTAGCAAAAAAATATATCGAACAATTTCCCTCCAACGTTATTTATTTGGTAGGTATCGTGCGGCTTCAACCGGTCGGGTCCAGCGTTGTGGATCGCTTTGAAAGCCGGTCCTGTAATGCGAAACTTCGATTTTCACTTACGTTAACATTATTCGATATTGTCCATACATTTTATACGCTTACTCTGCCTTGTGGTGGCTATTTGATGTTCTGTGAGTGACGTGGGGTCGGTTAACGTGTGAATTAGGTTAAAGAGTTTTACAGCGTGCGTTTTTTATTTTTATTACACGCACGAGCGTGTTTTTTTCGATTATTGCTTATAAATATAAAATCGAAAAAAATACCAACGCCAATTCACGATGTCCAAATAGCCACTTCTACCGATTTCAAAAATGGAACAGAATTTGCATGAAATTATCTATCAAAATAAACTAACTGGAACTTTTCGTAGGTAGTGAAACGGACCCTTAGGAACAGAGTATGTAAAGTTATATCTTAGTTTCGAAAAATAATAATATAAGACCTTGGGTTTGAATCAATAAGAAGGTTCTTATCTAAACACCATTTTGCAAAGCCTTTGGCCGGCCCGTGACGCCGCGGGCTCTCAATTTGAACGCTTAAACAAACATGGCCGCCTCTATCCGAGAATGCTTTTAGAACCTTTTTAAAACTCAAGATAACTTTATTCAGAATATTTTTTGTATAATATCAAAGAAAATAATATTGTAGACGAGGGCAAAATATATTTTCGTAATACAATTTTGAAGGGATATCCATCCATTAGTTTTTGTAAATGTTGATGTATGTTTAGGACGTTTTGCAGTTTTTTTTCTACTGATATGAGTTTTATTGATTTTTAGTTTCTTTCAGATGGTATAAAAATAACCTCACATACTTTTTCTACATTTAGAAATAAAAAAATAAGAGTATATGTACAGTTCAAGCCAATAAAATGCTGCATTCTAGAGTTAGCCATTTGACGCATCACGCATGCGGTAGTGTTTTGTTAATGCATTTTGTGACTATTGTGAAGTCAATATTAGCCACGTACGAAAACAAATGCGCAAGAGAATAAAGTTAACTTAAAAAATGCAAAGCTAGTAAGTACGAACTTTAAGGAAACTTGCTGGGGAGTTTGTTCCACCATTTCTTCTTTCCATCGATAACACATAGGAAGTGGTGAAGGGCGGACGTTTTTGGGGGCTGTTTGTTGTAAAATTGATGACTGCTGATTTAAAGCCAACTTTGATAAATAACTTTTTTATATTGTGCAGGTTTTATTAGCACAAAAAAATAAAGTACCATTTCCTGAACTGAAATTAAAAGAAATCTTTGATTCTTTTTGATATATTGAATTGTACAAATAAATACAAACAGTACAAGTTGAATCCAAAAAATGTAAAATAAATTTTAAAACAATTTTAAATCGTACCCATTTGGTTTCGATGTTAATTAAGCATTAGAAAAAGCGAATGAATAATGTTTTAAAATAATATAAAGCTAGTTTCTGGTATAGTATTGATTGAACTGTTACGTAAAAGTTTAACATTGCCCTAAGCCGCAATGTGGATTGTATTAAATGTATTAATATTCAAATTGTGTATGTTTGTCTAATACGCGTAGTTATCTAATGTTTGATAAGCGTGTTTGTACTATCTACAACATGACGCAGGTCAAACAAATATGTTGAAAGAGTGCGAATCGATTAAAGGCACCTATTGTATCGAATACAACCGCTTTTATTGTGATTATACAGACGCCAGCACATCAAGTTACAATCTGTAAAATTTCCTTAATAGATTTTCAACTTTATTGCTGAAGCATACGGTTCAAAGTCGGTTGCGAAAATTTGACGCTTTTGTGGTAGCTTGATGTGCTGGACCACTACGCAGCACTTTCCTTTGTGATCATTCGTTTACCAAAAGGGTCTTTTCAGTTCGTTGATAAATTATTGGCAGAACTTTTTTGTCGGCCATTATTTCGCTCTATTGGGAATAACTATTAATTAAGCTGCCTTTCCGGGGCGCACGTTTAAGGCCACTAAGGACCGAGTTTCTTGTAGACTAAGCCTTTAGAGTGCTTCTTTTAAGTTTTAAGACTCTTTTGATCTTTAAATAAAAGGTCTTGCAATGATTTATTACGGCTTGAGGTAGTTTAATTGAATACGTTTCAGAGGTAAAATAAATTTTTGGGAAAGTTTTTTCTTAATATATTTCAGGCAGGCGTAGGGAAAATAAATACACAGGATGCATTAGTGTTTTTTCTAGACCACAGGACTATATACTCCCGGATTTTTAAAAGGCGAACGTGGGGCTGAAGTCTTTACGCTGAAGCCATTTTGAAACCACTTTGATGAAAATAATGATGACACAAAATTTGTGTTTATTTTTATTGTGGATAGCTTAAAGATATCATCATTTAGCTAGGCTTTTTCCAACCTTGTTGGGGTTTCTAGTTTTACCGGAGCCAATGCCAGTTACCTGGGCAACCCGATACCCCTTTGTAAGTCTAGTTGTAAGACTCTGCTTCTAAGTGCCCGTAACAACTGACAAAGTTGTGTGGCTTACGAAACACGGAAGAACATTCATCTAAGGACCAGCCGCACCGACTGTTGCATAGCCATATATGTAATTTTATGATTAAGATAACTTAAAGATTCCAAGTTTAAATTTTAAAAATATCTGCATTACCTAGATAATAACACTTCGTGTTTACTGTACCACAAAATACCTAGTTTCATCTTACACAAAATAACCAAAGGTCTCATTAGCTATGCGAAGGACATTTAATCCTGTGTATCTTAACCAAGAAATTCGTAGAAGGGAAGGATACCGACATAAATTCAACGGAAAATTAACACGGCATAATAAGTATATTACAAGATTAAATTATCTTTGAACGGTGCGAAAATTTATATTCAATATCGTATTAATTTCCGAGTGTACTGTAATTTCATTCGAAAAGATGAAACCGGATTAATTACTCTGCTGTACGAATATTAATTGAGTATTTAGAGGTATTTCGAGACGCTCTGTTTTATATTGTTTTCTTGAAGCTAATTTTCATATTCAATCTGTTTATGCAAAAATTGTTTGTGAACAGGATTTTCGAGGAAAAGTATAAGATATTTTAGTATAATTTTACGTGGTTCTAACAACATTTGTCTGTCATAAATTCGTAATCCTAACATTATACTTTATCCCTTTGGATTGATTAAATTAGATTTTTGCTGTATCTGATGGCATCCAGGCCGATTGTCGGCTACGGCGGCCGTTCTCTTTAATGAAGATCAGCCAGCTGCGCAGGACATATTATAGTGCACAAGCATTCGCGCAGACGCAGGTGCACTCTTTATTCCCTCACTCTCATAATCCGATGGGACGGCAATCCGACACGACCGGAGAGAGATCAGGCGCAGGACTGACATTTACGTGCTCTCCGATGCACGGGTGAATCAATCACCAACTGCCAGACTCCGGGTTGATTATATGAAAGTTTCTCAAAACCCACAAAGAGATTTCGGCCCTGGGATTCGAACCTGCAGTCAAAGTTTTCGTTTGCTGTATCTAAGCATGTGATGTACGAATTTTATACCTACTTATATATAGATGAGATAAGCTTATAAACTGATTTTATAAGCTTATCTCATAAGTAGGTAACGCTTACGAAAAGCGGGTAGCTTTCTTTTAAATCCCTGCTTTATTTTCTTGAATATAAACCTGATGTAAGTCGGATAATAAATCAAATTATTGTATGTTACAAGTGGCATGAGTGCTAGTTAGCATCCTCTCGGTACAGTTCGAGCTAAACGAGTTTGCATATATATAAAAAGATCTACATATTTTGCGAGGATGGAGGACACTTTCAATTTGTGTTGGGATTGAATTATGTTAGCATCGTATATGGATATTAAGAATGGGAGGTAATCTTTGCAATGATAGTATATAATGGGTTATCCATTTTATTTACATATTTATTTATTAATAGTTAATGTACACAATTTATGGGATAAAAAGCAAAAGAGAATATCAATTGTCAATCAGGTAAAAAGGTACAAAGAATCAGGCAGCACATCAACCTACCTCAATCTGTATTTTTTTTTTATTATAGACTTTCAACCTTACCGCAATACCGGAAGGTTAATTAATAATCGATTGTAAAATTTTTGACAGATTCTGGTAGCCAGCAACTACAGTCTGTCTTCTTAATAGATTTTCAACTTTAGCGCTGAAGCATATGGTTCAAAGTTGATTGTGAAATTTTGACAGTTTCGCGTAGCTTGTGTACCTTACACCTGCCTTAAATCTATCAATACTTAATTTTAAACCAAGGCAAGCACGAGTACATCAAGAAAACCAGTTTATTCATTAATCTCATTGGCGAAGAACTTTAAAACTTTAAAGAACTTTCAGTATCTCAAGTACGACCAAAGTTTATTAATCCGTCTGACCTTTGCTCCAACAGACAAGTATGTTGACTCTGTAATCCCACAAAGAGGAGATTCCTTGCATCCATCACGTGGAGATGTATTTCTAACGTTAACATCCAGACGAGTTCACTTTATCTCCAGGGATTTACCTGGCCAGCCATAAAGAGGATTTCGTCTTTGTTCTGCGTCCATTTGTCAAGGGACCAGTCTGCAGTCTGTATCGCAGTATGCAGCTTACTACACCCTATTTTAAACCCTAAAATTAGTCTCGTAAGACTTATTTTAAAATAACTTATTTTTTTATTTTAAACAAATATTTATTTTCATGAAATGGTTTTATGAACTTAAATGGTCAGTTAGAATGAGTAGGGATGAAGCTAGATAGATGATAGTCGTTTTTACAAAAAGGGTTAAAAACATACTGATGCCTACTTAGGAGATTTCTTTCATTGTCATCATCTCCCGAGCCTTTTCCCAACTATATTGGGGTCGGCTTCCAGTCTAACCGGATTTAGCTGAGTACCAGTGTTTTACAAGGAGCGACTGCCTATCTGACCTCCTCAACCCAGTTACCCAGGCAACCCAATACCCCTTGTTTAGACTGGCGTCAGACTTACTGGCTTCTGACTACCCGTAACGACTGCCAAGGATGTTCATTGATAGCCGGGACCTACAGTTTAACGTGCCATCCGAAACACAGTCATTGGTGTCCAAGATATACTTAGAAAGTACATACAAACTTAGAAAAGTTGCATTGGTACTTGCGGGAATCGAACCCACGCCCTCACATTTGAGAGGCTGGCTTTTTAACCACTAGGCCACCACGACTTTTTTGAGATTTCTTTTCATTGTAATGTGTGATAAATATTTGTACGTATTGTTATTTTGCTCCAATTTAGTACTATTCTTCGTAACAATAAAAAATAGGCTTATTCGGCTCAAAACATTTTCTGACTAGAGACTAAGTGTCCAAAACGTCCAAGGGACGGAAGGCATAGAGGAGCGCTAGTAAAAATAATTATATAAAAATATAAATAATAAGACCCTTAAATTCTACCTTATGTCGTCCGTTTCGCGAAAGAGTGAACAATCCAATAAATATTAATATAGTAAATTAAGTAAGAGAAAATCTTCGAAAATATTAAAAATTAAAACTATATTTTATACCAATTTTATATCCGAGCTCTATACCAGATATAATAGCCAATCTACTCAGAATTGGACGCTCTGCAGTTCACTGATTTAACGTGAGGCTGGAACATACGTCAATTAACAAGCTCTTAATTAAACCGTAGCTGTGAAACCTGTCCGGGAAATAAATATTAATGTCCTACAGTAGCACGTCATTAAATTAACGTTAAACAAAAGAGTACATCGTGTCTTTTACATTAAAACTGTTTCAATACTATTGACATTATATGCATTGGTAATTTAAAAGAACTTTGTATTGAATCATTTGGCGTGTTGAATCGAACAATCGAGAGGAATCGATACTTCTGTGAAGAGTACTTGAGTTTGACTATTGAGTAACAAATATAATTTAAAATATTGGCAAATAACACTACTCACAAAACTGGAAGGGCCTTCAAATTACGCGCGCAAAAATCCTGAAAATATTGAGGTCTTTAATGTTCTTCGATTGAGATTATTCGAAATTACTATTGAATAAAATAGTCTTATTCCACTTATGCGAAAAACTACTCTATAAGCATTGAAAATCGAGAACAACACCTATCATTATCAACACACGCATAATAAAAATCGAAACAGCACCATTACCAAATAAAGAAAAAAGTACTTTCCAGTTACGCCACTAATAGACAAGTTCATACAATAGTCTATAGAGAGAAAACTTCCCCCACTATTTCTCATTTGTCCGCCTTTTTACGAACTACAAAAGAACTGCCGACTGTAGTGGGGATTTGGTTGGTACTCGTTCTGACACAAAGCGGCGAGCCCTCTGGAAAATGGCGTATGTACCTGCGATAAATTACACAGAATTCTGTTCTGTTTCTTTGTGAAGGGCAAGGTCAATTGTTGTGGGGCTGAGACTGAAGTTATTGATGTTTTTATTGTGTCTATGTTGCGACATTACCTTGAGGTTGAGACTACAGTAGGGAGCGATTTGCGATGCGACTGGAAGAGCGAAGCGAGAAAATCATGGTATGGCTACATTACAAGCGAAATTTTGCGTATATTTGGCGATGACATGGCTACAGTACACATCCATCATGGTTTACTAAACGCATAATGTAGCCACACGCATATTTAGCAGCACTATTGAAATAGTCGTGCAAGTGAGAAATTTTCTAATAAATTCGCTTCAATTTCGCTCATATATATTGATGTAGCCGATGCCGCGATTTCAGTAACGTTGTTCCTATCGCATAAAGAAATCAAAGATCGCTAGCAATATTTGATGTTCGGTGTAGCTATATACGTGAGCATTCATTTATTTGTTTTAATCACATATGTGTCGCAGGTCGCGTCGCGGCCTAATGTAGCCTCAGCCTTAAGGGTAACGTAGACATTTTATCTAGACGAGGACTTGTCAATATGTCTTACTAGTGGGGAGAGCATATCAGGGGACTGGTAATGACGAAATTTCACTGTTGTAGTCGCTCCTTATACAACACGGGTACTCAGCTAAATCCGGTTAGACTGGAAGCTGACCCCAACATACATAGTTGGGAAAAGGCTCGGGAGATGATGATGACATTATATTAATCACTCTTAAAATATCAAAATACAGTAACCATGAATGGAACTTATATCCAACTTCGGTAAATATAGTACAGAAATTTTCTACGTAAAATCCAAATAACACTTTTCCCGATCCAATAATCGATAACGTCTTTCTACGGACGTCGTCTATAGCGATTTAATGCTGGTATGATCCCTTTATCTTAAGCCCCGCATCGGAAGGATTCAACGGAGTGCAGGAAACCATTTGGAAAGTTGAACATTTTGTTCAATTTAATAAAATGGGCAGCCAGCCGCGTCATGATTAGTAGGTACTTTGCTGGTTCAAAATAGATTGCACATCAAGCTACCCGCAACTGTCAAATGTTCCCAATCAACTTTCAAGCATATGCTTCAGCGATAAAGTTGAATATTTGTTAAGGCAATTTTACAGATTGGAGTACCTTGATGTGCTGGCGTCTGCACAAGACTAAGTTAAAACGGTTTTGAATGTATTCATCGTTTGGAAAAAAAAAAGAAAAAAAAAAACAAACGAGGCCCAAGAAAAGTTATAATTGCAAACTTGTCAACAGTAGCGAGTTAGTCGAGTTTAAAGTAAAAAAAGTTATATAATTGTATGATTCTTTCTGTCCTTCACGCGTTCAATAATATTATAATATTTTTTTAAAAAAGAAACGCTTTTTTTGCTATCTCGCTCGGCATGTCGGCACCGTATCGCGAACACTTCGAGAAGTTTGTAAGGAAAATGTGATAAATAAGCGAGCCTTTCTCTTGCGTTCTGCCGGAATCACAGTTTAGTAAATAGCATTTGTTGTTGAATTGCTTTACATATTTTAAGGATTGAATTGATTATTGCGGCCTTATTTATCTTCGGCATCTCTATGGTAATCTGGCTGAGAGTTTGTTAGATTGCAGCCTGACCATGGATTTTTAAATTATGAACAATTTATTAAAATATATTTAGGATACTCTCTTATTAAAAATATATGTAATCTGAATTTGTTTGAAGTAAAACTTTGATTAATTTGTCTTTAGTGCAAAAGGCGATCCAATTTATATTCACCTGTGACCCCAATTAGATATCACGATGAACAATAATGGACTGCAATCCTTTTATTAACATAGAAATTTGTTTGCAGCACTGCCCTGAAGCGGCACTGGTGTCAGCGAGGGTGCTAGCTGCGGAAGGCGCCCCGGCCACACGCTCAGCGTCAGGTGTGGAGCGTCGCCCCTCAGCGCCCAGGCCTCCTCTCTGCAAGCGAGGATCTGGTTCACTGCTATCGGGCTCGCCACCTACATCCAGGTATTTATATATTTTGTATATTAATACCAATTATTTATTACATAATATACATTTTACTATACAAAATGTTACGAGTCATAAGAGTTATGCTATAGTTACGTTATGTGACATCACACTGTCATTAATAGCATCGCCAGAAACGAGGGACATTAATCAGTGGAAGCTTATGAGCTGTACCTACGCGCATATGTCTCGTAGATTCGTAGCGCAACTTTAACTAATGAGACTACGCTGTAGCATTTCGTAGCTCTGTAACATACAGGTACAGATTTAGCAAAAGGCAACTAAATTCGGAGCAAGTACGCGCATGTCTTCTGTAACCCGCTGATATTTAACAGTCACTTATAGATGACAAGCCAAAAAGCGCCCAGCACGGTCACGACTACATGCCAGACTGTAAAAGTTAAAAATGAATAGTCAGTTTCGATGAATATAATTCCGAAGTCACTACTATATTGTAGGTATTTATGGATGAATTTTTAGCTTGGCGCTAAGGACACGTCTTTTTTTTGACGTGGCGGTCAAAAGGTTAAAATTGGTTTCGGCTCGCACCATGTTCAGAGACGACAAAAAAATTGACACTAACAGCCACTAAACGACTTCAGTGTGTGTTTAATGGCATCCATACCGATTGCCGGCCACGGTAGCCATTCTCTCTAAGGAGATCAAGCAGCTACGCGGGACATATTATAGTGCACAAGTATTTGCACAGACAAATGTGCACTCTCTATTCCCTCACTCTTATAGTCCGATGGGACGGCAATCCGAAATGACTAGAGAGAGATCAGGCGCATGACCGTCATTTACGTGCTCTCCGGTGCACGGTTGTGTTGATCATCAACTTTCAAACTGCGGGCTGCTTTATGAAAGTCTCTTAAAACCCACAAAGCGATTTCGGCCCGACCGGGGTATTGAACTCGAAACCTCACAGCAGTTGCGCTATGCGATTACTAGACCAAAGAGGCAGTCAAGGTGTGTGTTTCCTCACACTAGCTCGTATGTATAATACCTGTATTACCAGAACGAGTTGCAAGCGCGAACTACCAACTCGGCCAGTTTTACGGTCTAGATTGAAAAGTTTGTTTTCTAACATTTTAAACACGCTGTTGCTAACTACAGTTCTCTCAACACTTCGTTTAGATTGCTTCACGCTGGGCTGTGAAAGGAAAATGGCGTGGTAGTTAGTTTAATTATGAACTTTCCGGACTAAGTCAAACACATGTGTGGTATTGTAACGCTCTAACATAGTAAAGACTTTTTAATGCGATCTTTTACGTAACATGTTGTGATAAATCGCTTGCAAGACGTGTGTTTTGGATTAGGTATTTATACGAAGAAGTTGTTCTACAAGAGATAAACATTGATTAAGAGATTAGTGATTAGGACATGGATGGGTAATATTTTAATTATGAAAATCTCAATTTCTTTGCCTAACCTAATGTGTCAAAAAACATAATTTATTCAAAATAAGTTTTTATTTTTTTATTTTAACTTCTTTATTAAATAATACATACATTTTTTAAAAGTTGGTGTCTGCAATAAAAAAAAAGTATATAAATCAAGTTGGGTAATAACTAATATAGGTAGGTAAAATTTGTCATCTTCAACAGAAAACATTTTGAAACCTTCGCAATTTTCCTTCTTCATACCTACATAAAGTTAAGAAAACTTAAAGCTTACTTCTCTTATATGCCGTTCCCTTTAAATTAGTACGATCAACAGTTAAAACTTTGCGTATTCTGTGGTACATACGTATACATAATCGCATTCGTGTATAGACAACAATCTGTCCAATTTCCGTACTAGATTTTGAACCTTATCGCTGAAGCATAAAGTTCAAAATTCATTGGGAAAATTTGACAATTTCGGGTAGCCTGATGTGCTGGCGTCTGTACAATGAGATGAAGTTTTATAGACCCTGCTGAGTTTTGCACTCGTTACGTATTTACCAAATTACTTTGTAATGGCAATGAGTTCGCTTTGCGAATGTGAGAGTTTTTATGTGAGCGGTTTTGGAATAATTGTGTTACATTGTCGAGTTTATATTTTGTATTTTCTGGCTGAACTCATTAGTCTATAAAATTTCATCTCGTACACATGCCAGTACATAAAGTACTATAATCTGTCATTACCTTAATAGATTTTCGACTTTGTCGCTGAAGCATATGGTTGAAAATTGGACAGTTTCGCGTAGCTCATTGTGCTGGCGTCTGTACCTACTTATGTGCACTTTTTGTTTCCCACACCCGTAGTCCGATTGTACAAAAATCCCTCACGACCGGAATAATATATAACCAAATTCAAAACAATCACTGCAGCTTTTAGATAACAAAAAGTCTGATTGATAGCTGTTTACAAAACAAACAACAATTCCATGTTTAATATTATAATATGTTTACATCGATTCGTGCGCCGCAGATCGGGGGGTATTACGGAGAATTAAATTGCCGGAGAGGCTGAGCCTAGCCGCTCGGAAAAATCTGATACAATTATATTTCCTGGCGTATAAGGCTGCCAGATGATCGTAATTTTATGGGGGACGAGGGTTTTTATGTGATATTGAAGTACCTATAGTGAATAATGATTTAAATTGTTTATAATATTGTATATCTAGTACTGATATGTACCTACTTACAAAATTCATCATCTAATTACTTTTCCCAAGCCGTGTTGGGGTCCAGTCCTAGCAAGATGCAGCTGAGTACCAGTGTTTTACATGGAGCCCACTGGCTTCTGGCTTCTGACGACTCGTAAGGACTGCCAAAGATGTTCAAATGACAGCTGGGACCCACCTATTTAAAGTGCCTTCCAGTTAAAAAATGTACCTTACAAAATTAATAATAATAATATATGAGGATCATGTTGTGAGGAAGGTCTTGAAAATGAATGTAACGACCAAAGAAACGATGGATGGATTGCGTGAAAGTTGATATCAACTTTTAATTATTTTAGCCATATGGCTAGAAAGAATGTAACTTGTGAGATAACGGCAGATAGAAGAGCGCGGAAGACAAAAACATGCTGCGCCGACCCCAAATAATTTTATTTGCATTTATTTGGTTTTTATGAACATATGATTGTATTTAGTCACCGAGCAGATTTTGTTAGAAAGTTACAGTTTAAATAGATTTTAAAAATAAATTTTACGTTGGCAGCCCTACGTTACCGTGCTATCCAACAACGCAACGCTTTATAAATGGCATTAATTTAAATGAAGGATTGTCCTCCATTTATTCATTCGATGGCAATATTTTGTAACTAGGACTCCAGCCCGCAAACTAATGGTTTAGATTTGCTTCTTTGTTATTATTCATCAAATATTTTGAAGAGCGAAGTTTTCATAGACAATTTTGGACTTCGATATTATAAAGCAAAAAAGGCTTCGCACAGGTGGACATTTCTTTTTTAAGCTCGTGACAGTCTGTCTCTATTGCAATCGTTAACGTACGGCAGTTTTTTCTACGCCTTACTCCACAATTTTACTACCACGAAAAATCCTATCTATTTTCCGGGATAAAATATAACCTATACGGATTCGGAAGAATCGGTCCAGTAGTTTTTGAGCCTATTCAATACAAACACACAAAAATAAAAAGGTTTCCTTTTTATAATATTAGTATAGATAGGCTATCTACACTGAAGGAATTTTTCAAATTGGTTCACTGGTTCTGTTTAAAGAACTACTATATCTCATTAAGACAAAGTTTGCTTCCAAGATTAGCCAGTTCTAAGATTCCTAGTTGTTCCCAAGAATAGCTCATTTAATCAAACAGACAAACTAACAAGCATACCTACAAATTCGTCGGATGAGGAAAGCTACATGTTATTTACTTAATAGTGTGATATCACATTACACTATGTCGAATATGCCAATATGTAATAGGTTACGTGGGAGTAATCAAACCAATGTAATCATAACCGTAGCTTTGAGATTAAACGATCAATCTGGCTTACTAATCAATTAGTAACTTGATTAAACTAGTAAGATTAACTCTCGAGTTTGTTTGTGATGTAACTTACTATCGAATCAAATTAAAATAACCATCTAAGTAATAAAATCTGTCGAACCATTTACAAATATTGATAGAAAATCTATACTCTAATATTATAAAGCAGAAGAGTTTGTTTGTTTGTTTGGTAGGATTTGAACGTACAAATCACAGGAACAGGAACTACTGGTCCGATTTGAAAAATTCTTTCAGTTTTAGATAGCCCATCCGGGTATCATACTTTTATCCGGGCGGAAGGTACTTTTTTATACAATTTCACTAGCTTTCGCCAGCGGTATCACCCGCGTCCTACGGTACGGGAATTACTTCGCACTCCCGGATAAAATGTAGCCTATAACCTGTCCTCTAGTTCCTGAGAATAACACGTTCAAGCAAACAAACTCTCGAGCTTTATAACATAAGTATAGATCGCCTGACTAATGTGCTGCCTCCGCGGTACGCTTGTTCCTAAATAGCGTTCCTTTACTACGTCCGGGACTTAATGTGAGAGCATTAGCCACAGTACTGTGGGTATCTGGTGAGCTTATTTATTTGATGTTGTTACATCTGTTGATTAGAAGAAATTGTGGCTGTAACCGTCATGATGTTTGTGTAGGACTGTAGGTCTGGGTGAAGTGTTTTTGTAGGACATTAAGTCTTGGTACTTAATGAAAGATAAATGTTATGTTGGGTGGGTGAGTTATGGTCCGGTCTGGTTATAGTTTGTAATATAAACTTGTAATTAATTTTTATCTTGGGTTTATAGTTATAGGACTTTTCTTATTGATGTCAGTACAGACACATACACGTATTCCCTCATATTTTAATTTCCATCCAAAAAAATAGTACAATTTCAAATGCACGTCATTAAAGCTGCTTTGAAACTATATACAATATGTATTTTTAGCTAAAAATTACCTATTGCGAAAATTATGCTACTTTCGCTACACATTGAGTGTCTGATACTTCTAGTTGTTCCTTGGCACGCATGCTGCATAAAAGATACACAAAATGTGTAACTATAAACTTATTACTTATTATAAAAAATGTCTGTAGTATGTTATGGAACTTGCGTCAATACAGATTGACGCTACATCATCGGTAAAAAGGAGCGGCCATATTAAAATCGGTAATTCCGACTCCATTTTCTTTGTAAAGCAATTCGATATTATAAAACAATTGATATATCTATATCTATAAGTTATGATCTGTCAGTGAACTCATCGTATCGCTAAAGTAGTATATTTTAACTACCGACGTTCGTAAGTTCTTTCGTAGATATTGATTTTATTTTTATCCTTGAACTATACGAAAATGTAATAACAAACCTCTGTGAACGTGCTTGCAAATATAACTGGCAACGAGCCGGTGGTTGGCAGGCTTAACCGCAGTTAATCAGTTTACCGCCGCGGCTACTACTGATCTGTCAATTTGTGGAACTCGCCGGCACCGGTTATGGCCGACAGAGTCCAGGAATTAGACATCATAACGAATTTAAAATTTGAATTCCGATGTTGTTCGTTCTAGAATAAATTAAACCCACTACAAATTTTCTAAAAGAGAACGCAATCGTCATTACCTACATTATATTTTTTCAATTATTAGGATAGACGCCAGCAGGTCTACCACCATTTACCAATCGATTTAATCGGTATTGTGATAAGGTTGAATATCTGTTAAAGAGATTTCACAGATTCAGGTAGGTTGATGTGCTGGCGTATGTATATACAAACTCGGGTTGGATATTCTTATAAGGTTAGAATTTAGCGATAAAATTACAAATGATGCCACACAAATGAAAAAAAACGTTGTTCCTATAAGTTCAATATATGTATATAAAGTTCCTAATTGATTTATTGTAGAAAACATAATCCATTTTTTTTTCTGAATTAATATAGCCTAGGCTTTACCTAGTTGGAAAATTTTCCACCGCTCTAAAACTAAATGAAAGGAAAACATACCTTCTTTAAAGGCTACCTAACACCTCAACTTACACGTGGACGTGCACTGAAAGACGTTAAAAGGGGACAGGATCGCTATACATCTAAACACAAAAGATGAGTCATGGCTAAACAAAAGAAGTCACATACACTATGTAGCTCGTCTCTCTGACCGTGAATAGATTCTAGCTTCTACCAATTTATGCATGAAACCCTCAGAGACTGAACGTGACCATTTTAAAGTTGATGAAATCGGACTGTGAGTCGAAAAACATGGCCGATTTTTGTAGAAGTTTGTTAGATGTATACCTATCTGAAATGCTATGTTATATAGTGAACTATCTTCAATAGATGGTGACGGCTTTATGCCTGCCTAATTTGTAGGTAGTGCTTTTGATACGAATACCTACATATATAGTTTCTTAACGCTTTCGAGATCATTATAATATTATCAATATAAAAAAAATACCAAACGCCTCTTTGTTTACAGTAGTATTAAATATATAGCAATGCCTTTAAAGGTGTAAATGCAAATAATAATTTAGGCTCTTATAAATAAGGTTTTTTTTGGTTAACCTTTTTTATAAAAACTTTGAAAACGTAGGTAACACGGTAGGTAGGTTCTTCGGGAAAGTTGTTTGTAATCATGAGTACAGTCACGTGTTTAAATATCGGTCACTAATTACCAGTCACCTTATATATACACACTAATGTGTGTTACGCCAAATTTCCTAGTCTTCTGAAATCAGATTAAGAAGGTAAATGACCTCTGCTAGCATTTCTTTGCTAAGGAGCTAATTACTGAGAACCATTCGCAGGTACTAATTATATTATGGAACTTAAGTATTTATTTGTCGTCAGATAAATCGCTACTAATATAATATACGAGCACCTATACCCATACTGTAAAAATACATTGTAGAATTAATTGTATTATGAGTTTTATAAATAAAATCCTCTTTTTCTAAGAAGTTTTCGTTCTGAATAAATAAGAAAAAAGTGGTCTCATAGTTATCACCACTTATTAAAATCCTGAAGCTTAGGTATAAGATATTACATATATGAATTAAGGCACATAATGCCCTGCTAGGCCGCAGCAATAAAAAAAACATTTTAAATATACTAAATGTATTTTTATGAAGGTTGCTTTTCCTTTTGAAATACGGAACGCTAAAAGACGTACCTTCTCTTTGGCTCTCGGAAAAAAACTGCATATTATTTCACGACAGTGATTTATAACTTGGAAAGAAAAAGTTGTAAGTTCTTCATCCCTAGGTAATCCGCTTCTTCCACCGTAATTTACTTTGAAGGACTTCGCCAAGAGGAGATACTTCGCTCCTCATGTAAGCCGTTCGCGAGATATTAGATTTAGAAGTAATCCGCTAAACACTTCCTTCATGAAATTCTTTTATACATGTATGAATATTACGTACATTACTGTAGTTTTTGCCAGACGTTTTACCCAGTCGGCTAAAAGTGTACCTAGATTCCTAATAAGATTATGGATTCATCATCAAAAATTCTTTTCCTCTCGATTGTTCGCATAATACATTATGATTAATCGTTCCGATTAATTCCTTTTATTAGTGAAATCAGTTGGGACTCGACAGATTTTCGGTACCTATTATGAATTTATTATGGCTTCGTATTACATTCTGAAGCCTTATTCAATGTCCTTGTAGACTTACAATATTAATTATTCGATATGATGTGCGCATTGCGCGGGTATTATCGAGCTTCTTTGTCATTTCATCTATTTTATTTGGGAAAGTGGTACGTATCCTTTTATTTCGAAAAGCTATTGATGTTTTGTTTGGAATCGCGTTAAGCTTAAAATTTATCAAATTAAATTCGTTTACTATTTTTTTTAAGAGAAGCAGCTAAGCAAGAAAGTAGTAGAGGAAAAGCTGGCTACGATTTAAAGGGACATTTTCGAGTCCTATGTAGCTCGATAAACTTAATACTGTAGGTCCTTCCAATATTTAAAGGGCTGCGGCTTATAGAAAGTGACCCATAAAAAACCCATGAGACTTTTTAACTCCTGCCAGGACGGGGATTTTTCACCTACAGTTATAGCGGCCCTGGCACACAATGGACTCCATGAAGGAACAAAAGTGGGTTTTAATTAAAAACTATTTGCCAGACAGTCCGGCTTCAAGAAAGTTACAAAAATAAACATTATTATATTAATTTTAAATAACCGTGTCAAAAATCAAGCAGATTCGTTATTTTAACTACGTGAAATTTCGGTACAGATCAGGCGTCTAAATCGATCGATTACTGTATCGAGTTATAATTGGCAACCCTTACACGAATTAACTGAGTTAAGGGAGCCGACCTTTACCTTGGCAAACTTAATTATCACAACAAGGTAACTAACACATCTATTTGTAAACGAGATGAACTGAATCGACCTTCTAACATTGAGTTAGCCAGATTTTTTTTTCGTAGTCAACTACGAGATTATTTCCACTGGATAATTAGCTCAGGTAATAAGTTCAGAGTTCTCACTAGGATTCAATAGTTTATTTTGTGATTCTATCCGTTCTTTTATACATTGACGAGTATACCATTATACAAATTGTGTACTAAGAAATTATTGTTTAAAGGTTCTTCAAACCCGCAGGTAGACATATATATGTTGCTGAGGAGTTTGTTGAGTCACTTCTTCTTCACAGCAAAAACATATTATAGGAAGCAGTGAAGGGTGGGCGCTTTAGCGGCTGTCTTTTCTAATTTGTGACGTTCAAATCGTGCTGTTTCGCAGCCAAATTTGAATAAAAATGATTTTGAGTTTTTTTTTTATGTGAAGTCATCAAATGACCCCCTCCCGCCAAGGGTGCAGCTGGAGCGAGTATCAGGCTCTTACTGACTGAAACCCATTATGTTCCTTCTGGAGGTCTCTGTGTGCCAGGGCCACGGTAACTCTTTCAAACAACCCGCAGCTTCAGCAGACCTTGGAGTTTTTGAGTTTCAGTTTGTTCCTTATGCCTTCATTCAGGTCACAAAAGGATCCGCTTGTATAAGAAAGCTCCTTTATAGACATTAATTTGACAGTGTCTGTAGTAAGCCACAATGTTTAAACTCATCAGCCGAAACGAATCAATGACCTCTTCAAAACGAAACCACTTAAAGAGTATGATCATTGAAGTAAGGGGGCGTTAAATTGAATTTATCGTTTTCATATTATTTCCTTTTAAGGTTTTTTAACTTCCAAACACTCTTCCACCAATTTATCATGCGAAATATTCGGATACGTGCCCTGAATTTGTTTCTAGGCATAACTTTGTTGACCCTTCTTATCGTTGGACGATAGGGTTGCCAATGTTGCGGATGTTTTTACATCTGCCTATATATAGAACGTTATATTGAAGTGATCTGTAACTGTGTGTGGTTTTGAGAGCTTTATCTTAGCGTGAAAAACCACACATTTACATTTAAACATTGAAGATTAAAGTTTTATTCGCGCTCATTTTGTTTTAGGATAGATTCATTTATATTTTCAATGGCAACCGAATATTTTATCTGAAGAATTTTAAATTACTTACTTCTTTATCTATTTTTTTTGCTTATGAGGAATTTTGCTGTCAGTAAGATTCTTTTAATAATCACTTTGCGTACTAAAATAATTGATTTTCAGCCGTGATTTCTAGTTTTTTTTTTATATATAAATATTCGATCACCCTTCCAGTAAAGTAATTTGTACAACAATCTGTCAAATTTTATTAATACATTTTCAACTTTATCTTTAGCATATGGTTCAAAGTTGATTGTGAAAATTTTACAGTTTTTGGGTAGTTTGATATGCTGGCGTCTATACTTATGTGGATAAATCTCATACGAAGTAAATGCAAATGGGAGACTCTTATATCCGTGTAAGCTGGATGAAATACCAATCTAGGCTGCGGCAATATATTTGTTGTAATATGTTTGTATTCGACGTACCGCTTAACGCTCTGAGTTATGAAAACAGGTTTTTTCCAAATGGAAAAGCTTATTTACGATATCGAAAGGGTTTTGTCGTATTTTGTTTTTTATTTATCTATAAATCTGCGTATTTGTTTTATGGTAACATACAATAAGGATTGATCGAATACGTGGTGGATGGATTGTAATGTAAAAACAGTAATATGGAAAAAATAATGTCACCAAAGAGCCCCACCATTAAGTAAACACCATTAGCGCTTGGATATGTATGGGACTTTCATTGTTTGGGTGTGATTAACCTAACCATAAATTTATTTTAAACATAGAATATGTAGGTACAACCAGCCAGTAAAGCGGTTCAAAACATCCCGTTTTTTTTTGTTTTGCATATTAAAAATTGTCAGTAGGATAACAAAAAATAAAATTAGATCCTTCTTGGTCCGAATAAGCACCTGGGTAACCTTCTACAGGGCAAAATTTATTTGAAATGTTATAAAAACGTTGTGCCTACCTTCATAACGTCCGTACTTTACGAGATTGTTTCTGGTTTATGACGTCATTTTGTGGATAGATGTATATCATTACTCTGTTGTAATTTTCATTCCTATCGCGTGGTGATAAAGTAGCTTTTTCAATGTCGTAAAAGTTAGGTTTTCCTAGACCGCTCGAAGATCTTTATGGACGGTTTATATGGCATCGTAACTACGAGATAATAATTGACATTTTTATTGGAATTTTTAGCACTATCGTTTGATTAGAAATTGTATTTGTGAGAATGTCAAACAATCCGTTTATATCATCATCTCCCGAGCCTTTTTCCGACTATGTTGGGGTCAGCTTCCAGTTTAACCGGATTCAGCTGAGTACCAGTGTTTTACAAGGAGCGACTGTCTATCAGACCTCCTCAACCCAGTTACCCAGGCAACCCAATACCCCTTGGTTAGACTGGCGTCAGACTAAGTGGCTTCTGACTAACCCGTAACGACTGCCAAGGATGTTTTAATAACAGCCGGGACCTACTGTTTAACGTGCCATCCGAAACACAGTCTTTGGTGCCCAAGATATACTTAGAAAGTACATACAAACTTCGAAAAGTTGCATTGGTACTTGCCTGACCTGGAATCGAACCCACGCCCTCATTCTTGAGAGGTTGGCTCTTTTAACCACTAGGCCACCACGACTTCCAAACAATCCGTTTACAAATCAAGAGATAAAACTAAAGGACGTCCTATATTTTTTCGTTTGAATTTTTTATACAAAAGTCACCTTGCCTAGTTACATAGCACCTTCAATTGTTTACTTATTCTCTTTCCAAAAGCACTTTATATGCGGCAGGGGTGCTCACTCAATCAATGCTGATGCCTTGTACTCTGAAAATAGTTTAAAAAAGAATCTTCGCTACCCCTGGTTGGGAATTGCTGATAAATGTGGGATTGGTTTGCCCTCTATTCGACGTTTTGTGGGCGTTGGTGATACATTGCCATTATATTACTTGAGTTTACTGAAGAATAAAGTCGCTATCAATTCTCTCGTGTACGGTCAAGATCAAGGGCGAAGCTGCAACATGTTAGAAAATAATGTAGCAGTTCATTCAAATACCTTTTGTGATTAATACTTACATACCTAGTAGACACATTCTTTTATTATACTGGTTTCATCTTAGATACAATAAAAAAATTGCGATTAATGTAATAGTTTGTAACGTTTTTGTCCCAAAGTCCATAAAAGAACATAAATGCCCCACTTTCTGTATTTTTCTACATTATTCATATCTACAAAGTACAAAGTATTAAAGATGACGGCATCCCTTATCAAAACAAAGAGAATATTAATATAATAGTTTAGAACAATATTTCGTAACATAACAGTACTTACACACTAGTGGGTTTTTTATTAAAAGCTTTTATTTAACTTGCCGTGAATGTATATTACGGTGGATTCTTTGAACTCAATTTTGAAGTAGATATCTTCAACCGATTGAGCTGAAATTTTGTATACACGTTCAGTTTGGATGACAATGCAAGATATGTTATATGACGTTATTCTAAATCCAATATGGCGGACCTTCCAAGATGGCGGAGTAGTTATTTTTAATGAATTTCAACAATATGGGTATCAAATGAAAGGGCTTATTGAGAGTGACTTTAAAAATAATCTGACGTTATTCTAAATCCAAAATGGCGGACCATAAAAGCTTTTTTAAAAAAGTTTTTTCTTTTAATTTATGTGTACATAAGCTCCATACATTCCGAGCGGCAGGAAAATCTGTCGCTCAGTTTTTAACTTCATCTTTCGCACGGGTAGTTGTCAATTGTTTTCTGTGACGCGTATACGCGCAGCAACGTGTACTGAATACTTTTTACAACTGATAGTTTGTACTGAACAAACCTATCTCCTGAGATACAGGCTATGCCTAGTTCAAGGGATAGGGTATAACGTTTGTGGCATATTAAACACCTTAATATACCCTGAATTATGTGTAACTATACCATACTACTCGTATCCGTATCCTTGAGGTGAGAAAGAATTTTTTGACGCCCTTATGAACCTAGCGATAACGCGCGAGAAAACCGTGTGAAAATTCCGCCAGTGTGAAAGCGCTCTAAGGCTCGGGACGGGTACTAAAAGTTTCCATTATTCACTCACATTTCTTAGATTTTTTCGACATAAAAGAAATATATAAAGCACCTTTTGAACGTACATTTACGATTAGGAAAATGTGACAAGATTTATATTGGTTACCCATGTTCGTTTACCTGAAGTGTTATTTATTATTCAGGCTCATTCTGGAAGGGTTATGTGTTTTTATTTAATCCAATTAATTGACAGGATTCTAAATCGTAATTGCATGTTTGTATTTAGAATTTGCTAGCGTGGGAGTTGAAAATAGCATTGGGGGTTGTTGTCTCGATTTGTGGCATAGATTCAACACTCAAAGCCAGATTGTATTTTTGAGAAAATTTTAAGTTCGAAGAAAACAGGAGAATTTGATGATGGTTCGTACAATGTACGTACTTTAAAATATGAAATCTTAGATACCCTTTCTTTGTTCATAGACACCTTTGGATCCGCATAGCATTATTCGAGCGTCAACTGGCAAAGATCATTGAGCATCTAGTCAACAACGCGAACCGCTACTACGAGCGCGACGCGTTGGTAGCAGACCCAGACTACGGGAGCATTCTAAGTTCCCTGCTGGTCGGTCCTTGTGCCCTGGAGTACTCCAAGGCTAAGCCACCAGCCTGCTTCTGGACTGATCCCCCTGCTGACGAACTTGTAAGTAGATCATGTGATAATGTTTTATTATATCAGTAGTTGATTTCATTTTCTCTTAAATATATGATAAACCACGATCATAGTAAATGAGTAGATAAATCTCCTTAATGGTAACGATTCTTTCAAGTTTTATTGTGTGTTTGATCCCAATGACGCCTTTAATATTTATACCTTTACACTCTTAAATATAGGTACAAAGGCACAGAATGTCTGCGGGCACCACAACCCCACCTTCCGTTCGAAGACCAATCCTCAACTTCAAGAGAAGTTTGAACGCTTCATCCGATGATGGAGGCACTAGTAATACAGGTAAGCTTTAAAACTTCAAAGTATTTTAAAGTTTGTTTCCCATTATGTAGTGTTAATATTCAGCGCAGTTTTCGCGGAAAAGCACGTCGCAACAGTTTTAATCTTATTTCCTTGTAAGAAGGTATAAAGTGAAACTTTTTCTTTAGGTACCGGCAAGGCAGTGGGATCGAGTGCCAAAGACTACGTTGAAAGTTTACACCAGAACTCCACAGCCACACTTTTGTACGGAAAAAATAATGTTAGAGTCCAGCCGGTGAGAATAAAACCTTTTACTATACATTTATTTGATCTCGTTCATTGTGTATTGAGTTTTATTGAATTTAGGCAACGCACCAATCCTTTCTGGTCCTTTGGGAAAAGACCAATCGTAGGACCAAGCGCTTAGATTGGATTTCGGGTGGTTTATTTAATTTGTGTAAATATTGGCCTCCGTTATTTCATTGTATTTCAGTCGTGGGGTATTATTACAAAATTAAGTTCCATGATAATTGATAAACTTAGTAGTACTTTGCAAATATTTCTAAAGATATTTGAAAACTTATAATGCCTGGTCTTTTAAGCCCGTTATTAGTCATCCCTTTAATTCGGTATTATTTTCCACCAGAGATAAATGTCCCAAACTTTAAATTAATTCAGTCAGATCTAATTGAAATTGAAATATTGATAAAATTTTCTGAAAGCTTCAAGTAGCACTTGAAATTATTATTTTAGTAGACGGCTGGGAATAATTTTTAGTTAAAGAATAGGGTAGTTGACAACTAGTCAAATTCATTACTTTTATTGAACTGTCAAAAACGGTTACTCTCTATGCAATTTGTATGAAAGTCAGAATTATGACGTCACATTTTTTTCACATCAAGCCATATACTTATATTCCTTAAATAATAAATAAAAAAAATCCAATAGATTTTCCTTTAAAACGATAAATGAAAGTGACATTATTTTAAGATGCTTTACCAAATTAATGTCGCATAGGATTCTATTTAATTTTGGACCTAGTCAACTACCCAATTGGATGGAGTTTTTTGTATTGTTATTTTAGAAAGACGTGGAGGAGCCTATGCCTGGGTATTTGAGCCTTCACCAGACGGCAGCTGGTCTTGTGATTAAATGGACTCCCAACCAACTGATGAATGGCTACGCAGAAAGCGAAGGAATCGACAAAAGGTAACAAGCTCGATACAAATTACAATGATTATTAGCATGATTATCGTGTTGTAGATTGCTTTGTATCGTGTTTTTTTTTTAGAAAAGGTCCCAGTAATTGCTGCTGCTAATTTAAATTCATGTAGAGCAGCAATAATTTTGAATGGAAAACCAAGTCATTTAAATAAGTTAATGTAGCTTATTATGAAAGGTTATGCCACTTCGGTAATAATGGTTAACTTTAAGCATTCAGAAAATGTACAGACGGCTACACATCAAGCTATACAAAACTAGTATAAGCTGACCTTTCAATTTGTAGTAAGATCATGTTGGATATTATTGGATATGGATGCACGTGAGACAAAGAAAAGACGTGTGTCCTCAACGACTGTTATATTTCGAAAGGAATGTCAGTTACAAATTAATAGAATAGAATAGAAACATTTATTTGCCATAAACATGTGTATTCATACATACATACACACGCAGGTGCATGCATGTAGGATGGTAATATGATAATGATTGAATGTTTGACATACAATTGAAATATGCTATGTATGAACTTGGATATTTGTAGAGGTATATACTTACATAAAGCGTATATTCCAACTGACCATATAAAGCGAGTCCAAGACAAACTGTATTTGTAAAGCTTGATATGTAGCCGTGTGTACAGTGGCGTATGTAGATTTTATATCAATTTCTCAATTTCCTTAATAGATTTTCTGTTTAGTGCTGAAGCAGATGGTTCAAAGTTGATTGGGACAATTTGACAGTTACGTGTAGCTTGATGTGCTGGCGTCTGACTATAGGTACAGAGCGGACTGATCAACTTAATCGAATATGACAATTTTTTTAATCGTATAAGGTTGAAAATGTATTAAAGATTTTTGTACTTTAGTTTGAGGTAGCTTGATGTGCTGGCGTCTTTAACTGAAAGCTTAATGTTAACCATTATTACCGAAGTGGCATAACCTTTCATAATAAGCTTCCTCAAGAAAATGTCGAAGTTACGTGTACTTGCAAAGTTTATGGGAGCTTTTTATCGTTACACTCTGAAGTGTAACTCTCCCAACTTTGTTTTAATAAGCATTGTATTATCAAGTGTTTGTTTTTAAGTAGCAAAGAATTTCCTGTTACCTTTACTTAACACCTACAGTTTGCGTTGAGATTGTTTTACTCTTAGAAACAAGGCTTGTTTTATTTTTAAAGTTTGGTTGAAGTTTTGTGTTTTGAAAAATGTTTCAGACTAATTGTTACGTGAAGTGTCTGTCTGTCTAATGTTTTCCTGCATTTATTTTCCAACTTCTCAAAATAAATGTCTGACACTAGAATTAGAATCTAGGTATTCTTGTTGTTGCTTGTTTTTTTTTATTATTAGGGCCAGTTTCTCAGTTTGCTGATAAGTTCCAGATAGTTTATCTGGCAGATAATTTCATACAAATTCTGTTCCATTTTTAATTTATCTGGTAGATAGTGGCTATTCGTAACCCGTGAAACCGCCCTTAGTATTATGTAGTGGAGTACCTATACACGGATTTTTATTACGGTACTTATTTGATTTTAAAATCCGTTTTAGCATGGCATCTGTTTTATTATTATAGCTTACTCATCAGTTTTTGCCAGAGTACAAATCAAATAACTCAAATGTACCTCAATTTTCGAATAAAAAATCTTGGCAACGTGAATACCTAATTTTCGTTCTAAATTCTTTAGCCTCACAGTATTTGCTTGATCTTTTATGTTGCTGTAGTAAATGTTATTTTAGTAGTGCTTATGTGTAGTGAGTTCCGCTGCCACCTAGTGCATGCGTCCGCGTGCCAACACACGTGTGTTCTGTGCAGTGTCGCGCCTTGCACTGTGTTCAGGCGCCGCTGTGCCGGACCGCTGTGCATTGATTGGTGGGTATTTGATAATTTTGTGCTTGTTTTTTAGCTTTTTGTATTTGTCTCCCTTTTTTATTATGTAAACCTAAGTAACAGCCAGTTTAGCAACGTTCGTCGCGGTCAGTCCGTGGACTTGTGATCATCTTCGTTACGACGAGTTCCTCCGTGTCTCTGACGGCAAGTTTTTTTGTACCCACTGTCATCTGAACATCTTTGACAGTCGTTACAGACAACCGCCAGAAAGACTGACAATGAGTATATAAATGTATATATGAGTATATGACAATAAGGGGTATCAAGTTGCCCAGGTAACCGGGTTAAGGAGGTGTGACTAGCAGTCGCTCCATCTAAAAAACTGGCTCTCATCTGCATCCAGTCATCCAGAAATGTCTAGGCAGACTTATATTGTTAGAATAAGAACAAAGTTGCCACATGATGTATAGAAGAAAGATGATTTAACAATACTATAAGTCCTTATCAGAATTCCTTTACAGTGTTAATCCGCAGACTTTAAATACTATGTCAACTTAACTTGAATAGGTACTAATCTCCCTTTTATTGCTGAACAGCGATCCTTTTAAAAGTAATTAATCGAGAGATGAGGCACGACCTTTATTTTAGTAGCCAATCAGTGAGATTCGATGTCGTAAAATCTTTTATTGATCACTTGTCCGCTTTCTCGACGGCCAAGGTTATATCCAATGTCTACTTCGTTAAGAAAAAGTACAATGGCAAGATTTTAAGGACCTTTACAAAATTGTTACATGATCCAAAAATTGCCCTCATTACACGGGGACAGAAAATTGCTCTTTTTGATTCTACGTTGTTATTGAAGGTTAGATTTAACGAACCATTTTCAAATTACGAAAATTGTTGTAGCTGGGCTAATATTGAAAACATTTTCACATTACAGTGTATACTGGGCGATGTCCCTCCAAGTTTGCGTATGGGAGGTGGTGTATGTCCACGTACATCGGTCACAGGCGAGCGATGCACTCATATTGGTAGGCCAAGATGGAGTGCAGAGGCCCCCTATACATTTTCCTAAAGGTGAGTAGATCTACAAGTTTTTGATCCACAATTTCGGGTCATTTTTCATTAACCTTGTTGCAGTCACCCGGTTTTAGATAATAAACAGTTAATGCCTCCTTCGTCCATGTTTTTCTGTCTGTTCATGAATACGAGTTTTTACTTATGATAAAGTCCCTAGGTATAATTTTTAAAACATAACCATCGCTTAGGTAATGTAGCGTTTGGAAGAAGTTCTGGAATAGCTCTGAATCGTCATTACTGACAGATAAATAACACATGTTATATATGTGTATGGATTACCAAATACCTATGGATTCGTTATGAGTATACTTAGTTATGTAATACAAATAAATTCTCAGGGAACTTATCAAAGGAACATGTCGAAATAGAAAAGTATGACATATGATAGGGCTATCAACGTACGGTACATCGCTTCAAACTTATTCAATATTCAAAGTTCTTACATATTCAAGTACGAGGTAACCTTTATCTTTTTTGTTCTATATTTTATGAGTAGCTTTGTTCTTTTGTTCAAATTCACCTGAAAAGGCTTTGTTATAAAATTCACTTGGAATGCACGCCCCAAGTTTAAGAGAACATTCTTCAAATAAAACTTTAGGCATTAAGTTAGGAATTATTCGATCTTTTGTTACAAATAATGATGAATGGCAAATGTCTACTTGGAGTTGAGAGTTCTTGATAATTTCAAAGTCAAAGTTATTTTAGTTGATTTAATGTAAGATAATTTTTCAGACCAGCTTTTTCAATCGATTATACTTTATGTACATACATAAGATTGTTTAGATGATTGAGAATGATGTATTGATGACAATTTTGCTGACGCTGTTTTCTTTGTTTTGTCTGTTTAGGAGGACATTTGCTGTCATTTCTGAGCAACTTGGAAACTGGACTCTTACCACATGGTCAACTAGACCCGCCGCTTTGGTCACAAAGAGGCACTGGAAAGGTATGAAATTAATTAAATATAAAATTGATGGCGTCTTTCGCGAGGATCATTAGTATCCTATAATTGTTCTTCTAATTTAATGTATTCACAAACAGCAACAAACCAAAACATAGATGACGAACGCGTAAGTGAAACACTTTTGATTGTTTTTCACTTCACTATTTCGACAGACCATGTCAAAAACATTTAGCTTTAAAAACGTTTTCCTTGCTTAGATAATAATTTGCTTTCCTACAAGAGTATATAGTCATACCATAATTATCAGGAACTTTTCTTCTTTGTGCAGGTGTTCGGACGTGGCAGAGCGAGGCGGCGGCCATTGCCCAGCCTATGCGAGAGCGGGGAGACAGAGGAGCCCGAGTGGGAGGAGGCTGCTGGAGACTACGTGTTCCGGATCGTCAATAACGCTATCGCTGATAGAGAAGGTACTTTAACCCCTCGACTGTCTAAAGAACACCATGTATACATAAGAAAAAAAAAAAATCTCCACTTGTCCTATGAATAATGAAAAATAAATATATATAAAAACTTAAGTATTTGGGTAATTTTCATTAGAATATGTGAATATTTTCAAATTAAATTGGGAGATGTCATATCTCATTTGTTTTTTATTACTTAAGACATTTGAGGGGTTAATATGCACTGCTTAGCCCAATATTTGAAAATTTACCGCGCCGCTGTCAGGCGCTAGGCTAAGGGAGTCCTATTCTGGGGTTAACAGACAAAAATAGTATGGAATTATCAGCATCCTTTTCTTGCACCATTCTTTTTTATTTTATTTACTGCACTGACTGTTGTATAGGATCAGGAATAGATACGTTACAATAATTCTAAAGATAAAGTAAATAGTTTCAAGAGTCATAAACTTTGAATTGGATGCGATATATTAACGTGTATTCAAAGAAAATAATTTTTAAAATTTCCTTGCGTATCTTCACATATTTTGTTCTTTCCTAGTCTATCTCTATAAGTGAGGACTTGTAATTGGCTTTATGTTGACAGGATACCTAAGTTTTGTTAAGTTTTTTTCATAGCTGTAAGTCTTCCATAGTACCTACAATAAATAAATAAAAACTTAAATATATGACTCTTGAAAGAATATTGGGGCAAAGCTGGAAAATGACTTATTAGTTAGTTTCTCAGGAATATAAGACAGTAAAAAAAATATTTTCTTTCACATTTGCAGCAATGCGTCATTCTCTACTAGAACGAGCAATACAGTCACCGCCGCGCACACCACGGCGTCCACTAGCCTCGACATCTACCACGTCATCAGATTCCTCCACTATGTCAGTCGACTGTCCCCCGTCAGCCGGTTTCAACGGCCACCCGCCTCTAACACCGATTCCGCACCAACCAGTGGAACAGGTAACATATGGATAACGGATAATACGGTACACAATAAGGAAACAGTTAAATTGTTTTTTGACGGATTTTTGTTAAAAAGCCTTTTTATTTATAACTAAGTAAAGTTACATCCAAGCTGATAATTGCCAATTTCAATGAAATTATTTTTGGCGCCCAACATGGGACTGAAACTTCACGCGTTGGCGCTAATAAATGACAAAAGTTCAGTATTAATAAAGTCAAAACTTTATTTTAATGATAAGTATATAAATCTCCATTATCAACCCCGAAAGTTTAAATGTAATATATCTGGCGCCCAACATGGGACCTAATCATCTTTACCTTACTATGTTCCAGGCTGCTTCAATCGAGCTAGTGTGCAGTACGATGCGTCGTCAGATTATATCTCGAGCGTTCTACGGCTGGCTTGCGTACTGTCGTCACTTGTCTACAGTGCGGACACATCTGAGCGGCCTAGTTCATCCTAATATTATTCCTAGAGGTAAGCAAACAGTAATTTTGTTGGTGAAGTTTGTAATATTGTTTTGTGTCTATTTGGCGTCTATAATCAGTGTATTTTGTTGTAAACGTTGCAGAGAATGCAGACGGAGGTCTTACAGATGAACGATGGCTTGCAATGACAGACGAAAATGGTGCGATTCACGATAAAGACGAAGTGTACCGACTTGTGTACTACGGGGGAGTACAACATGATATTAGGCGACACGTGTGGCCTTATCTACTGGGATACTATGAGTAAGTTTTGATCATGATTAGTAGAATAAGGAAACAATTGAGTACGTCTTCATAATCGTGTTCTAGATTAAAATCTTTGTATACATTGAAATAATACTTACAAAATGGAATCAATTTAAAAATATGTAGTTAGAATACTGCTTAATGCTGCTATTGGTATTGTTCACCAAATTATCACATAGACTTAAGTATTTTTTTACTTTAGGAACAATGAATCGATCAAGCTAACAAAACATTTAAGTCCGAAATATTGTCATCGTAAGACAGTATTCCCAAAGTAATGTAAAATCAATTGTTTGCCAGAGACGCGGATGCACGTGCGACGCAACCATGTTTATCGTTTTATAACTAAGACATACGAGGGATTATCTACCAAATACCTTAACTAATTATGTTGTAATATTGTCTTTTTAGATTCGGTTCGACGGCAGCAGAGCGCGCGGAACAAGACGCGGCGTGCCGGCGTCAGTACGAGACGACGATGTCAGAGTGGCTGTGCGTGGAAGCCATCGTACGCCAGCGCGACCGCGAGGCCACCGCCGCCTCCATCGCGCGACTCACCGAGGCCTCCGGCAAGCTCAAGCCCACGGAGCATAATGATACTAGTGAGGTTAGTGTAAAATATACCACTAGCACTATTGATGAAATTGCTGAATAAAAAACATACATAATAAAAAAAAGTTTACACCCAAAAGAATTATACAAAAGACTTACACCCAAAAGTCCCAACCTTTTTTTTTTTCGTGGGAAATCATCAAATGACCCCTCCCGCTGAGGGTGCAGCTGGAGGGAGTGTCAGATTCTTACTGACTTAAACCCACTATGTTTTTTCTGGAGGTCCCTGTCTGCCAGGGCCACGGTATCTCTTACGAACAACCCGCAGCCCAAGCAGACCCTGGCCCTAAAGGGGGCCCCTCCTGTGTTGCTGACATCTCTTCGAGGAGCGCGTGGAACAGAACGCGCCGCCGACACGGGCCTGTCGTCCCTAGACGTACGGACGATGAGCTACCCACACCTACCCCCCCCCAGGCCGCGCCTACGGTGGTCGGGGAGTCATCCCTCGAAAAGTCCCACCCTTGACTAAAGTTTTTATTCTCCAGGTATTCGAAGACGACTGCAGCGTAATCTCGGACAACCCGCCGATCGTATCGCCAGAACCGAGCGAGAACGAACAAAAGCGGCCGGACAAGCCGATCCTGTCGCGAGCGCCCAGCATAGACGAGGTCGACAACATCGAAATGGACTCAGAAAGAGAAAAGGAACCTAAACAGAATGGAGAGACTGAGAACAGTGATACTAGGGACGTAGATGTAGACAGTCTGAAAGACTTAGATGACGATGTGCATTTGAAGAGCGTGGTTGAAAACCCTGATATGAGGAGGGAAAGTATAGCAGAAATTAAAAGGCTTGCTGAGGAGATAGTCCAGAAAGGAGAAGGTCGGGGACTTCTTTGCAGTGTGGATAGTGCTCATGTGAATGGCAGTGACTTTAGGTCGTCCATTGAAGAGAATCAGCCGAGTCCTCATCAGCAGCACACGAGTGTTATTATAACTAATCCGTCAGTTGATCTGGTGGCTGGAGGGTCTCCCGTTTCTGGAGGGACAACTGGTGATTATAATTCTTTTGATACATCTTTCGCACGCTCACAAAAAGCGAGGTAGGAAAATGTATAATATTTTATCATCTTATCCAATATCACAAACGGGAAAGGTTATATAAATTGATGGATGATTGATATTCTTTCGATATCAATACTATATGTTTAGGCTACTTTTTATCGACGCCGACGGGTGGAAAGTAGTTCCCACAGGAGGCGGTTGAAATCGCGGGCCGTAGCTAGTTACTTATTTATGTATTAAGTATGTACATTTGTCGTACATTTTAACTGATTTTAACTGATGCTTCACCAGTAAACAAGTTCAGACTTAAAGTTACTTGATATGAGCTGTACTGCAGACCATAATATAAATGTTGCTGTTATGATAGCGACAGTGAGTCCGGCGCGCAGCCCGCTGGGCGTGGTGCGCGAGGAGTCGCAGTCGGCGGGCGCCAGCTTCGACACGCTGGAGCCGGCCGACCGGAACGCGGCCGACACGCGCTCCAACTGCGTGTCGCCCGCCAGTTCTAATGGCGGAGTTTACTCTGTAAGTATCGCTTATTGTACGTACAAAGTTTATAGGTTAGGTTTAATAGTGTGCTCCCACACAGCAGTTATATAACAATACAATATTTTTTTACACGATAAATTATGAATGTTATCGTGTTACACATAGTGTTATAATGTTGAATAACGTTACATAACTGCTGTATAGCACCCATAGGTGTAAGGGTAGGTCATAACGGGCCTACTTTAGCTTTGGAGTTCACAGTTAGCTTATTTTTTTTTGGATCATTGATGGTCATTAGAAAACAGAACCAAATAAATGTTACCATAGGATAACAAAGTATAAAATTAGACTAGAACACTGATAAACATACTCATATCCTTTTTCTGTAAATAAATATAACAAACAGTAACACTCTGACCTGGTATCCGGGCATAAAATTCGCGATACACTATTACTAAGCCATCTGATCGAAGTCGTACATAAAAACTTTTTTTTCAATATTTCAGAATGAATTAGTGGAATCATTTGCACTAAATTTGCACCGCATAGAAAAAGACGTTCAGAGGTGCGACAGAAACTACCCCTTCTTCACAGACGAAAATCTGGATAAATTGAGGAATATTATGTGCACGTGAGTTCATTTGTTTTTTTCCTTTTCCTTTTTTGATTGTCAGCCTTTTTCAAAAAACGAACATCTTATGACCCTTCTTCATATCTCCTCCATAATTATCATCAAGAAAACTGAACCAAATACCAGACCTCATGAAATTCTAAAATAAGTACTTAATAATACAGGTACGTATGGGAGCACCTGGAGACGGGCTACATGCAGGGCATGTGCGACCTGGCGGCGCCGCTGCTGGTGACGATGCGCGAGGAGGCGGCCGCGCATGCGCTCTTCAACGCGCTCATGTCCCGCGCCACCGACAACTTCCCCTCGGGGCAGGCTATGGACGCGCACTTTGCTGATATGAGGTATGATTACATAGTTCCTATACATAAAGGGTTTTACTTTTGAGATGTCATTCTGCTTTAGACAATAAAATGTCTTTGCTGGGGCTGCGACTTATGGTACAAGAATTACCACGGCCCTGCCACATAGATACCTCCAGAAGGAACTTAATTAGGTTTTAGTCAGTAAAAGTATACTTCTTCCAGCTGCAATCTCAGCAAGAGAATCCATTTGATAATTTCCCATTGGAAAAATGACGATAAGGAGTCTTGAAAACTCTTCATCAAGACATCTTTTTAAGATGATCATGCTTGAAATTTGTCAGTGAGCTTCCTGTAATAGAAAACTGATGTAGGGGCAAAAGTTATAAGACCAGCACCAGCATATTTCTTTTTGTTTTACGCAAATTTATCATGATGCTGATTCGTCCATCAGCTGTTTCTGTTTGAGGATATCTAAACTTGGGACACAAGCTAATTGTGGTCAATAGGAACATACCGAATATCTTCAATCTTTGATTATTTGAACCATTTTTTGATTGTTCTTAACGTAAACTCTTACTTACGGATCGATTAAAGTTTTCTCAATTATTACATCGATATTGTGTCCCCTGTAGATCGCTGATCCAGATTCTGGACTGCGAGCTATACGAGCTGATGCACGCGCACGGCGACTACACGCACTTCTACTTTTGCTACCGCTGGTTCCTGCTCGACTTTAAAAGGGAACTGCTCTACCAAGACGTGAGTAGTTTTAAAAATGTCTTTCGTTACAGTTTCCATAATGTGAGGTGATGATTGAATTCGAAGTTTGAAGGATTTAAAATTAGACACCTACTAAGCGCTCTCCTAATTCTTTGTGAGTTATTTCTGAGAATAAAAGGTAATGGACAAAACCTCCCAGAATGAACAGTTACCAAAAACCGTTAAATTTTTTCCGACTACTTTAGTGCATCCTAAATTTCTCCGAATTACAACATCATATTTATGGTTTACTTTTCTTTGAGAATCAAAGGAATTGCACATTTTGAGCTGTCAATTCTTAGTCCGGCTACGATGCAAATCCAGTTCACCCTCCAGTCAAATATTTACTTGTGTCCAGGTATTCGCCGCCTGGGAGCTAATCTGGGCTGCGCGTCACGTCGCATCAGAGCACATGGTGCTGTTCATAGCGCTGGCGCTACTCGAGACATACCGTGACGTCATACTTGCAAATACCATGGACTTCACCGATATCATCAAGTTTTTCAATGGTAAGTACTTTGGCTTCAGGCGAAACTTTAAAAGAAATTAATAAGTCTCTAGAAAGTTGTCCTTTCTGTGGACGACGGCAACTGATAACAGAAAAATTTTATTTTTTTGTGTTTATATTTTTACAATTTTTAAGCTAACAGTTTTCAAAGGGGATTTTCCGCTCAGTTTTCACGCGCGGCAATGCGTCGCTCGTACGGTTATCTTACTCAGAAATGTTATGATATTGATACTGGGTAGATCGAGGCACAGTTGTAGGCTTTTCTACAACTAGGCTATTACCTATCCCTTGGGATTCACATAGGGGCATTTGCTGGCGAATCAGCGGCCGCGGCGCTAGTGAGGGTCCCTGCAGAACTGCCGTGTTGCAGAGCGGTATCTGAGACAAGGCCCCTAGTTGTGTTCCAGAACACAAAAGCGTGCAAAAAGGGGTACCAATGATGCTGGCTCGCGTGCGTTTGAATATTTTTTTAAATAAAAGGCTTAATTTTATTCAGAAATTGTTGCACCTTCATTTTGTAATAAAATTAATTTTCAATTACAGAAATGGCAGAACGACACGATGCATCTGCAGTATTATCACTAGCGAGGGATCTCGTTTTACAAGTTCAGACTCTAATAGAGAACAAATAAGTATCAATTTTGATTATATCTGTAGAATTAAACCTTGGTGACTGTCCACCGGTAGAATACACTGCACTACGATAATATATAACAATGGAGATTAAAATAACTTACGAAGATATTATTACGTGCACTAAATAAGAACAGGTTTTTTGACATAAACATGAATATGTTTTTCATTCTCGCGATGCTAAACTCTTTAAGACGACCGAAATTGGGAGTCAGAAAAATCATAAATATTTGACTATTCTGTATCGCGTGTTGATTTTCATCCGATTCCCCTAAAAGGGGGTATATGTTTTTGTTTTCTTCTGGTGAACAGTCAAAAAATCTTGGAAGCGTCTATCAGAAATATAGACCTATGTAAGTAGTCTAATAGAAAAAAAAAATATTTTTAAATTTATAAAGTAGACAAAATATTAAAAATATTGGCTTTATGTATATTAGATTAAAGAGTATCGATATACCTTTTGTCTAAATAGACCTGAAAGAATTTAAATTAAATTGGAATTATAATTATTTATGTGAATCAAAATTTTTATTAAACTATATTAGATCTGTTTCGTGATAAATTATTACACAATTTATGGATATGAAAAATGTAATCAACGAGGCTTTAATGAAAAAAATACTAATCTAACTCAAGATATCGACGTTCGTACAAGAATAAATATTAATAGGTATAATCTATTTGCCTAGAAAAGTACGCAGACAATCGGAAAATTAAAAACATATTTTACGCACAAATGTGTTACATCAGGAAAATTATTTCTACTAGTACAAAATTTTGACAGAATCAAAATTATATTTAAAAAAAAAATTACTTAAATAATGACGGAGGAGCTCGTGGCTAAATAACAGTAGTACGGGTCGATCGATCATAAGGTTAAGCAATGCATAGTTCGGTCACCCAGTGGTTGACCATCTTGTCATAACGAGTTCCTCCGTGTTTGGTGGGTGGCTCCAGCTACCATTTGAACATATTTGGCAGTCGTAGCTTGTAGTTAGAAGACTCAGAATCCGGAAAGTCTGACAACAAAACGTACCAAGCGGGTTGCCCGAGCGACTGGGTTGACCCACTGGGTTTTGGAGGCGGCAGTCACATTCATGTTAAAAACTGGTTCTCGGCTGCATCTAGTTAGACTGGAAGCCAACCTCAACGTAGTTGGGTACAGGCTAGGCAGATTATTCACAGAAGATATACTTAAGCACCAACTTTAGTTTTTACAAGGTCACATAACGCTTCAAACTTCGATGAACACTTAGAAGGAGCATTATTACAGGGTTGGTCACAATTATTAAAATTGTACGGGTTATATCTAAAGAAATCATATAAACGGACCTTGTATCACTTGAAATAATAAGTACCTAATGGTATGAATGATATATGACCATTTTCAGATGATATAATAACAGAGTTGTATATTTACATTATATAAAATAATTACTTTTGTCACAGAAATGTGTGAGAATATCTATATATAATGTTATGCCTAAATATTGTCCCTGTTATTTGTACGTATTTTAATATTACTTTTTAACCTCTACCTACTGTGCTGTACCTATATATTTGTACTAAACACTTCCCCTTGTGCCTTTTCATATCATAATGACTAAAAAAAATACTATTGACCTCTCTATATATATATATATATATACATACTTATAACCTAACCGTACTTAATTTATAGGCACACGGCTAAACATCAAGCTATCCAAAACCAGTATAAGCTGACCGTTCAACTAGTAGAAAGACCATATAAAGCGAATCCAAGACAAACTGGTTTTGTGTAGTTTGATGTGTGGCCGTCTATACTACTGATGAACAATCGTTTTGTCTTGCATCATGCTAAAATTGTTTTATATTATCATTTCAATTAGAATTGATAGCTTTGTTCGTTACAATAATAGTTTAAAATCCAGTCATACGCGAATCGATTCCGTGTTATGCGATTTTTTCCTACCTTCACTTACATATGCCAGCCGGTAATCTGAACCCTTACACGTACCTGTATTTTGCCATTATAAAAACTGACAAATTTATTTATTAGATTTTCAACCTTATCACAATACCGGATGGTAAATATTCGATTGGTAAGTTACCAGAATAGTTCCCAGATATCTGTTGCATTGATAAGATATTACAATTTTAAAGATTTTGCAATACTTATCTGAAGATAAAATTTAAAATTGCATGCGACCGGAATTGATAATCAAAAAATGAGACAAAAGCTATTACGAATACGTATAAGAAGCCTAATTTAAAAGTCATTAAGACTTCATAAGTCGGACGATCGCGTGACGCAAATATTGGGGAAGTCCCTTATCTTTAGATATGGAGGTGTGTACCCAAAATATTGCAGGTAAATAATCTAAGATGCACGGAACATTAATTTCGAGGCTTGGTCAGATTAAGAAGAAGCTTTATGATGCACAGACACCAGCACATAAAGCTAATACAATCTGTCTACTTTATCGCTGAAGCCTATGGTTCGAAATTGATTGGGAAAATTTGACAGTTTCACTTAGCTTGATGTGCTGGCGTCTGTACCTACTAGTTTCCGCCAGCGGTATCATCCGCGCACTCAAATAAAAATTAGCATTGGCTTTCCTCGATTAGAATTTTTCAAATTCAAATATCGTTTTTTTTTTAATTTGATCATTAGTTTCTGAAATTAGCGCATTCAAACCAATAAACAAACTCCTTAGACACTTCCTAATTTATGTGTTTAATTAACTTCCGAAAATAATACCTAGTTTTTAATATCGAATGCCTATGAATAATATCTATCAAAGAAATCAGACCTTTCGAAGATTACAGGAGTAAAACATACATCTACATATTTATTATATACGTATCAAATATGAAGAATAAATATTTACATATTCAAAAAAACAGGTTACAAATAATACCTACAAAGAAAAAACCGATTAGTGATATACACTAGTTAATTAAATTTTCTGAATTCGACCACACTTGCGACTATCTGTATTTTGGCAGAATATCTGCGATATTAAAAACAAAAACATACGGAATCTGGTCTTACAAAAAAATTACTTCCATAAAATAAAATACCTATGACGTAGGAATGTAGGTAAACTCCCAAATATGTAAAACAAAACACACCTATGTAGAAAAAAAAAACAAAATAAAATTCTAGATAGTCAGAGATAATTAATATAGTATCAACTATAGGTAATTTATAGAGTATCATTTATTTATGAATAGTTAAGCTATGTTTATTGTGTCGCCGCTTATTGTATTTCGTCCGTTTCTTGAAGATCAAGCTCACAGCATTATCTTTATTAATATTATTCAAATGTTATTTTAGGTATATGGTAATATTAGCGCTTCCAATGTTGATTTATCGTATTATGTACATAATCAAATAATGAAACACTCGACGATAATTTAAAACTAAATGCGTTCTCTATTCCCGTCGAATGCTCCATTAAATATTTGTTAAGAATCCTAAGAATATTTTTTAAATTATAAACCCTAAATGTAAGCGAAAACAAAGCGTATTTATTTAAAAAGTTCTATTAAGTGTAGGCTCTATATTCTGATATTGTCTTTATAAATAAATTTCTATGTATACTGTAATTTTATCGTTAAGGCTTCTTAGATGTTTTGTGCTGTTATTAATATCGATGTCTATCAAATGAAATTATTGTGATTATCAAATACGCTTAACCTAACCGTTCACACCATAGACAAAACATTTGCAAACTTAACGCGAAGAAAAAAGTAAAAAAAGAACTTCATTTTTCACCTTCGCTTTTCAAAATGTTGTTCTTTCCTTTCTTAACTAATTTTAACTTTTCAAAAAAGACAATTTTGTTTATGACTTAGTTTTTATCTTTGGTGTGAACGTAATATACAAATCCCAGGTACTATCTAACAGGCCTAAGTCCAAACTAAGCCAAGCTTAACAATCAGATCCGTGTTAAGAACACGTTTAGTGTCAAATGTAAAGAGTATTAAATTATTTCTACACCTTTATTAAACAGGAAACTATTAGGAACATTATAGTCATTTTTAAATACAATATTTTATAAATACAACTTAGTCGATCATTCTGTGGATGACAAACATTTGTTCATGTGTCACTGTTTCATTAAAAAAAAAACTGGACTCTTTCTTTTTAAAATAAATGTACCTAAGCAAATAAATGTTTGTACGAATCTGTGTAATGACCATTTTTAATATTTTGTAACTAAGAAATTTTATTTACCAAATGTTCTAGGTATGTGTACAGTCATGTAGCATTTAGTAAGATGCGATTTTAACTTTTAAAATGATAATCATTTTCATCACCATTGTACAATTGTGAAGAAAAAAAAAAATGGTTTTAACATCTGAACATTTGAATGCAATCTTTGATAATTTACTAAGTGTCTATTATTATACGTAATATATGAAATACCCTAACGGATTATAAAACAAAAAATATTTCTATTCCATTTAATAGAAAATAAAAACAATTTCTAGCTTTTGTTGTCACTGTAAAAATCCACAAACGATTTAAATGTGTCCTACATCATCGTAATTTATCAATAAATAAATGAATAATGTTTAAAACGTAGTTAAGTACGTTTAATTTATAGTGAACAGTTATTTTTGTGAAAGTCATCTATGTCATTAAACTGTGTTTACATTTTATTGTTTTTATTTTCTTGGTCACCTTTCGGTTAAGTCCCTGTACACACTAGACTTTGTTTAGTGACACGCAAATGAATGTAAACTGTGTGGACCAACATAATTTAAAAAAATCGCTGTTCCAATATTACTCGTAATCAGAAATATTGATTACATTAGATTGGTCTTTGCTATATGCAACTTTTGGAATACTCGCTCTTGCTAATATTCAAATTAATTATAATTTGGCAACTTTACTTGATGAAAAAAGAATTAATTTCCTTTACGTGCCCTTTATGTGTATGAAAAAAAAAATTGTTTAAAGGTTCTTCAAAGGGAGTTTGTTGCGCCACTTCTTCCCAGTAAAAACACTAACTGGTGAAGGGTGGGCGTTTTGGGGGCTGTCTTTTGTAATATTTGACGTTCAAAAGTGCTGTTTTGCAGCCAAGTTTGAATAAATGATTTGAGTTTGAGTTTGACTTGTCAGTCTGTCATACACGCCTACGTTCATACAAAATAAATAATTTGAGCCAGTATCACGTTTTGCCACCAACGACTCATGACTCATCCATCACTTATCAATCAATAAGGGAAAAACTAAAGTCCAGATGTTAAGCTACGGTATTCAATTCACATTATCACATCGCATCACAGACAATTCCGAGAAACTAGATAAAAATTAATCGACCATTGGTAAAGTTGATGCATCATCGTCGATATGAATCTGAGAGGTAATATGGCACCATTTATTGATAACAGTGAAAGCACTGAACAACTTATAAGTACATCAAGTTAGTACAATCTATCAAATTTCCTTAATAGATTTTCAACTTTATCGCTGAAGCAGGTAGCTGATTTGCTGGCGTCTCGTGGCGTCTGTACCTACCACAACATGAAATGGCTACCAAAAAAAGAAAAAGCCGATAGTTTAAATAAATAAAATTCTTACATCATATCTAAACCAGCAGGTAGATAAAAAGTCAACGTCCCCATATTTTAATCTTTATCAATGAGTTCAAATAAAGAATCGGCTAACATTCTGACGATTGTACTCAGACGACTTGATAAAAAAACAACAACAAAAATATAACCTAGGTACCTACTTTGATTATCAGGTAGGCATGAAAGTTTCGCTTCATCGTAGATTTTTCTAGAAACCACAATATACCTATATATGTATATAGAAAGCATAGGTAATTGAAATACGTAAGATTTACGGCTCCGATCAAAATCTAAACTCGAAAAATATAAACATTTTCAACGCGCCCTCCGCGTTGAAAATGTTTATATTTTTAATTCACAAGAAAAAATACCATCAAAATCAAGAATTCTGAATTCAATCATGTTCAACAAATAAATTCTTGCTGAATTAAGAAAAAGAGAAGTTTACGCAAACAGGAGAAAAATATATCAGTTATGTGAATGTTAACTATGACTTTGTTAGTGCCTAAGTAACTATGACGTACATTGTATGTATTGTTTATAATACATACATATGTAGGTTAATCTCCTTCACCTATTAGATAAAGGGACATTACTGCATAAGTCAAACTTTTGGGTGCATGAACTGAACATGGGGTACATTTAACAGTTATCCAGTACATACATATAGTACAAGCTCTGCTTAGTTTGGGGCTAGATGACGTTGTGTGAATGGACGAGGAATATATATTTTTTTAGTTTTCTGGATAAAATTCTCCGATTAGGCTATCCATTTGTTACGAATGGAATTACGTCAAGATAACACAATTTCAAGAACAGGACAACGATAATTAAATAACTTGTTGTTTAATTAATGGAGATTTATTTACAATCGTTGGTTTATTATTTACAAAATAATACCTACGTAACTAAGTTGCAGGAACTGATATAATATCGTTATAAATGATATAAAAATATTATTATTTTATTATAAAATTTTATTATAAACTATTGTGATATTGAACTAAGTTTTGATAATAACGCGTAATAGCCGGTTTCTGAGCATCTATTTTTTTTATTAAAGATAGGTTCATTAATTGATAAACTGCTTATAGAGTTGCTGGAAACGAGTTATTAGTACTCTTAGTTTTATTAATACATAGATTAACTAGGTGATGAGATATATTACAATGTGTAATCTTTCTAACCTTTATACCTATTATACATTACATTTTATTTACAATATATACATTTCTTAAAAGACAGTGTTTAAAACTTACTTAACTTAATAATTTAACGTCGTTTTACTTATACATACATTCCATGAATATATCTACATTTAATATGAAATGTGGCGCCAAACAGAGGTAGAATAGGTCCATTTTTTTAGTGCTGATACAGCGCGGTTAGCAAAGATGTCCGTCTACAATCGTAAACATTAATATCAGCGAAACATATGCCTAGAAATGGCATTTGAATTCGATAAATCACGTGTTCACAACATATTTACCCTGCCGATAACCTAATTATTGACCTAACATTAGACCGGCACTGTGCCATTATTTCTAATAGCTTCTTTCACGCAATCTGGTATTTCTTCAACACTTAGAAGATCTAAATGAGAGTTGGGGAAGGGAGAGTAGTGATCCCACGTCTTGATGTCATTGAAGAGTGCGTCTCCCGGACACTCCGTGGCTCGCACTTGGCGGTGACCAACGAGCTTGTAATCAGGTTTTATGTAGCCAAGTTCTACTCCGGCTGCGATTAGCGCCATGGCTGTTTTTCTTTGCTCAGCTGGAGGTAGTTCAACTGAAAGTGGAAGATTCTTCTATGAGTTTTGGAATGGTATGTCTATATTGTTCACTTTTTCAGTGTGAGATATGGTGTGTGCTTAGCAGAGAGAAGGTAAAGGCTGATTAAAACTTCGGTGGTAAGTGATTTAGAATTCATTAGTCGAAGTTTTTAAAGAAGAAATTGTATGTAAAATTGTTTTAAACACGTGTTTAACGTCTGTCTTACTTTTTTGTAGTAAGGCCCTTAGTATTCAGAAGAGAATTTAAATAGGTACTGCCAGGAACTGAAGCCAGCACTTCAAGCGACAACAATTTGTCAAATTTCCTTAATAGATTTTAAACTTTATTGTTGAAGTACATATATGGTTCAAACTTGATTGGGAAAATTTTACAGTTTTGGGTAGTTTGATGTGCTGGCGTCTGTAAAACAGAAGTTCTGATCTTAACGATACAATTGCTTATAATACTACGCCTACTTTGTAGACACAAGAAATTTCAATAATGTTAAGAAACTTACATCGCCAATCTCCGATGAGACAAATGCCAATGCTGACAGTGTTGAAGTGCAGCGCGTGCGCACCCAACGTCTCCCACCCTCGCCCCTCGTATGCTGTGCCGTCGCTGCCCACCGCGAAACTGGTGGGAAAATTAGATATGCTTACATGGAATGCCCTATTCCAAATCAAACATTTCACATTATATGTTTCAAGAAGCCGACCTCAATATAATTGGGAAAAGGCTCGGGAGATAACGATCGATCAGTCTCAAGACAGACATGCCCCAGGAACTGTGCACCATAAAATTTAACATGGATTTTCCATGGTTCTTATGAGATTTCAGGAATCTTCAACTCAGCAGTTGAGTTCTTTATTACATGGCTTACGTGAGTCTTAAAAATTTACGTAAGAAAGAATCAACCTTATCAATTTTATATTAAGCTAACTTTCTAAGTGAAAAAAATAGGCCTATAAATATTTTTAGATGGTTAGAAAAAAAATTGCTGTCATTGAAAATCCTTGGCAGTCGTTACGAATAGTCAGAAGCCAGTAAGTTTGACGCCAGTCTAACCAAGGGGTATTGGGTTGTCCAGGTAACTGAGTTGAGGAGGTCAGATAGGCAGTCTCCACTTTGAAAACACTGGTACTCAGCTAAATCCGGTTAGACTGGAACCCGACTTCGAAAACGATGATGGGGAGATGATGGTTAGAAAAAAAATATCTAAGTTGTTCTAATCGCTCACCTGTATCCAATATCCCACCAGCCCCGATCATCGATATGGAAGTTCTGCATGTGCCTCATAGCAGCACAACACTGCTCCTTGTCATAGCAGGCGGCCGGTATGTAAGAGTGGTGGATCACCACGAACGGTACTGGTGTCTGGAGGGGGGTTGTCTTGACTGGAGGCCTGGCTTGCCATTGTTCGCGGGTCACGAACGGGAAATTATATGAGTGCACCTCATTTTCTAGGGATTGATCTGGAAGTTCAAGATGATATTTACATATATTTCGGCACGAAATTATAGAATTTCAAATTACGCTTTTTTATTGGTGTAAAAAGATTTTAGCCATGACTGAAGTCGGCGCCGGGAGATCAATAACCTTTCACGAGTCTTTCATGAAAGGTACACATACCTTTCATGAAAGACTTTCACATTTTATAAATAATTTACTCTATAATGTGAGTATTACCCAAATCAATAGAAAAAATTGTATAGAGCCCAAAACAATCATGCCCTTAATATAACTAAGAAAGGTTAAATATTTATTAGTGTGAGCAAGAATGCACTCTTGTTTTCATTTAAAAAAATAAACAAGAATAAAAAAAATACATGTAAATGAAAAAGAAAAATCCTCTGACCTTTACTATAAACACTCGGCATGGCCACAACACTTGCGCACGCGCAGCTCAACACTATCACACAGATCATCATCATTCACTAGTCACTACACCCATGAGGCACCGTCTGTACTGAAACAAAATAAACTCTAGCTCAATAGATTACACAATCATATGTTTATGTACCTATATTATGTACATATTATTAGTATGTTTGTGTGTCATATCTAGAGCTCTGGGATTATTCGATACGATAGGCATTTTAGGTTATTTAATGCACCTTGTTTTCTAGGTTTTAAAACAGTTCCTGAGTATGAGATTGTGATCTAAAAACAGGACAAGTGCGAGTTGTACTCGTCTGCCATTAAAATTCCTTAAACGAAATAAATACTTTTCTTATAATATACACTTTCAAAATTTTATCTCAATTGAAACATGTATTATTTATTTATTAATTGAAATTTTGCTTTTTCTACTTTAATGTTATTTTCTTTTTATAATTATTTAGTCTGTATATATAATTATGTTGTTTACTTAAACCATCTAAATTCCTAAATTAAGAATTTCTTTCAACATCACTAAATGAGTTAGTCAATCATAAATTAAAAATTCCAGATTATTATTAATTTACTATATGTATGATGTATCCCAAATTATATCTTTTAATATTAAAATCTTAGAAAATCGATAGACCGGTCTAGTTGTTGCAAAAAAAAAACCATTCTGGCAATTATGAGTTATCGTTACTCTTAAATTCTTCAAAGAACAACAATAATGTTCATCACAACATCTTCGCATGAGCACGTGGCACTGGTAATCTAAACTAATGAGAACCACGCATGCGTCGTGACTTCTTGTCACATACGTCATTGTGACGTCAGATCGATTATCTATAGCTGTGTAATTATCTCTCATTGAGTTTACAAAGAGGTAATAGTAGAGGTCAATATCACCAGTGATTTATTCAAATTATACCTATAAGTATTTTTGTTTTAATATTTTTGGAGCATAATTATAGTCGTTTGCCATGTTTAGCCAAATTACACTAGAAAAGCTTTTTTTAGAGGAATCATGAATTGGCTGCTCCCGATGTAGGTGCAGCTGGAGGGAGTATCAGACTTTTATTGGCTTAAACCCACTTGTGTTCCTTCTAAAGCCTTTTGTGTGCCAAGGCCGAGATGACTAACGCAAACAATCCCACATCCCCGATAGATATCAGAAAAGCTAAGAATCCTTTTGAAGCTACTATCCACTATCTACATCTGACTACCCCGTTGATCTACCTAATGGTAAGGGAGGGACCGAAATCGCTTTATGAATTTTAAAGATATTGATCTGCCTTGCAGTGCCTAAAACGTATTACTAACTACTGACCCAGTACTTATTCTAAACACGTCTTTTTTCCTGGGGGAAATCATTAAATCCCGCTGTGGGTGCAGCAGTCGGGAGAGTCAAACTTTTGTTTCTCCTAGAGGTCCTTGTGTTTATTATTGTACTTATTCTAAACATCTCTAACGATCTGTTAGATATTTTTTTTCTCCAAGAACTAATATTAGGTAACTTATGAATTCTCATCACCGAATTTGAATCATCAATAAAAACATTTACTCACCTGTTAAGCAAATCAATACGCAACACAAACAAAATATTTAGGTACACCTAACAACTTAATTATCGTCCACAAATTATCCTTATATTAAAAACGTAGTTTTCCTATTAATAACACTGGTTTTTTATAATGAGTTTCACGTTTTAGCACGTCTGTATCACAATGTTAGACCGTATAAATGTATAATTCACCCTACAACGTGTTTTATATAGCCATTTCCTCGCGGAGGTGATTCCCCTCGCGTTGAGAAATAGCGGTCAAGTTTAGCTCGGGTTCCGCACTTTTTTGGTACTATTCTAGTTTTGGATAATAGTTGAAGTGTGAATTATGCTAAAAAATATGATCGGTGATATGTTGTAAAAAAATTGTGAAAGACATGAATAGAGGGACAATGATTAGCACTTCATTTTGATAATGTGATGATATGCTAAAGTGATGAAGTAGTAGTGTGTAGAATTTATGTAATTTTCGCTTTTTTGGACTTTGATTCACGCTACAAATAATAAACAAATGAAAAAACAGTATTCACTACCGTATGGTATCATCATCAGCCTTTTTATTATCCCACTACTGGGTACAGGCCTCCTCTCACACAGAGAAGCATTGAGCATTAAAACCGTATGGTAAGGACTCAATATACATTCATTTAGGATTTATTTATGTTTAAGACATGTCACGTTCTCACGCTATACTAATATGACTCGACAACCATAAAACTAAATCATCTTTCATATAAAAATCAGCTTTTAACTTGTATGAACATGAAACTGATAATCATCTGATGGGGCTGAGGGTTGTTCGCAAGAGTTACCTGGCTCTCAGGGACCTCCAGAAGAATCAAAGTGAGTGGGTTTTATTCAGTAAAAGTTTAACACTTCAGCTCACGCACAGCGGGAGTACAGTCATTTGATGATTTCCCACTCAAAAAGATGCCTATATCATCTTCTATTAGATTTCGTAGGTTTAATGAATAAATGTACTTCTAAGTGAATTACCATAAAGAAAATAGCAATTTGGCAAATTAAATAGCAATAAAAAATAGCAATAGCAAATTACTGATAATACTAACATTGAAAATGCAATTTCTTCTATAGATAAGTAAATACCTACGTTTCAAATACAAAAAACGTTAGTAGCTTGATTCACCTACTCTATAGTTTCATACCCTATCATTTTTTTGAGTTTGGAACAGTATAGTGTCGCAATAAGTACCAACGTAATGACGGATTTCTAAATTCAAAACATACAAACGATAACATTAGTAGGTAGACACTTGCAGCAAAAAACTGGATCGAAGCGTAAATTAAATAATGTACCTGCAAATTAAAGATCCATAATATGCATAAGATTAAAATTGATTGATACAATCAAATTTTCTTATGGATTTTTAACTTTATCGCTGAAGTATATGGTTCAAAGTTGATTAGGATAATTTGTAGGTTTCGGGTAGCTTGATGTGTTGGGGATTATTAAATGATTTCGTGTATCAAAAAGGCTAGCATTTACGGATTTTTTTCACATACCTAGTCAAAAAGTACCTATTAAGATAAAATGACAGTTCGCCTTGTGACCTTTCACTCAACAAAATAAAAGGGGGGAAAACAATGAAAGTTGACATTCCGGATTTCGGGGGATAATTCCAGCAAAATGTTTTTTTTTTGAGTCCCAACGTCACGAATTAAATTAATAATTGCTTACTAATAGGTAATGGCCTGCTTGATAAGACATGAGTAGCGGGGAAAGTTAAAATCGTTCGATGGAGTCATTTTATGAGTAGGTATTACCTTGGTATCTCATGCGAATACACTTGGTGCAAAACTTTTTCGTTTGTTTAGGTTGGTATTGAATATACCTACACATATGTTATGTACAGATTCCAGCACATCAATCTACATGAAGCTGTAAAATTTTCCCAATAAACTTTGATCCATATGCCTCAGCGTTAAATTTGAAACTTTATTTAGGAATTTGACAGATTGTAGTAGTATGATGCGCATGCGTCTGTATATCTAGTGAAACGTCAAAATCTCAATTGCTGTTTTCTGGCATACTCGTATATTTCTGTTAGTACTACAGTTCGCGCTAAGTAATTTTGTGTCTCTGAAGTTAGTCATGCGACACTTCACACATGACAGGTGCAATATTGTTTTGTTCATATTTTTTATGAGTTTAACTTATGGCCAACTTCGGACAAGTAAAACTTCTCGACCAGATCTATTAGATCTATTCTGTAATAGGTAGATAGATGGATAGATAGATAGATAGAGTATGCTTTATTGTACACCATAATAATCATAAAAGGTACCTACAGACGTAAATTTTTCTCGCCATTTTCATCAATTAACAGATAAAACGAGAACAGAACATTTTATGTTTAACCACAAGCTTATTATTGCTTTGCTAATAATTAAGCATAAGCAAATGGCAAACCTCAATTGTGTTTTTGTTCACATATCTATAGAACTCTAAGAAGGGATAGAATTTTTAAAGGAAAAAATATCGATATCTGTACTTAGGTATCATGCATACCTTGTTATAAAACTGGCTGAAAAGTTTGAAGACCTGGATAATCAATCAAATAGATTTCTTCAGCACTTGGACTTATTAAATTGCCCTTGATACCTGTCTATCGGACATTACCTACACAACATTTAAGTAGTTAATGAACGAGTCACGTCTAAATGTAATTAATTAATTATTATCTAATTATGATAAGAAAGGGTAACGTAATTTATATTGCGAATGTTTGTAGATCTAAGAGATTAGGGTATTCCCTGATACGACCTTGAACGTTGAGCTTGACCGGTTTTCAGCACGATTTTCAGCACGTGGTGCGATGTAGTTATAATTATAACAAACCGTAGCAGGTCTTTTAAGGATCCAAATGTTTTATGTGCAACTATGTCAGCATTTAATTAATGGTGATAAATTTTATGGTAGCTTTTCTTTTGAAATTATACTTTTTTTATGTTTTGTTCATAAAGGTATTTAGGAAAATCATGTTTCTTATATGTGAGAATTGCGTACCTCTCGGCACAAGCCTCCTCGCACACAGAGAAGGACTGAGCTGTTAATTATATCTTAATATACTCTTATGTATACCTAATTCTTCTGTAAGTACCTACGTATAATCATTTGACTTCTGGTGGCGCTGTAGACGGGCGGTGCTAGGTGTGCCGGGACAGCTAGGTTGTATATAGTTATTCTATAACAGATATCGTATTCCCCATAAGTACTACTATAGTCTCGAAATTAAATTCGTAATAAATCGAAACGAAAAAAACAAGAAAAGAATCACATATAAGCCATGCGACTTCGATTAACAGGAAAGGTAAGGTAAAAATTATAACATGAACTGAATTTATTTAAATAAAACTGAAATACTAACGTTAGTCATTGCAATAAATTGCAGGAAACGTTATAGACTATTACAAAGTTAATGATGATTATAATAATGCACTTCTGTGTCATCCTAATACGTCATTGCAGTCGGCAAGCTCATTACTCTCGATTAATCTACTGCGATTTAAGTTTTCCATAGGATGGCACGTGGAACCTGCCGGGGCAGCGGTTTGTTCCCTATAGTTAGCGTAGCCCTGACACACAAAGACCTCCAGAAGAATCATACTGGGTTTTAGTCTCCCATAAGCTATAAAAATGGCACGTAAGAAGTAATGAACAATGAACGAAAGTACTTTTCCCCCGACTGGCAAGAAAGCTTAAGCATTCTAGTGTAGGCTTAAGATATGTTACCAAATTAATGGTCTAGTTTGAATGTTAGTAGCTTATTGCAGCTTCTCATTTGGTTCATTATGATAATGTATATAACGAAGAATATAAAAAAATGATAACGAAGTATTTAAAATTCCACTAAATGTTCAATCAATCACATAATAATCAGAATTATTATTTAATAAATATTTTGAAAAATAGAATACAAATAAAACCACATGTTCAAAGTATGAAACAGGCACTTAATAGTTTATTTAGTTATAATAAAGGCAAGAGTGTTACAATAAATAAAAGTAAAAACAAAATAACAAGTATTTCAGTCAATAGCCTCAGTCTAATGATAATCAAATGGCTAGTTTCAAATGGCAACAAAAACACGATTAAAGAAGAAAAAACATAGCGTCAACATTATTTTGTAAATAATCTAAAAATAGTACAAAATACAATGCTATATTGCATAAGATAAAAGATTTAGGGCCAGTTTCACAATGTCCGAATAGCCACCATCCACCGAATAAATTCAAAAATGAAACAGAATTTGTATGAAATTATCTACCAAATAAACTAACTGGAACTTATTCGTAGGTGGTGAAACAGGCCTTTAAGTATCTAAACAAAATGACGACGTGACAAAAATATATTTTCAATTGTTTTTCTAATTCAAATTTAAAACTAATTTCGAACAAAAAAAGTTCTTAAATCATTGAATTTTGAATATTTTTTACTCTAGGCCTAGTAATAAAGTTCTTGTTGCGATTCTGTAATTTTTCTTTTGGATAGCTGTTATATAGATAAGTAGAGCTTTATGCTGTGTCGACAGCAGGCGTGGTAGTCAAAACACTGAAGTCAGGATGTCCAGGAGTGTAATGGGGCCAGGTAGAGAATTCTGCGGTGAGGGCGTCACCAGGGCACTCAGTTGCGCTGACCTGGTTGTGACCTATCAGTTTGTAGTCGGGGCTGATTTTACCTAGCCTCACTCCTTCTTCGATTAAAGCTTTGGTCGTCTCCAGCTGCTTGATTGGAGGTAGTTCCACTGTAAGTAAAGAAGACATTAACACTTGATTTAGGGACGATCATGAACTTATTGCAAACTTTTACGAACTTGCTGTATGAATCAAGCTAATAGAAAACTACACTCAAAAATTCGTTATAAGGTAGGAAAAAATTTCCGGAAAAAAAGGGATCTCCGGAAGGAACATAGTGGATTTTACTCAGTAAGAGTCTGACATTCCCTCCAGGCTGCACCCTCAGCGGGCGGGGGGTTATTTGACGAAAATATATAAATATAATATTATTCACGAAAAAAAGGTAGGAAAAATCATGAATGATTTACGATTGCTTGAAATAAATCGTATAAAACAATTATGTAACTAGAATCCCACATTAACTCGGTATAACGAATACGTAATTTGTGAATTAGTAGGAATAAAATACTCAATAATAAGCATTAGTAATACCTCTCCAGTCTCCAATAAGACAGATGCCGACGCTGTGGCTGTTGGCGACAGTAGCGTGGATCCCCAGTGTGTCCCAGCCTCTGCCCTCGTATGCTGCTCCGTCACCACCCACGCAGAAACTAAGGAAAAACACGTCAAAATCAAATAAAACATCAATTGACGATATTGATCTTTGCTGTAATGTTCACTTTAGGACCTTAATATTATATCGAGAACTAGCTCGATACTATTCCAATTTCTATAAAACTGTTTTTCAAGATATGTTTCTAAAATATTTCTCAAGATATTAAGGTGATATCAGACGGTTCATTTTAGTTTTTTCATTCAGCACCTGTTATTTTAAATTACATAAAAGTCTGAACTCAAACTGTAACATGAGTGTCGAATGAACTCATTAGTGAACCTGTCCAACAATATTATGTATTGACATTCATCTTTCTATTCCTCTCTGAACGAACGAAAAATTAACAGCCTGTATCAAAAAAGATCATTCATTCGAAATTATCCTTAATTTCTCGAGCCCTGAACTTCGCGGCTTCTGCTGCAGCCACTACTGTGTTCAGTTAATTTTTTTCAATTGGCATTCCCGCCTAGTCGTGTGAACATGGAGTTAAAGAAAAATGAAGCAATCGCTGGAATGAACCGTCTGATATCACCTTTAGTTACATAAGCGTTATTATTTATTCATAGGCTTACGAAATCTGCCACGATGACAATACAAAATATTAACAGATATTACGAGTACATGATTTACGTATAATCGTTGATGGTCTATAAAACCTGCCAAGTCATGAGCGAAAAAACGTGACCAAAAACAACGGAGTTATTAGTCAAATGACTCTTAAACGATACAGCCTGCATTCATATTAATTACCTGCCTTTTTTGTTAGTACAAAACTAAATATAGAATCACCAGTCATTTTGGCTTGAACACGAACCGGTTATGTCAAAACCAGATTTAGAAATAATGACTTTTTTTTATATAAACTCTTTAATTCTTTGCTTACATGCATTTAGGTCGGTAGTTCCCCTCAATATTTTTTATTATTTTACAAGTACTTATATAAAATTGGAATGCTCTAGGCTTATGTAACCGTGTAAATATGTGTAAGCCGAATAAGATATAGCCATTGTTACTAAGAATAAATGTAGCTATCTATAGCTAATATAGCAATAATGAAAGAATTTTATAAATGCAGACAGACACACACATAAAAATAATTATTTATTTATCTATCTTCTTTTTAATATAAGTGATCGACACTAACACTCATTGAATACATTTATGTGTACCTACTCACACATTTTTAACTATACGTTAATAGACAAATATTTTTTTATTAATTTAGCTATTCTTAAAGTTTCTACTGTTGACTTTTATATATGATGTGTTCACAATCTAATATTACATATTGACCAGTAGGTAAGAATTAATTAGCTCAGATGTATATAACTGTACATATGTCCTTAGTAAAAGTGGTTAAATAGTCCATCCCTCTATGTCCATCACTGTAGTTTCTAGCAAGAGAGCTGCTTCAGTCAGCAGTTCTGTAAACCGTCAATCATTATATATTTTATCTGAGTACACGAATAAAGCTATAATGCATACATTTATTTTGACATTTATCAGTTATTTATACGAGTATCGTATCTCCAGGACTCTGTGGGGCGTGGTTTTCCTGCTCTGACGTCATAATATGAGCGTTTTGTGTGGACCAATCCGGAAAGCTGGTTTGATTACCAGTGAACTTATTGGGTCTAGAAACATTAAGTGTAGGCTATAGGTAAGTACCATGTAAGTACCTACAGAATACTAAAATTTTGGCCAATATGTACCTACTTTCTGGCAATATAGTCATTATATACTAGGTTTCACCAGTGTTACGCAACCGGATTGAAAATACTTTGACCATTCCATCTTTGTCCATTGCATCCTGGTCTATTTCTGGTGGTTTTTTTCCCGGACTCTGGATTCCCCTAAATAAAAGGCAACAGGCTCGTCTTGTAATGGTTAGGTAAAATAACAAATATTAATAGCAAAACTCTTAGATCGCGTTCTAACTGAAACCCGTTTTTTCGTGGGAAATTATCAAATGACCCCTCCCACTGAGGGTGCAGTTGCAGGGAGGGTCAGACTCTTACTGACTAAAACGCAATATTTTTCTTCTGGAGTTCCCTGTGTGACGGGGTAACTCTTGCGAACAACAGAAACCCTTAAGCTACGTACAGAGTAGGTGTTCTAACGTACCCGGACCTAACTGTATTTTTGGAAAGTGTGCTTAAATTTTATACTTTGACAGAAAGTGTTAAACCAACTACGGAGCCTAAACTGTGCATACTTATTTAATAAAAAGTTTTTACAAAACAATCACGAAGAAATTGGCATACCAACTACCGTGCCAAATCTAATATTTTTTACACAACCGATTATTTCTTCCATGACTAAATGAAAAAAAAAGAACGATCGAGCCAAAATAATTATGACGTCACTACTGTCTACCTACTAAATCTTCTATCAATCACCACGGATATTTTGTTCGAAGGTGACTCATTTGTTTATTGTTGTAACCGGTGCTTCCCTGGCGTTAACCCCGTATTTAGAGATAAATTATTTATCTATACCAGTATTATAAAATAGAAGAGTTTTGTTGTTTAGTTGAACGCGCTAATCTCAGGAACTACTAGTCCGATTTGAAAGATTCTTACAGTGTTAGATAGCCCACTTATCGAGGAAGGCTATAGGCTACTGTTTATTCTGGTACGTGGAGTTGTTCCTACGGTATGCGGGTGAAACACTGGGGAGAGCTAGTTTAAAGATAAATGGTTTATAAACAATATTTAATTCAATAAGAACAGATTATACGGTCGAATGTCACTAGTATTACGACCTTTACGAGAACGTAAGAGATAATGGGTATATTTCTTACTATGTTGGTATATTTAAGAGTTAACACGTGATGTTGGCTCTGTATCTTTTAGTTGCGTCACTGTAGATCTACAAAGTTGAGTTGTGATGACTTATAGTCTAAATTGAAGTTGAGGAGTCTGTCTATAAAATGGTCTGGTTTTCCCCGCCGGTTTCACCCACGTCCCGTGGCAACTAGTCTGCGCCCCCAAATAAAAAGTAGCCTAAAGCCATCTTTGATAAATGGGCTATGTAAAAAATGAAGAATTATTCAAATCAGTTCAGCAGTTCTTGAGATTACTGTGTGCAAACAAAGAAACAAACTCTTCAGCTTTAAAATATTAAGTATATGTAGATGGAATGTAAATTATGTAACAGAGATGTTTGTATTTATGGATTAAACTATATAGACTAGTTTTTGAAAAAGCCGCCCGCGTTATTATCTGCTTCTAGACGGGACTACTTCCTTTACTAAGATTAAAAGCCTATATAAATATTCTGATGTACCTACAGGTTAACAAGATCCGTTCAACAGTTAATGCGTGATTGAGGAATAAACAACAAAACACATTTTTTTTTTAATTGCCTATTCCTAGTACGTAGGCATCATCCTCATTAATATACATAGTTATCAGTCGGGAAGTACATACATTGTTTATCTACTTGTCTGAATGAGGGAGGCCAACTACAATGTTTTAGCCTAGTAAATAGGGAAAAGTCATATTTTTTCCCGTATTTTTAGCTTGAAATCATTGAAAACACGGAAATGTAAAAAAACATTTTCCGCCAAGGTGGGACACATTCCAGCATGTCTGTCGAGTTAAGACCTGTGAATTGCAGGCAAGACTGAGGACAAAATGATATTACCACACGTAAGGGGAAGGTCTTTGTAATATAATATATTCGTCTTAATATACTTTGTAATATATTGTAATATAATAATAGGTATATTTACTATCTATCTTCAGGGGCAATACTTCCTGTTGGAATAGATAAGAAGACTGATCTCTTTGCGAAATCATTTTAATAGGATCAGCCATTAAAATAAAGCGTAACAAAGTTACAGAGTTATACTTTCACTTGTATAATAGTATGGATAATCCCGATAAAGATGGTGATACTTTATACATTATAGCTTTTATAGAAGAAAATATGATTGCAAGAAATGTCGTTTGAAACTGATCTTTGCAGTTGATGAATCGACTAATAATAAGACATGGCAATGTGCCCACCATCTCTACTACAGATAAACATATACATATGTATGTTCCTACTAATACTATAAATCAGAAAGTTTGTACGATTGTATGTATGGACCCATATCGAGTGTGGCCTCATCATCATCATCTCCCGAGCATTTTCCCAACTATGTCGGAGTCGGCTTCCAGTTCTTCGTTAAAAAAGAACTATGTGACTTTTCTAAGGGCTTGAAGACAAATCTGCGAATCGGTGCGATACAAATTCGCAAAGAGTTCGGATCTCCGTTCTTTAGTGTGATGTACAGACGGTCAGACGTCAGCAGGTTAACCTACCTGAATCTGTCAAATTTTATTAAACCTTCCAGTATTGTGATAAGGTTGAAGATTTATTAAATAAATTTGAGAGATTGAGGTAGGTTTATATAGGGTCACTGGTAATAGTGACCGATATTTAAACACGTGAATGTGCTCATGATTACAAACAACTTTCCCAAAGAAACATTTTTGTTTTTTTTTATCATTATAGCAAAATTACTGAAAACGCGGGCGCGGGGCCTCGCCGCTAACAGCTGTTCGGGCGACGGCGCGCGCGAAATTGAATTTTGCTGTTTTGATAAAAAAAAAACAAAAAAAGTTTCTTTGGGAAAGTTGTTTGTAATCATGAGTGCAATCACGTGTTTAAATATCGTTCACTAATTACCAGTCACCCTATATGCTGGCGTCTGTGTCTACGTTTCTAATGCATTTGTAATGGATAGAATCAAGAGACATACATATAATTAATAGCGTGGGATGAAGTTTCGTAAATGACTTACTGATAGCCAATATCGCCCCAATTCAAGCTGTTATGATATCTCTGCATGCCGCGCATCTTAGCTGAGCAATCCTCCACGGAGTCACAGGCGGAAGGTATGTATGTGTGGTGGATGACCACATATGGTACCGGCAAGTGGAGGGGCCTCACGTGTGTTGGTGCCACGCCCCCCCACTCCTCCCTGCTGTAGAATGGGAAACTGCGGGGGGTGTCTGAAACAATGAAAAGGATTTTTAAGAAGTGACTTTCGAAATTTCAAATCTGTCAAATCTTAATAGATTTTCGACTTTATTGCTGAAGCATATGGTTTAAATTTCAATTGGGCAAATTCCACAATTTCGGATAGCTTGATGTGCTGACGTCTGTACTTTGTCGTTCTTGGCAGTTTGGGATTACTAAAAAAATTGGCCTTCTACTTTTTTTATTTGGAAATTAAATTGGATTAAATTGAGTCTGGTGTATTGTAAAATTCTCCGAAAGTGAAGTAAGCCTTATGAATCTTTTATGAATCAATTATGAACGGAATATTAATTTAGTTTTTATGTATCATTAATCAAGTAAGATGACTTATAATTGTTGTCAAATAAAAATTCAATAAAAGTGTTAAAAGGAAAATAGAAAAGCTAAGGGATACTGAATCTTATTACAAATACTCAATACTAAACACTATTATTTCTATTTAAATATTAATCTGAATTATTTATTTTTGTTGAAAAAACCTTTATCTTTATTTAGAGATAAACGAAACAACCTATAAATCCACCAGACATATAAACAAAAACAAAATAACTCACTTTTTAAAGTAAATCTCGGTGACGCGTGCGCAGACAATAGTGTCGTAAAAACAGCAAACACTATCAATTTAAACGCCATGTTTTTGCAAATTAAATCGATTTTTAATCAATATTGGTATGTTTACGATCTGTTTGTTGTCTGTCTGTTTGTATTAGCTTGACTCGTGGACCAGTGAGGACTGTGGGTGCGCATCCATTCTTTATAAGATATTGTGCGATCCCGCGGTACTTTCCCCCCAAGTTCAGAGATAAGCGATTGCTCACTCAAGAACTCATGTCAGCGGTTACAAACGTACTTGACAATTTAAGGAATTAGGGACTCCAAATGTATATTTGTAAATAACATGAAATACAAACAGGTATTCGAAGAATTTTTGAATCATTTCAATTTATAGGCAGGTTTTATGAGGAAAATAGACTAACCTTATATTTGTATACGTGTGAGAAATGCAATAATTAATTTTAGAGTAGTAGAATTTCAAGTCATTTAGTTACTATAGTTATATTTATTTCCTTTATTTACGAGAAAAGTTGGCATTACATATCTAACCATCAACTCTAGAATATATTAACTATTATTAAATCTAAATATATACAATTAACATAAATATATACAAACTTATAAAATACTTAAAACTAATATAATAGTAATAATAACCAGAGTGGAGTCGCTAGAGCAATGCTCGGAGGGTGAATGCCTCGGGTAAGTGGCGAGTGGGCACAGAGATGCCGGACCCTGGCTTGATGCCGGTTTTAAGGCGCGTGATCTGGGTAGAAAGCCGGCCGGGGCAACCTCACCCTTCAGCCGCTCACGTCCCCGTTGCCCCCTTGTTGCGACTTAGCGACTAGTTCCCGGGGGCCCGGTAAGTGAGCTGGCGAGTCTCCTCCTGCCATTTTTACATGTATTTATTACATTGTTATCGGCAGGGGTCATAGTCCATATAGTTTTCCCTTCCCTAGTCCACTAGCATCCCATCACAATAACCCAAGTAGATTTTCTTCCATAGTTAGCAATAGTTTAGCACAAACCGGGGGTTGTCCTTGGGTACATTTCTAGAGTGTATACAGGGATAATCGTCGGTTTTGTGTCACCATTACATATATTAAAGTTGTCTCAAAAGGGCTTCAGCGTGTTGGCTTCGGCCCCACGTTCGCCTTCTAAAAATCCGGGACTCTGTAGTCCCGTGGTCTAGTAGAGACATACAAGGTAATAATAATAAAAAAAAAACCCTATATACAAAAACATTGCGCGTTGTTAGGCGTCAAAGTACTCCTCCACATCGCTGTCATCCGGTAACGTGCCCAGAAGACTGGCCGCATTGCCACGTTGTATGGCAATTATTATTATTTATTTCCTTAGATTTATTTCCATGACATGAACATATGTATTTGTGTATAATTGTATTTTGTTCTCTGACTGGCCAGTGCCTGTCTCGTTTTTTGAACTTCTAATTTCATGTGACAAAAGTTGTCTACTAGTTCTGGATGCATTTAAGGTACAGACACCAGTACATCAAGCTACTGCAACCTGTTAAATTTCCAACTCTGTTTATAGATTTTCAACTTTATAGTCAAAGAAAATGGAGCGCTTAATAGTCAACGAGCAAAATAAATTTAAACTTTTTAAACTAAAGCTTTTTAAACTTAGTGTTTTCTTTATGAAAAATATCTGATACCACGATACTGCTGCAAAGAGCAATTTGAGAAACAGTAAGACTATTCACACACGACCAGTCGACCACGGAGCGAGGTACGAGGTGTGTGAATCACCAGAGTCAAAGGACGATTCAATCAATGTGTTCCTTACGTTATAAAAGGGCTAGCTTCCACCCGCGGTTTCATCCGCATTCTGAAATAACTATTTTCCGCACATGGATAAAGAGTTACGTATATTTTATTCTGATATATAAGCTATGTCACCGCTAAGTTTCATTTAAATCTATCTAGTAGTTTTGGCGTGAACGAGTAACAAAGATCCATCCATCCGTGCATTAGAATCTTTCGCGTTTATCATAACTTTACTGCTCTAGTTGCATATGGTCTTTACTGTAAAGTATTTTTAATAATACAGTCAAGCATTTTGAAGAAAACAAACTGTATAATTTCCTCCGTATTTAGGAAAGCAATTCTTTCTGCTACAAACCCCGTTTAAAGAAGCGCTTTGAAATCATAATAAATCCAAACCAACAACACAAACAGAGTCTTCTATATAAAGTAAGGCTATTTCTACCTAACTTGAGCAAGCGTACCAACTATTAACGTACTCTGTGGTGGTTGTGGTACCAACCTACCCCCGAATCGCGTCCCATCAAAATTTGAGCGTGCGTAACCAACGCGAAGTGATACAGCCTAGTCTGTACACACCTTTACAAATAACGGCCTCACTGTGGGGAAGAACATAGCAATTAGGTACCTATATGAATTACAGGAATGTCTGTATATCGCGCGCCTGTACGGTCTAACTGCATTTATTACTCAATCAGTACAAAATACCTCTTACTAGGTACCTACCTAATAATCCAAATTATCCGGCAGTACTAGGCACTTGTGTTATACCCCACACTATTGTGTAAGAATAGGTAGATGATAAATTTAACACGTGTGTTAAGATCTATAGGTTAATAAAATAACAATCTAGTAAGTACAGCAGTGAAACAAACAATAAGATATATATGTAATTCCTAAACTTATGATAGCCTAAATTAAAAATGTAGGCATCTTTTTTCAGGACAGCTCCGATGACTGTAGGTGACCATAGACAAACCAAATGGGATGTATTTATATTTTTTTTTGTCCTCCTGTGCAAGAAAAAGGCAATTTAGTTTTTAATAGGGTATTTTACACTATGTAAGGAAAAATATAAAAATGTTTGTTCATAATAGATTTCGAAAAAAGTAAACAAGAAACGTCGATATTTATTCATAAAATGGCAATTTTAATTTTATAATTCCATTTTAAAAATCGTCTTTTCTAATCTGATCATGATAGCCATATTAGATCCCGCCGTGACGTCATTCCGATAGTAAACAATCTACTGAAAATAAGTTGTGCGCTGTTATTTTGATAAATTTACGAGTTATTAACACGTTTGTAGACTTCTAGCCTTTATTTCACTATGGAAGACGGTTTTTTGAAAGCAGAAAGTACAAATCTGCCAATGGTTAATACTTTAATGGTGGCGAAATTTTCAACCAAGTATTTCTCATTTTTACATCACTTGGCACTTGAATCCATAATTTTTGTGGCGTTTTTACACTTGTATTTTTGCATTCAGGCACAAGACACCAATGATAACTCATTATTTTCACGAATCTTATTACTTGGTCTTTCGCAGTCGTATTGTTTACTAACCGAGTGACGTCACGAGATGAAAAAGCATGGCGGCTAGCGTTTCCACGCGAAAATTCAAAATCATAAATAAAAAACAGATTTTAGGGCGATTTTCGGTTTTAAAAAAAATTAACAAAATTTCTACTAGTTCATTACGATCTCAGGATTAATTTAAAACAGTTTTTAAAAAATGGTGTAATACCCTATTTGTAGCTATCTAGATACTAGAATAAAGAATATGGTCGTTTGATCACGCGATAAAAGTATGGCTAGATACGTACTCGCCTACTTACAATCAAGTATTTTGCTATAAATAAATGAGTTGGTCTGTGCCGTCAATATTTTTAACTACTTCATTGTATTATCAAGTGAAACTGCTCATTCATGAGTAGGTAGACAATCATGAAAGATGTCGTCAATTTTCTTTGCGACTGTTTATTATTTGTATGTTGTTAGGTAAGTACGTGTTTGTTCTCTTCCTGGGCTTACCGCGGCCCTGGTACACATGGAAAATGGAACATAGTGGGTTGGTTTTTAGTCAGTAAGAGTGTGACACTCCGTCCAGCTGCACCCTAGCTCTGCTGGAGGGGTCATTTGATGATATCCCCCGAAAAAACAAAAGAAAAAGTTATGTTTGTTTGGTGTTGTTGTAAATGATATGATATTATGGCATTTCGACATTTATAACATGAGTAAAAAAGAAAAATCTTTTTTTAAAAAGCTTTTATAGTCCGCCATATTGGATTTAGAATAACGTCAAATTATTTTTTAAGTCACTCTCAATAAGCCCTTTCATTTGATACCCATATTGTTGAAATTCATTAAAAATAACTACTCCGCCATCTTGGACGGTCCGCCATATTAGATTTAGAATAACGTCATATAACATATCTTACATTGTCATCCAAACTGAACGTGTACGCAAAATTTCAGCTCAATCGGTTGAAGATATCTACTTCAAAATTGAGTTCAAAGAATCCACCGTAACATACATACACGGCAAGTTAAATAAAAGCTTTTAAAAAGGAATACTGTAGCAACTGTACAATCTTACGCACAAGCGTTTTTTACCTGACTTCGCGAATGCAGTAAGCAATCTTTTGAATCGTCTACGGATCTTGTTATATTCCAGTGACATAGTATATACGAGTAATATGCGAGTTTATCAGAATGCTTAAGCTAGACTCCCAACTTGATAATAAAAACAAAAACCTTTGTCTGACTACTGTGTCAACTGTCAAAGTTCTTCTTATGGTAGCTAAATTACGAGCGTAAAAAGCATGGGCCCTTTTCTAAACCGACCAGAGCAAGTGGCCGAGAAATGGCCTTTTAAAGCACGCTCTATAGGAAATAGGGTAAAAGAAGTATACAATAGAAACCATTTTTTAACAGATAACAGTCGTTTTATTTTACTTAACCAAATAAAATCACAGTTTTTGTACGTATACGTTGCAAAGCGTAACTTTTGAGCGGAGTCTTGAATTATAGGGTTGGTGTGAAGTGGTCCCAAGAGGAGATTTCGTTGAAGAGCGCTTGACCGGGGCATTCTGTGGCAGACACCTGACGATGGCCTATGAGCTTGTAGTCTGGACTGATGTAGCCGAGCTGCACTCCAGCTTCTATCAGTTCCTTGAGGGACTGAATTTGAGCCGCTGGGGGCAGATTTTCTAGAACATTAAAAATAGACAATTTAGAAAATGTAAGTTCTTAAGATAGGCAAGAATATTTCATTGTACAGATGACAGTTCATCAAGCTACTACTAGATTTACAACTTTATCTGAAGAATGATGGTTAAAAGTTGATTGGGAAAAATTGACCGTTTCGGTAGCCTGATGTGCTGGCGTCTGTTTCTATTCGTAGTGTATTCAAAAATAAAGGTACAAACCGACAAAATCACCAATCATGCAGATACCGATACTCTTGACGTTGTATGAAACGGCGTGTGCGCCTACCGCATTCCACCCACGGCCCTCGTACACTGAGCCTTCGCCTCCTACAGCGAAACTGGGGAGAAAACATAGGTACACGTTAACATATCAACGTAGATAGCAACAATAGACTGCTTGGAAATGAAGACCCTACCCTACTAAATATTACCGCGATAATAAGTGTCGCCGCACACGGTTCACCGACCACAACCACAAAACGCCCCCACTAGGATATTTCCCGCACTTTTCAAACACACGGCGATTGTTGCTTCAACCGTGTTCGACGAGTCCATATAAAATGTATGAAAATTATAGAAAATATGCCAGTGGCGGCGTTTTGTGGTTGTGGACGATGGCCCGTGTGTGGTAGCCCTAAGAGAATACGTCTGTTGATGTGTAATTGTTGCTTTCGCAATGAGGAAATACACAAGATATTTATGGGATGTAATTTAGAGCGGAATCGATCCTTAAAAGCCCTTTCGCTTATAAATTAACTGTTACTTCTCAAAATAAAAATGTACCCAGTACCCACTTAGTTAAATGTATGAACAGACAAGCTACCCAAAACTGTGAAATGTTCGCAATCAACTTTGAATCGTAATGCTTCAGCGACAAAGTTGAAAATCTATTAAGGAAATTTGGCAGATTGTATGTGCATGTAACATGAACTGTAGTACTAACTTCTTTAGGTAAAGACGCCACCACATCAAGTCATCCGAAGCTGTCGAACCAATCAAATTTAAACTATATGCTTCAGCGATAAAGTTGAAAATATGTGAAAGAAATTTGACAGATTGTAGTAGCTTGATGTGCGTCTGTAAGTACCTACTTGGCACTAGAAAGGGATTTCCAATGCGGGCTATATGCGAGCACAATTTAGTCACTTTAGCCTGAATAAGCCAACTTCATTTCACTACCGGGATGTTCCAATAGATATCTCAAGTGTTTTCGAGAGCCTTTTAAATCCGGGTAGACGCACGCGCTTGACACATGCGGTGAAAAACATGACACTCTCATAGTTATCGTATCACTAAAGCGAATCTATTTACTTACTCATTGCTGCTACTAGTATATTGTGTATTACATAAACTCAGTTCGCTAGAACAATAGGAATAAACAAGTCCTCTTTAAAACTAGTACCAGTACCTACAATAAAACTATTAAAATGTGTTCTAAAAGATTGCTGTGAAGAATGTACTAATCTCAAGAATTTATAATATATTGCACCGTTTTGAAAAAATCTTTCAGTTTTGGACACTACATTTGTCGGAGAAGGCTATGGATTACTTGTTATCCGCGTGCGCGAAATTGTTTAATGAACAAACATATTTTTTTTTTTATATCATTTATTTGATGAGGCTTAAGCACTTCTGTGCTATGCCAGCCTCGTTAGGTCATACAAGTTCACAGTAATACAAACAAAAAATTAAATAACAACTCAACACAACAAACAGATTACATCACTACATAGTATAAAACAAAGTCGCTTTTTCTGTCCCTATGTCCCTTTGTATGCTTAAATCTTTGAAACTACGCAACGGATTTTGATGCGGTTTTTTTTAATAGATAGAGTGATTCAAGAGGAAGGTTTATATGTATCAGCATTGCACCCGTGCGAAGCCGGGGCGGGTCGCTAGTACATAATATATCTCACCAAAATATTGCGCATCCAACAACTCAATGCCAGAGCCATTCGATATAATCGACGGCGACATACACAAAGGCAGAATCTACGCTGTACCTTAACATTAAATGTGATACTCTATTCTAAAAGAGATCTTTTAAGCAAAACATTACCTTGACCACCGTACAATTATTTATTTCTGTTGTATTACTATGCAAAACAACATACCTACATATACCTATCTACATTAACATAACAAATCCCAACAACATATCCATATTTTATAGTTTCTACGTAAGTACATTTTGGCAACACCTGTGAATAGATAATTATTATTAGCACACAGGTAGGCGACTGCACTGATTTGTTTTGCATTCTGTGCAACATGTGTAGGCCAAAACAATCCATTCACGTTTCTATTATGGGTCAATCTTTCAACCTGCATGGATCTTCAAAATATCCAAGTCTAAGAAGGGCCAGTTTCATAGATTACGTATAGCCACTATCTACCAGATAAATTCAACAATGGAACAGAATTTGTATGAAATTAGCTGCCAAATAAACTATCCGAATTGCGTACATTAAAATATTTTGATAGGGAAAGAATGTTTTTGTTTCATTAGTCTAAAAGGAACCTAAGATAAAACGCCAAGCATATCTTTTCTGATATACATGAAGAGCTTTACGCGAACTTTTTTGTGACTCATTTGCTCAGGGAAAAAGCTTTCTCGTCTTTCTTTCACACTTACTAATGACAGGTAATTTTTGGATCGGTAAAGTCCCCGTATAATAATGTATGACTTATTACGACGTTAATAACGCAATTTAAAATAATTTACTCTTATGGAAGAGGTCAATAATATTTGACAGTTTTTCTGTGTTGTGTGGACTGAAAAAAATGGTTTGTTTTATACATAGTAGGTGGACTTTTGTTTGTGATACCTACATCAAATTATTTTCGTATTTAAAACACATAGGAAGTGGTTATGGACGTTTTGTGGACTGTCTTTTGTTTTGACGTTCGATAAGACCTTCACAGCCTAATTTTAAGAGTAATTGTAAGAGAGATTTTTAGTGAGTTTGTTTTTGACTTTAATTAAATCATGACGTGGTGACTTCGATATGAATTGTGTGTTAACAGACGCATTCTTCTTCCTATTGAAGCCTGGCAGTATGTAATAATGATTGACTCACTTGTATCCAATATCCTGCCAGCCGTTAACGAGCTGGTGGGTATCCTGCATTGCCCTCATGTCGCGCTTGCAAGCGGCCTCCGTCTCGCATACAGGCGGAATGTAGCTGTGATGTACTACCACGTAGGGGACGGGCAAGTTTAGAGGAGTCACGCCGTTCGGGGGCCGCGCACCCCATGTGTCTCGGGGGACAAAGTTGAACGGGTAGGCTGCGAACAATAGCACATTAGTATGGTAATGTAATAAAAAATGTCTATCAATAGTTATATTGCATTCCCTATGAAGTCTAGGAGCTATTCATAGCTTAGCAAAGCATAGCGTGGCTTTAGTAAAAGCTTAAGCATAACGGATAGACATAGAGTAGGATTGGCATTTAATAATATAGATAGTAGATGGGTTATACCTACTTTAGATTGATGGTAACACTTTAAGCACAATTAACTTTCCCATAATACGGAACTGTTCTAGATTTGTTATTCATAATTTATTAGGTACATAAAATGTTAGTTGTATGAGAAGAATGCTAAATTATTTTACTAAATGGAAAGAGAAGATCGGTAAACAGAAAGGTATGCTTGCCGCGGTTAGTCATGAGGTAGATCATATTTACGAATTGAAATCTCATTTGTAGATCTTTGACAGTTGATATTCTGCTTACATTATGGTTTTTAATTTTCCCTACTTAAAAGTTTTGAGTCCCGCTAACTATATTCGCTAATCAGTCTTCCGCAGTCTCACTTAGTATGAAAAATTTAAACCATTGTCACCCTTCGGATTTTAAAAGTCAATGATCGTTATCTTTTGTCTTATCTTAAGTAAAATGATTTGATTGGCTGCTGTCATTTTCGTTGTCCAATCACGATACACAAGATAAGATTTATCTTAAGATTTTGGTATTGTTCTACCGCCGTCAGAGATAAGATGCTATCACTTAGTTAAGCCGATTTTTTAATAGCATCATGTCGTAAATTTTTGATAGCTAGTGACGTCTAATTTTGTGAAAGGGGATTGTCATTCTTAATAAAGAACTTAAGACGAATGTGACGACGAGTAGCGGGGAATTATGGTATATAATAAAAAAAAAAACACCTTTTTGTATTTGAAGTTTTCGCTGCTAGTCGAAGCATTCACCTCAAAAACTAATTATTATATACACTGAAAATTTACTTACTTGCGATCAATTTTCAAAACTAGTTACAAAGTATTATGATTATCTATACATATATTATATGAGTTAGGTAGAAATAATTTCATAAAATCCCTGAATTTGAACAGATCTGATGTGCCGTTCTATACAGATTTTAGAGGTGTGTTCGAATTCAAAGCCCTGATTGATTAGTGTACGATGGAATTGACATACGTAAAAGCCAATCAAAAAAGAAAAAAAAACCTTGAAATCAATATTCCTTTTTAAATATTTTGTCTGTGAAAGTAATGAAGGTCAAGCATTTTAAATGTGGACTTAATTACTAAAAAAAAACACTTACATTTGTCGCTTCTGCCGTTTGGAGATGGATGAGCCGCTACACAAGCTAAGAGGCAGGCGAAGACCACATATAAAATATTGGCCATGGCGTCTGAAAAAAAATGAGAACCCTTTCTAAGCTTAACTCACAGACCAAATTTACAAACTGTAAGATTTAGAAGACATATAATTTTAATGTTGAAATATAATTTATGTTATTAATTAAATTGCAAAGAAAAATAAAAGATCTGTGGTCTGTACCTAAAAAGTCGCGGTCAGTCAATGAGCGTAACCAACACTAATAATTTATCTTAAATAAAAAAAACTAATCGACTTGACAGTTCTGTAATCAGGTTTTAAATTTTAAAATAAGAACAGTGAAGATCGCGCCAAAATGTGTAATGATGGTGGGAATCGTAGAGTTCAGTGAACCGCTACCAATAAGGTTCAAGCTTATATAGGCAGAAATCACCACAATGTTCCACGGAATAAAATTGCGAATGACTAATAGCCTGATAATGTAAAGACAATTTAAACATGGCGGTATAAAACCTTGTTAATTAGATGCGTTGTCGTAAGTTATGTGTATCAATAATAATGTTTTTCTATGTTTATTGACTTTCTTAATTTAAATAGCATATTAATTTATAACATTTTTTTAGACAAGACGTCATCTGGTTAGCTTTAGATTACTTTGCTTTTAAAAAAACTTTCTTGAAGGTTGTCAAACAAAAAACACAGATGTGTATGAAAACTAGTTTTCCACCCAGAAAACTTTAATTAGCACGTGCTCAATTATAAGTAGCAATATCACGTTGCGTGTACAGTTGGTATTATGGAATTTGAAGGGCCATAAAAAACGCGAATTCAAGTGTTTTAGTTCCCGTGGCCGCGGTCCGCGTGTTACTCGTTGTTGCGCTGGGATGTGTCGAATGCGATTACTATTACTATTATTTCATTATTTTTTTTTTTAATGTGGAACGTTATATACTGCTTTTTTTTAAATAACTGCTCATTGATTTTACGAAATTATTTAGAAGATAGCAGCACTTGGAAAAGGTCGGCATTCTGAGCAATATTGCCAGTACCGTGAATACATAATTTTGCAGGGTTTGGGCAAAAATTATGTCTATTGGATTTCCATGTTCTCTTAAAAGAGGAGTGTTATATTATGTTTTTTTGGCTGTATCATTCTGGTTCTTTAATAAATTAACTGTATCAAAGACTTAAGATGTAATTATTATTTTCACACGAAGTATTATTGTTCAATTGCTTTGCTTTTGTATCAAGCACACTTATGCCCACGTGTCATCATCAATGCGTAAATTCGAACGCAATCAAGGGCAGATAACATATGCTACGGTCATGACCAAGAAGAGCGTAACTGCTGTTTAATTTGAATACAGTTACGCCCTTCTTTGAATTGATGGTAATATCTAGGAAGTGAACATTAGAAATATCCTAAAGTGATATTGATAATATGTTATAGTAGAAAATGTGTAAAATTTAAGAGGATACTTGAAAATATCAATGTCTGGATAGTGACTCAAGAGTATGACTGCGTTTCGGAAGCCTTGATTTCCCCTAGAGGGGGATTCGGGTATTTTTCCCGGTAATAAATAGCAATATACCTCTTTTTTGCATTGTTTACCTTAATTTTATTTTGATATGTTTAACATTATTATTATACAGAGTTGATATGACAGAGGGGCATTCAATTACACTACGTATGTATACTATAGGTACGTGTTCAGTATTAATTCTATACGGTATAAAATAAAAATATAATTATAAATGAGTTTTTTTTGAAACAAGCTAAATAGCTTACTATAAGAGTAAAACGCAACCACCCTTTGTAAATACATTTTACTGACCTAAGATACCTAGGTAAGTAATAAAGGATCAACCTATGCGTGACCTATGCTGCTACTGCAGCTGTTAGAAAAGATACATCGTGTTCAAACAGGGCAAAAAAGTTAAAAATTATTTGCGACCAGACTACTGCTCCTATTTAATTGATTTTTGGTACAGAGCTTGAAAATGGTACCTAGTATAGGCAGTTAAAAGGAGAGCCCCTCTGTGGTATCAACTTTGTATAGTACAACTGCAAAAAAATAAAATTTGGTCGTAATGAAATTATTTAAATTCAAGGACGATTATTAAATAGGTACCACTTTTTAATCTATTAATAAGGTAATGTATTATTTCTTATTATAATTAATGCACTTGTCGCTAAAAAAAATATTTACCAATTTCACCAGTCCACCTTATCACAACTTCTACACTTTTATAGACAAATTTTATTTATAAATCATTAAAATATTATTATATTATGTAACATATTATTAACTTCAGATCTTATCGAAAAATATAAAACGAAAAAAAGAACACCATAAACAAAATCTTTTCCAAAACAAACAAAACCTACCACAAACTAAATCAACTTACCTAACGAAAAAACAAAACAATATCACAAAGAAATCCGAAAAAAAAAAACAGTAATTTAGTAGAAAACAATCACAATACGACTGTGTGTTCGTCACTAAACTTCTAGTATTTATATAAACAGTTGTAGGTACGTTATATATTATGTTAATGTGCTCGATAATAGGCTCTTTGAAGATAATTCGGTGATACACCCTGATAGCGACCGTGATTTGTTGACTAATCAATTACGTCATGCTGATTACACGTATGTATATTGATATTAGGGATTCTCAATATACTTTTACAATATACTTTTATAAGTCGTGGTGGCCTCGTGGTTAAATGACCAGCATCTCTGGTATGGATGTGCGGTTTCGAGTTCAGGTCGGGCAAGTATCAATGTAACTTTTCTAAGTGATTGTACTTTCTAAGTCTATCTTGGACACCAATTATTGATTAAATATGAAGGAAAAAATCTCGAGGAAACATGGACATTGAAATCTTTCAGATAGACAGTCGCTCCATGTAAAACACTAGTACTCAGCTGCATCTGGTGAGAGTGAAAGCCGATCCCTACATTGCTTGGGTAAGGGCTAGTAGGCTTATTGACACATTGCCACATTGTCACGAATGACCTAGTTAGGATAACTGGGTATCTGTAGGTATTAGCTATGTCAACAGCCTTTTTTTAAAATAATATGGTAGATTCTTAATTCATTTGTTTTAGGAGCTTTTTTCAATCATCGAGATTAGGTGTGACTTAGTGACTTACTTTTATTTAAAAATAAGATGATTGTTTTATAAATGATCATTAAGGACGCCATTACTGAGAAATAGCTTTATGCTAAAGTGAAGCTTGAACTTCCAATGTATCATCATACTCTTCCCCTTATCCAAAATTTTATTTAGTGTCTGCGTTTTCTTTTTTCACCCTCTTCGATCTGCCGTCATCTCCCAAGTAATATTCTTTCTAGCCATATAAACTATGATGTAAACTTTCACACAATTCATCCATCGTTTCTTTAGTCGTCCCCTTCCTCCGTATCCATCCTCGTTCATGTTTAACACCTTCCTTACAACATGATCCTCATTCCTCACCATCAAATGCACATACTATGATAGCCGGTTTCAACTTCCCTACGGTCCTACTTTCAACCTTACAATGTATCATCACCCGTTATTGTAACCCTATTGATGTATTTCTTAGAATAACATTATTTATTAGTGTCACAGTAAATAACAATTAACAATAGGCGAATAGGGGACTCACAGAAGTGTCACGACCTAACACTAATTGGTTGATTGAATAAGGGACTTATGCGAATATAGGTACAACAATGATTTATGCTGAAATTATAGGTGAATTACATGAGTATTGCCTACGAACTCCTTTGTTATCTCATGGTAACTACATACTAGCATCTGCCAGCAGCTTCACCCGTGTCTCGTAGGAATTCGAATTACGCGCTCCCGTTTAAAAAAATACCCTGTCGTCGTTTCAGCCGAAAGACGTCCACTGCTAGACAAAGGCCTCATTTCTCCTCACTTCTGATTCAATCTCGCAGTAAAACTCCTAACATAGCCCTCTCCATTGCTCTCTGAGTGACTTTGAGCTTCCTCATAAGGCCCATAGTTAGCGACCACGTCTCTGTACCGTAAGTCATCATTGGCAATACACATTGGTCAAAGACCTTCGTCTTTATACACAGCGGTATTGGGGCCCTATAGTCTTCCTCAATCAATGGGCAATCTATCAATGAAGTAAGTTGTAAAATCAGACCAGTAGTTCCTAAGATTGGCGCGTTGAAGCAAGCAGACAAACTCTTCAGCTCTATAATATCAGTATAGAAATAATGTTCATATACAGCGAGGATTAGGCAATTGTTAAAGTTTCTCTATAAGTGTAGAAGAGCCGACAAAAATACTCGTACTTTCACATACTTTAAACACCGACTTCTTCCACTTTACCTATTATAAATCGTGGTTTTAAAGAACACCGGTTTTAGTCGTAGATTTGGACCATTTACTTTCTTCAAGGTGATAGTTTAAACCAAGCACTAAAGCTGGTATATCAAATCACAACACATTAACACAATCTCTTTAAGATATTTCATTCTTTCAGTGCTTAATTTGCCTCATTTCCGTCACATTTTTATTCGATGACCATCCGACCTTAGTCTGGCGACAGGACATCCGCCATCTTCAAGTTTTAAATTAAGAACACTAATGATCGACGTCATGGAGATATAGTTTATCTTGACAAAAGTACCTATTAAGCTTGATTGCTATTGTAGATGCAAATCTCGACTGGGAAGTCCCTTCAAATTAATCACAAGTTTACATAATATTGTTTATGTGTTATTAGGTTTTCTTTCGTGGAATTTTATCAGTCGACGTCACGCTGCTACGGCAGTGGAAAGCTTTTGAGTAACAATGACGTCATATCTTTTCCAGCAGGCTTAGCATGGCAACCGTAGAAACAACTTTTGTCTGCCGGAGATTGGATATAATGACAGAAAATTGACAGATTGACGTAAGATTTCTTTTGACATTTTTTGAAGTAATTTTTCTTTGATTGTCATAAGGCTACAAGTACTTAGAGTAATTGCTAAGTGATTATATACGAGTTGACAGGTCGTGCCATGTTCGGGTCTTTTCTTGATAGAATATTTAATCGCCATACTAAGCCTGCAGGGGAGAGAAAGGTGTTTTCATCCAAAGTGGACCAGGTACGAACTTTTGGGAACTTGTAACAATTATTGTCGAGGGACTGTTCTATGGAACACTTGCCTATTTAGTTAGGACCCACAACTACGATTGTTAAATATTTGCTTCGGTATTTTTCAGTTTGTTCAGCGTTGAAATTTTTAAGGGTTTCTTGTTGAACTTTACGCTTAAAGCTAAATTATCTTGCCCTTGACACTGAAACACGGCAGGTCTATGCTTGTTTGGCGGTGTTTTACGAAATGATTTGTGTTTTTTTCTAAGAAACATGTCATGTTATAGTCAGCACGGCGCCTCCTTCCCGGTCCACTGATGTCCTTGGAGTATAATATAATAATTTCACACTTGATTGCCTAGCACATTCGGGAGCGGTGCTTACGTAATCAAGGCGCGCCGTCCGGAAACCAGGCGCCGGCCATTGTCAGGAATACTCTCTTACAAGCTAATTTATGCTCATATTCAAATATAGAACAATAAATTATAAACAATTTGGATGTTTTTTTTTGTATTGGCTTTGGTATTTTGGCGTTGATTTGGAAGCTTACTGAGAACGCGATCATTTAAGAAGTTGTGCTTTTCTGAGCTTCTTCTTCAGCATGGGGTTGGTTTTTTATGGAATACAGACAGGACTATATACTGACTTCCATTACTGGCAAGGCAGGCTTTAATAATGAAAGCTAATCCTCGCAGATAGGGAAAATTTTCGTCAGTGTAGGGAAAATTTTTAATTTGAAACCAATTTTTATTCTACGAACCAAAATAAACTGATTATCTAATCGATAAAAATGTGAAATGATTACATGATGTCGCAAGGTGTACCCGACGCTATTTTATCAGATGTTATCACAAATCTGATTTAATGATTTGGTTGATATAATAAAAGTTCAATTCCGCGTTGAGGTATTTACGCATGCATGCAACGAAAGTCATCGAAAAAGAAGACCAAATTAGGAACAAAGAACTATACGATGAAGGCGCGGTGTAAAAAGCTCAATTTAACTCAATTGGCATTGTACATAATTTGATCATAGATAATACCTATAGTAGAAAACAAACAATTTCAATGCTTCCATTTTTATTAGAGTTTCAGGAATGGAACTTCCTCCCCATTCTTCTCAGTAAGACTCCTTGAAACCGTGTATGGCTTTTGACGTTTCTTAAGGACCTGTAATTATACGTCTATGTGAAATAAAAACCTGACCTACTTTACTTTTTTTTGTCAACGAGCTTCAAAAGGTCGTTGACAAAAAATAATATTCTGCTTGCAAATAATTAATTTCTTTTTTCGCTACAATTTAAGTTACGCTAAAAGCTTGACCATCAATAGTGATGAAAACGCTAAAAAGTATTTAATCATCTTCCCATTAAAAAAAAAATTTAAGAAATTTTCTATGGCCATTTTACTTTTATGCTTTGCCTCTGTTTAAAATAAGAAGCAATGATTGTTTTAAAGTAAGTAATGTACAATCGATTTTCTTGCTTATCAATGAATTGTATAAAAATCGGCGTGCACTTCGCACACGAAACGTACTCGCGTGTACGTTAAAACCCATGGTACACGTCGCTTCGACGCACCTATTTATAAGTTCCAGAGGAATTGTTCACAGATGAAATTCCGATGCTAGTCGCGGGCTACACGCGCTCCCGGTTTCGCGTCCCCAAAATATCCGAGGCACACTGTATTAATTAAAAAAAATATGATCAGTTGAGTGTTCGGTGTTCGAATTTTGAAGTGCGTATATTTGTGATTAGACTTACATTACACACATACACGGAGTTTCATTCATAATGTAAGACAAAGTCATGCTTTTGGTGAAAGTATTTAATTATATTCTATTTGAAGAACAGATAGCAATAAGGATTTGCGTAGATAACTAGAATAGAAGTGATAAAGCTGGGTGTGTTGTTTCGATTGAAAACTTTTGAATGATATTCTCGCCTTTATGTTATATTTTCTTTCACGTTATCAGTTTTCTCATAAAATAGGTAGTTCTTATTCTTGCAATTCTGGTCTTGAAGTGTATAATGACGTAAATTCACATTATAAGACAGAAGGATAGAACAGAGAGTTACTGAAATAACTCATACTATAATAATATGAATTTTATTTAATGTTCATACACTTAAAAGAATGGAACACATTTAATTTTGTTAATTTGACACGTATTCTGGGACAACGAGGAAGTATAATCGGGACAGAATAGATTGACTAAATGTTTTAACAAAAACAGGAGTTTTTGCGAACTGAAGATAGGTACAAACTTCCAGATACCTCTGGTTTAATTTTCTCCCGAAATAAGAGTTATTTTCTTATTGTTTTTTTTTTTTTTCAAGAAAATTCATCGGAAAGTTTACACACATTTTCATTTAAGTGTAGTTCTTCAATAAAATTTTCAAAATTATATGGATCTTAAGTCAGGTAACGCCAGCAGGTCAACCTGGAATCTGTCAAGTTTTACCAATCGAAATTTAACTTTCTGGTATTGTGATAAGATTTAAAATCTATTAACGAAATTTGCAACAAACATACAACACACTTCCTCATCCATATTATGCACAATTTGGAGGAAGACAAACTTAAAGGTATTTTTCCTCACGCCGTCATAATCAAAGTTTTTATCACATCTACTTATTAAAATCGAGTTACTCAAAATTATACTTATAAAATATTTCGTAAAATGCGTTCGTAAATACGAATCTCAAACAAGTCACTTCGTTTTGTGAATGTGACTCTAATTTATCACCACTAAAAGGTTAAGATTCCATGCCAAGACGACTCCCACTAAATGTTTATAAATTTCAACTATCCAGTTGAAGTAAACGTGGTAGAACTTTGTAGGATTATATCGTGAATGTTATGAAATTGTCTTGATGTTTATAAATTAGTCCATGATTACGGTTTATTAACCAACTTCCGAAAAAACATACCAAGTGAATTGAGAATCTCGTCTTTTTTTGGAAGTCTTTCGAAAAAGAGGAGGTTCTTAATTCGGTCGGTATCTTTTTTTCCTAATGGAATTGAAAGGTATCTTTTGACTTATTGGAATAGGATTTTTGCAACTAAAATACCAAAAACAGTAAACAAACAACTAAGTTTCTTTATGTCCTATAGTTAAAAGTTCTTGTTAGTAAGTGTCCAGATGTCAGCACATCAAGCTACTATAATCTGTCAAATTTCTTTAATATGTTTTCAACTTTATCGGTGAAGCATTATGGTACAAAGTTTGTTGGGAAAATTTGAAAATTCCGTGTAGCTTTGGCGACTGTACATAATTTAAAGTTATATACATATATTCAACTGTATGTGTCTAAGAGATGGCTATTAGGTCAACGTGATTAATATCAACCAAAATAATGTTATAAGCGTCTTGATTAGGATGAGATACATTGCTATTTAATTATCTACTTGTACTAAAAACAATGTCACGCTTTTGCTTGGCAAAACTAAATTAAATAAACAGATACGACACGTCATATGTTATGCGAATGCCTAGCTTTACCTATACTTACAATGTCTGTGCGAAATAGTGTTTCCGTCACAGACAGACCGACTGCCAAGCTGTCCACAATTTGCTACAGAAGTAATAAAATAAATAGAAATTACAAAGATTTCGTTCTTCCTGATTTTTTTTGCGATGTATTAAATTAAAACATAATAGGATCTCTAGCTTACAGAAAAAACGAGTAAAGGTGACTCGTTTTTTGAAAAAGAAATACTAGCCATTAATTTAAAGTAGGGTTTATTAATGACAACAAAATTATATTATTTTTTACGCATATTTCAAATGTACTGTATTACAAACTTGTAAGATAATACTTTAATTTCAAATGTCACTTTTTTCTTATATATGAAATTGTTTTATAAATTATATTTCTGCACATAATGATTTCTATTCTAAACGTTCGTAAAACTAAAACCTCATGGTAAACTAAAAAATAGAACATGCGATCTATCAAATCTGAAAAGTTTGATTACATACTAAAAAATCTCCTTTACATAATAAACCTTATGTTATTCATGAACCATTTTTACTCTAAGATCACAGCTTTTATAACTCTTTACATGTAGAATACATCCACTGTTTCTAGCAAAGCCGTGAAACAATTGAAGGCTAGTGTTGAAAGCCGACAAACAACTAATCTTGTTTTGTCAGCACCTTTTGAATTTAAAATTTCACAAGACCTGACTACGTATTATTTTAATTCTTCTCGTATTTAATTTCTTGTACCTAGTTGTTGGTCAGACGCCAGCACATCAAGCTACTACAATCTTTAAAATAACCTGAATAGATTTTCAACTTTATCGCTGAAGCATTATGGTTCAAAGTTGATTGGGATAATTTGACAGTTTCAGCTTGATGTGCTGCCGTCTGTACAATACTTACTATAATTTCTAATTATACATATCTTAGGAAATACCCCCAAACATGTGTAGATAAACCAAATACCAGATATCACTCAACTACTATTTAACTAATACTTTAAACAACCGATATAGCGCTCGATGATGGCTCGATGACTCAACAATCAAGGCATTCACATAAGCCAAGGAATAAAATAATAACGCTACAATAATAACGTAGTTTTGGATATTAACGAGTGTTTCGATTAGGGTCTGTTTAGACTCATCACTCTTGCCCCAAAAATAAACTCAGAAGGCCATATTTGTATAGAAATTAATCCCTATTTCACTTGGTAATTTAAATCAAATTTACTAGAGACATAGACTAGAGTAAGAGAAAGGTCATGGGCTACTTTTTATCCGTTGTTCCTTCGATGAAAGGTGGGCGTTTTGGGGGCCGTCTTTTGTAATTGTTGACGTTCAAAAAATGCTGTTTTGCAGCCAAGTTTGAATAAATGATTTTGAGTTTGAAATCAGCTAGTAAAAAATAAAATAAAATTACCTATGTACATTACGAAATATTTTTCTAGAGCCCTCAAAAACAACGACAAATTCACATTGTCACACGCTATTAGGTTCCTTTACTAATCAAGGTTTGTCATAATTTTCTTAATTCTTTTGGCATATTAGATCATCCATGTGCCGTTTATCGCTAATTTCAATTTGATTTGTCAGAAAACACGTCTTTTTACTTGATTTTACTTCTGGTCTTTTAAACTGTGTACATAAACTATTAAATAAATACTAGAGGACACTAATAAAAAGTAAAAAGATAAATAAGTTAAACATACACGTGTAAGATTTAATCTTATAAAAATACATTAAACTTATTGCATGGTGTGATCGATGGAAAAAAAATTACACGTGCCATTTCATTATCATTGACATCAATATCTAAAGGTTGCCCGTTGACATTGGGGAAAGACTGACACGCGCCATCATATCACTGAAGAAACATAAACCACACCCATTTTTTCATATCATTATCATTATCCCTGCCCTATTTTATGATTATTTCGGTAGCTATCCATTCGATCGGATATCGAATTGGTAGATATTGATTGATATCGCAGGCTTCCTTAGTCTCTGCCGGGGCTGCGGGTTGTTCGCAGGAGAAACCGTGGCCCTGGCACAAAGGGACCTCTAGAAGGAACATAGTGAATTTTCCTCCAGCTGCATCATCAGCGGAAGGGGGTCATTTGGTGATTTTTGACTGAAAGAAAGGCTTCCTTAGTTTATTCAGACATCACATAATATTGTATAGCAATCTAAATAATTTCAGTTCTTAAATTGCAAAATGTTTGTCCTTATTATTATTTGAAAATCAAACCGCAATAAACCTACAGATTTTCAGGTTTTTTGTGTTATAGATTAAACATCAATTTGTCATCTCACACATCAATCCCAGGATAGTAGGATACTATATTGTCCTACGTATATTATAAATGTGAAAGTTTGTGAGTATGTATATCTGTTACTCTTTCACGCAAAAACGGCGGGACGGATTAAAGCAAAATTTGGTAAACACATAATCTAGAGCCTGGGAAAGGACATAGGCTACTTTTTATCTCGTTGCGGGCAGTAGTTCCTTCGGGCGGCGGATGATAAAAAATCTTTGCAATATTTCCCCACTTGGTATAATTCTAATAAGTCTGAACATGCTTTAAGTCTACTATAGTTTATGACGGTGCGTTAAAAATATCTGGTCTTGTTGAATGAATTGACGCGATGTTTGGCGCGCATCAACAGCTGCTAGCGAACGTTATAAGCTCTCAACACTATTCTATACGGTGAATTTTATGTAAAATTCATTTTTGTAAATCTGTTAGAGGTCATTTTTACCGGTTTTCCTGTTATTTTGGAGGTAGGAAAAGCAAAAATAAAAGAAAATGTTTTAACAGAAAAGCTTGACGTAATTCCAGACTTAAGAAATCGGTGGCAAAATAAACAGCAACCTGCTCATCTCTAGAGTCATGTTTAATAATTGTTCAAATGCAGCCCAGGTATTACAAAATATCATGTGCATCATTATAACTTTAAAACGTCCTCCCTTCGGCAGATCAAGATATCTAAGCGTAGCTTTCCCTTGCTTTCTTTAACGCTCTAGGCTTCGCTTTAACAAAAAAAAAACAAATAATATTATCATTCAAGCTTGTACTAGTTTCCTGGCAGTCTGTCAAATTAATCAAAATTATTACAAGTTTATATTTGTATTCTCTTACTAATATTAGATCCTAGGTTGCCTCCATGTTATGCATTTAGACCTTATAGTCATCATACTTGGCATGGAATTTGCTATTCGTTCATACAAAGTGACTTAGGATGTCACGACGCGGTGTGCAAATCCAAATATAAGTACAGACGCCAGCACATCAGGCTACTACAATCTGTCAAATTTCACGCTATGAATAATTGGCACATGTTCGATGACAAATTCATATTTACCTATGTATAGGTATTGCAAGCACAAGGAATATTTATTGACTTTTGAGACCTTTGTTTTCGTGGGAAATCATGAAATGACCCCTCCCGCTGAGGGTGCAGCCAGAGAGTGTCAGACTTACTGACTAAAACCCACTATGTTCCTTCTGGAGGTCCCTGTGTGCCAGAGCCACGGTATGTAACTCTTACGAACAACCCGCAGGACGTTTGAGACCTCAGTTCTATCATCACGTGATAGGAAAAGGTAGACATTGGTAGTTAATCGATGGCATAAGACTTACATACTTCTTTAAAACACTTATGTAATATACGGTAGATGCTTCTCCCCATACCTTCAGCCGACACCGGCGTAACTTCATGGCTTGTTAGATGATTAATTTGGGATTTTTTTTATTACCGTCGTAGATCATCAAGTATTGATTAAATGGGCTGCGCTTGAGGACAAAATATGATTAGGTATAAGCATTTATTATTATCGAAAACAGATAAGTAATTATATAAATAACTTTCGTCATCTGTACGTCATAAAGTTTGCTGTTAGCGGGACATTCTATTTATCATTCTGTTTTTTTTCCTGATTTGATTGTTTTGCCGACACCGAATGATGAAAATGTCGTTGTATTTATTCAAAAGGTCAATGCAGACTTCCTTTTTCCTTCACAATATGTTAAAAAGCATTCACATGAATATTTATTTATCAAAAAGAAAGCATTATACAGAGTATTATGAAAACTAACCTAAAACTAAGTTTACCGTAAAGTCTAAAGAGCTCCCGTCCTTTATAAAGTCATACATATGTTCAAATCGTAACATTAGACAACTAAGCATACCTACGCTGTACACACGTATAAGAATTAAGCGCGTTCTTATTTACCTCACCACCGAGGTGTCCAACCTGCGAGCCAGCCAGCCAGCGAGCTGCGCCGTTAGTTTTAAAATTGGGGATTTTTAATAATAATAACTGACTTATAAAATTCTTTACCAACAACCTAATCTAGCCCGTCTCTTGCTATTCCCTAGCGTAGGGGTTTCTCCGTACCTCGTATCCGCACCCCGCAAGGGTGTAGTTGTTTAGTTTGTAATTAGTATTAATGAGCTCTAGCTTTAAAAGTATATTTTTAAGACAATCCCGGTTAAACATTTTGACGTACTTCCTAGGTGGTCTTGGGAGAACCCATACAAAAAAAGTCCCTTATCTATAATTTCCACAATTTCATTAATTGCGTATCTGGACTTCAAATCAATCAATTTTAATCCATAATTAAAGGGTTTATCTTTCATCATATTTGAAACTAAATAAATAAATTGCTAATTATATACAGAACGACCTGATTAAGATATCTATCAGAGCTATTAGTCATTTACGTAAGACATCATTTCGCTGAGTCAGACATAGCTAAGAAAATGAATGGTGAGATTCCGTTTTCAGACAGACAAAATATATGAAATAAGTTTATTTCACTAGTCTATCGTATCTTTGAAAGTAGTTGTAAATAGATACGTACATAGTCATTGACACATACATAATTACATATTACAGCATATTAGAAAAACACAAACTTATAACCTACACAAAAGACATTTCTATGTAAGTATTACTAGACCTTTTACAGATACTCAAGTTTCCTATTTGTAACTCCCCTTTCCAGACCAAAATGCCGATCGGTAACATCAGCAAAGACACCGGGGCTCGCCGGGAGTCCTTCAGGCCTCCGTGGGTGAAGGAAAAAGACGTTGAAGCGCCGCCATCTTGGATGCAGAAAAAACTGAAGCCGGTTGAAAGCACCACCAAGTCTGCGTCTGTGGACCCTGAGCCTGCAGCGCCGACCCCTTCTAAAACGCTGAAGCGTGAGTTGGTTTATTTTATACTTACTTGTCAGAGGTTTTCTTTACATTGTACAGACGCCAGCACATTAACCTACCTGAATCTGTCAAATTTATTTTATAGATTTTCAACTTTATCACAATACCGTAAGGTTAATATTCGATTAGTAAAATTTGACAAATTCGGGTAGGTTGCTAGCGTCTGTACCTACCTGGCTTGCCGTAACTGCGGCTGGCGCTGAACGAAATTCAGTACCTGTAGATGTAGATGTTATATTCTATTCATAATCTACACTTCACTACTCTTCTCACTTCTTCGTTTTGGATATAGGTATACTTGTCTAGTACGAGGATTTAACGTCACGTAAGCAGAACATGATGAATTTAAACATAATCCTCCTTATAAAACGTGGTCTGAAAAAGTTCCGGATTTAGTACTATTACTTACATGGCCTAAATCTAGATTTAGGCCATTAACTTTTTCAAGGAGATGGTTATAAGCTAGCGCTAAGGGGATCTTTTTTAAGGCCTCGTTTTATAATAAGGTGGAATAGGTATTAGGAGTCATACACAAAACGGCTTCACTTAGTCATTCATACATTCATTAATAAGAAAAATTTGGACCTATCAAAGAAAACAAGGAAAAATCTGTTGAAACAAAAAAAACAATAGACGCGAACAGCCGCTGGCGGAAAGCTATTGCCTTTAATTTAACCTTCAAACAACATAGATATTTTATTAATCGTGCCCACTCCATGAAGCGCTGACGTTTTACAGCGAAAAATATCAACAACACACTGTACGACGTATACTCTCTACCCACGCCCTGATGAAGTTATTATCATTAATAGCATTCATCCCGTGATCGTCACTTTTTTTCTTGCAAGCCTTGAATAGATTATTTCGTAAGTCGAGTTGTAGTATGTATAATTTTATATCCATCTGAGTACCAGTGTGTCGCTCTTTGTAAAACACTGGTACTCAGCTAAATCCGGTTAGACTGGAAGCCGAGCCCAAGAAGAGCTCTTTTTAGAAGGTAAGGAAGGTCATGGATTGTTGTTGAAATTGCAATCGACAAAATAGGTTTTGATAAAGAAAACTGAAAAACGTAGGGGTGTAGGGGTAAATCACGGGATACGATAAATTACCTACCTAAAAGAAAATGAAAAGTCGAATTTTTAGTTTTATTAAATTATTGAATCTTCTTCTTCTTCCTAGTAAAAAAAACGAAATAGACCCAAAATACACGTTATCTGATGCAAGAGGTTTTTTCTTTATTTTCATCAAAAGCTCTTCCTGGTGGAAGTTTGGCCTACGTCGCGTCTGCGCGTAGGCAACGTTCCAAACAGATAGAACATGCGTAGACACGCAACGTTTGCTACTAGCAGCGTTACAAATTGGTGCTAAGAGCTCGTTCAGATGGAGTGGTAGACGAGCGATTTGGATAGCACTTCGGATTTAGATCTTGTGAATATTTTATGAGGTTAACAGCTACTTTCTTGGTTAATGTTGTTACAATTCAGACTTAACTACTATTGGTCCATGAGTTCAATGAGCTAGATTCATATTTGAGATTTTCTTGTACCTATTATTATGTCTAGAATTATTCCGTAATGGAAAGAGATATGAGAGATGGCGCGATGGCTTTATGGCGCTGAAGACAGGTTAAGTCCTCAAATTAGGATGCCAGGGCTGTGGGTTCTTCGCAGGAGCTTTCGTGACCCTGGCACACAAAGAAGGAACATATTAGTCAGTAAGTGTCTGACACTCCCTACAGCCGCACTCTCTGTGGGAGTCATTATGGGCTCCTCAAGCTAGGTTAGAAACGCAAATAAAATTTCAAAACGTCAGTTTGTCTGGACGCCCTCTTTTCTATGGACTTGTTAATTATAATAGAGACGTATTACAACCGTGACAGTCTAAAAGCTGCAGACGTTACACTTCGGGTGACATTGTACTAATGCGAATAAATATCACCTCATGCGTAACCATACAAATAAACAAATCGCTGTGTCTGTATGCAATGACAAAATAACAAGTTTTAAATTCAAATTTGTTTGAATCTTTTCAATTTTCGTTGTGAAAATACAATTTTGTTTCGATTCTTGTCTTAAATAATTGGACTGTTTTTGTCAGTTAGGGGCTACCACCTTAAAACTGTGTATATGGGCATTATCTCCTTAGGTACCTACATACTGATGTACAGCGCCGTAAATAGGACGGTGCCAGCGGTGCCCAGGCACAGGGCGCAGACCCTAGGGGGCGCAGAAATACAGTTCTGAAGTTAGAAAATTTTCAAGGGTGCAGTTTTGAAAATTCGAACCGGGTGCATTAAGGGCTGGTTACGACACTGCTGACGTATTCAAAATACTGAACTCTTTATTTATATTATTTGACCTCTTCTAAACATTCCCACATACGATTCAAAGATGGTGTGTTCTGAAAACCTTCATTTGACTTACATTTTTTTTCCAAGAAACAGTTCATTCATCTGTTGATATCATACGTCTGTTTTGTTCTCGAAATTTTCGTCTTAAATTATTCTGGAACTTTGGATTTAAAGTCTCTCTCTTTCTATCGAATAAAAAAAAATAAAAAAATATAGTTATCTACTGAACACTGTTTGTATTTCTTTTATAAATAACACAATTTTCATGTCATCAATGCAAAACATGGAAAATCTCTTCAGTTTTTTTTGTCAGAATCTGTATTTGGCGCCTTATGTGACGTCACATCCTCCGTGTGGGAGTTAGTAGCGTCTGCAAACAAAACAACGTGAATAAGAAGATTTATTTTTTATTTTGTTTCGTTTCATGCAGCGTGCTGTGTTGCCAGCTGATTCTGTTTATTTTACCACTTACAAAGTGTTACAGAAAGATATTTTATACAATCGAATTGTATTGAACAGCTGTGTTCGTTTCTTTAGAGTACGAAATGAAACCTCAACGAATCTCTAGTCACCCAAAAGCTTTTTTCTTCTTAGTGTCAATTAATGACATTTCATAGGTAGTTTACCTAAGTAAGAGTCCTTTGATTTATGAAATTAATGTCTTTAGTTGCTTTGTGGACATTAAAATTTAATGTTTCATGTAGGAAGTTGTGATCAGCATCGTCAAAACCAAACAAATTGACAACATTGAAGCAAAATCTGCCCCATTTTCACTACAACATTTTTGCTGACGCTACCGCAAAAAAAGCTATATATCACAGTGCATAATATTTGTGACTGTTTATTTGTGGGTATGTTACATATGTGTAAGCATATGATGACGTCAACCACCTGCCCGAAACTTTGGCAGGAGACACGAGTTCTGAATAATTGACTCTCCGAAACCGTTCACAAGTTTGTTAGTCTGGAGTTCGGAATGACGTGATCGTTCGATGGGAACCACGCGCTTCACAACAGTATAAATCCGAATTTCGCCCGAATATTACTAGTGCATGCCTAGTGAAAACTGTGCTTGAAAGTGATCTTTCCTACATTTGTTCTCCAGTGACGAGTGCTGTATAAACGGTAAATCTATGTGCATTTAATATCCTGCTCCTATGCAATATTTTCACGTGTTTACATGACCGTGGAATAAATATCGTGCCATTGAAAAAATAAAAAAACTTTCAGTACTGGACAGAGCTATAAAATCGGGTATTACGATTTAATGATCTGAATATTTCCTGCACAGCTTCGAGTTTAAGAAACGTGACTAGACGACGTCATAATATAAACAACACATTTTCTTGGTTAACCGGGCTTTTGTGTGATTTGCTTCTAAATAATTGGAATCGAGACAAATCTAAACAATGTTGAATGCATTTCATGATGACGAAATGAAACATGAAAGCTTTTTCACATTTTAGAATACAGTGTTCGTAATATTTTAAAATTTAAATTTAAATTCTTTTTATTTAAAAACAAAACGCTTAATCACAAAGGTTTAAATAAAAATGGAAATGAAAAAGCTTGTGAGATCGTTTCTACAGTGACGTGTTCAACGTCCGCGATGTTTAGGAGATATTTCGAGCCCACGACGCCGCCATCCGCGATATTTTTAGAGAGGACAGACTTTTTACAAAATAAATGGAGATGTTCGTGCTAGCGGCTCGTTGAGAAAACCGAGTTACCATGTAGTTTTAAACTGTACGTCACCGCTTATTAATTAAAGTAACGCCAGTCTATGTGATAACATTATTTATGTGGATTTATAACAGTTTTCAATCAATGAAATACAGATTTGTTGATGACTTGGCACTTTTGAATTCGGGCTACACTTGTAGCTTGCACGCTTTATATTTATAACAACAAGCGCCAAATAGCTGTAGGTATGAATCTCGCGAGATTGTTATCGTGGCTGTAAGCGATTACCAAGATCTTAAAAACTTATTTGGCGCCAAACACAAGTTTGACAGCTACAATAAACAATACACAAGTTATATCCTAGACTAAGGAGTATTTAGTGAAATGTTTCTCGTCTATAATAAATATTCCGTATTCGCTTGGCCGTCTAATAGGGAATTTGACATGTAATCGCGCTAAAATAGCGAAGGCCGGCCATCTTGGCAAACTCCGTGTTTATTTACGTACGCGAATGCCATCAAACTGCACCGCGTCGGGGCCGCAACACGTGCTACAATCAATTTCACTGTTCTTACTCCATGTTTTAGTTTTGCAGTTTTTTATTTACTTTGTTATAACATTTTTAAAAAACATACTTCAATTATTGTGGTCTACTAACACTCACATGTGCTTAGTATGAAAATTCTGTTTTAGGAAACAAGAGCACTATTTTCGAACATGCGCTATAGGAGAATGGTAGAAATCTCAAAAACTATGTCTATATCGTACTTGTATTTATTTTATTCCAGCTGCATTAAAAAAACAGTCTACAATAAAAGACAAAGCCGAAAACGGAGTATCAGCGCCCGTAGAAGAAAAACTAGTCAAGCCTTCTGCCGCAAAGCAGGCTGATCAAGCTGCGAAGCCAGCTGATGAAAAACCACGATTCACTAGGACTGCCCTAAAAAGTGCCTTAAAGTCAGAAGATAAACCCTCCAATGACAAAGTCGACAAACCAACTTTGAGAAGCGTGAGAACTATAGATGATAAAGCAAAGGAGAAATCAGTGACTATAGTTGACAAGAGACCAGAAAAAAATGGTCCTACTAAAGCAAATAGCACGGTAAATGACAAATCTGATAAATCGCCTGTGGTAACCAAAGATTCTAAGCCTCTGACGAAAGTTAGTAACGACAAACAGGCGCCTAAGGTTATCGAAAAGCCGGCCAACAAAGCTCCTGAAAAGGTAGTATTGAAGCCGGTGCCCGTTAAAGAGGCGGAACCCAAGCCTACGAAACAAGAAACCAAGCCCGCTGCTAAAGCTGAACCGAAAGCTTCTGAAAAAGCTGTAGAGAAAACAGAAAGCTCAGACATGGCTACAAAACCACCTCTAGAGAAAACTCCTTCCAAGGTACTCTTTATCAGTGTTATTAATATTGATATTAGTAAATTAGCCTTAAACTAATACTTTACCGCGTTCTTGTTCTAGCTCCCACCGCGCAAACCTCCGATTCAAAAGCAGCCATCCAAGGACGACGTGCCAGTCAAGAAATGGCGTGATCCTCTGCATGAGCGTGTAAAGGAGAACATTGACAAGACCCTGAATAATGAAGTCCCTAAAGGTCACACGTTGACTAAGAATGAGAGCTTGAGAAGTAAGTTTTTTATTTCATCAATACTCATGGCGGATAATGCTACAGACATAACTATACTATTAACGATATATCTAATCTTATCATAGATGTAAATAATAGAACTATTTACTTATCGATAGATCACAACACAGTCGAAATTAAGCTAGTAAACAACCTTATCGGTCAGCGAATCCCAAAATTAAAACTGAAAAATTCCTTCTAGATTGATTCAATATTAAATTGTCTCAGTGACGAACTTCATAATGACAAAATTACGCAATAATTACTAGAGACTTCCTCCCTTCTATTAACGTCTAAAATAGAAGATAAGTGACTAGTCTATGAGTCAATTAAATCAAGAATAGAATAGACAAAGAGTTTTCTATTTGTTAGTTGTGACATCAACATTGACACAGTAGCACTTTCTAGCGTATAATTAGATAGTTGGATCGCATTCGATCGCCTCGCGGTGACATCAATATGTATCGACGTTGGCACTGCGTATTGTCTGCTGCAAATGAGATATCATTTTCGTTATCTTCAGATATGTCTTCATGATTCTCATTATTTTCTCTACGAATCAAGATAAAAAATGTTAATCCTGATTCGCAAACCTGAAATTGATAGATTGCACTAACGCAATGCAGCTAACACATCATACAATTGTTAAGGAAAATTTGGAACTGATTTACTGATCAGACTAATAAATCTGAAACCTTGCACTGACGTGCACTAATTAATACTGAATCAATGAAAATTTGTTCGTGAATTAATTATATTTAGAGTCATTTCGGATATCTTCTGATTATTCCACATTTGTTAGGATCCGTAACTTTAATTTTTCTGACATCCAAAATCAGAACAGTTATTCAGAATTCAGTTTTGAATTATTCAGCATCATCTATCAAATAAATGCAGCGTTCGACGATTGTATTTCGTCACTTATTAAAACATACATTAATATGTCCCTTTCAAGTGTTGCTTCTAGCCACGTCGTTACCTTTTGATCTCTTGTGTGCCAGACTATTTTGTGGTCTAAATGCGATCCAAAATAGTACTGTTCAGTTCCGCATGCGTCGCGTGCGCAGATCAGGTGTAAATGCACCCATACCTCAGTTAAGATGCAAGCTTACTGCAGAACAAGTCTATTGCGAACTATCTTAACTAATTGTGGACTGTCTTGAAAACAATTATTGTTATATTTGTGTGTGCTGTGAAGATCGTCGTTATTTGTGTTTTGTTGATAAGTGTTTTGTGATTTTATTGAAAATGGCTGATACGGAGGATGATCAGGGAACTTTGTTTAAAGGTAAAGTAATAAAATTGCGTTCATAGAAAAAGCGATAAGGCAGATTTTCATCAACAAATTTTGATTTACCAATAGATATGTTCAGGGTAACTAAAGTAGAGAGACGTTAGTTGGCTCATACCTACTAAGTAATGTTAACAATGTATTTTGTACTTTTTCAAGGATAACTAAAGCCAACAAAATGAAACAGTAGTCCAAAAAGTACTTCATCGATATTTTTAATCTATTTAGATTTATGACCAATGCTCCCAAAATATTGACATCTTGTTTTGAAATCTTTCAAAGCCCGCGCCCTCATCAGCCCACAATCCTCACACATTCTAAGCAGCTTTTGATAAAGAGTCTTAAATCCTTAAAATTAGGTTTACTGAAGCCAACACCACCGCCGATGCCTCCACCTATGCCGCCTAAAATGCCTCCTCCACCGGAATTCAAGAAGGCGCCAGTAGACCCCGCCAAATTGAAGAGGCTGGAGCAACTCCGCAGTAGACCGAGGAGAAGACCAGACTGGACTGACATGATGAAGGAGGTGGAACAAGGGAAGAAGCTCAAACATGTTGTTTGTAACGACAGGTGGGATATATTTCTTAAATTCAGACTTTCATAAGTGTTTCACAATGTTTATTTTAATTACTGATATTATCATATATCTTAAAATGTGATGCTATCTATGATATATTGATGATATATATGATATTTGAGTTTTAGGCATATATACGTGTTTGCTAAACAAAACAAAAAACACGGTTAAAATGTGTTTGCCTCTTCATCGCGACTGTCTATCTGACCTCCTCAACCCAGTTACCTGGGCAACCCGATACCCCTCTTGAAACCGACAAATGATAACCATAAAATATGAAATTCCAGGTCAAGCCCAATCATAACTACATCGACAGTAGTGAAGAATAAAGGACAATTCATATTTGAATCCGAAAAACCAAACTCTCACAACGCGTTGCTGAAAGAGATCTCCAAAGGAGTAAAGTTGAAGAAAACAAAAACCAATGATAGGAGTAAACCGAATCTGGAAGGTTTGAGGAAGTTTAGGAGGCAGATGACGATAGAAGAGCAAGTGCAGAAGAGCATGTCACAGGCGAACCTAGCGGCGTCGCCGTCAGGAGTCGGCCTGGCCGCGGCCGAGGCAAGTAATTCACATGTATGTACTGCACTGAATTATTTTTGCACTCTAGAATAAAAATGTCTGATCTTAATTTTCTGGTTTTGAGATGTCAAATCTTCTTTTTTAAAAGGATGGCGCTTCTATTTGTAATATAAGGATCGCCCGTTGCGGAAAAACTGGATGTGAAACTGATAATAAAACATAATTTTCCTTTTGTAATCCATTTTACGATTTACCTACGTTGATTACACTTAGTGTTGTGTTAGTTCAAAACTAAAAAACTGTTTAGAACAATATTGTTTACGGAATTTCCACGTGTCTTAACTACATATAAACCTTTATTTTTTACAACCGAACACATAAATTGAAGAAAAATTGATAAACATGAACTGTACTAAACAGAATCTGGTCAAATGTTTCAGATACCCGGTGTAATCCCAGCTGAAGATGAAGAAATCGATGAGATGGACGATATTGATAAGGTCAGAGACGACCTGCAGTCCACTAAACAGTTACTGGCTATTGAGCTAAGGTAAGCTATGTAAAACTGAACGATATTTTATATGATAACAAGCAAAAGTTGCAAAAATACCTAGGAATTTATAAAGCACAGCAGATCTGCTAAAATGCATCAATATGGAACATTTCTTGCTAGGAGTAAACGAAAGACGCCCACTCAATCACTACTTTGTCTAACGGTTTTCATAAAAATTAAACTTCATGTCTAGGAATAAAAAATGTAAGATAATTCAAAGGAAATTAACCCGACAGTTATCCTTATCATAATCTGCATTGCGGCTATTAGCCTATTAATTGATGATAATTCACCTTCGTCTAATCGAGATTAGATTTACACGATCATGATCGAATTTAGAAACAGTATCAACGAAATTTTTGGCTTTATTCGAGAAAAAGAGAGTATATTTCCTAAGCGAGAAGGTTAATGAGTGTAAAATATTACGATAATTAATTAAAATTATTATTTGACACAGAAACAAAGAAGCACAAGAGAGAGAAAACAAACGACTTCTAACAAGGATAGCGAACTTAGAAGCTGAATTAGCTAGAGAAAGAGCTTTCATCAAACAAGAACAGCACAAGACTGTGATATCTGTCACCGATGCTTACGACGAGAGATTAGTTAACAACCTAAAAATGGAGGTGGAAAAGACTAAGGAAAATGCCGACAATTTGGAGAAACAGTATTTACAAGCTGCCGAAGATAGGGATACAGCTCTCACAGAACTAGAAGAAGTTAAAAGAAGGAACGCTGAATTAGAGAAGAAGTTGGAGCAAGCTATGTCGGTAAGTGTGAACGGAGTGAATTGAAATGAGCGGTAGCCTGCAAATAAGTACATAGGTTTCAATTATCGATACGTGTATCAATTTGATGATAAAAAAGGTTATTGCTTCATACAGGACTAAATTAATAACTAACCTTCGCTAGCTTTGCAGAATTAACTGCTTAACTAACAATTTCCAGAATGAAGATCAATCTGAGGAGCCTATGTCTTATTACCAAAAGCGACAGCTCGATTTCGAGAAGGAGTGCAGGTTGTTGAACATCGAAATAAACTCGCCTGAAGCCGATGCTTTGAGGAAACGGCAGCTTGATGCTAATAATAATGTTGCTAAGACTAATGATGCTTATACTAACGTTGAGGCTGATGAGGTATGGCTTTATCATTCATCTTTTTATGATCATGACTTTGCAGTGCCCTTAATTTACCTTCGCTCTTTATGTTACCTACTGTCATCAAGATATTTATCCGTTATCTGAATTGTAGGTAAAATTTTAAGGAATGTCGGTTAAGGATGAATACGTTTTGATAAGTTAATTATTTCATTTTTTTCCTGTATTACGCCAATATTTGTAACTCTTTGAAATTCATTTAAATTTCGTTGAGTTTTGACTTACCTTATTTCCTTATTGACCATGCAATAATTTAGGTATACCTATTGACACGCATACTAATTCTGACTTATCAGCACTTTTTCATGTTTATGCGTAATGATCTCAACAAAGACTACAATTTCACCTAATCTTTCATCAACTTATTACAGCTCAGCATTTCATCACCCACACACAAGATTTCTAACATGTTATGCATAAAATTACAGGGCATCATGCCAACGAGCATGGGATCACGGCGTTCGAGCCACGCTATCAAACAGCTGTCTGTTACCAAGGACGACAGCTTCGAGGAAGAAGAGGAATCGGATGATGAAGAGGTTGGTACAAATCTTAATAACATCTGGTAGCTTCTGTCTATGACGCCCACTCTTTTGTATCACAAAAATAGCCTTATATAGCACTAGATCAAAATAGTCTATTAATAAAATAATATTATTAAAATAGTATATAGTAGGTACCCAAAAGTAAAGTCGAATTAACTCAGGAAGTCCAAGAAACAGCAGAACCTAGGCGTATTAAAATTAAGAAGGTAAAAGTCGATAAGGCATTAATAAAATTGGAAACAATTAACAGTAGATGCCAATAACACTTCTTATTGTAAGAAAATTGAAGTACATAGTAAGTAATGTGATTGATTCATCTTATATTACAGGAGGAAAGCGAAGAGAAGAAACAGAAGCGAATGGAGAAGGAGGTACGCAACATGAGGAACAAGATACGGCACCTGAAGGAGAAGCAAGACCACATGAAGCGAGAGCGCATGGGCTTCAAGATGTCGCTCAAGAACCAACAGGCTGCGCTTAAGTGAGTACAACGAACTTAACGAATATAAAGGCGCGATTCCACCTGTGTGCGGCACTGTGACGCACACAAATGCTTCTCTAGGACTTCGCTCTAGCAAAGAGTAGCAAATTGCGTGCGAACAGTTCTTAGTGTCGGTATAATTGCTACCTTCGTGTGGGAATACATGCTAGCAATGGACTCGCGCTGACGCGTACAGATACAAACCTTCTTGGTACCAAAAATTGAGCGCGAACACTTTCGGTCGAATCTCACCATAAGGCATAATATAAGATATAATATAAGGAGGTTTCAATAACAATAGGTACCATATTTTACAGCAAGTTTGCGTCAACGCTACTCGTAATACTTAGTTCATGACCTAGTAACCATTTTGAAAACTTTTCATCTACAGAGAGGAGAAACGGAAATACAAGGAGTTGAAACGCGAAGTCGACAAGATGGCAGCTATGATGAAGGAATGCGGTACAGACGACGAGGACGATGATGAAGAGGAGGAAGAATCAGAGGAGGAGAAGAAGTCAGAGTCAGAAGAAGAAGAATCTGAGACTGAAACGGAACAAGACACAGAGAGTGAGACGGAGAGTGAAAGTGAACCAGAGGTAAGATAAAACACGACGTAAATGTACACAGAAGCTTGATCAATATCATCTACCTATCTATTGAGTTAATGATGAATATAAAAAAACAGACTCAACAAAAGATAAAATAAAAGCCAATGCAAATTAAAGACAGTTTGAATGCAATAGGAAGATATTGATGATATCGATGACATTCATAAATACGCACGTTCGGCACTTACCCCATTTTGAAGTCGGGCTTGAAAATCAAACTTACCTACCTTTTTAATAACACTTACAAGTATTCAAACCATAAAAGAAATTCGTACCTGAACCTGACTAATTTAACCTAACCTTGGTTTTATCGTAAAAACTCACAAAAACATTGTCAATATTTTCAGGATGCTCCTCTACCCAAGAAGCAAGAAAACCTGACGAAACGTGTGAAGCGACACGAGACTAGGGTGCACGCGCTGAAGAAGGGCAACGCGCTCCTCATGGCGAATGTAGACCGCTTGAAGGACGATGTCCTTAAACAGAGGGAAGAATCTGTCACTCTGCAGAAGGAACTGGACTCCCTCATCGATGATTTGGAGTGATCGAATGCTTTTGGCACGACTCTTAAGTAATAATATGAAGCTAACAATTTATGAGGAATCATTTCTTTGATTTACTGCAGTTTACCGAGCCTATGAATGGCTATTCAAGTTTTCTTAACAGCTGTCTTGATGAATGAAAATTTAAATTTCGTAAAAAAATGCTAAGCAATTTACTCCAAACCGTTAGTTTCGATTACTAATTAAAAACTGAAACATAACAATAAAGCTTGAGTTTAAAATTTATTATTATAATAAATAATCTCAAGTTTTCTCAAGACTTCTTGATGTCGCTTGGTCGCTTGTCAGAGTACGACTGTGAATTTTATTGAAGTAACAATGCAAGGAGGAGCTGTTGATCTTTTGAGTTTTGAGAAATGATTATACGACGAGCATGTCATACGAATCTCACATGAAAAAAAAAATCAACATTTAAGAATATTCCATTGTCAAACTTCTTCCCACAATTTAAAAAAATCGCAGTAACAACCAGCTTAGATAGTTCAATAATTAAAACTTTCATGTTATTTATGTAGATAGTCGAAGAATAATATTGGTATTGGTGATTCCTGATCATTAAGATACATTGATCTTTGAAAAATAATGACTCCAACATTTTATAAAAGTATTTTTTCCTAATTTATCACAAAAATGTTAACTTTCGCTTTTAATTGTTTCCTACTTAATATTTCTAATTGTATAATTTATTATTTTTATTTACTACCCTAATTATTTTAATGGTAATACGTACCCACTTACTTTTTACTCATTTTTGCTATCATGTGATTTGTACATAATATTTTTAAGTTAATAATTATTTAAAAAGTATACTATTGTATTACCAAACGACACATTAAACTTTTACACAATATTTATTTGTTTTGGCTTTGACCTCAAGTTCCAAAGACCGAATGTCATGACCAAATCACTCATTTTCTTTTTAACCGACTTCCTTATTATAAAATATTCTCGGAAATGGGTAAAAAAAGGACTGTTTGAATCTAAGGTTTAAATTAACCTTTCTCATTGCTACTTTAATGTTCTAATTTTTTTTATTTACTTGGCAACACTCTACCCAGAGAGCGTCATGGCCTTGACATATGTGTCATTGTCAAATATTTAAAAACAAAACGGTTGTGGGCGCGAATTGAATAAACTTATTTGTTTATTTCATAAAGTACTGGAATTGAACAGAAAATACTGAAAATAGTTTTTTGATTTATTATTTGAACACCTTAAATTAGTCTAATAAGTGTTTATATCAGTAAAATGCCTCCAACGGACGCTGAAGTGCTACAGCCAGTGGCGGCGGCTAAACCGAATCCTCGAAACAATCCTATTATGTTTAAAATATTCCAAAATGTTCAATATAACGTTGTTCAACACAAGAAATATGTCAAGGAAATGATTAAATTGTATAAGAAGGTAATTATGTACTCTCTTAGTTTAGCTGGAATAGTAAAATCTTATAAATGTTGGCTATAAGTTGTCGCTGTGGTTTGTATGTGTCCTAATTTTTTTTTCGTGGGTAATAATCAAATGAGGGTGCAGCTGGAGAGAGTGTCAGACTCTCTCTGAGTAAAACTCACTATGTCCCTTCTGGAGATCCCTGTATGCCAGGGCCATGGTAACTCTTGCAAACAACCCACAGCCTAGGCAGACGATCATGATTTTATATAGAAACAGTGCTGAGACATTCTTGTTACACTTTTGTGAAACCTAGAACTTTAATAATTTAGACTTTTGTTTCACACACAATATATTGGTCAATATGTAACAATTTATGCTCTAAATAATGTGTCTTTGAAATATAGCTTTACTAAACAATTCTACTTATAGCTGGATGAGGATAGTTTCCGAGAGAGCTTCAAGAATGCGATAATGTACTTGTTCACATTTGGCGACACAAGTGCCAATGTGGACCGAGTGGTACAGTTTGTGGCTACATTCTGCACGTCGCTGGATGATGAGGAAGAGTTCCTGCTGTTCATATTTGATGTTATTTTTGATGTAAGTGTACTATATTTGTTTCAAATTCCTGTAGCAACTCGATGTTATTATAAACACATTCTAGCCTAGTTTATCCCTTAAAATATGCCACAGAATATTATAAGACCATATCTTGTTTATAACTGTGCTTGAGCATACCATGATAATGAACATCTATTTGTGGTAAATTAATTCACCAGAGTACCTATAGTACTTGTAGACTTTGATAGCTAAGTGATTGGTCCATGGATTATCATGGATATTTTGTTGTGACGAGTTCCACTGTGCTCTGGAAGGCACATTAAGTTGATAGGTCCTGTCATTCCAAAATCTTTAGCCATCGTTAAATTTAGTCAAAAGCCAGAAAGTCTGATAAGCAGTCTTGGATTGCCCAGGTAATTGAGGAGGTCAGACAGGCAGTCGCTCCTTGTAAAACACTTCTGTATGTACTCAGCTGCATCCAGTTGGACTCGACATAGTCAGGGACAGGCTAGGCAGATGATCAAAATCATGTAATACATACTTATTATACCTACTATATTAAATTACCTTGAGAAACACATTTTGTTTCCAGTGCCAATGCGTGTCAGGTCAGTCAGTGAGGTACCGCGCCAGTCAGCTGCTGGCGGCTGTTCTGTCTGCTCTAGGAGATGATGCCTCGCTTGATGATGATCTTTGTGACAAGTTGCTGGCCTCACAGGTAAAATACATAAAATGAATACTAACATTACTAGTAATTAGACAAACTGGATTTTATGATGTTATTCAAATATAAAAGTTCTTTCCTTTGATATCTGTACCCTTATGTAGGTTTCTATTTCTCCCAATACACGAACTTATAAAGCTAATGATTTTTTTTGCTTGAATGCTTTAATCTCAAGGAACACTTAAATGGTCAATATTTCAGTGTAAAGCGCTGGCCTGAAGTAAATTTTAGAATGGAGCAAGATCTAATTTTGGCGCCTTTTTTGTGAATAAATACACATAGAAATCCAAAACTTATATTTTTCATTACCATTTTGGCGCCCTTTAGCATTTGGCGCCTGCAGCGGCTGCTCCGTTGACCATATGGACGGGCCGGCACTGAGTGTAAGTTAGCTCATTTGTCAAGATAGGATTTGCGCTACTTCTTATCTGGGTGCATAAAAAACCGCTGGCAGAATGTAATTGCAATTTCTATAAGAATTTATTCTGAAAATGCCATAAATAAACAAAATTATGTGTAAATGGTAACTCATTATTATTTCCGTTTTTAGATGCAAAGACTACAGGATACGCGCGGAGCGGTACGTTGTCGCGCTGCCCTCGCTCTACAGAGACTGCAGAACCCTATGGAGCAAGATGATGAAGTTACAAGAGCTTACCGGTTCCACATGAGCTGTGACCCTAGCTCCTCCGTTAGAAGGTGAGAATAGTTTTTTTTTGCTTTTTGACTGTGAAGAATTAGAAGAAGCATTAGTATCTGTGCAGATGTAATTCACCTCTTCTTTCTTTGTTCCTCAATTAATCTCTTGGCAGCAGGCAAATATCATCATCCTCCTGCCCTTATCCCAAGTTTTATTTGGGGTAGGCGCAGCATATTTTTGTCTTCCACACTCTTCTATCGGCCGTCATCTCACAAGTTACATTCTTTCTAGCCATATCAACTTTCACGCAATCCATCCATCGTTTCTTTGGCAGCAGGCAAATAGTGCTTACTAAAATTATAAATGAGAAAGTTTGTAAGTATGGATGGATAGACGGTCTTTCGCAAAAACTACTGAATAGATTTTAATGAAACTTGGCAGCATTAAAGCTTATAATACGTCAGGATTATATGTATAAGCTTTTTATACGGGTTCGGGAAGCTATACCCTCAGGAAGATGGTGAAACCACTGGCGGAAGCTAGTATACACCGTAATTTTTTAGTCGTCTTACTAAATTAGCTTAGTTCATGTATCCAATGACTAGTAAACTTTCATAATAAAAAAAGAACAATAAAAAAAATATTCATTATTATGACGCAAGAGTTAGAAACTCCATTGTCTTCTGATAAATGGAAAAAGAATGATCTGCTCGACTCGTGCACTGGGTAGGTATACTCTACTGTTTGATGCGTTAACATTTTTAATAGTGTGTTTCATTCTAATGTATTAATTTTTAAAATTAATATTAATGATATATAAATAATAATCGCATCTAAAGGTATTTTATGTCGGATACTTTAGGTGGACCACTTTTGTAAGTCTAAAAAGGCATGGTGTACATTAGACACAGTAAATAATACAAGTCTCATTTCATCTTTACAGAGCCATAGTAATGTCAATAGCTAAGTGCAGCCGCAACGTGCCGTTCGTGCTGGAGCGACTGTGTGATGTGGACGAGGCAGTCCGCCGCGCCGCGTTCCTCTACATCGCCGCCATCAATGTCACTCAGCTCAGGGTTAAGCAGAGAGTGCTTACGTTAAAGGTGAGAGGACGTTTTATTTATTTATTTATCCTCCATCTTCCACTTGCCATACTTCATGACTAGTGGAAGATGGAGTTTGGAATTTCTTTGCAATCCATGCGGCTTCTTTACTACAAGAGGGTAATAAATAAAAAAAGCAATGTTCAAGATTCAGTAATATTTTTTTATGCAATTTATTTTTACTATGTATTGAAGCGCAAGTGCGCATTGAAGCCATTATTATACATGCAATGATTTTCCTGGAGCTCTAATCGTCAATATCATTGTTGCCCTGCCCTTATCCCAATTTATTTTTATTAAGGGTCGGCTCAGCATGTCTTCTTCCATACCTTCCATAACTAACAAGTCATAATCTGAAGCAATATCCTCTTTTAGATAATAGAATAAAGAATAAATATTAATATTTCTAAGTTTAAGTTTTTCCCAAGGCAATCTGCCGAAAGTCAATTTCACACACTAGACCTGATGACCTTTTCTGTAACCTTTTAGGTAGGTCTTACCGAACGCTCAGTGCGCGTACGTCGCGTCGTCGAAGAGATTCTGATCCCCGGTTGGCTGAGCACTTTCCAAGGCAACATTGTGGACCTGCTGAAGGCCATACGGTTGGACAACGCGCATGATGCTAAAGACTCTCAGTATGTTGCTGGAAAACTGCTTGAATCACTGTTCAAGTGAGTATATTGGACCTTTTAAAATTATATTCTACCCTATAACTTTTTGTATGAGAGTAAAACCTCCTACCTACCCCTTCTTTGTCATTACAATGAATTACGCTGTACTATATAATAACATTTAGACAATAATTTATAAAATTAAAGGAAGTTGCGTTTTTATAGTTGGTTTTGAGGAACAGAGCCTAAATATTGTGAGTTTATGTTTATCTATGAGTTTAGTTTGCCAGTGTTATGGTCAGACAATGTTCCAGGTATTATGATTAACTCATAAATAGCTTTATATTTTCGCCATTTTTCCAGTCAGTAGCTATATTCTCTACATAATATTACCTTTACTGTTAAAATGAGGTTATCAATATATTCATAATATCTTTGTACAGACGCCTACCGATATCAGAGCTGCTAGAGTGGCTGCCCACAGACAAGACACTGCGCCTTATTCCCGCCGAAAAGCTCAACAAGGAAACCGCGTGGTACTGGCGCCATCTAGCGGAGCATTTGCAGAAGATTGACGATGATGAAACCCTGGAAACTATCCTGCCAGACTTGGTTATACTTATTGGATATATAAGAGCGTGAGTGTCTCTTTAAAATTTGTTTTTGTGTTTATAAAAATGGTGGTATTTGATAATCCCAAGCTCAATCTAGATCGTTTATTAAAATAAGCTGTTGCCCGCGACGTCGTCCGCGTGGGCATTAGGATTAAACATTCACCCCCCTCCCCCCCGTAGTGATAGCGTGATAATATGTAGCCTATATGTTGACCCGACCTCTTAGTTATATTCATGCCGAATTTGAAGCAAATCTATGCAGTACTTTTTGAGATTATCCCGGACATATATACAGACAAACAGACAAAAATTCTAAAAACTATATTTTTGGCTTCGATATCGATTGTAGATCACACCCCAATATTTTTTTTTTTTAAATATTCAATGTACAGTTTTGACTTTTCTACGATTTTATTATATGTATAGATGAATCAGCTTTTCCTTTTTTTCGAGTTCCCCTAACCCATTTTATAATAGACCTTATCTAAACTCGCAGTACCGTAGAATCCTCATGTCGATCCAAGTATCAGAACCCTCTAGTACATGCTTCGTGAATTGGCACTATACCGCTACAAATCATGTCTATGTTTATGTACAGTATCGTGGAATCGCCCTGTCCGTCGGAGAGCGAGGACCCTGTAGGGTTCAGTACGCGGCAGTACGTGCTGCACGAGCTCGGCACCATGTTACGAGTGTATGACGTCACCGACCCCGCGGGGAGAGGCGCGCTGCAGTCGCTTATTACCGATGTTCTTACTGGTAATTATAAAAATGATACATGCATGTCCACATTGAAGGAAAAAAGAAAAACCACCAACCACAGGGTGTCATTGAACATCCTTGGCAGTCGTACGGGTAGTCAGAAGCCAGTAAGTCTGACGCCAGTCTAACCAAGGGGTATTGGGTTGCCCGGGTTACTGGTTTGAGGAGGTCAAATGCTGAGCAGTTTTACAAGGAGCGAGGCAGTCGCTCGAGTCAGTCGAAAAGGCTTGGGAGATGATGATAAAACGACGCAAAAAACAACAACCAAATAATATTTGTTGGTCTAAAGCAAAACAAGTTATGAACATAAAAAAACGCTCTAGTTGCGTCATTATGGCGAGAAGCAGCGCTAAGCATAAATGCTGTGTCGTGCTCGCAGGCACACCGCGCAAAACAAGAGCGCTGAAACACCACATAAATCAACTTACAGAGATTGTTATTGAATCTTTAGTGATCACAATTCTCGCACCCAAATATTCCATAAACACGCTTCTTTCGTATCTCCCAGGTGACTACGGAGTTCTGAACGCAGACGTGATCCGCGCATTCGTGTGGGCGCTAGAACTCGTAGTACCAGAGCTGACAGGTCGTATGGAAGTGATAAGCAGCGTGATATCATCCCTGCGAGACCCTCCCGAACCAGACCAGCCGTCCCCTCCGCCGCCACAGATAGACTGCACCGAGGCCAAGTTACAGGTATTATTCGCTATTAATATTGTCGTCTTGGTGGCCTAGTGTTTAAAGCACCAGCCTCTCAAGTACAAAGGTGCAAGTTCGATACCGGGTCAGGCAAGTACCAATGCAATGTTTCTAAGTTATGTGTGCTTATTAAGTACATATGCCAGAACATCAAGCTACCCGAAACTGTAAAATTTTCCCAATCAACTTTGAACCGTATTCTTTAGCGATAAAGTTAAAAATTAATAAAGGAAATTAGACAGATTAGTGAAGGAAAACATTTAGAGGAAATCTGGACTATAAAGACTGGAATCAACAACTCACATTGAGCAACCATTCGTCTTCCTCCATATCCTTCTATGTCCATGCTCAATAAATTAACTCAAAATTGTATCTTATTGTGTAGTAAATAAGGTTGAAATCACAATAGATTTCTGATATGCTATTTGTTCACAGAGAGCGCGACTCCGAGTATCACTGAACGTCGCTATCGAAGCTCAAGAGGAAGCCGTGAGGGATCAGAACTACTCACTAGCGGCCGAATGCAAGGCTAAGGTAACAAAAGACTGAATATATTAATAATCCTTATTTTTCTGTTGATATGTAGGAAGTGCCTATGCTTTTTTTTTTTGGTCATCATCAAATGACCCCTCGCGCGGAGGGTGCAGCTGGAGAGAGTGTCAGAATTCTTCTGACTAAAACCCACTATGTTCCTTCTGGAGGTCCCTGTGTGCCAGGGCTGTGGTAACTCTTACAAACAACCCGCAGTCCCGGCAGAAGGAAGTGTCTATGCTTACAGCCAATATAACAATAGTTTTTTTTTAAAGGTGGCTGACATTCAAAAGAAGCTAGATGAGTTATCCATCCAGCCAGCGGCGCCAGCTCCAGTACCTGTTCCAGTAAGTTTTTTTTTTTCAATCACCATAATGAAAGAATTTACTGAAAATTTCGCAACATCTATACATATAATAAAATCGTAGAAAAGTCAAAACTGTACATTGAATAGTAAAAAAAAATTGGAGCATGATCTACAATCAATATTGCAGCCAAAAATGTAGTTTTTAGAATTGTTTTGTCCGTATGTATGTCCGGGCTAATCTCAAAAAGTACTGCATGGATTTGCTTCAAATTTGGCATGAATATAACTAAGAGGTCGGGTCAACATGTAGGATAAATAATATCATGCTATCACGTACGAGGTGGGAGGAAGGGGGGTGAATGTTTAATTACCTAATGCCTACGCGGGTCATGTCGCGGGCAACAGCTAGTAAATTAATAAATAAACATTTCGCAGACGATAAAAGAAAAGCTGTCAGACACGGCGACGCTGACCAAGTGTCTGACGATACTGAACAGCGCGCTGGACACGCCGCAGCTGAACTCTGTCACTCCTATAATGCAGATGATATTCAACGAGCTTGAGGTATGTACTACATAGTTTGCGCCGCCAAACTTTATGGCGGATCGCAACTAACTTCCTAGCGAAGAGACGCATCTGGTCCATCTTAGACAATCGCGCGGTGTTTCAAGCCGCCATGCTTACAATGGAATCGCGCCGACGCGTACGCATACTTTGGTCGCGAATACTTGATGGAAACTCCCAATAAGTATGTTTTCGTAATGCTGTTGATCCTCTTTACATTATTTTAACTCAGTATTCAGAAGTCTGGTGTATTGTAATGTTTTATTGTGTTTGATTTTAGGTGGACATATTCCAAAACCCTGAAATAATCGAGACAGCCCTAGAAACGGTTGCCTTGTACGGAATGTTGGATAAAGAGTTTGCCAAAGAAAACAAGGCCTTCTTCTTTGCTAATGTGAGTATACAAAACTTGTTATTTTTAAGGCGTGTTATAAATACAAAAAAAAAATTCGTAGAAGCCTGCCTGCAGCAATTATTTTGCGTCTCATCGCTTGGAAAGCGTACTTTTTTGTTTTGTTCTGAGAGAAAAAAATTAAATAGCGTTAAAATTAGTTGCAGACAAAGTAAGTTCTTTCTTCTGAATTTGGCTCTATTTAGAGAAAAAAGTTTATTTTTATCTTTATAGTCTATTAGCGCAATACAAATAATAAACTACTACTAGGCCGCTAGAACTACTCCGCGCACTCGGATAAAATGTACCCTTCCTATAGTAGCCTACTTGAAACATTTTTCGAGGTAAGCCAGGAGTCGTCAACCTGGTCTAATTTGACGGTCCTTCAGATGTACTCAACCTTCATAGGTGGTAACATGAACGTGATAAACACTGAGATTGAAACGTATAATTTTTTGGCATTGACAATGGCAGTTCAAGAAAATACATTCTTAAAATTTATAACATTAATATATCAAAAAAATATCATTATAATATAAATCAGGTGTAATTAACTAGTACACTATCAACATCCTCAGCTAATCGACACATCGAACGAGCGTACAGTATCGACCGTGCTCCGCTGTATCGTGGACTTGCTGTGCGTGCACGGCGCGCGGCTCTTCGAGGACGACAGCGCTCAGGAGGACACCACAGTCAACACTACCAAGAAAAGCACCGCTTATCATAGTGTTATAGATGACGATGGTAGGTAGTCTAAACCTAGAATACCTACATATTATAAAAAAAACAACATCTACAACTGCAACGGACATATAACCTCAAATCCGATGCTTCAAATAGCCCCTTTGTAAAGTGTATAAGGCTTCGGGTCATGTCTAGTCTAGGTCACTGCGACAGAATCCCCATCTCATCTCATCCCCAGCAGTGCAAAGGTTTCCCCTCATCATCACTTTTGTCTGTGTCTGAAGTACTGTGAGAAGTCAGTGTGACAGTCATGTCCTTAATTAGTGTAATTGGCCTGCGGCCGTTCTAAATAAGTAAATAAATCAGAGCCTTTTTTATCGTCCCACTGCTAGGCCCAGGCCTCCTCTCCCACGGGGAGGGTTGAGCGTTAATCACCAAACTTGTTCAATGCGGGTTGGTGATTTCAGACTTTATAGTCTAGGTTTCCTTGAGATGTTTTCCTTCGCCTTCGATCAGTCATTGGTGTCCAAGATAAACTTAGAAAAGTTACATTGGTACTTGCCTGACATATAATCAAACCCGCACCCTCATACTCGAAAGGCTGGTGCTTTAACCACTAGGCCTCTACAACGAAGGTATGCCCTAAAGCTTGCAATTATTGTTGCAGGCAGCATTTCAGAATCCGTCATATCGATGTCGCCAGCGCACAGCACAGTCATCGAGCTGCTACTAAAGATTATGGATAGCACCGTGAGTATAATATATGATACCCCTTTTCTCCTGACGTTCCGTAGAATTGCTCAGATCGTGGTCACGGGTGGACACAGTTGTTGTGTAAAAGTCGCGATAGTCCAAAATCATGTTAGCACAGTGAATATATTAGTATTTATTTCGTCTAAAACTCGACAAATATTTTTAAAGAACTGATTAAGCTAATGTTACAAAAAAGTTTTTATTTTTATTTTTGGAACGTTAATTCTTAAAAATTACTGAAGTAAGTTGAAAAAAAAACCGATGAATATGGTAGATGATAACTAGTCGAATTCATTACTTTTATTGAACTGACAAAAATGGTTACTTTGTAAGCAAACTGTCAGTATTGTAAGATGTTTTACAAATTAAAAAAAAAGTTAAAATTGATCTATCAATTGAGTTCTTTTTTTATTATTTTCTTTTTAATTTTTTTACTGTCACGTTTTTGTTTTTAGTGTGCAGCCTACAGACTGATCATAGTAGAGGGTCTTTGCCGTCTCCTACAACTGGGACACCTGGAGTCTCCCGCTATTCTCAGCAGGCTTCTGCTTCTATGGTTCAACCCAGCCACAGGTATGCTAAATTCAACTTTATTGATTAACATTTACGTTCAATTTACTTTGGAAAATAAAAATAAATATTCTGTAAACTATTGCTGTGGGAATTGAAACTTTATTATGTTAACGTTACGGTTGAGAAAGCTTTGAATTAAATGTGTATTTATATTTCTGATAGTTGACGAAGATATGCTGAGGCAGTGTATTGGCGTGTTCTTCGAAACGTTCCCTACGACCGTAGACGGTGCTCAAGAACAGATACAGGTAAGGGAATGAACACCTTGTGAATTTAATATTTGCTTTATATTACGATACTATATAGTATAAAACAGGTGTATTGTTTAGAAATATAATAATCTATACCCTTTATCTATGTATCAGAAAGTCGTGTTACTTACATGATTTATAACTGAAAACTGCTTTGAGTAAGAGATGGACATAGGATACTTTTTATCCCCATCCATGTAGGAAAAGTAATTACCTCGAGACACGAATAAAACCGCGTCCAGTTGCTAGCCTCTGATAAATACTATATTATATGGTGACTGATTTGTATTTATTGTTGTGTTAAATGTTAGGATGAGTATTTATTAATTTATTATATTTATATCTTCCTAAAATTTTATTTTCATAGATTTCCGCAAAGTAACTCCTGATACAATTATTTATCTGATTTGTATTTAGTCACTACTTAAGAGAGAAATATGTAGAAGAAAATTGAAGATTGCAATTTTTTAATTTTTTATCCAGAAAGCGACCCTGCCCACTCTTCGCGCGCTTGCGAACGCGCCGTCCAGTTCGCCGCTGGCAGAGATCGACCAGGAAGCTGTCGTCAGATTCATTGTGTCTCTCACCAGAGTCAACCACGAGGTGAGTTATGTGTATAAAATACAGCTAATCAAAATATTTTTACAGTGTAAGTGACAAAAGAAGGCCTATATTTTTTTATCTCAATATTTTGATACGATCTTCTTCCTTTAAAAATCATTAATGTTCTTGTAAGCATTATTATATTGTCTACGCAATGATCATTTATATCATTTTTTTTTTGTCCAAGGGATGCGTTCTCATTGACCCGACCGTATGTACCTCGGCAAATTCAGAGGCTACGCGCATACATGTCCCCTAAGAAAGTTGATTACCCTCATCAGTTAGCCCTTTAATACAATCCAACGCTACCTGTATGCATCAACAGAATGGTTTTACAGCCTGAAGGGTACCGTTTATGCTTTCAAGTAGGAGTTGGATCTATGGTTGCAAATTTCGCAGGTGGAAGACAGCCAGGGCGGTATGGCTGCGGTGCTGTGCCAGCACCTGGTGCGGCGCAGCTCGGCGCCGGAGACGGGTCTGGCGTGCCGCGTGCTGGCGCTGCTGTCGGCGCCGCGCGACGCGCGCCTCGCCACCGAGCTCGCGCGGATGTTGCGCGACCTCTGTCTTGTGAGTACACCCACTCTCACATGTCTCATCCAAGTGTTTGCACTAAAACACTATTTGCTTATTTTGGAAAAACAAAGTTACACAACTAAAACTATGATTTTGGCTCTGCTGTTGTTGCTTGTGTCTGCGCAACACCCAAAATGTACAAACAAAGCACAACTGCGCGTGTGCGGCATCAAATAGTGGTCTTCACAAGGATTTTACGCCCTCGCAAAGAAACGCGCACTGTATTGTACAAACTCATAGAACACAAAACTCGAAAGCTAAAATAGAAATATTCTTTAACAGAAACTGCCAGACAAGCAGTCGTGTCGAAACCTCACGCGGTACTTAGGTGCCTTAGAAGCTGCCGAACGAACCAGTCTCAACAAGATGTCACACACAGGTAGTATTATGCGCTACACAACTTCATATAGTCTCTATACAAAACTGTAAATAAAATATATGCAAATTGTTCAGGTATAACTGAAGGCATAACTATGCAAGAAGACTCACTCGCGCCGATGGGGGGAAGAGTTACCACGTCTCTGCGTGAGTGTACTTTACAGTTGCTGTGTCCAATAAAGATTACTATAAAAAAGATCTTTTTTGTATATTGATAACCGTTTCCAGCTCAACCGATAGCACGAAGCACGCACGTAGTCGTGAACGAGACTGTAGAAGAGGAGGTGGAAATTGACGAGACCTCGCCTCCCGACGCCGGAATATCTAGGATCTCTGAAGGTCAGTAGGAACCCACATAGATTGGAGCTTAAATTTCTTTCAAGAAAAGAAAACAGTTTTAGTTTATTTTAATACTGAGTTAATTTAATTTTGTTTTCTATAAAGATTAAACGAACTGAAATGTAAGTTCACAGACTTGTCTGTAACTGTTATAAAGATACTTCTAATACCTAAGAAAACTGTAACAAGAAATAAACCAATGACAAATATCGACATTTAATTGAACTTAAAATTATGAAAATAGTGGAAAAATCTTCTGCGAGCCCTATGTCCCTGATGGGGGATAGCAGGATTTCATCATCATCATTAAAATTATAAACAAATTATTGAAAACTGACGATGTTAACGAAATATTTTCCAGCTCCACCACAAGCAGAGAGCAGTCGGGCAGTGAGAGAATCCTCGGAAACAGAGGCGGGCGCTACCGGCGAACCCAATAACGTGGCGTCAGACTCGAGCAGCGATGTGTCTCCCGTCAAAAAAGCTAAGATTACTAAAGGTAGAATGGAAAAAACAAACCTTAAATTATCTTTTATTTATATCTTAATGTTTTGTTCGAAGTTAAGACACGTTAAGTTAATTGCATGTTTTTCAATTTTGTATTTATTTGATATGCTAACATTATTACATTGTGTTTAAGTAACAGTCGACACATGCAAAAAAGTTAGAAGCTATATGCCTAACCAATTACAGGCAAAACCACATGACTTTAAAAGTATGCAATGCAATGCGACATTATAAAATAATTACTGAACGAGTTTATTTGTTGAAAACGAAATTTTAATACTATTGTTGTCAGAGCGAAAGTTTCAATTTTTACTATTATCTACTCAATACGTAATATAGTTATTAATTTTTAACCAAGATTTTTGATTATTCAAGATTTCAACGTCATCGTACAAACATTTGCCGCCTATAAGAAATTTAAGCTATGATTACACTACTAGAAGTAATTTTCGTTGATAGGTAAAAAGAAAAAGTTATCAATCACAAGACAAGCTAGCGGCTCGGACACAAGCAAGCCGGTGAAGGAGAAGGCTACGAGAGGCAAGAAGGAACCTAAGGAAGACCATGAGAAAGGAGTCAAGAGGAGCCGCTCACAACGGTCCTTAGTCGACGTTGAAAGAGGTGAGTCAATATAACAGTATTTTTTATTGATATACTAGCTGTTTCCCGCAACGTCGTCCGCGTGGGCATTAAATGATTAAACATTCACCCCTCTCCCCCCCATATGGGATAGTGTGATAATAATATGTCGCCTATATGTTGACCCAACCTCTTAGTCATATTCATGCGAAATTTGAAGCATATCCATGCAGTACTTTTTGAGATTACCCCGGACATACATACAGACAAACAGACAAAAATTTTAAAACTATATTTTTGGCTTCGACATCGATTGTAGATCACGCACCAAACATTCTTAAAAAATATATTCAATGTACAGTTTTGACTTTCCTACAATTTTATTATATGTATAGATTTCGGCATTTGATTGATCTGAAATTCGACTTTACCGAACATCAGTAGTATAATACATTCAAAAACCTTTCTAATATCACATATTTCTTACCGTCAACAATAGCACACAACAACTTTATTATGCTCCGCTGTCAATAATTTGCTCGTTGCGTGTCTGAAGCGTGGACCCTCGCCAGACACAAGAGAATTTCTATCCTTGTACTTAATGAAGCACTCAAGCGGTTGTAGTTATTGTTCCAACAAAATACATCAGAAAGTCGTCAACCTAAGATTTTGTACCTAAAACAACAATCAATACCTATTTATTTTTCCCTCAGCAAAAGCCAAAGCCGAAGAGAAATCTAAAGCAGCTAAAAGCAAAGAATCGCCAAAGAAAGTCGCTTCACCTCAAGAGTCGTCATCGCCAGCTTCAGACCTCGACGTGTCCAACATAACAGTACGCAGGTCTACCACTCGAAGGGGACTACAGTCCGGGTCTAGTACGGACTCTAACGGGTCCGCTAAGGACGAGGTCAAGAGTAAACATGTGAAAGAGAAGAAGACACAAGAGAAGGAGAAACCAGGTAGGTTGAAAGTCAATTCACTGTATTACTTTTGAGCTGCAAATGTTTTAAGTTTGATTAGTGAAGAATTAGTTGCTATCCATTTTTTTGTGTCTGCTTAATAACAGGGACAAACATGTTGACAATATAAGACTATATGTACAGACGCCAGCACATTAAGCTACTTCAATCTGCCAAATTTCCTTAATAGATTTTCAACTTTATCGCTAAAGTATATGGTTCAAAGTTCATTGGGAAAGTTTCACAGTTCCGGTAGCTTGATGTGCTAGTGCTGCCGGTAGATTAAGTATGTGAACTAAATATTTTTTAGAATTTAGCAAAAAAATAGTTGATGTATATCATCATGAATGGACCCTAACGCTTGAAGCTCAATAACACATATCTGTTTGTTCTAATTGGCAAACAATATCTCAGTGGTGGCCCAGTCTACTCGTACGACGCGTTCGTCAGCCGGGTCGCGACGCAGCAGCGCCGGGTCTTCGAGATCAGGACTAAACGATTCAGACGACACCATGCTACATACTATCGTTTATGAACAAGAATTTGTGAGTATAATGACTTATGATTCATTTACATATTTTTATTAGATTTACATTATTTTAATATAAGTGCACAGGATGTTGTGAGTTCTACATCAATAATGATAGTCTCTACATGCATCCGGGTGTATAAAGTACAGACGCCAGCACTTCAGATTATAAGAATCTGTCAAATTTCCTTAATGGATTTCAACCTTATCGCTGAAGCATAAAGTTCAAAGTTGATTGGGAAAATTTGATAGTTTCGGGTAGCCTGATGTGCTGGCGTCTGTACATCAGGAGAACAACTTCCTTTAATTTTAACTTTTATTTATATTATATATACTTCACTACATAGTATAAAACAAAGTCGCTTTCTCTGTCCCTATGTCCCTTTGTATGCTTAAATCTTTGAAACTACGCAACGGATTTTGATGCGGTTTTTTTTAATAGATAGAGTGATTCAAGAGGAAGGTTTATATGTATAATAACATCCATTAAATAGTGGAGAAGTACTGTTATTTTTGAGGTTTCTAATGTGATGTCGTAAATAATTACATTTTTTCCGTTGCACCCGTGCGAAGCCGGGGCGGGTCGCTAGTATTTTTATATAGAGAGCGCCCCCTAAAATATTTGAGTATTAATTTTTTATAGCGACAGAAATACATAAACTGTGATTATTTTAAATGTCTATTACGGTTCTTGAGACACAACGTGGCGACAGACGAACAGCGACGTCTTAATAATAAGGTCCTATTTTTTAGGTACAAACTGTGTTGAATGACTCGAGCGAGCTGGCTGAGAGCAGAAGAGATTCCAGAGCCAACGTCACCATTCCTGAGACACCTGACGCTAGTGAAGAGTAAGTTCTCTAATAATTTGTTCCCACATTTAATGGGTGTCAATACAATGATCATAATTATGATGAGCGAATTCTTCTGATTGTTTAATGACTAGTCAAATTCAATACTTTTATTGAACTGTCAAAAACGGTTACTCTCTATGCAATTTGTATGAAAACAAACAACTATGACGTCACAGGTTTTTCACCTCAAGCTGTATTATACTTCTTTAGATTAAAAAAATTAAAACAATTTTTGGTTCAAAATGAGAAATGAAAGTGTAATTATTTTAAGATGCTTATTTTTGACCTAGTGAACTACCCAATTGCTATCGTTGCAGATCGGAATCCGAACCAGAAATACCGAAAAAAGGCAGAGGAAAGGGCAAGAAGAAGTAGTAAATAACTTGTTTTTTTTTAGGAAATTAAACATTATTATTAACCTATTATTTTATTTAACAAAACTACTATCTAGATTGGTGTTTATTGTTTTGTTTGTTGCCAGTTTTTGTGCCAGTCTTGGTTTTTGTTCTGCCATTCGGGTTGCCAGTTCTTGTCCCAGGGTTTCCACCGGTGTTCCCATCTGTAGTTCTTATTGGTTTGGTTCTCTGGCTGATTGGTGGCGGGCCCGTGGTAGCCGGAGTAGCCTCCGTAGCCGCCCTGGTGCCAGCTAAACAGGGATAGAAGATTTTGTTATAATAGGCCCAAATGCTGAAGTATAATATGAATACGATACTTTACGTTCGGTGTCAATTGCTTCTATTGCTCTATTACACGGTTTTTGATACTTTTTACCATTTTACCGTATTTCTGTTCATATCCATAAATCGTGATACGACAAGTTATTAACTGTGGCAATATTTTAATATTAAAATCATCAAATGCTCCTATATATTATAAATTCTGACTAAAACCCACTCTCGTCCCTTCTGGGGCCGTTTGGTCATTTCTACGAATAATGTCGCAAACCTTCAGCATCAGACTTGGATGAGAATAAATAGATAAGAATTTTTTGAAATTAAAATTTTGTTACAGCCTCATTTTTAATTACAAAACTTCAAAATTCTCGGTTTTATGTCGAAAAGTCGTAAATAGTACAGCCGTTCTCTCTCTGTGTTTAATGGGTTAATTTTCTATGGTCAACGTGCACACCGTTTTTTTAAAGGAAAACGGACGTTTATGCTGACCTTGAATAACCATAGATTCAGCATCCCACTACTAACATAACTTACTTGTGGTTATTGCCTTCATTGCTGGCATAATTCCCGCTGACATCCTCTGAATTATGCGAGTCTGGACTGCCGAACCTGTTGCCGAGCTGGCCGGGCAACTGCGGTACTTTCTTCGACAGCTGATGACGTGTTACTATGAACTCCGCACCACGCTCCGCTATCATAATGATTGGTGCCATTGTGTTACCTGCAGAGAAAATAAGCTAGTGTTACCAGTAAACTAACTGAAAAAAGTTAAAGATACTTTTATAGTTTCTTCAAAGTATAAGATTTCAAGGTTTAAAAGCAAAAATATATTGTTAAACTTACCGCTAGGAAGGCTTGGCATTATTGATCCGTCAGCTACGCGAAGACCTGTAAAGAAAATTGTTGTGAATAAATTAAATATCCTTTATCTATTGTAAAACACAATTTGATTCAGTATCCATAGGCATAATTGCAAATACTTTTCACAATATAAAGAATACGTCAATACACGTGTTTACTACACATGTGTAGTGTTTAAGGACACCAATGACTGAGTAAAGGTGAATGAAAACATCTCGAGGAAACCTGGACTATAAAGTCTGAAATTACCAACCCGCATTGTGCAAGCGTGGCGATTAACGCTCAATCCTTCTAAGTGTGAGAGGAGGCCTGTGCCCAGCAGTGGGACGATAAAAAGGCAATGAAATAGGATGAAATAATAAGTCTACCAGTAATACCAGTTTCGTTTTAAATTCTGTACCTTGTATGCCATGTACTTTGAGCTGCATATCCACGACCGCCATAGGGTCTGACTCGGGCCCCATCTTACACGTCCCAACTTGGTGGTTTTCGGGAGCCGTTTGTTGCTGGGCTAGGCATTTGAAGAACTCATCCGTGGGATTGGGGCCACCACCCTCACACTCTTCACCGTAGCCCTCAGTGGGCATCATGCCGTATTTCTCACGAAGAATCTAGAATTCCAATTAATTAGTATTAGATTAGGATGCGTTATAAATACAACTCGATCTTTGACCGTTTATCTCAGTGGGTATCTGTCGGCGCTTTAGTCCAGGTGCAGATCCTGATGATACATTAACACCCAACTTGATAACCTTATGCTTTTCATTTCGTGCCAGCTATATCTTAGCTACCTAGGTAATAGAATTAATTAAGAGAAGGTTGCGTACCGTGGTATTAGCAAGTTTGTAAGCAATCCTAGCGGCATCAGCAAGGACATTAAGCTCGTGGTCTTCATAGAAGTAGTTGGGTTGCATCAACGGCGGCTGCGTCGGGTCCACTGAGCGAATCGTCACGAATCCTCGACTGCGCGGGTGGAGAGATATCGCTGATATCCTGAGGAGCAACAAAATACATTAATTAGACAGAAGAGTTTTTTTTTTAAGTTTTGTCTCGTATAGGTTGTTTGTTGACTTCTACAGATTAGATTAGCGAGACTTTTTGTATAGCGTAAGTCAAATATATCTATCGTTAGATTTGCATCAGAACCTTTCAGTCCGGTGAAGCCTGCTACGTAGAGTGGAAATTATTTTGGAAAGATGTCCAACTTAGGCGAATATCTATGTGATGATGATGATGGCATCCAGACCGATTGTCGGCTACGGCGGCCGTTCTCTTTTATGGAGATCAGCCAGCTGCGCAGGACGTATTATAGGGCACAAGCATTCGCGCAGACACAGGTGTACTCTCTATTCCCTCACTCTCATAGTCCGATAGGACGGCAATCCGACACGACCGGAGAGAGATCAGGCGCAGTACCGACATTTACGTGCTCTCCGATGCACGGGTGAATCAATCACCAACTTCCAGACTCCAGGCTGCTTCATGAAAGTTTCTCATATTGATGTACTTACGAGACATGTCTCCTTTCGCCGTCTGTTTCCACACTCAGAGGCTCGACAACGTTGCCGTCGCCACATGACGCATAGTAACCGCCGAAGAAGAATTGCACGTCGGGGTGACGGCCACCAGCCGGCGCCAGGCGAGAGTTTACCCTGCCTGTCAACTATAGAACAGAAAGAATGTATTGCTAATGATTTACTCATTCATTTCTGTTTATTAAACTTTTTGACCGCCACGTCAAAAAATATAGACGTGCCCTCAGCACCAAGCCAAGAATTCATTCATTAATACCACTAATAAAGTAGTGAGTTCGGAATTACATATATCGATTAAAACTGACTATTAATTTTGAACTTTAAAAGTCTATCGTTTAGTCGTGACTTTGGCGTGCTGAACACTTGTCATCTATACGTGACTGTGGCGGTCAAAAGGTTAAAGGTCCCGTTTTGAGGACCTCTTGATTATCATTGCAAAAGATACAAGTAATCTAAATCTCACCTGAGACATGCCAGTACTAGACAAAGGACCGGTCCTACTCAGCAGATATTCAGTAGCAACATCCCAGTTCAAGTCTGGAACCATGGGCTCCTTAGACAGCGTGAAGTCCAGGTTAACTCCGACGTGGTTCTGTAGATTCTGTCCCACACCGGGCAGGTCTTTGATTGTGGGGATATTGAACTTGTCCAAGGTATCCTTCGGGCCAATGCCAGAGAGTAGCAAGATTTGTGGGGTGTTTAGTGTGCCTGCTGTAAGGATTGCCTGAAATGAAGGAAGAAAATTTTTTGAAGGTTCTACTTGAAATTGATGAATACCTCAACGCACTAAAACCAGAGCTGTTGTCTCGTGCTTGTTAACACGAGTACAATACAGCCTTCACGATCAGCCCCTTTTCCATATTTGGTGTCAATTGCATCAGCGTTTTTTTTTAAATATTTCATTGATTGTTTGTCCTCAGTAGGTATTATTTGTTTGTTGCTTTCTGCTTCGTTATATAGGTGAAATAATTAGGTTTTCTTTCTTTCTTTTTCAATACCATGAACTCACGATGCAACAGTTAAATTTCCTAGCTACTCGCAAGTTATTCCATATTCGATGGAGTGGTTTTTCTAAAACACGAATAGCGGCCCACCTCTTTAGTAACTCCCACAGTTCTCGTGACTCCATCCTTGATGTATTCGACAGCTGTTACCCTCTTGGAAACTGGGTCCACGACTATGCGAGATCCGAGCGCGTTGAGCAGCACATGTAGGTTAGCTCGCTTGGAGGCAGTACGTAGGTACGCGCGGGCTGTAGTGTAGCGAGTACCACCACTGCAGAAGAAAGATAAAAGTTATTAGACCAATTAAAACTATATGTAGCAGTCTGAAGATTGCAAATTGAGGCTATGATAAAACATATCGGAACACCTTTCGCACACGGTCGGTTAACCCCAATGTAAGCTATTGTTTAGCTTGTATAATGGGTGCCAAGTCAACTAATAAACTACTCATATACTTTACTCATATGTACATATATCTTTATACAATAAATACTTAATTATAACACCCGGACCACACCCAACAAGCATCACAAATGTGGACTGTACCGGGAGTCGAACCCGGTACCCATAGTCCGGCGTGGTGAACATTGCGCCAACGGGGTCGTTAAAATATAAGACCCGCTACTCGAAAACCACAAACATATGATATTTTTAAATACGAAATAACATAAAAAGATATCATGTTACTTACTCATTGAGAGTCTGAGCTATAGTAAAACCAGTGGTGGTGTCTCCATTGAGATCGCTGGTCGGTGGGTATCCCAGCTCTATGGCGCCAGAAACCACGTCGTGAGCAAACTGCGGCGCGTGACGGAACTGGCCAGAAAAATATAATTATTACATAGAGAAAACTAACTTCTAGAGCATAAAATTCTTTTGGATCGAAGACAGACTACTTATTTCTACTTTTTGCTTCTTTTCAACTATGCTGTAGTGGGCTCACTATACCCACTGCCCTAGGATAAGCCGAAGATATAGCAAGATGGAGAAACATTGTCACCGTCTCGGTTAGAGCATAAGAAGAAAAACCTTCAGTTATGAAGAGCACGATGAAGGAGACCAACAGTGGACCACAATTAACCTTATGACATTCCCTCAGCGCCAAGCTAAGAATTCATCCATGAAATATAATAATGAGTTCGGAATTTTATCGATTAAAACTGACTATTAATTTTTAACGTTAAAAGTCTGTCATTAGTCGTGACCGTGGCGGGCTGGGCACTTTGGCCTGTAATCTATACGTGACTGCGACGGTGAAAAGGTCAAATTCTCACCTTTTGCACAGGCAGTGGCCCTCCTCGACTGTGATACTCAGCGGATACACCGTTCCCGATCTCCTTATTGTCCTCGCTTCTCAAGAAGTAGGGCAGCACCTCGTACCAGGACCAGCCAGTGGCGCCGTTCACTGCCCAGCTGTCGTAGTCCGCCGGCACACCTCGCATGTACATCATACCGTTGGTTGCTGAGCAACCCCCTAAAGCAGAAACAAAAAATCAGGCTTAGGAAAGCTTTCTGTACAAACAATGTTCCTTTTGCCCTTTTCGCGGTATTGCAATGGACAACTTATAAATTCGGTAGACGATAGATAGTAATGTCATTTAGCTACAACTTTAGGCCTTGTTTTCGTGTGGAATCATCAAATGACCTCTCGCGTTGAGGATGCAGCTGGAGGGAGTGTCTCTTACTGACTATAACCCCCTATGTTCATTTTGGAGGTCCCTCTGTGCCAGGGGCACTGTAATTCTTGCGAACAACCCGCAGCGCCCACAGAACAACCATAGGCCTTACTTTAACCAAAGATTACATCATCTCCTAGAATTCAGACTATGGCAGATTTTAACCGGATACCTGGTTTCATACTTTCGAAAACCGAAGTGATTTGATAGCTTACCTAACATCTTTGCTCTAGGCCAAAAACATATTCCGCCTTTAGCCAGACACGCCTTCTCTTGCTTCTCAGTGTTGTACTGCCAATCTGTTTCGTTTAGACCCCAGTATGCTGTCACCCACGCCGGTACTCCTGACTGCGTTGGTTCGTCGCCTCCCGCTTCTATTAATAGTACCTGGAAAGGAACGTAGCAGTGTGAATAAGCTGTTTATGGAAATTCAGGATTTATTTATTCATTATTCTTCAGAGCTCTCTCAAAAATAGGGGGAACTTCTATCAATATGTCTTGGTCAAGATGATTGGCCTTTAGATTTGTTTAGGATGTTGTGTAGCTCATCATTATTATGACTCTGAACCTATTTGTTAAGTTGTACATTGGAATACGTGTGTGTAGGCGCATCAAGCTAATAGAATCTGTCAAATTTCCTTAATAAATTTTCAACTTTATCGCTGAAGCACATGGTTCAAAGTTGATCGGGATATTTGTCAGTTTCGGTTAGCTTGATGTGCTTGGCGGTTTTCGGCTTCGGCTTGGACTTTACTTCTAAAGCGAGGATAGCAATTATGACAGCTGCTATTAATTGTTTTTTTTTTTGGTGGAAGTATGTACTTTCCTATATAATCATCCCAATTTTGCATGGTTCGTTACTCAGAGAAATAGTTCTTTAGTGGTAATTCCATGAGAACCAAAAATATTAATGGATGTTAAAGTTAACCCATAAAAAAATACTTTGATGTTTTAAACTTGTTATAGTAATTATTTTTAGTTTTCATAACGAACATAAAATAAAGAAGTTATAAAATCAGTAAGCTATCGACGAACTAAGGAAAATTCAATCGAAACCAAATTATATCGATGCATAGTGCAGTTAACGTCATACGAACGACAATGAACAATCGAAGATAATATTCCTGTTGTATAGACACCAGCACATCAAACTACTACCTACAATCTGTCAAAGTCCCTTCTCCTTTCCTTAATAGATTTTCAACTTTATCGCTGAAGCATATGGTTCAAAGTTAATTGGAAAAATATTAAATGATAACTTTATGTGCTGGCATATGTACAATTTACTATTTATAAATTGTAATTATTCCCACCCACTCTGTAGAGTAACAATTAATTACAGCTATACCTACTGGATTATTATATAACATGTTAATTTGGTTTTTACAACATTTTTTACAGTTTTAAGAGATTTCGAACGCGAACACGTTTTTATTAATTTTAGGAGTTTTTATACCTACTGGTATAAAAACTAAGCGATAATTAAAATAAAATGCTTGGCAATTGTTTTGTAATTAAGTAATGTTACTTCGAATAATATTAGCTTGCTAGAAAAAATATAATTTGAAAAAAGAATACAATAAAAAGAATATGGCGGGAAAATTAAAACCAATGCAAAAGAGATTTAGGTTAAACTGCTTTATGGGATCGTAATCCGAGGAATAAATCTCCACTAAATCAAGGTATTTAAACAACAATCAGCGGCCTTCCTTGGCCGGTATTTACAACAATGCATGGTGGCGAGTCATGGAGACGTGAAATTGATGTAGGTACATGTCTGCCCATTGTTCTGGACTTAATGTTCTATAGCCTAGTGTTGATAGGTGCTAGTTTATTTCGCTACGGAAGACGTAAGAAAATAACTACGCATCGTACCAACCTAGCTACTTGGATATGAGCATTTGATGTGGAGGAAGAGGGTCATGTTGGGAGGAAGTTTTTGACCATTTGATGGTGGATGGAAATGAAGGAAGGGAAAGACCAAAAACGATAAATGGTTTGTGTGAAAGTCGATATGGCTAGAAATAAAGTTTACTTGAGAGATAACGCCTGTTAGAAGTATGTGGAAGAAGAAAACATGCAGCGCTGAATCCAAGTGAAATTGGGATAAAAGCAAGAGATAGGTGCCTAGCATCACAGCAAAGCTAGAGCTATAGGATTGCCAACATCAGCAAAGCAACCCTTGGATGGAATAGCAAGAAACCTTAAAAGCATTCTATTTCGAAGTCCGTACCTTCCATTGAGGATTTTCAGACAGCCTGCCGGCCATCACAGCCCCTGCAGATCCTCCGCCAACTACCACGAAGTCGTATATGTCATCAGGCTGGTCCTTACTGGTGACCCTGTTGCAAGGATCAGCTAGGTCACAGCGTCCGTTGATGTAAGCTTCCAGGATCGTCATGAACAGCAGGAACTGGTTCGGACACGCTGATGTCATCGAAGGCCCCACTTCGCGTATGGGGCACGCGCAGGCCTGCAAGAAAAAATATAGTTTGTAAATCTACTGATGATTGTAGCTGATAACAAATCGCGTTTGTATCGAAATATCTACATTATTTAAGTGGTTGAAGATATTTCTGTCTATATAAGATTATTTTGGGTGAAAATTTTCAACTTCGATAAGAAATCATTAACCTCTGATCAAAACACGGAAACCCATGGACAAAAGGAAACAAACACACACGCAACAGGAGAATCTAATGTCGCAATGAAAACAAAGGCTTACGTTAAAACTAATTGTTTTTAATGACATCCAATGATTGAATGATTGAATAGAAATAACGATACCAAGCCGTCGACAAAAAGGCTATTATTATACGCGATGGCTGTAGCTATAAGAACGTCGATAAGTATATTTTTTTATTCGTAGGCACAGGTGTTGTCTGTTGTAATATCTCAGCCCATCTTCTCATTGAAAATTATAATACTTTATGATTGACTAGCTGTCCCCAGCGTTTTCACCCGCATCTTTGGTTACTGCTCCGCTCCCGTATGTCTTAGCGTGATGGTATATAGCCTATAGCCTCCCTCGATAAATGGGCTATCTAACACTGAAAAAATTTTTCAAATCGAACCAGTAGTTCCTGAGATTAGCGCGTTCAAACAAACAAACTCTTCAGCTTTATAACATTAGTTACTTTATAATATTATTCAAGATATACTAAAGGAGAATCTAGAATACCAAATGTTTAAGGAATTTCTTTATAAGACATCATCTTTCAGTAATTTCTTTATATTTGAAAGGAGTAATCGCTTATCAGCTCTTCAGCAATGTATCCTCTCAGGAACCTAACCTTAGTCTAATCAGGGGGCTTAGCCAAGATGTCTCTCTACAATCGTAAACGCTAATAGAAACGATAAAAATGTATGGAAATGACATTTCGACTCACGTTATGACCACGTGAATTATCGATTTCAAATGTCAATTTCCATACATTTTTGTATTTTCTACTAGCGTTTACGATTGTAGAAAGATATCTTGCCGACAGGCCCTGAATAGAAATAATAGAAACCAAGATAAGTCACAATATTTTTTTGCGTTTAACAGGTAGGTACATCATTTATCCAATTGATGTGTTAAAACGATTTGTTTGTTATTTGTAGTCATGTAAATAATTCGTGATGGGCATAGATACCTATTGTATTACTTTTTTATAATATTAACGTACATAGCCCATGATGTGTGAATATTTTCCGTGACGTCACAAGTTAGTAATTGGTATTTCTTGTGAAAATCGTGACGATGCTCGGATATCACTAGTTCCCATCAAGATGATTTTATAATTGATTTAGTATTATGTGTGCATGTAATAAATTAGCTTTTTTATAATGAACACCGTGAGTTGGCATTCTAGGATTTGCATATAATTTTCCAAGTAGATCGCACTGAGGCGATAAAATCTATGGACGTAAAGGATTAGTCAGGTTTTATGCTTACAACAGCAAAAAAAGCACGATTTGAAATAACTACCACGTAAAAATTAGAGGTGAAAATATCAAAAAATTATCTTCTCCTACGAAAAGAAAACATAACTAATTGATAGTTGTGGTATCTAAATATGATTTGAGTAACTGAGGTAGTAAGTAAGGTAACTCAATTGTGTAATTGCAAAATTTTTACATCATCAAAAAAAAAATGTATAAGGTCCTGTTTCACCACCTACGAATAAGTTCCAGTTAGTTTATTTGTTAGATAATTTCATACAAATTCTGTTCTATTTCTATTTGGTAGATAGTGGCTATTCGGACAATGTGAAACAGTGCCTTAATCTAATAAATTCTTAAAAATGCAGTTGCTTGTGGATAGAAAATGATCACTTGAGATGACACAAAACGCCTCACTAGCATACAAGGTAAAGCGTAGTCGAAGGATGCGCGGGCGCCGATGTCAAAGTCGCTTTAGAAAAAGTAACAATCAGTTTTTAATGAACTTCAAGATGCAGTGTTAAAATGCATTATTTATATTCTAAACTGAATCTCGTAGCGGATTTTAAGTGCAACAAAAAAAATCCATATCTGAAAAACGTTCAGTCTTCCAACTCACCTCTAGGTCTCTCAGCATTTTGTTGTGAAGGCGTGTACTGAAACAAACATTAAATAAATTTAAATAAAGTATCATTCATCACTACATAGTATAAAACAAAATCGCTTTCTCTGTCCCTATGTCCCTTTGTATGCTTAAATCTTTGAAACTACGCAACGGCTTTTGATGCGGTTTTTTTAAATAGATAGATTGATTCAAGAGGAAGGTTTATATGTAATGTAACATCCATTAAATAGTGGAGAAGTACTGTTATTTGTATATACAACGTTCACAGTTTTTCTGTAGTGTATTTAGTATCAGCATTGCACCCGTGCGAAGCCGGAGCGGGTCGCTAGTTTAAATATATTATGATGTTACCTACTCTATATTTATATCCTAATTAATTACGTATATAATTACGTATAGGTACATGACAAGGACCAATCCAACTTTAGCAAACGTGATGATTAAAGCTAAATCCTTCACTGCGTGAGAGGAACCCTGTGCTCAGTAGTGGGACGATAGAAAAGCTGATTATGATGACGATATACGAATAAGAAATAAATAATCTTATTTTTCTACTCTACTGTATAATCTTATGTCGAATCATTTCTCGAACACCCCTTAAGTAAAACATGATACTATTGACAGCTTATTGAAAATGAAGCCGTTTTAAATCACTTGACTCCTATTTTTAAGGATTGTTCTTACAAATAAGAAAATGGCAACTCTACCAATAGATACATATATTATATATTTTCAATATGGGAACAGAGCGCTAATAGAGTTTAAGTCCTCCTTTTAGAATAGAAAGGCATTTATTTTTTTATATTTAGCGTCTGGTCGGGTTCTACGTCACATTGATATACTCAATGCCTTAAAACAAAGTCTGCTCAAAATATCGCACTGCGTATCTAAATAACCTATTTCCGTGTGATCTGCCGACAGTGGCATGGTCGTGTCAACCGCAATGCGTTAGTTTTCCTCAACTGGTAACGGTCTTGTTACTTGTAGTACAGACGCCAGCACATCAAGCTACCCGAAACTGTCATATTTTGCCAATCAACTTTGAACTATATGCTTCAGCGATAAAGTTGAAAACCTATTAAGGAAATTTGACAGATTGTCGTAGCTTGATAGTAGTCTACAATGCCAGTACTAACTACCGTTCCGCGTGTTTCTATTTTACTACTCAACTCAATATAAAAACAAACTGGCTTTCACCGGCGTTTCACCCGCCTCCCGGGACTACGTCGCGCACGCGTATAAAAAGTAGCTAAAGCCTTCCTAGATAAATGGGCTATCTAACATTGAAAGATTATTTTTAATCGGACCCTAAGATTAGCGCAGTCAAGCAAACAAATAAACTCCAACTTTGTAGGTAATATTTATTGACGAAATTACAATGATTTTTATACTTACATATTGTTAAGCTATACAAAAATATTATATAGGAATCCAATACTAAATATATGACTTTTTAATACTAGGTTCTAATTCGTCCGAATGCATCAATTTAAGGAATTCGTGCAAAAAAACTTTTCTAAATGACTTCATCAGACAAAATATCACTACTACGAGTTTGCTTAAGAAATTGTCACAGTGGTAAGTAGCACCTGACATTTTTAGCCACGGTCAGGTTTTAGAAGGAAGTCTTCCGGGTTTAGAAAATACGTAGTTTTATTTCTAAATATGGAAGACCATCAGCAATTCTAACCGTCATTTAAATAAATTAGACTCCGTCGGTGGCATCGCTCTGTCTGCGCTTTTGTTACATGTGATTAAAATAGTGGCATAACAAAGATGCATATATCAATGACTATTTCTTGTGATTTAGGGCCAGTTTTACCGGTTACGGATAAGTTCAAGATAGTTTATCTGGTAGATAATTTCATACAAATTCTGTTTCATTTTGTAATTTATCAGGTAGACAGTGGCTATCTGTAACCGGTGAAACTGACCCGCCCTTGAACTGGCACCTACTAAGAATCAATATTGTAGGAGTGACAATTGTTTATAGGCAGAATAGAAAGAAAATAAAACCGGGAAATGCGATTCGTCATTAAGGATTCCATAAATATTACCATAAAACTTCAAGAGTTCTAAATTTAAAAATGAAACATTTGAATTTACTTTTTTTATGATTGTTTGTAGAAGTGCTATATTGCCAGATTATGCATACAGATATATCAATCAACTTACAATAAAAACGCGGGAATTAACACAATGTAACCATAGTTGCACATCTTTTTCTGTTATCATATCATTATTTCACACTTTTTTTAAATCCATAAAAAATAGCTAATCTAGTAATATAGTTTTTTCTTAAACTAATTACTAAATTTGAAATGTCATAAAGTCACGATAAGGCTGTTTGACAAGATTGCTTTAGCTAGGCTAACTAAAGCAACCGCGAAGAAAAAACAAAACTTGCGTTTTTTAATCTAACAGTATTATTATTGTGTATTTATGTATTTGTGTGCAATCGAGTGTGTTATCTATTTTTTTCTTTATAAATGTAAATTGATAAGTGGGCTAGGATTACCACGAATTGGAACCCAGATGATGGCAGACGATGGAGAGGAAGACCGAAGAAGCGCTGGAGAGATGATTTGGACCGGTTCCTCGAAGACTGGCCACATAAAGCTTGCGATAGAGATAAGTGGAAAGATATGGGGGAGGCCTTTGCCCAGCAGTGGGACAGTACAAGCTAATTAAAAAAAAATGTAAAGAAGAAAATCGTCGTTCGCCACACGTGTTGATATTTCTTAGCTTCTTAACACCCTCACTTACGTAAGTACATATATTTTTTGGTTTTACAGTCTACGAAAACAAATAAGGGATCAGTAGGTTTTTATATTTTCTGACCCCTTTTTTCAGATTTATAATAATAGACATTTAGGACATTCTACAAAAAAAGGTAGACGTTTGACATGTTTTAAAGAAAAGTTTGTATGCAAAATGATTTTAAACACGTGTCGAACGGCCCATAGTTTTGAGGTAGGTTCTACGCATAAAATTAAAATCAAGGTAATCTTTTTTCTTCTTAACTATAACCTGTTTTATACATAATACGATACGATATTATATACCTACCTACCTATATACATACAATAATGTCTATAGGGACATTTCAAGTTCAATGTCTTTTAAAACGACAACATCGCGGAAACAGGTCCGTGATTATTGCTTAGAAACACGCTGTTAAAATAATTTACAACCTTTAATAATAGTTGTAGAAAAATATTTAATATCGGGTTGGAATATACGAAAACGGTACCCTTTTATAAACGGACATACATAACTGTGAAAAATAATCGAATGCGATGAATATGTAGGTTAGGTGAGGAAGCACTAATTAATTCATTAAACTCATTTAACTTATAAATTCGTCTAAACATATTTCCGTAAAAATATTAGGTGAACCTATATGGTGTCTTTCGCAACTACCTTCTGGTGAAAATGGTACTCCTGAAAGGGCTTAAAACGCACATTGCAAAATTTAGGTAGGTACTTTATTAATATTTTTCAACTGTCATTAATAAAAAAATATACTAAAAACTTAAAAAAAAATCATTTCAAATCTGTTTCTAATGATCCTATGGATGGAACCCTCAGTGAGAGTTTGACTCACACTTGTCCGCTTTTTAGATGACGATAATGTAAATAAACCTTGGCATTAAATGCCTTAGCAATTGTCTGGCAGTGCCAATGAACCCAAACTTAAAGAAAAGTGCATTTAGACCAACTCACTCATATATTTGCGTTTATAAGTCAAAACAAAAATAAGGATCATCGAAAAATAATATCTTTAATGGATACGTCAAGTATGTACATATTTAAGTGAACAGACAATACTGAGTAACTTTCGCTCATTGCCTTTTACTATTATTCCACGTAAGAGACTTTCCAACTTTTCTTTTAAAAATACAAACTTGTTAGGTCAATGGTCTACAATGAATATCACCATTTTAAGTTATATGTAAAGTGACCTGAAATTGGTCATTCATGGTTCCTAAATATAATTCTAAATGGTTTCACCCACGACCCGGGAAAACCACTCCCTACAACCGGGTCAAAAAAGCCTATGTCGGGCTCCAAGTAAATATATGTCTACCAAATTTAATTAATATGGTTTCAGTAGTATTTTGATATGAAAGCGCGACAGATAGGGTTATTTTCGTATTTATAATAGTATCTAGTGAAGAAATGGGGATTCCTTAATTTATTAGAATAATAATTAATAAATCGGACTGGAAATAAATGGGTAAGACACTCCTGTGAATACTTATTTCTTAAAGAAAAGCAGCAGCACGTTTTTATTAAAGTATCAAGAATTAAACCCTAAAATGAATTAATTAGCATCAAAAGTTTGAGTCTACTCTTGTTTTCGATATTCGTCTAATATTGTTACGGCGATAAAATCGAATACGAAATCGTTTTGATTTTCATGCTACGTTCATAGAATTTGATTAAGTTTACTTTGAAAAAGATGAAGTTTCTCAAGTTCAAGTTAAACCTTAAAAAAAAATGCTAAACAAAAAATATTTTAATCATAATAATATGAACTAAAAATTATTCAATTATTTACTTAATATTCACCTCTTTATTCCTATCACTACTTGTATATCACAAAGCACAATCACAAATTATATCACAAATAAATAAAACGATGCGTGAGGATGCGCGCACGTGAGATGATGCGCGATCGACAACGGACTGCCCATGCGCAGGTTTTGTTTATATGGAAAACAGACGATTGGGCTGAGGGCTGATACACACCGGTGATGATATTCATAAAAAAGTCGCTTTGGGAATGTGAATATTGCTTTTTTATGTAGTAGAAAAATAAGTGGCTTATGAGTTACTTACTTTATATTGCCACTAACAACTATGTAGGTATCACATATTCAGAAAATTTGCTTTAGGCACTAATCTAAGTTGGGTTCGCATTTCTTATTAAACATGTTTTCGAACTTACACAGTGTAGTTGAAAATTGCGATTACTTAAAATATAATATACATAAACAATTTTAGCTTTATCGCCATCAAATTGAACTTTTGGATGTTCAGACATTTTTGACAAATCATTTGATCCTTACTACTCTTCACCCGCTTGCCAAGAAGGTTTATATTTCAGTATCTATTGAAAATAAATCAAAAATAACTATTTGGAATACTGTATAGGCTGACAATTGTTATCATACGAGTATCATAATTATACGTACTTTGCAAAAAAATATCGCAGGTGTGAACACAGCTTTGGAACAATGCCTTGGACTGCACGAGCCCCCATAAGTCAAGCCTTGTCATATAACCCACTTCTGATAACACAAGATTTCCCGCATTACTCATGGTAGAAATAGTATAGGCAGGTAGGTACATAGACAACTTGCATTTTAATGCAAAAACTTTTCTTGTTATCAATCTTTGCTAAGCCCTCGTTTGAAATTCGAAGGTCGAAGTGACAGCTAGGTTTTTTTTTAATTTATGTCCTGTCAAAACCCCGATTTAAAAAAAAAGGTAAAAAGAAGCGTGAATGTGTGAATTACAAAATTGGCAAATAAAAAAAATATTAAAATTGCAATCCGTCACACAAATTAGGAAAATATGAAGAATATTTAAGTTATTGTCAACCTTTTACGACATAAAACTAATAGATACAAAAAATAATGACGTCATAAATTAATTAACAATAAAAACAGTTGAGTCTTTATTAAATACTAGCGGTCGCCCGCGGCTCCGCCCGCGTGGATGTCGGTTTTCGCGACAAAAAGTAGTCTATGTGTTGTTCTGATGTATAACCTATAGAGGACCCCCACGGCTACGCCAGTGTGGATGTCGATTACCGCTACCAAAGCCTAACTTTTGTCGGGATGAGAAGCTCGCGCTCGGACCTCCCGCCTTATTATACCTACCGACCGATTTTATGTATAAGTTTGGTATTTCTACACCGATTTCTATGATTCTTTTTTTATAGAATATTATTGTTATAATGTTATCTTTTGTTAATTAGGCATGAGCGAGAATATTATAAACATAAGAGTAAACAAATCAATAACAAATAATCAGAAAGCTCCGAACTGGTAAACTATCGGGAGTTATACGTGTAATTGTGAGTCAACCATTAAAGATAGACATATGCTGTTGTGGATTTTTTTTTTAGATAATTTTATGTAGAACATTTCCGTCATACATGATTTCTATGTAGCTTTAACCATTAAGGCTGCACACGCGACGAAAGCTTAAAAATTGGTGTAACTTCTTTCGTTTCCCCAACATTTTCCTTCACTGCTCTGCTCCTATTGATTGTAGCGTGATGAAAAGTATCCTATTACCTGCCCAGGAGTATGAAGAATAATTGTACCAACTTTCATTAATATCCGTCCAGTAGTTTTTGTTCCTATTAATAACATACAGACAGACAGACAGACAGACAGACAGACAAAAATTTTACTGATTGCATTTTTGGCATCAGTATCGATCACTTATCACCCCCTGATAGTTATTTTGAAAATATATTCAATGTACAGAATTGACCTCTCTACAGATTTATTATAAGTATAGAAGAAAAGTGACGCCATGACGAGCACATTGTTTAACAAAAGCAATGACATGAAATGTAATAAATATGACAACATGTATAAATTAAATTGTGTATATTCATTCAAATGTAGCATGACATTTTTTTTTAACGGATGACTCAGTTTACGCTTAAGTTCAAGTAGAACTTACGTCTTTATTAATGTCGCGTCATCGTCACACATAATACTGGGTTTTTCCAGTTTTTTTTCTAGTGTGTTAGCATCTAACTTTTAACGCGTTCTCGTGATGGGTAGGTCAGGTTTTCTTAAAAATATGTATATTATCTGGAGGTATGTTTGTCAAGAAAATAAATATGTTTGTTAAACGTACAGCCACGCAGACTGCAGACTTACTGTTGGCCGATAGTATGCCCTATGGTAGGCAAGAAGTTTATCATCATCATCCTCCTACCCTTATCTGAAATTTTACTTGGGGTCTACGCAGCATGTTTTTGTCTTCCACGCTCTTCTATCTGCCGTCACCTCACAAGTAATATTCTTTCTAGCCATATCAACTTTCTCACAATCTATCCATGTTTCGGTTGGCAAGAAGTTTATATTTAAGAAATTTCGAATTTAATAATCCTTTTTAGTCGGTGTCATACTGGTTATATACCTTTGTAATGTCTATAATTTATCTGCATATTGATTTATGAGCCCGATCAAACTATCGGCCCACTAAGAGTTTGAAGTTTGCTAGGGCTTTTTTATAATTCGTTTCTTTGAATTCTTTAAAGTTTACTCTTTGTTCAAATAACTGACACTCTGAACGCCTTCGACAACGCAACAGCCAAAATGTATGGTACAAAGCATTAATGCACAAACGCGAAGCTTCAGGAGTAGTTATTTGATAGTAGGTACTAAAAATATATGACTCGTTCAATCTATCCTTTGAGGCCGAACATGGTGGTCGTAACAAACATTTGTAGTGACCTTTTACTTACATAACACAGGTGCAATTATTTTAAATTAAAAAAAATAAACAGACCGCGTAATTGGTGCACATCAGAACGGACCTACAATAGAACTTGTCAACTTATGGTTCTTTTTTTAAATTGGCATAATAGATGACAGCATCATTGATCTATTTAACAGAACAAATAACTCCTGCAGGCTTAGCATGGCAACCGTAGAAACAAATTTTGTTTACCGGAGAATGGACATAATGACAGAAAAGTGACAGATTGACGTAAGATTTCTTTTGACTTTTTATAAGATTTTTTTCTTTTCTTCGGTCGACATATTTAGTTTATAAGTGATTACATATATGAGTTGACAGGTCGCGCCATGCTCGGGCAGAAGACATGTTGACATTGACAGAAAGAGCTTTGTCTTTTCTTGACAGAATTAATATAGAATCGCCATGCTAAGTCTGCAGATCATCCCTGTCATCTGTTATTTGTTGGTTATTTGGACTGCTTGACGGCCTGACGGGCGATATCCCCAGAGCAGTTGAGTGTTTACATAGTGACTGGACTTTTGCACAGCCAGTCAATGACAAAGATATATTGCATTGCTTCCCTACGTGGGAATTTCAGTAAGGTTATAGATATATAACGGCCAAGTTAAATGTTATATATATATTTTTAATTATATATAATTATTTTTTCTGGTACTTTTTATTTATTAATAAGTATTTGCATTGTATCAAACTTAGCAATGTGGTCATCGTTTTGGGCACGATCTCTGCGATGCTCGCTATGCAATTTTAATAAGACTTTTTTATTTTTACGTATTGTAAATCATTATCTAATTTTTTTAATATATAATAATGTTACAAATATACTGATTCAAATTAAGTAATATACTGTTTGAAACAACATAACATTGAGATTTGAAATGTTTAACAGGGTAATACACACATTATTACACTTATTTGATATACGCGCCAAGGCTGCGGCGAACCTAAGCACCATCCTCATCATAGGTATTTACATTAAGTAAAAAATTAATGACTACATTAGCGGTTATTTGCATAATCAAATAAATACAGAATCATTTACTTTGCGGTGGTAATGTTTACTTCGTTTCTTAACCTACCTGAAAATATTTCAGCACCGTTTAGTAATAAAACTGGATATTTTGACTCCGAGGTGACTCACCAAAAATGAATAGTATTTACTGCAAATGTAATGTAGGTATGGTTTGTTGTAGCCTTTCCCCCGCACGCAGTAAGAAGGCAGCTACGTTTTATAATTAAGTAGAGATATCTAAACATTCCCGGTAACCGAAAAACTATGTGGGAACCGGCTAGCATGGTATGGGCGTGTAATGCGGAGGAATAAGGATCATGTTGTGAGAAAGGTCTTGAACATGAATGTGGATGGATATAGAGGAAGGGGACGACCAAAGAAACGATGGATGGATTGCGTGAAAGTTGATATGGCTAGAAGAATGTAACTTGTGAGATGACGGCAGATAGAAGAGCGTGGAAGACAAAAACATGCTGCGCCGACCCCAAATGAAACTTGGGATAAGGGCAGGAGGATGATGATGATCTAAACATTCCCCAACTCTAGAGTCTACTTAGCTCTATATCGTGGAGGTTCTTTTAAAGTTAAGAATCTACTTTGAAAATTAATCTCGGTTAAACTTATCTCCAAGCAAGAAATTCCTGAGAAAAGCGCTTTTAAACGAACGAACTCTTCATCAGCTTTATAATAAGACAAGACAAGTAACGACTGCCAAGGATGTTCAATGACAGCCGGGACTTACAGTTTAACGTGCCATCCGAAACACAGTCATTGGTGTCCAAAATATACTTAGAAAGTACATACAAACTTAGAAAAGTTGCATTGGTACTTGCCTGCCCTGGAATCGAACCCACGCACTCATACTCGAGAGGCTGGTGCTTTAACCACAAGGCCACCACGACATAATAATAGTATAGAAGTAAATAGATGAATAACAGTTACCTATTGATAATTATATTTTATGAGTTTTATATCATAGTCATAGACCACACAGATACATAATCGCGGGTATTTTATAGTTTTTACGACTCATCAGAACTGAGGAAGTAGTTAATTACTATCGCACGTGTAGGTACCTAGATCTGCGAATTCCCACTAGCTATGTAAAATCCTAATATAGACGGGCGGGCGTTAGTTCAACTGCAGCAAAAAACTACAAGAATTCGCTCATAATAAAAACAAATGACTGATAAAATAAATATAAACCGGTTTTCTTCTCACAGACGACCTTTTGGAGACGAACCAGAACAAAAACAATGCTCAAAACGCAAAACAGTTGTTTTAGTGAAAAATTTAGGCGAAGCTATGCTCCGCGAGGCCCAGTAGATAAAGAAACACGTATAGCTGTTGACTGCGTTTTTCAAAGCTGGTTCGCGGTTCCAAAACGTTGGTCTAATGAAGAACACACTGAAGACACTCCTTACTCTTTGTAGGTAAATAAATTGGTAATTTTGCAATGTATACATGTCTTAAATGAGAACAACGTAAGCCAATCGCCAATGTACAGACGCCAGCACATCAAGCTACCCGAAACTGTCACATTTTACCAATCAACTTGGAACCATTATGCTTCAGCAATAAAGTTGAAAATCTATTTAGAAAATATGACAGATTGTAGCACCTTGATGTACGGGCGTCTGTACACTAAAGCCGTACAAAAGAAAACTACAAAATTATAGTAAATTCATATATTCAAAGTTAGAAGCTGACCAGTGTCATTAACGACAATCGTACCTTGTCGTACTCAAACTCAAAATCATTTATTCAAACTTGGCTGTAAAACAGCACTTTTTGAACTTCAAAATTTACAAAAGACAGCTCCCAAAACGCCCACCCTTCACCAGTTCCTATGTGTTTTTGCTATACAAAAACCATCAGTTCCTTTTCAGATATGACGCTGAGTTCAAAGTGCAAGTAAGGCAGAAGGCGTTACCACGCGCTCCTCGAAGAGATGTCAGCAACACAGGAGGGGCCCCTTTAGGGCCAGGGTCTGCTTGGGCTGCGGGTTGTTCGTAAGAGATACCGTGGCCCTGGCACACAGGGACCTCCAGAAGGAACATAGTGGGTTTTAGTCAGTAAGAGTCTGACACTCCCTCCAGCTGCACCCTCAGCGGGAGGGGTCATTTGATGATTTCCCACGAAAAAAAAAAAAAGCTGAAGGCGTTTCTAGGGATAAGGGATATTGTATCACCTGACAGCGGTAACCTGCCAAACAATTGTTCTGATGCGGAAGCCAGACATCCCACAAAAGTAAATAGGTTGACAATACCGTACCATTACGAATGACCGTTCCGGCCATCACAGCGTATCACCGTGCTTGTTAAACAGAATGCGTTCCCAGGATAGCGCTGTGTCATTTTTGCATTATCAATTGATTTTTGCCTATGTATGTTTATTGTGAATTTCATGCATTAGGTTTACTGATTTGATTGATTTTTTTTTGTTCCTTGCTATGCGAATGTAAACTCTATTTTTCGGTTTTTCCAACAGTTTACTTCGATTTCAGGATAGATAAAGAAGTTTAAAAAAATGTGTGTAAAAAGAAACCTGTTATTATTTATTAGAGGTGCGAGTGAAACCATAGAAAATGGCTAGCGATTAATGAGAGTGCTGCTTACAAAGCATCGATTATTTCAAAAACGTATTTAAATTACTTTTGTTGGCCTATTCTTTGCTCAAAGAATCAGCATTACCATACAGCGTGGCAATGCGGTCAGTCTTCTAGGCACGTTATCCAATGACAGGCAGGTATATGGAGGAAAACTTTGATGCCTAAAGACGCACAGATATTTTTGTTTTTACGTTTATTTTATTAAATTATTGTAAGTACTTCGTATTTATAGACAACATGTGTATAAGTATATTTAGTTTACTAATAAGTCTGTTTAATTTGCGTTATTAAAGCTTTTGATGTAAATTTGAAAATGAGAATGTTCCCAAATGATTCACTGAGGTCCACATTATTCAATACTTTACGCAACATAGCCTTCAACTGCGCCCGCGCCGCCGCGATACTATAACTGTGAAGTTCAAGTTCAAAGAAACTCACAATAAAACGTTTAAAAAGTTTGCATTGTTGGTTTTTAAATATCTCGATTTCCAATATCGATTCTGCGTGTATTGACAAAAAAATGTGTATTCAATATGCGGAGTGGAGACGTGCCACGAATCGATTTGCATGCGAATGGTTTTCGAAATTATTTCACGGTGTTACTATAGGTTTTCGACTTTTTTGTAATGCTGTCCCAAAATCTAAAAAAAAGTGACATACATACTGAGATGTTTTTTTATTTTTCTTTAGCGTATTCGAGATCAGGCAGGCAGTTGCTTCATTTAAAATGGGGTACTCAGTTGCATCTGGTTAACACAGGCAGATACGCTAGGCAGATGATGAGTAGGAATAAAGACTCCTAGAACGGGCACAATTGCCTTTTTTTAAAGTGTTTTGAGGACACATAAGGACATTTTCAGTTTTGCGCTTGTTGCTACGATTGGTAGCGATGACTGAAAAATCCAATAATATACATATTTTTATATTATACCTAAAAGTAAACTAACCAAGGGATATTGGGTTGCCCGGGTAACTGAGTTGAGGAGGTCAGATATGCAGTCGCTCCTTGTAAAAACGCCGAAGCCGACCCCACCATATTTGGGAAAAGGCTCGGGAAATGATGATTTCCTAAAAATAAACTAACATACACATATATGTATACCTCACAGTAATTTTTATCGTTGTTCGTTCTTATTTCACTTATTTTCGAGAAACCCTAGTATCTCATGTAAAAGTCAATGTCTCTAATGTTACGGTAACCTTTGCTCAAAGCGAAAGAATTCCTGTCGCATAACGGTATCTACATCTCTGTAGTACGATGTGCATAAAGCAAACCGTATTACTTCTCGGACTCGCTTTGTAGAAAGCTAGTATATCCCTGTTAAAGTATGGAGATAGAATCTTAAAAAAACGATCTTATTTCCAAGGGTAATAAAGGATTTCGTTGATTTGATTACAAAGGAAAATTACTTTAGGAACAATTTTTAATTTTGTATCTTTGCAAAAAAAATTTGAAGGGTTTGCAAACTACCATAAACTTTGATATTTTTTTTAAATACCCTGTGTATTATATATTTCTATTAATATAATATAACCAGTATAACCTCCCGTTGTAAATCAATACAGGTCTTGAATAAAACACAGACCAATATTAAATTATAATAATAATCAATAACTGATAGGAAAAATCAACATACCTAGACTTTTTGTTTACTTATGTAACTGATAAAATAAATATAGGTAATCCTATACACATTAGAATATCTATCATCAAATAATTTTCTTATTGTACAACTACTCGTAGATATAATTGCCCTAATTATTAATACGAGGCATCAAACAGAGGAAATAATAGTAGTATAATTTATAATACACACAACACATATTATTTTTTTTTAATACAATGCCATCATAAGGACAAAGAGTCATTAACTCGACTTACAATACGTAACGAACGCGCCATATTTTATTCAAATGTATGGAAATTTAGACAAAAAAAAGTCTGATTTAATATTAATATGGTTCTAGGTTCAACAAGCTTTTAAGCAATACATCGAACCTGAGACCCCGTGAACAGCAGTCGCGCTCTAAGATTACTAGACCAACGAGGTAGTCAAGTCAATCTATGACATAATTTATATCCAAACATAACGATGAGTCATTACACGCGGAGTATGTCCGTACCCACATCGTGTCGGGCTGGGAAAACCCAAAGTTTTCTCTTTCGTTGGAATAACCGACACGATCTCATGTCACTGTAAGGATCATCAATCAAAGAAGAAACGTAATCTCACGAGCTGTAAGGAACGTGGCTAATAATAGATATTATCAACTATTGAAATTTAACCGCAAATATATATGAACATAGAGAAGGGATTGGGAATTTTTAAACCGATCCGACAGACTTGCATTTTTAGATAGTCCATTTATCTAGAAACGCAACTTTTTTATCCGTGTGCGCAGAGTAGTTTCCAAGGGACACGGATGAAACCGCTGGAAGCTAGTATGCTTATAATATTAGTCTCATATGCTTATGTGTATGATGAGCCGTTTTTCATAATTGGTTTTTGTTATTTGATTATCAATAGACTACGCATCATACCTTTCTTTTTACTTTACCAAAAAAGCACACGTTATTACATTACATATACATTAGTATAAGTAGGTAGCTAAACTAGTATAGATTAGTACATGTACTGCTCGCTCGCAAGGGCTACACTAGTCTTGATTATACATCACCAGTTCTTTAGACTTCAATACAAAATTTCATTAATTTGAAATAACTTGGCAATGCGGCCAGCCTTTTGGGCACGATCCGCGCTGACAGCGATGCGGATGAATTTTTGATGCATTATTTTAATTTGTCCTTTTTTATTTTCTTTGTAAATATCTGTATAAATATATGTAAATATCACTGTATATCTATAAATAATACTTGACTGGTTAAAAAAAATTTAATTCATCTCTTTTTATTAAAGCTCAGAATGAAGTAGGTTTATAGCCCTCAAAAAGTTATTTATAATAACTATGCCGGTGCACATTGCAGTCGGGTGCACTTTCGGAGTTTGGCGTCAAAAGTGAAATCAACCTGTTTTCATTCTGCAACAGGTCTCTGGGTAACTTTCTTTGGTCCTTTTTATCGATTTGTTTCTGTATACTGTTGCAGTGTTTTACTACTTCGTAATAAGATATTGCTTTTTGATATAATAACAAAAATTTAAAAGAAATGTGAGAAAGAAAGATCTTAAAACGTTTCGTCAATTGCATTAGCAAGAATATATACCTATATATTTTTAATTAAGAAAAAAATATTTTCCCTAACACATACATACTAAATAACCTCCCTTTTCCTATTTTCGCTGTATCATGGTGAGTGATATAGTGATCTCATCATACTTATAACTTTTTGAGTATGTCACCCAAGTAGGTACACGTTGAGGAATGCAATAAATAAATTGGTCACACAGTTTGATCAAAAAAAGACACTAATAAACCCATTACCATTGATAATTCAATAATCACTAATTCGTGCAAAAAATCTAATTGCACATCAAAGGCGACGTGATCTGACATTTGAATCAAACCTTTTTTAATGCACTTAAGTGCATCCTAAGCCACACCGTATGTCATTGTATGAGTTAAGATTAGATACGATCCTACTTAAGGATAAGGCACGCTGGTTTACCCGGAAAATTAGGTCACGACTTGTAGGTAGACGTGCTAATGGCATTAAGAGCGCGTATTTCAAAAGTTGGCGACGTCACCGGCAGCTGTCCAAAATTTGTCAATTTTACCGTATGAAAATAAGACATAATGCACTATAGTGCACTAAAAAAATTAATAGGGAATACAATTAATACCTTAACACCGAACATATAGTTTTACGTAAAAAAAATATTTTGGAACTTGCCGAATGCCTTTTTTACACCTTCAACATCAAATTTTAGGTTTTAATTGCAATTCATATTCAATATTTCTTATTTTCATATTGTATAGTTTTGTCAAACTAATTAAAACATGTAAATATTTGACACCTAGTTGCGACTTTGCCAACTTTAGATATATGCGCTCTAAACAAAAGTGTGGTAAAAAAGTTAAAGTGTCCTAGTTGTCGAGTTTGAAGATGAACCTACCTAGGTACAAAATATACATTAATCATTATATTGTGTTGAACGTGCTAAAGTTAGCCTCATTTAACATTATAAATGATTATGATTTCAAAGAAATTACCTCTTTTAACCATAGAATTAAACAGTGGCATAGCTACAAGGGGCTTGTCCGGGCAGCAAGCTTATTGTGCCCCCGAATACTCATCAGAAAATTTAGTTAAATCATTTTTAAAGTACCTGTATATTTTTACTTGATAAAACTCAACGAGTTTGGATGGCAGGGGGGGCCCATTTTTATTTATTTGCCCCGTAACCCTTTGTTACCTACCTACGCTACTCTTAAAAATAGTCCTATGACATGGATTATTAAATCCACGATGACAGAAGAGTCAATAGTTGTATTTATTGCTTTTAATATCACTGATAACAATACTATCTTGCTTCAGTATGATAGGTAGAAGACATAATTTATTTTATTGCGACAAAATGGTAAGACAATCGCTAATACTTTTGCACTTTTATGTCGTTAGATTATCGTATAGGCCGGAGATTAGTCAAACTAGGTTAGGTATTTCAATTAACCTTAATAAATTACTCCGATCGATATAACTATCAACCTAGTTTTGTAAAACGTATCGAAAACACAATAGTTTTATTAATAAAGAGTCATTGAGTTGCATAATTATTACTACTAATATGTAATTACAACAATTATAATCTTTCATGTCTGACTGTTTTCACGTCTGTACCTACCCAATAACCTCAGAAACAACTGAATAGATTTTTTTTTATCAGTAGAGCGAAATTATTGTAAAGGATATGATTTGAGATATAGAGGAGCTCGTGACATAATAGATTTTTCCAAGTGTTCCTTCGCAAGAAATACATAATTTTATTAGGTGAATAAAACTTAACTAAAAACTACTATCTATAATTACAAAAAAATATATATATCTAAATTAACATAATTATACATATATACATACACGTCAGGCATCGAAGTATTCCTCCGCGTCGCTGTCATTCGGAAACGTGCCCAGAAGACTGGCTGCATTGCCACGTTGGATGGCAATGCAAGCTCGTGACTAAGTAACGATCGATCATAAGGTTAAGCAACGATTGGCGCGGTCGGTCCGTGAATGGGTTACCATCTTGTCATGAGTCCCTCCGTGTTTCGGAAGGCACGCTAAATTGGTGGGTCCCGGCTGTCATTTGTACATCTTAGGCAGTCGTCGTTACGGGTAGTCAGAAGCCGGAAAGTCTGACAACCTGTCTTACCAAGGAGTATCGGGTTGCCCAGGTAACTGGGTTGAGGAGATCAGCCAGCCAGCCGCTCCTTGTAAGACACTGGTACTCAACTGCATCCGGGTAAGATAAGAAGCCGACCTGAGCATAGGTTGGGAAAAGGCTGGACAAATGTTATGATGTGAGGTATTATAATTGTATTTACATTTTTTTTTTTTTATTTTCGTTCGACTATCTATCAGTCTACACACACCCTTACAAAACTAAACAATTGCATATGCATCTCAGATGTAGTTTACACCAGCGACCCAGTTACCATGTGGGCGACCAGTGGGAACGGTCGCCGAGTCTGTAATCGACACCTTATGCCTACATACTCAGTAGTCACTTGTGTCTAACATTACTGGTATTTAGGCTAGACAGGTTGTCAGATGAGGACACATCTATTAAGCATGTTAATTATTATAACATGCGGGTTGTTTTTTGTTCAAATAAAAGTTGTACGAATGCACTCTTAGTTTTTCAATGTCATTTTCTTTGTATCTAGAACAGCTATCAATGAGGATGTTGTCTATCGAGTTTGTTCTTCAAACATTTAGTTTTTTTTTTTTATGTTATCATTCGCGATATAATACTTGGTATTAAAAAGTTTATCGAGAAACAAGAAAGAGAGAAAGAACTTTCGGAGTTTAAAAACAAATAATTAAAAAAACTTTGCTTTGTTTTTTTTTACCAGCGTGAATGATAAGAACCTTATAACATGGCGTCTTTTCTAAGACAGTCAGTTTAGGCTACTAAATTACCTTGCTTAGATAAAAATCTTCTTCCTGTATCTTATTTAGTTATTTAGTCAGTTAATGTTAGGTAATAATGTTACGTATCCGCCGTTTACCTAATCTATGATTTTACTAAGCAAGGGTTTGTTTTATTGTGGTAACGGACTCTGAAAAGAAGCTATTTTACCGTGTTTCGGATTCAATTTTTGTAACATCCTCTATATATAGGCTATTAATAATAAGTCATTTAATGGAGTAACTCAAATGTGTATATAAAATATAAATATCAAAAATATTTTCAATTGTTATTGTGCTGGTCTGCTGAAAGTTGGCAGCAACGATTTATGACCAGGCAGTCCCATCGACTGGAGATCATTTTGAGGATACGTTTGGCGCTGACCCGTACACTGCGTACCAGGGATTCCACTTTTACGTGTTACGGCATAAAAGTAGTAGTGTTCATTTTTTTAAGGAAAATAGATAGTGAAAATGTATGGTTACAATATTCTTAGAATGATAAAATGAGGACTACAAAAGGATGTTCATTGTTTTTTGACTTTCCTTTTTACTGTGACCTGTAATATTAGTTACTAATATAATAAATGAGGAAATGACTATGTCCGTCTATCTGCTCCCACAGATACCTACCTACCTACATATAACTGTCCTTCTAAGATCTGTTAATCCTTTTTGGGTTCCGAAAAAACGTAACCTTTATATGATCACCTTGGTTCAAGATCAATTAATTTTCGCTAATGATTATTTAAAAAATAATCAAGGTATTATATTGTACTTAAAAAGTTGGTAACTAAAGCCTGCGGAATTTCCAAGAGCAACCTTTCAACTAACATTAAAATGAACTCGGCACCAGGCGCTTATGACTCGTGCGTCACGCGGTAGTTCTCATCGTCGACGTAACTTTCAGGAATGATCAAATTAGAAATTTATTGGCTCACAGTTTACCTGTAATCATACTTCTGATATCCGAATTACGCTTGTAATTTTGCGTGGATACTAATAAAAGTAAGCTACGGCTTAGTCTTCATTTTAGTAACTGTATCTTCCCCAAAAGGTCTTAGGAAATACGCCTAGTAAAAATCACTGAGCAAGATCGCATTCAAACTCAACACGAAAACAGCTTAAAATAATTTAACAGTTAAGACTAGCACAGGCTGTTTTATTTTTATTCCGTTGTTTCATTTCACTATAATTTGTCTTTTGTCATGGTTTCACCATTCATAAACCGAGTTAGCAAAACCTATGGAGATAGTTTAATACTTTAGGATAAGTAGTTGAAGTTACTTACACTTAGGCCCATTTTCAATAACAAGATAAACGTGGAATTGAGAAAAACAGCGGATTATCATAAAACCAAAATTTATCGAATATAAACATAATACAACTGCTGATTATGATCAATTCAATTAGAAGCTAATTGATCAGTATAGAATGTTTATGTTATCATGCAACACATAAATAAGTAGCAAATATTGATACGCTTTCGGGAAATACAGCAGCTAAGTTTAATTTTAATAAATAGCACATTATAGACAACACCCAGAGGCTCAGTAGGGGGTCAAACTGGCCCTACAAATCTAGTTTCTTATGTACCACACAGCTGCTCAACCACACCCCGTCGGAAAGCATTCAACGTTACATAACGCTGGATACCAAGGCAACTGGATCAGATACCTAAACGGCTATTGCATAGGAAATATCTAAGAGATGATCTGGCTGTGGATGGGACGTGCTCACAGCTGATCGCGTTACGCAAAACAATTGAGTAACGGATAGACTGTGATAACTTCGAATCACGCATGGTTGAGTGTAACTAAGCTGATGATGGCGTCAGTATAGAAACGTATGCATAAGAGAGCAATCGTGGCGAGTAGACCTGAATACAAGAAAAATCGCAGGATCACTTGACTAAGTAGTTCATTATATGAAGTACCTACATATGATGAATTTAAATGATTTTTGAGAAGTTGTCAGCGTTATTTGTTAATGCTTATTCTGTTCAGTTTTTCTTACCTATCTGAAGGTAAATACACTCATGTCAATAAAATGTTAGCTTTTGAACTGGTTGATGGCTTGATTATTAGATCACAGGAATTATTATTGGACATTTCAACGAGTTGGCGTTAAATTATGATTATCAACTATGATACACCTGACAAACATCTAACACTCTAACCGGACGCAGCTGACTATGATGATGGAGAGGCTGCTTCTTGCCGTCCTCAACCCCGTTACCTGTGCCCTTTGGCATCCCGCCTAGGTTGTAGATTTTCTAGCCGAACCATACGTAACAAATGCCAAAGATGTAGAAATGACAGCTGGACCCATTCATTTAACGTGCCCTCCGAAACACGGAAGAACTCGTCATGACAGGGTGGTGGAAGGATGGGTCCATGGGCCGCCCGCTCCCTACGGTGCTAAACCTTATGATTCTACGCCATTTGTGACTGTTAGCCACAAGCACCTCATAAGAAACGTCGAAGAAAAAAGTAAGACATTTTTTGTACCTAACTTGTTAATTTTTAATAGTTCCTTAACGCTTTCTACGATTGAGCTGAAGAGTAAGTAAAATCTATTGAAAAGATTTACGAAACCCGACAAATAACATTGCAAATCGTGATTCTGTAGCATTGTATCGAAAAAAAGGTTATTTTATACATTTAGGATTGTGTCGCTGAAATAAATCTTAAATCTTACATAAGTATTTTATACTTGTCTACAATGCAATGTAAGATTGCATATAAAAAACACAATGACGCCTTGTATCTAGTCCAATCTGTATATAAACTATTTTACGTTTGCTTAAATAATATATTTGATTTTAATCTTTGAAAATATAAAGTAAGTAGATTTCTTGACTAACTGACAGTAACATAGTCATTATATCATACTTTGGTAGGAACTCGCTGCCAACTAATGTCTCTTAATTCTAAATCTAGTAATTTATTACTACACGTACAAGCCCACCGGATTGATCCAATAATCCGAGATCCGTTTTACTTCTCATTAGGTATGCATAACATTGTACTGTTTACGGCAACCAGGGTAAAGGTGTTTCTAATCGTGTTCTACAAAATACAGTAAATACTAAGACATGCTTGTACAATGTAATGTAGCAAAAATATTAATCACATTCTTTGAACCAAAAGAACTTGTAAAAGAATCCGTTCTTAAAAAGCTATGGGTTTGATGTTGTAGTTTTCGAGTTTTATAGTATGAATGCCCATGGGACATTTCAGGTACGTCTCTAGGATAGGCAAAGAGTATCTGACTACTTGATGCAAGTAAATGGTCTTGAGTGACTTCGCTATCTCGCTATTTCAAGAGTCCAACTTGTTTCACATATCGTCAAAGTTAGCAAATAAATAAGTGGGAAGAAGAAGTACAAACAACAAAGTAAAATTATTAGATTTTTTTTATTAATACATTTTCAAGTTCGTTTCTACAAGAGTTTGCATTATTATACACAGTTCACATTCAACTTTATACAGTTTAACATTTTTTTGGCTTTTTCTGGTCGTTTTGTATAAAAAATAGTGTGTCAGGCAGTAGTGAGCTTAGGTCCGAGGTAGGGTTCAGTGCCAGCCGCCGTGGTGGCCCCAGGGTTCTTCGGGGGCCGCAGCCGCCGCTTGCGCAGCGTGAGCGTACTGGGAGAGGTGCACGGCGCGCGCGTGCTGCACCTCGGGCGTGTCCACTACGTATTGGCCGTCGTGGGTGAGCTGGATGTGAGCCTGTGGAGAAGCAATAGTTGGGTAAACATACTGATTTATTGGTCAGCTCCATTGTTTAGGGATCCGGTCATATTTCGAGCTTTTTTTTCGTTGGCTTTATTTACCTCCTCAGCAACAACTAGGGGAACCTCCATCGAGGTATAGGAAAAGTCTTTAGGTTTCACGGTGTAGTTACCTGAGGACCAGTCCATTTGCCGTAGCCGGCGGCGTAACCGGCACCGTGTCCGAGACCGCCGTACGCGAGGGGAGCGAGGGCTGCGCCGTGGGCGAGGCCGCCGTACGCTCCGTGAGCGGCGTTGGCGTGGGCAGCACTGTGAGCTGCGATGTGGGCTGCCTTAAGGTGCGCCACCTCGGGGGTGTCTACCACACGACCGTCATGAGCCAGGGGTGCGGGACCGTATTTCAGAAGACCTGTGTAAAATATAATTAGATTATTTGATATGTGAATGTGAAGCTGAATTAAAATTGGCAAGTCATTTTTGCTGCATAACATCTGAGAGTGCATAAATATTCCGTTGGGATAAAAATGAACTCACACAAAACGAAGAAGTGAAGTAACTACCAAATCATTCTTCTATTCACATTTTAAGATATATATTTTAGAGATATATATTATTTTAACTTTATGTAGAACTTGTAGATTTATTTTGTAGACTTACCAGCGGCGGGAGCGCCGTAATGCGCGCCGGCACCGTAAGCGGGTCCGGCAATGTATCCTCCGGCGGGGGCCCACGCGCCGTGCGCGGTGGAGGCCTGCGCGTGCGCCGCAGCATGAGCCGCTTTAGCGTGGGCCACCTCCGGCGTGTCCAGCAGGAACTTGCCGTCAGGGCTCAGTTGGATGTGCGCTGGGGGGCCCGCGTAGTAGGAAGCCTGGGCCAGGCAGAGGGTGGCTGCGAGGACAATCTGAAAAACATCAAAGGTTAAATAAACTGTTCGGTGTCCAATTTGATTCATATCTGAGAATATTTTAAAACCTTATAATACAAGGCTATTGCCGTCTACTGCAGAACTTAAGTCTTCTCAATTGCCTACACGGCTACCATCCCAGTGTTGGGCATCCCTCCCTACTCAAATTTGACTAATTTTCTTGAAAAATATGGTACAAATATCCGTTTTATTTAAGTAGGTGTCTCCGTCAATAATAGGCAAGGTGTGGCTTATTATTTCAAGGTGTGGAATAATAATTACCAGCCTAGAATAATTAATAGGCGTATAAAATCTAAAAGGAATTAGTTCTCAACTCAAGATAATTGGGATATTAAACTAGGAATGTTATAAAGTTTGACATAGTCATTTACGCTGTCAATAAGTAAATCTAGGTACATTTAGTAATAAGAAAATCATGACAAGACAGTGATAAGTTAGAAATATTAACGAAAAAAATTGTAGTCTCCATTGAACGTTCACGAGAATTGCCATTAAGTGAAATAAACACACAAAAAAACAACCTAATATGTATATAATTGATCAATTTTCGCCTGACATTGTCAGTAAATATTAATCGGAGCGTAACCACGAGTTTCGCGGTTTCACGCGGCTCATTCCGAAACTATTTAGACGTTTACGCAGCCACCTGCGCCCGATTCACTCACACGTGAATGTCCAATCAAATTAGACAGGTTACGACAACTACTCACTTTTGCTTCATAGAGTGATTATTAAGCGAGAAAATGACCGGTAGTAGACCGTAGACTGCCGAGCCCGAAGTTAAGGAAGGTTTAAGATATTACGTTTTTCAGCGTATTTGTTGTAAATCAGGTCACAGAAAATGTTTCTCATCATAATCTAAGAGCGTAGGTATAGACGCCAGCATATCAAGCTACTACAATATATAAAAATCCTTTAATAGATCTTCACTTTTATCGCTCAGGCATATGATTTAAAGTTCATTGAGAAAATTTGTCAGTTTCGGGTAGCTTGATGTGCTGGCGTCTTTAACTAAAAGTCTGGCCGCATTGCAAGGTAAAATCTTACCACGACTGCCTACTGTTAGCTTTACCATTCCAGACCATTTCAAGAACATACGACTCTTTCCACTCTCAAGTAAAATACCTAATAAAGATAGCTATATACTGGAAGTATATGTCAAAACCCGTCCGCTATAGTTCCGGACACAAATTGCATACAGGCTGACCCATTACCGATCACGCTTGACTGGCTACAGAGCAAAAACTGCAAGCAGTTTGGACATGTCGTTATTATGTCTATTACACGGACGAGCGACGGCTATCGAAATGTTGCCAAAGGAGTTTACACTAGTTTCTAATGTAGTATTTGCAAAATGTATGGCCAGTTGGCGTTTCGGACAAAGTCAACCATGATAGGCCTAGGCGGTGCTTCAATATCTCGAAGAGTTTTGCAGAAGTGTCCAATGTAAGCATAAACTCAAAGACTGTGTCAAGTTTTTCCATTTTCGCTCCGATCTTTAACATTGAGGAACAATATCTGTAATCATCTGCCTAGACTTTTGTTAAGCTGTGTTGGGGTCAGCTTCCAGTCTAAATCGAATGCAGCTGAGTGCCGGTGTTTTACGTGGACCGACCCGATACCCCTTGGTAAGACAGGTTGTCAGACTTTCTGGCTTCTGACGACCTGACCGACTGATAAAGATATACAAATGACAGGCGGGACTCATCAATTTAACGTGCCTTCTGAAACTCGTTATGACAAGATGGTCACCCATCCAAGGACTGTCCGCGTCAAGCGTTGCTTAACCCTATGATCGATCGACTCGTGCAGCTGTTACTTCCACGAGCAAACAATATCTATAATACGAAATACAATTATCCAGTAAAGTTTACAGATACTAGACCAATTACTAAACACGATTTCATAAAACTTAATCACATGGAATTAATCCATGTATTGTTTTATCGTATTTCCCACGAGCTTCATTTTCTGTATCAGTCGCAAATGTCAAGACATATCATATTGTTGCTCCGTGAACCACATTTCAAAATGGCCGAATTAAAGTCGTGTGAATTTGTAAAATATTAAGTTAAGTAATAGTTTAGCAATAAGAATCGTACTACGCAAAAATAGTAAATTAACCTTGTTAGTTATACAACTGACATTGACAAAAATAAGAAACAAAGGCTAACAGCTTGTATGGCTACACTTTTAATTGATTAACATTACACTGACCTATAGATACCAATTTCAAACTACGTGAAATGAAAATCAAGACAATAAACTATCATGCAAGAATAAATAACCACAAAAGTAAAACTTAATCGTAATATAGCCCCTGTTTAACTCGGTCAAAGTATTTTAATTGATCCCCAATTAGTTGCCAACATTATTGTCACAACACAAAGCTCGATTTAATTTTCTAATTCGTGCGCATTTCTGGCGCGTAGTCGTAAACTAGCACTACAGAAACCGGGGTGATTTTGCAAAACGATTGCTTGAAGCTAGTTACGCGAAATGTTGAAGGCGTGGCACGCACCGGCCATAGCCGCCATTGCAGATGACAGATAAACAACAACAGCTTTAAATAATACGGACAAGAGATAAATAACGCTTTACAAAACAGATAGCAATCGAACAACATAGATTACATGACAAAGGGCCGCAGCGAAGCGTGCTCGATTTGTTTTTTGAAAATCGAACACACACACAGTTTTTTTTTTATAAATATTGCCACGTCCATTTAGTAAATGTGGATTTTATTTTTTCTTGTCGTCCTTAACATACTATAATATCTGTATCATTAGAACCTACTCCATAATGTTAAGAATTTTAATGAAATCTCTAGTCCTAACACAATTAGTTCCACAACTGTGATCATTTGTCGAACATGACATATTAGAGACTTATTAGGTAAAGGAATTATAACATCGTGCCAATATCTATTAATTGCATTATCTGAAGCCAATGTACAACTTCCTAGCACCTAATATAGACATTACAATATAATATTAAACGATCCTGATATTAGCTGAAAGACCATTTTAGGAACACAATGTCTTTAAAGGCTAATCGTGGCGAAACAGATCCAAATTGAAATTGGTTGTACAGTAAAGTAACCAGTTATCTTTAAAAACGTAATCGAAAATAATTTATATTGTGAAGGCAGAATGAAAACATACTTTAGCTTCAGAATCGACTCATAAATTTTGAAATTCGAACGCAGCTGCCGTACAAATAAAATATACGTTTAGGTGTTGCAAAGTTTTTAATTTTCAAACCGCAGCCCGAAACGCGATCGAATGTGGTTTACTCTGTTCTTACGTGCCTGTATCGCGTTTCTATTCATAATAATAGAGACACGCAGTTTGTAATACAATACAATATTGACACCGAATATAAAACCGCAACCCGCTGGTGTTACGGAGAAAATATTATTCATCAATTGAAACAGAAAGTGGCAGCCCCGAAGGTAATCATAAACAAAAGACAGTTTTTTTTAATACATAGCGCCTAAGGTAATTTTTTTCAGCCTTTTGTTATGTAAAAGACATGAAATGTTACACATATACATACTCAATTAAAAGTAATCAAGTTTCTAAAATACGTGCATAATATGAATTATATAATTTAACTTGAGGCCCGGCCTTAATCACTTTCCTACTTTAATTAGAAACAAATATATTTATGAACTTAATAAAGATAATAATCTCCACATACTTGAGGAAATTATAAATTCAAATAGTTCAATTTCACGATTAAGCGTAATTTCGTAAGTGGTGCTAAAGGCATAAAATTGCAAATCATATTTAACTGTCGACCTTGGCGCTAATTTCCACGTCATAAAAATATTACCATAGACGCAATGAGGAACGCGTCGTGTTTTTTTTTAAATTAGACTCTAGACATTAATTTATAATTCCTGATTTGAATTGAGAACTTCTTACAGTAGTTTCGCAGGTGGAATTTATTGCTCTGGATAATGCTTGCGAATATCAATGAGTAAATTTAAACTATGGCAGTGTTCAAACTCAGATAAATATGTATGTGGCCATTATTGAGCACTTGTTCGCGACCCAGTACTTGGACAAGTGATCGGCATCGGCGGTACAAATAGCTCGACTGTTTGATAAACAATTGTCTCTTGCGCAACGCTGGGCCACAGCCCTCGCTGAAAGGTCTAGATTAACAACTATTATTATTTAGATATGCGACCATTCGAACATACCTGGGCAATTGTTGCAACCGAATTTTATGGCAGAATATTCATTTTTATTGTTGGAATGAAAAAACTTCATGAAGTTTTGAAATCCAAAGTCATATTTTTCTTTTCAACTTAAATCAGTTTTAGTCTCTAAGTTTTGCGGCGCGTCAAAAAGCATAGACGTAATAAGGTATTACTTAGCTGGTTCGCAGCGAACAGTCTCTCAGATAGTGTTATTAAAGAAAATTTAAGGACATCAGACAAAGCGAGCGCGCCGTAATTTGTGGGCGTGGGTCTCATATCGACTCGCCTTTGCATTCTGTTGCAAAAGGCGCCATTTTGCAATAGATCGGAATTATCATTCGGCGAACTGGTGCACAACCGGCTATTGCGAATCTGATGGCGCAAGAGGAAGCCGTGGGCGTGAGGAAGTCTTATGGTGGTCGAAGGTCACACAATAACGGGACATTGAAAATAGAAATTTGTCGCGCTCGAGTAGTTATCGATATCGCACAACTTTTTGTTGTGGTTACGCGTTTGAAAAGAACCTTGTTGATTGGAACTCTATGGTGTTATACATTGTCATAAACGTTGTAATATTTTTTTTGTAATTTTGTGTGAAAATGTTTTCTTATTAAAACAATATTGCATGCTTAAAAAATCGAGATACCCGTAGTATCGGTAGTTACACTGCAAACCATTAGACGGTCGCGCAACCCGCCCACTCATTAGCAAACAAATAACGAGTGAAGACGCGCGCCCGCCCAGCGCGCATGCGCCTCTCACTGTTTTGGGCGCGAAAATGTTCTTGTCTTAAAATTATAATTTAGGTTACTTTCTATTTTTTGATGACTAAATATTGTGATTCGATCGGTTGTAATTTTATAATGATAATTGAGTAATTTTTAGGTCAATAAAAACACCATTTTTTGTTTTAAAGGTTATTATGATTAACAACGGTTACAATATTGCACAAACAATTATCTATAGCTATACAACACTACACCATTATGCGTGAACCGATTGTAACATACGCGTAACGAATCAACCGAAGAACAAAATAATATTCAAATATCAAACGTAGGCGAGTTTACAAAACGGATACATCTATTAATCATCTCTTATATTGTTTTACGTAGTCCTTGACATAATTAGAACGATGTAAACCTCTTTGGTATCGCTTCTATCAATAGACAAGACGCAATAAAACTCAAAATTGTCTCTGTCATAAAGCGACATTCTACAACACAACAAGACTTTGGTCCTAATAATGTTGGTCCTGTAAATATAAGGACCAATTTTTGGAAATTTAGTACAGACAAAATCAATCTGTAAAATTTTCTAATTAGATTTTCAACTTTATCGCTGAAGTGTATGGTTCAAAATTGATTGGGAAAATTTGACAGTTTCGAGTCACTTGAGCTGTCTATATGTACATATTATCAAAAGTGATGTCATTAAATATATTTTTGTCGAAAATAAATGACTTTTGAAAAGAAAATTATATGTCCAACAAATTTTTATAGAGGTCACTATCGTGATCTTCGTATTATGTTATTAAAAAACCAAGGATGTATTATACAAACTGTGGGCTGGGTCAATCCCATTGTTTTGTTATTATCATGTACTTTGGATGTTTGCATACTAATCAAAGGTTAAGTTTAACAAGGTATGAACAACATTGAGGTCAAATTTTTTAAACACATTTCGTAAAGGGAACTTTTTTTCAGATGAATCATTGTCCAGCTGTTTTTTAAAATGCTTTGGAATCCATTTTTGTTCCAAAAAGAACCGTAGATTCGGCTTTTGAATTGAATGTCCTTTTAGTTCCTTTACACTACATTTAGCTTAGCTAAGTTTTTCTATCGAGACTTCTTTAAGTATTTTTTTTTATATTTTTCAATTTATAAAGAGTTACTTAATTTTCGTAAGTCGTGGTGGCCTCTTGGTTAAAGCACCAGTCTCTCAAGTATGAGTGCGGTTCGATTCCAGGTCAGGCAAGTACCAATGTAACTTTTCTAAGTTATATGTACTTTCTGAGTATATCTTGGACACCCAAGACTGATTGAAGGTGAAGGAAAACTTCTAGAGTAATCCTGCACTATAAAGTCTGAAATCACCAACCCGCATTGAGCAATCATGGTGATTAACGCTCAATCCTTCCCTGTGTGAGAGGAGGCCTCTGCCCAGCAATGGGTCGAAAAGACAGGATTTTCAAGTATTTAGTATGGTTGCGGTTGTTATGAACAATAGTTCTTCCGATTTGGTCCTTTTGAACAATCGACAATGCGACGGAAGATCACACTTTCCGTTAATTTCAAACATTACATAATTGATTACTGTTGGCAAGGAAATGTCGGCATCGTTATTGTTCTCAGTTATAAAGTATATAAGTCTAATATATTGCGACACGAAGGGAAGTCATACTGTAGGGTTATTTAAATGTTCGCGGGGGTGAAAGTGGTTAAGAAATAGTTTCCTTGAATGTATTTATTGGGTATGTATCAGATTTATAATAGTGGTTTGATTTGTGGACGAGGAAGAATACGAAAATGTGTAGGAAAACGAGAAATTGGAACGTTTCTGATACAGTAAGTGACAGGGCTCTGATTAGTTCGAACTGTTTTATTAATAAAACATTAGTTTTTATGTAAGAATTAAAATTCTAAGATGAAAAATGCAAATTTGCATGATGGCAGATTCTAAATATTGCTATACAATAATGGAAACTTTATTTATTTAAAAAAGTAGAAAACCTTTTTACTGACCATATTTAAATCTAAAGGGTTAATCTCATTTTCAATTTGAAAAAAATATATTTTCAAAATCGAAAATAAGAAAATCCAAAATTAAAAAATAAATAAATAAAGAAAACAAAACACTCACCATAGACTGCATGATTATTGTGTGTAAATCTAAGGTTTAGAGATCTCAAACGAACTAACTTAAGCGCTACTGTTAGACAGCACTCGCCTAGAAAATTTCGACTAAGCGACGACGTGCGATTGCAACCACCTTCCGAGTCGGAATGCCGATTGGCTACAGCAAGCCCCTTTATATATCGAACACCCCGCTGTGGCGGCTCGTAATTGGAAACAATTAAGTGGCGAGCAAGTGCAACGCTGTAATTTTTAATTGTAAGATGCGCATACGTTTTTCCGGCGGAACGCGTTGAAAAGTTTGAAAAAAGAATTGCGGATCAAAGGACCAGGTGATATCTATCCTTTTTTGTTAGACCAATATTGGCCCCAAACATTGGTGTCCCCATAATCTAGTATTTCGATATATTTGTTCTGTCAATATAGTATATAATGGAGATAAAAGATGGCTTAAGCACCCGTTGAGTAAGATAATGGGAGTCCCCTATTATATTGCCATTTGTTACTCGTGTTTATATTGTTGTTGCTACACACAACTAGATACGTTTTGTGGTTAGGAAATGTAGTTAAAACCAATATTGTACATTATGTGTTGCCCTATTTCTCTTATAGAAAAACTTTTGTAATATCTGCTTCAATTTGGCGGCTTGATATAAAAAGGTCGATGTGAAATTTTGCAATTGTTATCAAAGTATCGTAAGTTCTATTTAAGGAAATTATCAGTGGAATTTATCGGCATTGGGCTATTTCACTGTAGGTAAGGCAAGGTGAACTCGGTAACAATGTAGACGGTAATCGACACATACCTTAAATTAACGGCTAACATTTCGCTCTGGACTTTATCTATTAGTAATGTGCTACGAACTCGAAATACCTTGATATTGTACTGGAAAAGTTTATACATACAATAGTCTTGTGTTTCGATTGAACAACTTCATGAACTTGAACTTTGTTAGTTAAACACAAAGACATAAGAATGTATCTGTAATTCCTTGTTTACAGTACAATCAGAGATCCGTATACCTTGGACTTGAGAAGGCGCAGTCTATACCAATTAGTGAGGCATGTCATATCTCAGATATATCTAGTTCAAAGCTCATAAGCAGACATATAGGAATGTTAGCAAAAAAGTCATGCGGTTCGACGCGTTGATGTCTTTATTATGAAGAAGACAGCTTGCTGTTTCTTTGGTGATTTGACGTATTTCTGATACCTCTAAACTTTTGAAATCCATACGACCTTTAATTATGAATGACATAGGAAGTACATACTGGTTCTTGTATTGTGATCAAGTTCCTTTGCAAAAATGAGAAAAGGAGTAAATACAAATCAATATTGTTGCGTCATAATAATACGGACTTAGCTTTGGTTAGGAAGTGCAGGTTTGTCATCTGTTTGTTAGCAAACTATTTGTTCAATGAGACAGTGAAAATGTCCTTTCATTGTCTTTAAGCTTGGCTAGCCTTATAACATTCGAACACCTGTCAGTCTATGATAAGGTTAAGCGACACTTTCCGCGGTCGTTCTTTAGATGGATGACCAACTGGACATAAGGAGTTACTGCGTATTTCGGAAGTAACATGAAATTGATATATCCAGGCTATCATTTGTATTCTTTATAAAAGTAATAAAGAAAATCTACTCGAGCATAAGTAACCAAAAATGACTACTTCTTAAGGCGAATCCTTCTCTGTGTGAGAAGAAACCTGTGCATTAAAAGATTGATGATGATTAAGGCGATTATTAAACGGGGCATCGCGAACCGATGATAGCAGTGGTCGTAGGTAGGTAAATGTACACTATGGAAACGAGCGACTGTCGCGCGCGGTCTAGCGTCATTTGTTACAGAAGGAAAGAAACGTCGCCAGCCGCGCAATCTTTTTTTAAGGATACTTTTGTCGCGCGAGCGTCACGCGGATGTCGCGAGGTGCCCTACGTGCTAAGTGTTAATTGCCCAACTTTTATTTAACTTTAAGATTAAGTAGTCTGAATTGTAATGTCAATAAGACGGCGATAAAGTGAAATTATTGAGTAGATATTAATACCTTACAAATTATTGCGACTCATCAATTTACTGACTAATTATGATCCTCATAATTATAACGGGTTATGATTAGATAATAGACCTGAATCCTAATTATAAAGGCACTGTAATGAAATTCCATGTATTAAGTACATAACTTCATCACCGAAAAGAGAGGAGCAAATTGAATTTCAAATAAAATGTTTAGTTGCTAGCTTTGAGAGTTGGGTATATTTTATACTAGAAAGTAATCAACATAGTTTTAAAGAAAATCTGCTTTCAGATGTACAGACAGCCAGCACATCAAGTTACTACAATCTGTCAAATTTCTTCAATAGATTTTCAACTTTATCGCTGTAGCATACGGTTCAGAGTTGATTGGAAAAATTTGACATTTCGGGTAGCCTTTCGGGTATTTCGGATGTGCTGGCATCTGTACTACATAAATTGGCCTAAACGATTTTGGCCTAGTGATTAAAGCACCAACATCTCTGCGAGTGTGGGGGTTCGACTCCAATTTTTTTACGCTTTTTACTACTTCATTTTTAACTGTCTCGTAAAAAGTTATTCTTTTGTACTTTTTTTCCTTAACAAACTTTTATTTACCCAAATTACACTAAACTAAACATTTTTTTTTTTTGGTAATATTGGCGCGCTCCATCAAAAAGTTTAATATTAGTTTCATGTGTCTTGAATTGGCTCAACACATATTTAACTCTGTATCTCTTTTCTATAACTTAGATAATCCAACCCTACGTAAATATTATTTATCCCTTATTTTTAGTTTTTTTTTTCACACTGCATTTGGGAAAATCTAATAACAAGAAAATATAGTAGGTACTTGTTTTTATTATGTAGTTTGAATAACTTTGCTTTATACTTACATCTATCTAGATAATGTTAATGAACCTTGCTATATATCCATAGTTAATTACTATCGCATAACTCAGAAATACATCGTGTGTTAAACATTCTTAACATAGCATGTACTTTCTAATAATTATTAGATAACAAACTCTTTTTAATTACCTCACGTTATTGTCTTTGGCTTATTTTATACCGGCCAGTTACAATGTACTGTCCAAGTTTTTTTATTCCAAATTTAAAATTAGGACGCTTATTCAATTATATGCCCATTTCAATTTCAAGCACAGACCTCTTCTCATACAGAGAAGGAATGACTTAAACATGTTATCATGAATACAGAAACGTGGTATCACCGTATCCTTCCATATCTTGACTGCAAAAAAATCTCAATCATTTTATTTACTTAATTTTACTCGGCAGTAGGAACATCTCTATGGACTTTACCTGCAGGCTCAGCATGGTGATTCCATGTCTATTCTATCAAGAAAAGACAAAGTTCTTTCTGTCAATGTCAACATGTCCTCTGCCCGAGCATAGCGCGACCTGTCAACTCGTACATAATCATTTGTAGATTTATGTCGGTTGCAGAAAAGAAAATTTTCTTTAAAAAATGTCAAAAGAAATCTTACGTCTATTTGTCACTTTTCTGTCATTTGGTCCATTCTCTGGTAGACAAAACTTGTTTCTACGGTTGCCATGCTGAGCCTGTGTGTCGGTGGGAATCTTGGTCACTGTCCTATCGCAATTCTTTAAACATGACACCTTAACTCATAAATATATTTTTATTCAATAAGTAAATATTTACGTGACCATCGATATAAAGCATGCATACAATCCTGCTAACTCCTGATGACTACATCAACAAGCCACGCCCTTTACCCTTCATCGGCAAGCGACAGTGCGACCGATACGTATCAGGAGTGGGTGGCCCCAAATATTTAGTGTAATTGTGCTCAGGCGCAGGTATTCCGCTCTATTGTAGCGCGGGACTGACGCGGGTCCTATCTCGCGCCCATTATGCTCTCGTCATCAGTCGCGATAAATAATTCATTGATATCGTGATTGAAAGATAATAGAGATTTTATATTAAATTTTACATCATTTTTTTGTTAGCTAACATATAAATCGCATTTTTATATGATTATATAGTTTATAAAATATTTTATTTATTATAATGAAACTTTTAACCCTTATTTTGAATTTGTCCGTACCACCGGACAAGTAGTTTAAAAAATCCACCGCCCCGTCTATTTCTATTTTTGCAACAAAAAAACTACTAAGCTATTGGGAAGTCGGTTACAAGGTACTTTGATTAAACTAGCTACGTTGTTTTCAGTAAGTTGAAAATGTCTTAAATAAATGGGAATGATTTCAATCCAGTCCAGACTAGTGGAAAAATAGGCCAGACATTATTGAAAACATTTGCATTGTTCAACAGTTTGTAAATGATTCGGTAGTATTCTTTAATTAACCCAACTTGAAGACCACGATTTATTAATTAATTTCAATTTCATCAAATGAAAAAAATCCTTCGACCTGACTACTACTAGTATTTAATAATTTTAGTCATATAGATTGCTGCCTTGTTTGGCATATTTATACTGTCCATGTAAAACAAATAAAAAATTCCTACGTCAATATTGAAAAACAAAATGCTTTATTACCATTTTCAATTCTAGAACAATCACTACCTAATGCCAAAAATCCCAACGTGTACGTATTTCGGTACCGTTGAGTTTCAAACAAGCCGTCTTTCGTCTACTAACTGACAGATGCCATTTCTCGGCGCAGGCGCACCCCGGCCTTGATCCACCTACTACCACTCTGACACCGACACTTGGCTATAGAATTAAGGTCACAAGGAGCAACAATTGACAGGCGTTTTTTATTCTTTAATTTATGACCATTGAGTGTTAATTACGGAAATATATTAAATGTTTAAAAGATTCAGACACATACCTGCGCACGAGTAAATTGATCTATTATCTGTTATACTCGTAGAAATAAAATGACAAACGCGAAACATACTTTTAAAATCAATTTGTGTGTTTCAAAGTTTCGGAGTGAGGTGTGAATTAATTAAAATAAATATGTATAAAACATTTTTGAACACTGAATTCCCAGGGTTATATCATTTTTGGCAGTACCCCATACGGAAATCAAACCCTAGAAATATAATTCAACAGCCTAACACTGCCAATCACATTTCTAAATTAGAACGCTGAAGATTCTTAAGATACAATTTTTAATTAGCTTATAGAAAAGTAGAAAAACGGCTTAGTATTTTTTTTGCTTTTTCGATTTAGACAGCTATGGTCCATAAAACTACAATACACATAAATAATTATTTATGGATTTTTCTGCACGTATACGAATACTAGGAAAATCAGCCTATAACAACCCTGGTTGGAGCTTTAAAATTCATTTAGGTTCCCGCATTAAAGACCGCTTAAACAGTACACTCCTAGGCTGAACTGCGAGAAGCCATATTAAAAAAGACTATAAAATTGTTACAGCATACATATAGTGCTAAAGCTACGTATTACGCGAACAGTGGCGCTGCGTCGTTCGTCATCAGAAATTGCAGTCGCGTCTATATTATCCGAAGACGTTGTAATGTCTGTATTGAGGACTAGAACCAATTACTAATGTCTAAATGTTCCTGAACACTGACAACGTAAACGCTATTTACAATAATTCTAACACTATCACATTATAGTATAGGTAAGTAGCTATCTAGTCGATTGTTGTTTCTAGATTACATGATAAAAACAAAGTTCGTACATAGAACAATTAAAATACCTACGAAGCATTTTTCCTTTTTTGTGGGAAATCGTCCCCCTTCCGCTGTTGGTGCAGCTGGAGGGAGTGAGTATCAGTCCCCATTTTTGTTTCTTCTGGAAGTCTTTGTGTGCCAGGGCCGCAGCAACTCTTGAAAGTAACCCGCAGCCTCGGCAGGCATCAGCCCTGCGGGGCTCCTCCAATTGAACAACTTAGCCTGGCCTGAAAATCTACACAAGATGATCTTGCCTAAGCTATATTAAAAAGGATTTATTATTTTTCTCACGGTGCAAACTGTATTGACATTACCAACAACTAGTTATACGCAAAAAATACCACCTACTTCTTCAATATTCTGGTAATTAGATCCTTACGAGGAAGTACACGGAAGAACAACTTGTCAGCAATTATAGCAATCATAAGGAAAACTCGTTTTTTTGACGATCCTTGCGATTCAAATGTCATACGTAATAAATTAACATTTAATTCACATTATTACTTGTATTGCAGATAACTGATATTTTTATTGCAAATGTAATCATTTAGTTTTATTGCTGGACGAGCCTGCGGCGACAGTTTTTTAATATGGACGATGATGGCGTGTAATCCAACCTCATTACTATAAATTTAAATTAAAAAATTAGTATCTTTAATTAATCTTATATTAAATTTACATACTGCAAATAAATAACTAATAACGATGTTTTGTTTAATTAACATCTAAAATTAAAGACTCTTTCTGGCGATGTCTAATGGTCTCGTTACTGGGTCCAAAGTAACATGAGATGTGACGTCAACAAAAGTAAATTGAACTCATAGCGTCACTTGACAAACTGGCGTTATGAATAGGTTACTTTATCTAGAACTTAGCACCTAATAACGTAGATGTATTCCTTGATAATTTCTCAGAAATAAAAAGTTCGTAATAAGGGTTAAATTAGGTGTTAACGTGGCCTTGGCGCACAGAGATCTCCAGAAGGAACATAGTGGGTATTAATTTCTCACGAATAAATAAGTAAAAACTCTAAAAACTTTTCTTAAATGGACTACTTTTAGTAAAACATTACATCGTGTAAGCACTCGTGATTTGCAGCTCTCAAAAGAAATATCTGAACTATCCGATGGCATTAGTAACATACTATCCAAAAAGCTAAGAAAAGAAATCCTTTTTAATGAACAACTATCTTCGTTGTACTAATACGTGCATCAGTACAGAGCGCGAGCCTTTACAAACCTAACAATACATTGGCATTCCTCAAACAATCAATTTCGAACAATTAAACATCGAACAGGTCCGCAGGCTATTGGCCACGACTGCTCTAAATCGAACACGCCCTTGATTTTTCTATTGCATCTACATACGAACATTCTAGATCGCCACGCAACTAAAATACCTGCAAATGTCAAACGTTTTCTCGCAAATCGTGACTGCTATGCACCTGATTGTCTGCCAGCGATAATCTAACTAGCTGCCGTTTTTTTTACGAAAAAAGCAAACGTTTATACAAATAATTAGATTGCCAAATTTTATGTGCGTTGCCGAAATTAACGCTTAGTTAGTTTAGTTGCACAAGTACGTATGTAGGCAATTATACATTTTTGTAATGTCTAAATTAATAAAAACCCACAACTGTTAAAATACGCTTTATCAGTGTTAAAAGCGCTGGACAACTAGGCGAACAAAATAATGTTTGAATCACCTATTGCCGAAGGCAAATTACAGGATAGATATTGGCAAAGGATAAGAAACGCCTACATATTTACTTTTATGATATTTTCAGAGATTGGAACCGGTATAGTATACATATACATATAGTCTTACGCCTGATCTCTCTCCGGTCGTGTCGGATTGCCGTCCCATCGGACTATGAGAGTGAGGGAATAGAGAGTGCACCTGTATCTGCGCGAATGCTTGTGCACTATAATAATGTCCTGCGCAGCTGGCTGATCTCCTTAAAAGAGAACGGCCGCCGTAGCCGACAATCGGCCTGGATGCCATAATCATAACATACAAATACCAGATTTGGAACCTAGAACAAAATAGTCGCTGAACTATGCCCAAAGTCACAGCCGACTTGTTCTAACTTTTAAATGCACGTCAGGTATCTCTTTCTTTCTGCCGGGGCTGTGGGTTGTTCGCAAGAATTACCGCGGCCCTGGCACATAGGAACCTCCAGAAGGAACATAGTGGGTTTTAGTCTGTAAGTTGAGCCACAAGCTCCGTCTCAAGCTGCACCTTCCGCGGAGGGGTCATTTTGTGATTTCCAACGAAAAATACATAAGGTTGTTAATAACATCTCTTTCTTACTATTTTACAAACGCAAGTTTCAGTCAGGGACAAGTGTATTTTCGCACGTAATATATTTCCGTACCCGATTCATTCATCCACGCTGTTGCAATGCAGCAGTTTTTAATTCTTATATATTACATAACTGCGTGAGTAAGTGCTACAATATAACGTTTTTAATAGACAGTTACATAGTCTTGTCATAACATTTAATTTGTCTGCAATTTTTTGTTTTTATAAAACGTAAAATATAACTAGTTACTTTTTTTTAATAAAAAAATGGCAGATGAATTATATGTTCTTATAAAGTTTTAAATAATATATTTTTTTAACTTTATTTTGTTTTTAAACGTTTGCAATTGAATTCATTTTGTCAGTCGATTATAAATTGATATGGCCACCTCGTAACTCTGTCAGGCGGTGTCGATGGAGACAAATTGACACTTTACTTGATCAATTACTTGAACATTTAGGGGAATGAAAACTGTTGAAAGAACTTGTGTTCAATAAAAACGTTATAGTATGCAAAGTGGAGTACGCTTCATTTTATCATCGCAAATGCTATCGGAGCGCTTGGATTAAATTTTAATACTTGAGTAATGAGGGTATTGTCCGAACCTCTCAATTCTGGGAAATCAGAGCCTACCACCTAGCTGTTGCTTACCAAAACTTATAGCCGTTCAAATACTGTTGAGAAGGTACTACGAAATACAGGTGTACTTTTGGTATTTTTGATATTTTATATTGACAAAGTAAATAAATAGTCTTGCTGATTGCTTTACTATACCCACCTAGAGCCCACTCGGAAGCCGAAATAGAGGCATTGCGTCCTCTACTTTTCTTTGATTATGTTGAACTGATCCCCAATATTATACGCTGATCTATCCCTTATTATACATGAAGCTATATTATGGATCTACTCGTATTCCCAAGTTCCTAAGTACCTAAGAGGCAGAGTTGTAACATTTATTTCATTGTCGGAGTCTTTTGAACTCTGGACAACAAAGGAAAGACTCAGTTATTTAACAAGGAGCCGCAATAAAATACAGTAACGACTCACTACAACACAGTTCAACGTGCATTAAAAAAAAAACAAAAGAAAAATAAAAAAACAACTTTATCAATTCAAAAGAAAGAATTATCGATAACATTCGATGGTACTGGGAATAAAATTATTTATTTAAATGTTCGGTCATAAAGGATACTGTCGGTGCAATTGTCCGGTGGGTTCGCCTTCGTAAGGAGAACGCGTCTCGCCATGACTGTTGACATTCAGCCACCTGCCCATCGTGGCTGAAGTGGAGGTGTCAAGGGTTAGCGATCGCTATCGAGTGACCGGAGAACTGGGGCTTGTAATACCTACCGGGAAATAATGTATTCAGATTAATGGAATATCCTTTGTTTTGTTATGTATATCCACTGTCCCACAACTAGCTAAACAAACATTTGCTAACATTAACCTTTTAACAACCGCGAATTGCCGGCAAAAGTAGTTTAATAAAATTGTATCGAAGAAAGGAATGGCCATAATTTGTACAGATTACTTTTTAACAGTCTTTTTTTTTATTGGCGTCAGTAAGTGACCTCTCTTTATCTCAAAGGCGACAAATTAGCGTTTAACCTGAGAGTTCGTTTGTCTCCCAAATCTGTCGTCTTGTCTAATTTATAAATCCATTCAAAACATGCAAATATCTCATCAATTAGGTACATTTCCAAATTAATATACAAAAAAGTTTGTCGTAAATTTATAATTAATGAGCTACAATCTTCAGCAATTGGTAATATTGTAGGTCATGAGACTTACCTACTGAAATAATTGTAATGCCAACCAAGAAGGGCCCTGAGGGCTTATCTTTAAAGCAATATTATGTATCCGCTGATCATTTATACAGGCTATATGACAAGCTTCGTACTATCATAAAAAGTTTATGTCAAGGTTTGTTTCTCAAAATATGAAGGAACTAGCTTCCGCCAGTGGTTTCACCCGCTTTCTGAGGGAAGTACTTTCCATACCCGGATAAAAAGTAGCCTATATGTTATTCTGATGTATAAGCTATATTGTGGTAAAGTTTCATTCAAATCCATTCAGTAGTTTTTACGTGAAAGAGTAACAAACATCCATACATCCATACATCCATACTTACAAACTTTCGCCTTTATAATAGTAGTAGGATATTGGAAGATTTCTTGTGAAATATTAAATATTTTCTGTACAAAATTTTATGCAATACATTAAGCTTTTAATAATCGCTAATAATAAACCACTTGTAAGATAGAAAAGTTAAATATATCGAGTTATCAGCAGTAACAATGATTTTTAGAAAAAAAAATACACAGAATATATTCCTAGAACTACGAAACCATGTCACGAAAATAAAGGGCCAAGAAACAAACAGTATGAACAAATCCGCAAAATTTCAACTAGTGGTTCTTTAATCGACACTACATACGGCCCATATAAGGGCCCGCTCTGAGTGCACCTGTCGACATGTAGTCTCCTCTCAATACATCAAAACGAAATTATAATCGATACCCCGTTGTTAAATTAATTCTTCAACACTTTACAAACTTGCCTTCGAATTAAATTAATGAGCGAAAATTAAGTTGTAATTTTTATTATGCCCATATATATATTCTTCGATTCATGTATACTGACAATTTTGAGGTGATTCTTTCCTTTTCAGTAAGAACTGAGGCACCGCTTAATTTATGTGCGTGGGCATTAGATGATTAAATATTCACCCCCTCCCCGTATGTGATAGCGTGATTATATATAGCCTATATCTTGACCCGACCTCTTAGTTATATGCATGCCAAATTTGAAGCAAAGCCATGCAGTACTTTTTAGGATTAGCCCGGACATACATACAGACAAACAGACAAAAACTATATTTTTGGCTTCAATATTGATTTTAGATCACGCCCCAATTATTATTTTTTTTTCAAATATTCAATGTACAGTTTTGAATTTTCTACGATTTTATTATATGTATAGATAATTTATCTATATAGTGATGGACGCAACCTTTTCCTCACCCTGGAGGCAGGGATGATTGTTTTCTGTTTAATAAATTACAATATTTGGCGTCCAGACCGATTGTCGACCACTGCAGCTGTTCTTTCTAAAGAAACCAGCTCGCTGTGAAGGATATGGCACACAGGAGAGAGATCAGGCGCAGAACCGACATTTATGTGCTCTCCGATGCACGGATGTATCAATCCTTTTAATGAGAGTGTGCCAATATTGGATCATAAAAAACCATGGACTTAATATTACCTATCTAACAGGACTGAGTACTCGCAGCCTAAAAGCGAGCCAAGCAGGATGTCTAATACAGATGCTCTGTGTCATTTTCTAATAGGGCGACCACAATTTTTTCGTTACGTGGGACAATATTTATGTAAAAGCCGCTAAAAGTATTGAATTTTAAAAAATTGTTATCGCACGTTAGCAAAATCCTGCTCACTCGCCGGAGTTGCATTCAGAATTCTATGTCGAACTTCATGTCATGGTATAGTGCGGTCGATTATTTTATGAAATCATGACAAAAATAGAACAAACCTATACGTATCAATATCATTTTTTTAAATTATAATCAAACATGGCTAAACAAAAATTGTTTTGTGCAATTTTTGTCAGAGACCAATTTTCAAACTTGCTTTAGTATCATCAAAATTTTATTTTTGCTAGTATTTCGAAATGAACTACGAGATAATTTGGAAATAAATATTTTTCACTGTAATTTATTATTTGGAATGAAAACGTGGGCACCCCATTAGCTTACATCGCAAGACAAGCAGCCATTATGACACATTCAATAGGTTGCCAGAGTAGTAAATAATTATATTCACATCTAAAAAAATATATGCATGGGTTTTAAGAAATGACAGGCTAAAAAAGATGTAAGTTATAAAATAACATCTAATTAAATATTATCTGAATTCATATTAAAAAGTTAAGCTTAAATTTAATATAATAATTTACTATTTGTCTGAAATAATTTCTACCACTTTTAACCAACTACCACATTTTTATCGCATGGCAAGATTTAGAAAGGGACAAATGGCCTTCCATGTAGCTATCTCACTCGGCTCGTTTTGCCTCCTTCAATCCTGGTAGCCAAAATTGAGTCTTAACACAATAACTTAAGGTGTATTTTTGTAACATCAAGTTTTCATAGAGCTCAGTCCTGTTAGATAGGTAATATTAAGTCCATGTAAAAAACACAAATTCAACTGTCAAATCATGTATTAGTTGTCAAAATCTTAATGTCAAGGTCGCAAAATTAATCAGCCAGTTACAATCACAGGGTAAAGTAGATACCACAAAGTATGTTTTCAAACGTGCAACTTTTATTGAATTGATTATGTCTGTCATGTTACTTTTTGAGTAGAAAACTTTTCTGCATTTGTATTTAATTCATAGATCGAGCCACATGGTCACTTTTTAAAAACCAACTTCCTTTTTAAAATCACAACAATAATATGTGCCACTATTATTACATAACTTCAATTCGTCTCAAATGTCTTCAGCGGTTTGGCTTCGTCCCACGTTCGCTTTCTTAAAATTCAAGACTCTATAGTCCTTCGGCCTAAAATATAAGATAAAGCAATGACCTTTTGACACCGACTTCTAGAGCCAGGTCATTAGGATTTTGATAATTTTCAATATTTTTGGAAATTATTTTTTAGAGCATGTGTCTGCGCAAATACCTTTGCCCTATAATATGCTCTGCGGCTGATCACCTTAAAGAGAACGCTGTGGCCGACAGTCAGTCTGGACCCCATTTCTTTTTGTCTACTAAAGGTGTAATCGCTAACTAAGAAACAAACAGCCCATTCCACATCTATAATAGCATACAACACGGATATTATACCGATAGTGTACGTAATAAGAACGTCTTACGTCACCACAATGTCCTATTACTGGAAGGAAGTAGTCATTCATAGTACCTAGACTAAAAACCATGGCGTTTACCCGATTGCATAGGTTTTTACGCAACCAACGCATGGGAGATAAAACATCTCGTAGCTTTGTAGAGCAGAAAATACATGCGTGGAAATAATTAGCGAGAGGAAATATAAAAGACATAGCCCTCTTTCTCGCGCAGTCAGGTAATGGGACGTAAAGGGGTGGAAGGGATTATGACAGCAATGTGTGAAAGGCTAATTGTTTGCCACGATATATGTATTTGATTTTAGAACGCCAATCTTTGATGCCAGCAGGCTTAGCATGGCAACCATAGAAACAAGTTTTATTTACCGGAGATTGGATATAATGACAGAAAAGTGACAGATTGACGTAAGATTTCTTTTGACATTTTTTGAAGTAATTTTTCTTTTCTTCTTGAAGAAGAATTATATGCGAGTTGACAGGTCGCGGGTTGCGCCATGCCCGGGCAGAAGACATGTTGATATTGACAGAGAGCTTTGTCTTTTCTTGACACAATAGATATAAAATCGCCATGCTAAGCCTGCTGGCAGAAATAGTGAAACAGAAATCAAACATAAAACAAATCTTACGATCGGCTCTTTATACATCATCATCATTATTATCAGCCTTTTTATCGTCACATTGCTGGGCCTCTTCTCATACCGAGAAGAATTGAGCGTCAATCACCACGCTTACTCAATGTGGGTTGGTGATTTTAGACCTTATAGTCCAGGTTTCCTCGAGAAGTTTTCCATCACCTTTAATCAGTTATTGGTGGCCAAGATATACGTAGAAAAGTCACATTGGCACTAGCCTGACCTGGAATTGAACCCGTACCCTAATACTTGAAAGGCTACTGCTTTACCCATTAGGCCACCACAACTTACGATCGGCTCTTTAGCTGCACCATAAATGCACAGACCCTCGGACAAGCCCTACCCCATAGCAGAGAAAATGATCAAAGTTATATAATGGGTAGCCTTTTAAATATCCTCATGACCCTACTGCTGAAATACTAACACTGAAACAGACGTTGTTTCAATTAACCCTGAAAAAATATCTATCGCATATTACGAAACTGAAGTCTGATACAGCTGTCTAATAGATTGTAGTAAAAAAATCTTAATTATAAAGGAACGGTAATTGTATCCATAGGCCGCCAGTTGCACACTCGACTTACATGCACTTTAGCAACTGTGGCATTGCGTCCATCATACGTCACAGCACTATTTACCAACCCTTCTACTCACAAGCTATTGAATTTTCAACCTTATCCAGTCACTTTAAAGTCGGGGTGAGCTGCATGGTCAGTTTGCCCAGCGGTCTAGCCGTACCAATCCGTTGTATGCGTGTGAGCACTCTTTGATTTCTCGCTCCATTTATCAAAGAGCTATTAATCAGTTCTAAGCGTTACAACAGTTTTTTTATTACGATTTGCAAATTTTTATATATTTTATTGAATGAAAGTGAAGCTTTCTTCCGATTTCTTTCTTTGATTTCTGTTTAAGTTTGTCAAGATTTTTACTCCAATTAGAACTAGAATCCCTAAGCTTGACCACTGCCAAAAATGTAAAGTATAAGGCGGGTTGGAGATTGCAGACTTTATAGTCCAGGTTTCCTCGAGATGTTTTCCTACACCTTCAATCAGTCATTGGTGTCCAAGATAAACTTAGAAAACACGTATAACTTATAAAAGTTACATTGGTACTTGCCTGACCTGTAATCGAACCCGCGCCTTCATACTCGAAGGGCTGATGCTTTAACCACGACACAAGCAAGCGTGCTGATTAACACTCAATCCTTCTCCGTGCGAGAAGAGGCCTGTGCCCAGCAGTGGGACGATAAAAAGAAGGCTGTGATGAATAAAAAGTATAAAGCATAATATTTTTTCTGTAATATACAATTTATATATCGTGTCAATGGCATATACCTACTTTAATACCATCATTACGATTGATAACACTGTTGACTTACATTGTGAAACAATTACATATAATTTCCAGTCATCTCTAAAACATAGAAATCTATCACAGAACAACTTATAGCTGTCACTGTCGCTGCCGGAACCGCCAATCACAAAACAACAAATGTACCTAATTATAAACACTTAGCAGAACACAGAAAATAATAACGGAGCACTTATTGATATTAAATCGTTGGTGATAATTATGTACCTACCTACGTGCAGCTTATCTGTTTCAATAATCGTCAGTAATTAGCCAATTTTGCTAACTAGACCACAAATATAATCGATAGCAAAAACTACAAATATTCCAAATTGTCGGTTTGCTACACCCTCGGATTGCGACATCGTTTCTGATGCACAAGTGCAATAATAAGGTCCCTCAAATGTTTATCATGGTGCAAGATCTCCTTGCAAATAGCTTTGTGAATATATGATCATATATACAGATCCTTTAGTTTGCTTGTTTATAATATTTTTTCCTGTAAGATATAATTATTCGTTGTTTCAATCAAATTGCCTCAAAATATATTGCTAGCCCTGTAAAAAAAAAACAGATTTTATATATTTAAGATTTTTTGTACACACACGATAAGGAAACACAACAGGAAAGAAAGAATTTACAAAGGTATAACTTATTGCTTAAGAAATATCTTCCAGTATAACTGCGAAAGGAAAATAGGAATACCTAAAGGAGATGGACGGTGTGTAAATATAGGAAAGGACATATAAATTAAATTAAAAGCGAATAACTGCATATTTAGTAAAAACTGATTTTAGTATTAAAAATACGGATCTGAATGGTATCCTTTTCTCCGATATTTCCAAAGTGAGGGTTTTATTTTATTTTAGACGTAATCCTAAACTGTAATTCTGCATTTTCCGAGATCCATTTAACTCAAGAATGTAAAGGCGTTTCCCTGAGTTGCGCCACAACACCTACTTCTCACTTTAATTCAATTTTACCGGATCTCAACGTATCCTTAGACGTGCTATTATGCAAATACCTATACAATTATGAGACACTGAGCTATATGCTAACTATCAACTAGTCAATGCTTAATTGTCGTAAAAACTAGACCGACTTTTACTTGGAAATTAAAATTTGTGGGAGACGAATTAAATTTTCAATTTTTTTCATGTCATTACCTGTTTTTAATTGTATTTGGTGTTATGAACCTGAAAATATAAAATACAACACAGCTGCAATTAGCATATAACTTAAGTCGTTTGCCCTATCTGCGATGGTGCATGATTGTCGTCCCGGAAAAATGATATATAGAGATTGGTCCTGTTTTTGTCACAAGTATGTAAGTCCCGCATGGATTATCTCTGCAGGCTCAGCATGGCAACCGTAGAAACAAGTTTTGTTTACCGGAGAATGGACATAATGACAGATTGACGTAAGATTTCTTTTGAAATTTTTTGAAGAATTTTTTCTTTTCTTCGATCATAAGTTTACAAGTTTATATGCGAGTTGACAGGTCGCGCCATGCTCGGGCAGAAGACATATTGACATTGACAGAAAGAGTCTTTTCTTGACAGAATAGATAGCTAAGCCTGCTCGACGCCGCTCGAAGTTTTATTTAGATATTATGATGAAGGTATCTGAATTGAAATTATCTTTACTCAAAACTCGAAAATAGTCAATCTAATAGCCAATCTGGCTTCCAAGTAAATGCAGGTAAGTCGGACGTAGATTACAGAAGTAAGAAATAAGGTTATTAAGTAGTACAGTAACCTTCTGAGTCAGGGCAATACTGTGTAATTATGATATTTAGTTAAGAGCTGTAGGTGTGCCATAATAGCATCTGTAACTGTTGTGTGCCGTTCTGTGACTAATATGATCTAATAATCCACTTATACAGAGTGCGCGCATAGTTCCGTTTACCGTGCCTCTGAAGAAAGAATATACATGATGTAGGTACTACCTAAAATTACTGTCTTTTAAGATAAGTACAAAATATGCAGAAGAATGCCATTCGAAGCTAGCTAAATATATCTCAAATTACCGTCTTTTAAGATAAGTCCAAAATACACTGTAGAAGAGGTCTGCTACTCGAAACTAGCTACATTCACCTCAAATTAAGTCAAACACGCATTGTGTTGAGAAAAATTACTTTGTTCACAAACTTGTACAAACATCAAGCTATTACAATCTGTCACAGATTTCCAACTTTTTGCTGAAGCATATGGTCAAAGATGTTTGGAAAAATTTGACAGTCTCGGGTAGCTTGCTGCCCTGGCGTCTGTACCGTGATTATCAACTTTCAGGGTCTGATATACCTATTTACGCAATACATATACAAAACAAAGGACGTATTCAAATTCTGTCAACGACATAACCTCTTCACGGAGTTTCCAATATTCAGTAGGCAGTTAATACTCCTGCCATTTCAACGAGATTTTCGGGTCTAACAACGACATATCGATGCAGACATTTTACGAACAGTCGAGCTAGCAGCACCGACTAACCAGGGTGTGCCGAAATTTATCAAGTAAGGACGGCAATATATTTATCTGAAAATATTTTATAATGTCAATCAATATAGTTAAATAGGCGTCACCCGCCAGTGCGTTAAGTTTTCTATCGTGACATGGAATAAGACCAACTATTAGTTTTATTGGCCACAGGCTATACATGTTAAATACTTATACAAACACCTCGTTATTTGTGGTTTATTTAAGCAAATATCAACCTCTAAACATTACAAAATATGTATATTACAAAGCTAGATAATTAGCCAATGTAAGGGTGTTACTTATTAGTTCAACCTTTTAATCGTGAAGAAAAATATTTTTGGCAAACGGTATTGTTTAAGAAATGTTCAAATGTCTTATACAGGGTGTTAAAGATTAAAATTCTTGACACTAATCCTTAGATGGAGTAAACTAAAAACCTAAATAAGATAAGGAATATAAAACATCTTAAAACAATAGGTAAGTCATGATATTCTTTCACAAAAGGACCCTCTTTAGGAGATCTCTTATCTATGTCTTAAAATTCCACAATTTAATAACACACTGTATGTCAAAATACAAATATTAATGAAGCATTAACGCGATATCTGCCGCTCGTGCGAAAATCCGCTACAGCATAAATAAACACAATCTTGCTGATCAGGTGATTATCAAAACAACATGAATGTATAATAATATTTGAGTTATTTCGTGTATAATGAGTTAAATCAGTTGACTACGCCCAACTTAAAATGAGACGTAAGTTCTAGTAGCCAGCTTTTCTTGTGTAGTTTGGGAGCTTTTTATATATACTTGATTGCACACACAAAAGGTTACCTGTATAACACGTACAATTTGAAAGATTAGGTAAAAAGGCGAGCTTTACCTAGAGTTGGGTTCTCTAAATATAACACAACTATAGTTCTACTCTAAGACTCGCTACCTTTAAGCGACGGAGAGATGCTGTAAGGAACTTTAAATATAACACTAACTATCACTCTAAGGTTCGCTACCTTAAAGCGATTGGGAGATGCTATAAGGTAAGTTATGACATGAAAACCAGACTGTTTCAAATTCATAAGTCTGTCTTATAATTTAGCCTAAAATATTGGGCATCCCTTTTTATCTTTTCTGTTACAAACTAATAATGACGATAATACAACATGTTGAAATTTCGTATAACATCACTTTTAGGCATAAAAATTTACTTGAACGTGACGTCACAAGCCCCTACTCCCAAACTTCTATCTCAGTATTTTTGTAATGTTTTGTTAGAACAAAAAATATTTGTACAATAAGTTTTGCTAATTTAAAAGGCGGAGTAATTACTATTTCATTATTTTTTATCCTTGTCATCATACCTAATATCTTAAGAAATATCTTTTTAAACTCATATAAAATGAGACGAAGCAGAAAAGAATGTCTCAGCTCATTTCCTATCGAGTCAATTATTGTTAATAAGTAGTAGTAAATTCCATATTCTTGTTACATGTACCTACTTCGATAAATGCTCGGCTGCCTACTCCTTAGATATTGCGTGCTACTCGTGTTACGAATAAAAAGATTGATACGTTTATTTTGACAGTTCCGTATGTCAATATGCCTTTAAAGAAATGACAAACACATTAATAACTATAATGAGTGCAAGGCTAGCTATGACACGGTCAATTTACTTCTCAAAATGACACCCATTAACGTTTTAATTAACTTAAAGCTATTAAGACATAAAAAAATATAGTGTTCTAATGCCGACGAAAATGTAGGTAATCTAGCGCGGGAAAATTTAAATTGAATTAAAAATATCACAATACATTTTTGTTAGGGGTAAAATCTAAACTGTCTCTAACTTTCTGGTCCATAATTATTGGTAGTATTTTTTACAGTAAACATCGTAAAACACTTTCTGGAAATAATGGGAGAATTTCATCTGTTATGCTATGATATACTAAATTGAATTTAGTGCAACGACATAAAAACAAAAAAAAAAAACAAAAGACATCACTAGATACTTTTAAGAAGAAGATGTAATAGACAAGAGTATTCTATCGGAATTTAGTGATATCCCTAGGGATTTCGTGAAATACCTGATATCTTCATTTCCCTGCGACATATCGATAAATCTCTCAGCGTCCGTCGGAAAGGTTAGCCCTTACTTCATAAATTTGTTAAACAAAGCCTAGAGATTTACTTATTTTGATTAATTAAGTACAAGTATCCAAATACATTTGTGTCTAAGCTAACTGTGGGAAGACCTAGTTACTACGTACCTAGCTATTTCCTACAAGACAATGACAAAGCAACTTGTCAAATGTTGTGTGTGCAACATACCAGCGCCGTGTTAGCCCAGTTCTGAGTTACCCAATATATTTTATTACGACCTCAATGAAATACCGACGTATTGTAATGTTTAATTAGATGGTAATCGTTGGACAGTAGGCGAGCAAGCTTAGGATATGGAACTTTGTAGAAAGTGTAGCTTATTATAGCTTTTTTTGTATGTGGAGAAGTCAAACGGCACCCACACACTGATAGGTATATCTATACTAATATTATAAAGCTGAAGAGTGTGTTTGAACGCGCTAATCTCCGAAACTACTGGTTCGATTTGAAAAATTCTTTCAGTGTTAGATGGCCCATTTATCGAGGAAGGCTATAGGCTATATAACATCACGCTAAGATACACGGGAGCGGAGCAGTAACCAAAGATAGTGTATGATAAATACCGACTGTAAATACGTTGAAAAGATGAAAGGAAGAAACTTGCTTTTTATTGTAATATGCATTTCAAGCAAGGAAGTGATTCAGGATTAGATCAGTTAGCTAATGGATGTGAAATTTCGGATATCTAATACTGAATTTTTCAAATCGGACCAGTAGTTCCTGAGATTAGCGCATTCAAGCAAATAAACAAAGACACTCTTTAGCTTATTATCTAGCTGAATCCGGTTAGACTGGAAGCCGACCCCAAAATATGTAATTGGGATAAGGCTCGGGAGATGATGACTTTAGCTTTGTAATATTAGGATAGATTTATTAGTAAAAAAAAACACTAGTAGGTAGGTACGTCGCTTAAGTCTAAGCGAGTATACAAAATGACAACAGTCTGGTTTTAACCCAAATAGAGCCTGATCCACACACGCCGGCGAATGAAGTCACGCTGCGTGATTTGTAACTCTATTGTGCCGTCTATCCCTCAGTTAATCACAGCCATTATTATTCTAATATACTTCATATATTTATGTAAGTAAAATATAATTAATTAGTTCTAATGATAAAGGGCATGCTCCGATAACTTGTGGCGAAACAACGGGGGAAAGAGTGACGAAACGGAAGTGTCTATGCGAAATAGGAAATAAGTTTATATCAAGATTATTATTGTTACTTATACTCATATAAAGGATACATACATATGTAATATATACACACTTATATAAAATACTGAAAACTAATAAAATAATATAAATAAAAAACCTATATACTTACAAAAAAATAAGTGCGTGGTTAAGAGTCAAAGTAGTAGATACTATCTAGTTATGTGCATCTCGAACTTGTTGGTATTCTTTTAAACGGAGGCATTACGATCTTGGGTTTGATTGGGTTGTTCGCAAGAGTTACCGAGGCGCTGACACACCCTCCAGCTGCACCCTCAGCGGCACGGGTCATTTGCTGATGTCCCACTAAAAAAAGGCAGTATCCAGTTCTCTTGTCTTGTCTATGCTTTTATACCACTACTGTATTAGCCAGTATTCCTATGTTTGCCTGTAAAGATAGCGAGTCATAAAAAAATAGGTACCATAGGTTATTTTCATCGTTAAAGAGATTGAAAGAGGTCCGTCTAAAGATTGTTATTGATATCTTAATATTCTATTGGTAATCGTTGCGTGTCATGTCGTATCGTTCCCATATCTCCAGTTATAAACATAATCAAGGGTTCGCGTGCGACAGCCTACGTCTCCCCGACACAGCTCGGCCGTCGATCTAGCCATGCTGCGTTCAAACGTGCTAGTCACTTGCCCACTTGTAAGACAGTCGAACGGTATGCGATACAAAAGGTCCTCGCCTCTTAGCTCTGTATTAAGGTTTAAATGCCCTAATTTGCTTGACCGAGCCAAAGTACAGAGAATACGAAATAGCCTGAGGTTACTGTTTATTAGGTACTCAACAAATCTGATTCGTACAATGAACAATGCGATTGTTCTACTAATATTACTGGAGCATTATTTTCGATTGGGATATTTTGAGAGTTATATTTAAAGATTTTATAGAATGATACAATGTACTTACTACAGAAATTTCTAGAAGGTTTAATAATAAATCTATAAGTTTCTAGTTCCGATTGATATCTGTGTTGTTGTGTAGCCAATTAAAATTTAGCAATAAACAGTTTTTGATACTATAGGTACGAGAACCCTGCGCTATCAATAACTCTCACACAGTCATAAAATAGGCCATCTAAATGTCAGTACAGTTGATAACAATTTCGACTGTTGCTAATAACGCCATTTATGAATTTTAAGTTAAAACAATTTGCAGTCGCTCCAGTGTTAGACAATAAATTTCTGAAATAGTTAGCCCAGATACATTATCGGTGACTTAATAATATAGCATAACGGATTGCTATCAATCATCATAATCGATCAACAAGTAACAGCCTGCAGCTAATGGGTATAATCAATTTGTTTATCTGTGACTAATATCTTAGCGCCTGTCTTTACTTGATAGCGGACGCTGAGGTCGCGACGGGAACTTCTGTGACAAATAGCTCAAGTCCGATATTCGTGTTTGAACTTAATTTTAATCATGTTTTTATCAGGTATTTATATGTATTGTTTCCAAAATGATCACTTACAAAAGCTGCGTATTTTTCAGTAGACAGCAAACACAATATTACGACAATACAAAAGAAAATAAAATGAACATCTGTCACTTATTTGCAGAATAAGAAACCTTATATTAATACGGTAGTTGACAACTCAGTAAAATTCATAATTTTAACTGTCGAAAACGGTTATTTTCTATGCAATTTGCATTAACCATGTAAGTGACTTTTTTCAAGCATCAAGCAATACAAATACTTACTGTACTTAAATTCAAATAGTTTTACCTTCAAAACGATAAATTAAAGTGACATTATTTTAAGATGCTTTACCTAATTAATAAGCATAAAGAGTTTTATTCTTGACCTAGTCCAAATGTTCATCAGAAACATACAACAGACCTCTAAGTTTTGTATCCAACCGTAGAGCCCAACAATCCGCTAACATTGTATGACAAGTGACAATCAAGTAGACGTGTTGTTATTCGATATCAGACATTTGTATTCACTTTATAGGCTTCTGCTATGACATTAATTGTTATATGTGTAATGGCGTCTCGTTAATACCAAACTAATTGTCGTTATGAAATGGCGGGTATGTAGAACAGGGCACGGCTCACCTCGAGGGCGCATTACAAAAAGAAACAGAAATCATTCTATTACTATTATTAAAGAAAACCAATTTTATCGATCACTTGTAAAAGGTTTTTGTACCTGCAATACATTGCAAATCACAAATAGGTAGGTATGTACATTTAATTAAATTAATAAAAACAGGGAGAGAAGTGCTATTTCTTGGCAGTCGGGTATTTAGAAAGCTCTTAATTATTACAATAATAATAAAGTTCAAACTCAAATTCGTTTATCCAAATTAAAACCAGCATTTTTCTAACGTCAAAACCAGAGACAGCCTCCAACACACCCACCGTTCAGCACAAAGCAAAATCTTCACGTGACCAGAGGGCTGGCCTATTCTTTGGCCAAAGAATCAGCATTGCCATACAACATGATACAACGTGGCAATCCGGCCAGTCTTCTGAGCACGTTACAGGATGACAGCGATAGGGTCTATCAATGCACAATATTTTTGTATATAGGTTTTTTTTAATTATTATATTAGATTTAAGTATGTTATAAGTTTATATATTTTTATGTTAATTTACATTTAAAATCTTACTAATATTATAAATGAGAAAGTCTATAAGGGTCGATGGGTATGTTTGTTACTCTGTCACATTAAAACCACTAAATGAATTTTGATGAAACTTGGCAGTATTAAGGCTTATACACCGTGATTTTTAGTTGTCTTACAAAAGCAGCCAAGTTCATGTATCCATCTGCCCAGGCTGCGGGTTGTTCGCAAGAGTTAACGTGGCCCTGGCACACAGGGACCTCCAGAAAGAACATAGTGGGTTTTAGTCAGTAAGAGTCTGACACTCCCTCCAGCTGAACCCTCAGCGGGAGGGGTCATTTGATGATTTCCCACGAAAAAACAGTTCAGAATAAAAAAAATGATTTGATGAGATTTGAATAATTTAAAAAATCATTATTAAGACGCAAGACGTAGCTAGAAACACCCTGTCTTCTGATAAATGGAGATGAAATGATTTGCTCGACTCGCGTGATACGTAAACATTTTTAATAGGGTGTTTCATATTTATAATATACCTATTTATTAATTATTAACATTGTTTTTACTGATATAAAAATAATAATTGCGCCTAAAGGTGTTTTATGTCGGATACGTTTAGTGGACCAGTTTTGTAAGACGACTAAAAAGTCACGGTGTATATCAGAACAATGAACAGGCTACTTATTGTCTTTTTGCGGCCAACAGTTCTCTCGGTAACACGAGGAGCTACACGGCCCTAATTTATGTTCAAAATTAAATAAGAGAAGGGAATTGCTTTAAGCTGTCAGTATGTGTGAATTGAATGATGAATGGTATTGCCTCGCAGTCATTAATTAACAACGCGATTGATTTTGACAAATGTATATTGATTTATTTTTAAGAATTGCGCGGTGGACAGGATGTTGTTAATAACTACTTCGTTGGTTTATCAAGTGAGCTGGTTTCAATTTGCTTAACTACAATTTTTTTTTTTGTTATTCTAAAGACTGACTAAAGATTTTCCTTTGACTGTCTGAATCTCTATCTGTCAGGTTTTCTGGGATAACTTGTATACTGTTGAACATTTAGGTACTGACGCCAGCAAACTGTAAAATTCTAAAAATCTACATAATAAGGAAATTTGACAGATTGTAGTAGCTTGATGTGCTGGCGTCCGTGCTTAGGAGATAAATACAGGTATATTTATAACATAACGACATTATGTTACCTGTAGAGAAGAAGAGGTCTGGGCATGGCTCTCAAAGTACTACTGGGTTAAGATGCCAGCAGGTCAACATGCCCGAATCTACCAAATTTTACATTCCATTCGAATTTTAACCTTCCAGTATTGTGATAAGGTTGAAAATCTATTAAAGAAATTTGACAGATTGGGGTAGGTTTCCCTGTCTGGTTAAGCAGTAAACAGCCTCCTAGGCCGAACTCCGATGAGTTGCCAGCATAAAAAAATGGGGTAGGTTGATGTGCTGGCGTCTGTACATCTATGCATATGTCAGAAAATTCACAGTAGCAACCCGTAACCTGTATTTGCGTCCGATCAACAGCCAGTAGGCCGTATTTATGTTAAAAAATACAAATGATTACTTACAATTTCACAATACCTATGTAAATAGCTCTTTGAAAATGCAAGTGTCAGGCATAAATACTTCAAATGCCGGACCGACAGTATTGATCAGGTATTATCATTATTTATCTGTCTGGCTGGGCAGTGGTGCGAAAAATGTCCAAGCTGCAGATTAGTGCAGATTACGATTGTTTAATGATCTTAAATCAAGATTGCAGGGTTATCTGGAACTGTTTGGCTTATGTTTTTCACACTAGATATAGACACTCGTAGTCCGAAGTCCCATAAGACCATACTCTTCTTATATTAAAAGAATAAAGACAATGATTGCATTTGTTTATTTAATTTTTGTAAATGATCAAAATCGTATTTTCAAGATTTATCTGATAAAAAGAATAGATTTTTCCAACTTACAGTCAAATTCATCGTCATTCACTTACTGGCAACATTTGTGAGATGAGTCTTACGTATAATTCTTCTGATGAGGTTCCAGTGAACGAGACTTATAAAGCCTTATCTCTTAAAGGTGTCAATCCATCAACATTGTCTATTAAAACCTAACTCTGAAATATATCACTAATAATTTTATTTATATTCATAATATTAAATGTTACAATAAAAACTGGAACAATTTTATCAAAAGCGCATTAAATCCAGTACAATTACATACGTAATGGATGTTTTGAATTAACAAGTCGGCAATTATTAACAAGGGAATAAATACTTGCCGCATAATACGGCAATATCGTAATTTAAACTTTTAAGAGTCTCATTAAAACGGATTTCGCCGCGGGCGCACAATTAAACTTGATCTAATGTTCTACTACTATAAATTATATTAATTGTTGACAGTTTTTATTATGGAAAATAAGTAATATAATTTTGATACTTCAATGATTACATTTCTTGTGATAAGAAGCAATGTATCACACCGTTAAAACAATATTGTCAAAAATGTTGTAGGATTTTCTATATTGTATTTACTTACAACTTCTCATTATCAATTACATTCATAATTTAAATATTTTCACGATCGGACCATGGGGTCCGAGTTCGCGACTACTTTTTAAGGAAATCAGTAAAAGGCTGATCGACTCTCCGCGTGACCAGAGGGCTGGCTTGTTCTTTGGACAAAGGTTAAGCATTGCCATCCAACGTGACAATGCAGCCAGTCCTCTGGGCACGTTTCCGAATGACAGTGACGCGGAGGAATTTATATTAGATAGTAGTAGTAGTAATTTTAGATAGTAGTTTAAGTTTTATTGTAATATACATATATTAATAATGTGTAATACATTTTTCACGATTAATTTTTCAGCTAAAGCATAAGCTATTTAACTATAACGTGTTCTAAGTAATATTAAGACTTGAGAATGCTTTAAGTGTGTATTGAAAAAAAAAACCTAAAAAATGCAATTCGCAACATCATATTTAGTCAATATTCGTAGTTAACTGACCGCCAGCAATTATAGTTTTTACACTAATGTAGTTCTGCTACGGTTATCAGCTGCATCACTTTCCTGATGTTAAAATCTATAATTACAATGGTTAAATACCGTATCACCGACAGTAAGCACACCTATGTGTTGACAAACTCATCACTTATATTGAACCCTCTATGTATGTAAATAGGGTGTTCATGTTCCTTAGGATACGTTATCCTAGGGAAGGGTACAATATCCTAAGAAAGATATCCGTTAATCATCGGTCTATGTAAAGGGTTGACGAAAGCTACGATTTCCCGAAGAATGGCAAGGGGAAGGGTTGACTTACTACGAATCCTACCCTAAAAGCGATAATCCCTTGCCCCAATTGTGCTCTCCAAGCTGAATGGCGGACGTCGAACAGTTAATTTACTGATATTTATATCGCTTAGATTTTTTTAGAAGTCGTGGTGGCCTAGTGGTTAAAGCACCAGCCTTTCGAGTATGAGGGTACGGGTTCGATTCCAGGTCAGGCAAGTACCAATGTAACTTTTCTAAGTTATACGTACTTTCTTAGTTTATCTTGGACATCAATGACTGATTCAAGGTAAAGGAAAACATCTCGATGAAATCTGGACTATAAAGTCTGAAATCACCAACCCGCATTGAGCAGGCGTGGTGATTAACGCTCAATCCTTCTCCGTGGGAGAGGATGCCTGTGCCCAGCAATGGGACGTAGGCCTCCCCTTTAGATCTCCACACATACCGGTTGGAAGCGACCTGCATCTAGTCTTCTGGCGACCTTATTCGCCTTAAGTTTAGTAAATCTTCAGAATTTACCAATTACCTTGGTCCGACAAATCGCGTGTCTACATCTTACATGAAAGAGAAACTTCGATTATAAACTTAAAATTCTAAGAAAATTAAAATATACTTTTTTAAAACTTAATTAATTTTAACCTCTAGATTGTTATCATTGGTAGACGAAATATTTCAACAAGCAGTTAATGTGTGTTCTACTACTTGTAGATTCACTTGATAAGGGTAGTATTATTTAATTTTATAATTTTATGGATTAAATTAATTATTATTTTGTAATGAATAAGCGGCTTTAGTGAAAACTGAAATATTTAACGTTTTTATTAAACATTTTTGTCCTTACTTTAAATTACGTGTCTACCAAATATATATTTAAATCAATCCGACTGTTCACACGCGATGATTTGACCAAGGGAAATAGGGATTCATTTATATATCTATACAATTAAAGATTTTTGACTAATATTGTTTTTATTAATTACGGTTTGCTAGGCCACATATGACATGGAATAATTCAGGATACTATTTTTATTTTTTTGTGTCTAGGTAAAATCTTTAATGGCTCTTTTTCGCCAGTGCCTGCAAGATCGAGACCTATTTTTTTTATTCAGGCGGAAAAGGTGTAATATGTAGTAGATAGGTTATATATAGGCCTATTCGGGTTTTTGTAGATCCACTAACTATATAATTAACACTACATTAAGATATAAATGTTTGAATAAATTAATACAATCTGACCTAGTTAGAAAAAAAATACCTTGACCAGTAGTAATAAGTGGCGTTTTATCAAAATTAAGATGGTTGCACCAATACTTACATACTTGCGCTCAGTAGTGCATGAAAAAAACTCGTCATGACCGTCGAGGTCGTCGGATCGATTCCCGGATGCGCGTAATAGGTGCTGTGCGAATATTGTACAGCTTGTTAATAGGGCTGATACGTTGAAAAACTTAGAAAACATTTTTTTTTATTTTGCCCTAGTGTAATGGATATATACCTACATATACTTCAAATTTATTTTTCTAGAAAATACTCACTAAATTAATTTAAAAAAAAATTGTTAATAGGACGTAACTCTAAAAACAACTTGAATCATATTTTCTTGCCAATACAAATAGAAACATTTGGTTATAATTTTTTGTATTTAGGTATCATTTTTTGCATGGCAAATAGTTTTAAAATATTTTAACTAGAACAAAACTATGGTTTAATTAAGTTTTAATAATTTAAGATTAAATAATTTTAAGCGACAACCCTATGTAAAGGTGTGTACGTACATACGTACCATACACACATTACGATTGTTATTTTATCAGAATAACGCGGAACACTTGTTAATAACATTAACCTGGCGATATTAGCACTTGTAACCACATACTTATGTACCTACCTACATACTTAGAGCACGTTCGTACTATTATAAGAATTTGAATCACCTACCAGACCACCTACAATCATTATTTCACACTACACTGTAAAGTACAACTGAAAATATTTGATAGTTATCATATTGTATACAATATCCATATTTATATAACAATTGCAAAATTTCCTATATACTGTGACTATTTACAAATACATATGTACGTACCTAACTAATAATATCTTGTAAAAAAAGCAAATCAAGCTTTTTGACGCTCCAACTGGAGCGGAAAAAATATGTAAGTTTTTGCAGATATTTTTTTACCTAAAACTACCGTCAAATATTAGGCATGATTCTATAATTTGCGATAATAAGTAGTACATCTCAAAGTAATATTTGATGCCATTTTTACTCTGAAAGTATTTTCATTTTTTTTTTCTTTTTTTTATATTAAATTCATTTTTTTCTGGATAATAAAACATTTTAATGAAAAATATAATTTCAAAAAATACCAACCGCTGGTTCATTTTCATAACAACAAAATAAGTGAGTAATAAAAAAATTCATGCATCATAGAATAATCTTGCTGGTTATGAAGAAACAGATCCGTATACAACCTGGCTACCTCCTACCAATTGGCAATAATCAAGTTCAATAACTATTTTTAATTGGAATCAGTCTTAATGACTGTAAAACGTATAATTTTTCACACTTTTAATAATACATTTACGAAGTTATTTTTACGACTTAAATGTTGGTACTGGCAATTATTCGGACTTAATGGTGGCACAGGCGTGGTCAAATATATCCAAGGTGATGAACTTCTGATCGACATGTCGTAAATTAAGATAATTATTATTATATTTCATGTTTAAATTCGTCAGTATCACATTGACTTGATAATATTATGAGGCTTTTAATTTAGGTTTTAATACGCGATTATTAATTTCTAATAAGTATTTTCATAAACATCACTGAATATCAATCTTTAATTTATTGTAATGTTTGTGATCAGTTATATGTGGCTGGCTATTTAAAATAAATCCATATTTCTTTTATCTAATTTTTAATTGTGAAAATTAGGTACATGGTTTGGTTATTTGGATGTTTAAAACTCAATCAAGCTTTAGATGCTGATTTTGATGAAAGAATGACATACTTTTTATCCAGTAAAAGCTGTATCTTATAAAAAAAAAATACATAATTCTAATGACAGTGAAAACTTCTCATTCATGCTCTCTGTCAATGCATTATTACGTACTTACTGTATGAGCTCTACGCACGCATTGAATATGCACATAAATAGCAGCAGGTGTACTATGCCAAATCGAAAAAAAGACATCGCCTTCCTAACTATCGAACTTAACACTGAAAACTAAAATAATCCAACAAACATCGATTGAGACTCTACATCTGAAAATAACAAACTAAAATGAAATTGTTCCGCGCACCCAAACTGTTATAAATATCATGTTCTCTATTCTGAAAGAGCCCCTGGCTGGAGGCCTAAAAATCTTTAGGTTCCCACAGGAAAGCCCGGTTAAGTAGTACACGGCCTCCTAGGCTGAACTGCAAGAAGTCATAAAAAAATCTGAAAGAGCTTTAAACCCCATGGTTTCAAGAACCTCTATGCTCGAACATCTACAAGAACCGTATGAATAATGTAAATTGCTAACTTTGTCTAATAGGGTCATTAAGAAGATAAATTAAATTAATGCTATATCATACATAATTACAACTCATTCAGTTACGTAGGTATATATCTCGAACAAACCGCTTCCGCATACTTCCAGTCAAATTCCATTGAATGCTACGCCTCCGTTAACCACAAGTAAAGGTTAATCTGAATAGAAATGTTTCTAGAATTGTGACAAAATAATACCTGCCCGATTAGTCAATAACTAACTAACTGTTGAATATTCAAAGCCTGTCGTGAACTGAAAGATCAGTTTATAGGCTGAGGTGTGATATGAGAATTAAATGCTCTATTTTCCTTAACACTAAGATAATCATCATCATCTCCCGAGCCTTTCCCCAACTTTTATGTTTTTCAAAGTCGGATTCTAGTCTAACCGATTTAGCTGAGTACCAGTGTTTTACAAGAAGGGTCTGCCTATCTGACCTCCTCAACCCAGTTACCTGGGCAACCCAATACCCCTTGGTTAGACTGGCGTCAGACTTACTGGCTTCTGACTACCCGTAATGACTGCCTAGGATGTTCAATGACAGGCGGGACCTACAGTTTAACGTGCCCTCCGAAACACAGTCATTGTTGTCCGAGATATACTTAGAAAGAACATATAAACTTAGAAAAGTTGCGTTGGTACATGCCCGACCTAGAATCGAACCCACGCACTTAAACATGAGAGGCTGGCTCTTTAACGACTAGGCCACCACGACTATCACTAAGATTTGTGCTGAAATTTCCCTGACCACAAGAATCGTTAGACTCCAAAGGGTCAGAAGACAAACACACATTAAAGTAGAAATCTAGAGAATCAATGAGTTTAATGATTGCATTGCAGGTATTCTGATTAAAGCTAACAATTGAATTTATAAAAGAATTACGGCCAGCTTCACCGGTTACGGATAAGTTTCAGATAATTTCATACAAATTCTGTTCCATTTTGTAATTTATCTGATACAGTGGCTATCCGTAACCTGTGAAACCGGCCTTTTACGGTTCCAAGAACTCCAATTTTCTTTCTCAAACCAGAAGAAAAAAGGATTCCTAATTTAAAGTTGTTCATTTTGGAACGTTTTAGTCGTGCCAAAATACATAGCGGAGAAACTTGCTGATCGTTGCTGTTGATGCCTCATCACGCGACGGATCACAAAAATTTGGAAAGCGTTTAATTGGGAACACGCAGGCCCCTCTTTCCCACTGGGCACTATGGGCACGTGCCCAGGGCCCCGCGTTCGAATGGGGCCCCCTAGTTCCTTTTTCCCTTGAACCTGGCACATTCACAATTTTAATTCAATAGTCTTTTTTTGAATTTCGAACACAGAATTTAAAGAAACAAAAGACAATTTGGAGCCTGTTTGTTGATATCAAACAATCGAATACTAAGAAAACTTGGTTTTATTGGTTTACTTGGATTTAATTCTTGAAATAGTGATTGATATGTTTGGTTTTGCAACAAACATTACTTATTCTTAATATTAAGGTGATAAAAAATTTAGAACCTTGTTTATCTACTTTCTTTATCTATTATAACTAAATAGTGTTTTCTTTAGGTCATAGGGGCCCCATGATCCTAATTTGCCCAGGGCCTCAAATAGTTTAAAGACGGCCCTGGGAACACGTCATAGTTATACTATGACACGAATTATATTAGGACACGAACTTCTACAGAGATCAAACAGGAGCACATAGCAATTCTCTTGAGCAAATTATTAGTAGTTAACATAAATATACAACAGTATGTTGTTATAAAAAAGTGTGGTTCTTATTGCCAATGTTGGTTCTTAAATATTACAGGAGATTGAGTTTTGGATCTTTGAAATAATTAACGAATATCTGAAGCAAATGTCGAGACTAGCTTTGGTTACACTCGTAGATAAGAATGGACATGAATCATATGTTACGCAAAACTTATCCTTAGACAGTGAAAATGAAAAAAAAAGTCACATTCCTGATGAATTTCTAACAATTTGTATTTCGCATATCAGGCTCATCGGATCCGGCACGCCCCCGGTCTTCCGTTATCTAGATGCCAACAAATGAGTTGTTAAGCCGGCATCCGTCGCGTGCGCACCGCTCCACTGCGCTTGCGCGAAATTGCGTTAATTGGATTAAATAATCATTGAATTTATGTGAAATTAATCAATAGCTTCCTTACAGTGTAGGTTTATGATGTTTTTATTTTTATTATTAACCCTTAATAACTGTCTCGAAAGAATTATTTGTATAAATCCTACTTTCTGTTGTTTATTTTGCGTTCACAGCACGATTCACACCAGGACACATGCTGAAGGGTCGAGTCGAAATATGATAGCAAAGTAACACAAATTACTTTTTGAGGGAAATATAAGTTCAATATAAAATTTTTATCGCGAGTAAGACCCATGTGTTGTATTAATATAATATCCATTCTATCTCATAAAATTGGCCTGTTAAGATAAATTCTTTAATGTAGGTACTATACTTACTCGTGGCATGGTGGTTAAAAAATGGCCATTCAGCCATGCGATCAAAATTAAATTCCTTGAATTTTTGACGGATTCCGACGCAAATTGATCAATTAATAGACAAATAATTGTGTAGGTACTTCGTTTATGAATCTGATGAAAAGTTCAGCGTTGCTCCACTTGCTGTAATATTGCAACATTCTAAATGGACATTAGTATAAATAAGTGTAAGTGTTCAATTCTTCGATCCGAGCCGCGCCCACCGCTCGCTGCGTGCGTACTACCGTGGGCGAAAGTGTTCCACAATGAGCAAATATTCCAAGCTACCAAATTGACAGCTTTTGAATTATGTTGTTGTTTGAATACGTACCTCGCGGTAGCTTAATTGACAGTCTAAATATTAAATATGTGCATATTCACACCTTGTTAGGGAGTTGACTAATTCCTAGCACAGTCTGCAATCTTCGTTATTAATATTACGTATCGTACGTTAATTAAGCAGAAAGGTTAATTAAAATTGCAGAGGTTTATCGAGTGTTAAAACTTACGTGAAGAATAAAAACTGCAAGTAGGTAAATCTTTTTTAAAACTAGCAAATTAGTCTTTGCTTGCTTAAGCTCGCAATAAGTCTAAGGAAATGTGTACGCGTTTTAATTTTCTTAATTTTTTTTTTTTAGAATACCATTAAAAAGATCATATAAGTATTTTTCTAACGATAATTACTTCTACTAAAATATCTCTGCCTAACTTTTTCCCAAGCTGTGTGGGGTCAGTACCAGGGTTTCACATGGAGCGACTGCCAATCTAATCTCCTCAACCTAATAACCTAGGCAAACCGATGCCCCTTGGTTAGACTGCTTTTTAGACTTTCTGGCTTGTCCGCTATGTCCAAATGACAGCCGGGACCCACTAATTTAACGAGCCTTCTGAAACACAGAGAAATTTGTTATGAGAAGATGACCATCTACGGATTGAGCTGAGCCAGGCTTTGCGTAATCGTCAATCGACCCGTGAAGTTGTAATCGAGCTCCTCTCAAAAATATATAAAAGACAGGTAACATTTTCGTAGTCGATAGTACTTCGGTCAGTATCAAACACAAAGCGTTGTTGTAAGTTGGTTGGTGGCCGAGCGAGATAAGGGTTATGTAATGCACGCAAGGTGACTAGCTCCACTTTCTGCGCTCGTTGATACAATTTCACTGTTATATATATAGAATAAAATTTGTATACACAAATATGTATACAAATTTTATTCGTAATGAAGTGAGCAATATATTTTTATACTGTATGTGAAATGTAGGTAGTTAGTTACGCATCTCTAATTTAAATGTGTGGTATATCTAGTTAGAAAATTGAATTTTCTTACATAAGGTTTAATAATATTTTAAAATAATCCGCGACATTCAATTTCATATTTCATCATTTTTATAAGTACCTACAATAAGTTACTCTATGGATTTTAACATTATGCAGAAAATGGCGGGCAATCTGAGCGGGATCGCCGATTGGTAAGGTGACAATAACACAAATACAGATTTAGTAAGTATGATGGTTTACTGCAACTTTTAGTGTGTTCTTTAAAGGTATACTTACATAGTAGCAATTCGTCATCTAGTCCTAAACTAAGCAGAGCTTGTACTATGGGTACTAGACAACTGATAAACATACTTATACACGTTTCTTTTGTAAATACTATATAATACATAGAAACACCCAGACTAAATCAAAAACCTATGTTCATGCACACAAATGTTTGACTTATGCGGGAATCGAACCCGCGACCTCCAGCGTGGCAGGTAGATATACCATCCACTACGCCATCTGGTCGTCAAAATATTCTGGCTTTTCCATAAATATTTTATGGATAGAATCTGATCAAATTTTAATAATGGCTACGAAATATTTACAGCTCCGTATCATAGCAAAGCACTGTACCTGCCTACTAAAGACAAATTCACGAAATATTTGTTTGATTATAACACACTTGCTGGTGCGTGTTACCCCACTATAAATTATATTATCAAATGTCTTTTAGCTGGCAACACAGCCGGTCAAGAGTATCCGAGAGATACTGGGGCAAGCACGCGTTGTTTAAACTCCACGACCCGAACCGACCGCCGACAATAGGTAACCTTTGGTCTTGTCTCCCGTCGGCCGACAGCGATACACACGGTTGGGGCCTATCGTGTTGCTAAATTTGCCGTCCCTCTAAACTAAGACTTGAACAATATTATAAGTGAATAGGTACCTAAATCGTTAAATGCTCTCAATACTAACTCAAAATGTTGATCGATATTCGCAGAACAGAAAGGCCTAGTTACGAAGCTCAACAGGTAGGTATTCATTCAGTAATCTATAATTCTGACCAATCGACCTTTAAATGAGATCGACCTACATTTTAACCTTTCGCACCACACCCTAAGCCGGTGCAAATTGGTGTGCAACCTATTTACTAATCTAATCCACGTAACACGAATATTTTCTAATATTTGAAAGTGTAGGTAATATTTGAAACAATTGCGCCACACTTTCAAATATTAGAAAATTATTGTTATTTATGTCACTGCCATGCACACGGAACTACAGAGTCTCGAACAGTTGGAAGGCGAACGAGGGACGGAAGCCAACACGCTGAAGCCCTTTTGAGACAACTTTAAGTACCTAATGGTAACACATAACCGACAATTATACGATTATCCCTGTAGAAATGTTCATACATTTTTCTTTTTCGTTAATGAGAAACACATTCTAACTTTCCATGGGACAGTGGAAAGGGCAGCTCAACTCATATACACTTAAATACTCAACCGACTTCATAAAAAGAGGAGTTACTCAAGTCCAATGATTAAATTCTCATGTATCGTTAGTACGTTTATGTAAACAAATCGCAGCTGCCTACGTTTTACGTAAATGGATTTATTGGGCTCAAATACTCGAATATTTTAGCCATATTTATAACAAATTAATTCATGGCAAATGTCTCTGACACTATGCTAATTTATAATTTGTGATAAAATATTGATATCTAAGTAATTTTCAATTAAACTTCAAATACAAAATAATTTAATCCAGACTGTTCCTTTGTAAGTAATTGGCCGTTTATTAAAATAGGTATACCTTATTATAATGCACTGGCACTGAGAACTATACAACATTAGGCATTAATGTAGATATTTAAAATTAAGGAGAGTTGGGAAAGTTGTGGTTTTTACATAAGATGCTCAAAACAGAACAGTGTTGTATTCGAAGAATCCAAGAGAACTCATGTTACATAATATAAAAATGCCAAAAAATGTGATACAAGAGTGGAGTGGAACGGGAAGTGAAACATGGAGACGAAAGGTATTATACCGAAAGCCAGAGTAGTCTATTTTGTTTTTCCTGCCAAAATGTGATTGACAGATGTGTAATTTTAATTAAGTAATTGTGATGTTTGTTACAGTTTTCACGACGACGAGAGACGGGATTTTCTGTTTACTAGTCTAGCACATTTTTTTGTTCCTTATTTAAGCGAAGTTAGAATTTAGTCCATAGGAATTTAAGAAAAATAACAACATAATTATCACATTATATATTATATTTAAAAATCAAATTAACACAGATTCCAGATACTAAAGAATAAAAGTAAAAAAAACTGTCATATACCATATCTTTTTAAAAATGGTTGCTATTTTTGTTTTATCAAAACAGGGATAATTTATCTATTTTTTAGAGTTTTATAATAATATGTTGTTATGTGTATTTATTATTACATCGATCATTTTAGTAGGTGGTAACTCTCGTTACTTCACTGTCAACATGTACGTAGTTCAACCTTCCCCCTTCTTCTGAGTCATAATATTGTTTGTGGTGACTTCATGCCCCGGAATTACACCTAATCTTAATTGTACTGCACTGCGACTTTTGTGAACATTTAAAGCTTAAGTTGATGGAGTAATGCAATTGTTGAGGAACAAACTTGCCAAGTAAATGTAAGTTTCTTTTTTTTAGTATATTGCAATGATTATGCCTATGATTTAATCTCATTCAAAATATTATTACTTGTCGTATTACTCTATCATTCCTAGTATTTTGTATTTTTTAAGGCGGCCACAAATTATTTTACTAAGGCGAACTCATTCTAAGATGGTATATGCTAACATGATGATCAAAGTCAGGACAGATATTATAAATTAAATATTTATTTTATTCTAAGGGCCTGTTTCATCACCTATTTTACGAATAAGTTCCAGTTAGTTTATTTGGCAGACAATGTCATACAAATTCTATTCCATTTTTGAATTTATTCGGTTCATAGTGGCTGTTCGGACATTGTGAAACTGGTCCTAATTACTTTGATGTCAACTGAAAGTTTTTTACTGGTGCTATTGCTGTTGCTATGGCTCCTACCATAAATAATGCCAACATGTCATATTTTATATTATCAAATCGGTCATTATCTTATTGTCCTTAAATACCTACATTGTTCTTGACAGCAGATAGTTTCAAATAAAATATCAGTAATTGAGTATTAATATCTATTTAAGGCAGTAACATACTAATAAATATTTCAGTATAACAAAGGTACTTAAAAATGATAAAATGAAGAAACTTTTTGACATCATAAATACTACAATAATATAAGCCCACCCTTCACTGCTATCACGGGAAAGATTAAACAGTGGTGAACACTTCTCAGCAGAACAACTCTCCACTACAATTTATTCAATTTCTCATTATTTTTTTATTCAATTTATTCTCTTTCTAATAATTCATTTGTCAATATACAACTGCAAAATTGTAATAAAAGCAAACTCATCCACTACTGAACTGCCTTCTAAAATACATATTGGTAAAATTATGTTAAGTACAATGTCTGAGGGCCAGTTTCACCGGTTACTGATAAGTTCTAGATATAGATAGTTTATGTGGTAGACAATTTCATACAAATTCTGTTCCATTTTTTTATTTATCTGGTAGATAGTGGCTATCCGTAACCTGTGAAATGAAGAGGAAGAGGCACCAGTACTTACGGAAAAAAATACATATGTGTTATATATATGTGAGGCGGAGAAATGAGGATCATACTGTGCATATAAAGTTAGCATAAACTTGCTACAACCAAAGAATTGGATGAATTGTATGAAAGTTGATATGGCGAGAAATAATATTACTTGTTAGATGTCAGTAGGTATGAGATTGTAGAAGAAAAAAACAAGCTGCTCAAGTAAAATTGGGACGAGGGCAGGAGGATCATGATAATTCTTTACAACTTATGTGGCATTCCAAGCAAAGATTGTTTTTTCATAGCCATTACAGTATTTAAGTATTGATACGGTCCTAAATGAGTATATCTAGTGCTGCATGAAGACTTTCTTCTTATACAGTCCTATATGGATGTTACTGAAAATTTTTAAGAAAATATTTTCCTTCATATTTAATTACTTCTGAAAATGCAAGCCTTTTCATGTTTCCATAGCTATTAGGTTACAGAAGCCAAAATTTTTACAAAAAGTTGACCTCTTCAATAAAATAGTGGGATTGAAGGTATCCCAGTACGAAGAAAAATGGTGAAGGACCACTACTTGGCTTCTTAATTCTGACACCACACTGTACTTATATATCTAATATCTATCACTATTATTATTATTTTATTGTATGTTTTTTTTTTTCCTTATATATTCTATATTCCCATATTATGTATACCTATGTATGTATGTGTATATATATCTCAATGTACGCCATTAACTGCCCCGTTCCAAATTCTTCTATAATTCGATTCCATCCAAAGGTTGTCTGGAAGAGATTGCTTTTTAGCGATAAGACCGCCTTTTGTACTCATCATATTTGTTTGTATTGTCCTATTTTTGTTTTGTCCTGATGGTGTACAATAAAGAATATTCTATTCTATTCTATTCTATTCTATTCTGTTCGGGACTCATGTTTCGGCATTGGTCGTGCACGTAATTAGCAATCTATTTTATCAAGTTATGATGATAAGCGGACAAACCCTTATCAGCACATAAGGGTACGTCCACATCTGGCGAATGTGCAGCTCGCGAGATGCGCGCGTGCGGTCAAGGTAATGGTTTTATGTGCCTCTTAGGTAGGTTGGCGCTTAGGTCGAGCGCGAATTGCGCGGGCTACGCAAGAATGGCGCATGAATAAAAATGCAAGCCTGCATCTCGCAAATGGCTCATGCTGCAGCTGCAGCTGCACATTCGCCAGATGTGGATGCACCCATACGTCATATTATTAGTGTGGATGTTGATATGTTGTTATATCTATTAAGTTGTTATGGCTTTCATTAGTCACTTTTAAAGATTTGCCAGTCTCTATTTTCTTTACCTTTTTCAAAAGTATCAAATTAGTTTTGATTGATTACTCATTATCTCCATCACCAGTTTAGAGTGGCTCGTGATCTCGTCTAAAACATGCTAGCAGGAAAAAAATATTGTATTACTTATTTTTTTAATGTAATTTAAGGTGCCTGCCTAATGCTACTTTAGAAAGATAGGAGAGTCCCTCCATATTAGGCATAAAGTAGCATAATATCTGTCTATGAGCACATTTAATATCCCTGATTGCGCTCATTAGATTAGTCTTTAATATAGTCTTTCTTAAATATTTCAAAGAAACCGTTTGTGTAATTGTAAATTGAAATCATTAATGTGGGTGAAGTGCATTATTACTTGTATGTTTTTCTAGTATCTTAGTACGACTGAGACCATAATAGAGTCTATGATAAGCTAAGTCAGCTATGAATGTGCAAGTATGAGTGTGCGCGTTCGATTCCAGGTCAGGCAAGTACCAACGCAACTTTTCTACATTACACGTAGGTACTTTCTAAGTATATCCTGGACACCAATTACTAATTAAAGTTTTTTTTTTTTAATTTAGTTATTACTACAATCTGTCTCCTTCATAGGACATTCAGAAGTATGTTGGTTGGTGCTATGTTGCTGGCTCGCTCAGTATGTGACCCGTGTCACATCGTTAATTGTTTAGACAGTAGTTATTTTTACTGTGATTGGATTACATCTTGTGGTATTTTTCGCTTTAGTCTTCTTGCTTCTTTGTGATTCTCCATTAGAGACCGAGCCAGAGCATTTGGGTGTTGCCGGATTCGTTCTTTATAGGACTTGGTATGGCGTACGATTTCCTGCTTCACTGTGGGCATTCGTCAGTCGCGGTGTAGGTTGGGTACAAACCAGGGCACGTTGGTTATCATACGTAGGGTTTTATTTTGGAATCTCTGGATAATTTCTATGTTTGAGTGGGAAGCAGTGCCCCACAATTGGATCCCGTATGTCCAGATGGGTTTGAGTATTGCCTTATACATGAGTATTTTGTTTTCGAGAGATAGCTGGGACTTACGCCCTATAAGCCAGTATAGTTTGCGTGTTTGTATACTAAGTTGTTTCCTCTTAGTAAAGATATGTTTTTGCCAGGTAAGTCTTTTGTCCAAATGCTATCCAAGATATCTTACATGATTGGCTTGTGGGACTTCAATGTTGTTTAGTGTGACTGGGGGACAGGATCCTCTTCTTAAAGTGAACGTAACATTTACTGATTTGGTTTCGTTGGCTTTTATCCGCCATTTTTGAGCCAGTCTGATATGTCATTAAGTCCTTCTTGGAGTATTTGTGAGGTAATTTCTGAGTCGCTATGTGCAGCTAGTATGGCTGTGTCATCAGCAAATGTCCCAGTAGTTAGTGATTCGGATGTAGGCAAGTCTGCAGTGAACAGTAAATAGAGTATGGGACCCGGTACGCTACCCTGTGGTACTCCTGCCTGTATGGAGCAAAGATCAGACAGTGCTTCGCCACTTTTCACTATAAAGTGGCGCTGTTGTAGAAATGATTTTTAGAAATTAAAGGTGAAGGAAAACATCTCGAAGAAACCTGGTCTAATTTATTTATTCCTTTAATTCAGGCAACTAACAAAACTTAATAACAAAACAATATCTATAAACTAATAAATACAATTATAACACAAAAATATAAAAACTTATGCACACGAAGTGTCGGCGTCGTGTTGCGCTGCGTTTGATAGTTTGAACAAGCGTGGGGATTGACGGTCAATCCCTCTCCGTATGAGAAAAGGCCAGCGATGACACGATAAAGAAAGGCTGATGATGAAATAATAAAATTTTAAAATTGAGAAATGTCACGTGTTCTGAACCATTATTTAAAACAGAATAAAACATTTGTCTGGGTTTGGATTGGTTCGGCCTCATTTCTTGTTAGAACATGAAATCGGTAAACCGCCTCTTGTCATCAATCATGTCATCCGCAATGCAAATAAAATCAATTTGATGACAGCATAAAGTGGCATTAAAACTAAGGTACTATCAAATCACAAGATTTGGATGATATTCAGACACACATGAAGTTTGCGGTCCCTAGCCGTTGTGAAAAGGCCAAACCTTTAGTTACACATTACACATTTTTTGTACATTCCATAACCAGAATCCAAACCGTCAACCTCCGTTACTTAAAATCAAGTCTAGCAAAAACCAATTTTTGTGGCATAATTGTAGGACTTCTGTAGAACTGTAGAATCACAACAGTTTCCTAACGACCTTATAGAACAGTTTATATTTATAATTTCTAGTACGTTTTATTTTCATACAACTCCTCATCAATTAAAGATGTGATGGATATACAATATTTTTATTTGGGTATTTCAAAACATCCGCTACTAAGTATATACGTATTGTCATAATGGTGAATTATTTGATTTCCAGCTCATCACAATGCCGCCGTTGATACTGGACGGAGACACGCTCGGGAAAAAGCACAAGCACCTCAACAAGCTCGTGCAGGAAGCCATTGCTAATAAACAATATGAACTACGTAACATTAGTGATGAAGATAGCGACATAGACAACCTTATGAAAATAAACATAGCCAGCAAAACCAGAAATGTCGACTACATCATCCAAGTTATTAAATCTAACGACATGCTGTACGCGGCCACAGCTATTAAACAGTCCAGGTGGCTTGTCACAGAGCCGCAGTACGCGCACATCATCAATCCAGAGTACCTGCACACGCAACTGTTGCCTGACATGAACACCAAGGCATTTAACAAACTCATGCTTCACATTAGACTCCACCTAAAGGACGAGAAGCGAGTCGAAGAGTTTTATGAATACCTTAAATATTCCAAAAGTGCTCAAAACTGGCTGCAAAACTGTTCCATTCCTTTCATAGAAAATGTTTTACAAAACAGACGGCACATAGAACTGAAACTTTTTAAACGTTTGTGCAGAAGGTCTGTGCAATTTATAAAATATTATAGGAAGGTTAAATCAGACGATGTATTTTCCGTGAAACGGGAGTTACTATTTTTGTTAAAATCTCACACCTCTGACATCTTAAATCTATTTGAAGATAAATACTATGAATACTATCCTGCTATAGGAAAAAAGAAAACAAAGTATGTTATGAAATCTTGTCCAGAGAGAATACTAGCCAAGTTCGACAGGTATGTTGGTGCAGTCGACTTATCAGTGGCAACCAAATATATATCTAAAAAAGATATTAAATCGTTTCTTCATAAGCAAGCGCCATATCTGGTCTGCCGCTTGAATGATAAAAACATTTTGAAAATTTTCGTTGATAACATGTCCGAAGAAGAGAGATTTGAATTCGTAAAAAAGACTTTTATTGACAAGACCGAGATGTCGCTTGTATTCACAGAAGAAGACAAAAATATGATTGAATCATATGTAAAACCCTACCAATGGTATGAGTACGCACCATTCCATGTTGCTTTAAAAGAATTAGAAAAATTGATACGTCAGGAGTCCACACCGCTTGAACGATGTGCTATGCTCTCAGTTCTCATCCGATCTGCAAGAGGAAACCCGCGGCATATTACGGCACTAATCAGTTATTACACTCAAAGACACATCAATGAACCATTATTATTCAAATTTCAATTCGTGAATAATTTGCTTACAGAAGTAACTAGCCACGAATTTGACGTTGACACTTGGAACTTACTGGATAAGTTGTTCCACAGTATGGAAATTTACACAGAAACAGACTACGAGGTGGACAATGTACAATTGTGTCTCCAAGCCATATTAACGTACAAAGTTCTACACGATGAACCTGTACCAGAAATTATTAAACAAAAGATAAAACTTTCCCATTTCAAACAGAAACGTCTTAAGCAAGAACAAGAAAATAAATTGATTTCTTATTTACTGAACTTCACAATGGACAAAATACAAATCGAAAACATAACAAATGAATCCGAGGTACATGATTCTGTTGCTCAATTAATGAATGCGTTGAACTTGTTAAAAGATTGGAATAAAGATATAAATGCTTATCCATTCATTCTAGAGAAAATTCACGCTCTAGTTACTATAAAACAAAAGAATTCATGGTCTCATTTAAATTTATCCAGTTTGTATATAACGCAGAAATCTTGGCGAAGGTCAATGTTCCTGGATTCATTGTCACTGTGTGCGAGTGAAGACACGTGCCTGAATGCTCTGAAGCACAACCCGCAGCTGTTGACGCGTCACGATATGGAAATAGACACATTGCGAAGTAACGATACCGTCTCGCTGCGGCGTCTGCTCGCCAAGCTCCGCGTCTACTGGCCGCACTCGTTCGCTCAGCAGTGGATCGACGCGTACTTCCAGAATCTGAACAAAGCCACAGGACATAAAGCCATTATTAAAGGTCTCTTCTCGCTTCTTCCACAAAAAGAAGTAGTAGAATTGGCGAAAAAACATGTTCCGCTCGATTTTAAAATAAATTGGGGAGAGACTGATCCTACCGAAATCAAAATCCAAAAAAATATTGCGAGCTACTTATATTATACCCGACCACAGATTCCTTTAGACACAGTGTTATGGTATGCTAGAGGAGATTACTTACAGTACGCCGTACCATCGCTTAATTCTATTTCGCAAAAACTGAGTGCAGTTGAAAGTACTGAATATGTGTCAAAATTAGTGGATGCTCCGGTCTCTCTACAAAAACACGGAATCCAGCTCGCTTTTTTGAAACTAAAAACTGACGATCTTAAATCACTGTTTTCGGGCATTTGGGATCGTACAAATGATATTTCGATACAGGCCATTCTCTTTAAAAACACATACGATAAGATGTGCAAGGTAAAAAATCCAACAGACGAAACAAAACTCTGGGAATTGTTAAGAATATTTATTGATAAATTAGATAATAAAATTGACGGTAATTTTATTCAAAACGTATTTAAAAAATTAGCTAACGTTAAAAAGGTTCCTCTTAGTGTCCGAGGAGAATATTATATGAGAAGTTATGAGTATTTGACCTCATTACCTCCTAGCGCTAATTGTGAGCTCTATGTAAAGCAGCTTATACAATATGCACCAACCATAATGGAAAGACTTGACGATGATTTCGTTGCCGAAAAATTGTTGTCATCATCTGAGGAAAAATTTATGTTGGTTTATAGTGAGTTTATAGAAATATTCGCATGCTACGTATTGTGCGGAAAAAGTGAGGAGGGTCAGCTCAAGAGGTTCCAGAGAGTAATAAAGCCAACAATAAAAGAAGCTTTTCTATGCTGGAGTAACGTACATTCGAAAGATTTTTACGTCAAGGTTAATTTTAAAGAATTTTTAAGGAAATTAGTTTTACTCTTCATAAAATATTTTACTTATAATAAAATAACTGTACCTGCTAAACTGTTTGCAGAAATCAGAAATATGATGGTTAATGAATTACCTTTAACGGAAAACTACTCACTTATTACGAGCTGGAAATTACTAACAGAATATGTTTCTGCAATGTATGAACACGGATTCAAGAGCGATGTCTTTGATCAGACCAAATTAAGCAATATAAAGTTTAAATATTTTGTGTACGGGTGGATGTCAGGGGAAGCGGAAAGTCTCTGGAAAGATATGCATGCTACTATATGTCCTTCATTTAGTGCAGCAGTAGTAAACTGTTTAAAAGCAGACGTTATGCAATTTGATACAACTATACATAATGTGTTTTCCGATGCTTTCGACAGAACATACCAAATGTTAACTTTTAAAAATGATTACTTCTTACTAGAAATCCTGAAGCACATGCTTAGTGATGACACATGTATTTCGGGGTATTTATTCGTTTCAAAAACAGTACCAAAATATGCTAGAGAGGAATTGAAATCGAAACAATTAGAAATATGTAATAAAATCAAATCACATCCATCATTAACAGTGCAACTGCATTATTACAGTGTATTTTGGGATGTTACACAAAACTGAATACCTTCTAAATGAAAAAATAGATTTTTAGATATAAACGAATGAAATACAGAATGTTTATACCAGCTGATCGTGCCAAGCTCGTGTCTTATTGTCTGAACAATCCATGGCGCACTATAAAAAAAAATAACCAAAATAGGCGGAATCGGTCCAGCCATTCTCGAGTTTTGGTGAAACTTACGGAATTTTTCATTTATTTTTATATATTAGTGCATAAGTGCAAACCATCAAAACCTTGTCTAATGATCAGGACCTCCGTATCCATTGCGGCTCTTGCGAAAGACGGCTTTATCTTAGTACCTAATTTGAGATTGATTTAGAGCCTTTGATCGGACCCGTCGAGTTTTGCTTTAGCTCCTTTTTTACTCTTAATTTGGGTTTTAAAAGGTAAAACGGGCCCTTGTTACTGGTCGACTTCTTGTCCAACTGTTACCAAGCTGTGTTTCATGAACTATGACAGCTACAAAGTAGAAATCATAGTATTTTTGCAGTGTTATAACATATACATAAATAAAATTATAATACTTAAAACAAAAAAAAATAGGATTTTTCCATACATACAACCAAACAAATTTTTTTATGTCGATATTGACAATGGCTACAGGTATAGTCTTAAAATATTCCTGAAATGTTAAGTATGAACTTTTAAAAATAATTGTATTGAAATAAAACCAATATTTAAGAGGGCCTTCCGTACAACAGGTATGATTATTTAGCCATTTCAGGTAAAGGTAAGGACCCCTTTGTGCCCGAGTCTGACTCGCATTCTTTGTCAGTTCCCAGGACCCCAATGGATAGTAAAGGCCCAGATCAGTTACCTTAACATTTATATACTACTTGTTGATTTAATTATTGCTGTTTTTATTAACTTTTTGAGATTAGTTTAATATTTGTAAATAAAACATAAAAAATTATGAACAACTTTTAGAATTCTAATAAAATATATATATATTTTTTTGTTATATTGTGTTACTTTTACCTTCCCCATTTCTGATGAGGCCCGACGCAAGATAAGATATACATAGGTAATTACGAATAATAACGGTAATTTATGAAGCTAAAAAAACTCCATCCCTCTTAAATTTTATGAAAAAAGCACAACTTTTTCTATGATTTTAATATATATCAGCTTATTTTTTTATTTATATTTATATTAATGAGAATTGCTTACCAATGTGAGTTATGATGGCCAAAGTGGGTATGGAGTGTATAAATGGATGAAGAAACACGATTTTGGTCCTTGACACTGTAGAGCAAAAAAATAAGAGTTTTTTTCAGTGTTTTTACAGGTTGGTTTTTGGTTTTCTTTATTTTAAGTTTTTTTTTTAGACTACCATAAACAACAGTGCTAAACGAATATCTTTGTCGCCAGTATTCTCCTTAGGGTTTATTCAGAGGATCTATTTTAAAGACTTGCCAAACAGGATAAACCTAACTAAACTACTAAATATTTATATAAAATAAATAGGTGCGAAAACTTTATTTAATATAATATTTAATTTTTAAACATTAATTAAAAATAAATAAAAAGGCACGTCCGCCAAATGTCAGGTTTACCGCGCTTTCCACAATTCCACTTAAAAAGTTTGCCGCCTTTTTAGATTGTTTTCAGTTCGTATGACACTGATGTTTCTACATAATTGCTATTTGTGCTTTATCAAATTGTATAAACCTTTATCAATGTTAAAAAAGAGTTCTACGAGTATATGTTTCTCATACTTTTCTATATTCATTTTTACATTAATAACCATTATGAGTAACTAAGTCGTTCACAACGTAGCGCTATCTGTTAAGAAATTGATGTATCTTGTATCAGTTAAAAGTTCTGGGGCTAATAACTAGGTGGCAACTCTTTCGTTACTACGCCGTCAAGATTTACATAGTGTTCCCCCCTAATCTGACTCATAGATTATACACGTAATGCCTGAGTCAGTCATTATTTGTTGTGGCTTCATTTCACAGAGTTGCACCATTCCATGTAATGTTTACTGTACTGCGCTGAAGCTTCTGTGATCTGTTCACTTTTAGATCTTAGTTAGTGCAGTACGGCAATTGTTGAGGAACACGTCTGCCGTAGTCGTAAGTTATTTTTTTATTTTTCATTTATTCACCTAAGATTTAATCAGATTAGATTAGATTTATAAGACAAGTGTCGTTTTTTTAATAATATATAAACAAATTATGGATGTTTTATTAATAGGCGGCTCCAAAGTGTTTACTAAATATCTGGCCAACAAAGATTCATTCAGTCATTCAAAGATTGTATACTAACATGATTAAAGTGAGGATAGGTGTTATATTTTTGTTTTTTTTTATTAATTTGTTAATTATTATTAGATGATAACCGTAAGTTTTACAATGGTGCTATTGTTTTATTTTTTTGCCAGAAATATTGTATAATGCCAGTATGACCTAGTTCCATATGGATATTTTTGGTAAATCGTGTTTTTGGACAGACACATACCGATATGAATAACATTTTTCAAATTCAGCGACTTTATAATGAAAAATATTTTTTTTTTACTTTAGAGTCGCTGAATTTGAAATGACGTAACTGCATTTTTTTTTTTTTTTTTTTTTCGTGGGAAATCATCAAATGACCCCTCCCGCTGAGGGTGCAGCTGGAGGGAGTGTCAGACTTTTACTGACTAAAACCCACTATGTTCCTTCTGGGGGTCCCTGTGTGCCAGGGCCGCGGTATCTCTCACGAACAACCCGCAGCAACTGCATTGATTTGTACTTTTTTGTAACTTAATAGTGGTAAAAAAGTTATACTATAGGTAAGTGTTGTTGTAACAAAAAAAAGTTGTAAGTTGTAAGAAAAAACTAATATAAAACATTTAACCCGAGTTTTTAAGAATTATTTTCAAAATTATTTTTAATTACATTCAAAACTGTCCACTACCTACATTTTATTTGATTTCTTACTAACAGACTTAGGCTAATTCTATTGTCGACAAACACTGAGAAGCAGAAAATAAATAAAATACAATAAAAGTCTTATCGAATATTATCCATCCGATATTATGATAAGGTTGAAAATCTATTAAAAAAATTATCGAGGTAAGTTGATGCACTGGCTGTTCGGGACTCCTGTTTTCGCCATATTTTGTTTTTTCCTTAATTAGATATCTATTTTATCAATTTACGATGATAAGGGAACATATCCTTATCAGCAAATAACTTGATAATATTTTAAGTGGAAGTATTATATTAAGTGGGTGTTGATATAATTTTGAGTTTGAGTTTATGTCATTTAAATGGCCCAATACTCTGTCGGGGCTGCCGGTTGTTCGCAAGAGTTAGTGTGGCCCTGGCACGCAGGGACCTCCTGAAGGAACATAGTGGATTTAGTCTAAAAGAGTCTGACGCTCCCTCCTGCTGCACACTGAGGGGCGAGGCCGGGCCGGGACCGGGTAATTTGATTATTTCCCAAGAAAAAGAGGGGCCCAATATCATTTTAGAAAGATATGGCGGGGTGTTTAATAAAGACAATAAGGGAAAAGGCATGCCAAATTAAAGTTTTTTTTTCTGATTAGATCATCACACAGACTAGGACACGGAGAATGGTATTTATATGTATTGAAGTTTATGCGTCTGATTCTTAGCCGTCAAAAACTTCTTCATCTTCATATTTATAGTAGTGATGTATCTGTCATATGTAAATTTCACTGCTTTGTTTTAATTTACATAGTTTTCATCTTCTTCAGTCTTTGATAGTTTTCGATAGTTTCAAATTAAACAGGATATAAACGGACCGGGGCAATAAGGTGAATGGGGAAACGACATTTAAAAAATCTGCATCAAGTACTTTATTTTGAAGATTTTTGAAGTACATAATAAGTAAATATTAACTGAAATATGGTCTGAGACATTTTTATGATGAAACATTCAACCGTTTCTAAGTCATCGCATCAATCATGTTATCCGCAATGCAAATAAAATTAATTTGACGACAGCATAAAGTGATATTTTTAATAAGGTACTATAAAATCACAAGTTTTGGATTATATTCAGATACATACTGAATAATCACAACAGACAACAGTTTCCTAACGACCTTATAGAACAGTTTACATTTATAATTTCTAGTACTTTTTATTGTCATATTGTCATTGATGAGGTGTCATCAATGAAAGATGAGATCGATATACAATAGTTTTTATTTGTTTTTTTTTTACTATTTCTGACAATGGTTTGCTATCTCTTCACTTTCCTCACTTGCCCTTTTTTAGGGATATTTGGACGTAGTGCTATATCATCTTCATTTCAGCCATTAACTTGTTGTTCGCACCTCGAAACCTTCCTCTTCCATAACATCACTCCAAACCCCAAATTCCAACCTACAGTTGTAGGCTGATGTAAAAAATAGGTGACCATAAACGCGGGACCGACTATCTGCGCGTGCGCACACAATCGCGTCTCGTGCTTCTCTCAAAGTAAATACTTATTGCGGTAATGGTAAATTATTTGATTTCCAGCTCATCACAATGCCGCCGTTGATACTGGACGGAGACACGCTCGGGGAAAAGCACAAACACCTCAACAAGCTCGTGCAGGAAGCCATTGCTAATAAACAATATGAACTACGTAACATTAGTGATGAAGATAGCGACGTAGACAACCTTATGAAAATAAACATAGCCAGCAAAACCAGAAATGTCGACTACATCATCCAAGTTATTAAATCCAACGACATGCTGTACGCGGCCACAGCTATTAAACAGTCCAGGTGGCTTGTCACAGAGCCGCAGTACGCGCACATCATCAATCCAGAGTACCTGCACACGCAACTGTTACCTGGCATGAACACCAAAACTTTTAACAAACTCATGCTTCACATTAGACTCCACCTAAAGGACGAGAAGCGAGTCGAAGAGTTTTATGAATACCTTAAATATTCCAAAAGTGCTCAAAACTGGCTGCAAAACTGTTCCATTCCTTTCATAGAAAATGTTTTACAAAACAGACGGCACATAGAACTGAAACTTTTTAAACGTTTGTGCAGAAGGTCTGCGCAATTTATAAAATATTATAAGAAGGTTAAATCAGACGATATGTTTTCCGTGAAACGGGAGTTACTATTTTTATTAAAATCTCATACACATGAGCTCTTAAATCTATATGAGGATGAAGAATATGAATATTATCCTGCTATGGGAAAAAAGAAAACAAAGTTCCTTATGAAAACATGTCCAGAGAGAATACTAGAGAAGTTTAACAGGTATATGTGCGGAGTCGACGTATCAGTGGCATCAAAAGATATGTGTAAAAAAGATATTAAATCATTCCTTCATCAGCATGCGAACTACCTAGTCTGCCACTTGTATTATAAAAACGTTTTGAAAATTTTCGTTGATAACATGCCCGAAGAAGAGAGATTTGAATTCGTAAAAAAGACTTTTATTGACAAGACTGAGATGTCGCTTGTATTCACAGAAGAAGAAAGAGATATTATTGAATCACATGTAAAACCCTACCAATGGTATGAGTACGCACCATTCCATGTTGCTTTAAAAGAGTTAGAAATATTGATACGTCAGGAGTCCACACCGCTTGAACGATGTGCTATGCTCTCAGTTCTCATCCGATCTGCAAAAGGAAACCCGCGGCATATTACGGCACTAATCAGTTATTACACTCAAAGACACATCAATGAACCATTATTATTCAAATTTCAATTCGTGAATAATTTGCTTACAGAAGTAACTAGCCACGAATTTGACGTTGACACTTGGAACTTACTGGATAAGTTGTTCCACAGTATGGAAATTTACACAGAAACAGACTACGAGGTGGACAATGTACAAATGTGTCTCCAAGCCATATTAACGTACAAAGTTCTACACGATGAACCTGTACCAGAAATTATTAAACAAAAGATAAAACTTTCCGATTACAAACAGACACGTCTAAAGCAGGAACAAGAAAATAAATTGATTTCTTATTTATTAAACTCCATAATGGACAAAATACAAATCGAAAACATAACAAATGAATCCGAGGTACATGATTCTGTTGCTCAATTAATGAATGCGTTGAACTTGTTAAAAGATTGGAATAAAGATATAAATGCTTATCCATTCATTCTAGAGAAAATTCACGCTCTAGTTACTATAAAACAAAAGAATTCATGGTCTCATTTAAATTTATCCAGTTTGTATTTAACGCAGAAATCGTGGCGAAGGTCAATGTTCCTGGATTCATTGTCACTGTGTGCGAGTGAAGACACGTGCCTGAATGCTCTGAAGCACAACCCGCAGCTGTTGACGCGTCACGATATGGAAATAGACACATTGCGAAGTAACGATACCGTCTCGCTGCGGCGTCTGCTCGCCAAGCTCCGCGTCTACTGGCCGCACTCGTTCGCTCAGCAGTGGATCGACGCGTACTTCCAGAATCTGAACAAAGCCACAGGACATAAAGCCGTTATTAAAGGTCTCTTCTCGCTTCTTCCACAAAAAGAAGTAGTAGAATTGGCGAAAAAGCATGTTCCGCTTGATTTTAAAATAAATTGGGGAGAGACTGATCCTACCGAAATCAAAATCCAGAAAAATATTGCGAGCTACTTATATTATACCCGACCACAGATTCCTTTAGACACAGTGTTATGGTATGCTAAAGAAGATTACTTACAGTATGCCGTACCATCACTTAATTCTATTTCGCAAAAAGTGAGTGCAACTGAAAGTACTGAATATGTGTCAAAATTATTGGATGGTCCGGTCTCTCTACAAAAACACGGAATCCAGCTCGCGTTTCTAAAATTTAACACTGACAGTCTTAAATCACTGTTTTCGGGCATTTTGGATCGTACAAATGATATTTCAATACAAGCCGTTCTCTTTAAAAACATATACTATAAGATGTGCAAGGTAAAGAATCTAACAGACGAAACAAAACTCTGGAAAATGTTGAGAATATTAATTGATAAGTTAGATGAAACAGAAGGAAATATTATTCAAAACATAATAAAAAAAATAGCTAAGGTTAAAAAGGTTCCTCTTAGTGTCCGAGGAGAATATTATATGAGAAGTTATGAGTATTTGACCTCATTACCTCCTAGCGCTTATAGCGAGCTCTATGTGAAGCAGCTTATACAATATGCACCAACCATAATAGAAAGACTTGACGATGATTTTGTGTCCGACAAATTGTTGTCATCATCTGAGGAAAAATTTCTGTCGGTTAACAGTGATTATATAGAAATATTCGCGTGCTACGTATTGTGCGGAAAAAGTGAGGAGGGACAGCTCGAGAGATTCCAGAGAGTAATAAAACCGATATTGAAAAAAGCTTTTCAATGCTGGAATCTACATTCAGACGACTTTAATTTCAAGAGTAATGTTCAAGAATTCTTAAGGATTTTGGTTTTGCTGTTCATAAAATATTTTACTTATAATAAAATAACTGTACCTGCTAAACTGTTTGTAGAAATTAGAAATATGGTTGATGAATTGCCGATAATGGAAAACTACTCACTTATTACGAGCTGGAAATTACTAACAGAATATGTTTCTGCAATGTATGAACACGGATTCAAGAGCGATGTCTTTGATCAGACCAAATTAATCAATATAAAGTTTTTTGTATATAATTCAGTCATATCACGAGATGTTGTAAGTCTCTGGAAAGATATTCATGTTACTATATGTCCTTCATTTAGTGCAGTAGTAGTAAACTGTTTAAAAGCAGACGTTATGCAATTTGGTACAACTATGCATAATGTGTTTTCCAATGCTTTCTGTAGAACTTTTCAAATGTTATCTTTTATTAATGATGACTTCTTACTAGAAACCCTGAAAGACATGCTTAGTGATGACGCATGTATTACGAGGTATTTATTCGTTACCAGTACAGTACCAAAACGTGTCGAAGAAGATTTGGAATCGAAACAAACAGAAATATGTAATAAAATCAAATCACATCCATCATTAACAGTGCAACTGCATTATTATAATGAATTTTAGGGTGTAAACAAAATTAATAAATAATTGTATTGCAATAGAATCAATATTTAAGAGGGCCTTCCTCACAACAGCCATGACTATTTTCTATTTAAGGTAATGGTACAGAGCTCTTTGTGCTCGGCTCTAGTCTGACTCTCACTTGTCCGGTTCTTTGTAAGTTCCCAGGACCCCACTGGATAGAAACGGCGACCTGCTCAGTTATTCTTAATTCAGAAAATACATTAACTAACTTTCTATGAAAATCTCGCGCAGCACGTTTTCGCGTACATTCGTCAACAAGCTACTGATGCACTTACCTGTTGATTTAAGTCATTATTATTGCCCTTTTTATTAATTTTATAAAATGTCTCTAATATTTGCAAATGAAACGTTTAACAAATTATGTACAACTTTTGAAATTCTAATAAAATAAACACAAATATTTTGTCTTTCTTTACCTTCCCCACTTCTGATTAGGGCCCAGGCAAGATAAGATACAACTTCATCCTCTGGAGTAGATGGATGAGTTGAAATATACATAAAAGGGCACTGAGGAAATAATAGAAAATATAAGCAATTTTTTTCAGTCGACATAACCTTCGAAATTCCTTAACCTAAATCACTTGAAGCCTATGTCATTTGAACTTGAACTCAAGCAAAAATAATTTTGACCTTGACCTCAAGGTCATAGACAATGACTTGTTTTGACATTCAGGAACTTGACCTCAAGGTCAATTAATTTGAGGCCATGGGGGTTCGTGATAATTGCGTAGTCCAACTTATGTAATTTTCACCTTGACCTCTAAGAAAATGATCAATGAGGTCGAGGACATTGTCCTTGAGGTATACCATGGTGTTACCCCCCCCCCCCCTATTACTCCTACATCCCACCGGGTCCCGGCTTGATTAGGCGATGGATTTTGATGAAATTTTTCTAAGTATTTTTTCACAGTGCCCCGTGTCATACCCACTGACCGCACCAATAGCGGCCTAACCTTATTTACCAATTCTAGGTACTATTATTTAATATTATTGACCAAAAATCAGTGATGCATCATACCTTTCACAAAAATTCTGATGTTCCGACAAACCAAACACTCCATGGGAATGCCTCTGATGCTGTCCATGCGAGTGACCGTGAACGTAGGAATAAAATATTTGAAATATTTCCTTTTGTGGCAAAAGACAGTAGGTTCAAGTCGATTTCGTCCATTTTTTTTTTGAGTCTGACACTAATTAACCCAGCTCTTAATGAATTATTTTCCCAAGCGCCATTATGCCTCCGGGTTCAATTGGAGGATCCAATATTAAAGATTTACCAAATAGAATAAACCTACTAATAAATATGTACATAAAAAATACGAAAACATCATTTAATACAATATTTTAAAAAAATAAATGAACACCAATAATAAGGCACGTCCGCCAAGTGACAGGTTTTCCGCGCTTTCCATAATTCCACTTCGAAAGTTTCCCGCCTTTTCTTCTGTTTATTTTCAGTTCAAAAACTCGCTATAAACATCAAAGATAGAATCTGGCATCAAGTCTTTTAAACTTATTTGCTATTTGTGCTTTACAAAATTGTCAACCTGTACACCTTTCTCAATTTTCACGAATAGTTTTATATGTTTCTCATACTTTTCTATATTGACTATTCCTTTAATTCATTCATTCCATTAATTTTAAATTAATGAATTCAATTAAATTAAATTAAAGCCGAAAATCGATCTCAGTGGCGTGCACTTGGAGAGGCCTATGTCCAGCAGTGGACTGCGATAGGCTGATGATGATGATGATGATGATGAAATAATTCAATCATAAAGTGGCGCTATCTGTTGATAATTTGACGTTTCTTATAACGGTAAATGGTACTGGGACCATTTGGTCGGTGGCAACTCTTTCATTACTACGCTGTCAAGATTTAGTGTCCCGCCTTTTTTGTGATTGTTTTAAGTTAATAATTATGAAACTGGTGTTTTTACCTAGTTGCTATTTGTGCTTTATCAAATTATATAAACCTTTACTATTTCTTAAGAAGAGTGCTATATGTTTTTCATACCTTTCTAATTTATTTTTACATTAATAACTATTTTAAATAAAAAATCGTTCACAACGTAGCGCTATCCATTAAGAAATTGACGTATCTTGTATCAGTTAAAAGTACTGGGGCTAATAACTAGGTGGCAACTCTTTCGTTACTACGCTGTCAAGATTTACATAGTGTTCCCCCCTAATCTGACTCATAGATTATAAACGTAATGCCTGAGTCAGACATTATTTGTAGTGGCTTCATTTCACAGAGTTGCACCATTCCATGTAATGTTTACTGTACTGCGCTGAAGCTTCTGTGATCTGTTCACTTTTAGAGCTTAGTTAGTGCAGTACGGCAGTTGTTGAGGAACACGTCTGCCAAGTAGTCGTAAGTTTTTATTATTTATTCACCTGTGCCTTAATCAGATTAGATTATATTCATATAAGACAAGCGCATATACTCTGTCTTTCCTAGTACGCCGTTTTTTGTTTATAATACATAAACAAATAATGGATGTTTTATTAATAGGTGTCAACATAGTGTGTAGTTGGGTACTAAAAATCTAGCCCACTATCCTAACATAATAGTAAAAGTATGTTTTTTTTAATAAATTTAACTGGAGATTAACTGGTAAATGGTGTGTTTTTTTTATAAATAATTGCGTTTTCGTAAACGCAAAGTATTGTTTACTAATGTAATTACTACCTATAGTATTCTCTTGTACTTTTTAACCGACTTCCCAAAACGGAGGAGGCTCTCAATTCAACTGGTTTACATTTATTTTTGTGTCTGATCGCGCATATCTCCGTCATTTAGCAACCGAATTGAAAAAATCATCTTGTTTTTGAAAGGTTATACTTCCGAAATGGTCCCGTTTTCATCAGGTCCAGGTCTGATGATGGATACCTTGGGAAATCAAGGGAAACTTTCGAAACTTTTAAAAAAAATTGTACGTATTAAATAGAAAGTTGAAACTTATATGTATGTCTAATGACATTACAAAACATTATAAGTTTACCTGACGATGGAAACAATTAAGATTTGAAGGAAATTCTCAACGGTATATTCAAACTACCTTGTGTATGGACTTGTATTATTCGTGTTGACGAGAACTTAAAGGGCGAAGGGGAAATCTTTAACGGTTTATGGCTGGTTGATGATAATTTCCCACTAACGTGAGTTATGATATCTATAGACGGTATGAAGTGTATAAATGGACGTATAATATAAATACGATTTTGGACCTTGACTCTAAAAACCTAAAAATAAAACCTTTTTAACAAAAATATAAAATCGACTTTTATAACCACTGAAAAGCAAAAAAAAACTTTTAAGTACATCGCTCTAGAAGTCGGTGTCGATGTTAATATAGCGGCAACCTATCGACATCTCATGTTATGGTTAAAGTTTAAATTGGTAATCTGTTCGGAACTTGTGTTTTCGGCATTTGTTGTTTTACAATTAGTAATCTATTTTATCAAGTTATGATGATAAGGGAACATATCCTTATCAGCAAATAACTTGATAACATGTTAAGGTAGATGATGATATATTGCTATATCATTAAAGATGTTATGGAATTAATTATTCACTTTCAAAGAATTTTCCCCAATTTCTATTTTCCTTATGATTCTTTTTTAAGTAGGTATTAAATTATAACACAATTATATCACTCCGTTATGACAGTGAATCGTGATCTCGAACATGTCACAAAAAAATAAAATATTTTACTTATTTAATTTTTTATGTTATTGAAGGGGCACCATACACATAACACCATTTTAGAAAGATATGGAAGGACGTTTAATAAAGATAGTTAGTAAGGGAAAAGGCATGCCAAAATTAAAGTTCGTTTTTTCGGCTGAGGAGAATTGTATTAATTTTGTGTAATCTACGAAGGCCATCGTAAATTACACAAGAGTAATAGCCAGCATCAGACATTCATTCAGCCTTAAAATATCAAGAAATAGAAGACACTTAATTTTGATATTTTGAAAATGGTATTCAGTAGTAGTCAGTGTTTTGTATGGAATTCTTAAAATATTTTATATATTTTCCGCTCTCAGTAAATATGCCATTCCAAATTGTTTGTTTTGTTTGTTCCAAGTTTCTAGAAATCTTCATTCTCTGTATTTTCTTTTGGTGTTGTCAGAGAAATTCTTTGTGAATCGTTTTTTTTTATATTTCTGACAAAGGTAGAGCCCCTGTCTTCTTATCTATTATCTCTTTACTTTCCTCTCTTGCCCTTTTTTGGGGGGTACTTTGAGGTAGTGCATTAAATTGTTGCTCGCACCCCAAAACCTCCTCTTCCCTAGCATCATTCCCACTAGAGTCCCAAAACCACAATTCCACAACTTCTCTTCTTCTTTATTCATCGTAAAAAACATATGTTAAACCTCTAATTGTAGGCTGATGTAAAAAAAATTAAAAGAAAAATATTTTTTAAAAAAGCTTTTATAGTCCGCCATATTGGATTTAGAATAACGTCAAATTATTTATTAAGTCACTCTCAATAAGCCTTTTCATTTGATACCCATATTGTTGAAATTCATTAAAAATAACTACTCCGCCATCTTGGACGGTCCGCCATATTGGATTTAGAATAACGTCATATAACATATGTTGCATTGTCATCCAAACTGAACGTGTATACAAAATTTCAGCTCAATCGGTTGAAGATATCTACTTCAAAATTGAGTTCAAAGAATCCACCGTAACATACATACACGGCAAGTTAAATAAAAGCTTTTAAAAATAGGTAACCATAAACGCGGCGCGGGACTCACTATCTGCACGTGCGCACACAATCGCCTCTCGCGCGTCACTCGAAGTACATTCTTATTGTGGTAATGGTGAATTATTTGATTTCCAGCTCATCACAATGCCGCCGTTGATGCTGGACGGAGACACGCTCGGGGAAAAGCACAAACACCTCAACAAGCTCGTGCAGGAAGCCATTGCTAATAAACAATATGAACTACGTAACATTAGTGATGAAGATAGCGACGTAGACAACCTTATGAAAATAAACATAGCCAGCAAAACCAGAAATGTCGACTACATCGTCCAAGTTATTAAATCTAACGACATGCTGTACGCGGCCACAGCTATTAAACAGTCCAGGTGGCTTGTCACAGAGCCGCAGTACGCGCACATCATCAATCCAGAGTACCTGCACACGCAACTGTTACCTGACATGAACACCAAGACGTTTAACAAACTCATGCTTCACATTAGACTCCACCTAAAGGACGAGAAGCGAGTCGAAGAGTTTTATGAATACGTTAAAAATAACGACGGTGCTTACAAATGGTTGCAATACTGTTCCATTCCTTTCATAGAAAATGTTATAAAGAAAGAACCACTCATACCAGTGGATTTTTTTAAACGTTTGTGCAGAAGATCTGCGCATTTTATGAAATATTATAATAAGGTGAAATCAGACGACCTTTTTTCCGTGAAAGGGGAATTACTGTTTTTGTTAAAATCTCACACCTCTGACATATTAGACCTATTTGAAGATAATGTGTATGAATGCTATCCCGTTATGGGAAAAAAGAAAACAAAGTTCCTTATGAAAACATGTCCACAGAGAATACTATCAAAGTTTGACAAGTATGTTACCTCAGTCGACTTATCAGTGGCAACGAAATATATTTGTAGAGACGAAATTAAACCGTTTATCAAATGGGTAGCACCAAATTTTATATACCGCTTGTACGAAAAAAATTTTTTCAATTTTTTCCTTGATAACATGCCTGAAGAAGAGAGATTTGAATACGTAAAAAGGACTTTTATTGACAAGACCGAGATGTCGCTCGTATTCACAGAAGACCAAAAAAATATTATTGAATTTTATGTAAAACCGTACCAGTGGTACGAGTGCGCACCGTTCCATGTTGCTCTAACTGAGTTAGAAAAATTAATACGTAAAGAGTCCGCACCGCTTGAACGAAGTGCTATGCTCTCAGTTCTCATCAGATCCGCAAGAGGAAACCCACAGCATATAACGACACTTATCAGTTATTGCAACGAAAAGCATATCAATGAACCATTTATATTCAAACTTAAATTCGTAAATAATTTGCTTCCAGAAGTAACTAGCCACGAATTTGACGTTGACACTTGGAATTTACTGGATAAGTTGTTCCACAGTATGGAAATTTACACAGAAACAGACTACGAGGTGGACAATGTACAAATGTGTCTCCAAGCCATATTAACGTACAAAGTTCTACACGATGAACCTGTACCAGAAATTATTAAACAGAAGATAAAACTTTCCGATTTCAAACAGACACGTCTAAAGCAGGAACAAGAAAATAAATTGATTTCTTATTTATTAAACTCCATAATGGACAAAATACAAATCGAAAACATAACAAATGAATCCGAGGTACATGATTCTGTTGCTCAATTAATGAATGCGTTGAACTTGTTAAAAGATTGGAAAAAAGATATAAATGCTTATCCATTCATTCTAGAGAAAATTCACGCACTAGCTACTATAAAACAAAAGAATTCATGGTCTCATTTAAGTTTATCCAGTTTCTATTTAACGCAGAAATCTTGGCGAAGGTCAATGTTTCTGGATTCATTGTCACTGTGTGCGAGTGAAGACACGTGCCTGAATGCTCTGAAGCACAACCCGCAGCTGTTGACGCGTCATGACATGGAGATAGACACATTGCGAAGTAACGATACCGTCTCGCTGCGGCGTCTGCTCGCCAAGCTCCGCGTTTACTGGCCGCACTCGCTCGCTCAGCAGTGGATCGACGCGTACTTACAAAATCTGAACAAAGCCACAGGACATAAAGCCATTATTAAAGGTCTCTTCTCGCTTCTTCCACAAAAAGAAGTAGTAGAATTGGCGAAAAAGCATATTCCGCTCGATTTTAAAATAGATTGGGGAGAGACTGACCCTACCGGAATCAAAATCCAAAAAAATATTGCGAGCTACTTATATTATACCCGACCACAGATTCCTTTAGAAATAGTGTTATGGTATGCTAAAGGAGATTACTTACAGTACGCCGTACCATCGCTTAATTCTATTTTGCAAAAACTGAGTGCAGTTGAAAGTACTGAATATTTGTCAAAATTAGTGGATGCTCCTGTCTCTCTACAAAAACACGGAATCCAGCTCGCGTTTCTAAAACTAAACACTGACGATCTTAAATCACTGTTTTCGGGCATTTGGGATCGTACAAATAATAGTTCAATACAGGCCATTCTATTCAAAAACACATACGATAAGATGTGCAAGGTAAAAAATCCAACGGATGAAACAAAACTCTGGGAATTGTTGAGAATATTTATTGATAAGTTAAATAAAACAGACGGAAAGTTTATTCAAAACATATTTAAAAAATTAGCTAACGTTAGAAATGTCCCTGTTAGTTTCCGAGGAGAATATTATATGAGAAGTTATGAGTATTTGACCTCATTACCTCCTAGCGCTAATTGCGAGCTCTATGTGAAGCAGCTTATACAATATACACCACTCATAATGGATAGGCTAGACGATGATTTCGTTGCCGAAAAATTACTGTCATCACCAGAAGAAAAATTTCTGTCGTATAGCCGTAATTATATAGAAATATTCGCATGCTACGTATTGTGCGGAAAAAGTGAGGAGGGTCAGCTCGGGAGGTTCCAGAGAGTAATAAAACCGATATTGAAAAAAGCTTTTCAATGCTGGAATCTACATTCAGACGACTTTGATGTCAGGGATAATGTTCGAGAATTCTTAAGGATTTTGGTTATGCATTTCATTAGATATTTTTCTTATGATAAAATAACTGTACCTGTTAAACTTTTTGTAGAAATTAAAAATACAATGCATAATGAATTGCCGGCAATGGAAAACTACTCACTTATTACGAGCTGGAAATTAATTACCGAATATGTTTCTGTAATGTATGAACACGGATTCAAGAGCGGCGTTTTTGATCAGACCAAATTAACCAATCCAGAGTGTTTTGTATATGGTCAGATGTCAAACGAAGTGTATGGTCTCTGGAAAGATATTCATGTTACTATATGCCCTTCATTTAGTGCAGCAGTAGTAAACTTTTTAAAAGCAGACGTTATGCAATATGGTACAAATATACATTGTGTTTTTTCCAGTGCTCTCTGTAATATATTCCATAAGTATAATTTACATGGTGAACACTTGCAACTAGAAACCCTAAAGTACATGCTTAGTGATGACTCATGTATTACGACTTATTTAGTCGTTATCAAAACAATACCAACATATCTTCGAGATGATTTAAAATCGCAACGATCAGAAATACGTAATAAAATAAAATCACATCCATCATTATCAGTGCAGTTGCAATATTATAACCATTTTCGGGATATAAAAGAAGATTGAGATAATACATAGAGGAATATAGGATATGTAGAGGAAAAAACCAAATAATGATTTATAAAATTAAATAAAGACCGCTTTTCCAGTGCAAAATTATCAAAATCCTAACCTCTTTAGTTTGCTAGGTTAGACACTCGTGAAAGGTCCTTTTTTATGTTCAGACTAGCAACAAAATAAAAGACGGCCCTGCAAAGCCTTTTTCAAATCTCTTAAAGAAAGGACACTTACTTGCCTTAAAATCTCCAGCAGTACTCTATCGGATACAGACGCCAGCACATCAAGCTACCCGAAACTGTAAATTTTTCACAATCAACTTTGAATCGTATGCTTCAGCGATAAAGTTGAAAATCTATTATTGAAAGACAGACTGTAGCTCCAACATCTTTAACTGAAGCCTAAGATACCTTTTGCCAAAGTCATTGTTGTTGTTTTATTTTATTGTTGCTGTATAATAAGTCTTATATTTTTATTTTCTAAAAGAAACGTCAATTAAATTAGACAAATATTATTGTTGTAATTTCATTTTAATTCCTTTCCCGCTTCTGTCACGCGCTGGCTCAAATTGTTAAGTAGACAATCGCACTGGGCGCCCATACATACACGGTATTTGTTCAGACAAACCCCCTTATCACGAAACGTGGTCTTTTTATAGTACCTGCTTTAGTACTAGCACTAAAGGTGGTACCTGCTTTTTAAGATACGTTTTAAAATAAGGGGGAATAGGGTTGTTGAATTCCTCCTACGTTAATATGGTACACAATACTTACCATAGGAAGAATCCTAGAATGTTAAAAGTCATATTATAGAAATTCTATTTCGTCAACAATCAAAATCAAAAGTGCTACAAACTTTTTCAATGACATTGCCAAAGATTACACCAAATGAATATTCGGCCCTCAAAGTGTAACAGTGTCAGACTGTTGTGACTATTGTTCCTTCTGGAGCGCTTTGTGTGCCAGGGCCACTAAAAATCCCTTACTTAGCCCCGGACATTGCCCATCCGAGAGGTCTCTGCGCAAAATGACAGTATTCGTGTACCCATTTCATTTGTCATTTGATTATTTCACACGAAAACAAAAGAGGTACCAAGTAGGTAGTAATGTATCACTAGTACCTCTATGCTGCATTCCCCACTTCGCATCCGTATAAAGGTAAGCCAATACCATCCTGTTTTTGCAGCCCCTTACGCAGCAAAACAATCTATTATTCGTGCACTCCAGGTGCCAGGTAAAAAGTAGCCTTCCTTGATCAACGAGCCATCTAAGACTAAAAGAATTTTTCAAATCGGACCAGTACTTTCAGAGATGAACAAACAAACAGAACAATCATATAAAAAAATAACCCCCCCCCCCCCGGCAAAAATAGCTGACATTTAATAAAGTTAAAAATAATACCTGGCGCCATGCTTTCACGTCGGTGTACTGCGTCAATTTTCATCGATTAAGTAAGGTACGTATTGTTTTAAACTTGTCTGGGTACAGAGGGAAGAGAAGTCAAGAGAAAATTAAATTTACGTATTTTGACACCTCATAATAATTAATTAAAATTAATAATAAAAATTAAAAAAAATATATATATATTTTGTATTTTCGTGTCGGCGATCCCTAACGCTGTTGACTTAACAGTTTATTATTCTGTTCTGTGAGTACCTACTTCATACGTATTACCTACCTACAGATCATTTTACGAACCACTAACTTCAGCGAATAACTGTTACAACTCATTACCTATTATTAATTTCATAACGTTTCTAACGAATTACGTTAATCGCTATCAGTATTTTTTTTATTATCTGTGGCACGAATCTGGGCGTCCCCTCCCCGCCTGGTCGCCCGCCGTCTGTCAAACAGCGTAGTGAAGGTCGTGAATAGCGCTCAGCGCCGTCTGGCTGACTGATCCACCCACACTCGCTGCCGACTGCAGCTAAGAATAAGGATTACTACAAGATTCTCCTATTCCGTACGGTTTAGGTAGGTACTATTGATAAGCTATTGTTAATGCAAAAGAACTAACTAGTTTTTCGTAACTAAAAGTACCAATACCTACTACTTTAAACGCAATGCTCCGCTAATCTGATTCATGTAAACATTACCAAAGTTCCATGTAGTTATTATTTAATTTTACTAAATTAAATGTTATATACAGTTCTACAGTTAAATGTGCTGTTGTCCTGGTTAGAACTAGATATATGTATGTAAAAACTGTTAAACATCATTAGGCCACACCGGTTTACTAAAATATTTTTTGTTTTGCATGACGTCATAACACCGCTTAGGTTTAGAAGGCATATCGAGTCATCCAACAACAATGAATATTATGAGAATTTCTCTCGGTAAAAGACTAATAAAATTAGCGTTGAACCTCGGATATATGAAAGTCGTAATATAAACATAAAACTTATAAATAGGTACCGCATAAAACCTCATACCTATCCGCAAAACAAATATAGGTACAAATTATGGATACCCTGTACGGACACAAATAAAACAATTTAATCAATTATCTATGACTAAGGAGGTATATTTTTAGTTCGGTCTATGGACGCACATCTAAGTATTTACAACTTTCTAGGAACGAACATTATGATGTAGGTAGTGCATTTTTTATATGAACCAGACGAAAACTAATTTTAAAACCGCTCTGCGCTATCTAGCCTGACTTCAGCTATTTTCGAAAGCGACCTAACCTTGAGATCACCAGTTTGGAAAGAGCACAAATATTGATATAGCCAGTATCTTCAGTAGATATTAATATTTGTTAAATATACTGTTTAATTGAATGCTTTTATCTCTGATTGGTATTTAAATAATCGTTAAGTGTTATATAGCCTATTTATCTATAATAACGATACTGGCGTTCAGGCCGACTGTCAGCGCCAGCCAAGCGCAAGCTCTGATCAAGCGCAGGATTGACATTTACGTGCTCTCCAGTACACGAGTGTATTGATCACCAGCTTCCAGAATCGGGTGTTTTATGTGAACGTTTTTAAACCCATAAAGCAATTTCGGCCCAATCGGGAAACGAACCCCGTGCACAACTAGACCAACGACTACACAAGGGTTTGTTTACTTGAACGCGCTAAATATACTAGTTTGATGAGAAAAATCTTACAGTGTTAGATAGCCAATTTTTCGAGGTCCATGTAATAGTTGCCAAGGGACTCGGGTTAAACAGCTGCCGGAAACTAGTTTTAATATTATTGACATACTAATAATATTAGTAACTAACTAGATATATTACGGAGTAGCTTCCGCTAAGCGCAGGCGAATTAGTAGAACTTAAATACTATATTGCATACAGGGTTACGTAATTATTTGATTATCGTTTATGTGCTTATAAGTGCGTTAACACATTCCAGATAACTACGATGGCGCCTTTAGACCTAGACGGCGCAACTCTCGGAGGGAGACATCAGCATTACAATAAATTGGTTAAAGAAGCTATCGCCAACTCTCAACCACTAACGGCCATTAGCTTGGACAGCACCGATGTCGAAAACCTATTGAAAATAGATGTGGCGTGTCACAACAAGGACGTTGATTATATTATCGGCGCTTTCAAGTCTGACGATATGCTGTGCCTGTCTCGAGCGCTCACGCAGTCCACCTGGCTAGTCACCGAACCACAATATGCACATATTATCAACCCAGACTATCTTAACTCACAGTTCCTGCCACAAATGAGCGTTAAAGCATTTGCTAAGTTAAAAAAACATGTGAGGCATCACATTAAAGATGAAGTACGAGCTGAACAATTTTATAAGGACGAAAAAAATCCAAAAGACGCTTTAAAATGGTTACCAAATTGTTCAGTAAATTTTATTGAAACTAATATCGAAAAACATATTGATCATTTAAAATTTAGAACATTTAAACGGCTTTGTGAAAGATCTAGCAACGTATTTGAGATAGTGCTAAAACACGTACAATACTACGATATAACGAGGTATGCTCGAGTGGCAACATTTTTGCTGAAAGCTGATGTCAATAAGTATTTGGATATAATGGAAACGAAGCAGGCTATCCAATACCTACCACAATTTAATGACAAAGCGACGCACTTAATTATGAAGACTTGTCCGAAAAGAATAATCGACAAATTTGATCAGTATGTAGGTTGTATTGATATACCAACCTTTTCCAGGTATCTGAAAACGGATGAAATCAAAACCTTTTTATATACGCAAGCTGTAAAAGATAATGATAATCGTTACCAGTTCTATAATTTACGAAGATTGTTCAAATACGACGTATTGAAATACTTCATTAAAAGATTGCCAAAAAGAGACCAATTTGATTTCGTAAAAAGAATCTTTATAGATAAGGAAAATGCCGACGCCATAATAGAAAATCTAAAGGTTGGATCAGAACCATACCAGATGAAAAAGTTGTACATCGTAGTAGACACGCCTGGTTACATATGGTATCGTTTCGCTACTTTTGAACGAGCATTTGAGGACATCACTAGAATAATATCTAAGGATCTAGACAACATGAACAAATCAGGGATGCTGAAGGTACTGATTTCATGTGCTGACAATAACTTACAGCATATACAAACTTTACTGAAGTATTTCCTTAGCAAACATAAGAGAGAGGAATCAAGTTTCACACTCAAATTTACCACTGAATTATTAAAAAACACAAAGGTTGGGGAGTATGATGAGAAAACTTGGAATCTAGTAAACGAACTATTCAAAATGTTAAAAATATATGACGAAAGTAGCTCTTCTTCCGTAAAGAGCCATGTGATCGTTGAATCGATCATTGTATATCATCTTCTACACGACCAGAATGTACCTGCAGTAATAAAGCAACAATTCTCGTTCGATACTTTAATATCCTATGGAAGCAAACTTAATAACGAACAGAGAGAAAAGATTTTTGCTTTCGTATACGAAACTACCATAAATAAATTGAAACCTATTACAAAAGAAGAAGACCTTACCGAGGCTATTGAAATTGTATTACATATTCTACATTTGCTTCGTGATTGGAATAAGCAGCTGACGGACTACCCTTTCGTAATTGACAAAATCAAAGAATTCGTTCAGATAAAGGAAGATAATTCGTGGGGTAATAGTTTGTTACCTTTATACAACTTTAATAAGTCGTGGCGGAAATATATGTTTGAAGAATCTATTACAATTAATCCATGTGAGGAGGTGTGCTTAAATGCTCTGAAGCACGATGCTCAGTTACTTGAGCGCCATGACAAGGAGATAAGCATGTTGCGAAATAACAATACTGTCTCGCTGCGGCGTTTACTCGCCAAATTGCGCGTCTACTGGCCGGACTCACTCGCACAGCAGTGGATCGACGCTTACTTACAAAATCTGAACAAAACCGAAGGGCACAAGGCTACCATACGTGGCATATGCGCAGTTCTTCCTCAAAAACCTCTACTTGAATTCATAGAAAAATATAAGCCAGCTCATGCAAAAATAGACTGGAGTGCAATTGATGATCGTGTTCTCAGTATTCAACGCTTTATTGCTAAAAACATGCACATCGCACGGCCGAAACCGGGCCCTGACACTATCTTATTGTATGCCAAAGGTGACTATTTACAATTCGCCCTTCCTTCGCTGTTAGCAATATACAATGATTTGAATGTGACCCAAAGTCAAGAGCATATTCCAAAACTTTTAGATACACCAGTGTCCATTCAAAAACATGGCATAAGACTAGCATTTCGAAAGTTGGGTCGTGAAGACGTCAAAAAAATTTTCTTCAAGTGCTGGAAAGGGTCGAAGAATCCGAGCATCCGAGTTCTAATATTTAAATTTACATTCACATTATTATGCAATGAAGAGGATCCCACTAAATCTCTGAGTCTTTGGGAACTAATTGAATTATTTATTGAAAACTTAACATTTGAAGAAGATAAGAAAATTTACGATTTGCTGTCAAAGGTACGGAGCGTTCCAAAAAATGTCAGACCAAACTTTTTAATAAAGAGTTACAGGTTCATGAAATCTTTAACTGAGAAAGTAAAAGAAGAAGACCGCAGTCATTACAAGTCACTTAGTGCAGAGATGGCGGAAGAATCAAGAGATATTATGGAAATCATGTGTCCCAACTTTGTTACTTCTATCATAAACGAGTTTCTCGATAAAGACTTTTTTGGCTTTGGCGATGATTTCGGACGGATTGGAGGTATGGTATCCGTAATTTCAGCCTATCTACTATGTGCTGAAAATGAAGATATGCAAACCGAAAAATATGAAAAAATATTTGTACCACTGATGAAGCGTGCTGTAACAATGTGGGGAGAAAAGCGTGATGGAGATTACATTATCCGAGACAATTTCCAGCGTTTGCTAACACAACTTTCAGATGACTTAAAAGAATATGTCGTTAAGAAAAATATGATAAAACCCGTTAAAATGTTTTCAAATATACAAGACGAAATAGAAAAATCGTTGAGTGTATCAGAAAATTATATGATGTTAACAAAGTGGAAGTTAACTGTCGCTTTGGCAAAACTTACTGAAAAATCCAGTTCCAATGAATGGCAGGAAATTGCAACTGAAATAGCACCAGAGTTTGGGAAAATCTGTCTACACTATTTGAAACAAGATGTCGAAACACATTTCCCTTGCATTTATAAACTATTCTCGAAAGCTCTGAAAACGTTGTTTGATTCACTATTTGGAGACGATAACTGCAGGATCAAAATTTACGAAATCATATTGGCTGACAAGGATTTTGTGCAAGCCTACCTTACCACAATAGAAATGAGTGGTCAATCGTACATGTATAACAAAGACATGTATGAAGTATTATGGAAACGAATCATTGAACATCCTTCTGTAGAAGTAAAAATGCATTATTACAACCGCATAAAAGAGTCAAGGGTCTACTAAGCGATGGTCAATTTTGGATATTTATCGTGCGTAATTGCGGGCCGCTTGCGAACGGGGTATCGTGTGTATCTTCAAGTATCTTGTGTTCTTGGGCAGGTTAGGGCATTTAAATGCTGCGCCACGTCCGCGCCGTTCGCGAACGGTTCGTATTTGGCTCGCGAGCGCCTTCGCCACATCTAGACGCACTATTTGATATTCATTGCTTTTTATATATGGGTTGTTCAAGAAGATTAAATAACTAGTTAATCTACAAATGATAAACTGAGTTTTTAATACAGGGCAAAATAATTAATTGGAGTTCATCATAAATTTACTTGTATTACGTAACAAAAATATAACGTAATTTGTTAAATATTCTAACACTTTTCTACATACGTGACTACAACTGCGCGAAGTTTGCAAACAAACTTTTGAGATGTGCTGACTAGAACGGCAAGAACAGTAGGTAGGCACATACTGTTAAAAAAAATGCTTATGCCTATTTGAGAATAAAAGGGTTTTTGAAATTTGATATTGATATTTAAACATTGTATTATTTACCTAGGTATTCATTTGTTTGAACAATGCATTTGTTGTATTATTAACCTAAGTATTTGTTTACATTTTTACAATGCATTATGTACCTATCATGGATATTTTTATAAGATAGGTCCCGTAACTATTTTGCAAGGGTTTTGTTTTTATTTTATGTTGAATTTTTTTACTGTTTTTTTTTTATAAATAAATTACATACTTACACAAATCTGCATTTTATCCTTCTATCCCTTGATGCAGGCCCGTGAAAAGATAGACAAGTAACGAAAACCATTGTTCTATACAAAAATGCTATAAATAATTATATTTTTTACAAGGAATTAAGCAGACTTCCAAAAAAACAGAAAAGGGAAACTGTTGCTTTTAAATAATTACTAAGCATTACTAAATATACTCTATGAACAGCTCTACTTGAAGTCTACTTGAAAGTATTTCTGACAGGTGAGTACGATTTTTTTTCCTCATTGGGCATTAGTAAGAGCAATGGTAAAGAAGAGTATGCTATCGAAGCTATTTACTAACTTTTTTTTGTTCATTCTTGAAGAATTTTAGACCTATATCACTGCTGAGCCTTGTCTACAAGCTGTTCTCCAGAGTCATCAGGAATCGTCTCGCACGCAGTTTCAACGAATTCCAGCCTGCCGAACAAGCTGGTTTCCGAAAAGGCTTTAGTACCGTAGACCATATACGAGTACATACGCTGCGGCACGTTATACAGAAGACTGAAGAGTATAATCAGCCACTATGTTTAGCGTTCGTGGACTACGAAAAAGCCTTTGATTTGATCAAGACCTGGGCTGTGCTCCAGTCTCTCCAACGATATATCGACTACCGATATATCGAAGTGCTGAGGTGCTTATATCAGAACGCCACAATGTCAGTTCGTCTCCAGGATTAGAAAACGAGGGAGTCAGACAGGGAGATGTTATATCTCCAAAACTGTTTACAGCTGTATTGGAAGACGTTTTCAAGTTTCTGAACTGGAGCGAACTTGGCATTAACATCAATGGTGAGCAACTCACGCACCTTCGATTTGCGGACGATATCGTAGTCATGGCTGAGACCCTGGAAGATTTGAGTAAATTGCTCGATGAGTCTCCCTCAACAGAGTCTCCCAGCGAGTAGGTCGTAAACTGAACATGGATATGTTAAATTCTTAAAATGAAGGATGCTGAAGGCATGAGAAATGGTCTGCGAACTTTATCCATTGGTCACTGAATGGGTACCAAAAATCCATAAACTGAAACTTATCTAAACTGATCAGTGTAGCCCTTGGATGAAACCCGATGAAGCCGCTGTGGACCGAAATAAATATTTTCGCAGGTGGATAACATTTTCAAGACTCAAAATGTTCCATTGTCATTCAAGTTTGTGTTTTTATTAGATTTTTAGTCTATGGTACATCTCTGACAAAAGTGTCAAAAATAAAAAAAAAGTTGCCAAGTATTGTTAACCATCCATAGACGCAAGTGTATATTGTGTGTGGTGTGCGCAACGCCGGTGTTTAGTTCCTCTCTTTTGTGTACGGTGCGTATTTATTATCCCATACATGTTATATTACCAACGGTATCGTGCAATTTATTCTCTTTCTGCAATAAGATATGTAATTTACTATGGAATTGTAACTATTTAAACTATACAACATTTCGTTGATAAAAGAGTCAAAATGGCGGGACACGCGCTGTTAAATTGATTTGTCTACGTTCAGCACATAACGGAATAACATAAAATCAATTTCAAATTGATTACTGTAAACATATTGATTCATAATAAAAAACAACAAATTTACAAACTGCCCCATGGCTACGGAAGACCTATGTGTTTAGGTTATATTCTTTCATTATTGCTATATTACACCTGTGCATTTCGTTTGCTAAATCGAAATAAACCGCGGTTTATTCAACAACAACTACAAATAATATGTAATGATATCATAGTGGTATTTACTTCAATTATATTTGTTATTTTCTTAAATACCCGCGGTTTTCTTTTCAAATCTATTACACCTCTGAAAATTGTTGAACATTTATTTATGAGGCCTTTGCTATTCAGAATTATTATGGCTGACAAGAAAAAGGATGGTGAGCCTGAGGGAGAGGAAGAATTTTCAGTTGAGAAAGTGCTTGATCGTCGTGTACGAAATGGCAAGGTAAGTTTTATACTGGTGCTCCGAGTGTAGCAAGGGATTTGCACAGGTTTTGGAACTTGATGCATATGTTCAACAGGTCAAATGACTCGTAATTTAGCAGGCTTAAGCTGCTGAGCCTGTCCATGAGTAATGTCATACTATGTTTATCATTTCTGTTTGACAAACCAGAAAAAAAACCTGGTATCAAAATTTTCTAGTGATTGAATTTGTACAAAATTTTGTACAGTACTAATATAAACACACACTTGAAGACAGGATTAGATTTGATTTATATATTTCATGTCCCTGATTTGTGCAGCAATCTGTTTTTCTATTTTATAATAAAAAAATGTTCAGTAATCATATTATCCAGTCTGCAATAAAGAATATGTACAATGTTTCAGGTAGAGTATTATCTCAAATGGAAGGGATACAGTGATGAGGACAATACCTGGGAACCCGAAGAGAATCTTGACTGCCCTGATCTAATATCTGCTTTTGAAGAAGCAAGAAAAAAGAAAGAAGCTGGTAAGTTAATATATTAATTTTCAACTCAATATGTATAAAATTAAACTTCTAGTTTCATATTCCTCTGTTTTCAGCTGTTCTTTGTGAAAAAACTAACAATTTATTAATCTGATGGTGATTACATTTTTGTTTCAGAGGGCAAAAATGTGAAAGTTGATAAGGATGTTAAGAAACGTAAATCTGCTGTCCCAACACCTGACTTAAAGGGTGCTAAAAAGGCAAAGAGTGATGACAAAAAAGCATCAGGGTTTGACCGTGGCCTTGAGCCTGAAAAGATAATAGGTAAGTCTAAATTTAGATTAGTCAAAAAAGCATATACAAAGATATGATTTTTCAAAATAAAACTAACAAATCAAATGGTGAATATAACCCTTGGTATTAATAGATGAACTTTTATTTTGTCAGGTGCCACAGACAGTAGTGGGGAACTTATGTTTTTGATGAAGTGGCAGGGTACAGATGAAGCAGACCTTGTCCCGGCGAAGCAAGCTAATGTACGGTGCCCACAGGTTGTTATTCAGTTCTATGAGGAAAGGCTCACCTGGCACACACCTGCGCCTGATGAAGCTGGCACAGACGACTAGGGACTGTGGTATGTATCACACAATCTAAACTAATATTTATCTATCAGACAATATTATACAGTCCATTTTGTTAGTAAAAGCACAAGCTGGCCCTCACACTATCCTCACTACAAAATACAACAAATTTATAAAATGCCTACAGATTTAGTTTCGAGAAGATTTCAGTTTCATTGAATGTAATCTCAGAAACTATTGTTCCTAAATGAAAAGATCTTTTAGCCAATTAAAGTGGAGGGCTACATTTTTTTACCTGGTTGCACAAAGTAGTCCCTTCGGGATGTCTTTGAGACCATGGTCCATGGACCCTGCTTTATGAAATAAGCCAAAAAACCACTACCTTAGCTTAACAATTAATTTTGCTTGTAATTGTATACTTTACCCTTCAAATTCGTTAATCTTTTAAATTTCTTTTTTCAGGTCTTCTCTGTGATAGTAATTTGTCTCAACATTATAACTAAACTGGAAAAGATTAAAATTGGTGTTCAATTTCCTGATCAATTTTATTAACACCACATTGCTTCTGTTCATTCTAATAAAGTATGTGTATCTTAAAAATATATCTTAGAGACATTTATGGATTACTTAATACTGTAGATACAAGTCTCTGAAATATTGATAAATCAGCAGGAGTCTTGATTTTTATACTTTAAGTATAAACAGTGATAATATGTACTGTTACATAGTGCTGTTCAATCATTTCATTATCATTGGTTAGTATTTAGTTTTTTTAGGGCATACATAAGATAATTCCATTTCTCTTATTATAAGTTAAACAATTAAAATAGGTACCACTTCTGATGAAATTTGTTTAGATATAATGAAACTATGTTGTAATAGACTTTAATTGTTACAGTCATAGCATTGACTTGAAAGCTTAAAATAAGATTTTGTTCAGATTTTAATTAAATCGCTTGACTTGTATGAAAATATCAAGGCTTGTATATTTGTATTAAAAACAATTACAAAACTTTATACTGCCCAGTCTGATTTTTGTGATTTCTGTTTTAAATTACAAATGGCAAAAAGTTATGTAATTTCCAAAATATTTTTGCATAATTTAAGGGTCATTTGTTCATGTAGGTCTTCAGCCAACTGTTTTCGAATAGAGTAAGGTAGATATTCTAATATTGGCAATATTTTAAGTGTAAATTAAGTCTAGGATATTAAAGTCTACATTGTAATGATGTTTTGACGACGTGATGACTTTTTTTTATGCACCTCTATTCAATAATAAAGTCCTTTCTGCTATTGAACTGAATGTCTCTTTCTGTCAAGTCAATTTTATAGCATGAATACATCCATAAAACCGAAGCACTATCAGCAAAGCAATTTTTCTCTATTAAATCAATTTTTATAGCATTTAATAGAAGAGATCCCGTGTCGGAGTTCAAGTCCTATCTCAAATAATTTTTCCAAAAGTTTCTCAATCCATTTAGCTATCTCGTCATAATTTCTAGTTTCGGAGAGTAGGTAATGCAAATCCCACAGGCTCCTTCCAGTTGATAAATATCCTTGGTTACGTCTATATCCAGAATAATTAAATATTTAAGTGCATCTGTGCTTTTACCAACACAGGTAGCTCTTTCGTCAGAAATTTGTCACACAATTTATAGAATTGATCTCTTTGATAAGCTGTTGCATACGCTCTTCCATATACGATATTGGATTTACATTTTACAGCAATATCGGCTTCGACGCCCTTGTTAACCATGAAAGTCGTTTTCACATGAAGAAAACCCTGATATTTTATGCAGCCGCCATCTTGGATTTACATTTTGACAGCAGTATCTGTTTTAATCCTACCCTCGAAATCCATGAAAACGAGACCCATGAAGAGACACTATGTGAAATACGCAGCAGCATACCACGTTGGTTTTACAAATTAATTAACCAAAACCCCAAAAAACCTATAATTATTTTTCAATATTGAATAAATCATTCTTAGCCGAGTTCAAACAAGTTGTTTGAAACAACCATATGCAACGCAATACACTCGTGGCATTTTGTGCAGATAAACGCAACCACTCGTCTTGACTTCGCGGCACTTTTAAATAATTAGTAGTAATTAATAATTTTACTATATAATACACTCTATGGAGCACAGCGATGTCCACTAGATATAGGGTTGCCAGATGTCATAATTTTTCCATAAGGCCTATTAAGGAAACTGAATCTTAGGTAATGAGAAATAGTCTTATGTTAGGTTAGTCAAGTTCATACAAGAAGTTGCAAAAAATATTGTTAATTTAGTAAGTATAGTTTTTTTTTCTGTGCGCGGTTTATACCGATTTCGTTTTATTAAAGACAGTCAACATTTTTATTTATTTTAAAATAATATTAAGATGCCACATCGTTAAATCTTCTATTTCTTTTTCAATAAAAAGTATAAAAAAGCTTTTAAAAATATATCTATTCATAAAATAAACATCGACTATTTGGTAGAGTAAATCGACTTCCCGGTGTAAATATGAGTAACTCGATTCTCTATATGTATTTAAAAATATACATTTATCTGTATGTGTCTATGTATGTATTTCTCAATACGGGAAAGTTGTAAATAATTTTCACTAGAATTTTGACGAAGCTCCTTCTGTAGAAGCCTAATTTAAATAAAAAGTTACCTAATGATTACAAAGTGAGTTCTGAAAGTGATGGGAAACCGTGAATGGTGTGCCTTATGAAACAAAAAACTATCATTGCGCACGATACCCCAACGCCATTTTGAAGCGAAATTTTGTATGTAAGTGCCAAGTATTTCGCAATATTTTCAATTGTCGCCCTTGTAAAGGGGGTGCGTTTGATAATTAACGATAACAGTGAATGTGAAATACTTCTGCGAGGGCACCAAAATGTGATGAAGTGCATTGACGGATGCCCTTAGTCTGTGGATGCATCGAGGTGGGTTGCGGCGCCGTTTATCTGGAGCTCGCATTAATTAAATTAATAGTGGTATATTAAACTGACAAATTGCTAGTTGACAATGTGTACAGCAGACAATATAGTGTACATTATATCTGTTTGGTTGAAACGTTAGTGGTAAGTGCGGAGTGGTGTATTTCAGCGTGGCGAGTGTTATCGGTGGCGTTTCCGACTGTTGCAGATAGCGGGTGGCACGGAGGATGGCCCGGGCCAACGGGAGCACTCTCAATAACTGACGGACGCTGCCGGCTTCCAGCTGGCGCAAGCAGTAGGTTAAATATCCGTTTTGATCAATTACATGATACAACTCATTTGCTTACTTTTCCGTGTAAAAAGCGTTAAATACGTCAGTTTCCCATTAAATTTGCTACACATAACAGTCATACACATAATAACACAGATAAATATAATATTCTCTCATAGATTTCATCTGTTAAAGTTTTATCATAAGTAAAATATTGAATTCATAGTTAAGGTACCTGAGATTTGCACTGTGACATAAGTTTCCCTTATCTATATCTATTTTAAATTACACATTACTTCTCTGAATATTTCAACAACTAGAAATAAACACTGAATTTTATTTAAGCTGTGATCTATCTTGTACTGAATAATTTATGCACACATTTTCCTGTAACCGGGATTCATAATCTTTTTGTAATTTTATTGAATTAGAATATGATAAAGCATTCTTAAACTATCAATTAATAATTTATTGTTCTGTGTAAAGAAGATAAGGAAAACAAGTATTGCTCAGATTTTGAATTTCAACTTAATCATTGTCTGTAACAATAACATTCTTTCGTTTGACATTTATTGTGAAGCATTCAAGTTTATTGTCCAAACTGGAACATTAAAAGATTTCTCACTTTATAGGTTATGTTACTGTCATTTAATAGTAATGGGTTGCTTGTAATTTGGTTGTATAAAGTATTAGTTTGGGCTGTATACATATTAGCATCTATGACGATGATATTTATCCTTTTATATGTTCAGTTTCAATATGGGTGAATTTAGGAATTAAATGTTAGATTTAGTGCATATTTTTTTCTGTTAATAATTAAGAGAAAACATTCCAAAATGTAACTTATTCAAATGAGAGAATTCTTAGCTTAATAAGCTATTGATACTTATGAGATAAATAGTAATGATACCCTGGAATTGAAACTCAACTTCAATCATAAATTTCAATGTAAATTACAATAGGCAGCTTATAAAAGGCTTATGTTACAAGTAGTTGAAAATTTTGCCTTGGACTAGTGCAAAGCTATAACTCACACATTAACATTTCCAGATAAAAATGCCACGGCCTGGCAGTCTAAAAGACCCAGACATTGCTGAATTGTTCAGCAGACATGATCCAGAGAAGATCTTTGAGGACCTTCGTGAGATCGGTCATGGGTCCTTTGGGGCGGTCTACTATGCTCGCTGCAATCTCACCAAAGAGATTGTGGCGATTAAGAAAATGTCATATGTTGGGAAACAGAGTGAGGAGAAATGGCAAGATATTTTAAAAGAAATTAAGTAAGTCATGGTCAATAATAATATAATCAATATTAGTGGTACTAAATTGAAATGTCTGATTAGTGATTTTTATTTGTAGAATTCATATCACTGACCTAAGTAAAATAAGTTGACTCTTCATTGTACCTTTACATATAATTTTTTTTTTTGCTTTAAGTATATATGTACTTAGTAAAATAAATCTTAAGGTATGTACCTTCATAATCATAAGATAATACAGATGATAAGAACCGAGAAGGTATAAAAAGTAGGTGGCATTCTGCATTTGTAAATATAACATTACATAATGTTTCTGGTTATTCAAGTAATAAGGAAAATTATAAAATAAGTCAATAACTTAAAAATTGATTGGCAATTGTTCATATATTCTATGTATTTAAAATCTGATCTTTTTCCAGATTCCTGAAACAATTAGAACATCCAAACACCATAGAGTATAAGGGGTGTTACAAACGAGAGCATACAGCATGGCTGGTTATGGAGTATTGTGTTGGTTCTGCATCAGATATTATAGAGGTAATGTAATTTTCTATAATTTCTCCATATTTTTTCAATGTATTATAGAGAAGATATCTCTTCTTTCATGATTTAGTGATTCATGAAGATAAACAATACATGTTAAAAATTTATTTAATAAATTGCCACCATGACACTATGATACTAGCTTCCGCCCCAGGTTCCTCCCATGACACGAGGGACCTACTTCTTATTTTAATATATAAGCTATCTTACTGCCAAGTTTCATCAAAAATCGTCCAGCAGTTTTATCATGAAAGAGTAACAAACATCAAAAAGCAATATGTAAACTAATAAAACACGAAATTAATTATTCTAACCTTTGATTAGACAATTCATTCATCACAATCATAGTTCCAATATAATTCATAATCATTGTACCAGGAAAATTATGCTTACATAACATACATATTGTGTCCTCAAGGTTCCATGAAACTATTAAATAGGCAGTATTGGACACAACTAGTTGTTAGACATACTGTTCTAGAGATACAGCTAGGCCTTACCCTGTTAACATACCATATTTAGTGTTAATATAATTAACAAATCCAAGTTTAAGCCTATGAAAATGTATGATTATATACTCCTTTTTAGGAGTCCCTACGAGGAGTGTATCACCAATATTATTAACAATCATGGAAAAAAAAGTTACAACCTGGAATAGCAAAGGAGGAACCAAACATTTTCATAGGTTCAATTTGGAATAATTTTGCTCTGTCTCTATAAAAGGTTACAAAATTGTCATATCAATCTTCGGCTAATTCACTTAAGGCCGAAATTAATAACCTATCTATCCGTTGTTTTGCTTACTAGAGACTGAATTTTGACATAGCCCCATATAATTTGTGTCAAATTCCTATCTCTAGTTAGCAAAACAATGTATAGATAGGTTATTAATTTCGGCCGTTAGCTAGTCAGGATTAGGAATTGAAAGTATTTACATGCTACAGGAACAATAGGTAATGAAACACACACACGTACATACATAAGTGACTAACTAAAATATAGATACAGTAGACAAATTATCTGGTTAGAAAAATACAGACAGTAAATTGATAAGAGTTGTGAATCTTTTAACTATTCTACTACTACACACGTTTACGAAATGTAATATATTTTTTCATACATATGGACGCCATCTGATTCCATTCGCATTAATTTGTCAAATTCTATTACTTAAAATTCGTATTTGTAATCATCTAACTAAAGTTGCAACAAATTCATCAATTAAATAATTCTAAATAATTAAAGATATTGCCTTCATATGCAAATATCGAGTAAAATGACAAGATGTACTTGCTTTGTGCTCGATTGCTAAGATATAACCTCGAGTTGTATATTTGTCCTTGACCTAGTCAATCGAGTTTATATAATAACGAATTTTGGATTTCGTTGGATCTGATTCGATGTTCGTGCTTCAATCAAACTTGACGCCTCATTTTGATGAGTCAGGCAAGTGGTACACTTGTCCTTATAGTATTGATTAAATCTTAACAATGAGGCAAGCCTTAAGTTATGTGAGATAAAGCTGACTTAAAATTATATTCAGGTTAACAAATCATTATTACGTGTGCCTAATGATATTCTCAATACTATGCTTATATTGATATGATCCATGTTTATGGCTAAAGCCTGGGATCTTCAAAAATCGTTACCCTGAACTAATCTTTTTGGTTGAGGTGTATTTTTTTTATTTATGCTATATATTTTTATTTTCGAGAGTATAAAAGTTGATTGTTGCTTTCTTTTTTTACCAAAAGAAATAACATTTCGTTACATTAGTTGAAAGTATGATTTGTAATCACATCTAGTAATCCTTGTTCTGTAGTACAGGTAATTTGCATCATTTTTCAAAACAACTCGTTAATTATGTTTTTTTTAGTCATATCCGGTATTTGACGTTGACGTTACTCTTCTCACTAGTCTCGTTTTAAGGGTATTTTACTCAAAATTTCTCTATTGCACTTTTTATGCAGATTGTAAAAAATATCTCATCGGAATAGGTGAAGAATTGATATTATCGTATACCCAGTACCACTGCGCGTAACGGCATAAAGAGTTTATCCAGGCCTATTGTGTCGTCTCTATCGTACGGCAAATTCATTATATTCACTTTTTAGGAGAAGCCAATTCCTAAACACAAATAAAATAATATGCAGAATGAAAAAAAAAAACTGCACAGAACATTGAGTATTCTCGGAATATCAATGACTAATAAAGTACACTACATAGTGAGTAACTTGCATCCGAAATTAATATTCTAACGCTCTTGTGTGTTCGTTATCTTTGATTTCCAAGAAGAAATTCAAATCAACTTATGTATTACGCATTGACAATCCGCTGAATCCATATTTTATTCACTTATTATACCAGTGTCAATGATAGCAATTTATTAGCATTTTTTTTTTTCTTTGTATGTATTGTTTTCTCTAACTGTGGATAATGACCGCTTTTGCTGGGGAATTTGTTGCGCCACTTCTTCTTCCCAGCGATAACACATAGGAAGTGGTGAAGGGTGGACGTTTTGGAGGCTGTCTCTTGTTTTTGATGTGAAAAGTGCTGTTTTTCAGCCAAGTTTCAATAAATGATTTTGAGTTTGACCACCTTTCAAATAGTATCCAGGTCACAAATGCATTTTTTTTAATGTAATGATTTATTTGTGGTCGGCGTAGCTTTTCTTTTTCTTCCGCACACTTCTATCGGCCGTCATATCCAAATCACAAGTAACAAAAGTTACCATTATCGAGAAAATGAAAATTTATATTTTCACATTTGGACTTTAACGCACACATGGGATTGATGAGGTCAAGTCACACTTTTATTTTGATAGTGTCTTTATTCTTCGTATAAATTATCGACTGCCTGGCAATTGAAGTAATCTCATATTTTGGGCTGATTCGACTAGATCATGTTGTTCATAAACATTTAGCCTCGTCGTTTCACCCTAGATGACGATTTCGGACAATCTATTAAAATTAAACGAACAAACGTTATAGTAAACAAACTAAAAAACTTATTATGTATAATCGGATTCCACAAATGTTAAGTGGTGTTGGGGCTCCCTCGCTAGTCTTTTAATGAATGCAAACCGCATGCCGACGCGCATCACATGCTAATTAAATAAAATATCATATAATGTCATATTGTTTCCTGTTTTTGTGTTACATAACACAATCTGACTTCCGACATCGTGGATCGTGCTTCACTTGACTCTCATTGCATTCGTATTGTTAGCTATTGTATGCATTTGTTATTGACTAGCAGCTATCATTCTAGAGCATTAAATTGTCTTTATGTAACTACTATTCATCGTAATAAATCTCAATTAGTTAATAGATAATAGTGTTATAGGAAGTGTACCGATTGGATGTCTCTAATGGAAGTAACATTATCCTTATTTCTGCAATAGGAATGCATCTTACTTGATTATACTATTGAAGTTAAAGGAATCATACAAAAAGTAACAAACGTCTAATCACAACAATAATCATCATCATCATCATCATCTCAGCCATAGGACGTCCACTGCTGAACATAGACCTACCCTTTAGATCTGCACATACGCCGGTTGGAAGCGACCTGCATCCAGCGTCTTCCGGCGACCTTTATAAGGTCGTCTGTCCATCTCGTTGGTGGTCGTCCTACGTCCTACTACAACAATAATATAGATAAATAAAAATACCAACTCTATAATGTGTTAAAGTATCTATAATTAGATTAATCTCGAAATTGTAGGTACACAAACGACCACTACGCGAGGAGGAGATCGCGGCGATCTGCGAGGGCGTGGTGTGCGGGCTGTCGTACCTGCACAGCCTGGGCCGCATCCACCGCGACATCAAGGCGGGCAACATCCTGCTGACGGAGAACGGCACGGTGAAGCTCGCCGACTTCGGCAGCGCCAGCATCAAGTGCCCCGCCAACAGCTTCGTCGGCACGCCCTACTGGATGGCGCCCGAGGTCATACTCGCCATGGACGAGGGGCAGTACGATGGAAAGGTCAGTCCGATATTGAATTTATTCGAAGTAATCTGAAGAGCTTTCTAAGTGAACTGGGCTTAGTACGTGCAAAATTGCTGTAGTCTGCTGATTTTATTTAAATAATTATGTTTAAATTAATAGTTACAACTCTGGTAAGAATTCGCAAATATCTAGTTTAAGAACACAATATTAAAAACAGTTCCCATCAAAAGTTATTATAGTTGAAAACTTCTGTAGTAATGTTTTCTGTGTCCTTTCCAGGTGGACGTTTGGTCGTTAGGCATCACGTGTATCGAGCTGGCGGAGCGCAAGCCGCCTTATTTCAATATGAACGCTATGTCCGCGCTCTACCACATCGCTCAGAATGACTCCCCAACCTTGCAGGTAACTATCATGGTATTTCAAGACTTATATTGTTATTCAAAGTCTTTCCATTCACTTATTCCAACAAAATTCTAATAAATATCTATTTTCATGGTTGCCAATTGGATTATTTGTGTGTTATTATAATTTGTTTTGTTGATGTGATTTCTAACCAAAATATTTATATACAAAAAAGTACGTGTTACAGGCACCGGAATGGACGGACACTTTCCGCTACTTCGTGGAGGCCTGTCTTCAAAAGAACCCTCAGGATCGACCGTCTTCTACAAAACTATTGTCGCATCCTTTCATCACGCGGCCGAGGTCACCCAACGTCCTCGTGGACCTGATACAACGGACCAAGGCGGCCGTGCGGGACCTGGACAACCTCAACTACAGGAAGATGAAGAAGATACTGATGGTGGACGCCGATAACGAGAGTGCTATTGGTACGTAATCATTATCTTTTATATTTAGAAACACTTGACCGACTTTTGCAACGCGTATTTGACATTTTTATCGTTCACCAGAGATTATGTTATGACATGTTTTTGTATTGTTTCAAACGATAGAGCATCGCCCCCTTTACTATTTCAAACGTAACGTAATCAACGTTTCAAACGTTTCAACGTAATATGAAATAATATTTGTGATGGGGATATGGAAGATCCGTGAACTACCCAGATAAAAGTAGCTTATAACCTTGTTATTCCTATCTGAGATTATTTCCAAGCAGTCGAGTAGTTTCTGAGATTAGCACTTTCAAGCAAACAAACCAACTCTTTAGCTGTATAATAGGTACTTGTATATATTTCATTGCTATACATAGTTTGATAGCTTATTTAAGTTTTTTACGATAACTTCTCTCCCGATTTTACACAAACCCAACCCATTTACATTACATAAGGAGTAGCTTGCCACTAGTACAAATGTGTAATGTTCGTTGTGTACATTTACAGGTGACAGCGAAGAGACAGCCGAAGAGCGTTCGGGCGGCGACAGCTCCAAGTCGAACTCGGCGACGTCGGAGCACAGCGCGGCCGGCGCCTCCAGCCAGAGCTCGTCCTCCGGCAGTCTGCGCCGCCGACCGCACCCGGTAAGCCCTTCTTACCCCACAATATGACTTAGTTCGTTCAAATAGCCAGTACACTATTTTGTTCCAAAAAAAATCATTACTATGCTAGTCCAATATATTTTTTCTGGTACCCCTGGCCACCACCACCCTGGACCATTCATATAGGGTTAGCCGTCGGTTAATTAATTGCCTACTTGGTCCCGTCGCGTGACTGCTGAGCACATGGTCTCAGGTTCGATTTCAGGGTAGGGACGAAATTGCTTTGTGGATTTAAAAAAAAAACTTAAAAAGCAGCAGAAATATATATGTACAAATTGATACACCCGTTCATGAACTAGCACTTAAATGTCGGTGCTACACCTACTCACTCCAGTCGTGTCGGACTGCCGTCCCACATAACACACCTGTGTCAATGTAAATGCTTGTGCGCTGTAATAATGTCCTGCTCAGCTGGTTGATCTCGTTAGAGAGAACAACCACCGCGGCCGACAATCGATCTAAACGCGATTATTACAGGATTAGGCAGAGTGGTTCGAAGAAGTATGTTATATGGGCCCTCCCACACAATGTGGGAAGATAGGAACATATTTGGTTTTAGTCGTTAAAAACTTGTCTTTAAGTGGAACCCACAGCGGGATGCGATTAATGTTTTTTGTATTCAGCAGCCCGTGAACGCGAACCATCACCAGCACCAGCAGCAGCCGCAGTACACGCACCTCAACCACCAGCACTCGGCGCAATCCACGAGGTATGTACTGCACCTGTTTAATACAATTGATGCACACAATTATAATTATTGAAATTCTATTACATTGAAACTTGTTTAAAATTGGTGACCATGCTATATTATAATCTGTAAATATCAAATGAGCATTTGAATATGTAGTTTGTGCTTGTGACACGTATTCAGTAGACACATGTTATACAAGTGTTGTGTATTTATGTTGTGATTTGTACTGTAGTTGTGCATGTGTAGTTGTTGTAAGTGTTGATCACAAGTATGTGGAAGTAGATTATATTTGGCACTGAAAATAGCATGATTAAATTGTCCCAGTACATAATCTATATTTTTGGTAAGAATCTGCATGTAATAATTAAGTAGTATGTGTCCTATGTCTATATGTTGTATGTAGAATCCTGCACAGTAGTGCTTCCTGTATGCACGTCCCGCACTAGCTAGAGCCGCACTTGCTTTTCAGAGTTGGCAAGAGCTGGCTTTACTCATGTTGCTGTTTCGTACGCAGAGAGAGCGAGAGCCCTCTGGCGGGCGCGCACGACGACTACGTGAACCGCGACGCGCTGCGCGACTACGCCAACCGCGACTCGCTCTGCGACGACTACGCCGACGACTACGCCAACCGCGACGCCATCCGCGAGGCGCGCGAGCGCGACGCGCGCCCGCCCTCCGACTACCGCGAGTACGTCAACGCGCCCGCCGCCTGGCACGACGCCGACGACAACCGCAACACGCAGCGCCGCCAGCCCACGCGCAGTGAGTCTCGCACTAACTACGGCACTATCTTAGCCAATTTACAAAAGTCAAAGATTTGCGAATTTGTTGCCTTGAAGAAATATTCTTTATCAGAGATTTAACGACAACAATTAATTGCCGTTGTTTATGTTACAGGTATAAGCAACAACGTGTCGGCAGCGATGTCGCTGGTGTCAGAGCACGGCGCCAACAACTTTGCCACGATACGAACCACGAGCATCGTTACCAAGCAGCAGAAGGAACACAACCAGGTAGTTAACTAATCTCAATATTGCCTCATTAGCCACCTACTGACTGGGAGAGCAAACTCGGTTGTCCTCGAAGTCGCGATACAACATACTCTCGATAGCTTTCAGTCCACATGAAGTCGAACTAGTGTGAGTAACGATCATAGTGATTGCGTGCGACAAACTTATTGAGGCACTTTTGAGAATCAAAAATGACTTAGTTTGGCTCAGGGGGAAGTCTTACGAAGAGCGGTTAAGCAGGAATTGTGTTGTTCCAGGAGATGCACGAGCAGATGTCAGGCTACAAGCGCATGCGTCGCGAGCACCAGGCGGCGCTGCTAAAGCTGGAGGAGCGCTGCAAGGCCGACGTGGACGCGCACAAGGCGCAGCTCGACCGCGAGTACGAGGCGCTGCTGCAGCAGCTCTCGCGCGACCTCGAGCGTCTGCAGGTATCGTGCCACTACCACTGCCCAGGAGCTCGCAATAACTCAAAGCCATAGTCATATATGTATATTATATTCAAATTAAAATAATTCTAAAGCATTCTAAACTTGTTTCAGACAAAACACGCGCAAGAACTAGAACGCAAGCAGAAGCAGAACGCGGCGGCGGAGAAGAAGTTAATCAAGGACATCACGGCGCGACAGGAGCAGGACCGCAAGGCGTTCGAGACGCAGCGCAAGCGCGAGTACAAGGCCAACAAAGAGCGCTGGAAAAAGGAGCTCAGCATGGACGACGCCACGCCCAAGAGACAGCGGGATGCCACGTTACAGTATGTTGATAACATAATATAATACGTCCATTTGGGAATTTTAACGGCCATGCAATAAATAGTTTAATGCTATGATATCGTTGTGGTATACGATCCTTAGAGTAGGGTGCCACAATAGGGTATTACACCATTTTTTAAAAACTGTTTCAAATTAATCCTGAGATCGTAATGAACTAGTAGAAATTTTGTAAATTTTTTTAAAAACCGAAAATCGCCCGAAAAAACCTATTTTTTATTTATGATTTTGAATTTTCGCGCGGAAACGCTAGCCGCCATGCTTTTTCATCTCGTTATGTCACTCGGTTAGTAAACAATACGACTGCGAAAGACCAAGTAATAAGATTCGTGAAAATAATGAGTTATCATTGGTGTCTTGTGCCTGAATGCAAGAATACAAGTGTAAAAACGCCACAAAAATTATAGATTCAAGTGCCAAGTGATGTAAAAATGAGAAATACTTGGTTGAAAATTTCGCCACCATTAAAGTATTAACTATTGGCAGATTTGTACTTTCTGCTTTCACAAAACCGTCTTCCATAGTGAAATAAAGGCTAGAAGTCTACAAACGTGTTAATAACTCGTAAATTTATCAAAATAATAGCGCACAACTTATTTTCAGTAGATTGTTTACTATCGGAATGACGTCACGGCGGGATCTAATATGGCGAATGGCGTTTTAGACATTTGAAAAACAGATTAGAAAAGACGATTTTTAAAATGGAAGTATAAAATTAAAATTGCAATTTTATGAATAAATATCGACGTTTCTTGTTTACATTTTTCGAAATCTATTATGAACAAACATTTTTATATTTTTCCTTACATAGTGTAAAATACCCTATTCAAATCATCTTGATTGCCGTCTTAGTAAATGTTCTACTTGATAACTGGCATGAGTGAATCGAACGTGAAATATTTATGATATACTGAACGATAGTTCGTAGGTCGAATGAAATGAATTGTTAAGCTAACTGCGTCTTTAATAGTTAGGTATGTGGTAATAACGTGTCCGGTGTTTTGCAGATCTCAGAAGGACAACCTGAAGCAGGCGGAGGCGGCGGAGGAGATGCGGCTGGTGCGGTCGCAGCGCGAGTACCTGGAGCTGGAGCTGCGCCGCTTCCGCCGCCGCCGCATGCTCGCGCTGCACCACAAGGAGCAGGAGCTGCTGCGCGAGGTACGCCCGCATCACTCTGGCTTACTTATATTGTGAACGTGAAACTTTTTGGATCACCACATTGAAACTGGTCGTTATGTAGGAAAATAGCATAGGGAAGATGAAGTGGTAGAAAAAAAACTACCCACTATCGCATAGCTGTCTCTACGCAATAGCGAACGATCAAGCATAGAACTATTTGATATCACACTTAGTTTGTCATGTACTAAAGTACGTCACACAGAAAAGTACGACACAGTCTGTAGCTGTCAGACTTCCCTCTTAGTATATAAAGGTTGAATAGTTGAAATACCTATTTAACATAATATTAATTCGATATATTGTGTTGTCGTAGGAGCTGAACAAACGCCAGAACCAGCTGGAGCAGGCGCACGCCATGTTGCTACGTCACCACGAGAAGACGCAAGAGCTCGAGTACCGGCAACAGAAAGGCGTGCACGCGCTTAGGTAACACATACATATTAACATCTTCCGTAAAGCATACGTATATATTTAAGCTTGCTTTTCCGTCTCTGAAATGCCAGAAGGGTGCAATATCATTACATTACATTACCATAATTTCCGGGCAAGCAAAGAAAATGTTAGGTGTAAGACAGTGTAGTAAGATACCGGTTGTGTTGCAGGGAGGAGCAGCTGTCGAACCAGCACGGCACGGAGCTGGCCAACCAGCGCGAGTACATGCAGCGCGCCGAGCACGAGCTGCGCAAGAAGCACGCGCTGCAGCTCAAGCAGCAGCCCAAGAGCCTCAAGGTACTGCGGCCCTCTCCCGCCGAATATAAACCGCGCGCGTTAACATACCAGTTTCCTATTTGTACCCGAAAGTAGGAACAACACACGAATATTTTCTGGCGACTCGGATCTTGCGTGAGTCACTGCAAACAATCCGTTTATATGTATCTGCGGCTCAGGGGTATACGTAATCAAACAAATACTTCTACCATAAATATTAAAGAATCTTTGGAAGGAGTGTTATACCTACGTTTTAGTCTTTATAATATCTTAAACATGAATGTCACAAAATACTGATGTTGGAGTAACTATGATTACAGCAAAAGGAGATGCAGATTCGCAAACAGTTCCGCGAAACGTGTAAAATTCAGACACGTCAGTACAAGGCGCTCAAAGCTCAGATACTGCAGATGACGGCTAAGGTGAGATGTTTTCTATGTTGAACTGCTATTTACTATTTAGATTTATTTATTTTTCATTTACAGCGTCAGTTTACAAAACCAACACCAACTTCTAGAGCGAGTTACATAATTGCTTTTTATTTGTATTCGATATCAGTATACCGCCTTTATAATATTAATATCTGATAAATTCAAGTGTGTGGACATTGTCTTCCATTTTAAATAATCGACGAAATCCAACAAATACTCTCGACACGCCATTTCTGACGGATACGACTTCGTTTCGAATATTACAGGAGCATCAGAAGGAAGTGATAAAGACGCTGAAGGATGAGAAGCGTCGCAAGCTGGTGCTGCTGGGCGAGCAGTACGACCAGAGCATCACCGAGATGCTGCAGAAGCAGACCGTTAGGTTAGACGAGAGCCAGATGGTGAGTACTACTTCGTGAAGCTACATTTTTTAGTTAAGTAAAGTCTGTATAATAGTGCCTTCTAATCAGATAGATTATACGAACTTCATAACGATTATGCCAACGTGTCGCGTCTTACAATGTATATGCGGGTAATTTCATATGGGATGTTGTAATAATGAGCGTTTGTATTACAGATGGAGTGCCAGCAGTTGAAGATGCAGCTGGAGCACGAGTTGGATATGCTGACGGCGTACCAGAGCAAGAGCAAGATGCAGGCCGAGGCGCAGCGCAACCGCGAGCGCCGCGAGCTCGAGGAACGCGTCGCCGTACGCCGCGCGCTGCTCGAGCAGAAGGTGCGCTGCCTGCCCACGGCTGCTGGGCCTACCGAGCCTAGATTATGAATATCGAAAGCTGTTTGTTTGAAAGAGCTAACCTTTAATTCGCCATTAATGAAATTCGGAACCATTGATTATTATTACATCAATCTCTTTTTGGTCGATTTTTTAATATCGGTTGTCTCAAGACATGTTCGACTTGAGATAGCGTAGTGATTAACGCTCATTCTTTCTTCTTCTCTGTATTACTCACAGATACTTTTTGTGATGTGAAATTAACAAAAGAACCTTTTCATTGAGGCTGCGGGTGAGTGTCAAATTATTACTGAGTAAAGTTGGTGTACTCGTATCGTCAGATGGAGTCGGAGTGCGCCCAGTTCGTGGCCGAGCGCGCGGAGCGCACGCGCCTGCTGCACGAGCGGCACGAGCGGGAGCTCGACCACTTCGACAGCGAGAGCGCTCGCCTCGGCTTCAGGTACGACATTCACTTTTTATCCTTTTCTTTTTTCTCTAACATTCCAATAGGCCGTTGACAAAAAAATTGCAAATTCAGCGCATTAGTGTATAGCAACAAAAACATAATGCATACCGTGTTCCCCGCAGCGCGATGGCGATCGCGGAGGGCAGCCGGGAGGGGTACGGCGAGGAGGAGCAGTCGCTGTCGGGCTCGATGCTGTCGCTGGCGCACAGCAACTCGTCGGCGAGCTTCGCGGCCGGCTCGCTGTAATCCGCGCGGCCCTAATGCTGTTGCCAAACTACTCGCTTGTACACGCTTCTACGTCATAGCTTGCTCGTCTCCTAAACGTCGGCACGCGATTCCCTCACCGTTCGTCTTTGTCGACTCGAACGCCACTGTGATAAAGCCCTCGCTCAAATATTGACGGTGCAGTAATCGTAGTCTCCTCCCGATGATCCGTAGAGCGTTATGATGCTCTCAAAATTTTGTGAACCCCCGGGTGTAAAGTATTGTAAATTATTCATCACGAATTTTAGAAGTGTCATACACTCATTGCGCTCTCTAGTATTCGGAGCGGTTATATACGATCGATTGTTGTTATTATCGTTAGCAATGTTCACGGGCTACCTCATTAGACTTGTTACGAAAATTATATGTGTTGGTTGATTGAATTGTGTGGTATATTGTGGCCCGCAGAAGTATTTATCTGAGTATCGGGCATGGTACAATGTTTTGGCACCAGCATTAGAACTCCACGTCCCATTCTTATTACTGAGACTGTCTGCCCTCCCGCGGTATGTGGATTCATGTTTGGCAACATGAGATTATTTAACATACTGTTGGACACGGATAATATTAGCCTAATTATTTTATATTTTTTGTTACGTCTTCCAAAGTGAAAAGTACGGCCATTTATCAAATGGTTCGGGAGGGCATTTCCTATTTTATTACACTATTAAGTTTATTGCACTCCATAATTAAATAATTATCTCTTAGCTACAGTCGAGTCGAAGAATAAACAGAAACATTGCAGTACGCAATAGTAGTTGTATTTGTATCGAAATATGGTTACTATTGCTCATTGTAATTAAATACAAATAGTAATCTCGACATTATTGGATATGTATCATCATGTTTCTGGTGTTTCGACAAATGATCTCCGAGCTGAAACATCATATTACGTACATTATGTACGTTCATAATATTACTATAGCCTTCAGTTATCTATGGAGAGATAACTGCCAAAGTAAAATATTATTTATTGTATTTTATTATGCATGTACTATTACTATTAACCCACAGGTGTTTCAGCCACGAATCGAAAAATGTGCCTAACTCTGTCTAAACGTTTTATCAAAATATCAGAAGTATGCTGTTACATAAACAAAAGTGGAGATATTATAATATGTAATAACAAAGAAGTTATACGCAAGTCTGTCTGCATAATTGTGTCTGAGGTTATTTAAATGAATGATGCATCGATGTGAGAATGAAACGCTTTTTTTCTATTAGAGATTTACTCACGGTACGACACTGTTCCGTTGGTTTGCCAGCCGTCACGGCGCTAGATAAATTTAACATAACATTAGTGGTATGACCGGGAATACGATAAAATGCATGGTCCAAGTGTCTGCGCTACACTTGTATTGATTGTAACACGAGAAAATTATAACTAACAAAATAATGTAAAATTTAATTTATTCGCGTCTGCATATTCGATCTCTTAGACATAAGAAAATGTTAGGATCGTCTCTAGAATATTGTTAGACCGTCCAACCTTAACCGCAGCACACGTACAACAACGGAACAGTGTCCAGTAGAGGGCATGATTACATTTTAAAATCTAGTATTCTGATCCAATCTTGTATAAATATGTAGTTTATCATAAGTTTCCACAGTGGTTCTAGCTGATTTTTCATCTTGATGCTCTAACGAAACAAGATAGAAAAATGTCATGACGGATTACCGCGACCACGTCAAATGATAAGGTAAACTTTGTAGCGAAACCCAGGAATGTTGACCCTCAAAGTGTACGCTTATGAAGTTTGACAAAAGGCATTAATTAGATGAAGTAGTCAGAGACAGCCGAGCCGCCCGCCCCCCGCCCCCCTCACTGTTCACAGAGGATGTTATTGTTTACAACATTAGATAGACAAAATTCTAATATTCATATCATTAGGTTTTACTTTAGGAAACATTTTTGCAAATATTAATGTAAGTTGAAATCCTTGAAGAGCGGACTGACGGTATTTGTTTATTGGCCTAGTATTGAGTTTATTAAATGTTTAAAAGGGTTTTGTACCGAAACGTTTATTATTATGCTTATTTTAGATCATTTTTAGATTTTAAAAGGACTGTAACACGCTTTACTAAATCATAATAACAATGTGCAGGTGGTGCGTATCGCGCTTTGCCACCGCCTTACGTTGTGTAAATATATAAAGTATATATATATGTATTATTGTGAATATGTACTAGCGAGCACACATTGCCTTACGGGCGGCGGGGCGAGCCGGCCTCGGCCTTATGTATATAAAGAACAATAATTTAAAATATTATAAATAATTTGTTACTTTTGTAAGGTGCGAGTGCGGTTTTGTGTACATTGGAAGTGCGACGCGGCGGTCCCCGTGCGGGGCCCGACTATGTGCTATTTTCTTTATTTAGTGTCCTAATACCCTATCGTATTGTGTACTAAGCTTACCAGTCAAATATGTATAGCAAATGTATTATTTAATTTAAAATGATAATAGTCATAAATACCCAAATTTAGTTAATACTATTTTTAAAGTATTTTTTATTATTTTTATTAATATTTTTTTCCTAAAGCATCACATGATGTGATCGTATTATTTTGAGTTTGTTGAAAGTTTCTCGACGGATCGAACCTATGTGATTTATGTATAAAATTAAACAAAGCGTTTGGCAAAAGTAAGCTATATAAGTGATATCTTTACACAGCGCCATTTACCCGAGTCATATTATAAAACTATTTGCTTCAATTTTCTAGATAATGCAAGGATATGGTTAATGGCATTGTGAACCGATTTCACACTGTTTGTAGACTCCACATTACCCTCTCCTGAACTGACCAAATATATGACAATAATCTCTAGACACAGCCTAACTTGACTTGTCACCCTCTCTCTGTACATATTGTAGACCGCGAGCTCGTCGAGTGGACCTAACCCAAGAAGTTACTCATTAAACTCTATTGCATTTAACTTGACGTTTTGTGGGCAAACTGTAAGCACCCTGAAATACTCATGCCTTGGTATTTATCTAATAAATTATATTATTTTTATATCACAGTGTTTGGTATCAAGTTAGATACCAAACAAAAGTTAAACAACAGACAAGCGCTTATCCTGTTTGCGTTATCGATCGACTATCTGAGTGACACTTTTATTTATGACAAAATAATGCTGGTATTATTCCGCTACGTTACGTCCACTGCCGAACTCGCCACGCCGTCGTAGCTAAATCGAGAACCGAAGCACTAAGGAATTGAACTGTAAGCTGTAACTTCGCTTGCGTGCAGTAGAAGGTCGGCACTTGAGTTAGGCGCGTAGTATATTGCTCGCTGTCATAGTGCTCTGCCGGATGGACAGCGTGGGGATGGTGCCGGTCTCGTTAATGCGAGGCTGGCCGTCTCTGCGCCAGGCTGAAGGCACGAGTATAGTGCGTAGGCGCGTCTTTTTCCTATTCCAACCTCCCACCACTTAGCTGTTCTAGAGTTAGATGTTATCAGTTATCTGTCACCTTTCAACGGTCACGATCTACAAAATAATTATTATGAGATAGAAGTACCAAACTCGTAGTTAGCGGTCACGTATTTTGTAAATTGTTACTATACAATTTTTATATTTTACCATTGTATAGTCTTTTATCACAGATAGGTAGTTAGCAATATTGTGACCGATGTGACAAGGTGCGCGCGCGCGGCCGCCGGTTATTGATTATAGTTTGCGATTGTTTGCGGCTCGCTCGGTGCACCGTTGTTTTCTTTTTATTTTTTGTTACATAATATTTAACAATGAATTTCTAGATTCTAACTATTATCACTAATAATACTGTAATATAATCTGGTTCATGAAAATCAAACCGAAATAAATTAAATGGAAAGAAAATTTGCCTGTATTATTTAGCCTGACCTTTCTCATAATTTAATCGCGATTTTAACGGGAATTGAAAGATTGTCAAACTGTTTAAAAATCTATTTGTGAATTAACAAAAAATGTGAAACGAAAAAAAGGTTACAAAAATGATACCAAAAGCACATTATTTTTCACTTATTTGCACTTGATTAATTCTAATTACTACCGTTTTGTTTTACATAAATGCTATCAAAAATAAGAAAATTAACATGATTTAATATAAAACTAATTTCTATACTACAAAACTTATGCCGTTTGTTATATTATGTAAAGTATCTGTTGCTATACATGATCGTACAAGTTGTCTTTTTGTACAAGTATTACGGCTCTAAATAAAGACGTCACAAAATATTGTGCTTACGTGAACTGCTTAGGTACAAATTTTACAAACAAAATTATTACAATAACATTGTTCACAAGTTGACTGATGACGTCTTTAGCCAAAACAATAAAAAATATTTTGTGGAAATATCCAGAATTGAATGTAGCCTTTGTATTTACTTTAAAAATAAAACATTGCATAATATTATCTTAAAAATCTATCTGATATTTTCATTTACTTTAGTTATATTACAATGAAGCAAAATGCCGCAATTCATTCATGTATATATATAATATATATTCCATTATATGCTTTCCTAAGTAAATGAAAACTATGACATAATTATTAGATTTTAGGAAAATCTCGCTATACAACTGAGTTGTTTACGTTTGTAAAATAAGTCTCCAGTTTCCTATATAAAAATATTTTTTTGATAAAGGCAGTTCGTAGAGGATGTAAATGCGGTCGTCGGAAGCAATTCGCTGTGTGTTAGTCTACTGGGTTGGGGAGAACTGTGTTGGCTCGAGGATGCGGCAGTGCATCTCACGGATGAGCGGCACAGTGTACGCAACGCACTCGTCCCAGCCGGGGTTGCGCCATGTGCTCTCACGCGTCTCACGTCGGGCTTGCAGATCTTTATAGCCTGGAAAATAACATATAAGAAATATTAGGGATACTTTTATACGCTGACCTATACAATAAGTAAATGCTTCCAACCAACCAGTACTAGATAAAATACTTACACCATATGTGATGTACATTATACAGCCTTCCAATTTGCGAGAAGTACCCTGCGAAAGCTTCGTTTTGTGATCGACGGTATGTAAGGCCTCGGGCCCAGTTGTTACCCCACTCGATCATGGTTCCTGGTTTCAGACTGAAAATTATAAAGAAAAAAAAAACAATAATGTGTTAAAGGCTTTATGTAAAATATGCACAAAATTAACTAAAGATTATTAAAATATTGCACTGGTAATTTATTGAGAATAACATACCTGTAGGATCGTATTTCGTAAATGTTGCTGGGTTGGCGCGGCTCTCCATTGGGCCAGAAGGAAAATGCCAGTAAGTACTGTAAGTGTCGTGATCTCACTAAGGTGCCACGCTCCTTCTCAAGGGCCCGGTAATCCTGTCCAAAAAAGGGTAGATAAAACATATTTATCTATCTATGTAATATAAATCAGTCCCTATTTCCCTGGCCACGCCACGCCAATACGCGTGAACGTACGCCGATTTAAATACAATTTGGTAGACACAGTCTGAGTCAGAGAAAGGAGATAGGCTACTTTTTATGCGAGATAGTAGTTAAGTAGATCTTTCGAGCTGTGGGTGGAACTGCAGGGAACAGCAAGAGAATTATAAAATTTGCTATATTTTTCATGCTTGGATTGATGGCTGGAAAAAATCCGTAATTTATCTACCCACAGCTGCATGCAAGTTGATGATACAGCAATTCAATTGTTTATGCTCAATAGACTTTGGTGTAAAACATATTGATCTAACTAAGTGGGTCCATAAACTATTGTTAATCATGACGTAAAGTATAATTGATTTGCGAATGTAGTTTTAAAACACCTCTGCAACATTCTTCTTACTATAACATTGTGTAATTAGTCCATAAAATAGTATGTGAATGTTCTGTATCATATTTTGTAGATCATTTTGTAATTAATATGTATATCATATTAGGAGTTTTATTTGATATCTTACAGCATTCTCTTTGAACAAGATCTTTGCTTTATCTATCTTCTCAAAGCCTCCCACATATCTCCAGAGGTGCAGAGCCTGGTCCATGTCACCCACAGACACGGTCCATGATCCCACCAGCTCACAGCCCAGGTCTGCCTTGTGAGAGTGCACAAACTCCACTGATGTTTTGCTACAATACATAATTAAATATTAATCTTACATTATTTTTTTTTTGTTTCTTAAAATATTCATTTGTCTACATTTTAAATTAAAAAATATAATTGCAATAGTAATGTTTTTTTTTTCTAAAATCAACACATCTGTCGGCTATTTTGATATGTTGAAATCATGTTTTATGGGCAATCATTATGGAGTGTATCAAAATGATATTATTAAGAGGAACCGCTTCACTTGGTGTCTATGACTGATGTAAAGGGTCAAGGTTTAATGTTGATAACAGCACTATAACTAATGTTTTACTACTGTAATTAGCAGTAGGTATAGATTTGCAAACTGTTGCATAATAGCCAGTGTATATTTATTGCTTATTTATATGCTAGTATGCAGAAAGCACTTATGTAAGAATACTATACAAACACCTACTAATTTTGCAAGTATTTATCCATAGAGTCGGGCTTAATGTTATGAGTGTGGAGCGCATATATTATCTCCTTGTCGCTTAGCATCCGGCTGTGGGACTCCTTTGTCGGCTCTATCCTCCGCACCAATAACTTCGAAAACCATCCATCGTCAGCGTTCGATAATCGTGCACTTGTTGAAATCAACCTACAAAAATAACTTTCGTTTACGCAAAATTCCAAATTTAAATTCGGACACTGTACATACGAAAACAATTCGCAAAATACCTTAAATTGTTCGGTAAAGCTTTACTTAAACCTAACACTTTATTTAGAGAATTCATGTTGAGAACAAACACGCTTAAATACGATACTAAACTACTAAATAAAGGATGATAAAAAGTAATTCTTGTTATCAATAATTGACAAAATCACTTGAAGGTTATCTTGAAAATAGATTTTGCATACGTAGTGACACCTATTATGAGTGACCGTAACTACTTTTAATATTTTGCTTAGCTTCAAGTTTGCTACCAGTAAACACTTTCTTGGTAAATATTATGAACTCATTGACTTTCTTGCGTCCCTGTTTTGCCCTAGTAATTTGTATATTGCCATTTCTTTCACATGCTGTACGGATTGCAAAAGTTGAGTTGTGAGTGTTGAGAAAGAGAATACTTTTGTTTATTGCTGAACGTTGAACGATTTCAGTCAGAATCAGATTTTGCGAGTATCTGTCAAAATGTTTTGCGTAATTCTTTATACGCAAAAACCTGTATTAGGATATCAAGAATTATGATAATTTACGTTATTATTTAAGCTATCACAAAATAGCTATTTTCTTATATGGTTCATAGTTATAACTTTGAGCATAGAAATCCCTACACTAATTATTCGTTAAAGAAGTGATTTGCTATCTAGTGCCAACAGTGAGATTCTGCTAAAAGAAACGTCATGTTTATTGACTGATGGCCGACAATTTGCTGACAATAGTGAAGTTGAAGATTGTCATTACACAGTAATAAATATATTTTTTTGTTCGGCGACGGAATTCAAGGATTTTTTAAGATTCTGCATCACAAATAAAAAACCTCGTCATGGGTGAGTAGTCGCTGCAAATTGAATATTTTTTGCGTGCAAAACTTGTTTGTAATAGTGGGCGGTGTTGTCGGTCCAGTCTTGTGACTATGTCGGTTTGTGCAGCTTCGAGCGAGGTGACGAAGCTCCAGCAGCACCTGGCACTCCTGAAAGAGGAGTATGGGAAACTACAAAGTCACTGTGCGGAGGTGGAGCGCAAATACACGCTGGCGGCAGCGTCCGCCGGCGACCTGAGCGAGACGAGCTTTGTGGCGCGCCTGCTCATGACGGTGGCCACTCTCTACGGCAGGGAGACGTACTCCGACATCACCATCAAGCTGCAGAGCAAGTCCATGCCTGGTCACAAGTTCGTGCTGAATGCACGATCAGATGACTGGAATGAGGAAGCTCTTAAAAATCTTGAAGAATTAGGTGAGTTTCATTCTTGTATTCATGATTTATGTTAATAATGTCATCACCTTATCAGCAAGATAAGTCTAACAGTATAATATTAATACTAATCCTTCTATTAACATTTGAATTTCATTTAGTTTTTTGTTGATCCTGTATATCGATGATGTGTATTTTCATTTTAGACTGGACATCTCTGCCAGATGACATTGGTGCAGCTCTATTGAAATGGTTGTATACGGATGTGGTGGACTTGTCCCGAGGAGACAGCTTTGCTCTTCAGCTAATGAAATCTGCTGCAAGCTTCAAGCTGCATGGATTAGTTGGGAAGTGTGAGCAGGCTCTTATTGCATCAGTTGGTGTAAGGTATGAATCATAATTTATTAATAAAATGTAATATGAATTTGTTAATTTTATTGATGTAAGGTTCAGGAGAAAATATTTAAAAAAAAAAATGTTCCTGTTTCCAGGTCCTGTGTGAAGTTCTACTCAGCTGCCGATGAGATAGGTGCATCGGCTCTCAAGGAGCACTGCTCAGGACTAATATCTGCACATTGGGATGACCTCACAGGTATTGGCTCCCAATTTTGATATGTTTTTATCCCTATAGAGAGAATAAATAACCAAATTTTGTTTCCATACTTTGCCTTTGGCTAACTCCTTTCTTGGTCGTCTTTTCTTTGTCCTAAAAACTTAGAACATAAAAAATTAACTACTGTGAGGATAATTTGTCCCAAAAACTCAAATTTTCGATGATCCCTATAATAGTTCTCTGTTCAATAACATCAATCAAATACTTTATTGTGGGAAATGTTTACTGCACATTGCCACTAACTATGTGCAATGCCAAACCCTCTCTTAGCTTGATGCTAATCAATTTGTCATTGAAAATTCAAGTAGGAGTTTCATCTGAAAGCTACTTGAGCGCTGAACATTTGATAACACATAATTTTATCATCAAATGAGAGATTTCTCCTTATTACGTTTGTAGTTTAGTTAAAATATTTTTTACAATTATTATTATTTTTTAATATTTACAATATATATTCAAAATTATACTATTTGATATAAATTCAAATTTGGCTATTTTCGAAACTGGGCAATAGACCTGTATTTATAAGCGTATTTTCACCAGGTGAGGACTTCGCGCACATGTCATCCGCCCTGCTATACCGCATGCTGAAGAGTAAGACTTCGCAGCCCCTGCACGGCGCGGTACGCCTGCTTAGGGAGGACGTCGTGTTCCTCTGTCTGGTCGAGAACCACGCCAACGTGAGTATGCGCATGCTTTACACAATGGACTGTGCTGGGCCATTTTTTCTTTGCTTATGCAGAGGTGATACGTCACGGTGTTGACAATCAAATTTCTACATTATGGCAAAAGAAATAAGTTTTATTCTTGTTGACAAGATGAATTAATTTTCTAAACAGGCATATTATGTATGGAAGCTAGGTAATTACGGTAATTGGAATCGACAATGATTTTCTTTGCAGAGGTTCCTAAAGTTTTTGTTCTCATATGTTTTGTTCCCTCTGCAGCTACATTTTTACTTTATTCGCAAAACTCGAAAAAATAGGTAGATTAGAAATAAATATGAGAATTGATAGGGAATAGTGAAATTTAATTAATTGTGCTGTGAATGAATTAAAAAAAAACCCAGACCATCTAACTGTAGTACGAGTAAGGACAGAAAAAAGCGTACAAATGAAAAGTAGGACGCAAACGCAGCGAGATCTTCTTTTCTTAATTTGCCGCTAAACGTAAACACAAAAAGAGGGCAAATTCACAAGAAAGTGGGAGCGAAGCGAGCGCGATTTTTTTCAAAATTTTTGTTACTAATTTAGCGGTTCACTATAAATGGGTGTCAAAGTGTCATTTTACAATATCAAACAATTACGTGAGCAATCCCATGTTTTTTAGTTTAGGGTTTATACTGGTAGTTTGAGAAGGCTAGTAGTTGGGAACGCCACAGGCTGATGAACAAAACTTGCAATGTCCTTTCGTGAGCCCCCGGTTTTTGTAATGCCGACCTGAACCTATGGACCAATTTGGGAACCACTGGCCTAGAGATTTTTAAGTTTAGTTATAAAACCAGGTATATTTCAACCAGGTGTGAGAACTTCAGTGATTTAGGTACACGATGCCATTTGCATGTAAACCTGCTCATTGGCATCTGTGTGCCAAAATTAGTCTGAGTTTCATCAAATATAAAAAAGCCACAAGTGCAAGTAGGACTCGAGTTCCGTACAGTCGAATAAAGAAGTTTGCCATCATTCGAAAACGAACAGTCTGTAAAAAAAAAATCCTTTTACGGCCCATGACATAATACCTCTTTGAAAGATAGACGGAGGGTTAGAAAGCGGAGTCTTATTAATAGGGCTTAAGACTCTTTGGGCCGGAAAACCAAAAATCATTTAAATATCATTACTGATCTTATTTGCAATGCACCTACTTGAATTAAATTCTAATGTGATAGCTCCACTCTGGATTATGTATCCATGTAGCAACATTCACGTTACATACAATAGAATATGCACATAATATAAAGGCGTATTGTGTGAATGACTGATCGTTTTCAGTTTCATCGCGCGTTTAGTTACACGATCTCATTGGAAGTCCGGTGCCTCGTTTACATGAATGCGTGCTTGCAATAAATACTTCTTTGTGTACGAGTATCCAATTATCCTTCATTAAACTGCAGCTGGTTAGTGATGGATTCTCGTATATTCAAAATTAAAAATGGTAATTTTCTAAAACTTTAATTTGTCGCTATTGAAATTTGTCAAGCAAATCAGGTTAAGTAAAAGTTGTATGTATATGAAAAATAATATTACCCTGCATTAAAAGCGACGTAAAGGAGTACGCAACATAGGTTCACTGCTAGTACCAGTTTCACAACATTTTAAGATTATTCGTAATTATCAGTGACGATAAAATTAGCTTTGAACTAGCCGAGCGCAGGTAACTGTCAGTTCTTTAACAGCTATCTGTATTCAGTGATTACAGGGAGTTGAGGTAACTCAGCCTTACCCGAAGTGGTCATACAGGCCTGCTGCTAATTATAACAGATGCAGGCTTCAATAAACAGTGTTTATGTAACATTGCGAAACAAACGTAATATAGGAATGATTTTATTTAATTATTACATTACAGAAAGATACATTGATCATGTATCATCATATCAATTACAACGGCCTAAATATATTAAAATACAAAATACACTTATCAACTTCCTGGCCATATTGTAAGTACTGAATATATGGATCATTTAAAAACAAAACTAGCGAATACATACCTACCAAAAATTGTGAAGAAGATCACAGTCGAAGTACTAAATAAATCCTAATCTACATAACATTGACTAGTTATAATGCGTTTTGTATAGAGCACCACTGTTGAAGCTCTGTGGAATTGTTCACAGCGTTCAACCACGTAACTATGAGTAACCTAACGTAATTGGCAGTGTTCACCCGTATGGAGGTATCAGGGTTCTTATAAATTACCTTAATATTATTTTAAAAAAATACACCGTTATTTCATAGCGGTGCCTGTGTTTGTGTATGAATATTCATTAATAGTAAATAAGAAAAACGTGTTTAAAGGCTTTTAAAAGCCAGATTGTTGACATATTATTATCATATCGAGACACTAAACCTGTAAGCTTTGATGTAAAGTATATTAGACAAGTCCTATTGTGCATTGTATAGTCTTAAAATGGAGTAGAGTGCTCTAAGTGAGTCGACCTCGGAAATACATGCAATTAGTCTGTAATAAAAAGTTGCTTTATGTAGTTGCTAGTAAGGCAGTACTTTGTAAAATAATCCTAATTAACTCAAAACAATCAGAGTAACGGCCATAGCGGTGATTGCTAAAATATTTCTGAATATTTGATGAGCGCCATTGCAGAGTTCTCCTCTGCAGTAACAGTGTATGGTCTTCGTGGAGCGTTCGGCATCACTCGGGTCTTCCGAACAGGTCTCGTCGTAGACTTCGTAGATGTCTTTGACGGCGTACCACTTGCCGTTGACTTTCCTCTGCTCTCCGCTTGTCGTTTGTGGCGCACAGCCTCGGGATACCGTATGAGATTTTACTGTAACAAACATTGATATTTGGAAGAAATGTGCAACACGAAGTGCCGATAAATTGATCTTAATCAGTCTTAGGGTCTGTTTCACCACCTACGAATAAGTTCCAGTTTTTTGGTATATCAATTTCATAACAATTTTGTTTCATTTTTGAATTTATTCTACCTACAATGGCTAGTAGATAGTTCCTTGCTAAGAAAGGTGTTTCTGTTATTTATTATTTGACTGGTGTGACAGAGGTGACAGACAGACAACATGACTTGCATACAATTCTTGACGAAGTGATGTAATTACACGATGCTAACTATTCCGTACACGATTGTGAAAGTAATTACTGTGTAACAACTGTTGGGTTTGTGTTCGGTAATACTTGTAGAATGTAGTAGAACCGAATTAGATGTTGTAGCGTCTTCATTGTTCAAACTTCTTTGAAAGAAATAAATCCGCCCTAAGAAGCGAAGGAAACTACATATAACATTTTAGTACGGAACTCGTAAATAAATACAATATTCTGTTCATAAGCTTTCAATTATGGCAGCATCTGCACGCATAGCCATGTCTGTGCGTGCATCGCCTTCCACGCGTGCACTCCTCATTAGCATCGCCGGCTTACGAGAGGAACTGATAATTCGTGACTCAACTGTCGATTCACTATATTGTTGACACGATACGTTATATCGATACAAAAGAGCGTACAAGGAAATTCTAGTGACGAATAGGAAATCCTACTACTATTATAAAGGCGAAAGTTTGTAAGTATGGATGTATGGATGTTTGTTACTCTTTCACGTAAAAACTACTGAATGGATTTGAATGAAACTTTACCACAATATAGCTTATACATCAGAATAACATATAGGCTACTTTTTATCCGGGTATGGAAACAACTTCTCTCAGAAAGCGGGTGAAACCGCTGGTGGAAGCTAGTTATATATAAATCGAATACGTTATTGAATTTGGTATCGGAAATGAATTCAAATACTTTTAAACATTTAAAACTAATAGGTTAATTTAAATAATATTGCCTATACGTACTACATTTATGGGAAGTTTGAATATTAGGTACTTAAATTCACATTAAATGTTAGGAAAAATATTTAGTTTAAATTCCGCGAGGCAAATTCATATTATTTTCCTTGAATTATTATTGGTACAAACACGAAATTCTGGGTAGGTCCTCTCGTGAATAAGCGCAGAATATATGAAATTAATAAAGGTTTAAAGTTCATTTGCACAAGCATTTGTATAAGATTTTCTTGGAGTCAATTTACGTTAGGCAATGCGCCTTATATGTATGTACGCTCGTTTTGATGTGAACTGACATTTAGGTGTGCGACATAAAGTTACGCCACGGAGGGGCCACATGACACATATTCCTTTAAAGGAAGCCTTTCGTAAGGAAGCCGCGTTAACGGTACAATATCAACACATTATTTTTTATTATCCTATTTTTTCTCTTAATGGTTTGTGTCGCTGTTATCGCGTTGCGTTCTTTGCTCTGTAGTAGGAATCCTATCAGTTGAAACATTTATTATTTTTAACCCAATACGCTCTGATGCTGCAAAAGTTATATAAATTATTGAATCAAACGTTACTTTGCGGAAATCCATGACAGTAAATATTAGGAAGAATATTTAACTTTAATTCCGCGAGACAAAAATCCAAGATTGGATGCAGGATGCAACGAAAAAATTTTGTTAACGTGCGAAAATAGCTAGTGAGAATCGGCTATCAATAAAAATATATATTTGGATGGGTATTTTTTAAGCGCCAAAGGTGTGGGGCCAGAGGTCATTGCCACTGGGCCACTGAGCAGCTGATGTCTATATCTATTAATAACTTGGCGAATTAACATTTTACGGGCACTTACGTGAGAAGCATTACTTTATCTTACCTAACACGTAGAGTGATATTGAAGTGCTCGGCTCTCGACTCACTTGTAAGACTATACTGATATTACGTATACATGCTAATAGAACATATTAGTTCTATCTAAGCTTGACTCAGACACATCAAATATGTTATGCTTTCAACTGCTGAAATATGTGAGGTCTGTGATTAATACGTGTCTGTCCTTAAGTGCTCAGCGCAGTAAATTAACAAATGTCGATATTGTATGATTCACACCCTAAAATAGCGATCTGTTAAAAATATTCCAAGTATTCTTTGATCTGGCTCTTGAACTTGTATTAAAATATTTCGTGTTTGGATAGGGCTGCGAGCGGGTAACGATTTATTAGTAAAACATTGGCTAGACGCGGTGCTGCTCTTGAAAATGTTTGTAAATCTAAATTTGAACCCCGTTCATCAATATTCTCTATAATTTTAGAACGTTTTTGCCTATACCAGAAGATTCATCTACAAAATATGTGTACACACATAATGGGGTTGATGACCGTAATTTTGCAAGGCTCACAAAGCCGCTAAAAATGGTAGCAGGAAAAAGGGCTCCATGACTAAGAACAATAAAATTCATTTGCTAAGTTTGTGCAATCAGACCATTAAAGGATGAGGGCATCTACATTGACGTAGTGGCAAATACTCAGGTTGATCTCCACACTGGTTAGGTTAGAAGATAGAATTCTGGGTTTCGATGTCTTATGCTTATGTACTCTACGTTAAAAAAATGTAAAGACAATATTGTAGAAATTCCATTTACGTCAGCTCACCATCTCATACTTACATCCATCGCCGAAATCGAGCGAGGTGATTCTCTTAAAGCACATGGTAGACTTGTTGCACTGCGTCACGTACTTGTGACTGTAGTCGAATTGCATGCAGGTCTGGAACGTATGCTCTGGGTCGCACGTGTAGCACTGCAGGCCCCATGACACTGACAACAAACGTTTTGCTTATAAACATAGAACCCCTCGTGAATCGCAGTTGCTTTTCGCGCATTACCTTGGAACTAGTAGGTGACGTGATATGCAACCGGATTGTTTTTGTGCTAAAATGCAAATTTGAATATAGGAAATGTCAAGGCTGAGGTGCATAATTGGTTGTATGTATACTTTTGTATTCAAACTATTACTTTTATGGTTAATTTTCTTCATAATCTATAACTTCTGATATTAGTTACATGTTCTAGTAGTACAAATATAGACATGTTACTTATTGATAACTTGGTTATTAATAGGACCCTTACCTACGCTAGCTATATTTTTTGTGTGCTTTGTGTTAATTTGGGATACCAAGCGTGTAGCTTATTCTGAACTGAATTAACGAACTAGGACTCTACTACGAGTAGTTTGGCTAATTTAAAAGTAACACTTCCCATGGGTTGCGCGGATTGGCAGGGCAAGGGACCGGCAACAGCGACGGCACAGCGGGTTGTTCTCAATGCCTCCAAAAATTATTCACAATGTTATCGACACTAAAATATTGTAATCAAAATATATAAATCAATGCAAACACCTTTTGAATTAAAGTATTAATCTATTTTTAATATAAAATGGTCTGAAAAACCACGACAGCCACTCCTGTCAGGGGTCTCCGTCCTTCGCATACATATAATCACTCCCTTGCCCATGTCGGCCGTCACCCGCGTATCATGGGAGCGCCACTAACGAATTTGCCATGTTATGAATTTTACTCACTTTACTAGGCTTATGGCGTAAGAAAACTATGCATATTGCTGTCACATGAGTCTGACTAGGAGATAATCACCGCCTCATCTACGTAAAGTGTTCTATATTAAACATAATATCTTTCAACATGTACTAGGAAATGGTGACACAAATATCCAGACTATTTATACGAAATGTACAAAGTTTCTGAACAAAGCCACAGTACTGGCAAATCTTTTAGCGAAATTTAGACAGCGCGGCTTAAAAAGAACTTCGTTATGAACAATTAAAGAACAATTTCGGTTTAAACAATTAAAAGAACAATTTGGATCTTTATTAGTCTTAGTGTTATCAGTAATTGAAGAATGCCATTAATTTTTGCTGCAGCTTGTTATGAGAGGATCCGAGGATATAAATGTCTGTGTAGTTTATTTAGCAGTCGTTAACGCGAGATAATATAATTTGCATTAAGAGATGGTCGTGATCTTGTCGGCTAGGATTACGTTTTATCATGTTGTCGAATATGTGCACGGTGAATGCGGTTTGCACTTGACCTACTAATAACTGATGTATTATTCATATAAACATAGTTTATGAAAGACCTTTCGTGTTTTTTATAGAACATAGTTGTTCTTTGCATCACATTGCTTACTATGTATGCCTGTTGATAAAGTTTTCCTGGTTTGAATAACATCAGGATGCTGTCAACAAGTTGAAATTCTTTAATGAAGGATCGTGAATCTAACGACTAATATTAGGAAGCTGAAGACTTTGTTTATTTGTTTGTAATATTTCCAAGGATATTTAGTACCACTACCCATTAAAAAATATAGGGGAAACACCCTGGCCATTCGCCCGAGCGGCGCTATGTTCGGTCAAGTTGAATGAAACCAAAGCTACCGCCCCATATCCTATGGATTATAACTTTACCGTTTAACAGCTGGTTGTAATTCGCTTCCACCACAGTCCAACTATTAGTGTGGTGCTGTCATGAGGCAGCTCGGTCAAGGTTTTTATCTTGAATGGATAAAATTGTTCCCACCTATGTTACTACTTTACAAAAACATCTGATACTTATTCTACAGTCTTACCCAATGACATAATTTTAGGCACTTTTTAAACATATATAGCTTAGCATAATATTACTAGCTTCCGCGAGCGGTTTTACCCGCATCCATTAGGAACTACTCCATGCACCCGAATATAAAGTGGCCTATAGAAATATTTAACACTCAAATGTTTTTTCAAATCGGTTTAGTAGTTCTTGAGATTATCAAGCAAACAAACTAATTCTTCACAGATCTTCTCAGATGTCTGTTATGAATTCTAAGTCCGAACTACATTAATAGCTGATTGACATAAGAAATTACTTGATACATCCGGGAAGCTTGGGAGCTTGAGCGGCACATCCTAGACAAGTCCTCTATTGTTGGCTGGCGAGGGCCGCTGCTGTGCGACTTTTTATAACCCAATACAACCTTTGAATAGTTAAATCGGAATCAGCCTTCATTACGCCTACCGCGAGGTGACAGACTGAACCATATTGGAATGAATAATGAAGTTCGATGCCCACATGATATTAATTTACTGATAAATATGTCCATACGTAACCACTTCGCATTTTATTACCTATTGTTTTTATTTTATATGTCAGGAAAACAATCAAAATATTTTTGGGATCAGTATAAGGGCGTACGTTTCATTACTTTTTCAAGGATATTTCCATATTCATTGGAAGTAGCGCAAGTCGTCACTGACATATATTAAATACTGGAATATTTGTTTCATTTAAAAATAATAAATTAAATGTAGGCACGATGACACAAGTACTATAACTATTAATGGCCAATTTACCTGTTACTTATTAAACCAGTTGTTCAAACTTCTAGAAAAAAATTAAAATGATAAAACGAAATCGTAAATAATTTAACACCACACCCAAAACATTGTCACTGATAACATATTAGTCGAATTATATTTTGCATCAAGACCGATAAGAGTGCATTCTTATTTTCTGCAGAAATCATGAAATAAAACATTTTCACTTACATTTCCAAAACATGGTAAATGTCAACAAAGATGCCACTAAATCCATTTTGATAATAATAAAAACCACTTATAATTAGAACTACTACACTAAAATTACGGACTGTTATTTTTTATCACATCGATGTGTTATGTATGTATTTACAATGTTGCGATTGGAGCACATGTGGCCGGCAGGGCTTCACACTGGACTGAAATTGGCACCTCCGTACTCAACTCCATGATTCACAGGAAGGAAGCGCAGTGGCAAAACGGGACATGTCCAAAAACTAAGAAATAGCACTTATATTCGCGGTGGTAACGCTGATTCATGCGATCGATGCTGGCGCCGGCGCGACACTGACCAACATTTGGCGGTCTCGCTCTGTGTCGGTTCGTTTTGTCTGTCGCTTTGTCCCCGGATTCCGATGCTTTGTTTTTATTTTAGAACTTCTCTAATTTAATTTGCAACATTTTAATCCTACGCAACGCTTCCTTCTACTTATTTGGTAGTTCTATCGCTTTAGGAAACAATATTGGCACATGTTTACAAGTATAACTTGATACATTTTTCAAAGTTTTCGTATAAATTGAATGAATTCGAAATAATCAATGTCAGACCATCATCAAATAGCAATTAGCATCCACTTTTATTTAAGTTTTAAAAGATTTTTTTATCGAATCTCTCTTTTTAGTAATTACCTTACCGAAGATTTTCAAATTTCCACAAATTGTTAATTAGGTTGTATAGTGTTTTCTTTTATTGCCCTTCAGTGAATTGGGGGTTAGGTTTACTTTCGGTAAATTAAAGATGTTTATATCACAAATCTTTGCTTATTATTCTTTTTCTAGGCGGATGTTAAACCTGTTTTCTGTAAAATCCTTCAAACGCAGAAAATAGATATATCTATTTTGTAGTGTTAGGTAGTCGAAGAAGCGCGTAGATAAGATTTTTCTAATCTTTGTAGTATCGGAATTGAAGGACATTATCAGGTGGATACAACCTTAACATGAAAAATGAAATTCGTGACTTAACCCTTTCGCTTGACGCCGCATTGCGAAACATTTTAGTATTGATATGGTCGCCTCGCAACATCCTTTGTTATTAGAGATAAAAATAACATCTGTTGGCAATTTCTATAAGGATATCTTGTGTCAATGTTTTTAGACATTATCCAACGTCTTTTAGATATTTAAATAATTTCATAAAACTTGAAGAAAGAAAAAAAGAACTATAGTGTTGTTGTTTTAGTTACAAGAACACTTTCGTTGTGGAAAGTCATCATCGTCAGACTTTTATTTATAGTCCAGGTTTCCTCGAGATCTTTTTCTTCACCTTTAATCAGTCATTGGTGTCCAATATAAATTTAGAAAGTACGTATAACTTAGATAAGTCACATTGCTACTTGCCTGATCTGGAATCGAACCCGTACCCTCATACTCGAAAGGCTGGTACTTTAACCACTAGGCCACCACTACGTGGAAAGTCAAACCAATAGGGAAGATGCAATATTTTTATTTTTGTTTTTATTTTAAAGAATTCCATGTAGAATAGACCACAAATATATAAAAAAATTTAAACACTGCAATTTATTGTAAAAAAATGCAGTTTTAAATTGACAATTTAAATTTTCGCGCCAAAACGGGCCAACGGTTCCGATGACGTCATTCGCGTCTGACACTAGTCGTACTTGTTTGTTGCCGGCTTTCATTCATTTGCATTTTTCTCGACTTTCGAGATATTTTTCAGTAAAAATTTAAAATGGATTATCCGTCAACATCAGGGGATCATAACAATACCACCAATGCTCCGAAAAAAATCCGCGTTGACTCATGTTTTGTGTCCATCTACTTCAACAAAGTTTTGACTGGACCTTCTGGCCCAAAACTAAGAAAAAAGTGGTTCCAAGCTGCGAATGGGAAGGATAATTATTATTCTCCAAAAAAACGCGAAATTCTTGAGAGCATTTAATTCATTCCTTCAGATTTATCCTTATTATACTAGAGACAAATATTTAAACTTTCACATTTGTAATATTATTAAGATAGTACTTGCTGATGAAGAACTGAATTATTATTTCTTTCATGTTTCAGATTCATCTTTAGAGTGTTCATTAATCACAGAAATACATGATTCTGAAAATTTTCAAATATCCAATGATAAGAGTGTACAGGTGTCTATATATCCTCAGAAACGATCGAAACAAGCTCAAGTAGAAATGGAAATACCCCAAAAGACTGTAGCTTAATCACCTGAAAAAAAATCAATAAATCCAACTTCCATTTTAATCTGAAAAACACAATTAATTTTCGCAAAAACTAATTACATTAATGTTCACCTTTACAACTATCTATAACCTCAAATAAGTTGTCATAACGGGAGTGACGTCACTGAACGCTGATTGGTGTTTTGAAATACGTTTCGTTTCAAGTCACTTTAATTTTTAATTATTCGTAAAAATCAACATTATGTAAAATAAAAACGTTACAGTAGTCTTTCTTTTATACTTTTTTAAAATTTTAATGATAAAATTTTCAATAATATTACATTTGCATCTTCCCTATTATAATATTCATCGTCAATTAATCTGCGTAATAAATTACATAGCCATAGAGCTTTGCCCTTATCATGTGTCGAGTAATGGAGCAGTTTTTGAGGTTATCAGGAGTATTGTCCACATTTAGGTCGATGATAGTCTACTGCCATTTACACTTATTGATTATAAACGAGACGGGTGTGTCTCGTGGCGTGCTCCATCACAACTTGTCTCGTCTAGCTGTCTGGTCTAGAATTCATGTTGAGGTCGTTGGATATATCAGCTTAATATACAAATTCTGTAATGCCATTGTATTTATGAAGTTAGTCAATTAACTTTGTTTTACCAAATGATTATTTTCAGAAGGCTGCTTATTGCAGCCTTGAAAACCTCGTAAATTTAAAAGATCTAACTTTTCAGGAGGAAGATGATTAATAGGACGCTTTTGCGACATTGTCTCCCTAGAAACTAAGACAAATCCAATGGTTTTCAGTTTTTGTGACGACACATTAGCGTTGTAACTTGGAAGTGTTGTTAACCCGTTGAATTCCACGGTGACGTCATCGAGTAGTTTTTATTCAGATCATCTGTTATCACAGGCTATTTTTGTGCCTATCTCACAATTATTTGAACTCATATTTTATTCGTTATTATTAATTTCTACAGTTCGTTGAAGCCGTGATTCATTGCCTTGCATGGTTGGTTACACATATTTATTCGCTATGATTTAGATTTGTTTGAGCGTTTTCCCATGTTTTGTTAATTGACTAAGATCACGGTCAACCCCAAAATCGATGAACACATCCTTTGCTGACTTTCGAAATGCTTGTTGTTCAGTGGTGTATAGTCAATTGGGTGTTAAGCTGCTTTTGTACTTTTTAAAGTTTATTTAGTTTATGGACGCAGTTAAGCAGAAAAACATATATGAATTCAACATTGACATTATTCGTGCAGTCAATAAACTCGAAATAATGGCGCCCTATCTGGACTGGGTTTTACCTGTTTACAGTTTAACTTCTTAACAATGCAGTTGCTAATTAAAAAGGTCCTACTTGTATAAGGAAAACAATTCAACCAGCCTGCATTTGTATGTGCACCATAAAACCTGAGGCTTTCTGCGATAAAATTAATCACTATTATACTATAGCTTGGCAAATTCGTTAGTGATACTTACATGGTCCACGTGGGTCGTAGGGGACGTTACCGTCTACAGCGACGAATTTCTCAGTACATTATAAAAGTTCGCTATCTGGTCGACATCAAATATATTAGTAGTCCGTTATATTATTCATATTTTGAGCGCTTCGAAGCCTTGTTTTTAAAAACCTCGTAATTGTAAAAGACGTAACTTTTTATAAGGATGATACAGGACGCTTTGCGAAGGTATGTATCTTCCTAGAAACGCATGAAAACAAATTTGAGCAATAATGCAAAATAATCCGAAACTTTCACTTAACTTCAACTTAACAAATTTTTCCAGACTACGAATTATCTCTTCAGGTAAATGGTGTCTGGGTTTGTTGTAAGGTCGTTCGATCCATTCAAATTCCTCATAGCTGAAAGAATGGTAGAAGGAAGATGACGACAAAATATCCATGTAATAGTACTAGTGATAATAAAATTCTACTCCATTTTCTTCTTGATTGGTATATGGTGTTATACACAAGTTTGTGAAATTAAGCGAGGTTGTACTTTCATCATGGCAGTATTATTATGTTAGTACTGTACGTTAACTAATAGGAACTTGTAACACTCCAACATACATTTTAATCGATAAAAAACCTCTGAACAATAACAAAATTAATTTATTAATTGAATACACATATACAAAGAATATTTTATGTCTTAAATTAAAAAGTCACTATACCCTTTTATTTATATCACAAAACATTGCGAGCAGTCGCTTGGCACGGAGTAGTAAGCTGAGTAGTAAGCTGAGTAGTGGAGTGCTCAACACTTCCATTATTGGATAAATATTCTGAATATTCTCGACTATATTAGTCGCAGTAACATTCGCAGATTTATTCAGATGTCCTTCTGGCTAAGACTGGTCGCCCACGTATGACATCTTCGCTTACTACTCTGCGTGGCGCAGCAACATACGTAATAGAATTAATTCCTACGCGGCGCTGCGACTACTACCTAAGGCTGTTGATGTATTTCATGAGGTTGAACACAACAATGACGCCCATGATATCCGTGTAGCCTTCGTGGCTTGTACTCGGTGACGCGTTGCATAGGCTGTTGCGGCAGTAACAGTATCTGAAAATTTAAAAAATATATTGTACAATTAGCATCGACCCCTAGTAGTTTTACTATTATCGATAAAAAGGTAGTTGGGGGACGTCCCGATTATTTTAGTTGGAAGAGTTTCACCTGCTAGTTTTGAACTTAGCTAACATTAAAGTAACAGTACCTACAATTAGCTAGCAAACTAATAATTGAAGTGCTTGGCGTGTAATTAAATTGTTTGATTATATGGCCACGTAAGAAACTCGTACAAAGTCATATTAATGCATTATTTAAAGAGCCTTCGCGGTGGTAAGCAAATATAGTTATCAAATGACAATATTTGTAGAACTGTTCTTTCTCTTCAATATGGTTCTGAAAAGTCTTAAGGCTACAAAATAATTTTCGTCCTACAGCAAACGAATGAAATAATGTCTGTAATACAAAGCCTCGAATGTGTTTTGCGGAAAGTGCCTTGTAATAACGTGTCATTATTGTACTACGCAGTAGATCGAACAAGTTATTGCTGTCGTTTTAATGCACTTGTTTATGTAGGTACTTCAGGTGCTCCAAGTTTGTTAACAACACGGTTTCATCTCGAAAACATCTTTTCTTAGTAATATAGTTTTGTGCAGTTAAACACGTCTTCTGTTTGATGTTCTATGTTTGTTTTGTATCTACAGGGCTTTTATTTTTAAGAACAGTTTTATCTGCTATTTGGATAGCATGTCAAGGACTTTCATTCAGTAAATGACAAGCTGTTCCTAGAGGTTCCCCATGCATCCCAAGGAAACTATTGGCAGTACCAAGACAAAAATAGCGCATGCTTTTCTCAGGCTCTTGAATATCTGTGTACCATACTTTATTTTAGAAGTTTTGGCGTGACAGAGGGACATAGTTTCTTTCGCAGTAAGAATTCCGGGTTCATCTAGTGTAATAAATGTATCTAGCTTTTAGCTCCCTTTTTTTTCTTTGTGCGAGAGATTTTTTTTCTATTAATAAATCTATTACTACCTAGTAGGCGTACTCCTCTCTCCCTTATCATCAGCGTTGATGCAGCCTTCTTGGTAAGGTTCTAATATCTCCATCTTCGGTGACCACCTCCCGTTTTTGTAATCCTGGTACTCATGCTTCTGCGGTGCGCAGTCGCGGAGTACTCCGTTTATCCTCACTGGAAAATTAACATACTTCAATTAGAATTGACATGAAACTGTACCTATAGCTGGTTACTAACAAAGTCATTTATTTTGTACAGGCTGTTCATGTAATAGTGTGCGTGTCCTATTGTTTGTTCGTAATTACTTACTGAAAAAGTAAACAGGTAACAAATTACCAATTCTATTAGTAATGGAATTGGTAATTCATGAAACATGCACTTTCTTGTAGTAACTTTGCATAAAAATCAGTTTACGTCATATGCGAATAAAATGTTTAAACATAATTACAACTCATGCCACGTTTGGCTTGTATATTTCTAATTGTTATGCCTGGTCGTTATGATTTGCACTAATTATTTCGACTCCAAAACCTTGAAAGTTAAGTATAACATAAATTTCGTAATTGAGATAAAATAAGATTTTCGAGTAATATTTTGGAAACCATTACCTCTCTTATTCTCAAACAAAACCTAATTAATCTTCATGTAATTTCAAGGGCACACAGTGCATAAACATTTTTAATGACTTGTCATATACCTGTACTCCTGAGAACCGGAGAAAAAGTAGTTTTATAATGATAGTGAGGATCAATGTATGTATGTAACCTTCAAGGTGTTCGATACTGAGATTGTATGTCTCGTCAATACCTTGCATAGAAGAGGTGCTGTTTTGCCAGTGACTTGTGTTCTGCCCAACAAGCCTTCACCTTGAACTGTCTCTCACTGATTATCATGATATTTATCACCTTGACCGAATACTTACCTCCCTACGTAATGCATTAGCGGACATACGCGAAGTGAGTCGTGAATACTTATGTAGTACGTTAGCCGTTCGAGTATTTACAATTCGGACATTTTTCTATTAGATATAATAAATATTTGCACCAGTATGAAATTTTGTCGTCCTATTGCTAAGATGATATAAATAATTGCTAGACATTAAGATGGATGAATATCTTTTTCATGACGTGTTTCGGATGGTACCTACGTTACATTGGTAGGACCCGGTTGTCATTTGCTGTAAGAAGCCAGAAATTTTGAAAACTAGTCTTATCAAGGAGGTCAGATAAGCCATTCGCCCCAAATAAGACACTAGTACACAGCTGTATAGGCTAGTCATGAAAAGGCTAGACAGATTATGATATTAATTGCGACAATTTAAACTTCAACCCTGTAAACGGTAACTTTTATTTAACTTCATTCTTATCCCAAATCGCAATTATATTAAAGTACGTACCTCCGTTCTGTATATCCAGATGGAACTCCTGCTTCATGCACATGGTGGAGTAGGGGCAGTCCACTATGAACTTGTCGGAGTGGTCGAAGTGCACGCACAGCCGCTTCGTGGTGTTGTAGTATTGACCAGGCGGCGGGTTTATGAGGCAGTGGTAACACTGTAGCGATGATACTCCTGGAAATCACAACGGTAGACTTCAATAACTGATAACAATATTCTCTGATCTTAAGCCTGAATTTTGGTGCATGAAGGGAAATCGATCTTGTGTACCTAATTTTTATTCGAGTTTTCTTTTTGTATCCAAGTATGGAATATTACTTACTGCCCCAAACAACGCGGATAAAAATTAGTAAGATTTATCTTCAAAGAACGTTTTTACGTGCTAACTTTACACAACCGACCTATTAGACATCGCGTGTTGGAAGCCAAGTATTTCCTGCCTGTCAAGAGCTTAACTCTAACCATTTTACCGGGACTACACGCAAACTAACTAATACAACCATTTACATAGAAAATTAAATAAGTTTCAACTAGCATATGCCCTCTAAGTACTTCTTCCTTGGCGACCCTCTTTAGTCGTTCATAGTATGTGTAAAAGCAGACAAACTATCAATCAATGATTGTAGCTCTGGATGAAAGAAAAAATCTGTACGTCCGGACGAAACATTGATTCCTTTAAATTTTCTCACCTAGGCAGGTTTATAGCTCATATACATATATACTCATCATAGCTGTTTATGGTGAATCACATGTGTCGAAGCCAGATTTAAGTTTATTTTTCCTTAAAGCTTATCATGAAGTTATTGCGTCCGCCAGTGTGCGGCCACTAAGCCGACTTTGAAAGTTAAATCTGCAAGGCAGATAGTGTTAGTGTGTAGTCAGTTAAGTGGTCGCTTACTGATAGTTTCCACGCTTCTGGCATAATCCACCTACGCAACTGTCAGCCGCGGCGACCTTCCTCCTTGTCCTTATTCCTTTGTGCCTTGTTCAGTAAGCGAAAATATTGCAATTATGTACTCGCTCATTTGAACCCATCCTAAGCAAATGTTTTCAAACACTGATAGGTATTAAAATGAAATGCAAAATAAGCATAACATTGTTACTGACTCTACTTAGGAATGCACTCAGCGCAGTGCATTCGGCAAATGTGTTGCGTCACCGCGGGTGGTTCGTAGTGACAGTGACTCATCTCCCTATCTCGTCGCTTCAAGTTAACAGCAATGCAGTTTATAATAATATGGCCTATACTTAAGTCTTTAGGTATTAATATCAATTTTGATACGTTAGTCCGATTTACTTTATTAAAATATATTTTACATTACTTACTTTTCCTATAAAATCAAAAATGTCATCAATGTAATTTTTTATTTCTAGGTATACTTTACTATCTTTTATAAGGTCAGTCCAGGTGTAGTATCAAATGATATTTTAATTTATTAACTTGAATTTTGTTATTAGGAATAATATTATTAACATCTAGTCTAGCCCAAAACAGTGTGTTGTATAGTTACAAATTAGTCAATAATGGAAGTACATAGCACATTTTATCAAACGGCTCATGCTAGTCACGATCACAATACTGATCCGTTCGGGTCGTTGACTTTAACACATGCCTGGATTTGGAAATTACGCCTGAAATGATCGCTAGTTACAATTCGCCAAACTTGGAAACGTCATCATTAAGTATTATTAAAAAGATGTTTTGTTTGCGTCATCATTCCATGATTGGTAACTAGAATCAAATATATACTATTGATTTTTTGTATAAACATCATACATATTGTCATTTTGTATGTATATTGAGTGAGTTACGGAATTTTGTTATGTCAACTCCCACGCAGTTCCACATTACGCATGCTCTGGCGTTGCCGTTGAATGCTCGTTCTTGGAACCGATCCTTGTGTATATACTCCTGCTTAATTCAGCCTTATGAATTTGCTCTCTATCTTTTGAAAAGAAGTGATTCGTGATTTAGTCTACCAATTAGTAGTAAATAAAAAAGACAATTAAATCGGTTAACTGTATCACTTGAATAAATATCGACAAGTCATCACTCATCGGACGTTGAACTCCCAACTTATGTACGTAAATATCGTATGTATCTATTTTTTGTAAAGGTATGTAATGATTGTGTTAGAAAACGAATTCTAAATGAACAGAAAAACAAAAAAGTTAGGGTTATTTCGCTTCTAATATAGTATTTTCTTTTGAGTTTTCAAAACTGTCATACCATTAACAGATCCTGAAGTAGATGACAATAAGACCATTTGGGAAGCATATATCCTTTCAATCAAACAAAGATTATTTCAATTTGGTTTCTTAAAAATGGAGATATGCGGTAACATTAAAACTAAAAAATCATCTAAATTGAGAACCATATGAAACTTTTTAAAACTACAAGCATGTTTGATAATTCGAAATGTTTTTTTTTTTTTTAATCTAGTTGGTTATCTAACGAAATGGTTTATAAAATGAAATTAACATTGGTATTATTTATGTATCTGATAGAGGACTGTTGTTGTGTCGGTGTCGATTACTACCTCGGTAATGCAGACGTAGTATTAGAAGATATCAAAGAAAATACGACAGAACAAAAGCTGGTTGAAAATGTTCTTGAACAGCAAACAATAAGGCGAAAAACTATGAACATATCGTTGATCGGTGAATTTATGAACAATACCAGTGAAACTGACTATGGAAATTATGATGACCTATCTGAAATTGAAGAAAGTATGAGAGAAAAAAGTTCAAAATACAAAACTCCTATACGACAAGATTCATTAAGTAGTGATTTCGCTGCGGCAGGAATTGGTTATGACACAAATGCTATTCTGAGACAGGCTGACAATAACGTTTCAAAAATAAAATCTCTAAACGACATATTAAAAGAATATCGATATCTTGATGATGTTGACGACCCCGACACAGCAAACAAAATACTTCGCTTCCATAATACAACAGTCAACAAAATCATATCTAAAAATTTAGATTTTAAGAAAATTGAGATAATAAAAAATGCAACCCAAGAAGAAATAGACGCAAACAAGGTTTCAGTTGACTTTTACAACTTAATTCCAGCTTCAAGTGTAAATGACAACGATGACACATTCACAAGTTTGAACGTAGAAAGCAAAACTTGGTATGTTCCAGAGAATTCGAAATGCTGGAATTTACCAATTCTATATGGTGAATTAGGAAATCCAATGCTTACTTCAGATGTTTTTATGCTGTACCCAGGCAGTTTAATTAATGTCAAAGAAACGATAGAAGAGCCAAGTCAACCAACGAGGCAACTGTATATACCCATAATGCAAACTATGAATAAATGGTGTGCGGCAGGGCCTTGTTACGGCGATCACACTCTATGCCTTTTTTCGGATAAAGAATATTCTAAGTTATGCCAAACTGATTACGTCGTCTCAACCCCCAGCATGATAGAGCAAATAGGATTAGTGAATACTGTAAACTCAATGCGCAATCGGATCGCTAATGGAGAGACAGACAAATATACTCATTTGCCTAAAGCCGCAGATATGAATCAATTAATTTACGATTTTGACTTGGAAACAATGGCTGTAGCATGGCTCCGCCAGTGCTTGCCAGGTACAGCAGCTTGTTCTGCTCTTGAGGGAGATTATGTAACGCAACTCGAATGTACCAAATATGCAAAACATTGTTGCATAGATTCGTTTAAAACCGAGAGTGCCTCAAAATGGTATGAATGTAATTCCTTCAGTAGTTTATTTATTACTCCCTTCTTGAAGGATTTATATTACTGCCAAGTTTCATCAAAATCCGTTCACCCGTTTTCGGATGAGAAGTATCATATATACAAGCCTTCTTTCGCAACTATTATTAATGTGATAATATATACTGTCGTTGATTAATGTAATTATGTATTTATTTTATATTGGTATATTTTCAGCATACCAGATTATGAATGCTACGTGGATCCCATCATAGGTTGTATTCACCTGTGGTTTTGGAAAGCTGGAAATGCATTAACTGCGACGGATGTGGAGTGTGGTCATATAACACCAACTACATTTTATACCGTCCAGTTAATCTGGGCAGAAACTAATAAAATAGGTTGTGCATATGGAAAAAAATCAAATGGTGACATACGAGTTGTGTGCAATTTTTCTCCTGGTGCACCTTTTTACATTGAAACCAACTATTTCTGTGGTTTCATCCTTTATCCAAGAGCTATGGAACAGTTCACTACAAATATCACTAGCAGAGAATTCCTAGCTTCGGTGGGTATTGTTTTAACACCAGTAAATAGGCTCGTCATTGTCGAAAATGAGTTCACTAGTCACCATGTTAATTACTCCTTAAGGTATTCAGACATAGATATTCTTGGCAAGATTTATCAAAGAAAATGGATCCGTCAAAACTTTAATAAAACCAATAATGGCACTTTGGGTATGATCGCTCGTTTGGTCACAAAGTACACTTTCGGAGCGAATGATGGCGCCAAATGTGATACGAACGAAAGGATATACGAGAGTGGTGAGCCTGGCTCACAATGTTTAGAGCGCGGGAGGCGCTTCCATGCGCTGTGCTATGATTTCCGAGACCCCTCGCCCGGCTACAGGCTAGTTGCAGTTATAGCACCGATCGCCTTGTTTTCTCTTATACTCTACGATTTATTTAGCGGTGTAGTTCGTCAAACTAATTATTGATGAACAGTAACTAGACTTGAATTGTAACCGTTATCATAATATAGTTTTCCTAAATACATGGTTTAAATGATTTAATTGCAGAGTTGTATTAATGAACACAGCTCATTGATTATGAATGGCTTAATCCTTAATGCATGAAGTATTAATTAAATCTTGTCCTGACCAGTGTCAATGGCGACTGAGTCAGAGTATAGAGACATCATATTATTCTAATCAATTCCTGTCTCGTAGCAAATACTCCACTTAAATGGAAATTGAACTTGTCTTATCCTGTTGCTATGAGTCATTTGTGGTGAATTGATCAAGAGAAAATAATAGGCGCTTGTTCTTTGTATGGTTGTATTGTTGAATGTATTATTATTTACATTTACATTTCTCTGAGTCTAACTGAACAATAGTTAAACCATTACTTCTGCAGTAAACCAGCTCCTCTTTAGTCTATAATGAACAATGAAGTGATACTGTTTCAACTAAGAATTTTAGTCAATCACTTCGCTATGTAACCTTGCCATCAATAAGTACATATTCTGAAATGCATTTGTCACTCAGTAAATATGATGAAATTGAACATTTGCTGGGCTGAACTCCCACACACTATGACACTATTGACAAAATGCAAAGTCATCAGAGTTTGCAAATGTTCAACGACCTTTGCATACCGAGTTGCAGCTTTCTTGCATGCTACATATGCAAGCGATATAAGTGATATTCATTAGTGAAAAACAAATATTTACTTGGAATCCGATTCACAAACGTTTGTTTAACTAATCCACTCGAACGTTCAAGTGTAATTGAATTAATTGATTACTTCCATAATAGCGCAATGCATAATCACTGACGTGCTGATACATTAGTACTTACATCCGCGAATGTTTCTTTATTTTCTCCAAATGCCAAAGTAATTTCATTATTTATTTAGAAATAGTCCACAAACTGTAGCTATTAATAGATTGGATAAATAGGTTCAATACAATAAAAAAAAACTGCGCCAAGCGAGGTAGAGTTCCTAACTTGGTTTTATCTTGTGCCTAAAGCTGCACTATCGATTTGACTACGGCGTTTGACAACAATAGACATGAAGTAAGTTTATACTCTCGCAAAACAACTGTTTCCCAAACAACCTTGAAGGACACCTTCTCGATTATTTAAGTTACTTAAGTCTCTGATATTTATTAATCCTCATGAACTAATAGTTAAACATTAATCAAAAGATTTGAACGTGCAATCGTGCTAAGATATGTGACAGTAAAATACTGCCGACGCGGTTATTATAATATTCTTGCCTAATATTGTATATAATTTAAATAAATATTATATTCAATATCATCATATCGTGCTGTATAAATAAAAATCGATGTTACGAACCTGTTGTTATCAAGGACAGGACTGCGAACACCACGGCTAGCATGCATTGCTCCATACTCGTTCCTTTTGCTGCTACTAAATGTTCTATTCCGATTTTCTCTTCGACCAGCGCGGTCGCGTATCATAAGTAGTCCTTTACTGTGCATTCGCTAGGCGTAGTTGCAGCCATTCAAAGTCCTGAAATGAGGTTATTGTACTAAATTAGTTTAAGGCAAGAAAAAAACTGCTAATTAATAGATTGAATGCATCCATTACACTCAGCGTTCTCACGCACCGTCAAGATTCTCGCATCAATTTTCAAACGATCTCAACAACTGACAAGCAGTAATGAGAATTTGCTTTTACGTTTAGTTCAAAATCATTTTGTTCTGTTAAATACACTGGCCAACTGGCCAACACTTTCGGTACACTTGCGGTGAATTGTCGCTCTTTTGATATTTTCAAGGTCCTGACACGCTCGTTTAAGGCCTTTCCCCCCGCCTGGGGTTGCCTTTCGTCCAATGATATGCAGTTTTTTATTCGGTATTGTCATGTTGCTCGATGTAGTTTATCATGCAACTGAATCTCTTAATTTTGCTGCAAGAAGTAGTTACATTAGAAACTGGTGGATGCCGTGCTTTCGACGCGTTTTATTGAAATCTGACAGGACTGCTACATTTCTTAAGTTTGCAGAGCAAAATTTGAATTTCAAGCTTATAATTAATATTAAAAATCATATAAAATGTAACCAACATAATTATACGCGAAATATTGCCTACTAATTTCAGATTGCAATGTTAAATTTTACATAATTAAAGTTTCTTAATCTAAGCTCTACATATTTGATTAGGTGTGTTGTGCTTTTGAACACACCATAATTATACTTGAACTTACATAACTATGTAGACCTGTACATAAATAGATTATTTAAACAAGTTCGACCGTAGCAAGAGCGGTACAAAAGCCGAAAGAGTTTCAACATTCGGCTGGCTAGAGTATTGCGTATGGGCAGTGATTCGTTGTTCAACCATGAAATGGAATTATCAGAACATTTTGTCTTAACATTGCGAAATTAGACAATGACCGAATTGATTTTCCCTAACACTTGAGTCTACTTGCAATGAATGCATTTATTTAAATCCAAATGTATAAAAGTACCAAATTCATACTGCAGTTTAAGACGTCCTGCAAGTAGAGTGCACTTCTGAAATAATTAATTGTGATGAAACATGAACTTTCAATGTGTTACGTGCGCCGGGCAGAGGTTGCGATTGCATTTTTTTTACACGTTCACAATCTTCTTCATGGTCTTATCCAGTCAAAATTAAGACATGTTCATTTAAATTATTAATCGATATTTCCGAAATATTGTACCTCCATAAAATGTAGTCGTCGCTTTTTGCTTACCAAGGTAAGCAAGATTGTCAAACTACTTAGTCGTATGGTTCAAGATCTTCGGAGTGTGAAGTTAATACGGACACTTTGGTATTTCAGAGCCATAGTTTCATTATATTTAGGCCTCATAGACACGGTGAACATTAGCACGATCAAGTAACTTTGAAAGATCTGAAGTAGACCAGGGCAATTAAAATTCTGCTAAAATACTTTAGTTGGAATACAATATCTGCATTCAGGAAATATTTGATGCAGACAAAAGGCCAAATTTTAAGGCTGGTTTAAGTAACGAATTATGTTTGCAAGGCTTTTATTGTATTTAATGCGAGCATCTCGTATGATTCCGGTTTTGGATGGCGCATGTTTCGACATTGTACCGCGGCGCACCGCTTGACCGTTACATAATTTTTTATTTGGCTGTGTCAGGTTAAGGACAAACATAATATTGGTGTAAATTACAATTCGATCGTATAGATTGATTTTGAATGTGTGCGACATACAGGTTTTACCCTGTAAATTTCCTAATTTTAACATGAACGGTTTGATATTGAACTATAATGAACATCATTATTGAAACTAATACTTATAAAGTACCTAATAATAAAACCGTATATAGGGGCACACGTTTATGCTAGCTAATTAAAACCGTGTCGATAGTTTTAACGAAAACAATAGAGTAAAAAGTCTGACCGAAGCCGATAACATTCGCGGTGAAGGTGATACATGATTTGCGGAAATTATCGAGTAGCGTAAATAATTCATTGATTACCTAATGACGATTTAACATTTGTTTGCTAAGTAAACCACTTCCAGCGAAATATTTAACTTAGCTCTACCAGTCCAGTAGGCTTATGCTACATTCATTCACAGACCTGATATTATTTTTAATAAGCGAGCATAAAATGGAATATTAAAATAGAAGGTCAGGTTAGGCAATGCATTTCGTTGTAGCCGTGTAAAGATCACTCTGAATCGAAAAATATTTCATTGCCATAATCCAGTGCCATGCGTTCGTGTAACATTTTATTGCAAAAGCGGATTGTTTAATTTGAGTTTACATTTTCTGTAAAACTCCAGTAAAATACTTTTTTTGACTTACTTGCCACGGACGACCAATTGATTTCTTATGGGAAACAAGTTGTGCAACGAATAATAATTTATTTCTTTTTACATACCTTGAACTAATGTGGAATGTAATAAGTTTATACTATTGCGACATGTTCAAAAATCTATTTACCTTGTAGGCGAGTATTTTCTGTACAAGATAAACGTATTGTGAGGAGGAAGTATAGTTTACCCGTTCCCGACACTGCTACGTGCTACCTGCATAATAACAGCGAGCATGTATGTTTGATGTACCATGTTAAAACCCGTAATGTAGAATTCTAGCTCCATAAGGAAGGACCCACAATAATATCGGAAGGCTAGCTCATACCGTATCATCTATCTACGAGTATCAGCAGGGCCAACTCACTTCCCGACAATTAACTTCAAGTTCAGGGATTGTTATTGGAGCTAGCAACTCCGTTCCACCGCTAACCTTACAATATCACCGCGTACACAATTAGGGTTAAAGTTTATTCCACACAGTTGTCGTAAGTGTTGTAATGTGTCTATTATTGGCCACGGCTACGTAACTCGTGTAATAGATACTCTGGAATTTATCTATCAATTCTGTTCGCGTATTTATTTTGTAGTACCGTGTCTATCAAGTTCGCTTGTATTTCACAATGGCGCTCTTTGTACGGAGACTGTCGGTTCTTCAATTAGCACGATATCACATTTATTATTTGGGTATTTTAAGAAAATAGTCCTTTCTACTTTGCTTTTATAATCTTAGTATAGTTGGTAGTGTCAAGCTGTGTTCAGGAGGTAACTCTCTGTCATGGAAACCATTATGAGAGCCGTAAAAATTATGGTACACTTTAGCTTTGATTGATGGTTTACCTTTATATTTGTAAAGGAGAACACGCTTTGTGTGTAATATAATAGAGGCTGGCACAAAAATATGTCGAAACACAACATTTGATAACAAGACCGATTACGCTTAGTGCAACAATCGTTGAAACTGTACTGGGCTACACGATATCTCTAAATCTTAAAGCAAGTGCATAAACAATTAACTTTAATTACCAACCAAAGCCAGAGTCAAGGACTGTAGAACAAAATTGGTTACTATGTTATGGTCAGATAATTAACAAATGTTACATCAGCGTTTATTATAATTTGCCGTTCTAAATTACGAAAATCCAACCGAATTCATGTAAATGGGATATCGTTGGACATCTAATTGAAAAATACGCATTGATTTTGCGAAATTATGTATATTCAAGTAATTTTAAGACATACGTCAATATTCAAGAATTATTTAGGTGGTCGGACTTTCCTATCTAAACTCGCCCTTGCTTTGACTGCTTCAATACTCCAAGCAGATTAAGGCTTGAATAGATGTTGAGTCACAAAGAAACTGATTCGTTAAGTATTTTAAAAAACCGTGCCGTGGAACAAACATCACGATAACAATAATAACAAAAGCGTGAAACATCGATTATCATCGATAACTTGAAAACCCTTGCAGCGAGTTATTTTTATTAATTAAAGTCTCAATAGGTGTGTTATTGATGTAAACAGTAAACAACTATGAATAATGTCACAGAATGTCAATAGTAGTCAGAATAATTTTATGACGCGCTTACGCATAATATAAATTAATCATATCAACTATTATTCAGATATATGTTGAAAACATCTCCAAGGCTTTCATCGAAATAATTTTGTACTGCATAATACTCAGTAACTCGTCAGGTTGGATTTACGTAAGCCTATCTTATCCTTGACCGTCCCAGCATAATCTATGCATGACTATTATTTACGTTTCCAATTGCTAAATTTTGCAATACTTGGCATTGACTAGAACTTCAATGAAATCTGTGTCGTAGGCCAGCTCTATGGGAGAGCAGTATTTCCCGAAGTGACATACGTAGGACATGTTCGAGTCTCGATAATCGATTGTTTATCGCAATCTGTTTCATAAGAATTTCGAAATGGTTGCAAATTGTGAAGTATATATTTGTAAACAGAATAATGTTTACGGACTACCAAACCTCTTCACATTACACCGAACTAATGAACCATAGCTATAAAGACCTAAATTTAGACTTAGTTCACAACTTTTGCAACTTGACAGACCGGCTCGCGGACACTTGGTAGACGCAGGCAGGACAATTTTAAAAAATATATTTTATTTTGCTCAAGAACACTGACTACTTACTGTTTGATAAATAAACTTTAAAGCCAATTCAACACAAAGACACCACTCCTTCAAAAAAAAATAATAGGTATATTAAATATTTTACACTAGTTTTCACAGTTCGATTTCGTAATTAAGCACGTGTATTCATTTATAATGCGTCATAATATCTGCACGTGTGCCGCCGTGCGGAGTCGGTGGCTGACTGGCTGGCCGGCCAATGCCAAGACAATAGTTCAGACATTTCTCGCTCGAGGACTTGTGACATAGAACGTAACGTAGGGCGCTGACTGCGCAGACGCACACCTAATCAGATCTGTGCGTTTGTCGCGCGGTCCCACCCGCGCTTTGATTGAGCAAGACCAACGGAAAGTATCTCGAAAATATGTTCAACGCATTGTTGTAAACAGCCTTTGCCTAAATCAAATTCGTTTACGCTGACTGGATAACCATCACACTGGCACGAAACATCGTTGGATCATTACTCCAAGCGCCGTCTTCCGGCCGAGATGGGCAGCCGACCACACGAATCGTCCTTGACATTGCACTACGTCATTTCTTACTTCATGCATGGAGAAAAGTAGAAGAATCACAAGATAACTACTGCAAATTGAAGTATAGAAATTCTTAATTTTATTATTTTGGTATTTATAAGGCTGGCTGAGGCATTTGCAATCATTAAAAGAATGAACTTTATATTATTAAATACAGCGCCCTTATAATAAAGCATACCGTTCACGAATCAAAGATAACTGTTGAAATACACTGAAGAGGTACACAAAGATTTCTTAGAACTGCTGTCATGGTACATTATTGACATAGTGAACTCTGAATCATTTGTCATATCGATATTTTTCTGATTCTGAATCATATCAGTGGGATTAAAATAATCCTTGCTCTTGTGAGATGCTGATAAGGAAAGGCTCTTACGTCTCACGATTTATTTAATCTCATCGCAACCGCATCTTTTTGTATTGTAATCACATTTTGCTATTTCAAGTTAAATAAATCAAAGTCTGGTCAAAAGCGGGCTTATTATGTATAGACCATCATGCTTTCTGAGTAATTGCACAGAAGTACGAATACGTGAATATTTAATTGATATACCGCGAAGGTTGAGGTATTTCCGATGACGTAGTCGATCATAAAGATACAATCCCACGTACACAACAACTACACATCTTTTATTTAAAATACAAACACAACATTTGGAAATTTACATATTACGGTCTGGCATTCTGCATTAACTTAATGAGTGATACTAATTAGCGCTGAAACCTTGTAAGAATACTTCAAGTTCAGTATAATTCAGTATTCAGTTTAATTGGAACCCATGCATCAGTTGAAATAAAAGGCAATATGCCTAAAATAAAGCCTTGCGGAAACCCTATGTTGAAGATGTAGACAGTTGCTTCAAATCGACTGTAAATTTTGACCTGAGATCTGCATTCAAAATTAATGTAGTTCCAAAAAGGATAGTGGCAAGTAGATCGAAGGACAATTTAAAATTATGCAAAATAAAATGTTAAGTTTAACATAACGTTCTTGTCATGATTAACATTTTCTTACCAAATCTGGTTAAAAAAAGAGAATAACAGAGCTATTCATGTTTCGTTACTCATCGCAACATTGGTTAACAAAATCGATGACAATAGCAAGTCACGTATTTTTTCCTACGCTAATAACATTAAGTGCCTATTGCTAATGCATGTGAATTTCTTCAATGTTTTTTACGTTCTAAAATCGCAACTCATTGCTGAAAACACGGTGAATTGCCTTTACCGATGTTACAACGAATTTTTATTTCTTGAAATCCTTAAGATATTGTACATTTCCTTACCGACTGCTGGAAAATTACTAATTTTATCTAGTTTCTCGCTTCCCCCCATAAACTAATGAGGGACTGATAAGCCTACATAACCCTGATTTTCGTTGACATCATTAAGGCTATCAAGTAGCCCACTGTCATTACAATATCGAACATTGTTCTACGTTACAAATTGGCACAGCGTTATGTAACCGTGAAAGTGTATTGTAATTCATCAAGTAATATTATCGCGTGAACATGTGCGTCGCATCACTAGCAAGGCACACTCGCTGTATTTTAATTCAGTTCCTCGGCGCGTGAACGTTGGTTCAGACTCTTATTTGTTGTAAGGTGAAGGCCTTAGAGTGAGCGGATGAAGGATTTAGTACGCAGGTGTGCAACTGTATCGGTTAATTACATCTCTGATTTGCATTATATCATAATGCTGACATTTAAGTGGCTAACTAGGCCTACTTTACTTAATCATAATGTGCACAAGCAAATGCTTGTACTCTGTAATATGTGCGCATACACTGGTGCACCCTCTATTCCCGCACTCTCATAGTCCAATGAGATGGCAATCCGACACGACCGGAGAGAGATCAGACTCGGGACCGACATTTATGTGCTGCATGCACAGGTGTATCAACCACCAACTTCCAGACCACTAACTGCTTTTGTAAAAGATTTTTTAAAACACGCAATGCAATTTCGGTCCGAGACCCCGTGTACAGCAGCCACAATATGCGACTAGTAGACCAACGAGGCAGTATTAAATAATGATTATAAAATAAGACTTATGACTAAACAGTGTACAGTTATTACGAAAAATATACTTAGTTCCCAGAAATTGACCATACTTGTGTGAAAAACAGGAAGGATACCAGTTTAATATAGTTCTGAATCACGCAAAATTGAATCACAGGCAATTAACAGGAACATTACTTACAACCGGTAGATGGTACCATAAATTATTTGAATAATGTAAAATCAAAACAAAGACACTAGTGTCCGCTTTCGCTTATCCTCTGTCCGTTGTATTTATGGCCCCTTAGGCGCAGCTTACAAATCAGTAATGATGACAATTTGTCCAGATGCTTCCGCTACGTGATTGTTTTCTTTAAACATTTGTTACTTAACACACTTTACGACTCTTGTTTATCGATATTGTAATCAATCTTTTACAACTTAATAGCACAGGTGCCGATTTAGGAAAGGCTAAGCATTCTGTTGCATTAAGTGTTAATTTATTGACATGTCATGAAAACATTTTCCAACTTTATAGCTCTTGTGTGGTTGACAAGTTGGTTAGTATGTTGCGAAACCAGGAAACATCTGAACACTTCTTGAAAGAAATCAATCAGTTGATTTCTACATAATGTAGAAATTATATTGTTACTAACTCATTTTCGCAGCTGTTGGCAGAGAATCGGCTTTCACACACAATATCATGCCAGCACTTTTGAAAAGTCGTCCGCGCGGGAACGCATAATATATAATTATACTCAACTGTTTTAGAGAATTTTATTTAATGAAGTGAAATCATATTCAATTTAACATAATTTAGGCTATGACTATTACTTCGTCCGTATCCAGACAGTTACTACCTACGTCCCGCATATAAAATATGTCCCGGATAAAAAGAAGACTCTATCCAGGGTAAAACCTATCTTCCTTCAAAGTTACTTTCGCCTTCAATATCAATAAGGATAGTAAGAATATTACCAAGTTTTGACTTTCGACTGCTTACAGAGAATAATTTACTTGTTACAGTTAACAGACATTGTAAATGCGATGTCCACGCGTGGAGAGCTACCTCTGGAACTGGCGTTGCGGGGACGAAGCTCTTCGATAGCCACGACGTTACTACAGCACTGCGCAGACGCGGACGCGAGGGGTCCCCGCGGCAGGAGCTTATTACATCGAGCTATCGACTCCAGAGACGCCTTCTCCGCCAAATTCCTTGTTGATAACGGCGCAGACCCCAATTTAACCACCAAGTTAGTTTTCGATACTATTGTTATTCCTATCGCACCTAGACTTTTATTTCCTCGCGATGATGGTTCTGACCATACTCAGCCTATTGTTGGCATCGAACCTGACATTTACATATGCATTTATTGATCCAAAAGGGCCTCCTATCCGTTTAACGGAATTCATGTAATGAGCAAATTCTATTAAGAGCTAGCCTGTCATGTTTCTGTAATCGGAAATGCATCTAAGTTTATGACAGGAAAGTCTTACTCATTGCATTTAAATTATCTACTTATTGTCATCCAATATTTCTTTATGATAAATATTGCTTAGAGAGGAGGGTGACACGGCGCTGCACCTGATCGCGTCGCTCACGTCCAGTTCTTGTGACGAGGAGACAATGGACCAGATGGCAGAGATCGCCGATATCATGGTACAGAAGAATGCAGATATCAACCGACAGAATAGGAAAGGATTGTAAGTATTACTTTATGATTTTTAAAAATTACGTTAGCCTACCATTTTTTACTATATTTGTTACAATATTTTTCTCACAGCACACCACTTCATCAAGCAGTAATAGCTAGAAATCAAAGGATATTTGACTTGCTTCTCAAACAGTCGACATTAGATACAAACCTGCGGACTCTGTCAGACGAGCATCCGCCGCTGTACTACGCATTGGTAGATGATAGACGGGCGTCCATTTCATCCAGCGAGACTTTGGTCATGAATGGTTCAAATCCCTTCGATACACCTGTGACGAACAAAAATGCCTTTACGGAAGACCCAGTGGAAGGGAAAACGGAAAATGTTGTTGAAAGAGGATTCGCTGCCAAGCTATTAGAGAAAGGTTGTCAACCAAACCCGTTATACTCGGGAGCGGGAGACAGTTTGCTACATATTTTGGCGCAAGGGTGGTTTGAGGTTAGTTACAATCATTTATCTAAATCCGTAGATGTTTTTCGTTGTATCGCCATAAAATAATGTTGGATACTTTCGCAAGGAATCAGCAGTGTTCTTGGTGAGCCACCTGAACGGTGAGCTGAACCACTGCAATGAGGCGGGCATGAGTGCTCTACACGCGGCCTGCGCCAACGGACTCGCGCGACTTACTGCCGCGTTGCTGGAACACGGTGCCAGGCCTAACCTGCAAACCTCGTATGGGGAACAAGAAGATACTGTTTATAGGTGAGTATATTGGCTACTATGGATATATAATCAAGAAGTGTCGGACATAGACCGTCGTTGTATTCTTATTGAATTCAAAGTGAACTAGTACTTCATAGGCCCTATTTTTATTACGTTAAAGCACTATACAGTATTGCACATTACTTGAAATTAACGATTAAAGCACGTTTTAGGTTAGGTTATGCAAAAAAACAGGAAAATCTAACTTCTTACAAATAAAGTTCAAACAGAAAAATGTCTGACAACAAGTTTTCCCGTTCCCCATAGACAAACGCCCCTGCACTTAGCAGTGCTGAACAACCACGAAGGAGCAGTGCTGGCTATCATAGAACAGAAGAGACTTATAGAAAAGGGCGACATGCCTGCCAACGACCGCAGTAACGTCAGCCTCACGCCCAACCTGAACTTGAAGAACTCTGAGGGAGACACGCCCGTCAGTCTAGCACTCACTGAAGGTACGAGTTCAATAAACTGTTGTAAATATTTATTTTATGTAGGTACTAATCCGCCAGTGACTAACACATATAAGAGTGATATATATTTTTCTAGTTTGAGATTAAATTCCCTTCAAGCAAACAAACAAACTCTTCAGATTTATAATATTAGTATACTTGGATAAAATATTATGTATAAATTGGCTTGCCTGCTGGTTTAGTCGCATCCTGGCAGACCTTAACGTTTCTACGTGCTAAGGTAAGAATTAGGGATTGCTTCTCGCTTACAATGCAAATGCATACCATAATGAAATTATTTTGATATTCAGGCAGAAAAACTAGTCAGGGAATATGTGAGTACCATTTCTTCTATCGTTCACCGTCGAGGTCTATCACATAGTAATGCTAATGACACGACCATCGGACCGTAACGCTGGGCACTATTCTCGTGAACATCTAAATGGAATCAAAGTTTTTTTATTGCTAGTTTTCGATGCTGAAGTCTAGACGTACAGCCAGTTAAAATTAAAAACATCTTCACAACTTCAAACTTCAATTGGTTTATGCGAATTAAATTAGTTTAAATTGATGATCTAATCCGCTGAAGCAAATCTTACAAATACTATCGATTCCTGTTTTTCCAACCTTGTCGAATGACAGCGTTTGGCATTGTTATTTTTATTCTTTGTTAATGTTATAATTATGTAAATAAACACATTATATTCATTTGACATTTGCCTCGGTAAGCTATTATGAAATATGATTGCTATAAAAATTTCACAGCTAGACTTTCATAAAAACTTCGAAACATCGATTTTCTTGTGTCATAAGATTGTGGATGTCGTAGATTTATTGTTAAATGTCATACAGGTCACAAGAATCTAGTGGCTCCGCTGATCGAAGGCGGCGCGGACCCCAACATCCGCAATGGGAAGGGTTTCACTTTACTGCATCAAGCCATCGTAGAGGAAGACTCGCGGACTGCCATATACCTGCTTGACCATGGAGCTGATATGAACGCATTGTAAGTACAAACACGTCACTGATACTCTCGAGGTTACTTTAGTTTTCTCACTATTTCAGCAGACGTATTGGCTCTGATCTAGTACTACTAGACGCTACCGCTCCCAAGGAGACATTTCTCATCAGCCAGCCAACTATGAGCTATGATGACGTATGGTGACCCCCTATATACCCTTTAGGATTTTAGATGCCCTCTGGGTATATTGCTACATACATGAAAATATATCAGAAAATAATGCGAGCGCTTTTTCTCCATTTGGGGCATAGGACGGAGGCAGGCGAGACGCCGCTGCAGCTGGCCATCCACTGCCGCCTGGGCTTAGTGGTGGAGGCCCTGTGCGTGCGCGGCGTGGACATGAGCCGCCTGGACGCCAACGGTGTGCCCCCGCTGTGGGCCGCGCTCGACTCCGGACAGGAGGAAGTCGCTAGCGTAAGACCTATCCGAACTACTCGCTTAATATTTAAAAATAGTACGTTTGAAATTTCTACATTTGAACATATACCTTTTTATATAGATCTTGGTGAGAAATGGTGCGGATGCAGACTGTTGGGGCGCCGGGCCTGATGGCTGCTTACAGACATTATTACATAAGTAAGAACTTTTCTTTATTGGTCAAGGGTTGGCCTTTTGGGACGACGAATAGTGGTACCTCCTTATGAGTCTATTTTGAATAAATGCTATTACATTTGAGTTTACTTTATATTTTTGATAAAATATTCGTCTTTTTTGCGGTTAATAGAGCGATAGACGAAAACAAGGAGTCTCTGGCCATGTTCCTGATCCGGTCGGGCTGTGACGTGGAGTCGCCGCGGCGGCTGGGCCCGTCCGGCGAGGGCGCAGACATCGCCAACGAGAAGCACTCGCCGCTACATCTGTGTTGCACCTGGGGACTTACTGACGTCATACAGGTATACATGACGTGCTGATTTTCTAACCTTTATTTATACATTTGTTATCATAATACCAATAGTTTGCAGAATACCAGCGTCAGGTATTCTACCTGACACATGCCGAGTTGGACTCCCATTCGGTGCAAACTAAAGACACACCGCACCGCGTTGTCTTTTTTGTATAATATCTTTGTACCCACTTTTATTTTTATTTTTTCTTCCTCATTTTGTCAATATCTTTGTGTCTTTTGTTGGACTGAATAAATGTTTTATCTATCTATCTATCTATCATCATCATCAGCTTTTTTATTGTCCTTCCAACGGCTGGGCTCAGGTCTCCTCTCACGCAGAGAAAGAAGGATTGAACGTTAATCACCACGCTTGCTCAATGCGGTATGGTGATTCCAGATTTTATATAATTTAGGTTTCCTCGAAATGTCTTTCTTCAGCTGTTTATATTAGTGCTCAAGATATACTTAGAAAGTACATATAACTTCGTAAAGTTATATTGACACTTGCCTGACCTGGAATCGAACCCGCACAATCATATTTGAGAGGCTGGTGCTTTAACCACTAGGACACCATGACTTTGTATATACTTACTGTTTCCCTATGATAATGAGGTTATTCCCAATGCAGTGTTTAACAAATAATTATGTCATTGAGATTTTAAATAGAAATAGGGAAACTTGCTTCAAAGACTTATTTTAATCTCGGAACACATAATATTCTCAAAAGTATCCTCCATAGAATTAACCATGTCCACTTACATAGATAATATTTTCTTATAGACCCTTCTAGAACACGGCGCGAACATAAACTCGAAAGACGCGGAAGGCAAGACGCCGCTCCACATAGCGATAGAGAACCAGCACGCGGGTATCATCTCGCTGCTGCTGTCACAGCCGGGCATCGAACTGTCTGCGCGCGACAACCGCGGCGTGTCGCCCTTCGCCGCAGCGCTCACGGCCAGGAACAACAAGGCGGCGCAAGCTATATTGGAGAAGAACCCGTCCGCTGCTGAACAGGTCGGTCCTGGTGTTAACGTGATATAATACATAATCGATATTTCACTCATAATACTATGTTTAACAGAGCAGGATTTACGCATACAGACGCTAGCACATCAAGCTAACTGAAACTGAAATTTTCCCAATTAACTTTGGACCATATGCCTTACCGATACAATTGAAAATTTATTATGGTAATTTGACAGATTGTAGCATCTTGATTTGTATTTCCCAAGGCACCTGTGGGAAGCATCGAAAATCCTATTCGCTATTAAGTTTCTATTAAAAACGATTCACAAACTGCTCCTATTTTTTTTTACTTTCATAGTTTCACTTAAGGTTTACGGAAGTATTGCCGACATATTAGTTACCGCCAGCGGTTTCACCCGCATTCCGTATAAAATTACTCCACGCACCAGGATATTAAACAGTGGAATAATTTCTTCTAAAAATTATAACGTGATCAAGCAAACAAACAATATTAGTATTATATTTGACATGTATTTCCTTCCCCCAAACAGGTAGACAAGAAAGGCCGCAACTTCCTCCACGTGGCGATCCAGACGTGCGACGTGGAGAGCGTGATGTTCCTGCTGTCAGTGGAGGTGGACGTGAACTCGCGCGTGCAGGACGCCACGCTCGCGCCGCCGCTGCACCTCGCCGCCGCCACCGGGCACGAGGTGCTGCTCAGGAGTCTGCTGCTGGCCGGGGCCAGGCCTAACGATCGGGACGCGCATAAGTATGGACTTTTTTTTAACTAATACACTGTTTTATTGATGTTATTTATTATTTAGAATAATAGAATTATAAAAAATTTAGTAATTCTTTTAGAGCACAATTAAAATTCACGAGAAAAAAAAATTAAGTATGTATATTTAAACGAACTTCTTCATGTAGCTACATAAAAACTGTCAAATGCTGTTATGCATATTTCACTCTGGTCACACTGGAGACCGCGAAAGATATTTGGTATTTACCGTTATTTAAATATTCCATGATCTGTTTAGCCTATTCCCAAGCTATGTTGGGGTCGGCTTCAGTCGAATCGGATGCAGCTGAGTACCAATGTTTTACCCGAAGCGATTGCCTATCGGACCTCCTCAAGCCAGTTATCTGGGCAAATTAATACCCATTGGTAAAATTGCTTGTCAGAGTTTGCGGTTTCTGACGCCCCGTAACAATTCCCAAAGATGTTCAAACTATAACCTGGATCTACCATATGAACATGCGTTCCAAAACATGGAGGAACTTAGGATGGTGGCACCAAGCGTTGCTTAACATGAGGCTCTGACAGACGCACGGCCCTGCACGTGGCGGCGGGCGCGGGGCACGAGAGCATCGTGTCGGCGCTGGTGTCGGGCGGCGCGGAGTACGGCGCCGTGGACGCGGCCGGCGACAACGCGCTGCACGTCGCCGCGCGCGACGGGCACGCCGCCGCCGCGCGCGCGTTGCTCGCTGACACTGATATCGATGCTGCTGCTACTAATCTCAAAGGTACACTCAGATCTCGTCTGATCACTCCTCCCCTTCCCCCTCTCAAGTTGCTAAGGCTGTATCCCGAACTAGAAGTATTTTCTTTAATACATCATTCATGGTAATCAGCTCAGTTTGATAAGTACTTATTAAATCTTACATGAATGTGATGTTACCGACCAACCGCAACAGGGTTCCTAATCATTGGATTTTTGATAACAGGTAGAAATCCACTGCATGAGCTGTGCTGGTGCAAGAAGGACAACGCAGCAGCGATCTGTGAAATATTCCTAGAGTTCATGCCCGACTACCCGATTAATAGGACTGATTTACAGGTATGTTATTTTCCTATAACTAATCATATTAGGACTTTTCACACGACATTCACATCACCAACGCATAGCAGAGAAGTTTTTAAGCAACCAATGTAATTTATCCGCTCTGAAAGAGCGTGCGTGAGCTTGAGTGAACGAAGACGAAATGTTTGAATAATAAATTTCTATATATCGCATTGATGCAGTATGGATCTAACAATGTTTCTTTTTTCCAGGGCAATACTCCGCTTTTACTAGCATACATGAACGGTCAGGGCACCATGTGTAGGGTATTGGTGCGGGCCGGCGCCTGCCTCGCTCAAGAAAATAAAGACGGCATATCTATATTCAACCATGCAGTAAGCGATTAACATATTCATATCGTAAAACTTCACAATATATAGAGCCAGATATTTAGCTAGCGTGCGTTTGTGCAGGTAGCCACAAAGCAATTACTTCACCGCCTGTTGGACGTGCTGCCAGCAGAAGCGCCGTGGGCCGAGAGCGACCTGTGCCAGGAGTGCGGCACCAAGTTCACGCTCACCATGAGGAAACATCACTGGTTAGACACCTTTCCACCATAATAGACTAAGTCTGATGTAAGCGGATATTCTGCGCATTATAGAATTTAGTTCTTCAAACCTTCTTCGCAGCCAAACATCTAGTTTCAGATTCCCCCAAGATATTTTTTTGTACTGTAACGGAGAATACAGAAGTTAACTTCATGTACAATTTACAGTCGTCACTGTGGCCGCATGCTGTGCAACAAATGCTCGAGTCAAGACGTGCCGATCCTCAAGTTCGGCATGAACAAGCCGCAGCGGGTGTGCGAGATCTGCTTCAACGTGCTGCAGGTCGGCGCGAGTTAGTGACTGGACGCCGTGTCGTGCTCGGTACTGACGGAATACGAACATCGAAAGGGCGCAGCTCTATATTCGGAGTATTGGAAAAGCCTCTGCGCACTGAACCGATTCTTAGTCCTCAACATCGGCCGCAGTGCACAGATGTCGGATGGCTTTTAAACTAATGCCTTTTCATTGGCCACGTCTCAAATGTCGCCAATGAAAACGTATTAACGCATCGGGTGTGCTGTTACAAAGTGTCTGACTCACACAACAATAGCGGTCGCGATAATCAAATTCAGTTAGTCATTAGACTAATCATGAGGTTTTATAGTTTTATATTGCGAATAAAATACATCACATCCCAGTGAACAGATCAATCAATAATTGCTTTTAATTTTCTAAAGAGGCTAAATATTTCCTATCTGCCTAAACATACTTCGTAATTTTTTGTAATTCATAATGCGTTTGCATTACCTTAATAATTTTAAATACTTATCGTAAGGCACGGACTTGAAGCGATTCTGTCTGTTAGATAGCAATATGTTATTCTAATAGCATTGATATACTATTGTGATTTAGTTAGGCTTCTAAGGTCACAGTTAATGTCTAGATGCGAACTATATCTTACTATTTAATGCCTATATAATGTAATCTTGTAAAACCAAGAGCGCGTCCATTAGATACTATAAAAACAAAATCTTGCTTGAAAATAGTGCCTACCGTTTTATACGACACTTGAATTGTTTCATTATTTTTTCTAAATTATGCCAAAGTTTTTCCCATGCTTTTATTTCCGACCTTTAGCTTTAATATATAGAAATTGGTTTATATTGTATTGTTAGATATTATTGTTAAAGTTTTATCACGTTTATGATGTTCACACATAAGATATTTTACTGATACATTCATAATTATGTACAATAATATTTGTTTAGGATACATTATTATTCTATGTTATTTTCAACGACTGCACCTACACTACTTATTATACTAGGGTATAATGTGAAGGTCCACATTTGATATTTATCTCTAGGATTTATTTATTACGAATGTAATTTACTGTAAGATCATGTTTTGTGTGACTATTATAAACTTTCTTACATCTAGAGAACTTTGCATTTTATACTTTTAAAGTCAATTTTCATTAGTTTTATTGTAGGGTTTTATTGAAATGAAATGTATTCCTTTATCGCTTAAGGGTAAGAAGACAATTAATTTTATATGTTTACATTTTGATGATAATTGGCATTTGTTTTGACATTCCGATTTTTCAGCACAGGTTTATGATAATACACTCGTATTTTTTAAAAACTAATTTTATTTAGAGTGTGCCATTTCACTTGTGATGTACTGAGCTTAAATTCTTATGTTGAGATTTATTTTTTAATCTGTAAATTTTTTATTTCTCTCAAAATTTTTATATTTGCTGTAATAAAAAAAATATATTATGCAAATTGCTTTTTATTGCTTTATGAATGAAAGATTGTAGTTAAAACTAGATTTTGTAAGGTTTTTATTAAATTTGCTAAATAAAAGACAAATATAAACAGTGATTATTTATTTACAAATAAACAGTAAACATCAACTCTTCAATCTTCATACTTGGTACATAAATAAATTTGCTAAAACTACATCTACCCTTTGTAACTGAAAATTCTATGAAAACAAGAATTATGTAACACAAGATTGGGTATTATAGGTGGCAGTTGAGGGTAGAGAAATTAAATTAAATTACTTTAATCTTTTGAAAAGGTCCTTGGTGACGCAATGGTCAAGGACATGCAGGTAGTCAATGAGTTCTTCCTCGCAGGTCTCTGCAGTTTGGGAACGGGAGTTGACACGGTCATTACACTCTTGGTACTTGGCCCAGTGGCTCTGGGCATCTGGCTTTTGTGAGCATACCTCCTGAAATTTTATGTTGCCAGTTAGAATGTGCATAACAACAAATGCTCTTAGTTTACACTACATCATTCTAGAATATTGATATTTACTTTTACAATCTATTTCATACAGTAAATCACTGACCAAATTAAATGAATAAGTGTGATCTAAATAATAACAATAACTAGCAAACTAATATGAGATGATCAAGAATCAAAGTAAAAAAAATAAACCTTGATGTTTCTTGGTGCTTTTTCTGAGTAATAAAATGTTGTCTAGAAAATGGAAAACAATAGTTAAAAATAAATACTGGTCGATACCCTTTAAAAAATGTCTACGGATATCTTAATTCATAGACCATTCATCAAGTCTCAATGCCTGAATAAATAAGAAACGCTTGCATTCAATTATATTATTTTATCATTATCCAGTTTAACTACATTTTTTGTGTGATAACTTTAGTGATTGATAGCCAATCAGTTCCAACACACTGGAAGTTATTATGTTTCCCTTTTGTGAATCCATATCTCGATGCACCCAAATTGTAGTAAGAGAAAAGAAGTGGTTTGAAGAAAACAGCTAAAAACATGTGTATTATGGAGCATAATATGAGGATTAAAATGCTACTTAAAACTGTTTTGCAGACTTAATATTTTTCCTATCCTGAGTTGTTTCATTTTTCAAATGCTATCAAATAAAGAATAATCCTATTCAAATAAAGAACGGGTTTCCTGTAACAGAACTCAAAAATAATGTAGCATTCTGGCAGCAATAGGTCGGTCATTACAAACTTGTACTGCCTACACTGACAAGCAGTACCCGCTCACTAGACCATCTATTTCAATACACAGAGTTTTAGCCTAATCAGACCAACCATAAAGGAGGATTTAGGTGACAAACACATATACAGAATAATGTATATATGAAGATAATTTTACCTAGTATACAAGTGGTACTGGTTAAAAAAATATGCCATTAACATAAAAACAAAACAAATTCAATTTTTTTGGGAAGTCTTCTGCTTATGTTTCATCTGGTAACACATCACATGTTGCCTATCAAGGAAAATAATGATTCTTTAGGATGAGGGTCTATTTAGTCATAGGTTATGTTTCAAGTATGACCATTTCAAAAAAGAGAAGTTCTTAGATCTTGTTATATAATTCGTGTGGGACACGGAACTAGGTTCGATTGGACATACCCTGAGATGAGTCTGAGGATCAACAATTTCTTCCTCCTCGGCTGCCTCCTCCTCAGCCTTGACCACAGGAATAATTTTTTTGTCGGACATTTCGCCTGAAAATAATATCACAATGTGTCACAAACTTCAACGTGTAACAATACGAATGTTTTATTATTAGATCACTTATTTACACGTAAAAAATATATTTCTTTCTCGAAAAATTACCTAAATCGATGATGCAACGACCGATAGCAAGTTAGCAATGTTGCCACTGTAATAATAAAGATCAATGTTGATTGTAGTGACCTGTAGTGACATTCTTGAAATAGCTTTTGTCAGTCGCCTTTACAGACTCATTTTACATGTATCTAATAACTAATAAGAACATTTTTCTGTATTACTCAACTTGAACATTTCTTACATGATTTGATTGTAAATATTTTTATTGAAACTTAAAAGTAGTGTTTTCATAAATGGCAATTCCCAAAATAGAAAACGAAAAAAATAAAAATGACAATGACATTAAACATGTTGGCAACCTAACGGACGCTGTACCTGCACATGAAGTATATAATTTTTGTCATAATAATGTAAAGACTCGTAGTACAAATAAAAATGTACTTTATGAATAAACATTGAGCGAGAAGTCAACTGAATATTTCATTATAATATTTATTAAAATGTAAATAAAAATACAGTTATTAATCATTTCATTATACCTCTACTTATTAAATGTGTTGATTGTATTTCAAGTAAAAGGACAGAATGTAAGTATGTTTTTATCCAGTCGTCAGCTCTGAACTGGTCGTCACCATGGAGAGAGCTTGCTGTAGAAAATTGTTTTATAATTCGATATTGTGGTGTTAAACTAGTGAAATTCTTATCGCAGCTATGGTCAATATAATATAAGAATTTCAGTTTATATGAGATTTAAAATGGTATCGCATCATATTGCCAGTATTCGGCAAAATACTAAAAACTATACAATTTCTTAACATATTGTTTTATAAACATTTCAGGTTTGTTGTAATGGAATTATCATACTTTTATACGTGTATTTATTACTTTCAGACTTTGGTACCTAACACTGGTGCCTGTCGTTGCTCATTATGAAGATTTGTCGATTTATTGTAAAAGTTGAGGTTATGTTTTATAAAACATTATTACTGTTTTGTCTTGCAGAATGAATGGAGGAATGGAGCATAAAACTCCAGGTCACAATGTGGTGCTACATAAAGCGCCTAAAAACTACAAACTGCTTATGGACCCATTTCTTGTGAAGGGAGCAGCAAAACTGTACAGATATGATGGCACTGTTCCTGGTGATACAACTTATCCCCCTGTACAGTGCAGGGACCCTCGCTCTCAGCTCTCAAGAATCTGGAATAGACTGGAACCAGCTGACCTACCTGTTCCTAGGTACCCAAACAAAGATTTGTTGTATTTCATAAGCATTACAATCACATATCCAAAATGACTTCACATTACATTATTGAGTGCAACCAGACTGATAATCTCAATATACTTTGTTGAATTGCAGTTAAAAGTATTGTATACATGTCTTTTTGGGAGTAACATTCCCAAAATTGTTGATTTATTGTTGTTTTTTTCAATAAATCTTATTGGCAACGCTGTTGACACCAATATGATGTGTTCATACGATTTGGGCATGATTTTTTTCTTTTTAATATGCTAGTCAGTCATTAAAGTGATGAAAATTGTATATTAAACAAACTAATGGTAAAGAAATATGGGATTTTGGTTATATTCTCCTTTGTTTTTATTAAAGCTTTAATGACAGGAGTGCCAACATTACATGTTCAATTGACATTTAATGTAAAGCGGGAAATTTAAAATGTGTGATTGGTTAATTTTTATTTCCAGGTTCAAGATAGATAAAAATTATGTAGGAATACCTCCACAGTTGGAAATTACTATAGGGAATTTAAATGACAACATAGATAAAGCATTTTTGGCAGACATGATGAATAAAGTTGGTCCTTGTGAGGAATTGACAATATTCTACCATCCAATAACAAACCGGCACTTGGGATTTGCAAGAGTAGTGTTTCAAGATGTAAAATATTCAAAATTATGTGTAGAAAAATATAATGGAAAATCAGTTATGGGCCAGGTATGTATAAATGTTTAATATATCAGTGTGATAATATAAATATGAAATAAGGGACTAAATCAAGGTTTCCGGAGAGGAAATACACCATATTTTACTTCATTTTAAGAGTATAATTGTTTAATTTTTTTGTATGTTTTATAAAATGTGTAGGAAAAAGACCAAGAATTTCCAAATTCAACCACATATACAGGGTGTTACAAAAATTTCCTGTAAATGTAATTTTTGTACCTTTAACAGAAATCACTGTTAGTGTGATTCGAAACGAGTACTGTTCTGCAGTCACATTAAGATTATGGTACAAACAGTAATAATAAATACATTTTTAAATAGTTGGCAATGTTATTGGCTTCTGTAAAGTGATAGTAGAGATAGTAGTGACTTTTTTGGGGAACTTTTTGTTATTTCATATTATTGGTATAAAAGTAAAAAAAAGTGCATATCTGAATTTTGCAATATCCTTGTTCAATTTTAAAGTTTTAGAATTGCTTTATTTGGTGACAGTTTTATGACGACGATTATACTACTTATTTTCTCACCTCTCTTTCTCTCTTGAATTCTATATTAAAGACATACCCTGTAATCTTTGTGTGAAATAGTTTAATTAACTTGCTTGTTCCTTGCCATAGGTGCTTGATGTCTTCCATGATGCTTTTGGCAAAAAATGTCAAGAAATGTTCGAAAATAAGACTGTTGAGAAGAAACCCCAGCTGGTGGCTCCAACAATCACCACTAAACCTCCAGTAATCGTGGAGGAAGTTCGCGCTCCTAAGGTGGATCCCACACTCAGTAAAAGATTAGAAGAAACTAAGATTGCTGAAAAAGTAAGTTATTTATTTGTTACTGGCTGTGGTTGTAAGGCATTATTTTTTGAGACAGAATACAAGATTTTCCAAATGTATACAAGTGATTCAATGGCGTTGTTCTAGCCGTTTTACTACAGCCCTCCATTTTTCATTCATATAGTATTAAATGAGTCATAGGGTATCTAAGGTGCGACCTTTTTTGCGATATTGAGTTATGTATAATATACACATTCGGATTCAGCAATTATTCCTCCATCGTTCGGTCCATCCTCCTGCAAGTTTTGCAAAATGTTGCATAGATCAATTAACCTTGCAACCGTCGATTTCTTTCTAAGAAGGACATTTTACCCTTATTTAAGAATAACAGCCTGTGTGTAAAATAATTTAATTGCACACTACTGCAGGGATATGAAACAATAATGTTTTCTGTTATCCCAAATGTTATTTTGACACTGATGTTTTGTTCAGGAGCCTTACCCTCGCTACAAGGATTCAGTTGAGCACAGTGACAGCAACACTCGGTGGTCAGATGAGGAGCGAGAGTACCGACACCGGCACCGCAGTCGCAGCGAGCGAGAGCGAGACAAGGATAGAGATCGGGACAGGGACAGAGACAGAGACCGGTAAAACCTGCTTTTCCATACCTAAGCTAGTAAGCTACTGCCGGGACTGTGGGTAGTACGCAAGAGTTACCGCAGCCCCTGCTCATAAAGACCTCTAGAAGGAACATAGTAGGATTTAGTCAGTAAGTCTGATACTCCGTCCAGCTGCGCCCTCAGTGGAAGAGGTCATTTTATGATTTCCCACGAAAAAAAAGCTAGTTAGCTAGCATTAATATATCATAGGATTGATACATGATTTCAGAATCGATATTTTCGTGAGTTCAATGTTTCGGCAGCCTCTGTTTTATGTGTCCCTGATATTAATTTCAAATGTCATTATTAATATTTCTCAATATTTCATAAGCAAACGATGCAAGAGGAAATGTCGGCGAAGGTACACTTTATTTGAATTCATTTTTGTGTGTTCTGTAGTTTATTCGAACAGATTGAAGCTTTAATATTTTATTTTACTTTTGGCTTTATTATTATTGTTGCCGTGATATTTATTTTAGCAATACATACATTATTATAGCATCTTGATTTTCTGTGAGCTGATACTGTGATTGATATTATTTATTTTCATACAGCCTGTCTATTTCATCCAGCCAATCTTTTTCCCTGAATAATGTAAGATATGTTTGTCAGAGAGCGTTACCGCGAGCGATACGGGCGCGGCGCGAGCGAGGCCAGCGAGACGCCGTACGCCAGCACTGCGCATGCGCCCGAGGTGCCGTACGCGCCGCACGCGCCGCACGCCGCGCACCCGCCGCCCGCCGCCATGCCCTATGACGCCTACTACCAACAGAAGTAACAATTATTCTAGCATATAACCTTTCTTAAAAATAAAATAGACAATTTTGTTTAGCTTATACGTATTTTTCTGATATACTAAGATCAATAGACCGCCATTCTTTCGGCAGTTTAAAAAACTAACAATTTTGTTAAGTGGCAAGCCAATTTCATAATGGCATAAAATAGACACTGTTCCGCTAAGACAGTATAGAGAAGGTTTTAATTTTTTGCCACCCTAAAACACCTTATCGAATTATTGGAACAAGGGACGCATAGAGATCTGTACTCATATATAAAAGAGACCTGTTAGCATTAAAGGTATTGAAATTGTGGTATGTATGATGACAGCTACGGCTACAGCTACCCAGCGGGCGCGGCGCCGGGGGGGAGCGGCATGTGGTGGGGGGACTGGCGACACCCGCACCACGCCACGCATCACCACTCACACGTGAGTACCCAACTACACTATACTTATACATATTTAGCATTTGTATAAAGAAAAACAATTCATTTACTAGTTCTTTCCTTGAAATTTTAAATATATTATGTATAGTCTCTAAAAAGCATTGCGACAGCTTCCAATCTATCTCATTTGGTATAGATTAAATGAGTTTTGACTTCTGATGTTCACATAACAGTGTGTATATTACTAACAGCTACAGGGCTTTCAGTGCGGTTTTGATTGTTTCATTAAATTCTATCATTTGAATATAAACTCATAATTGCTTTTTCATCTTTCATGATTCACTGTAAAAAGTTCATTGCATATCAACACAATAGTTGTTATTATCATCATCTCATCTTTCGTCATAAGGAATTCAGTTATAATTGAAATAATTTAAAAGGTGCATTATGATGTTTCGATTTTAGTGTCGAGGCATCAAAAAGAGATAGTATAGAATAGTCTATTCGTATTAGAAACGAATTTACGGTTGCAACATTGCTAATGGTTTTGAAATAATTTTACTTGTGGTTTTTCATTAATAATGCCTAATTTAACTGTTATAATGCTCCTTTTAAATTATTTGAATTAAAGCATGTCAGAACTCTACAAATATTATAAATAAACACATTCAGATGGAAACTACTTCAGATACACACATTTTTAAGGAATAAGGCAAACTTTGTAGGCGTAAGTCTGACGGCCTGCGCAAGCAGTATTTGCTCACCATGTTTCCATATCTTGACCGTAAGAATAAAGTTGATGTTCCGCCCAATGCGAAGCTGGAGCGTCGTTCGTCAGCGACGCCGCAGTGGGCGGCGCCGGCGACGCCCGCGCCTAAGGAACTGCACTCGCCCGACCTCAGGGAGAAGGAACGCAGGGAGAAAGACAAGGTCGGCCGGCCATGTTGCTTCACACGGATGATATGCGCTACAGATATCTGACTGTTTTAGCCATTTGATCAATGCATACGTAATACTGTTTTTACAAGATCTCACAGTATATTTGTAATTTCCTGCTTTGTAATACGACATATTTTAAGTCTCACTGGGATACAATTCCAGTGATTTCTTCATTGAATTCAATATATTATTTTGTTAAATGTTAAATATGTCCGAAAGTCAAATATCCGTGTGCTTAATAATCTGTGCTTGCACTGTAGAGGTAGCGGGCGTAGGTTACAATATTATACACATAGATTTTTAAGTATATAATATAAAGTATTTATTTTAGTAAACCACTAAGTACTACAAACAATTGAAATTTTGTATTCAATAAAATTAAATATTAAAATTTTAAATGTTGCTCTATGTATAGCCTACAAGTATTTTTATTTTGTAAAATATGTAAATACATAATGAAGTTTGTTAATGCACTGGGTAAGTATCACCATTTAAATGCAGCCTAAGTATCCTCATGTAAAGGCACCATCCATTTTGCATGATAACCAAATGTCGCAGACCCATCATTTTCACCTGCATGTTCTAACGTCAAGCTTGAAAAAATTGCATGGGTATGGGGATTTATATCTTATGTTTATAGCGACTACATAATGCGGTAAGAGACAACTAATTTCAATACCTTTTTTTACCTGTCAAAAATTGACACCTTTTTATAAAATGTGTATGACAATGCAATATTTTCACATTATGCTGTATACTTAATATCAATAAATGTTAGCAAATGTTGAACCATACAACAGTTTCCTTAGGATTATTTACCAAATGAATATGATGAAGGTTTTTATTTTTGACCTAGTCAACTACCTAATTATGTATTGGCGATTGCACCTGTCGACTATCATAACACTTTTTTAGATTTACTTTATTGCCGTCTTATAAATGCCTGTACATTTCGATCGATAAATGAATACTAATGTCGATAAATACCAGGAAGTGCCGTTAGAGCCGAAACCCGCGGAGGTGGTAGAGCCTCGTCCCCCGGAAGACACAACAGACAGCAAGGAGCCCGAGCCCAAGCCGCCGCCGCCTGCTGATGAACCCAAGAACGTCGATCTAGATACCAGGTGCGTAACATTATGTCAGGAGAAGGTTCTTATGAAAGAAAACATTTACTTATAATATAAAACAGTATTTAAAGTTATGAAAGTATAAAAGTTCGCCTAAAACAGCAGAATGTCGTTTGTGTGACAGAATAGCGATGTTGCTGAAGGGTGCGAGTACGGGCGGCGGGCTGGCGCCGCCCTTCCTGGCGCTCGGCATCTCTTCCGAGGAGGAGGACGACGAGCGTCTGCCGCCGCGCATCCCTGACATCGACACGCACAACCCGCCTTCTGACGACGATGGTACGACTACTGATTACTGCTTTTTTCTTCGATTTTACTCAAATCTTTATAATTCCCTCTTATTCATAAATTCATCATCCCTTTTGTCACATATGGTCTGTACTAGATGATTAACAAACTTTAAAAAAATTGATAACTCTGCGTTACTTAAAATATTATTTTTTTGCGCATTTTGCGCAATTTTGCGCATAAAAACTATTTTAAACTTTTTTTTATTATTTTTGATCAATTTTGAAAACTGTTTGTCCTTAGGTTCAATAAGTGAAGACCGGGAGAGCATAATATCGTTGTCTTCCAACAAGGAGGTAGACCCGGAGCCGCTGTCTACCACGCCCTCGCCTTACCTGGCGCGGGACAACTACCTCGAATGTCTGCAAAATACTATAGAAAGAGTAAGATAGAACGCTCATTTATATTTATTTTAATTTTATATCTTTTAAGTTTGTAAAAGTAAATATACACCGAAAAAAAAGGTATGCCATAGAAATATCGATATCGATAAATTTTATTTCCCTACTCAGGCAGCGCAGAAACCCCCGCCAGCGCCGCGTAAGTTCCCGCAGATCGATAAGATCGGATCGGATATATCGTCTTCAGAGGATGAGCTGCTCACGGGAGAGGAGCCTCGACGGTCGCCCGACGAACTGAACAAAGACCAGGATAACCTGGATGATGATCAGGTTTGTCTGCTTAGGTTTCTTATAACTATATTTTGGAGTCATTAGGCCAGTCTAAGACCAGATTCCAATCGATAGACTTTCATCATACTAACATGTCGTCTCTACCCACCCAATAGTTTCCCATGGGCGGAGCAATTCTATCTTGTGCTCTGAATTTATTTGCTAGCGGCCATTGAGTTAGACGAGTACTATACCAGTAACTATAGATTTAATTTTTATTTCTGTCTTCTGATTCCCCTTAACGACGGTTAAAGTGGTCTTTATAAAATACTTAAATACAGATGTCGCTGTCTTCGTTGTCATCGACGGAGGCTAAGATAGAGGAGCAGGTGCCGGCGGAGGCGTACTACTACCCGCCGCCCACCGCCGCACCGCCGCATCCGCACTACTATCAGCCCATGGCCTGGCCGCCTACTGGTAAGTTAGTTTGGACTTTATTTGATGGTAGTTGCAGTAAAATTATGACCATCCTGGCATTCTTGGATGCGATAGTCGAAAAGTGTCCATCAATTTGTTAATTTGGTCGATGAGGTACTTCTGGGTATGCGAACGTGGTTTATGTGGGACTATTAAACCCGAATTTCGTCCGCAGCGTACCCGCCGCCTGGCTACGGCGGCGCAGAGCTGGGCGTGGTGTACGGTGCGCAGTTCGCGGCGCCGCTGCTGCCGCACCACTACGCGCCCTACCCCGAGCCCGCGCACCCCACGCAGGTACACTACGTCTCACTCTACTGTCTGATACACGGAACTCGCGGGTGAAGAGAAAAAAAGGAACGTGTATCGTTTCTTACTGTTGCCCTGGGCAGTGGCCCAATTTGCCAGAACAGAAAATTTTCTTGATTTCAGTAAAACAGTTTTTTTCTTGCTTTAACGGATCGATAACAACCTGTGGTACCTGCTGTACAATTTCATGTAATAACATTATCGCCCCGCTGCACCCTTTAAATAAAAAAAAAACTTAAATTATACATACCAAAAGACAAGATAGATACATCACACTTAGATCACAATAAAGATTGATTTCAAATCAATGTCTTATACCAACCCGCAGGAATTAGACAATCCCTACTACCCGACAATAAACAGCGTAATAGAGCGGGTAACGGCTGAACTGAAGCAGATCCTAAAGAAGGACTTCAACAAGAAGATGATCGAGAGCACGGCCTTCAAGAGCTTCGAGCTGTGGTGGGACGACCAGAGCCGCAAGATACGACAGCCCAAGCCTAAGGAAGATGCGAGCCAGCCCTTGCAGGTACAGAGCACTACAGTTAGTATTCTGAGTATAACTTTCGGTCAATACTTGCGGTGAAGGATTCTGTGTTCTTGTAAGCGTTTAGTAGATTTCTCATGCTGATAATTTCATCAAAACTTTAGCGTCAGTAAATTAAGATGTTGTGTTTTTATTTCTACAATGGTTCTGACTATTTGTATTTAATTCTGTGGGAAACAAACCTTTTTTAATCCCAAAGCTAAAACATGCATATATTAGATTCCTTTTTTTTGTTTCTTTTTTTTATAACTAGGATCAATACTTTATTTTATTGCTTGTCTATAGTATATGTTGTTAGGAATGTCTTTTAACAGTTTCACACGTTACTTTAACCTGTCCCAGGATATTTCGAACAAGAAAGAGGAGGCGGTGGACTCGATCAAATGTATCATGGAGTCCCGCGAGATCGGGCTGGAACTCGGTGGCTACGGCTCTGGCATCGGTCTCGGCCTCCGGGCCACTATACCCAAGATGCCCAGCTTCCGGCGCAAGCGGAAGATACCATCGCCTGTGTTTATGGACGATGATTCTTCTAAGAGACTTAGTGATCAGGTATGTGGGGTTTTGCTGTGAAATGGGCTTAGCAATTTTTGTAGCGAGATAAAAAAAAATTATCGACAATATATAAATCCTGCCAAAATTGTTGAAAAAACTCGAAGAGTCTTTCGGTTACTTTTGCCAATATACATTGACATCTGAAGATATAATATAATGTTTCGATGCTGTCGCTGGCCAGTATTTTTGACATTAATTTCATACGAAACTCTTTTTCGGACTGCTCAAAAGCAACAAAATTTCCATTCACAGGAGGAGATGGTGCAGAACTCTGATGAGGAGAAGGAGGTACCGACGAGTCCGCGCAACAGAACGACTGGCTCCTACTTGTCGCGCAGCCGGCGGCGGCAGTCCAGCAGTTCTTCCAGGTAACTTATATATATCGATATCATTTACTCTTCAAAAATATGTCTTGTTTAAGAACTTTCCTATCATGTTTCCACCTAATCTTTAGGTACTGATACTAAAACTGAATTTCCCTGTAAGGCCACCTTACCTCAGGAGATCACATATAAGGGAGTATTAATCAAAAAGGGTATTCAATAAAGGCTAACTATTTCTCATCATACCCTTATCCGGTGTTGAAATAAACTTGTGTTACCCAGATCGTCATCATCGTCGTCGAGTCGATCGTCGTCGTCCACGGGTTCGGAGCGCAAGGGCCCCGCGCCGCGGATATATTCCGACACCGACGACGACTCCGATCTCGACGAGGCTGAAGTATGTACCATACGGTTTTATATCAGCTGTCTGAGTCTGCGAAGATGGTTTAAGGCAGGTCTTTCATTAACCCTTTGACCGCCACAGTCACCTACAGATGACAAGTCAAAAATTGCCCAGCACGTCTCTCGACAACATGAGAGACTTTAAAAGTAAAAAAAAATGATAGATTTAATGGATATAATCCCTAACTCACTATGTTATGTATTGTACGTATTTATGAATGCCGAATTCTTAACTTGGCGCTGAGGGCACGTCTTCTTTTTTTCAATGTGGTGGCCAAAAGGTTAAATACGTACTACATGTGCGATTAGCAGAAAGATATTTTGATGTCATTATTCACTATCCTTTTTCACGTAGAAAACTAGAGCATTTCAAAATATCGTAAAACTACCACGTGAGGTTGAAGTACTTCAGTTTTTTGGGTGAAAAAGTCTGACGATTAAATCTAGATCTCTTTACGGCGCTGTCTTAAGGCCTGATGCCTTCTAAGACAGCTAAATGTATCTAGTAAAACCTGACACTTGACATTTCCGTGTAAATTGGACGATTTAAACGAGTGACATTGCATTGCAGCCCTCCCAGGCGGTTGAGAACGATAAGCCGCTTTGGAGAAAAATGGTAACAGACATACTAAATAGACCTTACTTAGATGAACGTAGTCGATATTGTGTTGGAGTCGTAGATTGTTTAGAACTTTACGTGTTCGGCTGAAGTATCTGTTAGCTTTGCGTTTCATTATAACTTAACTGTGTTATTCTCCTACTGCTAGAGACCAAGTATTGGTCCAAAAGACTAGAACAGATAAACCATTGATGTTCTAAACACTGGATTTGTTCGAATTTTCAATGGACGTAAACAAACCATGGTCAAAGTAATTCCTACTGACATTTTAAATTGTGTGTGTCTAGTGGAGAATAATACATAAATAGGTATAACGAATATAGCAGATATTTCGGCCAGACTGTAGGCACGCTTGAGTGTTGCATGCGGCGGCCCTACAAGCGCGAGTGTTTGCTTGCAGCTCAAGGTGGTGTCCAACAAGGAGCGCCTGCGCCGCGTCTACTCCTCCTCCTCCGACAGCGAAGAGGAACAGAGCAGAAGAGGTCAGTTTTAAATATTTTACTCTATGGTCTGATTCAATACTTATATGCTTTTAGAGTATATAGGTTTAAAAATGACTAGTGAATACTTAAAATGTCTTCTACAATTGAATAAGTATTAAAATTTGTATGTCGTGGTTATAGAAAAAACACCTATCCCTCAAATGGATGCGTGGGAGGGCTCCGGTTCAGGGGGCGAAGCTCCCGCTGCCGCCAGCCCGCCGCGTGACCTGCTGCTCGACAGGGTGTACTCTGACTCCGAAGAGGAAAGAGAATACCAGGTAAGATGGTCGTCATTGATCTTCACGTGGTCGATACTGTATACCAATGTGTGGTATATAAACAATTACTTGACGGTTTAGAATATTTTGATTGGATATGATGACGTTATCTTTCGCACTACAGGAGAGGAGGCGACGGAACACAGAATATATGGAACAAATCGAACGGGAATTCCTTGAAGAACAGAGACGAAAACTGGAGACAGACACGCACCAGCTACCCGAGAAACCGCCCGACGACAGGTAACATGATTTTTAAATAACGTATTTTGAACGAGTTCTTTAAAAAAAAACACGTTGGAAAGAAGAGTTTTAATATTGGAAGAAAATATTATGTTTTCTCTTCTAGTAAACCTGACGCGCAACCAGAAGACGCTCGCAGCAGTCCGATCAAGAACCACACGAAGTCTCCCGACCGCGACAAGAGCAAACGAGAGGCGTCGCTCGAAGACGGTGAACTCAGTGATGATGAACAGCCTCTACGGACGCGTCGCAAGAGGGACAAGGCGGAGAAGGCGGACAAGAGGCAGCGCATTGTGTCCTTCAGTGACCACAGTAACACTGAGACTACCGTCAGCGTTAATGGGGTTAAGGATGCGGGTCTACATGATGTAAGTATCCTCTAACTACCGCATACCCGATTATTATTTGCAGAAATCTGCATATCACAGTGATCATTTTTCTTCCTTGTCTAAAATGTGATTGTAACATGATGTGATCTACAGGCAAGCAGCGCGCTATCAGAGACATCGTCCCCTCAATCTCAAGCGTCGCAGGCGTCGCAAGCGTCGCAGGTGGCGCTCGACCACTCGTACTGCCGCCCGCCGCCTGACGACGCACCCGAGCGGAGACCGTCCAACCATCTGCAGCACGACCATGGTATGATCATAAACAATGTTGATGATAAAACATCGTAGCCTGCTACGGCGTAGCCCCCTTTTGCTACGATCCATAGTAAATACGCTGTGAAAGCTTTGGATTAATGATGTCGACAAAATTTTGCAGGTTACACTTGGATGGCAGAACCGGAGAGCGCGGTGTCGCCAGTGGAGGAGGTGCCCATTAAAAAGGACACTAAGCGACCTTACAAGAGGAAACATGAACCCAAGAAACTGGCAGAGATACAGAACAAGTATGTAATTCCAATTCATAGAAAATGGCATAAAACATGTTTAGTGAATAGAAGCTTAATTTTCTAAATCACAAAGTATTCTCAACTTTAATGGTGATGTGAATAATGAAAATTACGCCATATATACTTTCAATTATTTTTGTCAATTTCGTCCTTTCAGGAAAATGATAATTTATCTTTCATTACTTGAGATTACCAAGCATTAACAATTAAATCTCTTCGTTCCAGACTGTACTCACCGCGTTCGACGGAGTACGAGAAGAGCCCGTACCCGTCGGTGACGTTCAAGGCGCGGGACCTGATGGCGGAGATGCAAGTGATGTACGAGTTCCTGACGCGCGGCATCGACCGCGAGGACGTGGAGTACCTGCGCCGCGCCTACGACGCGCTGCTGGCCGAGGACGCCCACGGCTACTGGCTCAACGACACGCACTGGGTCGACCACCCGCCCACCGACGTCTGCTACTCGCCGCCCAAGAAGAAGTCCAAGAGGCATAACAATATCTATGAAGATTTACAGGTACACTTACCACTAATGACTCGTCTATAATTTCAATGTAATTTTTGGGTTGACACAGACTCTTTTTAAAAAAGTTATCGAAAGGGAAAAAATGCTTGTGCGCCAGCCGGGAGTTTGACTCAAGCGAGTGAACTTGCTAGATATACTCTTGCCAACAAAATGTCCAATAAATAAAGCATTAAAAATTATCACATTTTCCCCATCCTCCAGGGTCACTCAAGCGGTTCAGCGCGCACGGAAGGCTACTACAAGATGGACGCGCGGCTGAAGGCCAAGTACAAGTACCACCACGGCCGCAGCTCGGCTGCCGCGCTGCACGCGCACACGGACGACAAGAAGGCCTCCAAGATGCAGGGACTGTCTCGGGAGGCACGGTCCAATCAGAGGAGACTGCTCACTGCTTTCGGTCAGTACTATCATAAACGAGTTTTTTATGTGCTGTATAAGTTTGAATGTCTGATTGGCGAGTCTAATGGATATTTGAAGACCACAAATGTCCGTTTTTTTTACATAACCAGGCAAGCCTAAAGGCGTCTGTTGATTTGCATTAACTAAATTGACAGACAGATTTTAAAAATTCAGTGGCCCAAAACAATATGTAATGGTTCATTATCGACATCAACAGGTACAGATACGGACTCAGATTTGTTGAAATTCAACCAGCTCAAGTTCAGGAAGAAGCAGCTCAAATTCGCCAAGTCTGGCATCCACGACTGGGGTTTGTTTGCACAAGTAAGTAATCGAAGACCTTTTGATTGTTCGCTTAGTTGTCATATTTTCTGTCATCGTAAGTGCGACTGTTAATGTAAACACACTTTGTGCAGGAGCCGATAGCGGCAGACGAGATGGTGATAGAGTACGTGGGGCAGATGGTGCGGCCCATCGTGGCGGACGTGCGCGAGGCACACTACGAGGCCACGGGCATCGGCTCGTCCTACCTGTTCCGTATCGACCTCGACACCATCATCGACGCCACCAAGTGCGGCAACCTCGCCAGGTTCATCAACCACAGTTGCAACGTAAGTACTTTGTTCACAGGTTCATGCATCCAAAAATAGGGTTACATTGCGACAAATACCGCTGAGTATGGCAATAATTTGATGAGTAGAAAAGGTCATCTGTAATATACTGGCTGTTTCCCGTGGTTCCATCCGCGTCCTGATCAACTTGTCTGATAAAAAGGAGTCTGGCGTCTGCGGGTTGTCGCTATATCAATTTGAATATCAGACGGGTCACACGATTTACGTATGTAGATAAGGAAACCACTCACAAAACTGATGTTCTCCAGTTAGTAATATGACTTTTGTCCCCCTTCCAGCCGAATTGCTACGCGAAAATAATAACAATAGAGTCTCAAAAGAAGATAGTGATATACTCGAAGCAGCCGATAGGCGTAGACGAAGAGATCACGTACGACTACAAGTTCCCCCTAGAGGACGAGAAGATCCCCTGTCTGTGCGGCGCGCCGCAGTGCCGCGGCTTCCTCAACTGAACGGCGGCGTACCGAGTGTACTGGGAACATGCCACGCGTCGCTGTTGCTCTGCTGCACGAGGATAAGTCTGAAGCGTGCCTGCACCCGTCACTTTATCTTCAAACCTAGAAACCTAATGAATTTAAACACCTTATACATAATCGATCTGAAATATATTTAACCATGTGTTCATGCTTATTTATACGACGATAAATTGACAGATACAGGCAAGCTAATTAATTGCAATGTAATGAAATATCTGCAATAACGTTGGAGCCAACATAGATAGAATATCGCAATATAACATCAACATTGAACTGATAAATATATGATTAGGCTATACAAACAATTACTCGTACTCTGTAAATATAAACGCGCCATGGCAACGATAGGAATTTACCTTTAGTGTTGTGATTTAGGCCAGGTAAGATTATAGAATATATTCGATTCTGTCCTTACCTACCTCGATATTGATTTACGAAATATATAATTAACGATATGATGTGTGTTCAGGGTTCAGTTTCATATCTACTTCCATAATATTAAAATAAGGATGTTATTATAACAAGGCTTCAGTTTGGATTCACTGTTGAGCGTGGCTCTGCAACGTGTATTGTAAGCGCTAGGCTACGAGCGCTGCGCAACTCTGTAGGACTCGCGTGGTTTCGGAAACTCCTCAACTTAATGGTTTTTGTCATTTTTATGTAATATATGAGTGTCGGTATGACTCTGAAGTGTTTGTTTATTGTATTTAATGTGGAGACCCAGTGAACATATTATGTAATTATAAAATTAACCACAGCAACTGATTCTTGTATTATATTATGATATTTTGACTGAGTCCTAATGTATGATTCACTAGGCATAGAATGTCTGATGTAGCGAGCTGTATAATTTTTTGTGTTGTACATTATGTGTGTAAAGAGATCTCTGCTATTACGTCAGATTTGTGTAGTACACTTTTTAAGTACATCATCTTGTTAATAATTTCGAAGACAATTCGTAACCAAATAATATGGGGTGTTAATTAACTTTGTTTTCGATTAGACGCTATCTAATGAGCGATGTGCGAGCGGTGAGCGTTGATTGACGAATATATAAACCGAGTAATGATAGTATTGTGTCTGCTCGCATCAACTTTCAAAATTCCACTTCATATTATGTAAATGTAATAAGATTGTAAATAAAAAATTCCAACAATTTTAATCCAAGTTTTATTTCACATATTTCTAGCCCAGTTACACAAGCCCGTCGAAGTTAGGAACTTAGAACACTCTTAAATTAATTCCCGAAAACCTGTTATGAATGTTAAGAAACTTTTATATTGAAAATGCGAGTAACCTTATCGATCCGCCTATAAATTTAACACCGCTCGACTTTTTTGCCTATAAATGATATAATTTATTTTGCAAATATGTCGACATGTATAGATTTTACACGTCAAGATTTTTTTTTATTAAAACGAGATGAGGTCGACCTGGTCGCATAACTCCATATAGTGTCTTCCACTCAGATTAATGAGACTAATATTCAGCCATGGAAATGGTTTTGAAGGAGGACATATTGTAAGATCAAAAGTTATTCTGAAATAAGTAGTTCTTAGTCCGCAGGGACGGCAATCCGATACGACCGGAGAGATCAGGCGCAGGACCGACATTTACCAGCACTGTTTACTCAGCATATGCATATGAAGGTATTAAAAATAATATTTTTCTTCCGTCAACATCTATCATTTCCAGTCAGTTGATATTTCTCGAAGCGTAATAGAGCATATCACTACATAGTATAAAACAAAGTCGCTTTCTCTGTCCCTATGTCCCCTTGTATGCTTAAATCTTTGAAACTACACAACGGATTTTGATGCGGTTTTTTTTAATAGATAGAATGATTCAAGAGGAAGATTTATATGCATAATAACATCGGAGCGGGTCGCTATGTTTTTATATACAATGTTCACAGTTTTTCTGTAGTGTATTTAGTATCAGCATTGCACCCGCGCGAAGCCGGGGCGGGTCGCTAGTTATGTATAAAGCCTTTTCGGTAAATACACCATCCATCTAACATGTTTTTCGAATCGGACCAGTAATGCCTGAGATTAGCAGGTTCAACCAAACATAGAGCTTTGAGCTTAGTCACGAAACCAGGATCCCGCCCCTCAACTTGACACCCTTCGTCAAACCCCTCCCCCTCATCGTGTGACGTAATTTATGGATGGTTCCCCTGAATATTCTATCTATATATATAAAAAAAGTCGGGTTTGTTACAACACTTATAACTCGAGATGTGCTGAACCAATTTTCATGGTTATTGATTCGTTGGATTTGTCTCCGCACCGAATAGCAGAATAGCCGAATAGGGAAATAAGGGAGAATAGGGAAGAACGGGAGCGAAGCCGCGCTGGCAAAAGCTAGTTATGGTAATAAAGATACACAGAACGACTTTACAAAAATATATATTTTAACGAGTCAAAGAACGTAAACAAAGATCACTTATAATTAAAACTAATCTAAACAGAAATCAAGTCAGTTATAAAATCACAGTAAAAATAACTAGACAATGCAGTATTAATCATCGTATAAAAGGTTTGCTTATGCCTTTCAAAAATCCTAATCTTACAAAACATTACCCAATGAATTATTGACTTTTAAAAACCACAAAATGTGTACATCGCAACTTAGACAATCAAGTTATAATTATTAAATAAATAAAATGTACATACTATTAGTAAGTTATGTGCTAAGATGGTAAGTTCAAAAGTAAAATTAGACTGCTAAGGCATGATATAAATAATATTACATATAAAACTTATTAACGCCTACAATTAGGGAATACTATTAAAATACAAACTTTAAATCTAGTCTGTTGCCTTCATCCAAAACACCTGCATCCAAACATTCTATATCTCAGGTACATGAAATGTTTTCCTGCATCATACACGCTTTATATATTAGATATACAATGTATAATCAGACTCGCTACTCTCTGGAGTTAGACTGGCAAATTAATATAAATATATCACTGGAAGCGCACCTGTCTTGTGAACATTTCCGCGCACAAGTCCGCCGTGCCCTTCGGGGACTCGGACTTGTTGTCACTGTCTTCCGACTCAGAGTCAGAGTCGAACTCTGAAATAGTCGCGGGAGACTTCCTACCGTTCGTCGTACGTTTCAAGTCGACCTCCGTTGTCAATATTTCTTTTATGACGTCATCGGGCGTTTGCTCCTTGCGGTGTTTGTTACGTAACTGACGCGCTCGTTTCCTAATGTCTGCGAGGAACCCTGTGGTCACTTCCACGCTTTCTTGGGACACATCCTGAGGAGTCACGTCCGTCAACGACTGCGCCAAGTCTGTTGTCGACCCCTTCGTGTCGGAGATTGTGGCTAAAGACTCTACGGATGCACCGACACTTCTGAAGGCTGCCATTCCCTCTATCAGAGAGACATTGAAACCATTTTCAGTTTTAGAGCGTATGATTATCCCGTTGGGCGCGGTTCCCAGCAGCACTGGCTCCTTCATCTTCAATGTGAATATTTCTGGCAAGTAGCAGTCGGACGCAGTCGAGGCCACGGACGTGGTGTCACAGGTGCAGGGCGGGGTGCGGTACGCGTCGTCATTCAAGTACACTATGGTCACTTTGTCGTCTCCTATCACATATAAGAATGGGTTGACGAACTCCCAGCTGTATACGGCTGTGCTCCACTTGGGGTCTTCGTTCCGCGTTCGCTTACCATTCTCGTCGACGAATACGCCGCACTCCGCGTAACAGAGTAAAATCTCGGTGGGTTTATCTTTAATGAGTAAGAAAGCTCTAGGCGGGGAGTGTTTCTTAGCGGCGGCGGCCACGGTGGGCTCGTCCATCCCGAAGGACTCGAGGGCGCCGGCCGGCAGGTTTACTTTGAGCGGTTTCTCCCCTGCGATGTACAGTGTCTTGGTGGTCAGCAGCAGCGAGTTAGCGGGCCGGTCCACGGTGAGCGAGCGAGCGATCTTAAACTCGGTGGTGGAGGCGTCGTAGCGTAGCAGGAATACGCGCCGCCCGCAGGCTACAGCCGCACACGGACCATCCACTGAATCGCCCACGAGAGCCTGATTAACAAAGAAAAACGAACTTCTATTAGAATTCTTCTTGACGTTTTTCTAATCGGACGGTTTGAAGATCTACGTTAAACGTTCATCTTCGTAGGGCCATCGAGATTTTAATCACTCCCAGCAGTGAGTTTTAGTACCCGAGGCTATCCGAAAACCTAGAGTGGATCGATAGAGTAGACAGTGTTACCTTCATGACGTGCGGAGGTGTGGTGTCGGGCAGCGGCACGGGAGTGACGGGCAGCGTGGGGCGCAACGAGGCGGCGCGGCGCAGCGCGGAGCCCAGCGCCAGCAGCCCCGCCTGCACCAGCGCGCCGCCCACCACCAGCAGCGCGCGCCCGCCCGCCGCCAGCGCGCCCGACACCGCCCCGCCCGCCGACCCCTCCACGCGCACCGCGCCGCGCAGCGAGTGCAGTCCGTCCGAGCAACCTGCAACACCATATGTTCATCTTGGAATTTAAGAAAGTTTCACAAAGCAGCTTCATGTCTCGGAGAGTACGCTAAAATTCCAGTTTAGTGCCTGGCTCGATATGAGAGTGAGGGAATAACGAATTCATTATGTCCCACAGGATTTGAACGACATTTCGGCATCGTATTGCGGACATACCGATGGCGGTGGCGTTGGGCGCGACGTAGAGCGCGGCGGCGGGCTGGGAGTGCAGCGGCGCCAGCAGCGCGGGCACGTAGCCGGGCGGCGCGGGCGCGGCGGCGCGCAGGCGCGACACCCAGGCGGCGCGCTCCGCTATGTTGCCGCACACCACCGCCGCGGTCTGCCCGCGGTCACAGTTCTCCAGCTTCACCTACACGGAAAAAAGAACTAAATAAGATAAAAGGAAAGTACGGTCGAAGGTGTTAGAGAGAGGGGTGTAGGCATTTATGCGCGAATGTAAAGGTTGACCATAAAACAAAGTTAAATAATTATTACCCACCATGAAAGCCCTGTTGGCCTCGTTATGCGGCAGGTTCTTGGCGTCTACCGTCATGAGTTGCCCGCGCAGTTCGCGGTTGCCGCTGGTGAGCACGAGGCACTCGTCCACGCACCGCGCGCGCATGCGCTCGCGACTGCCGTCGGACCTGCACGAGACGCGACAGGTTCAACTTCACACACAGTTGAATTTCCACTTAAACAAAGTATCAAAGTTTCATCCAGTTTTTGGCAACAGTGGACCTTACGCAAAGAGTAAAAATGAAATGTAAGATCTCACCAAACGATCAGCAGTCCTTTGTCTTGAGCTCCGTCTGGGGAGTCGATACTTTTATTTGATCTAAAACGTTAGGACACGTAGATTAGTATTAGGAAGACTTTTCATTACAAAATATTTCAAAGTTGCACTATTTAGTCACAATTCTATAACTGATTCTTTCAACAAATGATCACTTCCTAAATTGACCTATCCTACAATTGACCAATTCGACAGATTCTAAGTTTTTATGTTCGAGTGTTAATAATGCATTGATTAGGAATAAAGTAAATAAAATACAGAGTAAGGGCAATCATTTATTTCAACAAATTTCATTATAATTAAAGAAAAACTTAACATCTTATGTACAATCAAAAAAAAAATATCATGATAATATGCTTTAACAATATCTCGAACTATAACTTCTATAAATAAACATTTATTTAAAATAAAGTTATCAAAAAATAACTAAATTCTACTTATTTACAAATAGGTATATTGTTTCCTTAAAACAAGACTAGATATTAAATATTTCATTTCGGTTTTTTCAAAGCATGATTATTTTTTATCCAGAAAAATATCACGATTCTGTCGATTTGTCCGTTAAACCTGGAACAGAGAATTCAATATCCATGTATCGCAGTGTATGGCTGTCTTGTTATTATCGTAATCAATCTGTGACGCCTCCTTATGTTGGTGGATCAATGGCGCCCGTCTGCACCATTCAAGATCCATTGCGCCACTTCTCGAAATCATTTCCAAACCGGTGCATTGAAGCTTCGTATTTTACAATTCCATACCTTGTCTTACACTTTACACTAATATTTAATAAAGAGTAAAAAATGCTATTTTGTATGTTTGTTACAAACTCCAAAAACTACGAGCTAGATCTACTTAAAAGATCTTTGACAACATGATTATCCTTGATAACACTATGTACTCAAGTACATACAATTTATTGTATCCGGGAACTAAATGTAGTACCATTCGGTAGTGGTAAGTACCACTTGTAAGTACAAGCTCTTTGTTGTGGTATGAATTTTAAAAAATCTGTCTTTTGTAAAATTGGTCATTTATAGAATAGGTGCAGAATTAGTCAGTTAAGAATTTAAGAAAATTTCAAGAATTTTTGTGTTACATTTGAAATAAATATAATCTAAGAAATGAACATCGACACATAATGTAATACAAAAATATTTACCCATTCACGATCGGCTTTGGTTTGTCACGCTTAGGTGTCGACGGATATCTAAAAAAATTATTTCTAGTTATAATCCTCACTAGTACGTTTGTTACGTTTGCACGCCAGAACTGGTGAACGTATTTGGATAAAATTTCGCAGAGATAAACAAAGAAAAAGATTTTCCCTGGTAATCCCGTTTTTAGAATAAGTTCCTACGGGAAGTTCGACTAAGTGCAGAAAACTGCTATCATTATAATTATGCATATATAAAATTAACGTAAGACTAAGTTGCGGGCCAAACCTAGTACATAGTAATTTATAGCAGTAATATAGCATGATGCGATGTCTTGATCATACTGATATATTTAATGTGGATGAATGACTGGATGTTTGCAAGTTTTTTTTTAGTTCAACTTTGATTTAACTTTCAGTTATATAGTCAAATAACAAATAGGATACTATTTCACTGGTTGCGTGAAGAAGTTCTTTTGGAACGCGTGTGAGGGAAGAACAAGTAATTCATATATTTACCCCGCGTCACCTCCTGCATTGCAAGCGGCGAGCTTGGCACGCAGCCTCTCCACCTCTTCACGTAATTCCCTATTGTAAGATATGGTATTTAATTAGGAGTACTGCCTTTTTTCAATTTGGCATCAAATGAAAATTAATAAATGTTACCTGTTGGCTCTCCTAAGCGGGGGCGACGGGGCAGTCCTGCGCCCGGAACGACCAAACAACTTATTACTTAGTGAGCATTTCTTGCGACCGGCTTCTTCTACTTTGGCCTAAAACCAAAGTTAAACCATTGATATGTTTTTCATTTAAAAATAACTTTACTATTGCAGTTCATTCTACAAGATAATTCTAGTTCTTAATTCTATTCTACTTTTTTTCAGATTTTGACAAAACTTTACATTTATGTATAATAATGTAAGGGTACATTCGTGTCCCAGTGCTTGGAAGGATGTTGAAGCCGCTATTAAGTTTGGCGAAAATCAACCCAATATCCGCAAACGAAATAACACGACAAAAAATCATTATGTATAACAAAGTATGTAGCATTACTTTAGTTTTAACGGGTAGTTTTGTAATAGTTTGTATACTGTATGTAGAACATAGTGAAGTGGTAGTGTTACCTGCAGGAAGTCGATGAGCTTGGCCTGCTGGCGCAGCGTGGCGTCGGCCTTGGTCTCGCGCGTGCGCCACCACGCCGCCGCCGCCTCCGCCGCCTCGCGGGCCGCCGCCAGCTCCTCCTGCACACCGCCACACGGTCACATGCAGCACACGCGCTCAGCATTTGTTTCTCACACTTTTATGGTAAGGGTGTCATCTCAACAGTGGAACGAGATTTAAGTTACTTAAATACATTAAACTATCTTGTCATAGAGCGAATTCTAGAAATTGTACTTCACTACATATTAATAAGGCATGTCCTCTATCATATTATTGGTTATTCAAAATAAAGTTAAAAAAGTACCGAACAAATAGATACAGGAATTCACATGGAAGGTTTAGGTGGAAGCAACTTTAATGTATCGAAACAATAGTGTAAAAGTTATCATGAAAGACGTATGTGTGCGGCATACCTGCACGTCGGCGAGGCTGGCCTGCAGCTGCAGCGCGTGCGCGTGGTGGTGGTGCGCGCGCGTGCGCAGCGCGGCGCACTCCTCCTGCAGGTCGCGCACGCGGCGCGCGGCGCTGGCCAGCGCGGCGTCCGCGGCCGCGCGCGCGCTCTCCAGCGCCGCCGCGCGCGCCTCCAGCTCCGCCACGCGCGTCTCCCGCGCCTCCAGCCGCTCCTGCGCACACCGTATGCATTCTAGTTGGGAAACAGGCCGATTCCTAAAATATTACGTATTAAGTAAACCGATATGTGATTATTAAATGAGAATGTTTCTAAAATCCGAAAGCCATAATTATCACGGAGGGTTGTCCAAATAGACGATCAAATTTGGCTATGTTCAACTAAGAATCATAATAATGAGAATTCACGAAAAGCGTCTCTCATAATATAGAGCCTGCTTTTACTATTCCGAATTGCAGGTCTCTCTTCAAGTGCTTGAACAATATCCTTCGTATAGCCATCCATTTGGAATAGATGGAAACTTCTACGCCCATCTTCACACGCCAGTGTCGCTCCATCGACTGTTCATTGTAACCGTGTTGCTATGTCACTGATGACGTAATGGCGATGATGACATTGTTGTCTTTTCAGTTGCATTGTCTTATGTACACGAAAACTCGGTTTTTGTGACGCGATATAGAAACAATAAATATATTGTAATTAAATAGCAGATTCAAAAGTCTATTATTAAATTGTGGTAATTTCCTCAGTATCTAAGTGAAATGAGCTCAATGTCGTGACGACTGTCGTAATACAAATATTCTGTAAACATAAAATCAATGGATGTAAACATTTGACTATGTCGTCAAGACCGATTTATGATTTAACTATAGTTCTAACCAACATTGTGCAATTTGATGCGTAGAGACCATTTTTAGGTGGATCTATTATTATAGAGATGCGCAAGGCATACCCTTTGCGCACCTCTATGCCGCCACGTGCGCGTACCGGAGATACGAGTTCGTTGCGTGAACCATATACGGCCCTTATATGGGCATATCAAGTATGGCGGTAAAAGTGGTGGGGATAGTAATAACCCTGAGCAGCTGCAGCTCGTGATGTGCGTGCCGCGCCTGGTCGCGCGCCTCCGTGTGCTGCAGGGCGGCGCGCGAGGCGGCCGCGCCGCGCTCGCTGGCCGCCGCCTCCGCCTCGCCCAGCCGCGACCGGCACGACTCCAGCTCCGTGCGCACGCCCGCCAGCTGGCCCTGCACGACATACACAAATCGTTACCTACAACCTATTTTGCAGTCAAAATTACTAACGACAGTAGTTTGATGATTTTTACATAGTCAAAGTCACAGCACTCAAAGTCAGATCGACTGTTGTTACCTCGAGGTCCTTGTTCTTGAGCTCGTGAATGTCGGCTATCTTCTCGAGATCTGTGAGCTGCTCTTCTAGCATGCCGCACGCTTCTTGTAACGCCTTGTTGTTCTGGGGAATAAATGATAAGGTGTCAAATGTGGCCAACGAGTAGACATTTGTGTCGATATCTATCGAGGTGTTATAAAATACTTGCTTTAACGCGTGCTCTGAGTCATCAATTTGCGCTAACAATATAAGCACCCCAATAGTGCAACACAACCTACATACTTTATACCATGCAGTAGAAAAGGGTAAGGGTTCCTCTAGCGTCGGGTATGCGTGTACCGTGACGAAGTGCTTGTTGATGGCGGTGATGGCGGTGTCGGCGGCGCGGCAGCGGCCCTGCAGCAGGTCGGCGGCCAGCGCCAGGCGCACGCGGCGCGCCCAGCCGCCCTCGCGCACGCGGCGCGCCACGCCGCCCGCGCCGCCCCACAGCGCGCGCAGGTAGGCGGGCTTGGGCCGCACGGCCGGCTTCTCGCCCTTGCGCGGCGCGCGCGCCTCCATGCCGCCGCCCTCCCCGGTGCCCGCTACCGACCGTATCTTGACGGATGCCACGGTTCACGCTCACTACTATGCGTCACTTTGCGAACAATTCCACATGCAGTTTTCAAAGCACTGTAATTTTCTCTTCGATGGAAAACTGTCCAATTTTTTTACACTCGACACAAAAAAGCACTAACGAATCGCCACAGGGCTTGAATTATTTAAGAAGCCGACTAAATATAGAGCATTAGCGAGGAGGACGTGCGCGGTGAGCAAGCAGACGAGACGACTATGACTCGCGCACAGATCATCGCGCGCCGAAACAATGATGTTTACACGATGGGCTCAGCTCGGCATTCAGACAAACACAACAACCGCTGCGTTTGGGCCCCTCGATTGTGAAATATTAAACAAAACCTTTCATATAAATGAATGCCCAAATATTGATCAACCAAATGCGATCTAATTATGAATCGCATTGTTCCAAATTGTGCCAGCCGCTAACAATCGCTGTATCTATTTTATTTATTATTAGTGTCTATTTTAAAGTGCTCAAGTACATAATAACATCAAATGTTAACTTCAAAAAAAAAAAACTCTGTGACACTCGAGTTGTGTTACTGTGAAACACATTGCACAGTTGCACAATTTTGAAACATTCAAAATCCTTTTCATTCCTTAAGATAATCGATTTTGTTTCTTATGTGCATACCTACGTGGCTGGCAGGGCTAGTTGCATTACCTCACTGATGACTCAACATATACCTTCTATTCAATAGAACATTCCTATAAAGCGCAAACAAAGGTGTTAACCGCACAAGAGCTCACCTGTGTAAGTTCGTTGTTCTGCCTCCGGACCTCTTGCAGTTCATCTCGGAGCTGCGCCCTCTCCCGGGAGGACAGTTCCTCCTGCTCCTCCGCGTGTAGACGCCTCTTCTCACTGTATTGCAGTTCACTCTTCAATTTGCGGATGTCATTGCGTGACCTGAGATAATACATAGTCTCATGTGGGATCTCATCAAATGAGTTTACTAAAAACTTATTCGTGGTTATTGGATTAATGTAAAACCAATAAGTTAGTATTCACCTAGAATTGTCTTCTGGAACTTGCCACATGCCTGCCCAATTTAATTGCCTTATATTGTAAACAGAACATTTTATTTGAGAGGACGACACACAAGAAACGTTTAAAACTAAAGATGTACACAGGAACAAGTTATTGCATACAATAGTCGCCTCCCGTCACGCACTACGGTCCACTCTCCCGGTCACGAAGTACATAATAATACCTATACACCATTGCGTACTATTATGCAAGAATTATCACACAAAATAAAAAAGTTAATAAAATTATTATTCACTATTCGAAAACTGTGTAATTTGAACATAACATAGATTAACACATTATACTGTCATGCTGCAGGCATATTAGGTAAAATTGTATTGTTTAGGAAGAGCAATTGGTTCAAACAAGTAGGTAGTTAATAATTTACGTGGCGAATTCGTATGTATAACACAGCACACGTTACACACATATAGCGCTGCAAAGGCGTCGTCACTACTCTATAGCTTCGATAGAAAACACTTCAACCTTATCTATATAATTTCTATGCATTTTACACTCGATATATTTGTACTAAAAATAAAAACAACTGTCATTGTACGTAACGAAATGCTCAATAACTGGACTAAAGATATAATTCATCTCATCTCGCGCAGTTCGCCGTGTATCTATCTTATCGCACAATTGGAGTTTTCAATGAAAACTGTTGATTGTGACACAATATTTCAGTGCATTTCGATGATGACACCGTAGTGCAGGCTATTGTGTTGAAAACGTATCAAGCGACGACGGATTGATGTAATATGTTCATATTTTATCTTAGTTTGTAGTTGCGTTGTAGGTTTTAGACACTCACAAAGCAGCCCGGAGTCTGTTGGTGGTGTTAGACCCTTATGCTTGGGAAGATATGTTAAGCAGGCTTCCCCAAATGCTACTCAGTAGCTGTCGTTGTTACAATTCCTCGTCAGATACCGTCAGGCAGATTTGAGTAAACTCCGCTACCTGCAGCTTACCTGATAGGTTCTTAGTTTGTTGGTCTCATTAAAGCCTACATTCTCAAAATTCAATTCTATATAAAATGATGCTTAAGAAACAAACTCAAGGTGTAAACATCCTTCCTTCAATTATTTAACAACATTCTTGCGGACGCGAAATTATCTTGTAAATACGACTCGTAAAGATAAACATTCCTGAACCTTTATCTGCCTATATCTTATGTGTGAAGTGTTATCCCAATGTTGAGATAATCTAACAGCCTATTAATAAATCTGATAGTACAAAATGACACAGTGACACATTTTCTCATATTACGGGATGTGGAATACTTCTGCTCTAGTGGGTGCAATGTTAGGCCATTTTAACTAAAGCCTTCGTGATTATCATCAGCCGTTTAAAGTCCCACTGTTGGGCACAGACCTCCTCTCACACGGATAAGTATTGAGCGTTAACCAACACGCTTGCCCAATGCGGGTTGGTTCGGGATTATACATATCTCTGAATGAATATATACGCATACCTGTCAACTTCAGCCTGTAGGACTTCATGAGCCTTCGTTAGTTTTTCCAACTGCGTCCTTATTCGTTCTGCCTCCTTGCTAGACATCTCGTGCTCTGGCCTCAACTTGGCCAGTTCGGCGACCGCCTCGCTCGCCTTCTGTTCTGCAGTCTTGCGCGCCTCGGTGGCGAGGTTGAGGCGCTCCTCTATGCGTTTGAGGTCGCGAGCCGTGGACTTTGTTTCCACTGACAGCTCGTTGAATTCGCGTTCCTGGCGGTTTTGTATAGTATTTATTTTTGTTTAAGACGTCTTAAGTTTGCGCACTTTAGAAAAAGAGAATTATTCAAGTACTCTTACCTTTCGCCATCTCGCTAGATTAGCGGCTCTAGCCTCTTGACGAAGAGTTGCAATTTCTTCAGCTCGAGCCTAGAAAATATTTATCGTAAGCATTTGCTTTACATTTCATGTTACACGCAGATCCTCGCGTACTGTATGTATGACGTCATACCTGTAGCTGTGCCTCAGCCCGCTCCAGCTGTTCCTTGAGCAATGAGAGCTGTGCTTGCGCATGCGCGTCCCCTACGCTCTCCGTGTCGCTGTGCGTGTCCTTGCGGTCGCGGGCGCTGTTGGGCTCAGGCGTGCGCTCGCTCTCGGGCTGAGCGGACGTGGATGCTGCGGCGGCGCACGCGACGCATGAACGTTTTTCCAGAGCGTTTACTTCGCGTTCTAGCTGGCGTACTAGTTGCTCAAGTGTGTTCACCTGGCAAAATCATCGTTATAGTAGAAGTTGTTAGGATAAACAAAGTCTGCCCTGAGTAGGACACTTAAACTTAGAGATGTTTCTGTAGGAAAACGGTTAGAATCCGTGATGTTGTGATTAATTCTTTATAACCGCGATATTAGCCAAGCAACTGTGCTATGGGCCACTTTACAGTTTGAGAATAGGTCCGAATGATATGTAGGTAAATGATGTCATGAGCTATAGAAGGTTCCCCACCTTCTCCCGATGTCGTGCGTCGTCGTGCAGCGCGGCGGCGGCGCGCTGGTCGGCGTCGCGCAGGCGCTGGGTGAGGCGCGCCTCGGTGCGCGCGCACTGCTCCTCGAGCGCGGCCTCGCGCCGCACCGACTCCTCCACGCCACGCTCCAGCTCCTGCAGCGGAAGCTTCTACCTTAACGCCTTTGTTATTGGCCTTATTTTACCATGACATATTTCATTACTGAAATAATGAACAACTCATGGATAAGTAACAGCAGCACGGGTGGACGAATCATTTAACTTATCTACTGTGTCTTTTGAACATCTTTGGTAGGCGTTACCAGAAGTCAGAATCCAACAACCAGTCTTACCAAGACGTATCAGACTGCCCAGGTTTTTAATTAGGTTGAGAAGGCAAGATAGACAATGGTTCCAAGCAAACAATGCTGCTTCAGCTATACCCAGTTAGATTGGAATCCAACCCTAACATAGTTGGGATAGACGCAAGGCAGACATTGGAAATTTACTACTTGGGAAAAACAAATGCATTCTATTTATTGCACATTTGTCTTTTTACGATAAGACGAAATATAGTTTTTTTCATAAATGACGAATGAAATAACTTTTTACAATTCGAACATTTTTCACATTTCAGCTGTTCATAAATAAGGAAAATCTTGGTTTTTTAAATATTATCTCGACGGTATATCCATTTATTTTCGAGCACTGTACGTACCTGTACTTGCGCAAGTGCAGTGGATGCCTTGACGCGCTCCTGTGCGAGTTGCACCTGCAGCTCCTTTATTTGTTCTGACGACGTGCCGGCCAGCCGCTGCTGCTCGTTCAAACGTTCCTAAAAATAGAATTATACAACTCCAAAATATGATATCACTTCGCAACAATTCTTATAAACTAACCTATTTTAAGATTATCGAAATCATTTAAAAATACCCAAAAACTCGTTTATTCTTAGCTCTTTGCTTCTAAGAGCCACTGAAATACCTTAAAACAACCCCATTATCCTACACAGGCTACACAGCACTCTAGAGAGCCGATCACAACAAAACAAACCTGTGTGGATGCCAAATTCCTGACAGCCTCATCGAGGTCATCCTTGAGGCGCCGGTTCTCGTCGTCGAGTATGGCGAGTTTCTTGTCGACAGCCTGCCGGGCGCGCGCCTCGCTGGCGGCGCTGGCCTCGGCCGCGGCCAGGCGCGCCGCCGCCTCGCGGCTCTCCGTGTCGCCGCCGCTCAGCGTCTGCCGCCGGATCGCGCGCTCCTTAGCTATCGTGTCCTGGAAATATCTCATCTTTTCAAAGAATGAAGATGGAGAATCCAATTTACACTATTTACAGAGAAAACTAATTCTAAACTCTACTTAAATTGAATACTAAGATAATTAGTTATATTTCAGCTAGCAAGCTACAACAAAAATCTAAAATCGATAGAGAAAAGTTTCTGATTATGACCTGCACACACAACAGATGGCATGCATGAAACCTTCGTCATAATTGGTAAGATACTTTGCTGGGTTCTTCGTGTCGAACACGTGAACATTGGTGGTCTAATTAGGCGATACCGACATGATATGCGCAAAGCTTAACTGTACTTTACGTAATTAGATATAAGTTAGTATAATTCTGTTACTGTCTGCAACATGAACTATAGATAACAATCCCACGCCATCTATATTTCAGTGATAACAATTCAAAATCCCAATAGTTTATGCAGCATGAAAATAAAATGTCTCTTTTTTCGATTCCGCGGTATACTGGTGTCGCCTAAATAAACCGTCTATTCGATTTCCAACATGAAGCATGCGACCTCTACCGGACGGACAGTGGTGACTAGGACTAGAACAAGACAGTACACTAAGGGCACGTGTGAGTGCACTCACGATGGGCCGCACGTTGAGCTCCGTGAGCGTCCGGTGCCGCAGCTCGTACACGTGCTCTATTATATCCTGCCGTGCCACTCAACCAGTTTACTCACAAATACACATTTTAAAAAAATATTCTCAAAGAGCTTTAGAGTTTAAAAAAATAACAATCAGCAAATTGAACAACTCAAGTAAGATACACATTACTATCTATTGCTATAGACACAAAATTTAACTCCAATTACTTCATACTGCTGACATGCAAAATCACAATTCAATGCGAAATGCGAACTTTTACCTATACATGTCTTATGCAGGTCATTATTTACTTTGAATTTTAAGACAAAGCACACTTGCCCAACGTATAATGTCCCACAAACACAAACCTTATAATGCTGTTGCTGAGCCCTCGCAGTATCGACATCAGCTGCAGCGCGCTTGCACTCGGCCTGCAGCAGCTCCACGCGCGCTTCCAGCCGCTGCATATCTTCCTTCAAGGCGTCCCGCTCGGCTTGCAGCGCTGCAGCGGCGGCGCGGGCGGTGCGAACCTCAGCGCTGTTGCGCTCAGCGATGCCGGAGGAAAGCTCTTGGTTCGAGCGCTGCAGCGCCATGCGCTCTTCGCGTTCTACTTCCACTTGCCGTTCTAGACGTCTGAGAATAGATATCAAAATTTTAATCCTATTATTTTATATTAACTCATATCAAAAAGGAGTGTATCTAATACTAAAAATAACCCGAAAAATTGAAGCTTTACAACCCACATATATACGAATAAACTACTTTTCAAGTTTCAATGATGTCGCTATTATAAAAAATTACCTACAAATAGATAAACTACCCTTGCATTCGCCTTTCTCTTTTGGGTATGTGAAACAGAAATTTAATAAAGTGTAACAGTACAACTTACTTGTTCTGCAAGCTAAGCGCAGTGATCTCAGCCTGCAGGCGAGCGCGCTGCCTCTCGGCCTCGGCCTCCGCCTCATGGCGGACGCGCTCGAGGCTGGCGCCGGCCTGCGCCTCGGCCTCTGCCAGCTTGGCCTGTAGCGACGTGATCTCGCGGCTGCGCATAGCCGCAAGCTTTTCTGCTGACCTAATTATTCAAGTTATGATATTTAATTACGTGCACGGATAGATTGCAAAAAAAATAATAATTGAATTGAAATCGTTTTGTTGTTGAATGTTGACGTGACCTTCAAATTATAAAGGCTTCATAGATTACACATTGTTTCATATATACGCACGAGTGTCAGTTCCAGTAGTGCATAACCCAGTTTTATTTATTTATTCAACAAAAACTTACACTATTATTACAGGCTTCGCCTAATGCAATAGGTAGTTATGTTCCAAAAATAGGTATTCCCAAAACAATTCACAATTTTACAAACATCTTATAAACATCAAAAACCCAGGTCACATAATACAGACCATAATATTTTCGTAGGGATTTTTTTTACAAAGAGTGTTACCATTGATCCAATGTAATATTTAAATAAATAAAATTGGATTGTCTCTTTGTAATAAAAAATAAACGGCATTGACTAAGTGCATATAAAGGATCTATAAAAAAATATTTGTATGTCTGTTTCTCCCGGCTAATCTCTGAAATAGCTGGACCGATTATGAAGGGACTTATAGACTACTTACTACTTCTCCGGGTACAGAAAAGAAGTTCTTTTTGGAAGCTGTTAAAAACGCGGAGAACAGCCAGTTGTAGCATAAGACTGAGCAACTTACTTGAAAGTGGCCAAGTCGATGGCGGTGCAGTCGTGCGAGGCGTTGAACCCGCCGCTGTGGTCCTCGTGCTCGTCCTGGGACACGTACGAGTACCCTGCGACACGATCACACGACTGCCTCAAACTAACGCCGACATTATCATGCCGTGTACTTAGAAATGTCTCCTTTATACTTAAACAATGGGTAAAACGATCGTATTTGTAAATTACTATAAATAAACAGCATTTTTACGTGAAGATTACTTTTTCAAACAAACTTGTTGTGATTTAGTTGGATTGTGTTTACATCACATGTGTATATTTCAATTGTAACAATTATAGAAATACATAACATTATCGCTGCTTCCAAATTGGGCGAATATTTTAGATATGTAAGTACTGAGAAATTCGTCATAACACTACGTGACATTAGATACGACGGTAATCGGAATTATCCCAACTCAACGATCGTACTTGCGAACGTTATACAACAACTTAACACAAAGAGTGAAGCGCCTCCGACATGAGTAAGCGAATCTGAAGTTACCAGCGGATAACTTGAGAATCGCTAGCTCATAAGTGAGGCGGTATACTGACCGACAAAGGGCAGCTGTCCGGCGAAGGGCGGGCGCGTGCGGAAGGGCGCGGCGCTGGGCGGCGGCGGCGCGCGCGGCGCCACGCGGAAGTGCGTCGCGTCCTCCGCGCCACGCACGCACGGCACCCACGGCGGTGCCTGCCACAACATCTTGCTTACTGACCCACTACACCACGCACCACACCTTATATACGTCCACACACCTATCCCCTTACTCATAGACAATACTCTTCCCGTTCAATGGGAGTCATAAGGTTTGTATAACAATGCAAAAAATGTGCAAATGATAAGTCAATGCCAGTGTTGATATCGACGACGACATTCCTACATACCACGGGAGTTGATAAAACATGACCCTCTGTTGCTATGTAGGGAGACTAGCAGCAGTAGTCCCTGAACAACGACATGCTTCGCTTCCAGTCTTTATTGTGGACGTAGCAGCCGCACTGATCGACCGATCAGCAGTTTAGCCGTGGCTTGGTCCGCGGATAAATAAAAAATTACATTTACGTGCCTCGAACGTCAAGTATCAAGATTGCGGCGGCGGTTTATTCAATTTTTTTAAAATCATATTCGGTAGTCAGAAGTTCAGAAGCCAGAAAATTGGACAACCAGTGTTTACCAGTAATGGATTGGATGAACATCATCTTATTAAAATAGTAACCGACTAACAACTTATTTCGATAAGGGGACTTGGCTGACCTGGTCGCGTATATTATGCGCAGGCAGATGCGCGAGCGCAGCATGTTGCAATGTGTCGAGGTAGGAATATCGCTTGCTGGCTACGACGCGCAGCAGTCCGGCAGTGAGGCTGCGCCACTCGCGTGACGGTCCTGCCGGCGGCTCCTCCCACGGCAGCTGCGGCGACGACGACCGCTCGTAACTATAGCAACAACACAGTAGGTACTTGTTTACTTGCAACCAATCAGCTTAATACAACCTCGTCAAGGTATTTCAAACATAATATAATGCAATAATGTTACGAAGCTTAAGTTTAGTATGATCTACTGACGTGCCTTGATGATAAGACAAGCTCTCGGTTTGTACAACAAAAGTCAAATAGGATATTCCTAGCAGGATCTTACCTTTGTATATTACTGAGTATTTGAGCAATGGAGTCGTCGTCTCCCGAAGAGAACGGTCGTCGGAGCGTCACCAGCTCGAACGCGATCACGCCGAGAGACCAGTAGTCGCATGATGACTGTACATTAGGTATGTATTAAAAAACAACAACACAATATGTTGACTACGACATCAACCCTACTATATTTGGAGTACGACATAACAGCTAACTACATACTAGTAGGAATGATTTTCATAACAAATTGTCTAATTCCATATTCGGTTAATTTCTACCTTCCCATCTATTACATGTTTATTACTGTTATTACTTCCACAACTATCATGCTGTATTATTATTTTTATATATATTTGCTACTTTTACTACTTATGTTACAGTTACCAAGTAGACCTTGCATGTTGGTTCATTGCACCAAACTGTCATTAATATCATCATTTAGGTATAAATTGTACTTATAATTGATCACCAACCCTAACCTGCACTAACCAGGTTCAACCATGGCAATGATTACCAATTATTTCGCTGTACGAGAAGAGGCTTGTGCCCTACAGTGGGAAAATAGAAAAGGCTGATGATGACTTGAAATTTGGTGAAAGTTCCAAGATGCAAGGTGACATAGAAGCACATGCGAGTAGTCGCGACGCACAATGGCGGAGGTAACAAGCCGTGCGCAGTACTGTTGACACACAGTGTGCGCGGCGCAGTCGGCCGCCGCCAGCAGCTCGGGCGCCATGTAGTCCGCCGTCGCCGGCGCCACGCCCGCGCACCCGCCCTCCGACAGCCGCGCCGCCGACCCGAAGTCACCTAGCTTCACGTGCCCGCATCTGCATGTCCAAGGTTATTGATGCTTTACATTAGAGGACAACTAAGATACACTCGCCAACACATCAAGTTACTAGTATCTCTCAAATTTCTTTAATAGATTTTCAACTTTATCGCTCAAGCATATTGTTCAAAGTTGATTGTGAGAAAAACTTGTCAGTTTTGAGTAGGTTGATGTGCGCACGTCTAAACATTATTATGGACAACTTTTTCAGCGTCACCCAATTTATATGAGTGTAATGTCAGTCAACAGTAACAGCTGCAGAGTACCCACCTATCCAGCAGTATGTTGTGAGGCTTAACATCTCTGTGCACGTAGCCCATGGCGTGCAGGGCCTTGAGCGCGTGCGTCACCTCCGCGACGTAGAATGCGGCGTCGCGCTCGGGCAGCGGGTGCGCGCGCCGCGCCAGCAGCCCCGCCAGGTCGCCGCCGCAGCACAACTCCATCACCAGGTACAAGTTGCTGCTGTCCTGGGCAACACATGCAACAATGTATGTTTTATCAAGTTAATGGAATGCGTGCACATTATGCTACAGAATCATTGTTTTCTTTTGATATAAGCTGAACAAGAAGTATTTGTGCAACCTGCAGGTTGGTTATTTTTATTGATACTTACAAAACTTGACTTAATTCTATAAATTGATTCTAATTCAAGCATATTTAGGAAGTTGTACTGAAATAAACAAAATAATGCGACTAGGATTTTTTGTTAAGCCATTACACTTACTTGGAAGGCATACTGCAGTCTAGGTATCCAGGGTCCGGTGGCAGTGGCGAGGACATCGCGCTCGTCATCGGCGCGCTTGCGAGCTTGCTCCTTGCGCAACGTCTTCAGGGCATACACATCACATGTTTGTTTCTCTCTCACCATCTAAAATAAATAAGGAAAAGTTTAATGTACACTTACTAATGTATATATATATATTTATATATTTGTTATACTTTTCAGGAATACATATGGCAAGCTGCAACTATAACTATTTTAAATGGTTACCAAGAGTTGGTTGCATGGATAGTCATGCAGGATGACTTAATTCCGGCAACTGGTCATTGCACAGTGCACAACCAATTCATAATTTGTAGAAAAATAACAGTTAACATACATGAACTTCACCAAAGTGCCCCCTGCCAATAGTCTGAAGCATCTCAAAGTCAGAGATGCACACTCTAGTCCTACGCAGCTCTGCCAATGTGCTGCGATCTGAAAAATGTACATACATAATATTATAATACCATTTATTTTCAGCTCAATAATATAACTTAATTGTTTATAATCAAAAATATTAGACTAATAAAATGGTAATGTAACACACTCATAAATTATTAGTTGCTATACTTTTGCTGTGACTTTGTCTGTGTGTCGAGGTATCTCATGCCACCAAGGTAGAGTTATCACCAGGGCACCTACTATCACCGTGACAAATTTCATCACACCCATTTTTTTTATTTTTTGTGTTTGTGTGTAAGCATAATGAACAAAAAATTATGGTTTTAGCATTTTCAACATTGGTAAGGATCTGTTTATTCAAGCATGTTATAAGCATAAGGCAATAAGTACCATTACAATTTTGTTGTATTCATTTTATGATTGAGAAGATTCATGAAAAATCTAATATTACAAAACAGAAATAATGTAGAAAATATTGTTTTGATTTGGCATTCTAACATCAACATGGTGATAAGCCTTAAACATTCAACAATTAAAAGTATGATGTACCTATACAAGTAAATTCTATAGAAGCTTATGAATGAGAACCAGATTTTTTTGCCTTTTGTGTTGCTTAAATGTTCTTTGTGAGTATGTACAAAAAAAAGTACATCTGAAAACCAGCAGCAGTCTATGAGTGCAGCTGTTAAATACTTATATGGTCGTTAATAAGGAAAGGGAAAAAAATGTATATCTAATTTGAAGCTTCAATAATACGTTTTAGTCACTACCTGGGGGATAAAACAAAGACCATCTTACACTTATCCAAAAAAGCTTTAACCAAGTCATCGCTCTTCTTGACGGGGTCGTCGTTACACTCATCATACAGAACAGTGAGAGCATCCAGCAGGGCTTCACGGTCTATCGTCTTTTTGCTGAACCTGGTAGTTCCACCTGTCACTTTACCCAAAATCAGGCGATTCAACCGCGTGATGCGCACAGCGATTGCCTCTTTCGATGGCTCCATTTTGAATAAAAGTAACACAAACCAAGTTTCACTTATGTATACGCATATTACTAGTTTATTTATTTACTTTCAATGAATCAAAATCGACAATGCATCGAGCCCGGTATTTCCGTCGTTAAATTTGAAAATTGAATTTGCCGTCATTCAGTTAGAATGACAGATTTGTCTAGTGTTGCCATTATAGGTACGATCCCAGTTATTTATTAAAGCGCCATCTTTTGTCCAATAGAATTACTACTTACAAGTGCTACTAACTGATATTCTCGATAGTTTTACTAAACCGTAGACAATTGTTTGTTTAAATAGTTTCACTATTCGATAAGAGATGGTGCTACTAAAGAAATTTCTTTGCCTGTTTCCTTGAAAGCGGATAGTCGAGTCTAATTAATTCTTCAATCTCATAAACAATGCTGTCTAACTAAAAAGTAATAAAAATAACTACAGATAAATTAATATTCTTTATAATTCGGTGAGAAAATAAATAATTTTGAGAGACAATTACAAGCCTTAGAGCTACAGCATAGTGCCAATCTGAACTATACAGGCTGGCACGTTCTCTTCATCTATCGCGAATCTTATAGCTAAACAGACCCGACCTCTAGTCTTATACGCCTAAGATCAACCGCTGTAACACCAGCTTTCATATAAAATAATAGCATCCAAATTGGTTCATTCGTTTAGGAGCTATTGTGCCACAGACAGACACACACACATAGTGCTCAAACTTATAACATCCCTCCTTTTGCGTCGATCAGTATTATCTGTATAAATATGTGTTGATCCGCCACAGTCATCTCACGAGGGTACCTACCTACGTACATTTTGTGACTATTTTATTTATGAAAATTAAACATTCCTAATTATATAATGACCAGTCTTGTTTCAGTAGATGAGCTGGTTCCGCTTAACATAATTCAGTTTTGTTCTTTTGCTATTTACAGACCGTATGAGATATTTGACTGATCAGGATTTGTATATCCGACTTCAAAAAATATTTAAGTGTTAGACAGATGGCCTATTCATTGAGAAAGGCTACTTTATATCCTGGTGCGCGAAGTACTTCCTACGGGACACGGGTGAAAGCGGGTTGAAGCTAGAAGGAATATTATATTTCTGAGAAAATAATTATATTTAATCAATTTAACACAGTTTTGTTGTAATTGCGCGTGTCACGTGCGGTTATTGCTATTTACCCAGTCATCACATTTCGATACTCTTGACTTTTACATTGACATACATTCAAGTTAGCATAAACAAATACTGCATAAAATGTCACGTATTAAGCGTACCAAATTAACAATAAATAAAACATACTTATCTATAGTAACAACAATTAATGTTTAATTAACTCTTAATTAATTGAAAAAGGCATAAAAAAGTTTGTTTTATTTTGATATTATTGTATGTGACACGATTTATGGCGCAGTAGCCGGTGTCCGTTGCCTGCTCGTCTCCGGTGAGCAAGCATGTCGCCGCTTATCGTCCTTACGTTTTCTGAGCGTCGTCGCGTTGTTTATAAAAGATGGTAAGCGCTGTGCGATCGCAGTTTGGTCTTTACTCAGCTGGAGTACGCAATCTTAGCGGTTGGAACTAGAGCAGCGAGTCAGCGTCGCTTGTACAGTCGTGTAACCGTGCAGTAGTGAAGTGCGATGGCGGTACTCCAAGGCCCGTCGCGTAAGCAGGCGGAGCTGATCGCACAGGAGTTGGGCGAGGCCCCGGGTGACATCGAGCGCGGCGTGCGCGACCTCCGCAGCATGCTGGCCGCTTCCCCCTACCTGCCAGACCCTGAAAATGTTGGTAAGTAGGTACAACTGCTACCAAAACTGTGCCATTTCAACAGTTAACTGGGCACAATGTCTTTATGAAAAGTAGTTTGAATATTAGGATAGTAAAATTAGTTTGAAACAAGATCAGGGAGACCGTTATTTAATTTTTTACGAAATGTTCAAAAATTCATGATTCAAACTTAAAAGCGGTTGAGCCGCTTTTGTTATAATGGAAAAACAGCTTTTGACGATGAAAACCGAATCCAAGTCGTATCATCTGGAATGGAACAGACAGACACACAGGGGCAGTTAAACGTATAACACCACATTCTTATTGCGTCTGGTTTAATAAATACACATTCCCACAGTAGATGTATAAGGTTAGAGGTTAAACTATATTTTATGTGGCCAAGTTGTAAATAATTTACGACCTGTAATCATTTTATTAGCAGATTAATTATCTAAACGGTCACAAACGGACTTGACAGGTAACTATTATTAATATCGATGTAAAAGTCTGATGATGTGAATAACTTGGAGCCATATTGATTTTGGAATCTGGATTGACTTGATTAGATCGAGTTTTACAAGTTTCTAGCGGATAAAAGTAGTCTATATGTTAATAAGAAGTTTAAGCTAGATTCCTGGCAATTTTCATCAAAATCCATTTGGTAAATTTTGTACGAAAGAGTAAAATACTTTTATTCTTCTGCTAGAATTCAACTTTAGTAGGTTTTAAACCATACTCGGATGGCGCCATCAAACAGCTGACTGCCGCTTTTATTGATTTCAGTTGGATTTAACACCAAAGTAAAAAATATCTAAGTATTATAAATTGGTTCCATGTACTAGGTATTACTTCCGCAAATGTTCACTAAGTAGTGAAGAAATTGACCTTTGGCTTCAGTAAACAAATCATAACACAAAATATGTTATCATCATGATGCTGACAATTTTGTATTTAATTAACATCTCATCTACGTAGACGAATATAAATGTTAATTTAATATAACTAGGTTTGTGCTTTTTCATGCAAAGACGATAGCATATCAAGCTACGCGAAACTGATAAATTTTCCCAATCTGTTTTGAACCATATGTTACAGCGGTAAAATTGAAAATATCTTATGAAAATTTGACAGATTACTTAATTACAAATGTGTTACTTTGCTCCAATCGTTTGCTAAACTAGTTTGCATGCATGAACCCGCAGGTTTACAAACTAGACGTTCTGTGAAGTACATATGTACTTACACATTATCTGCATTCAAGCTAAGAATTTCTGTATGTAATTTAAACAGTTCAACAAGGGCATTCACCATTCGCGAGAATGGACCGGCCGCGGCCGGACCGGTACCTACCGTTGAGGCTAGATTAGATTTGTACAAAAATATCTTCTATTGAAAAAAATAATAATTAACGCCTACAAAACTTGAGCATTTTATTGTTCAGGCGGAAATAGATTTAGTAATTTTGATTATTTTAATATGATTCGTTGCTGACTGTACCTACCAAGTACTTATGTAACGTTATTTCTCTATTGTTATTAAAATCAATTTATCCATAACACACATTATCTCCATTCGAGCTAAGAATTATAAGGTACATAATATTTGCATAGGTATAGCCCCTGTACCATTGAGAGGCGGAACGGAGGCACTTAGCTAATGGATGCCTATAGCTGCATAAGTATACTTAGCTCTTCTTAATGCGTTAGCCATAAAATATAATGTATTTATTAAAATTTGTGATAAACACCTTTAAAAAACCACCAGCTAAGAAAATACTTTTGTTTTAATTGCGTATAAAATGACACATAAACAGCAAAGATAAATTTAACGGAAAAAAGAAAACATGAAGTTAGAATACTCCTTACATTTAAAGTTAGCATGTTACTAACTTAGAAAGAGCATTACTTATTAGGTTAGCTATCTAGACATTGGGCCACCAGCTATCTAGGAACGTGGAAAGGTAGGCGTTTACCGGCGAATTACTCCAAATGAAATTGCAGAACTGCAAGTTGTTTTATGTTGCAACAGATCTACTAGTATAAGCTACTTGAAAGTATAGTATAAGGCTTAGCTGCATCGCATATCGTACAAATCCAAAGTTGCATTAGAGCATTAGTGAAATGCATCGGACGACACCGTGACACGCAATGAATGAGTAATGACACGCATTAAATCGTTTACTGTCGCTATAACTCGCCTAAATGGTGATCGAATTGACACAACCAGCTCATTATGGATCCGAATCACATGCACAACAATCAGGTTCGTCATTATTTACCGCCATTGATTCAGAGTATAGAACTTTTACGCTATAACGTTTCCTCACATCGCCAAAACGCCGGGTGCATTATAATACAGCATACGCACGATGTCCTGCGCAAAATTACGTGCGCAAGTGACGCTCCTTGACCAAGTTAGCTAAAAAGTGTAATTGCAAAACTATTATCACTGATACTCGTGTAATTATATGTCAAAGCACTAAGTAGCCTGTTACGTTGTGGACATAGACCACCGGATTGACACAAGTATGAATTACGGATAAAAACAAGAATACGTAGATGGTAGTTGTGTAATAGAAAATTGCGTTTCTGGTTTATACCTATCGAAACCAAGATTAATTCAGAGGAAATGTACAAGTTTGTCTAAATAAACAGTAATGTAATAAGAAAGGATGAAACACACGCATAGAGTGTGAATGATGATGATGATGTAGATATCGAAGGAGATAGGGACACTGAAGGAAAGATTGATGGATTGTCTGAGGGATGATAAATATAAAGGGAGTGAATGTTACATGACGAGGGACGTAGTGGAATGGAAGCAGAAAACATATTGCATTGACCCTAATAATATGGAACTACGGTAGAAGGTAGAACACTGACGTAATAAAGATATGATTACCTACTTAAATATATTTCTAAACATGTTTAGAGAGCGAATAAGAAACAAAATAATTTTTTTTTTCTAAATTGATGCCTTTGATGAAGTGGTTTCGATTACCATCCTACAAAATTGTTGCTGCATTGTTGCAAACAACATTATTTTATAAGTTTTTTTTTAGTTCAGATATACAAATGAATACCTATTACCTATTGGTGGAACGCGAACAGGATCTGCAATTATATGTTAAATACTTGTAGATGCTTTTGTATTTTATTGTAGCTGTGGTAACTTATTACGATTAATTTTTTTAGATATAGGTTAGTTGGTTGGTCCGGTCATTCATTTTAACCTTTACCAAAATAAATTTGATTGTTATTATATAAAAGACGTGCACAATATGAACAAATAAACGATGTAGAAAACATATCTACCTAAATGCGATTCGAGACTCGTTGTTTTATAATTACGCAACAGAACTGTGTCGTTTTGCTAAAGTTGTTTTTTACTTTATAACGAACTTGATGGAAACTAGTTAAGTCATTTAGTTTAACTGTCAGTAGCAATTTTCCTGAAGAATAGACGAATAGAACCGGTCAGACTGGTCGCAGTGGAGAACAATAGACGAAGTTGTTGGACTTTTAAGGAAAAGGAATAGAGACGTACCTACTCCTACGGTCACACCATGGTAGACCACCGAACTGGCTCGCTTTAGTTGATTTCATTATAAAAATATTACCATATAACCTTGACACGTCAAAGACACAACATTATTTTTCTTGTACCCTGATCGATATCGTTATTAGTATTTTTCCGGCCAACATCTACAAAAGTACTTAGGTACTGTTTATTTTTAGCGAATCATGTTTTTTTATGATGATCAGGTTACATAAGCAATATAAGGAGTATTATAAATGTAGGTATATTATATTAATCTTGCAGAAAAAAAAAAACAATCCAAAGCATACGAGAAATCATGAAAAACATAACCGATCAACTTTAGAGCGACAATTTTATCCGAACAAATTTTTCTTTCCATTGCATTCACATGAAGCTTAATTTGAAAAGGTGGCACAAACTGTACTGAATGATGCAGTCCTTATAATATAAGGAACGAAGACAAGAATGACCATGTTTTGCGTCCAATGCTAAGAAATTAGAATACAATGCAATAATCGGACGTTGATCGCAAAGTAATCGGAAACAATAATACTTATGTACCACCTACTTCTGAGGCTCATTTTCCTCAATATGCTACAAAAGCGAATGGGTTTGAAATGTTGCTACAATTACGGAAGTGAAAATAATTGCTGATCTGTTGTTGGGTGACGCAAATACGCGGCTTACGGCACTTGTGTGTGATGAAACGAAGGAAACAAATCACATTGTTCAATTGCTAGGTGTCCTAGATGAGATGATCATAAGATGGACTAACAACGAACGCTATGCATTCCCTGGGACTTAGGATTCATGTAAACATAAAAGGCCTTGTCTACAGCACGCTGGAATAGTGTCGCGTCTAATTGGTGAAAAACCTTTTTTTTATAATCGACCTAGAGTTTCTAATCTCACGATCGATCGTAAAATACGTAAGATATATGAATAATGGGTAAACCTCTATTAAATGAGATGAACAAATAACTGCAAAAAGCTTCGCATATTCGTTGCTACGGACGTAGAATTTTTGTTAATATTTTATGTACACATCATAATCTTGCAGCTACTCGTCACTTCTTACGCAGTCGTTATTTCCTACACTATTATTGACTTAAAATATATATTTATATCCATTAACGTCGTATTTTAAATGAGAACAAACAAGTTAGGTACTCGAGAAAAAAATATTGCTAGTTCCAAGAAAGATTCCAAAAAAAATAAATAAATACAAATAATATTTCCAGTTAATCACATTTTAGTCATGGAAATCTTATTTAATATTGACAACATGCAGATTTTTTAAAAAAAAAAAGGAAAAATTTCTCACTCAGTTACTTTATTTACGAAACAGCCATCAATCACCCTACGAAAATTCTTCTCAATTTAGAAGGCTATGCTCTAGCATCAGACGACTATGAAAATGCTAATTTTTGGTGAACGTTTTTCCTTGCTACAGACAAACGGGTCCTGGAACTGTTCGTGCGGGGTTGCCGCATGGATCTGGATCGCGCACGCTCCAAGCTGGAGGCCTACTGCCTGGCAAGGGCGCGCTTCAGGGACCTGTATGAACACCGCTCACTCAGCTGCCCTCCGCTCGATGAAGTGTGCAAGTTCATGTGAGTTAGTTGCTGCTGTTTTGGAATCAGCCTCGGGATTTGACTAGAATGCTATGATAAAACTACATTATGTTGATTTCGATACTTTGTCAATCATTTTAAAAAGTCCTTACGACGGTTCAGAGTCTCTAAGTCTAGCTCTTATTTATATTTTTCATTCGCAGGGACATAGTAGTGCTACCGAAGCTGACAGATGAGGGATACAGAATCACGATCTTCAGGATACGACCGGAGTACCCAGAGAGCTCAGCTGACGTGGGCAACGCAGTCCGCGCAGTGCTGCTCACCAGTGACGTCAGGATGTACGACGAACATCAGATCGGCGGAGACGTTTTCATCTATGAGGTCAGTCGGGTCGAAATTCATCTATTGCTACGTGGGATAGTTAGAAAAAGCAGACAGCAATTTGCGCTCTGCAAGCTGCAATAAAGGTTTTCGAATGTCATAAAAGCGATCTTAATTATATTTCTCCTAATTTGCATAATTCATAAACAGATCACAAGTTTATCCAAAAGAAATTATTCCGCGTGGGGTGATTCAACTTTGTAACTTTTATAGACATGTCTAATAAGAGCGACCTTCGAATCATTTAAGATATATCTTTATTTGGTTGTGTTCGGCTTTTATTTGCTTATGAAACGTTTCGATTCATTTTGAAAATATCAATTCAAAGGGCTATTATTTCGAGTGAATTAAATATTATTTTACTTTGTATTTCATCTTTGCGTTATAAATTATCATTTGCTCCAAATATACGACATTTTGACCTAGAAACCAATTAGGTATTTATATTATAGGTACCTAGGTCGATAATTATCATCCCTGCTGGTTGTTCTGATATTTTGAAGACGAAATTGATTACCTTCTTATTTTTTAACGCAGGTGTCAAACGTGCGTGGGTCTGTGGTGGCGCACGTAGCGGCGGCAGCTAATGCAGTCCGGCGTTCCATCCAACTGGCGCAGGCGGCTTACCCTCAGCGGCTGAAGAGGATCCACGTAGTGGGCTCGCCTCACTTCCTTGCCTCCTCCCTGGCGCTCATGCGGAATTGCGTCAATGAGAAGATTAAGAGACGGGTACGCGTATTAGAAAAAAAAATGAACTATAGAAAAATATTTATGATTAGACAATCTAGCGTAGATATAAATAGACCTTCATATAGATATATTTAGACACTTATAAAACTCTTTGATCTAATATCGATGGTAAAAACTATTTAAATTAATGTTGTTATAGAAAAAATATGTTTGTGACAAATCTTTGGATCAAGCGTCTAGTTCCTTTTTGTCCTTCCTGTTCTGTTCTATTTGCGTAACTAAAATCAATATATAAATAATAGTTTGACGTAATAATTACATCGGTACACACGAGGAAACTACTTAAGACGTTTAAGCTACCGCCTACGATTAAGGAAACTGAATAAAGATTGTTTACTCGTCACGCAAAGTATCTACTTATCAATGAATGAAACAACATCACAGTCTCATTATAAACGAGAATGTTCGTAATCTTAACGCGCATACGGCTGAACGGATTTTGATTAGGCAGGTACAAGGATCATATATTATAGGCTCCTTTTATAGGGGTGCTGGTAGTAGTTCCCGGACCTGAGGAAGGGGGAGAAATCGCTGGCGGAAGCTATAGTTACTTAATAGGAATGGTGCTTTTATAATGTGAATCTACCTTATGCTGATTTCAACATTAATGAATGATGCTAAATAGCTCGAAATCGTTACAGTTTAAACATAATATTTTCAATTGCAATATTTTTTATTATTTTACAATGCATGACCCAATAATCATTCGCTCTCAACTCCTTATCTGTTCTAAGCAATTTTACTATCTCTACAGTATTACTTGCACCCGAAAGTTGACGAACTTCTGGACCACATACCGGCGAGAGTGTTGCCCCGCGAATGGGGAGGAGAGGAAGACAACATCGATGTGCTGTCGAAGAAGTGGCGGCGCCGCATCGACGAGGTCAGCCCCTACCTGCGCATCTTCAACGAGGCCTGTTGCGCCGCTCCGGCACCTGTCAACGACGTCGACATATACGGCACAGTAGGCGCTTTCAGAAAACTCGATATCGATTAATAGACCGGGACACAACACTAGAAATCTATAGTACAAGTATAAGGGGTGTTTTTGAAGGTACATTAATGCTAATGGTTGTCGGTAGTATTGCGCAAATAGCGAATTGCCGCGACAAAAATGCTAAAGATAAGGAATAAAACTGTACTTCGTAAACGTTATCATCATCATCTGCCTTTTTTCGTCCCACCGCAGGGCACAGGCCTCTTCTCATACGAATAAGCGTTAATTAAACCACCACGCTGAGATGTTTACCTTCACCTATAGGTACTCTAATACGATAATAAAGTACTATAAAATAAAATAAATACATTAAAGCATAAACAATTGATTCACTTGGTGGTTAAACGAAAACTGACTTTTATTTCGGAAGGAAAAGTTTGTTAAATTCGGGTTTTACCTCGAGCTAATTCCATTCGAGTTGACAACTAATTGTAAAGATGGTTTCATTAAGATGGTATATCTATAACTGTGAGCCAGTGTATTCGTGTATGCCTTGTTGATTCCATCCCTATGTTAGGTTTTATATTTAAGTGCTTAATATTGTATAATTTAAGTTAAAATAAAATTAGTATTACGATGTTACTCTTATTATTGTGATATTTTGGGATTAAATGTTTGCTCGATAAATGAGCAAAGTAGAATTGTAATAAATGGTCGTTTTTCCTTATTTGAGCCTTTTCACATTATTAAACTTGAACCTCGAACCCTCAACGCAAGTTTACTTAACACTCAGCTATTGTTACCCTCAAGTTAACGCGCTACGAAATATGGAGATGACATGATGTTCTTAATTGGTTGAATGAATGACATGTAGTATGTTTTTAAAATGCCTACAATGGGGCAATAATACGTAACGTGCTTTACGTGTCCAGTGACTAAAAAAAAAAAATATTCTACAAGAGGTTACAACCTAAACCGGTTCCTAGTTTGTTACTTAATAGCTTTTACAATAGCACATCGTAGACTTAATAATAGTAACTTAATAACAAGTATAAGGCACAGCAAAGACTTTATATCTGTGTGTGCTACACACACAGAGAAAAGCTTTATTAAAAACAATATACCTACTAAACTACGAATAGACAACATTTTCTATTTTTTTTCTCAGTTAACATTTATACTTTATGTACCCAACCTTTATCTTTCCATCTAGCATAGCTTTATCTCTTTACAATTCAGCTTGAATTGTGCATACCTATTAAAATCCTACTTCTCCCCAAACTATTCCTATCTCATCACTTACCCTTCCATAATACTTTCCCAACCCAAAACCATTCATGGGAGAGGAGCAGACATACTACTCGTATTACAAGTGATAGGCCTCCTCAAAGTATCATTAAAAAAAAACCGGCCAAGTGCGAGTCGGACTCGCACACGAAGGGTTCCGTACCATTATTTATAAAACGGACAAAAAATCATGTCTGTTTAATGGGAGTCAAATATTAATTTAATTTTAATGCAATTACTTATTTTTGAATTAAGTAATACATTCCATATTCTGTGAATATTTCAAGCATCTACCTGTTGCCATTATCGATATCGAGCAAAAATGAACAAAAAAATCACGTTTGTTGTATGGGAGCCCCCCAAAATATTCATTTTATTCTAGTTTTCCGTATTTGTTGTTATAGCGGCGACAGAAATACATCATCTGTGAAAATTTCAACTCTCTAACTATCACGGTTCATGAGATACAGCCTGGTGACAGACGGACGGGCGGACGGACGGACAGAGGACCGAAAACAATAGGGTTCCGCTTTACCCTTTCGGTACGGAACCCTAAAAAACAGCAGGGAGAAATTTGGTCGGGAGAGAAATCATTATAACACATCTTACGCACTATCTACCCTTTTGAACCGGAGGGCCGATAGGTCGAAGGTTCATTTTGCGCATGTCCAAAAACGTGGTATTGTTTTTAAGTGTAAGTCGATAAAACTTGATTATTTGAAGATCATCACACCTGTGTCCTGATTTAAATATTTAAATCGAACTGACTACAGCGAACTGCTCATCGTATTTTTTTTTTTAATAAAGCATTATACATTCTTTTGTTTGAAAAGAGGTTTTTTTTAAACCGGTTCAGATTTCAGGTTTAGCAAAATTAAGATTATTTTTTTTATTATATGTTGCTATTTGGAAAGTCTAAGAACTAAGTTCGAAAAGGGAATGATAAAGAACTCATAATAGGGATCTAATTTACATAACTTACATGTGATAGAAACAAACAATGGTGAAATCGCTACCTAACTGCCGTAAGTAGTTAACACCTGATAGGCGGCTATTATCACTTTTTACAAGTTGACATTAACTCTACGATAAAGTTATAAGCACCTCAAAAAAACTAAATGACTATAAAATTTAAGTAAAGTGTTAGGTTTTAAAATTGGTGGAGAGCAAAAATAATGTTGCCGGTAGTAAAGCAAGAAGTACCCCCATCGAAAAAGAAATTCCTTCAAAACTAAGAAGGAACTTCAGCGCAGGAATTTCCATCACACAATAAAACAATCCACACTGCAATTAAAAAATCCCCTCATACCGAACTTTATCAAATTAACTAGTCAATTTTGTAAAATAAAATAAGTATGTAGTCATTTATTTTGACTAGATCTCTGATTACCTACGTAGTGTTTATCGGTATTTTAAAATACTGAAATTGATATTTTTAAACCTGTTACTATGACGCCTAACATTAGTTGAGAAAGATTTTTGACGGTCGCATGTCGCATTATAACTTTTTCCAAAAAGACACCTATTAGAGTTCAAACCATTTTATTGATGTTCATTTATTATTTGCAATATGAAACGTTCCTTCCAAATCTAGATCCGCATTTTCAAAACTAGATAGATTCGGCTATCTGTCTGTTTAATGTGATGTGATCAGGAAAAAGAATTTGCTTATTATTATTTTTTTAATATTAAGAGGTAGCTGTTAGTTATTTATTAAACTGTAAGTTGCAAAGTTATAGCTGCGGTCAAAAAAAGTATTTCCGACCAACTTCCGCCCGCGCTTCAACCACTTCTTTGCCTACATGAAATAAAAGTAACTTATAAATGTGATATGTCCTACTTTTCATACCACAAATATTAAAAAAAATATATAGAATGAAACCCATCCATACAAACTTGTGAATTTAGCAGTAGCAGCAATACATATACATAGCAGCAATGACCAGGGCCATCTATTGGCGAGTAGCTGAAAAAAAGCTTTCTAAAATAACATGAAGCGTAATGTGTAGTCTGAAGTTATTTTATGAAACATCCTAAGTATTTGTAGTTCAATTCACGGGACATCAATTATTTTCATAAAAGTATGTTGTTTTCATTATTTAATTTTACTTAAAATAATATAAAATAAACATTACAAAATTATTATTTTCTGAACGCATCGTTACTGCTGTCAAATTGCCATCAGTTTGTCATCTCGTGAGTTGTCAAATTACGTGGCTTTCACGTAGGGAAAACAAGCTGTTCGCATTGGATCGAAGAAAATCTTAATTTAGGCAAACTACTTTCAATTAAACAAAATGAAAAGCTCGTGGAGATCGCTTAGTTTTGCCATTTTACTAGCGGCAGCATTATTAAACACAGCGCACAGTTATACCATTACAGTGGATGCGCATGCCGAAGAGTGCTTTTTCGAAAATGTTGAAGCAGAAACCAAAATGGGTAAGCAATTGATAATTTATAAAAATAGGTCCTTTAATAGTGTCTGTAATCTTCATTATGTATACCTACCAGACGTTCTAGGCTCTCTGTTTTTAAGTTAGTATGGTATGTACGAGAGCGTATTTTTCTCCTCTATTTTAGACGAATGTTGTACGCCGGTGATAATGAAATCTCCTTGAAGATATATCAATCTTCATCAGTTATCTTGGTGACCTGACAATATGAATTATCTGATATTGTTTACCATAATATTGATTTTATTATAACCCTTTATTTGCATATTTGACATACATTCTCCAAAGAGGATACTATTTAGCCAATAGAATGTGCTGTTTCATTATTGGAGTATTGAAAACTCCAATAAAGTATTTTCTCAAGTATTACCAATAGATAATTTGAAGAAAGTATCTTGAAAAGAAACTTTCATTAATGTCATGTAATTTAAATGTGTCAGAGGTAAATTCTATATGCAAGAATCTTGTTGTTGTTAGCCTGAGCAAAAATAAATGCTACAATTAATTCAATATCACTATTTTCAGGATTGACATTTGAAATAGCAGAAGGTGGCTTCCTAGACATAGATGTAACAATCACGGGTCCTGATGGTGCTGTAATATACAAGGGCGAACGGGAGTCTTCCGGAATGTACACCTTCTCTGCACCCACATCAGGCAGATACACCTACTGCTTCAGCAATAAGATGTCCACCATGACTCCTAAGGTCCGGTTATTTTAATCTTTTGACCATGAGCATTATCATACCCTAATACAATAACTGGATCAATTTGGCAATTTATCATATAATTTATTGTTAAAAGAAATCTTAATGTAATGTAGCTGATGTATGATACTACAAGTATATGTTGCTACTTCAAACTATTTACAAAGGCAGATAGTAGTACTTAGTAGACCCAGACAATAGATCTTGTTTACTTACTACACAGCTGATTAAACATTATTATTATTGGGTATAACATTAAATAACCTAGAAACAATTTTGGATTTATCATACAAAATAATTCCATATTGTAATGTATTTTATCATATTAACCCGTATATACCTTTTCCAGGTGGTAATGTTCAACTTGGAGGTGGGTGCAGCTCCCCAGGGTCAGGCAGGTGGCAAGGAAGAGGAAGTGAATCACAACAAATTGGAAGATATGATCAAAGAACTCGCCACCACACTAAAAACAGTCAAACATGAACAGGAATATATGCAGGTTTGTTTTATTTTTTAAATAATTTAGCCCTTTGGCACACGCAATTATATTTCGCTAGATGTTTTCAATCTCAAGCTGGTAGAAAAGCCAGTAATGATTTTGACATAAGAAATTGCAACTACAGATCTTATTCTTGGCAAATTCAATAGTTTATGTGCTTGGTAAGATACAAGATTGATCTTATACTCAAGTAAGATGCAATAAGTCTAATTCAACAATAACTTTTGTTATGAAAGTCATTTCCCACCACATAAGCAACTCTTAGCAAAATATTTTGTTACATGTTCAACAATACCCATCTGTTTTCAGGTTCGTGACCGCATCCACCGTGCGATCAACGAGAGTACAAACTCTCGCGTGGTCATGTGGTCCATCTTCGAAGCTTCCGTCCTCCTTGTGATGACCCTTGGACAGGTCTACTATCTCAAGAGGTTCTTTGAAGTACAACGCGTAGTGTAACACAGCTGAAAATATATGTACTGTGCCTACAAATTTCTGATGACCAAAGAAATTTGTTGATACAGTCGAAAATAACAAGGATATATTTCTTCTTATGTTGATTTTAAGTTCTTGTTTCAGAAATGCCTGTGTAAAAAAGTACTTAGTGCAAATTATACTTATAGAGAAATATATCCATGTTTTTGTATAATATTCTCGCCCCCATCTATGAACTTTGTTTACATTTCATTCATCACAAAGAGGAGAAAATCATCTGTACAAATAATACATTGTCATCAATTGTTTGAATGCATTTTAAAATCATGGATGGATGTGGGTCAAGCCAAACTGCTTGGTTACTCCAAGTCAACAACTATCAGAGTATTGACCAGAACAAGTTTTAGTTTTTTAAATCAAATACATATAGGTCTCATTCTATTTTCTCGGCAACACCCACAGCATGTGCTAAGTTTGTCGTTCATAGACCATGCTCATAATGTTGACGTCTATAACATAAAGTCATGTTATCATTGGACATGCGTACACGCAACTCGTTCTATTTATGAAACATAGGTGGGGTGAGACAGAGTGGATTCTCCGCGATCTGAAGTGTGTTTGGGTCAGTGTGCAGTATTGTATGTAGTTACGCGTTTGATGACTAAATAAATTAATATTGTTTGTAATATTAAGTTTTATTTCACTAATTAATGCTAATCCCCACTGCCGTTAGTGTCAACCAATATTTTATTTCATACAATGCCAATGAGAGCCGATCATTATCATATTCTCTGAAAGTATTATTATGAAATAAAACCATAAAAAAACAATTCAAAATAATTTTATTGATATGTTTCGTTCAAAGTACAACAGCACCAGCAGTTACTACGAAATATCTACTATAGAAAACTAGTTTACAATATTCCATTACATGGAGGATATAATATTTTACTTTCTGCGTTAATATTTTTTGCGCTCATTGTACTTATTTTTTATTATTATACGTTTATTATCACTTAGTTAAGTATTAGGACACGTTAGACTTCTGGGATGGTGTTGGTCTTCAAGGGACAGTTTTCTCTACATAGTATGTTTTAAACCTTCTGTAATAGTCACATATTGATTCACTTTAAACTTACTAGTACTTGCGAAGAGTTCTTGTAAAAAATAATATATTCGTATTTTTGAGATTCAATAAGAGACATGGTCATAACTGACAGTGTCAACCTTTTTTTACGCATTATTTATGATTTTATTATTAAAAAATCTTGCTTACACCATGAGATTACCTATTAATTATTATACACCAAAATATGGGTAAGCCAGAACACTGTTATGACTGTAATATGTTTTGCTGTTTAATATACGATTGAATATGTTATGCTTTGCAAATTGTATACACAAAGGGTAATAAGTCATAAGTGACGGCTTCTTTGAGGTTCTTGTGTATTTTGTTAGCTTATTACAGTTATTACGTCACAGAGCATATGCTAAGTACGTGCGTATCTAGGAGTAGATGTCCAGCCTGCCGGTGAGGAGCGCGGACACGACGGCGCCGGCCGGCAGCCGCTGCTGCGAGGCCGTGGCGGCCGGCAGCTCCAGCAGCACGTTTGCGCCGCACGCGCTTAGAAGACGACTACTGCACTGTTAGCGAAAGATAGAATCATTAGTGAATATATTAATATGATAGTCTGTTACACTTGCTTCCAACAAATGTGAGTTCGTTTGAGACGGTGATATCATCATGAAAGCGGCACTGATTGAGATTATTTTTTTTTTTAGGAAAAGGAAACGCCAAATAAGACTTAAATAGAGGTTCATATCGAGATGAGGTTGGCTGATTCCGAAGCGCGGAGCAGTATCGAATTTGAAACTTGGTTTTCATATGCGATCACTTGAGACCATGTAAGATACTGGCACCAGTGCATGTACCTGACTGCCCAGCATGGTGGCTACGGGCATGTCCCGGTCGGCGCAGAGGTCGAGGGCGGCGCGCGCGTACTCGGGGCGCGGGTCGAGCTGCGCGGCGTGCGCCAGCCGCACGCGCACGCGCGCCCAGCCGCCGCGCACGCCCACCGACACGCGCAGCGCGCGGATCACGAACAGCAGCGCGCACACGTAGGCCGACACTGGGTTGCCTGCCCATAAAAAATATATTTTATTCTGTTATATTTCAAAATAGGAAGTACGGACGCCAGCACATCGACCTACCCGAAACTGCTTGAGCTAAAGTTGAAAATCTATTAAGGAAATTGACAAATTGTAGTAGCTTGATGTGCTAGCGTCTGAACAAGCAACCCTGAATGTAACGTACCCGGCAACGCGAAGATGTATTTCTTCTTGCCTTCGAACTCGCACGTGGCAAACGTACAAGGTTTGCCCGGCTTCATGCGCACGCGTCCGTAGTGGAGAGTAGCATTGAAATCCTGCAAAGAAAATTGGCACACCATAAAGGATATTTTTTATCCAATGCGCAATTTTTGTGGTTCAATATCAGTAGGTACCATATAATAGAATACGTTTCACAATTAAAAATCAAACCTAGACATTCTGCTTTTCACGATTTTCAAGTCTGAAAATATATAAAATAATACGCCAGTAGGTTGTGCACGCACGCGTATAAGTAAATTATTTAAGTGAATGTCTTCCGTGAGAAATTATAAAAACTTTTCGTTTAGTTAATTTATAAAATTTTATTCCTAACCAGTTTTTAAATTCACATGTCGCATACCTTAAGCAGTACAGGTTTGAGTAAATCCTTCTCGCCCATGGAGACGCCGCCGGTGCAGACGAGCACGTCAGCCAGCTTGAGCGCGGCCGCGATGCCGGCCACGATCTCCGGCGGCGTGTCGCGCGCGATGCCGCAGTCTATGCTGTCGTAGCCGTGCTCCCTGTCCAAATAAAAACGTGGTCAAACTTTTGTAAAGAGGATATACCTTTGCATAATCATTTTATATTTATTGATGAGGCATAGCAAATTGCCTAATTATGATTTTTATATCAAATCTATTCTAATATTAGCTAAAAGTCCCTCGATAAATGGCCTATTTAAGACAGAAAGAATTTTTCAAATCGGACCAGTAGTTCCTGAGATTAGCACGTTCAACCATACAAACGCTTCTGCTTTATGATATTAGTATCTGATTGTTGAACTGTAGGCTTCTTTATCCATGTGTGGGAAGTATCTGTGCGACGCCTTACTTCATTAGACAAAACGCGTGTAGTTCTTAAAATAGACTGTTATCATACCTAAAACGAATACTTGGCACACATTGTATTACATCAAGACTTTATGTATGTACCCACAGTTTATGTAGTCCTATTGCTCATAAAATCGACGATAAACTGGCACACCTTTGTTTTCTTTGCATTAAAACTAGCATTTTGTGGCCGCGTCGTGCCGTCTATCACATAAACACAAACAGGTAATCAAAAAATGCTAACAAAATAAAAAGTACCTACTGAACCAAATTGGATGATTTTTTTATGGGACCAAATGGCATATTGCATCGAACAAAAAAAATAATACTAGAAACCTCGGAGTACACACAAAAAAAAAACATAACGACCGAATTGAGATAAAGATAAAAGATAAAGATAAAAAGTCATTTATTCAAAGTAGGCTGAAAATCAGCCCTTTTCGAAGGTCAATTCTACAAAAGACAGCCCCAAAAACGCCCGCCCTTCACCACTTCCTATGTGTTATCGCTGGGAAGAAGAAATGGTGGAACAAACTCCCCAGCAACACAATTCTGTCTGTATGGTTTGAAGAACCGATTATATATAAAACAAAGTATACACAAACACAACACCTCTTCCTTTTTCTTAAGTCGGTTAAAAAACTTAAGACAGCAGCAAAATGAACTTAGAAATATTGATGGTCATCGATGGCTTACTTGAGTAATACCCTCAGCATGGTCCTGTTCGAGTCGCGGATGTGCGCCGGCTTTAGTTTCACATCCGAAGGCTCTTGTAACTCGTTACCCGTCGACAGTAGCGCCACCTACACACAATCAAATGACGAAATTAAGTACACTTTTGCTTTTATTGTCAAGGGGGGTAATTATTTTCTATAAATTATTATAATAGGCTGCGTTTAATACGAGTGGATGGAACTTTCTTCTATTTCTGATATTGGACTTATTTACATACCTTGGGAGGCGCTCGAACTGTCACGTTTTGATATCCAGCTCCCGCAAGTATTCCGATCTTAGCCGAGTCTAATACATGTCCTGGAAGTGCAAAAAATACAATTTCCTTTAATCTTATTTCTTTTAACTGAGGCCGTAGGGCAACATCGGAGGGGCCGAGGCCTGCCGGGGCTGCGGATTTTTCGCAAGAGTTACCGAGGGTTTTAGTCAGTAAAAGTCTAACAGTCCCTCCAGCTGCACCCTCAGGGGGATTTTTGATTTCCCACGAAAAATAGAGGGGCAAAGGGCGATACTTTTTCTGCATACTCAATAAAACTTTATTCCCAGTTGGGCTAATAGCATAAGAACTAACCTTTGTCGACAAGAACGGTCCCCATAGGTATATCGAAGCCCACATTCCTGACGTCTTGCTGAGGTTCAGGCGCCTTCAGTATTTCCACTTCGTGTTCAATCATTCCATCTTCTGACGCTGATATGAGTCTTGTGTCTTCAACCTGGTAAAGGGAACAAATATTTAACTTTGTGATGTATAGATGCCAGTGGGTCAACCTACCCGAATTTTCCCAAACAATTTTGAAACACATTCTTCAGCGATAAAGTTAAAAATCTAATAAGCAAATTTGTCAAATTGTAGTAGCTTGATATCGTAGCTGGCGTCTGTACTTTGCTAGTAAATGTATGCTAATAAATATGTTAATTAACAATATATATGTATATTACAACACGATGTCAAATTTAAATGAGAATAGATAGCTCCAAACTTGGGGAACAACTTTTCGATATGAAAGAGTTCCCGCAAGAAAACCATAAACATTTCTAAAGGACTAAGATTATAAAATTGAAGAGTTTGTTTGCTTGAACGCGCTAATTCCAGGAACTACTGATCCGATTGGGAAAATTCTTTAAGTGTCAGATGGCCCATTTATCGAGGAGGCTATAGCCTACGTTTATCCAGATGCACAGATTAATTCCTATGACACGCAGGTGTAACCGCCGACAGAAGTTATATGTTATACATATTTTGTAGACGTAGGTATGTGTCATGTGTGGTCACTTACACTTGGCGAGATTTATTAAGACGGACGCCAAAATGTACATTAATATATTATGTATTCAAGAAGTAAATAGGCACATATCATTTACATAGAAGATGTTTTAAAACTTAGGTTACCATTTATCAATGCACTATTCAATTCAATGAACTAAAATGAGAAAAAAGTACTGCAAACAATTTAACCTCAGCTAAAGTTGATGATGCGCCATATAAAATACTAGTTGTTTGCCGCGGCTTCATACGCTTCCCGAGGTAACAACTACCCGCACCCGGATAAAAAGTAGCCTTTATCCTTTCTCAGGTTCTCAATTCCAATTAAATCGGTTGAGCAGTTTTAGTGCGTCAAACAGACACAGTGACAGAAAGAACATTAGTAAGAATTATCAGTTATTGTTACTCATTGTATTGTGTGTCGTCGTACACACTTGGATACTAATTGATACAAGGCTAGAACTAGTAGGTATGCATTACATGCTTGCTACATGTAGAAATAAAACTTCAAACTTTGACTGTTTCTTTAGTCTAGTGGTTGAAAGCGCAACTTTAGTGCACGGAGTCCCGAGTTCGATACTCCTTTGAGGATGTCATTGCTTTGTGGATTTTTTAAATATTATCAGTACAGAATTTCATACAATAATGATAATGTTTTCTGATATTAAACAGATCAAATAATCATTAAAAAAAAATGTTTAGGCACCTGTACGACGCAATCAGCCCCTGCGGGCAGTGCGGCGCCGGTGTTGACTCTTGCGCACTCGCCTGCGCAGAGCGGCGCGGTGGGCGCGTCGCCCGCAGTCACTGCTATGCGCACCTTGCGGGGTCCCGCGCCGTCTATGCTGAGGCACGCGTATCCTGATCGACAACATTATTTATACATTAGTTTGAGTTGGTGGGAACAGTAACAAAAAAGACTAATTGGAACTTCTCCTTCATTAGTATGGCAACATCAATTTTGTTTTATGAATGATATTATGTTTTATCTATTTTTTATATTGCCTAAAAACCTCCTGTCTTATAAGTTTCAGATTATAGAGACTTATCACTATTTCAATAAACTCATTATCATTCTGGCAACTAATCAAGAGTCATATTTACTCAGGTGTACACACCTGCCACTCAGCCTCTTCCACAAAAAAGTTGATAACACAAAAACTGCAAGTTGCATATTAATTAGTGTTTCAAGGTGAAATTATTTCATGAAAACATATTTTATGAAGTTATTACGTACAATGTACAACTGGCAGAACAAATTGCTCAAATTACTATGCAATTACTGGAATACACATTGATAGGTAGTATTATGTCTTGCCACTGATGTAGAAATATTGTAGCAACTGGAAAATGTTCAGTACATATTTATTGCGTATGCAAAGTTACCTTAGATATTTCATATTCACAAATTAGTAACATTATGACCATAATCAGGTGAAAATAGTCTAATAACTTAATTATAGGTACTTCAATCTATAAATAGTGAGCAATTTCTAAACAAAATAGTACTTATCAGCTCGTAAAAGATTATGGAGGATCATAATCAGTGATTACAGATTAATTTAGACAACATATTGCACCACATTATTCTATATTTAGCAGTTCACTATCTGTCTAATCACATGGAATTTACATGTGATACAAACAGTTGGTCTTATTTCATCTTAGTCTATAGAGATAGGCTTAGATTTATAGTGAGCGATAACACATAGGAAGTGGTGTAGGGTGGGCATTTTTAGGGGGCTATCTTTTGTAAAATTCATTTTCAAAAAAAAATTAATTAATCATCTGGGACTTTTATCTGGGTGTGCATAGTAGTTCCCGCACGGAATGCGGGTGAAACCGCCCGCAGAAGTTAGTATAGTATAACAAAATTTATTTTTCATGGGTTCAGGATTGCGATCACTTTATAAGAAAATATTGCATAGTATTTCTTTATTATAGCTGTGCTTACTGTGCTTATTATCTTGGCCAATGGCTCTTATCATTTTGAGTCTGTGACATTGTATTTGAGTAAATGTGAAAACAATAAAAATACATACCATCCTTAACAGATGCAGGAAAAGGTGGCATAGGCTCCTTAGCATGCAGAGCTTGTGCTACCACTCTCCCGACTCCTTCTTCAATGGTCACTATCTCCAACCTCTCCGTCCATTCTGACATCACATCATCAACTGCCTTCCAGGCTTCAGCCATTTCTATCATGGGGAATGGAGACTCCCTGGGCCTTAGAGCTACTTTAGTGATATCCACATTACTACTATGCATGCAAGTGTGATTAAACTGCATGGAGTTGTGAATGTAGCTCACTTCAGCTACCTCATTGTGGATCAGAGAAATTGCATGTGGAAGGATAGGCTTCACTACCTCAAAACATTCTGTAACAGCCTTTTTACTGCCCGGGAAATTTACTATGAGTGTTTTGTCTCTAATGCCAGCTACAGCCCGGGAAAGCTGGGCCATGGGAGTCTTTTTCAAGCTAGCTAATGTAATGGCTGTTGTGATACCCGGCACTTCTCTCTGTATGATTGCTTTAGTTGCTTCTGGAGTGACATCTCTAGGAGTTAAACCTGTCCCTCCAGTAGTCAATACTAAATCTAAGTTGGTTTCACAGAAATATTTTAGCTCCCGCTCTATGATTTCCTTTTCATCGGGAATGATGATCGTATGAAGGTTGGCTTCAGGAAATAGTTCTCTGACAAAGTCAGCGAGGGCCGGGCCCGAGGTGTCCTTTGTATTGTCTTTGAAGCAGGTGTCACTGATGGTGATCACTGCTACTGCCTTCACCATCTTGAAGACCTGTTTAACAATTATGTTCATTTATGTAGATGCAGGAGTTATGTAAGTTTAAGGAAATTCAGTAACAATTACATCGATAACTTTCGAATAATTTACAGTAGCAGTTTCAAATAGCACGAAGTTTCAAAGAAAAAAAAAAATTGGAACACAATAAAAAGAAATCTTTACCTTCAATTATCCAGCAATCGGTTTATTTTTTTAAGTGAATGAACTCGTTAAGACCTTTATTACATCACACTGATAAGTGATGCAGTATTAAAAACACATTAAGAATAACAACAGGTCCAACACCGGCAGTAATCAAACACAAACTAAAAAAATAATATTTTTTATCTGTATACAAATTTAAGCCATTTGACATTGACAGATCAGCAAGTTGAGCAACTGCACGGCACCAAAGAGTAAACAATATACTACCACAGCACAAACAAATGCGTTCAGTAGTTTTAATCGAATTACAAACATAATTTTAGGTAATAATAATAGAATTTGTGTAGCTGTAACCGTAACCATCGTAAACAAAATACGAAGGTATTAAATCAGTATTTTAGTAACTTTGTAAACCAACCACTCCATTGTTGACATCCAACTTGCAGTAGTCACGGTTTCTGACGTCACTAACGAAGCGCGCTAAATTGGCCGAAAATATTTTTTAGCTTCATGGTTTATATTTTGGATGTCTTAAATTATTTTTTGATAACGTATAAACTATTATGGTAGAAAAGTAAAAAAAAATACATTCTTATTCCCTACTATTGTTTAATAAAAATAATAAAGTAACATAAAACATGATCAATCAACATAAAAAAATAAACGGCTCTTAAAACTATGAGTATCTAATTAATCAATTATCTTTAACATCACTTTCCCGCTAGAGGGTTTTTTGATTATTATTCGCGTGACACATTCCGCGCGGTACAAAACCTGCCGTGCGGTATCGGGTGTGTTCGTTTGTACCGGTAGTCGATAATGGTTTTTTGCCGCGAGGAAAGTCCACTAGTGTGAAAGGTCTCTAAATTATAATTATAAATACTGCTTACTGCCATGATTATTCATTTATCATGTAACATGCATTTTATATCTATTACGTAATTTGTTCACAATATGTTTATCTAGATGGACGGATGTGCAGGTTTCTATGATTTTCTGTAAAGGTGCGTATCGACGTAAAGCCGTAGAGTTGCCCACTATAAGGAGTTTGTGTTTCGCTCGGGTCACACTAACGGCGAGACGACGCTGATCGTTCAGTACCTCACCCTCCTGTAAAATTAAACCTTTGTTGAGAAATATCAAACAATTTAGTTATTTTTTTTTTTATATCCTAGCTGTTTCGCCTAGATTAAATTACACACAGCCTGATAAATACTGAAGATTGTTATTCCATACAACCTAATTATTTATAGCTATTCAAATTCGACTGTCGGAGCATTAACGTACAGACTGGAACCCCCAACTTTTATCACTCATAATAAAAATCTTCATTTGACCTTGTATTGATTAGCAGGTCATAAAATTCCAAAAAACATTAAGCATTGATTGGGGTCTTGGGGTAGTGAGGTATTTCTTACCTTAACTTTTTTATCGTCACTTTTGCTGTCAAGTCGTTTCGTACAGGAGTATATTATGACCGATTTGTCCCTTCCTTGGAACTGGTCCACTGTACTGACTTCCACCGCATGGTGTGAGAGAGAACGACGTAAGAGCGACACCTGATCCCGATAGGGAGCTATTACGCCTATGTCTGAAGATTTCACATTGCCCTGAAAATAATTATAATCACTGAGTACTTTATCTTGAAATAATACAATAAATTTAGTTCCTCCTCCTGTAGTGACAAGTTTCACTAACCTTTTTCAAAGCCTCTACCAAGGCGATGACTACGCACGCTTCAATAGGATTTGCGCATGATTTACTAGTGTCAGGAACATCCAACCCAATATCAACAGCTTCCACGTCTAAGAATAACGCCGCATGCTGTTGTTCGGGTCTACAAGCCGTAGATAGCCAGGGCGAGTCTGATATTTCTGGTATTTTCTAAAAGGAAGCGAAAGCGGTCACGAATAAGTTTAGCGCAGAATTGCGCAAAATAAAATTATATCTTGGGATTAGGATTTTTTTTTCTTCTCAGGTCTAGGAATGACCCTCGTCAAAAATTAAATATTTCAATAAAAAAATGTATATAATAAACTTGGTATGATATGACTCACCAGAAGATCAATACCCAAGCAGGCTTGCGCGATATTATCGTTAGCGCACTTAAGCCTATTGTCATATGCCACACGGTTGGCGATGTCCGCCAGAGCTTGGTTCATGCGGTACTGAAGCTGTAAGGTGGAAGTCGCTTCCTCGCACATCAGTCTGTGGAACAGACTTTCTTCCATGCCCAAGCGCCTGTTGGAGAATTTTTCCATAAAGATTGCTATTCGAAGTTCAAACATCAAGTATCTTAATATCTATATCTTTGATATAAAGGTAACAAATTATTTTTAGGCTCACAGGTATTATAATACTGTTACATCTCGACTATACAACCAATTAAATACTTCCAATACTTTATTTATTGTGTGTATTAATTACCTTGCAGCTCGGCTTCTGACTACTGGCGGCAGCTGTTCCGGGTCACCGACTAGTACGAACCTCTTTGCCGCAAATAAGGGACGTAACACAGTACACTGTAACACCTGCAATAAAAATGTGTTGTATAAAAGGGACAGTCATGTTTCGTTTTAAGTTGTTAAGATAATAGTTTAACTAACAATACCTGTGTAGCCTCGTCTACTATGCAAAGGTCGAAAGTTGTTTTGGTAAGCATGGCGTGAGCTGCTCCTAAGCAAGTCACCCCCACGACATCCTGCAAAAATTCACGCAGAAATTATAATTACGTTAATTATTCATTATAAGGCGCCAGTCTAATCAAGGGGTATTGGGTTGCCCGGGTAACTGGGTTAAGGAGGTCACATAGGCAGTCGCTACTTGTAAAACACTGGTACTCGTCTAGCTGAATCCGGCTAGACTGGAAGCCGACCCCAACATAGTTGGGAAAAAGCTCGGGAGATGATAAAGGCGCCAAAGTAATGTGAGCCAACATCACAGTACCAAACCGAAACAAAAATTTGTGAAAACATAGACAAATAAGTTTTATCATCAATTATTTTAATTACCATGGAATCATATAGAGCCGCTAGTTTCTCAGGTGTGTCGCAGTCTCCAGTGAGTGCCTGCTCAGTTCGCTTTTGTAAAGAAGGAGCCACACGACTCGAAGAGCCCAACCGCATTACACGTAACGATTCTGGTAACCTATTATATATTTAAACAAACTGAGAACCTCCTTTTTTAAGTCGGTTAAAAATGCAAAACGGAAAACTTAATGTTTAAATATAATTATGTCCAATATAAATGAAATGAGGATTGTGTTGTGAGGAAGGTGTTGAACATGAATAGATATAGAGGAAGAGGGCGACCAAAGAAACGAATGGCTTGTGTGAAAGACGATATGGCTTCTGAATGTGACTTGTGATATGACGTCAGATAGGAAGGTAGTGAAGAAGTCATGCTGCTTCCACAACAATAATAATTTGGAATGATGATGATGATTTAATAAATCAGAAAGTCAAACTCGACATGAATAGGTCAGCGAAAAACAAAATCTTTTATTTTTATCAAAAAACAAAAATAAAGTTATAAGCTTACCTGCTGAGTACAGTATCGACGGCAGAGTGCGTGTGCGCAGTGACCAGCACGCGTTGCTTAAGCGCTACCAGCATCTGTATCAGCACGCTTATCGTCTGCGTCTTACCTGCCAGAGCATAGATTTAAGTTTGCATTTCTGAAGTTCGCCCTACAAACTTTGGATGATTGACATGCATGTGCAAGTTATTTTTTTTTATGTATACATTAACTAGCTTCTGCAAGTGGTGTCACCCGCGTCCCGTGAATAAAGAGTAGCCTATATTGCCCGAAAGGGCTTTCTTAATATGAAAGAATTTGCAAAAATATGTCCAATTATTCCCGATTAGCGTGTTCAAACAAACTTTAGCTGTTTATTTTTATAGTTCTTATTTCAACTCGGGTAGCTTTTTGCAATTCGATGCAAATTGAATCGATTTCTCAATCGATTAAATAATCGTTAATAACTTTGTCTCACATACCAGTGCCAGGCAAGCCTCTCATTAGCGCGTAATCCTTGGCAGCTATACACTTGAGCACGGCGCGCTGTTGCTGTATGTTGAGGCATTTCATCAAGCGGGTGCCGACTCGACCGACGTCGCGGGGTAACTTAGCCTCGAATTCAGGAGCTTCCTTGTCTATTATTAACCTAGTAATTGAATTTTAGTCTTGTTTTTAATTTTATTACTAAAGCACACTGGAAATTTCTGCAAAACTGATAAAAATCTTAAATAATTTAGCCTACCATTTTCATCACAAGGATTTAGCTGGAATGAAACGAGTTAGAAAGAGAGGGGGAAAAATGTTTAAGAATAAGAATGCTTCAGATTATACAAGCAAATTAAGGGCCAGTTTCACAATGTCCAAATAGTCACTATCTACCGAATATATTCAGAAATGGAACAGAATTTGTATACAATTATTTACCAAATAAACTAACTGGAACTTATTTAGGTGGTGAAACAGGCCCTTAATCTTTCTAGTCTTTAAATGTCGACTATTCTTAATACTCACTTTCGGAGTCGGTCCGCTCGTTCGCTGTCTTCCATAAGGACACCTAAGTTGGCGAGGTTCTGTACAGTAGTCGCGTACGACTCGTACGTGTCTATGTGGTATACTGTATCCTTGTGCAAACGACTGCTCACATCCCTGACATAAATTAATTAATATAGGAAATATATTATAAGTATTTAAATATTACAACGCAGCGTGCCTGATAGATAACATTTAAGCCATACATCCAACAGAATTTAAAATAATTTCACGGTTAACTCTTCCGAATGAAGTCCTTTTTTCAATGCAACATATGAAAAGAAGCTATGAACAAGTCTTAGACAATTCACCAAGCACACAATTCCTTGTTTTCAGAAATTACGCTTGGATTAATTTTATACAATAGCGTAATAAAAAATAATTTTTACCTATATCAATGACCAATAAATATTTAAATACCAATTACTGTAAAAGATAATTAATACCAACATACCTTTCCAAAAATATGTGTATCTCCTTGGAATTAGATACAGTTACAACCCCTGCAGCGATCCAGGGACGATTCTCTATGCTGACAATCGAAAATTCTCCTTCTTGTGGACCCTTATGGGACTTCACCTCATTATTAACAACTAAAAACAAAATAAAATTGTTATGTTTTCAAGAGCACTTCTTTTGTTTTTCGAGCATCTATTAAATGTGAATTCATACCTTTATCGACAGTTTTACGATGAAATATATGCAGATATCTATCTTCTAAAAACGTTACTGCAATCAACTTCAAGTTACCGGCACACGTACCGCGCTTTACTCTGCAATGTTTCAAACATTATTCCAATTCTAAGCTACTCTAGAGATAAACAACGTAATACGAAATATATCGTCACCTCTTTTCAACACTATCAGTCCACAATGCGTGTAAGGGAGACGCCACCATCTGCCCCGTTTCCTCCATCTTGAGTAATGCCGTCCAGTGGAGGAAGTACTGTACATGCTTTGGTGATAAGTGGCCCAGCGCTTCTGTGCGCAGTTTAGTCAACGGATGACTTTCGGAAACGCTTGGCCCATCTGTATGCCTATTATATTCGAAAAGGAAGTTAGTCAAAAACCTAACTAGTGTGTAGTTATATTAATATTGTGTTCTTTAGATAATAAACTTATATTATAACGAGATTAGATTTGATTGTTTGTTAGATCAAACTACTTAACTGATTTGAAAAATTCTTTTACTATTGGGAAGTTGCACTATCCCCGGTGAACATGGCTATGTTTTATCAGGGTACAGGAAGAAGTTCCCTGGAGATGCAGGAGACATCGCGAGAAAATCCTAGTTAGATAATAAACGGTTTATGTTTCTTTATTAAAGTATTTCGTGAGATGAACTGATTTAAAGTCTTCCCTTGGTCCCCTCTGAGTTGGTCTGTTTGAAATAGCTTAGCTTATGAATTGCAGAGAGGACGAATAAATACTCAAAAGAATGTGTCTTTTATGTCGTGCTCTATGACGATAGGTAAAATAATGCCATCTCACCATAAATGCAAAGAGCAGAGCGTGAGGTAGGGGCACTTGGAGCAGGCGCTGTGGTGGTCCACTGGCTCCGGCAGCCTCTGTTGTAGCATCACTGACGCCTCCTCTATGTCTACCAGACTTTCTAAACAAATCAATCTTCATTTATCTAAATTCGAGTCGATTTGCGTCAACTGACCAAAAAAATAATGGTTTTTATAATAACGATTGACCATTACTATTAGACTTTGCCACTCCCACATATGGTGACAGAATTCAAAATATCTTTATGCAGGAAAAATAAAAAAAATGCAAAATAGTGTCAGAAAATTATCAAAAAATAGCATGAAATTAATACATACGAGAAAAGTGACCAACATACCTGGGTCTACGCTCTGAGGTGGCGTAAGATACTGAACCAATTGATTTCGCAGCATCACCAAGTCGCGACGCTCCGGGTACCCACAGCTGACCTCTCGCAACTCAACACCATCCCTGAACGAGAGAATAACATATTATTATTAAACCAATTTTCCTACAAGAATCAATCAGGTTTTTGGATAACAATGTTCAGGGCTAGGAGGGAAACTAGAGTCTACACCTTGCAGTAGATATCAATTTATTTAACCTGTTACTGTTCCGCTGCCAAGGAAAGCGGCTCTCCCATGACCTTCCTGACTAACGATCTGCTTTTGCCATATTTTTATGATCGTATTTTTTTTATAAAATTATAACAGTGCCCGACTGATTCAAAGAGTTATGTTTGTAATTCTTGTATATACAATACATGAATGATTGAGCAAGGCCCTCCTTCACAACTACATTATTGGCAAATTCTTTAGTGACACCCTGACGGTTCACGCGGGTTGAAGTCGGTCAATAGCGACGGAAGGTTGTTGCCAAAGTGCCACCAAAAAATATTCCCTATGATCAACGACAAAAACATTATAATAAAATAGGATATAAAACTATTCAAATCCTCTTCATGACCTCAAAATCGTACTAGAAATTTTTTCAATTTATGAGTTATGACTAACTTCAAATACAGTAGTAAGCCCCGCTGCGCTGCCTGCGTGGGGTCCTCGCAGTTCTGCAAGTTGAGCATCATGCCGTACAGGACAAGTTGGCCTCGGTGTTCCGCTGACATCGACGCTTTGCCGCTCTTCAGTTCCAGAGGTACTACAGCCCGTTGACGACCTTTAAAATGCATATCAATTTAAATTTCCTTCAATGTTAAGTACCTGGTGATATAGCACCAGCAACTCACAATCACTGGACTTGACCATGAAATTGAGTATAATGTTTATATCATATTTTAAGGTCTTTTTTTCAGAAACAAAGGTATATTATTATTTTAAGACATGCTGTATATATTGTAGGTCTTACCATTTCTATCATGAATCGTGACTTGAACGGTGGCGTCAATTTTCCCCTTCAGCCCCAATTTTGGACAACACAGATTCTCCTCAATGTCCAATATTTTGTCAATGTGTCCAGACCAGTTGTTTTTATCTTTTTTGACGTGCTGAAAAGGGGAAATAAATATTTAACCTATGGAAAGACGCATCTGCTACAAAATCTTCATTGAGCACTCATCATCTACAGAGGATATTGTTAAACAGATACATTAATATAGGGTTTGAGAAACAGACTTTTTTTTCGTGAGAAGTCATCAAATGACCCCTCCCGCTGTGGGTGCAGCTGGAGTGAGGCTCAGACTCTTACTGACTAAAACCCACTATGTTCCTTCTGGAGGGTTCTTTGTGCCATGGCGCTGGTAACTCTAGCTAACAACCCGCTGCCCCAGCAGACATCGGCCCTACGGGGCCAGTGTTGATAAACATACTTAAAATTGCTCGTCACTTGATTGCTATTGGTACAGTTTTTTTCCCTAAAACCCTTTTTTTTAAATCATAATAAATATGAAAAAAGATATATATTACTGCAACTGTAGGTGGTTTTTCAGCGACATAAGTATTTATAAAGTCAGCTAAAGGCGGTATGTATTTGTATATGTTATTCCTAGCCTCCTCTTCACTCAAGCCTGCGTCATACAGCCTTTCGACCGCCTCCTTTATAATGACGTCAGTGATAGAACGCAGTTGCTCTATCGATGTTATCTTTTCAGTTAAGGCCTTTTGTACTAGCTCGTGAATCAGTATTCCTGTAGTCATCTGAAATAAAAATGAATATTTTCTTAAAGTTAATGATGAATAGGGGACAATGGCCAAGTAGCTAGGAAGTTTGTTGCGCCACTTCTTCTTCCCAGCAAAACACATAGGAAGTGGTGAAGGGTGGGCGTTTTGGGGGCTGTCTTTTGTAATATTTAACGTTCAAAAAGTGCTGTTTTACAGCCGAGTTTGAATAAATGATTTTGAGTTTGAGTGGTTTGTAATATGAATCCGAAGTGGTATCGCTATGTATACGATAATTTTCAAGCTCATTTCCAAACTATTTTTCGAAGTCATAAAATATTTTTTGCTAGCAAATTTTTATGACAAAAATAGTACTCAAATAAGCGATGATAAAAATTTCACTAACCGCCATATTAGCAGAGTCTAATCCTCTCCATCGTTCCTGCAGCACAGCCTTACGTTTACAGAACACGCCGGCTACAACACTAGTGCTGGATATCAAGTGGTCGGGGCGCAGCACTAGCAAACCAGATGTATTTGTTATGGTATAGGAACCGGTTGAGTCTCTTGATGCAAGGATGCTGACTATATCGCCCTCTACCAGGGGAGTGTCACGCCTGAAATGTTAGTAATAAAAATAATATATAGGAACACCTTTTCAGACACGTCTTCGTTGGCCTCAAGATAAGCTATTTGATTAGTTTGTGTTAAGGGTGCTAACACAACTGATAAACTACATATATTTATGAATACATCTTATAATATGGATATTTTCGAGTAGTGGTATTTTCGAGCATGCTCATCGTAGTGTAATGCACATATAGTGTGATGAACATGCTCGAACGTACCGGGAACCGAACCCGGACCCTCAGCTCGTCAGACCAGCGTGGTTACCATTGCGCCAACGAGTCGTCGTCGTTTTTTTGTTTCGTTAATCCTAGAAGCATTTTATTATAATGTGAATTCTGTGTATGTTTTTAGATTGATTATTAGCTTCTGCCAACTGTTTCTCACCATATGCCTTCAACAAAACATGTTGCTTTCTTGTCTTCACTATTTTTCAGCCTTAATTCTGTATTCATTGTATTAGTTACAACCCTAAGTATTTCACAGCGCTGCATTGTGCTGAGATCCAGGTCTTCAACACAATCCTGTGGAAAAATTAAGCAAAATTTATTATTTCATTCAAAATACATTTCACTACATTAAGCAGTAACTCAAATTAACTCAAGCTGTGAGTGAAGCTGGATTATCAGATTCTTACTGACTAAAACCCACATTTCATTCTGGAGGTCCCTGTGTGCTGGGGCCTTTTTGGAGCGATGCAGTCGCGATGGTGTCGCGCGTAGAGGCATCGATGTAAACGCGATACAGTTATACTAACGTTCGGCACACTCCCTCCCCCCTCTGTTCTTTCCCCGATGTCGCGCGTTTGTATCGATAGAATCGCGATGCAGTAGCTAGAAGCGATGTATACAAAAAGTCGCCGTGGGCGAGGGGCCTTAAGTCATGATGACCATGTTGCTTTATAAATCACTGGTTAACATGTTCAGGCTTGTTCGTTGTTTACTGAACTTTAATTAATATGTATGACATAATGTTACCTCTTCAATATCATCCACGCCCCAGTCATCACCGAAATCATCGCAAATATCTTCTGTACCAAAATCATGCTCTTTTACAATAGGCTTACTGGTTGGTAAGCAAAATAACTCTGCAACAAATGAGATTGAGCAAGTCGGTCAGCAGTTGGCATACAAAAAAGCATATTTTATGCTTTTATTAAGAAACATTTTAAAGAAAATAATCCTCTGTCTTAAGAGACAGAGTTGCTTGTTAACCATCAGCATATTAGATTTAGTTATCATACCTGCTACTAAAATTATAAATATGTATAAGTTAGTAATAGTAAGTATGGATTGATAGATGCTTTTTTTTTCACATAAAATCTACTGAATAGATTTAGATGAAACTCGGCAGTAATATAGCTTATATATTAGAATAACAAGACTACTTTTCATCTGGTTATGGGAAGTAGTACCCTCAGGAAACAGGTGAAATAGCTGGTGAAAGCTAGTACTTTATATTGTAACTAAAAGATTTTAATCTTACTAATGGGACATCTATAATATAGCAAAGATGTAGATATCAGCTATTTTTACATACCTTGCAGAGGGCTTTTCTTAGGAGTTTTACTAGGACTTACATTATTCTTGCATGGTGATTGTTTTGTAGGCGTCATTGATCCTTGCGCAATCATTTCTGACTTATCACCATTTATAACACATGATTCATTGTTCAAATTGTCAATCTCTTTAAGTTCTTTTTGATTATCTAGCACTGTGGGATGTGTTTCTCTATTATTTCCAATTATATTGTCTAGATTTTCATTATTTCTCTTATTACTTACTAAATCAGTCATGATTACTTTCTTTGGAGAAATTCTTTTATCAGATATATTTTCTTTGTTTGGTGATTTCGTCACCTTTTTAGTTGGTGAACAATTTAGTTTGCTAGTTTCAGTCTTAATTTTCTTGGGTGTGTTTTTATTACCATCTTGATTTGAAATGCTGTTGGTAGATGACCCATTGACATCAATGTCATCTTTTGAACAGGGCGATGGTGCTTTTCTTTTAAGCCCTTTGGTTTCAATTTTATCTTCTTGTATCTCAAGCTTGACCGGTTTCTGGCTGGCGCTGTTGGCAGCATTTTTAAGAAAATCTGTTATAGATTTCTGAGTTTTGGAAGGACCAGCCTGCTGAAAATGTTTAAATCATGTTTTAAGTATAAAACGGTTTGCGATAGTTTTCATCAGTTTTTTTGTGTCTTACCTTTTTTAAACTTAACGCTCTAGGCATTTTGCAAGCATAACAAAATTTTCGTAAAGAAAAATATTTTAAAAGGTCCCAAATAAACAGCAACAAAACTATAAAGAAGCAAATAAAGTCTTTTTGACTGCCTGCTCCCGCGCTAATTTGACATGTTTATGTCATATGGTGTAACAGATGATTTTGACAGTTCAAAATAACTAGAGGGGTTATCTTTTATGATATAACCCAGTTACGGTTTTTTCTTAACAAGGATCTCCAATAATTTTAAGAAAGAAAATGACTGTGTCATTTCGTTTATGTACCTATGTAAAGGTTGGATTATTAAGTTGAACTATATTATAATTGTTTATCAAGTAACTGTGTTATTAACTCACTCAAGAAGAAGAGAGGCGGTATGGTCGAAGGATATAAAAGCCTTCCCTACGGGTATAACAAAAAAACATTGAGAAGAAAATGTCATTGTCTTGTCTTGTCAGTGTCACCGACAATTTTTTGAGGTTAAGTCTCGTGGGGCTTTGTTATTATTTTATTTAAATAACATTTAGGCATTTAAATCCTAACTTCCTCAAAATGTCTAAGAGGCCAGAGCATCAAGCACCGCCAGAAGTTGTAAGACTGCGTTTACAATTTTTAACTATCACAAAATATGTTTTGTTTACCACATATTCATCCACTGTTTATTTTTTAGTTCTACAATGAAGACGAAGCCCGAAAATACACACAAAAGTGAGTTTACTGTACTGTCGATATTTGTAGATAACAGCATGTCAGCTAATAGGAGTCTAGATAAATAAAATTTAATTTGTAAACGTATTTCAGTTCCCGTATTATTGATATCCAGGCGCAGATGACAGAACGCTGCATAGAGTTGCTACTGCTGCCTGAAGATACTCCATGTCTCCTTCTAGACATAGGATGCGGTTCAGGTCTGTCTGGCACAGTGTTAGAAGAGAATGGACACATGTGGATTGGCATGGATATATCACCAGCAATGTTAGGTAATATGGTAAAGAAATATTCGATTATTATTAAATTTGTATTATATATTTATGGGTACTACTATTTTGTGCTTGTAATAAGTAACACTATAAAGCCTCTTTTCATTTTAGATGTAGCCAAAGAAAGAGAAACAGAAGGTGACCTGGTTCTATCAGACATGGGTGAAGGAGTGCCATTCAGGGCTGGGTGCTTTGATGGTGCAGTTTCAGTGTCAGCGTTACAGTGGCTTTTCAATGCAGATAAAAAGTCCCACAACCCTGTCAAAAGGCTTCATCAATTCTTCAGTTCCTTGTATGCCTCTTTGGTATGTAAAATACCTATCTCAAGTTAAACTTTTCTTACTTAACTATTAAAGCTCAAAATATCTAATTTGATTGCAGTCTAGATCAGCCAGAGCAGTATTCCAGTTCTACCCAGAGAATGAGAGTCAGATGGATCTTGTTACTTCTCAGGCCATGAAGGCCGGTTTCTATGGAGGTGTTGTTGTAGACTTTCCTAATTCTGCTAAAGCCAAGAAGTTCTTTTTGGTGCTAATGACTGGAGGTTCTGCTCCACTACCTCAAGCACTAGGTAACTGTCAAATTGTTATGTGGAAGATAAATTTTATATAAGGTAATATCTGACAAAGTTATCTTAAAACCTAAATACTGTTTTTAGGTACAGATGAAGCAGACAATAATCTACAGGTGAAGTATGCTAAAAGAGAAGCAACAAGGAATATTAGAGGAAAGCCCCTGAAAAACTCAAGAGCCTGGATCATGGAGAAAAAAGAAAGGAGAAGAAAACAGGGCAAAGACACAAAGCCTGATACTAAATACACAGGCAGGAAAAGAAGCGGTCGCTTTTAGTAATAACAATAAGTTTAGTGTAAAAACAACAGTGTATATTCATTTAATGACTAAGCTAATATTTAATAAAATATGTAAGTGTTATATTTTGATTTATCTTTTCACAACATATTTCCAAATAGTATCTACACCACTGCCAATAGTTTCCACAGGAATCATGTTAGGCAGGGGGAATCGGCAAGCCACTATTACGGTGTTATTGTCTGTTTCTGCCAGCAACTTCTTCTCAAAGTCTTCCATCATCTGTTCAACACCAAATATGACTATATTGTTGTAAGGTTTTAAGTCAAACTTCCACAAATCACGCTTGTAAAACTTGCTGCCTCTGTACTCTGGTGTCAATAAAGCTGCGATTCGGGAGTAGTAAACAAGCCACGGGTTTAATTCTACTCCATCTGCTTGAAATCCCAGTTTAGCAGCTGTGAACACAATCCGTCCATCACCCGACCCTACGTCCAACAGTTTACCAGTACGACCTGCCAAAGCTTTGCTAACTCCAAGGAGTTGTTCGGTGGTAGCAGGAACATACGGCAAACAAACTTTTCTCAGCGCTGGTAGCAAGGTGAATGGTATACTAATAATACTGACACCAACTGCTATACCTCCAGTTATGTATATAAGTGCTTTTCCTGCAGGCGATAGATTTGGTGAATTTTTAGATTTCGAGCCCTGGAGTAGCTCCAACTCCATTTTTATATACAATTCGAATCAGAACATTGTTTATGCTGGGTAAGTGAGGTTAAATTTTCATATTTATTTGACAATGACATTTTGAGAAGTACAGATTGGTAGGTACAGATAAAGCTCTGGTGTTAGAGGTGACCGCGCGCCGCGACCGATGTGGATCGTAAGTTTGTTTCTCCCGTTGGGCTGGAGAAGGCTAATCTTTCATCCAGACCACGTGAGAACGAATTTTTTTTTTTAATCTCGAAATGCTAATACGATTCACACGAGTCAATAATCAAAAGCATTGCTTTTTTCGTCAACATCGTCTACTGTCAACTGTCAGTGTGTCATCCAGCTTTCTTGACAATGTCAGTGGTGCAATAAATATTGGCATATTTTACCGAACAAGGGTTAGCGGCAGAGATTTAATTCGAAGTGTAATTTGAATTAAATTGTTAACATAAAGTAAATATCTAGACTAATGACGGCATTCGAAGAGTTCGGTGTCCTCCCCGAGCTGGGGAAGGCCATTGAGGAGATGGACTGGACACTACCAACAGATGTCCAAGCCGAAGCCATACCGCTCATCTTAGGCGGTGGTGACGTGCTTATGGCTGCTGAAACAGGCAGTGGAAAGACTGGTGCTTTCTGTTTGCCCATTCTGCAGATAGTATGGGAGACTTTAAAAGATCTACAAGAGGGGAAGACGAGTAAGATTATACAAACAGTATCATCAGAATGGACGATGTCGTTCTTCGACCGCACAGACGCGCTGGCAGTCACGCCGGATGGGCTGAGGTGCCAGTCCCGTGACCCAAAGGGCTGGCACGGCTGCAGGGCCACCAAGGGTGTACATACCAAGGGAGCTTATTACTATGAAGCCACTGTGACCGATGAGGGTCTTTGCCGTGTAGGCTGGTCTACACAAGCAGTAAGTTAATATTCAGAATTTGTATGTGGAAAACTAAAATAAATTGACATCAAACCTTTGAATTCAATTATTGTTGTCTATATTTTACCTATATTATGATGAATGTTTGTTTAATTGCACAATATTTTAAAATATTTACATGCTACAATCATTCATACTTTCAGGCAAGGCTGGATCTTGGTACAGACCGCCTTGGTTTTGGATTTGGTGGCACCGGCAAGAAGTCAAATGCCAAGAACTTTGATGATTATGGAGCTCCATATGGAATGAATGATGTAATAGGTATGTTATACTTTTAAAAATTAAATATTGAACTTGGAAAGTTTTAATTTGGGAAGATTATGTTAGAACCAACCTCCTGCTGCTACATCATTTTGTAAGGTATATATTTAGGTAAGACCCTAAATGTTGACACTCATACATAAATTCCTCATTCATCAATTGTTTTAACACAAAACCTTACTGTATGATTAATAGTTTTGGTATTCAGGGAGTAGTTATGTGATAAGGAATGTGTAAGTTTTGTAAAGAATTATGTAATTGTAATATTTTTTGAAGTTCTTATAACTTTGGATTAAATATAATACAGTTGAGTTCTTCATAAACCTATACTTTTATTCATATTGGCATATTATTTTAGGATGTCTACTGAATTTAAACACTGGTGATATCAGTTATACGAAAAATGGGGAACCTCTTGGAGTTGCATTCAACCTGTCGCCAGAAAGACGAGGTGACACCTACTTCCCAGCTGTGGTACTCAAGAATGCTGAAATGAGTTTTAACTTCGGCAAGATGCCATTCAAGGTGAATAAAATTAATATTGGTGACCAGATTCAATGTGCATGTCGACATCCATACTTACGTTCATGGATGTTTAACAAATATGTTGTAACAATGAGACTATATCCCGTATCTATCTTCCTTTGAGTTTTTTTTTCTGTTTTCGAAGTAGAAGTCTTTCTTGGTTCTCTCTTTGTCAGTATACAAAATGCGTAATATTGCATAATCTTTAATCAGTAGAAGCAAGCATATCATAAAAAATTAACTTATGATTAAAGAAATACAATTTATGACTCATTTGTTATGTCATACAATTATTTAGAATTTTTTTCCTCAAACCATATTTTAATAATACATTATTAATTTCTTTTAGTATCCACCATCAGGAGACTTTGTAGCCATCATCAACGCGCCCAAAGACCGCATGAAGCCAAATTTGGTGTCGTCAGACAGCGCGGTCGAGGCCACGCCGGCTAATAATGCACCACGTTCCATCATCATTGAGGTAGGGATCTTATATCGAAACAAATAAGTAATTTCTAGAAATACTTGGAGTATCCAAAAAAAGCGAATTATTCACCCAAGATTAGTTTTCTATTTTCATACTTACTGCTACTTATTTTAAAATAGCTCAGGATGAAACTAAATAATCTTTATCCACCTGCTTGATTCAGATCCATAATAACAATATTCAATTCCTAAAATAGTGGAAAATGGATGACATGTTGGGGACAATCTGTGACTGTTTTTTCTTAACAGCGTATCCACACAAAAGTCCCCTTCTATGAATGTGTACTAAAAGGACCATACAAAAATAGGAAAATAACCATTCAGCAAGTATATCCTGACATTTACACATTTTATTTCAAAATAGCCCTCCAGAGAGTTGGCAGAGCAGACATGCAACCAGATAACAAAGTTCAAGAAGTACTTGGACAACCCGAAAGTTCGCGAGCTGCTGGTTGTAGGAGGCATTAACGTTAAGGACCAAATCAATGCGCTAAACGCTGGTATTGACATCGTCGTGGGTACCCCTGGACGATTGGAAGATCTTATTCAAGGAGGTAATGAGAATGTTATTGAATTATTTTCAATGGAAACATTTTTTTCGTTTATCCATTGGCGCGGAGTAGTTCCCACGGGATGCGGGTGAAACCGCTAGCGGTAGCTAGGATGACATAAAGAAAATTGAGCCTATGGTCTTAGAACTAGGCCTAGTGACATAGTTTGTGTCAAATTAGAATTATACTCTAACTATATTTATTATTCTGTATAGTAGCAGCATAGATCGAATTTGCTTGTCAATGTTCAGTGTTTAGTTAGCAAAGTTGTATATTAACATACAACCTCCTTCCTACAGGTTACCTAGCCCTCACACACTGTCGTTTCTTCGTCCTGGACGAGGCGGACGGCCTCCTGAAGGCGGGTTACGGCGAGCTCATCGAGCGCCTGCACCGACAGATACCCAAGATTACCTCCGACGGAAGACGCCTGCAGATGGTCGTCTGTTCAGCTACTTTACACGCTTTTGAAGTTAAAAAAATGGCGGTAAGTGACTTTAAAAATATTAAGTATGGTTATAGTAATAACTAAGTCTTACAGCCCTTTCATACGTCAGTCCAGTACTGCAGGCGCGGCTTTTTAATGGACCCTGTAGAAGTGGACTGTGTTTCACACCATAGTTCAGTTTTGCAGGATACAGTAAAGAGCCGGTCCCGCAAAAATGGACTGCCATGTCAATACGGTGGTATCCTATTTTTTGCTGTGAATAGACTAGCACTAATAAGTATATTTAAATGTAATGTTTATCCAAAAAGGAATAAAATCCTCATAATTATTGTACACTCATGAAAATGTTACGAATGTCCATTTTTCTTTTCATCAGGAGAAGTTGATGCACTTCCCTACGTGGGTGGACCTGAAGGGCGAGGACGCAGTGCCCGAGACCGTGCACCACGTCGTCGTTAACGTCGACCCGCAGAAGGATCGCCTCTGGGAGACTCTTCGCAAGTGAGCGTGCAATTAAGCTAAAACTACATATATACTATATAAATAAAATTACGACTACACCAGCTACCCTGAAAACGTTCTATATATAAAATATCCATTAATCTAAATCATTCTTCATCTTTATCTTATGATGGTTTCTACTACAGTAAGAATGAGATCAGAGTACGAAGATCGTGGTAGTGATTAGGGTACATATCTATTTAAAGGTTTTTAAGGCAGCAATTATCTTTTATTAGGCACGTGCAGACCGACGGCGTGCACTCTAAGGACAACATCCGCAGCGGCAACACCACGCCCGAGACGTTGTCGGAAGCCGTCAAGATACTCAAGGGAGAGTACTGCGTCCGCGCCATCAGGGAACATAAGATGGATAGGTAAGTGTATTTTATTACCCAGCAAAGATAGTCTATCAGACCTAACGGATTCTGACTATCCGCATTGACTAACAAAGAAGTTCAAATTTTAATGAAGTTGGGACTCACCAATTTTATGTCCCATCCACGGCCTGACCGTGCCAAAAGCATTGGTTAACCTTATGATCGATCGATACGTACTTAGCCACGAGCTCTTCTACATATTTATAGTCTAAATGCTAAAGATAATTTATCTCTTCCAGGGCTATAATCTTTTGCCGCACAAAATTGGACTGCGACAACCTCGAACGCTACCTGAAGTCTTACGGCAACGAGTTCTCCTGCGTATGCTTACACGGTGACCGCAAGCCAGCGGAGCGTAAGGGCAACTTGGAGAAGTTCAAAGCTAGTCAAGTAAAGTTCCTAATCTGTACTGATGTCGCCGCCAGGGGTATTGATATCTCTGGTTTACCTTTCAGTAAGTATTGAATATGATAAATACATTCAGTTGTTGGTTACAATACTAAGAAATAACGTGAAAAGTGGAAGAAATCGTGAGATTTAAATTGTCTGAAAATTAAATTAGATTCTTTTCTTTATATCTATACTAATATTATAAAGCTGAAGAGTTTGTTTGTTTGTTTGAACGCGCTAATCTCCGAAACTACTGGTTCGATTTGAAAAATTCTTTCAGTGTTAGATAGCCCATTTATCGAGGAAGGCTATATACCATCACGCTAAGACACACGGGAGCGGAGCAGTAACAAAAGATGCGGGTGAAACCGCAGGGGACAGCTAGTCCTTTTTAAAATCACATAATTCATTTGCTCACAAGCATTTTACTTCGTTACAGTGATCAACGTGACTCTGCCGGACGAGAAGTCGAACTACGTGCATCGTATCGGTCGCGTCGGTCGTGCAGAACGCATGGGTCTTGCAATTAGTCTTGTCTCCACTGTGCCGGAGAAGGTAATCATTTGCCCCAAATTATTTCATGATTTTTTTTTATTCTTCTCAATAGTGTAGAAAAATTATGTCTTGTTGTGTAATTCTGTTAGGACAGACAAAATAAAATTGTTGACGACATTATTTTCGCGCTCGTCTACGGAAGCTTACGATAGAACCTGCTGTGTACTTCTTCGGTGCCCTAACACCGCCCAACTCGACACGAGGATTTGTTTGAATCCGATTCTAAGTGTAATCGATTGTGGCCTATAGTAGTGTTTTTGCAGGTATGGTACCACGGCGAATGGTGCTCGTCTCGCGGTCGCAACTGCTGGAACACCAATCTGACGGACGACCATCCCCGCGGCTGCTGCATGTGGTACAACGAGCCACAGGTAGAGTAACATATCCCATTTTATATACAATCTGCTAGTAGAAAACTTACTAAAAACCGTGCACGGTCCTGCATAAATATTACGTCATATAATACACAGAACCTCAGCCAAATCCGGTTAGACTAGAAGCCGGCCCCAACATAGTTGGGAAAACGCTCGGGAGATGGTAATACGCAGAAACTCAATAGTGCAGTTGGTTACCGCTACCGTAAAACGTGAAGGCTTTATTATTCTGTGTAACTAAAGTTGCAGCCCTTTTCGTATTGTTTATTCTGATTGCATGAAAATGCTGGACTTTTCTAAACAATCAATCACAGGGTCCAGTTGTCTCTTTCTTACCAATATTTATGAACTTTTACAGTACCTAGCCGACATCGAGGACCACCTGACGATCACGATCCAGCAGATCAGCACGGACATGAAGGTGCCCGCCAACGAGTTCGACGGCAAAGTCACGTATGGACAGAAGAGACAAAATACCGGATCTGGATATCAGGTAGGTAACATTAGATCCTAGCTTGTATGCTAAAGCAGTAAATTAAATATACGATTAACTAAAGTATATGTCGCAGCCAACTGGTTAAAATAGCCATTCAATAAAACAGCTTAAGTAGCCCTTTGACTGAACAATGCCATTCAATCACACGTGTATCGGTCGTTCAGGCGATTACAACTAGATCACTGTTAGCCAACTACATAGTTAACTAAGAAGCCGATAAATTGAACAGTTATTTCGACTAGTTAGCTACGTCCTGTATAAACAAGATGACAAGACTGTTTTTTTTTTTATTTCTTTTAAGATATGTGAAGCATAATATTTTCCCCGCTAATTTTAGGATCACGTAAGCCAGATGGCGCCAGTAGTGAAATCTTTGCAAGAACTGGAGTCACAGGCGCAGCTCTACTATCTCAAAATGCATCATAACATAACCGTCGCTTAATTAATTTATTGAAATGAATTGTAACTAAGTTATACTACTGATAATTTATAATGTATTGATTCTTAATGTATTCAGATAGTGGCGACATTTCTGGTTATATCGTAAAAGACTTTTTTATCAGCGGAATAAAAAATTAAACACAGATCAAAGTTCATTTTTTTATATTTCACCCAATTTCTCAATCACTACTGATTATTATTAGGGCAGTGTGGCGGCCCACATTTTAAAATAAATTATTAAGTCTCATAACACCGCTACTTAGGAAAATAGCCGTTAACAATACTGTTATAATAATCATAGTTCCAATCCTTTGCAATTTCCATCGCTTCATATTTCACAAGGAATATAAAATGTGTTCTATAAAACTGTTGCGGGAAAGTAACTTCGGATTTATAAAAATATATTTTTTGTATTTAAAAACTTTATTCGGTCACTACGAGCGTATAATAATCATAAATTTCATTGTGTAATATGAAGAGAAAAAAGAAAACTATTTTTTATTTAAAATTGACTTTCCACTGCACAAATGATTAAATAACATTTGATGCGCTAACGCACCTTATAGCTGACATTTTAGAAGATGGTTGCGTAAAAAGCACGTTTCCCAAGGTATTATCTATACAATGCTCAACTAGAGTAGTTACATAAGCAGTGGGGTAGGTCTAACAATAACTTCAATGATTTACAATTATAAATAATCTCTTATCAACCTAAGAATTATATTAAGTTATTCATCAACAATATAAGCGCTAAACAAACAAATCATTAGCCTGTGCCACGCGCGGTGCACGAGTTATCAATTTAATGTGGTACTAGATATATTTATTCACATATTGTAACCATAGTTGAAGCTCAAGCTTCAATGTAATCCGATTCTTGCTTTGAAACGAATAGGGATATAAATCACTTAACTGATAAAAATGACCTTTGGGGGTCTAAGCTATGTTGCCACTAGCGGTCTTTGGTTTGTCTTGTTAAGGCAATTTTATCGTAAACATCAGTGATCCCATTGCGAAAGCTAGTCTGATACATGATATTATTTCAAACATAGATTTCTCATAAGCTTGGATCTCATTTTTTGGGAATAAAATATCTATTACTACAAGTCAAATATTCAATGGAATTAAAATAATCGCATAAAACAATTCGATTCGGCAATAAAAAGGATTTTAATAAAAATTATATACTAAATTCCGCTACATCTAGTTTAATCGACAGATTCTTTAGACGCTTGTCATCAAATATTTACAAGTTTCATTAAAAACATAAGCTAATATCAATCTATACCTTTATTCATGATTTTCTTTAGCTAAGATGACAGCTTTTCGTTATCACAGTTATGTTTCCGTAACATGTACATGACGAAATACAAAAATCTGTAGAGCAAACTGATTAACATCGCGGCCCAATCATCATCATTTTGATGAAACAAAATGCATTCAAATACAAATATATTAATCTATTTAATTTATCAATTGAATTGAAATTAATTTACTAACCTAGTATTTGTAAAGAAGTTTCATGAGGGAGGTATGCAACTAACAAGTTTTAGGTAAGTATCACTAATTTCATCGTAGATAGTAATAAAATATAACATTTTGTAGCAGCGACGTAGGATAACAATAGGGATAGTCGTAGGTACGTTAGGAAGTCACACGATAGTAACAATTTGAGGAAGTAGGAACTACAAAAGCAATACAATAGCGGGGTAATGTTGCTGGATCTTTGCGTGAGGATAGCTCCACAGCACTTACTATATTTTTATATCGATCATTTGGCATGAAATGCTTTAGCTTATAACTTGTGTTTACACATGAAAAATACGCGTTTTACTTTGTATTAGATTAGATCCAGCTACATTAGCCTAGGTAAAAGTAGAAAAAATGAAGTGCACGATCGGTACAATAACATTATTCCTATTAGGTTCGCCAGCCGCTTAATATTAATTTCTACGCTTAATTTCGATAACTCCATAGTATAAAACGTAACACATATAATTAGAGAATCCGAATGGCGCAAACAAGTGTATCAAGCTGAATTACAAAGGTACGGGGACCGGCTAACCCAACTATATTATCATTAACAATATTAATACAATATTCTCTTTTGGTGACCACTGCTATCCACCAGCTGCATAACTTACCATCATACACTACGATACATATAAAAATTTCTTAGTATTACAAAAATCCCTTCTACTTCTGACATGTATCAAAAATGCTTTCCCGTCAAGTTTAGACGATAAGGCGTTTGTACCGAGGTCGGGCGCGATGCGGGCGCGTACTTCACTTTCACAAGAGAACACCTCCATCTCCCGTATTTACTTACTATCGAGGATAGTCTATCACACATACGCTTATAATCACTATACGAGTCTCGCGAGCAAACGTAAAACGAACTGCAATATTTTATCATTCATTCAATAGTTCAAATAATTAATCTTTTTCAATTATTAATTTAGTATGCTCGGCAATAGTTTGGCAAATAATTTCCATGCCAATCTACCTGGACTTACGTGCTACAATAAGCGTACCATCCGTAATGTAACTAAATACGCAATTCAACGTTGGCTTTCTCGATTCGTTCAGGAGTTCTATTCCAGTTTAGTTATTACACCCACCGCGATCGTTTTATAAAATTATCTCTATGTATTATATTGTTTGGTGTATTATTCTACGATCACTTATTATCGAAACCGATTCAGTTCTGACTCAAAATCTAATATTAAAAAATATTTGTTCTCTATGTCTGGAGTGTTCGTCTGCATCACATATTACAAAGTGAACGGCGCCTAATAATATGCTATATTTATATGTTATTGCTATAATGGTGTTCTATGATGTAACAATGGATGGAAGCCTAATTTCTCACTTCGGTGGGCAATCTCAGCATCGCTTTACATATGTATGAATACGGCACGAATTTCCAATAATATTATTCCACTAAAAATTAAATGAAGGATTCAAATAATACGAAACACATATAATTATTTTGGACTTTGGACAAATTTAGGACTCAAAATATTAAAAATATCATCAACACACAATGAGCAACTCTTACAACCTCACCGTCTTTCTGAAAATATTTACTTATTTTAAAACAAATTATAACTAATTATAAATATGAAACTATTCGAGTTTGTGTCGCGACCGAGTTTATATCGTGGCTGGTAGCAAGTCTTTGATATTGGAACAGTCTGCCATCGTCATGTCTTGGTCATTTTGTACCTTATAGGCATCATTCATCATCGCTTAAAGTCTCATTTTAGGTAATTTGACGTGGCTTGGAGGAGAGCGACAACTAGGAACTGCCGACGCCACATATTCCTAGAAATTGGACGCCCAGGTTGCCGTCAACCGGTAGATTAGACTATCATTAATTATTATGTCTGATTGATTCTGATAACATTGTTTCCTTACCCTAACTACAAAAAGCTTGTCATTTTTCTTCAAGCCGACGTCGATTCGATAAAAAAGTGATGTACTTAGCCGTATCAAGCGTTGCTTCCGTTTAACAAGTACACTTAGCAAGTACTCGAGGCACACTGCAACATTCTACTGTCAATTTAACTATCTACTGGATATCTCTTACATTGGACTTAGAGTCTACCCAAAATAGTTCTTAATACATTGGAACAATTTTGTATAACAATATATCCCTGTTTTAAGATACCTAGTGGAAAGTATAATTTATACTCAGTGGACGTCATACTCATGAAAAAGATACGTCATTAGTCATTATGCTCAAGTACCTTCTATTTGTTCAGTTGGCCTCTTTATTCAGCCCTATTATCAGATCTTTACGTCCACTGAATATTATTCAACAACTCCATATTCTCAACATCGAAATCACCCTCCTTACCGTTATTATCATTAGAGAAACCATAGATATATTTTTTCTAAACAAGTATTCAAGTTCAGACAATTGTCTATGGACCTGAGATTACTGCTGTCAAAAAACCAACATGAAATACTGATACACATTTCAATACTATTAGAAACTGTTCACATACAGAAAGAAACCCAACATGCTTACAAACATTCTAAGATCTTTTGGGTTCTTTAGAGATCGTCAAAACAGTTGTTCTTTGAGTTCCGTCTTTTACCCTCGAAACTTATAAGCAACACACATTACTTTTAATTACATTTAAGTCAGTACATTCCGTATTTTATACAAATCTTTGTATAGTCAGTAATTTGCAATATGACTTTGTTTTCCGTCGAATGGCAACATGTCATACAACTGCTTTGACGTTACCTCCTTACATTGTTTTCAACATGTCCATATTTTAGTCACATAACCACAAGTGGTTTAAGGCAGTTTATATATCGTGAACCGACCACTCTCATGTATACGACAGTGTTAGGCCACTTGTCTCACTACTAAACACATGAATGTCCAATCAACGTAAAACTTTATAACAAACAAACTTCATAGTAACTAAGACTAAATTAATAAATAATTCTTAGTAGTCCAATGAGATTTTTGTAGACCATACCTGTAAAAAATACCAATTATTAAAAATAAAATCATTTATTTATGTTCTTGGTATTTTATTGTGTATGTTTTTCTAAGGGCCGGCGTTTGTGTGTTAAAGCAAGATTTGTATGAAAATACTTATCCATACCCCTGTTAGACGCCAGCCCTTAAACGTAGGCATACCTTACTCCTTTTTTCATTGTATAACATCGAGCATCGGTCGCCTCAAAGACATGGGGTAACAAACACACACATAATATCAGTTTTTATAGAGACAGTCACGGAAATTACACAATTTAATAACCATGGTAGTAAAATGATTACTCTATCTGAAACTAATCTCTATCTAACTACTAATATTTATCATTCAGACTAAGGTCACACTATTCCATGGTAAATGACTGGTGAAATAAATGACGACTGGAGATGCCACCGAAAATAAAGACTACAAACCAATAAAAATACATATGGATCAATGTCCACTTACTTAGGCTCATATTAAACCCAGTGTTTTATGTTGGCCTGACTTACAAGTTATTTGGTAATTCAGTTCGTCTACTAGTCACTATGGCGTCACCGGCAAAAAATAATTCCAGAATATTCGATAAAAACGTCGAATAGAAAAAAAAAACAAACATTTTAAAGTGCGTTTTGATAGCAGCCGACCTAGTTCAAGTAAATAACTTGTTTTCACTTTATATGTTTTTTCTGATAGTAATTGACACATTTAGTTATAATTACATTTTATAAGTATCCATAATATCGATCGAGATGGTCCACAATACGCACCAGTAAAAAAGTCTAGCGAGCATAACCCTTGTTTTGATTATGAACCTAGTGTCTATACTGATTCACTCCATTTTGATATAAAATATCTACAAATAGGTACATTGTCTTTTTTATAACGTTTTCAAATTACTCCACCACCTTCTGTATGCCGAAGGAAATACGTGTTCTTTATTTCTTTGTCCATACCCTTAGAACATAATTCCAGTCATACACACCCTTCTAAAAAAAAAAAACATCAAGTTTAAAAAATCACATGATCTAGTATATCTCACCCAGGTCAAAGCGCAAGCCAGGGATGGTGTTGCAGCGACTCCTTAGAGCGGTCGCCGTAGTCGTAGGTGAGCTCCTCTCCCGGCGCGATGTCGTGCGCGGCTAACAACACGAGCCGCGGTCCGTCCACCCACACGGCCTTGGTTGACAAGTTGCCATTGCGGGAGTGGTTCACTAGGCGGCCGAGGCGGCCGGATTCTGCTGTCGCGTCGATACTGTGGATTGAGAATGTTGATTAGGTTGCTAAAAAGAAAGAACAAAAAACCAGCTAAGACTACATAATACATATGTTGCTTAATACAAATGTGCAGAATAAGCCTTTTCGATTCACACGTCCAGATAGGACGATATTTCTTTTGTAGCGTAGCGTCGTAAAGTCTCAAATAAGTAATTTAGTAGCCTCAAGTATTATGATGAATCAAAATAGGCAAAATTTTATAAGTATATTCATATTCAAGAACGTAATTTATTTAATGTGACAATGACACAAAATGTGACGTTATTAATATATACGCGCAGGTTCACATTTTGACGCGCTGGTTCACAAATTGAGATCACTAGCTAGGTCACAATAATTAGCCTCTAATTTAATTTTAATAAGATGTCATCTTATAGCGTTTATCCATTATATAGTTGTTGTTTTTGTATACTAACAGAAATAATAAATTAGGCTGTCAAATATAGGACACTCACCAATACTGTTGGTCTCCGTGTCTGAAGTAGTACATATAGCAGCCGGCCTCCGGGTCCTGCGCATATTTGTGCTCCCTCTCTCGCGCTTCGGCCACGCCCACTAGCTCCCCGGCGTATTCCACCACGAACTGGCCGCGGCCGAACGGACGCGTCGCAATCACACCTCGGCCCTTGCCGTCGAAATATGCTACCTATTGCAAAGAAATAAGGTTTTTAATTGATAGTAAATATGGTGCCTACAGTTTTGCGGTAAAGGCGAATAGGTAAGCTGTTAACTACTGCGTAGGTGTCATTGTATGTGACATTTAAAAGGTCATGCTATTAACAACTCTATTTTAATGTTGGGAATGTGAGTGTGGATAATGCCTCCTCTTATACAATTACTTAACTATTTATGTTTATGTCTATAATAAAATTGAATCTAATTCGAATTGATGTCAGAAGTCATCTTGGTGTATCGGAAATTACGTTACAATATGCAGTTAGCCAGTCTAAGGCAGTGGTCCCACTGGTGACGATTCTTGAGAAAGAAAATCGCCGATAGTTAGTCGTTTACTCGCTGGTAGTCGGACCTCTGCCTAAATACTAGCCGTAGTCTTAACACCCTTGACTCGTTACATAAGAGACTTCCATAATAATAATTAACGGAAACCTAAGTCCCCTTTTATAAAATGTCGATGACCTGTTATAACAGGGGGTCGTCGGTCAACCAGAAACAGAGAAACCTAGAAAAATATCGCTACAAGGTACCGAAAACAATAGTCACAGCGGATGCTAAGACATTTTGCAATAATTTCATTACTATTTTAGATTATAATATGAAAGCACATAGATTACGAAATCTATTATCTTCTTAATAGACTAGTGTCGTCATAGGTATAATCCGTCAACAGTAACTCGGACAGTAACAAACGGCCTTGGCGTTGCACTAATATCTTATCTTATTCGTACTCTAACCTGCGCTAACAACGCTAGAAGGAAGTTATCTGTCTGTTACCTAATCTTAACCGCATTTTCTTCAATGTTTGTAATGCCAATCTAAACTAATATTATAAAACTGATATTTGCTTGCTCGAGCGCGCTAATCTCTGGAACTACTCGACAAAAAGTAAGCTCTTCCTTCGAGGGGCTTTTTAATTAATTTTTCAAACATAAAAAAAAACATAATGACGATATTCTTAAACATAATATTTTATGATTTCATGAAGTTTAATTTAGCGATTTTAATATTAAAAGCGTAGTTTTAATGATCTAAGCATACATAGGGACGAGTTTATTTTATTCTATGTAGTGATATTATATAGAGCCAGTAGTAAATCACTAAATGATCTCTCACATTTTCATAGCTGCAAAGCTTTAATGATGCAAAATTATTTTTTTCCTACTTTCAAACGCATATTAACTTGTTGCAGTTGCACTTGTAATTACGGGTACATATTGTGCAAGTATTCATTCGGATAATAGAAATACTTTTGTTCTAATAATGTCTTTCGTGGTTATCGATCTTTCTTTATTTGTTACTTAAGCAGATTCGAAATAAGAGTTAAAAGTACTTTAATCACTTCAAGTAATAAGTGGCTAATAATGTAAAGGCTTTTCTACTTAGTCACAGGAAAACTATGATATTATGTACTTATCTGTTTTTCTAGAATTAACTATACTCCATTTGAATAGGCATTCCTGATAGAACACTTTATACAATATGCATACTAAACAAATAAACTACAATTTGAAATAATGTTTCCATTGATAAAGCAATTGTATTTACAGTGGTTTTAACATGCCATTTCCCTTTTAAACTGAGTTTTTAATAAAGTCATATCAAGATTGTTTATCTTCAGTTAAATGCCCACTCAAATGGAGTATAGATTAGTGTGTGGCCTATTAATGGAAATCATAATAAAAGCCACAATTGTCATACTGAAAATTAAATAGAATTGTTGTATATCATAGTTTATCTTCAATTTTGATTGTTTACCAAATAATGATAACATCAATCATTTTATTATTCTGTATAGTTTTAGAACTTTAATATTACTCACTTGTAGTCCGTCTTCCCTCTGCTCCCTCACAGCCCTTTCCAAGTCCCTCATTTTTTCAGCCATAACACATTTGGAAGTCTTCCTTACACTACGTCTTACTGGGAAATATTCCGTTAGTTTATGATTTGTGTCGCCATTGACAACTTTTTCTATTTTGTTAATTGTTTTTTCAATGGGGGGAGGCGAAGGTGGGGGCTCGACTTTGGGACTTTTGAGTTCTTCCTTAAAATATTCAGTCAGTTTATGACTTTCTGCAGCGCGGGCGGCGGCGCGCGCCGCTCTCGACCTCAAAGTATGTCCATTCGTCATATTGGTAATACCGTTGCTAGTCTTCAGTGGCTTCGATCTCAATTCTATCTTTTTTAATGGAGGTTCAGAATTTACTTCTTCATTCTCAGTCTTTGGCTGTGCTGCTGCTATAATCCTATAAAAAGATTTTCATGTTAAGAATAGAATAATGTACTTTGAAATAACCACAACCATAGATAAAGAAGATCCCATATAACATAGCAGCATTTACAATCAAATAACAATACATTCAAATATGAATAAATATAATATTGTCATGAATGTTTAGGAAGTATTTCTACTAGACACTCCAAGTCACCACAAACTTCACCATGATCCCAGCAAATGTGAAAATGGATTTCATAATATGGTAAGGTCGGGGCATAAACTGAATAAAAACAATAACAATAATGCCTCAGTTACCTGCGCTTTCTATAGTTGCGCGTAGGTCTGACAGGCTTCTCCTCGCATAGTTCAATGCGGTGGGGGGTCTTCACACCCTCCTGGGCTGCCATCAAGCTACTGGCTGCAAACCATACCATCAACTAATAATTAACTTTGTAACTAAAGAGGTTTTACTATAAACATAAATCAGTCGCAATGCTTTAGATGAGATTCTATTTTTTTATTACTTATGGAGGGCTCATGCAAGTCAAGATATATTTGAACTTTCGAACTTTGCTGTTCATAATTAATTAATATTTGTGAAACACAACCACATGACTGAACATACACAAATAATATAAATTTACATAAGAAAATTACATGCACATTTTTAAAGTTAGTAAGGCTAAGAGAAATTTAATTTTAATATATAAATAAATTGTTATTTATTTTATAAATTGCACTTGATGTTTAATTCTTCCTTCATAATGTAACTTCTTTAAAAAATATTTAAAGTTTTGTTCTATTTTTTTGGAATGCAATTTTTTTTTTTGTTTAATATATTTAAATTTTAAGAAATAAGTAACAAAAATATAAATAATTAAAAAAAAAAAACTTTAATATTGCAATGCTTTAAAAATGTGATAACTATATTGATTAGACAGCAATGCATATTTTTCAAATATGTTAACATGCATTAAAAATCCAACTTGCAAATAATTTAATTTATTTAATTATTTAATTTTATACTATTTAATATACCAACATGATTATTAGTAATGTAGATGCAAACTACAATAAGTAGAAACTCATTGGATGAAGAATGGGTATTTGTGGCTATATTTTGGCTTGTAACAAGAAAAGTCCGGTGTAAAGAAATAGTTCAAAGTCCAATGGGAAACATGACTATGTCAAAATTCATAGAAGAAATTATGGGAAATTAAGAAACAGTTCGTAATTAGGATACCAAAGTCAATGCAATTAATATCAATAAAATTTGGTCAATTGTATATCCGAGAATGATGAAAAGATGATAAATGACTCAAACCGCCTTATCATTGCCAACTCATCAATAAAATAATTATGAAATTAGAAAAAAAAAGATTAAGCAGAATGTACAGTAAGTGCAAAAATAAAAGGTTATTACCTTATTATTATCCTTTATTATCCTAATCATTTAGGACTTTTTTTAGAAAGAATAGAAAACAGGCCATGTGATTATTTGAGACAAGCACTCTAGCTTGTTTTAAGTATTCATATGGCCTGTTTAAATACCGTAATTTAGGGAAAATAATAAAAAATATAGGATATACAAAAAAACATGTTAAAATCATGCAATTCACTCTATTTTTTTCCTACTGAAGATAAAATAGAGGATTCCCGCCATTTAGGTTAGATTAGAAATATTTTACAGGAATATTTAGGTTAGCGTCCATATCTTACCATGACTGAATTAGTTTTTAGAATAGACATGTGATAATAACTCAAACATTATATCGGTTTTGGAAAAAGGCACAACATCTGATGCATATTTTGAAGAGAATATGCTTACGAAGACGCGTGTAAGAAGACAGGATTGCAGAAGAGGGTACCGTGAACAAAGGATGCCGCGGTCAAACATAACATGGACATCGTGACAATTTTATGTATAGTTATGTAAATATGCTATACTAACCTCGAACCATTTCCACTTGAACTTGATAATTCCTGTTATAAAATCACAAAACACCATCGAAGAAGTGGACAAACTAGACACAAACAAAACCAGACTGGCTCGAATTACGAATATTTTGTAACAGACCTTGTCATATTAGGATCGCAAGAAAATTATCATGTGATTTATCTTTTTCTTGTCACGTATTTTTCATTTTCTTGATGTTTATCGTATTACTTAAACTAAACAACAGAAGATAATAGTCACTTTTTCATCTATTTCAGTAAAAAATATTATTAATTCAATCAATTTCTTCGAAAACGTCAAGACTGATTATTACGATGTCTGTAGAAAATGGACGCTTGTTTTTCCAAGCTGCTTTCTTTGGATTGGTGCATTGAAATATGTTTTAGCCAATGAATTTGAAAAGTTTTATCATAGATTAGTAAAATGTTTTTTTTTGATGATGAAAGCATCATTTGTCTTTGATGGAATGTGATGCATTTCATTATACACAGAATAATGTAATTAAAAAATAAATATCAGATTTTTTCAAAGTTTCGTATAAACTAACTATTCTATATTTCGATTATATAAATCATTCACAAATGTAATTATATACTGATTAAAATAATATATGAAGTAAACTTTAACGTTGAAGTAAATTAAGAGGTATCTTATGAGATGAATTGAAATGTTAACTAGAGCATTTAAGATTGAATACCTACTGGAATTTATAGCATGATGATTAGACTTTTATGTTTGTGTCCTACCAAGGTCCTACCTGTCCTGTACCCCTACCTTACCCTAACCTAAAGCTTACCTATGCTTATGAATCAAAACTTCTGTTGTCTAATGTCTGTGTTAAAAATTTTTGTCTAAGGTTTTGGTTTTGTCTACTTCCTGAGGATTTGGGATTTCTGAGGAATTTTGTGTTTATGGTGCTGCTGTCATGTTTGTAAATATGTCAAAAGAAAAAGATGAGGGAAAATTGGCGCGGAGAGTGAAGAAATAAAAAAATATTATTATTTTCTCATTTTCTTACTTATTCATTTCATAAAATGAGTACTAGATTGCCATGTTACGTTTGGGATGAAAAACTCATTGAAGAATGCGACCGATTACCAGCTGTCGAGAAGAGGGTAACTTTTAAAGAAAATTTCAAACTTTCTACCATTATTTTTGAAAGAGCTTTCTTTATTCTTTTATTTGTCGGGAACCTTTTATACATACGTTTAGCCCTTTAAATATAATAAGATAAGTCTGTGTTGTGAGTCGTAAACTGATTAAACTAGATATACTTTACAAATATATAATAAATCCCAGAGCACGGTCACGAGCATGCTTATATCACACAAATAACCACCGACCGTACTGGTAACCGAACTGGCACCCGCAGTTCGTCAGTCCGGCATGATTACCACTGCGCCGATGGTTTCGTAATTTATTATTTGACTTTTCGTAGGCTACCATGGTACACGATTTAATAGAAGCTTACAATCTCCTTAAACATCTAAAAATTGTGAGATCTGCTCCAGCAACCTACAAAGATATGAAAGTATTCCATTCACAGCCATATCTTGATCATTTGAAGAAGTTCATTGAAGTTGATGAAGATTATATGAGTAACACTCAAGATGAGGAGTATGGCATTGGTATGTAAATAAAATAAAGATAATCTAATATTGTCTAGAATGGCAATTTATATTTTTTTTTTAGGATATGATTGTCCTCCTGTGTCTGAAATGTTTGGGCTGGTGTCAACCATTGCTGGTGGTTCTGTAACTGCAGCCAGATGCCTGCTGCTTGGGATTACTGATGTTGCAATCAACTGGTGCGGAGGTTGGCATCATGCACACAGGTATGTAAGAATCATAATTAGTCATAGATGTATAGGGTGTTACAAAACTAGTGCACTATATTTTCACAGGTCATCTAGTACATGCTAAGGATCATGTCTACCACAAAAAAAGTTGAATGGCCAAAGGGTCAATGACCGAGCGCCTTTATAGAGATCGGCTTATGCATACAATTTGGCGACTTTGATGATAAATTTAATATAAAATGTTGTTGTTGTCATGACTGCTGATGTGGTAAACATGATCCTTAGCATGTACTCAATGACCTTTAAAAATAGTGTGCATTATTATTGTAACACCTTACATACAAAAATATACAAGTTAGGATTTTGATAAAAAATGATTTTTATGTTTCAGGTCTCGGGCTGAAGGCTTCTGTTATGTTAATGACATAGTAATAGCTATTGAGCAGTTAAGGAAAAAGTTTCCTAAAGTGCTGTATATTGATTTGGATGTGCATCATGGTACTTATCTTTGATTTGAATCTTCAGCTTAATTTTGTTATTTCTCATTTTCAATTTTATTTTTAGGTAATGGTGTACAAGATGCATACAGCCAAAGCCAATCTGTATTTACTCTTTCTTTTCACAAGTTTGAACCAGGCTTTTACCCTGGCACTGGAAATATTGATGAAATTGGGACAGACAGTGGGATAGGATACTCCTGCAACTTCCCTTTGCATGCATCATATTCTGATGATACAATGGAGTATGCTTTTGAAAAGTATGTTTATAATAATTATGCCATTTTGAAAAATATTTTACAAATATACCATATAATTAATCACCTTATATTTCAGAGTATTCAACTCAATTTATGACCACTTCAATCCTGACTCCATAGTAGTTCAGTGTGGCGCAGACGCCTGTGCACGGGACCCGAATGGCGGCGCAAATCTCACTACACCTGGTTACTGCTATTGTTTAAAGCTTGTGCTTGACAAACGAAAACCTACCTTATTGTTAGGTGGAGGTAAAATCCTACAATTATTACCTGCATTCGTTTTTACATTCTATTTTGGTAAAAACAGACTTGTATTTTGTTCAAAATTATATGTATTACTGATGAACCTAACAATTTGTTTGTTTAGGTGGATACCATCATGCAAATACGGCAAGATTGTGGGTTTCCATAACGGCTCTTGTAGCTGGAATGGATTTGGATCAGCAAATACCAGAACATAGTCACTGGCCACAGTATGGTCCAGACTACACAATAGCTGTGGAGCCTACATTAGCTAAAGATAACAACAAAAGCTCTTATGTTGAAGAATGTATTAGGAAAATAAATGGTAAGGGATTTACTAGTAGACATAGAAGATTAATTTTCAGTCACAAACCATACATTGAATGTGGTAGTAGGAGACAAAGACAAACTGCCTACAGCTTGTGCAACGCCTGTAAAGGCTCCTACACACACACACAAGCCGGCGGCAATGCCGCCGGGTTTGTGCCGAGCGGCTGTACTCCTGTGTGGTGGCCAAAGAGTATACAATATACATGGCCGGTGGCGGCTTGGAATACCGTCGGGTGCACGGCGGCTTACCCGACGGCCCTGCCGCCGGTACTGTGTGTAGGAGCCTTAAGAAATCTTGCAGCCATAGCTGATATACTGGATTGTATTTATGTATATGTAATGGCTTCTGTCACCATCCAGTTTTGGACCAAACTCACGCCGTCGGCAGTTTGTTTTTATGACACCTTAAACCTAAAAATTTATTCTTGAATAATTTTGACAAACTCCAGAACATGATGACTTTATTTCAGGTAATTTAGAAACATATTTAGGGCATTCTGAAACTGCAGTGCCGAGTGCAAAAAAAATAAAGACAGAACCAACTCCAATAAACTCTGAACAGAAAACTAATAAGGAAAAAAGTATAATTTACGATGTTTATGAATTTACTGACTAATGAAATGTAATGTTTTTCCTCAACCTTCGATTTTTATTTCACATCTTTTCTTTGAATATATATATACTATCTTTTGATATCTATACATATAATAAAACAGTAAAAAATCCGTGTCTGTACAAATAATATATTGACAAAAATAATAACTGAGGGGGGTTTAGAAAAAGCAATAGAACACGAATCCGAAAAAAAAATTATGTCTGTTTGTCTGTATGTCTGTTTGTCTGTTTGTTTGTACGCGCTAATCTTCGGAACCACTGGACAGATTTGAATGATTCTTTTTTTGTTGTATAGGTGTTAGGTCGGTGCAACATATAGGCTATAAATAATCTTGGAAACTTGAACACCTGATGCAGAACAGCAACAGACCAGCTTAACTATAAGAGATAGAGAAATGCTGCGATAGCAAAAACTGTTCCACGTCATGAGCATTTTCTTCTGCGAGATTAAATTTGAAGATCTGGAACAGCTGTTTTGGACCTCCTAGAGCCCAGCTACACCATTAAACATATAGAAATGGCGTCTTAGCAAAAGTTGTTCAGCCTGATGAGCACTCGCTGTTGACGTATAAAAATTGAAGATCTAGAACACCTTCTATGGAACTCTAAGAGCCCAGCTACACCATCAAACATATAGGACTGACGTCTTAGAAAAAGTTGTTCGGTCTGATAGGCATTTCCGGTTGACTTATAAAAATCTAAGATCAGACACATTCCATGTGAAGAACCTCCCTTTTTTGAAGTCGGTTAAAAACAAATCAGCTGAAAGTACCTCAGCGCGGTGAAAGCTGTAACAGTTTAGGACTGCTTTCCGTATAGACGCCAGCACATCAAGTTACCCAAAACTGTAAATATTTTCCAATCAACTTTGAACTATATGCTTCAGCGATAAAGTTGAAATTCTATTAAGGAAATTTAACAGATTGGAAATTTTGACGAATTTGGTAGCTTTATGTGCTGCATCATTGAAGATTCCGGCCAATACTCCCATTTTTTTATTTTATCGCATTAATATTCCTTCGCATTTACGTTATTTCAGTTTTTAATTTTCTTTTGATTTTTTGAATTGACACGGTAGCCTGCCAGGTTGTGCAATAGAGCAGACGTTTAGATTTTTAAGGATCAAGTATCTTCACAACAAAGCTATAACTATGCTTACAAAAAGTTAAATTGTTTCCATTGTCCAAAGAAGCTAAGATTCATCGGATCATAAGATCCCTAGAATCCAACGAAGAGCTAATTTAAGTGTGCAGAGGTTTGATACTGTTCGAGGACATAAGGCTGCAACTCGCACCGTTGAAACCTTTTCGGATCGAGAATTGCGCCCGCGTGTTCAGCGTATTTACGCTTCCACATCCAGTTCTCTATAAAGAGACCAAAGAAGGATGTGTTGCGCCACTGACCGCTGGTTCGGATAAACCAATTACCGATACAGAATTATGCTTGACTTCTCAGCGTATTCGCACATCTACTAACGCTTATGAAAGCAGTAATTAACCTAATGCACGACTAATTTCTCATCGAGATTATCATACATTGTCCAGAATGATGGCATCCAGGCCGATTGTCGGCTACGGCAGCCGTTCTCTTTTATGGATTTATCAACTTTTTTATTCATTTATCAAATTTCTAAAAAATTATCAACCAGCTGCGCAGGATATTTATTATAGTGCTCAAGCATTCGCGCAGATACAGGTGCACTCTCTATTCCCTCACTCTCACAGTCCGATGGGACGGCAATCCGACATGACCGGATGGAGATCAGGCGCAGGACCGAAATTTACGGGCTCTCCGATGCACGGGTGAATCAATCACCAACTTCCAGACTCCAGGCGGCTTTATGAAAGTTTCCCAAAACTCACAAATCGATTTCGATCCGGGAATCGAATCCGAAACCCCGTGCACAGCAGTCGCGCCTTGCGACTACTAGATCAACGAGGCTGTTCAGAATAAGCACATAACGAAATATTTATAAGCAGTTAGAAAGTGGAAGAGACGTATAAAATTGAAGATCAGGAACAACTGTTATGGTATTCCAAACGCCCAGCTACACTTAACTATTGGGGTTGACGTTAACAAAATGTTCAATTTGAGGCATTACAAAAAGAAATCGTCTCGCGCATCCTGTTGTTTTCCCGTCCCCGGACTCATAGAATTCGATATCAGACGTTTCAAATCTTCGATTTTGACGGCTCTGTAGTCGCTGGCATAAGCGACTGGATCCGCGCACGAAGTCGCGGGCAGAAGCTAGTAGTAAATAAAACATAAATTAATTCGAAAAAAAATATATTTTTAAAGTTCGCACTGAACTGTTCAGCACACAGTAAGTTACCAAGTAACATTGACATTTAGTGAAATTAACATAAGTATAGTCTTGTGTCCTGGGGATCAATCTTATGATGTTGCATTGCAATCAAGTCATGATCACTTACTCTTGTTGGGCAACCCTGATACAATCTTCATCTTCAGCTGACATTAAATTCACGACACATACTTCATATTATACTGTTTAAATAAAAACGCACACTATAATGGAATTACAACTGATTTATGGGCAATTTGTTCAAAAGGTTGACTCTTAACTTGGGATCTGCTAACACAGGTTTTTCATTTATTTACATAGCATTAGTTTACATACAACATTACATAGATAAAAGCTACCTTCCTTCAGGAACAACATAAGCAGATAATAAATTCCTTTGCAAGACTAAATAAATTTAGAGATTTCTGTGATTTAAAGTGCTGACTGTAAAAAATAAAATAAAAAATATTTAACCAAATTATAGCAAATCTCTAAAGCACTTAGCATTTTATATTTTTCGATTTCTATTTACCTAATTCCTTATAAGTGCTTATGTTTTGCATTGCAAGCAAGGTGATTCAAAAGCTAGTACCAGTGTAAAATCAAATGCAAAATTAGTTTGAGCCTACAGCAATGGAACTGATCTGGATTTATTAACAACAGTGCATTTCTACTATTTCAGAAGTTGTTATAAATACTGTCTTGGAAAAATAAATGCATCCTTAATAACTTACTCTCAGAAATTGCTACAAAAATGGCAGTTTAGCTCCACTGCTGCAAATCCAAGCTAAACAACAATGATTCAATTAGCTACTTTAGTCCGTGGGCCGCTTTTCACTGTGCTTTTTAGTGAATTCCTCTGCATTTTTTGTGAACTTCTTCCTGTCTTTAAGGAATTCCTCAGCGAGTTCTGCACGCAGTGGGTGCTCTGGCTCAGGGTCGTTGACAAGGGCCACTAGAGCTTGAATAACTGGAATCAGGAAAATGTGTTAAGTAAAGGCATTACTCCTAACATGTAGTGAAAGAATCAACTTTTTTGTTCTCTACCTTGGTCAGTCTTGGTGGCAGGTTTCCAGTTCTCAGCACTGATAATTGGCAGGCACACTTGGCCTTTCTCATCAATATTGGGATGATAAATCTTTGTTTTGAAACTAATCTTAGGAGGCTTGAATGGATACTCTGCAGGGAAGTTAATCTCAATGCGGAAAGCACCCTTGTTGTACGGAGGATTGTCCTGGAAGTTAAAATTATTGATTAAATCAAGGCTGGCAGTTTCATTTGTCAAATACACCGCAAAATATTGAAATAAAGAAATCATAAACCCTTTAAACAGTGACTAATACAACCCTTTAGGCATAGACAAAATACAATAATACTCTCATAATATCAGAATTCAAAAAGGTTTTATTAGATATGGATTAATAAACAAAATTGCTGTAAATAAATGTCTTATTAAATTGCTTCAATCACATTATGATATCTGAAATATCATTACTTTTAGAAGTTTCTAGATAAAGTTATGACTCATGTTGAGCTGTGGACAAACAATACTTCAATCCTATAACAGACTGTGAAATTCATGTTCGAACATTAGAAATGAAATTATTATTATTTCATTTATTTTCTCCAGAGTATTTTTTCTTAATTTCTTTTTTCGTTACTAAATTAACAGGAAAGATAGTCTATTTAAATTTAGTAGTAGGTATACTTACAGGAACAATTAATCCTTGCCATGTAAGAATGTTAGATTCATCCACTTGTATGTCCCTAAAGGACTTTAGGCCTGATTGCCTAATGTCATTCAGTTCCTGAAAATAATTATAATAATTAATTTATCAGTTCAGATCATAAAAAAACTGGAAATTCCTAAAATTTTCCATTACTTTGCTATCTTATAGCAATACAGTGTATAATCAAAACGAAATAAAGTAAACTCTTAGTGGTACTGATGTATGTGAATCACAAATAAACTATTTGTATATTTTTATTAATAGTTCGATGATTTCACTATGTATCAATAATAAAATAGGCCGCTGCGGTGTTTTTTACTTCTAACTACACTCTTCGGTATGTTTTCTACCTGCTAAACCAATATTACAGGACGTCATTAGGCATACAATATGAACACTTATCGAATTTACTATGTAATTATAGGAAAGACGATTACGAAGAATGTGTGAAGTCATAGAAAAATGATGTCTCACCTTCTGTAGTCTCCTCGTTGCAGCCATTGTATTAGAAGCTGTCAAAGTCCCAACCTAAGATTTATTACAATGATTCTTGAAAAAAATCGTCTTTATTTTATATACAGTTCCACAAAAACACCATAATTATATGGTACAAACAAATTATAGAAGGATTAGTACGCAAAATGCTGAAAAATTATCTGCAAAATGCGACGAACACCAACAAAATTTTGCAACGTTATGTTAGCGCATTGAACTATCAAAAGTATTCAAATCAATTTATATTATGATATTGAATTACACACAATATTTACCCCAACGTTGACGTGAGCTTTATTTTTATGCTATTCATTAAAAGGTATCACTAAGTAATTAATTATGAGATTTAGAAATAATTCTGTAAATCGTGCATGCTCATCTCGATGAAACAAAACGCAGCTGCCTAAATCGTAAGTGGCGCTCTCTATATTATTCTTGTAAAAGCATATATTGGTATATTTTTGTACTTTTCACACTAGATGGAACTGATGTAGCATAGTAAAAAAAAAATAGAACCTTCCTTCAGATTATCCTCTTCATCATTGCCATTGCAAGTCTTTTAGAAGGTTTCATTATCATTATAATTCAATCATATTTTCGCCCATTTCTGTTGTTCGGCTAGAATAGAAAGTGGATCTTACCTAATTAGGCTCAAAATTAACAAGGTCGGGAAAATTTCGACTTGATATGTCCCTGGAGAATTTAGGAGGAGTTAGGACCATAGGAATAAAATACTAGCATTTTAATATATTTTATTTATTATAACGACTGGATCGGGAGACTAAGTAACATTGTAAAGTCGAATGCAACTGGAGGCATAATTTTGTGTAGGTTTTATCAAATGGCTGCAAATATGGTGATAACTAGCTATCATAATTAAATACATACATATATTGGTTACAACATTACCATCATCATACACACGTAAAAATGAAAGATAACTGTACTCCACTTACATAGTTTTAAATAAGTATAACCTCCTATAAAATATACCTGATAGAAATGTTTGTTCCAATTTCTATGAGCTTATAAAATGGCATACAAATGAAGTTCCAATCGGATTATTGTGACAGATTATAATGAGGACCAGTAGATTTTATTCAATGGAACAGTGAAATTATGTTTTACTCAGCGAAAGTATTCTAATGAAAGCTTTCAACTGGATGAAACAGGTCAAGACCTTCACTATGACATCGATATCATATTACAAACATCCACTATAAAACAAATCGACTGGTCTTCTTTAAATCTTGGAGGTAATGTTAGTCATCCCCACGTTCGTCGTCGCGACGCCGGTTGCGCGTGCGGCGGTTCCAGCCTTCACGCGGCCGCTCGCGCTGCCGTCCCTCCCCGCGGCCGCCTCCACCACCGCGCTGGAAGAACGAGCCTTGCTTCTCGAATATACGCTCGTTCGAGTCTACCAGATTTCCGACCTGTGGATACACAAAAATTATTCTAACATTGCTCTTTGAAATCAAATTTCTTTTAAAGGTTTTGAAAAAGTACCTTACATAAGAAGTAATTTCTGGATCTGATTCTTTAACCAATAAGCCATAAGCCACAAGAAGCCACAAGAAGCCACGTTTTTGTGAGTGACATAAGCGATATTTTATCTTGTACGGAAAGAAGTTCGGGTACGCGGGGTAAACCGCGAAATCATGTCGTGTTGTGTGGTAATTATATCTTACCTTATCAGCCAGCTGCAATGCCAAAGCTTGCATCCTAGTAGGCTCAGAACGATGTAGAATAGCGCACTCGCTAGGGTCATCAAGTGACGCCAGCAGCTCCTCGTTTATGATCATTTTTGAGACAAGTGAGTGAACGCGTTGGCGCGGCAGCTCGAACATGTCAGCGAGCGAGCGCAGCGACAGTGACGCGTACACGTGTGCGTAAGTAAATAGGTAAGTGCGCAGCGATTCTTCCCTGATCAGCCTGCCGAGCATCGCGCGGACGTTATCGGCGCCGACCATTAGATCCCAAACCTGCAATGGAATAATAAACATAAGGCTTAACTGGAGTGTTGTCTACTGTTGAATGAGTTCCATCAGCGTCATTTTGAGCATGATTACAATCATTCGTGAATGAACACAGAAATAAGTAACATACCTTGGCATTCATCTTCTCATTTACAATGAAGTTGAGACATGCGCGCCAGTCTCCGCGGCGCATGGCTCTGGCCGCCGCGACCGCGTGCTCTCGCATGGACTCGGGCGGGCCCACCAGCGCCTGACGCTCACTCGCACGCAAGTTCTGGTAGAACGTCTTACTGATCATACGACGACGAGCATCGAACTCGTGAGCGGCCATGTACGGAATCTCGATAAGCATAGCAGATACTAAATAGACACACTCAAGCAACTCCAAGTTAATGTGCATGTGGAACGGCATTTGGCGCTGCTTCTCAATCTTTTCTTGTTCCTTGGATCGCTCATGTTGGCGCTGCGGTAGCAAGCCTTGAGCTAGTAGTTCCTTAGGTTTGCCAGTCATCATCAGTTCAGCAAGACAACCATGAGCTTCCTTGACATTTCCGCGGCGGAATGCACATAATCCCAAATTGGCCATCGTACGATTGTACAGAATCTGAGTACTTGGGTCAGAATGTTGTACTGTTTCTTGTAAATGTGACATAAGAAGCAGGTCACGAGCTTGGAACCAGTTATCATGCAGAGCGTGATGGTAGATGTGCGAGAGGATGGCGCGGGTTCTGAGACGGTCGGACTCATCGTGTGCGTAAATATATTTGCAGAATTTCTCCATTTTCTTGATGGTTGTTTCCTCACCAGGAGGAAGATCCTTACGCACAGCGCGAGGATCAAACTTGTAGTAAAGATGATCAATTTTACGCAAGTAAGCACGGCATATTTCTTGTGGAGTGCCGTCGCGCTCGACCACTTGGCATACGCGGTCAATCAAAGCCGAGACGCGCACTTCGTCCTTCAGTCTCTCAACATATTCATTAGAATGAGGATCACACTCCTTCAGTAGCTTAGTAAACTCATCATCAAGTCGCTCCAGAGCCGTCAACAGACAACCGCGGACCATGAAAGGAGGCGTAACCAGCTGTTCATTTTCCTCAGTAATATTTTCGCTCAATTGCATGTCTTCATGAGCCAAGAGCAAAGTGACCATGTGGTCAACATTTTCGACAAGTTTCGACCAGTATTCAGGCTTCATAGCATCAGAAACTTTAGGATTATAGTCAAAGAGAGCTGCTACAGTGGCAGCACGCAGCTTAAGTTGGAGGGCGTCTCCTAGATTGTGCGCCGCAGCGACAGTTCGTAATTCGTGCAGGAGTTCCAATTGAGCACGACGGTCCGTGCGCTTACGACCCCGGGCTGCACTGATTTCACCCAGTTTCTTTACCACGAGAGCTGCGTCAATGTCGCTGTCCTAAGAAAAAGTAAACGTCAATCAGTAAACAAATTGTATTTTATTGATGCATACATTATTACTTTTCAACTACATAAATTAAAATATCTTACCTTAGCAAACATCTTAGGTTTATCGGACGTAGCGGCTCCTTTCCTGACGGTTTCCCATTCACCGCCATCATCAGCTTGGTCCTTCTTGACCTTACCGATCCTAGCGTCACGCCTGTCTTCACGCCGCTTGGCCTTGCGCCTATCTCTATCTTCATCCTCATCTCTTTCGGTGTTTCTCTTCAAGAACCTCTCACGGAAGGTGGTAGCTCCGCGGTTTTCGTCGTCGGAGCTAGAGCTGGAATCTGAAGAGTTGGATCCCCAGTCCATGGAGTCAGAAGACTCGTCGTCTTGTGGAGGAGGGCGGCGCGGCGGCTCTGGTGAGCGACGCACTCGAGGCTTTTCTTTAACTTTCTCTTCATCATCAGACTCATCCGAGGAAGATGTATCTAAAATAATAACAGTGATGAAAAAAATATATTTCATGTCCCAAAATATATGTAATCGAATATCTGTGGAGGTTACTTTAAATAGGATGGTAATACAATACCTTTACGTTCATCATCATCGTCAGGCAAATCAGGATCCTCACGGAACTTGGACATTTCAGCATCAAAATCTTTAGCATATTTCCTCAATTTCTGCCGCAGTGATGTGAGAGCCTTGCTGTTGCCCTTTGACAAGGCCTTTCGGCTGTCACGATCATTCCATGCTCCTACCACCCAGTCATCTAATTCTGCCAGAGCCCTGATGAAGAATCTTGGAGCAACTCCATTTTCTTCTTTCATTACAACAGGTGCAGCTCTTGTGTAGGCTCTTTGGAGCTCTTCAAAGGAAGCCAGGGCTGAGGAGAAGTCTTTGATCTTGCGGTGGTTACGCAGGGAATGGATGATGCCTTCCAATTCCTCATACCTCTTCTCCTTCATGGAGCGCACAACACGCTTGGTTTCCTCCTCATCATCACTGAACTGTAGAAAAAAGGTCATATTTAAGAGATATAAATATATATTTTTTGGAAAAACAAACTTCATTACGTCCAAAAATTCAAAGGTCAGACCAATAATTCATCTTGTTAGATTATACATACAAGCACATAAACGTCATAGATTTGCGGTACTAACTTTGCTTATTCTGATAACTGGTGTAGAGCTGTAAGAACTCCAATTTAAATGCTTTCATCTTTAATTAGTTATTCTCTACTCAAGAAATATTAATACAATTAGAAATAAAGAATAGATGCTTTCTCATAAAAGAAAAATAAATCACTAATTTACTGGATGTGATAGTACCTTAATCAATTAAAGAATAACAATAATTTACTGATGCAATCTTATGAAACAGCAACTGTGGTGAGTAAAAGGACAACCCAGCTTACAAAAGAAATGATGGTGTTAATATTGTGACAGTTATAAAAACAAGCATTGACAACAAAAGTAAGATTATTCAGTAACATTTGATATCCATGATGAAAATTATATTTAGGGAAAGTAATCAATTAATAGAATTGAAACTTGCATGTAATGACTGTAATGAAATAATAGATGCTTATCAAATTTCTTGTATGGTAACATATTTATTGTGTTTCTGAAGGAACATCTTATTATTATATACTTTTATTTCGGATCAAATAATCCATAGTGTTAGTGAAAACATACATATAACAGAAAACTTATTATCTGGTGTTAGTACCCATCACCATTTGGACAAACAGTCTCATGATAGGTGAGCCTACCTACACCTACTGTTCTCAGTTTGATCTTATGTTTGTTTACATTTATTGATACTGACCGTGTAGACGGGTGCGGGGGCGCGTACTACTGGCTCGTCCTCGCTCGAGCTCTCGGACTCGGAATCCGTTCCAGTCGCAAAGAAACGACTCATGATTGCGTTGTTCTATGTAATCAGCTACAAAACAAAAAGTCAACTTTCATTTTCACGACATTCACAGAAAGTATTTGCACTTAACATTATTAAATTTCATAAAATATCGAGAAATATGGAACATTGAAGGTGTTGTCCGGGCCGTTGAGGTTAGAACTTTCTCTATGCAAAATACGCCTATAAATGGATTCCACTTACCGTCTGTAAAAGGTTCTATAAACAATTCCCTTGTTAACAACTAATAATAGTGACCAAATCATGAAACTATCTTGTTATATTTATAAAACTGGAGTAACTCCAGTCTGCCCACGACGCACCACACACGTCAAAAAGACAGACTTTATAGACCAGGTAGAAACAGATAATGTAGAAACAGATAAACAATTATAAGTCCTATCTTTGTGATCTAACTTGCAAACTCAGATAAATCTTTTTTCTTTTATTTATAACCTAGTGTGATATGTGGATTCGATAATTGACAGAAACTAAAATACCTACATTGTTTTAGCACTTGACATTGGTTGACACAAACCCTTGAGTTGAGTTATGGCACTAAGAAAAGCAAGTTTTGTTATGCAACATATTTTTATGAGTAGTCCTGTAGTCCCCCCTTCCCATCACTCGGTGTCGCAGTGGTCCTTGCTTGTGGTCGCTCTCGCTATCCTGTTATGTCAAACAGCTGTCAAATATGTCAAATCTACGCAAGCAAACGCAAGAGGCAGGTGATGTGATGTTTCCTCCTGATAAAAGTAAAAAATCCTGTAAATGTGTACGGAACTCCTAACTAACAATGGAGTTTTCGGGGTTAATTCTTCCTTTGACAAAAAATATATGTCGTACTTGTCTTTTAGAAACCGATACGACGATGTTCAAAAACATTCAAGATTTGATTGAACACGAGATGATTAAGGTTAAACTAATTGATATTTTGGTTTTTCTCAATTGTTTGGAGAACGATGACGAAGAAAACTGGCCTCAAGGAATATGTTCTTCGTGTGTTTCTACAGCTTTAGTCGCTTATAACTTTAAGTTGAATTGTTTGAAGGCTAATAGTACCTTATCACAAATACTTATGATACAATCTCCTACCAATTTACAGCGGACTGATATAGATTCTATCGACATAAATGTTGTTTATCAAGATCACGAGTATGATGTACCACTGTTTAGTAGCCATCCAACACTAGATTTTGATACCACATTGACTGATAATAAATTGACACCCCTTCCACCTGTTAGTGAAATTACTTCTGCTGAGCAACCACCTCGAATAGAGGGAGAAAAGCGATACGCCTGCACTGTGTGTTCACAGACATTTACTAGGCTGTATGGTCTCCAGTATCATATGGCTAAACACACTGACACAAGAAAGTACCTGTGTGCTAAATGTGGGAAAAGCTTTCATACTTCTAATGGATTAAATCAGCATTTAAAATCACACAAAGAAGTGGCACAGTTCAAATGTGGTTTTTGCCATAAGACTTATAAATCTAAGCAGTCACTAAAGGAGCATTTCCGTGTTGCTCACTCTAGCAACCGTATGCTGTTCATATGTGTGACTTGCGGGAAAAGGTTCACAGCTAAATCAACATTGAGCAAGCATGTTAAGATTCACAATGGTGAGAAATTTGCATGTCCCAGTTGTCCAAAAACATACACCAGGGCTTCATATTTGAGAGCTCACAGCTTGGTTCACACTGGGGAGAATAAGCCTAGGCCCTTCCTGTGCACACAAAAAGGTTGTGATAGAAGTTTTTCAACCAAACATTCCTTATTAGTGCACTTTGCCCATACACATTCAAAAGACAGGCCGCACAAATGTGAAATATGCTTCAAGGGGTTTGCCACTTCAGCTGGTTTGAATATTCACATAGAATCTCATGGTAACAAAGAGGTGACATGTAATATCTGCGGTAATAAACTGAGAAACAAGAGAGTGTTACAAAAACACATGAAAACTCACGATGTTGATGCCAATGACATGATTGTAGAAACTGTAGACCAAGCCTACTAGGCTTTATTATGCTTGTATTCCATATGTGATAAATTAATAGCATTGTTTTCCTATGTATGATGTCTCACTATGATTATTGTTAATAAAAGCAATGTAAGAATGTAATTAGTTTTTATTTTAATAACAAAGGCTGCCTCAGAGGCAATTAACTATATTGTCATTGAAGATAAGTATGCTCAGTAGAATTATAAATAAAAACAAGTATGTAGGTAATTGTGTCTTGCATTTATTTGCAACTTGATTATTTTAGTTCTTTTGTTATTGTAATTAAAAGTTAGGAGTTGATAAGGTTCACTGCTGTTGTTATACTTGTACTATATTTCAGTACTGTCTTGATCTTGTAAATGGATATTCATTATGAAAAAAAAAACTAAAAAGTTTTTATAGCAACATTTTTATTTTACATCCATACATACTCAGAAACATTTCATGCATGCAATATATTTAGTTGATTATGAATTTGTGTTACATTCTCTGGGTTATTTTGATAAAAATGTTTGAATTAATTGGTAGATAAGGCTTCAGCGTGATTCAGACTGATTACAGTAATTATTCATACATAGTTTACATTCTTATCACCAGAAATAAACTCAAACCTACAAAAATAATATATTATGTACATAACTAAATTTCTTCTTAGAACACTATACCATTGCAAGTTTATCTGATGCTGTATCAGGAAATACAAAATTACAATTTAATTTATCATATAACATGAACAAATGAAGCAACAGCACTGGTGTTTGATAATAAATAAAATCTACATTACAATTTTAATTGAATATAGTATATAGCTAATATATTTTCCTACTAAATAATATACAGTGCTTTATGTTCTAAACAAATAGCAGGAAATCATTCAGATGATTTGCCTGTGGAGGCTGTTCAACATTATTTTAACTACCTAGTCAACTGCAAAATTTGATGCAGGTTGCATCCACTTACATATTTTATTAGCACTATGGTCACAAAACCTCTACATTTGGAATTTCATTATAATTAAATAGGAGCAAGTAATGACACTTGGATTTGTTAAACAAAGCCAATAAATGTACAACATATTTTTACAAGATTCAGTTGAGAGTATAAAATTTGGGGCCCTGCTAATACTTTTAATATTGCATTCGCTATATCTCACATGACAATTTCATGTCATTTTCCATTGACTGAGAGCCTGGAGGATAGAGTTCAACTTATTGCTTGTTAAGATCAAGGGAATGTGGACTATTTACCAAGTATCTTATTCATCTGCTTGTTTTGCTTGCCCATCTTAATATCAGCCTCTTCAACTTTGTCATGGATGGTGTCAATGAGGTCACTTTGCTGTTCTATTTCCTCTCCGAGAGCAATTCCAAGGCCTTTCAGTCTTGATATGGCATGGACCATTTCATCCAGGTTAGCATCGAGGACTTGGTTCACGCGCTGGCTGTCTGTTATTGGAGCAGCCACCTGTGCGTCTAACTCGCGCAGGCGGGTGGCGGGGTGCGAGCTGAAGCGGTCACCATTAACTTGGGTAAGACTGTCTAATGTGTCATTCAGTCTGCTGCTGGGGCCAGCACTCCGAGTACTTGGTGAAGGCTGGCTTCTAGGAGGCGTTTGATCAGACTTACCAGAAATGTAGTTCTTGAGCCCGTAGAATACAGACTTTATACCATTCAAATGCTTCTGACTGTAATTTAAGTTGGTATTTATCTCGTCGAGCCGTTTATTGGTGTTTTGTAGTTGTTCTCGCTGTCGACTGAGTTCTTCCGCGGTGGCGATACCGATTTGCTCAGACTCGCGTAACAAGCCTATGCTGCGCGAGGATGAATCCAAGGTTCGTTGTTCGATTTCTCTTTGTCTTTCCAACATAGCTTGTCTTTGTTGTTCCAACGCTGCTATGTGACTTCCATACGAGGATTGAGCTGGCTTACTTGGTTGAGGCGGTGGGATTCTCGATCTAAAACTGTTGACGAATGTCTCGTCGTCAACGTCGTTTTCATCGTCCTCGAACAATTTATTCGGGTTAACGTAAGTGGCCCCTGGACGAGACATTTCGTAAAAGTTTCCCGTTCGTTCTTGACTTGATAGGAGTCTTGCAAACTGTTTATTTACTCGACCATGTACGTGGAATAATCAAAACAGATTTTTTTAAATAATGGTATCTAGACGTTAAGAGTATACTTTTTACGTAGGTATTTACACAACATGGATGAAGACGAATGACATGACACACAGATGACGTGACGTAGGCGTAGGACGTAAAATCCGCAAGGGTGGGGGGGGGGGGCAGTGCTGCCAATGCAATTTTCTAGTTTTCCCGCTTCTGTTATCAATTCCACGAAATAATATTTATGGAGTAAAAACACTGTTTTATACAGCTTTAATTTCTACACTTCAACCTACTAGAATTGAAAATAAATAGAATTTCACGATACCGTGTACTAACAATTATGAGGGCATTTAGGGGTTATTTACAAACTTAAAATTAAAACTGATCTGAACTGATTGACCGTCATTATTTGGAATTACGTATAATTTTCACCACATTTTTAGGTTGATTCTCCCTTATTCGCAGCTCTACTCCTAAATTTCCCTAAAATCTGGGATTTTCATCGATTTGGCAGCACTCGAGGGGAGGTACTCACACACAGGCACAGGCACGGGCACTTTCACTCTCACAGCCAGTCTTTCACCTGAGACAGATTACTAAGTTCTATAATGGTCCTTGAACGGTTTTAATAAAACATATTGTGCAAACATAGTTTGTTAATATTCTTTACAGTAAACATAGTATAATGAAATATGATTTATTGTTCTGTACTATTAATAAAAGAAATGGAACTCTGTATCGCAGTGAACAGAAGATTCACAATCGCTATTTGCCATAGACCAAATCCGATAGACCTTCGATAGACTAACAGAATTGACATGTGTCGTACAATGACATTGACAGAATGCTGTCGTTTGCTAGCTGGCTTCGTCTTCGGTTTTTGTGGAGTTGTTGTGAATTTCAATAAACTGTTGAATTTCTGAGTATGAGAGCGAAAATGTAAAAATACGAACACATAACATAAGTTTATTATTTTATAAACCGGTTTGAAATTTTTATGGGTATTACATTTAATCATTTTAAACGCTTCCAAGATGATGGCTGGAAAAGGTGAGCTTTGAATATTTTGCAACAGTTTCAGTGGTTTTCATTATTATTGAACTTAAGAGCATATTAAGGGCTTTTGTGTTTGTGTCTTATCAATGATTATTTAATTTACAGTGATGCCAGAAACAGAAGAACAAAACAGAATAAGATTTCAAGTTGAGTTAGAATTTGTTCAGTGTCTGGCTAATCCTAACTACATACATTGTGAGTATTAGCTAATTACCATTCCAACCCCTTATTAGATTAAAACCAATAGTTTAATCCCATTCTTGTATTGAGATTCTTATTTTCTATGTAGTTTTTTGGTATATTTACACTTGAATCCGTTGATGCCTGTAAATCTGTTCAGTGACTTGCCTTTCTCTTTCTGTTAAGTATTCCAAGTTCTGTTTCTATTTCTGTCTTATTTAGACCTGTATCTGAATTTAATTCAGTTTATTTATGTTTCAGTTTTGGCTCAGCGAGGATACCTGAAAGAGGCCACATTCATAAACTACATTCGTTACCTACAGTACTGGAGAGAGCCAGAATATGCTCGCTACCTGAAGTACCCAATGTGCCTTCACTTTTTAGAGCTTCTGCAGCATGAGGCATTCAGAAGAGAATGTGTGTCAGCACAGGTATCTCCTCAATTTCATTACGCCTTGACATATTAGCAAAATTGTTATAACATTTTGAAAATTTGATAAAAACATTATATCAATCTGTTTTTCCACTGTTGAATAAAGTTTCTTGGCAATTCACAGCTCATGCTATAAATGTGCTAAATAGCCAACAAAGTTTACAAAAATAAGTAATGGCAATTGCCTCTTGATATGTACTATTCACAAACATCCAAGATGAAAAAAAAAACATTTTCTATTTTTTAGGTATGCAAGTTCATGGACGACCAAGCTATTTTATTGTGGCAACACTACACGCGGAGACGCACGCGCACACTGCAGCCGCCCGACGCTCCCGCTCCGCCTGCACCTCCAGCGCCTCCTCAGCAGGGCCCACCGCGCCAACAGTCATAGGCCACAACAAGTCAGTTATGATTAGACTATGAAAAAAACCATTTGGAAAGGAAAATATTGATGATGGAAATTCACCATAGAATATGACAATGTTTTTATACCACAGTATAAAAATATGCGATTTACGTCAAATGGGTTGTCTGATATAACGAACAGGGAATAGTTGGTCAAGCCTATTGTGCTGGTCACATTTTTACAAGCAAAGGCGAATTGATTCTGCATTGTGATTGTAGCTGTAAGTTTAATATTAAAAACCTTTGTTTATATATTTGTGTTTACTTATTCCTTTCCAACATAAGAGTCAAACTCATTGTATCTTTATAGTCTTACCTGCTGCCGTAATTTATTACTCAAAGGAGTGACATCAAATTGCTCTCACTGTCCAAGTGTCTTTATATGTCATAGCCGTGACTAATTTTTTCAAATTTATAGTTTTATCCTTTAAAGATAAGAAAGAGTAGGAAGAATATAGTCAAAGAGTTGTTAGGTATATTTTTTAGTTGTGCATTTATTTAACAAATGGCTGGTGGTGTGGCTTCCGACGCGCTATGCACATCGCGCGCAGTGTCAGGTAGTAAAGAAGCTCCACTGCGCTCATCATACTGAATCCCATACAAAGCCCCAGCAAGCCGCCTGTGTTTGCTGAAATAATACGTTATAAGCGTAATTAATACAAGTATAGTAGTGACCCTATAACACCCATAAATCCTTTTGTCTTTTGGTGAAAATGGAATGAAAATCCGTTCAGTAGTATTTGAGTTAATCGCGAAAAGGCATACAGGCAGACTACTTTATAATATCTGGTAAAAATTAGGAATAATATAGCTAGCTAAATGAAAAGTGTACAAACATTGCCTTAATTAATTAAATTCGATTCTTTTGTTTTTTGAAGAACTATCTTAGATCTTAATGTAGTCTTTTCGAAAAAGAAGTGTTGGAAATTATGCAATTTGAAATACTCACATAGGAATTCAGTCAGACCAAATATTTCTCCTTTGGTGAACCTCATAAATGTGTTCTCTTCAAAAAAGAAGTGTATCACCAGCATGTTTTCCCTGTAATCAATAGGTAAACATTAATATATTTTTCTTAATAAAAGTAACGATTCTGGGGAATATTCTAGAATTTGAAGAAGTAGCATCATCCATCCTCCTGCCCTTATCCCAAGTTTTATTTGGGGTCGGCGCAGCATGTTTTTGTCTTCCACACTCTTCTATCGGCCGTCATCTTACAAGATACATTCTTTCTAGCCATATCAACTTTCACACAATCCATCCATCGTTTCTTTGGTCGTCCCCTTCAATTTGAAGAAGTAAGTCAAGAAAAGGAAACTGATCTAGGGTTTCTGTCCTTACAGTACTAAGAAGTATGGTTACGCGCCACCCGTATTTTGAATTGATTATATAGATTGAAGCAGATTTTGGAATTGCCTAACAAATATGACTAACATCCTGTATAAATGATTAGGTTCCGCTGGCCTCAATCGGCATATTATTTGCCCACATAACGGCAAGGAAATGTAATCAATTAATTTTATTAGATACAGCATTTTTGGCAAAATCTGCCTTGGTAGGCTGTTTATAGTTTAATCAACCAAAGATTTTGAAAGTAATGTATAATGAATTCTCGTCGTCGATGGCGCAATTGTGTTTTGTTTATACATTTTGATGATTGTTAAAGAGGCCAACTTCACTGCAAAGTTATGTGATAAGAGCTGTAATGGAATTATTACGTGAAGTATTGTAGCGTTCTATTTCCGAGGCTTTTGGCTAGCTGTTCCACCAGCGTTTCCTTGAGGGGCGCGTCGCTCAGCCGCTCCATGTAGGCGATCTCAGTACATGCTGGCAGACACTCCTGGCATGTTACATCACGACCTGGGAGACGTGAGAAATCTAATTGATATTTTTTCGTTTCTGCATTGGCAGCGTTTGTAGTTTTTCGATCTTTTTATAATGGAATAGTCACCGAAATATAGAACAGGGTGACGTAGTGGAGAATCTCTTTTCGGACTTATATACTTCCCTGTCGAAGGCTTTTTTATTTCAAAATGCAGTCGCCAGCATGGAGCGACTACAAACTGTCATTCCTTAATACATTTACAACTTTATCGTTCAAGCACATGGTTCAAAGTGGATTGGGAAAGTTTGACAATCTTGGGTGACTTGAACTTGACTTGAAATGCCTTAGGTCTTGTACTATATAAAATTGGGACATTTATCAGATCGAAGTCCAAAAATGATAACGACAAATCCACCCACCGTCTGGCATTATTTTGCTCATGTTTGAATAACATTTCGCGTCAGCTTTCCCACAAATGCGTGTTGATTTGTTTTCTGTAACATACCAGCACATAAAATGTATAGATACTCCATTGTTTCCACTTTATAATAAGATAATTGCGTTGTATAATACTCACTAGGCATATAATAATAGACACATTTGCATACGTCCAACATCGCTCGCGCTTCACACTCCATTTCGCAGTTCTTCAGAGTGTACGTTCTATGGAAACATGGAATATTTGATTGTACTTAATAGATAACATATCTACTTGATGTTTAATTACCACAGTTACGTAATGTAATATGACGTCATCATGTTCTGGTTAATGGACCACGGGCCATCAAGTTGTGTGAATCTTTTCAGATCAAGATCCGCCACACTTCGCGTCATGGACGCTTAGAAAAAATTGTCTGAGAATTTTTACGGGTATGTTCTAGGTTACGTCATTTCACATGGATGATCTTCAATTGTTAAAGATACAAGCTCATATAAAGTACATTTAAAATACCTGAAGAATACTAGTTCCTTTTCATTAGAGAATAAACAGAGCCTCTTCTTAATGTCAATTGTCCGCAATGAAGGTTGAGCGTCTAGTATCCTTGGCCAAATTGCTATCCGCGCTTCTATTCCTGGTCCATATATTTCGCCCAAGTTCCTTATTTTCGGCGTCTCGGTAGGATTGTGGAGTAAGATCTGTAAAGAGATGACATAAGATACCCGTTAAAAATATAGGTAATCAATGTAGGTAGCCAAGCACTGTACCTTGAACCCAGCACTTTTCGTGGAAGCGCAGTAGTATTCGGCAACATTTGCATCCAGAACCAGGCTGAGACCATGTTGGGTGCCAATTCCTTCATGCGAAAAAGCACAGATCAGTTATAGTGTCTATATGACTACACCTATTGAAGGGTTAATATACTTCACATAGGTACCTTTAGGTCTCCAAGGAAAGCCGTCAGATGGAGCGTCGGGCGGGTAACCTCCTTCAGGAGTCCAGTCAACCGCTGGCGATGGAAATGTTAGATTCAGATCATTCAATGATCGCCTGTAAGCAAGAGAAATGTATTTGACTATTTATCTGATACCAAAAGGAGAATATACTGCAGTTTAAACAACTACTGAAGTGTCACAAGCTTTTTAGTCCGAAATTCTGAAATATATCAGAATGAAGCTCTTTCTAAAGAGTAAATAACAATTCCTTTCTCTTACGGATTTCGAAACATGTTATTTCGATGCACCACGTTGAAAGTGCAGCAGAGTCCCTCGTCAGTGAGCTGTGCGTTGAACAGATCTTCGCAGTTCACATCCGAGGAGTCCCAGATGCATTTTGCCAGCATTTCACTGCATGGCTGCGTTACCTGAAAATGTTTATGACAGTATGTTAAATTATGAAACTAATCCTCAAATACTGACGCTGTCAAGTTGTTATTTATTGAAAAACATTGGAGGAGCTCATGGTTAAGTAAAAGCCGAACGGGTCGATCGATCATAAGGCTAAGCAACACTTGGCGCGGTTGGCTGGGTGATAATCTTGACATGACGAATTCTTCCGTGAAGATACCTACGTTAAATCCTTGGCAGTCTTTATTCGTATAAGAGTAGCCAGTCTTTCTGACAACCCAGGTTACTGGTTTGCGGAGGTCAGATAGGTAATCGCTCCATGTAAAATACTGGTCGCCGACACTTACATAGCTTGGGACAATGCTAGGCAGATGATAGGCAAATAGTTGTATTGAAACTGGTTCCTATGACAACTCTACCAGTTTTGTTCGGTAGAATAGACACATTATAAATACCTAAATCAGACAGACCTAGTCCTTGCCACTTTAAGGTAGGGACCGATCGTTCCTAAATAATAAAACCAAACTAATGATGCCTACACCAATTAAAAACTTTATAAGCCGTAATGAAAAAGGAAACTGCTTGAGTAACTTTATAACTTCATCCAAGTTATTCGGCATTCAATGAACTGTGTTGAAAAGTACCTCACTTTGCCTAGCTTCGTGCTCGTTGAATGCTATTTTTAAACCATTAGCCGTTTAGAAATCAGTTTAGCTAGATGTTATAATTTTGCAGTTCTAATCACAGGTCTATCGAAGTTGACGCTGGGACTAGCTTTGCTTGATCGCGTTAAAGTACTCAAAGAAAACAATATCTTTGAGTTGTCAAATAATCATCATTCGCTGCGCTTATTCCAATTTAAAAATGAAATTCGGTCGTCACATGCTCTACGTATATTTATTTAGGTACGTATGAATCTGGATGTTGGGCCTTGGGAGTGGTAGTGGGAGAGGTAGACTACCGATAACTTGAATAGTAAGTAATTGCCTGAAATATGACTAGGTAATAACAGAGGAGTGAAAATTGATATAACGGCTAATAAAGGACACGGAAAAGAAAAAGAAATCGCTTAGGCCAGGAAGATCAGGGTAAAATAATTTTAGATTTTACATCAGAAATAGCATGAACAAAAATCAACTAACGTTAATTAGAAAAGATCTGGTGTGATCCCAGTCAGCGCTGCCTGCTATGTCATCCTCGAATATCTCGGAGTCATCCTTAGTGCTGCATAGACTTAGCAGCAGCTTTTTGTCGACTGGGTCCCTGTGACCAAAATTATCACACAAGATCAAAACACATCTTAAATTAGGAGTTCACATATATTATAGCATGTAGCTTGTCACACTCACACATAACTCGGCTTTCGATATGTAGAAGATTTTTAAAAATTGAATCAGTAGATCCAGAGGTAACCCCCTACATCGTCACAAACTTATTTGTAGGTATGACAAAAAAGTCTCTCTCTAAATTATATTAGTAAAGACGTTTAGACAAGGAAAGATTTTACAAGGAAAGGTTCAAAGACGTATTTAAGAAGTATTCTGAACTTTACCTCTGTGTGTACTAAACAGTTTTGAGAGTCGTTGAACGCTTGACTTCTCAATGAAGCAATATAATTAAAGATCGGTATTTCTAATAATTATAATTAACCAAAGCAACAGAGTTATGGTTCGATGAACTAGGTAGTAGATAAGCAAATTATTTAAATTGTTTCCGATTGACTCACATTTTTTATTGTTATTTTATAGCTAGGAAGTACTATAGCTATTGAGGGTTTTACTCGATACAAAAATATTATATCTTTCTATAAATCTCCCAAGGGGTGACGCCAATAGTAAAAGCAATGCTCTCCAAATTGTCTCTGTTGGCTAAGCTCACTTACCCGGAGTCCCAATACCTTTCAGCGACAGACTTTTTAGCCTGGTTAACATTACATATAGTGAGCGCCGGGAAAGGTAGGTTGTTTAGAGGCATGTTCTCAGGATTTATGCTCACTATCATGGGAGACGAGCGCCATTTCGCGTATATGTTCAGTATGAAGAAGCTCGCACTTACTAAAGAACACCCAAAAGCTGTTAACCAGAAGAATCTGAAAATCAAGGTTTATAATAGCAGTAATCTAAAAAATAAATTAGGTCAGAGTCCTAATAAGACACTTGTTTTTCTCACATAAGGTGGAATTTTGTTCAAGTTAAACAATCAAGAAATAGGGATGCCGTGAATAAATGCAGACGCAGATAAGGTGGCAATAGGTATTTAATGACGTGTAAGGACACCCACTCAGCTCATGATGAGAAGAATATAAAGAAAATAATAGATATTACCTTTCAAACCAAGTTAATTTTCGCTCGCCGATGTACCGCAGGCCGTGTAATGTGGATGTAAGCAGATAATTCCTCAGGTCGTTACCACAAGTGTTGGATTCTACCTCCAAATTGTTTGTGCTCTTAGAAACAGGTGGTCGTTCCTGAACAATATTTAATGGTTAGAGATTCGTTACATTTAAAGGTGCAGTTAAAGTTTCTGAGTCGAGCTCGATTTTAAAAAGCTCTTGCTTAGTACTTAGTGCAGTATTGGATATAGTAAGATATAATAAGATAGTTAAATATTGACTCACTTCGCTTCTACTCCTGCTGATTGGTATCTTAGTGTCCCACTCATACCAAGGCGGTGGTTCTTTACCTTGAGCCCAATAATTTTGCTGTCAGATAAATTGTATTTATTGAGATAGTATGCCATTATGTAACTTCCTCTTTCAGCGATTTTATCACGATAACAATTGGAAATAACAAATGGAATGCAATGTTTAAATTGCTTACCTTTCTAAACATGTCCTTATGTTCTCTTGGAGGACGCGTTCCGAATTCTCTGTTGGGATAGACCATCATTGTGTGTTTCTTGTGTCGATGTCTGCCGCGTGTTGTCGACAATTGAAAACTACACGTGTATCGGCAACAAAAGCTCTTCTGTGGTCATCCAATTGGCGTTGGCAACCTAATTTTCCAAAGCAAATGTTTGCTGTCTAATCGTTTGATTGCGTCTATCATTTGATAGATCGACCTTGCACCGCCTCCATCGCCAGTTTTCGATGGCAAAATTACACGTTTTCTAGTAATTTGTCGTCCTGTCTTGGGAGCGTAATTATGAGTCTTAGCTGTATCGTAAGTTCGATGTTGGAGTATGTAATTTGGTGCAAATTAGATTTATACCGAACTTTGATAGCGTTAACTATTAGCGGGTTTGATTAAATTGAAAATAGTTTTGGGTTTCTTTACGGTTATTTAACAAGAATTTTGTATGCTGTTAATATATTATACATACGTAGTGTGATGTACACCAGTTAGTTTGTCATTATTGACTGTTTGTTTTGCTTAGTTAATTGCTGTTGCGTTTTTATAAATTAAACATAGAGAATTACTTCAACTGGTGCATTATCTATTTAGAGATCTATGCAGTTTCGTCATAGCATGTCACGTTATGGTTACGAGACTGCTAACCTTAGTTCAAAACTTTTGTTTATTTTCAATTTAATAACTGAACTGCATGCATTTGTCGAGTGTTCGTAGAATTTTGTAATATTTGTGTATCTAGTTGTGGAATCTATTTTGTTTTTAATAAAGCAATAAAAGCTATACAATGCCGATAGCTGTATACATCACATTCTTTAAACAAAACTTTCTGTAATTATGTTTAAGATGATAAATACTCGTAAGTTCTTATTCATAGCCAGTTATTATTAAGAGTAGATAACGCTACGGGTTGGCGGCGCTTTTAGGAAAAGTTGACTCTGGACTTCAAGCGCCATACTTGATGTACAGACGCCAGGACATCAACCTACCCCAATCCGTCAAATTTCTTTAATAGATTTTCAACCATTTCAAAATACTGGAAGGTTAATATTCGATTGCGCTGATCGCGTCTTTACTTGAGATTATAATAATACTCGCAAGTACCCACTGAATAATTTATACTATTCTTCGACATAATTACATATATTCATCTATTTTATTTGACATTGCCAGTTCTTTCTGCATTTATGCGGACAGACGAAAGATGTATTAGAAGATAGACATGTTGTGTTAAAATTCTTCCCTAATGCTAGATAAATAGCTTTTGTGTAATGTATGGAACTTTTCTATGATTTATGGGATACATGCATTAATCATTGTCACCTTGAATTTACATAAACCACCTTTTCAAGGGTACGGGGTTCGCTGTTTGATGAATTTGTTATCGAACTGACATTGAACATCTATCATGTTCTAGCAGAATGTTGTTATGTGCCAAAGTTGTATCCAGGTAATTGAGTCACTTGTGTTTGTTAGATTTGCATTATTTGAATTAGGGCCCAGGTGGCAGGATTGCTGGTTGTTAGACGAATATGTGATCATTTAGCATTATCACTTTATAAACATCACATCTCGTTATTTGCAAGTCTTCATTGTGAGTAAATTGACGTCATTTACTAGATCGGTATGCTGCTGGCTAGCCTTGCCGGCGAATGTTACGTACGACAGGTAGCTATCGATTATTATGATTTAAACAACAAAGTATTTTCCGTTCTATATAATTCGTTAATAACGCATACATACAAATTATTTATTATGTACAAAAAGTTCGTTCAATAGAAATTTCTTATAAAAGTAACAAAAAGCCACAGGAAAGAATAGGCTGACGCACTTGCACTTTGTATAGTTCCTAAAAGAAGAAGAGATCGGAGGAAAAACAAGAGAGACACCTCAACGGAAAACTAGCGCACGACGCGCGTTCGCACACGTTACGAGCTAGCTCATAGTCCAGGAATCCAGAGGAGAAGAGAGGAGTTCAGTTCACCAGTGCTGCTGGGGAGCGTGCGCGGGCGCAGCGTGCGCGACTTGCGCGTGCGCGGCCAAGTGCGCGGCGCGGGCGGCGGCAACTTCGGGAGTGTCCAGGATGCCGGAGCCGTCGTTGGCTAGCCTGATGTTAGCGGGCTGGTGCTGGGCCTGGCCGGACTGCCATGAGGGGGCACCGTTCCATTGGGAAGGAGCGTTCCACTGGTTATGGGCGGGGGCGGCGTTCCATTGTTGGTGAGCGGGGGCAGCGTTCCACTGCTGAGGAGCAGGGGCGGCCTTGGCGGCGTTCAGGGCGGCGAGGTGAGCGGCACGGGCCTGAGCTACTTCAGGAGTTTCGGCAACGGGAGCGGGGGCGGGGCCAGCGGCGTTCCAGGCGGGCGCGGCGGGAGCAGCGTTCCACTGTTGGTGAGCGGGGGCGGCGTTCCACTGTCCGTGAGCCTGAGCGCCGTTCCATTGTCCTGCGGGGGCAGCGTTCCACTTGTTCTGTTCAGCACCCTGCCAGTACTCTTCGTTGTCCCAACGGGGGTCGTATGAGCCATCATCCTGGGGGTTAGGGTTGTTCTGGCTAGCCTGCGACAGCGCAGCGAGGTGGGCAGCGCGCGCCTGCGCTACCTCGGGGGTGTCGAGGATGTTGCGGCCGTCTTGTGACAGCGCAATGTTGGCGGGAGGGCCAGCCCATCCGGACGCGTGAGCGCCGCACGCCAACGCCAAGCAAGCAACAACAATCTGCGAAAGATGATAACGTTATGTAGGTAACAGTTTGTAAGGTTCCTCTGTTCGACATGGATACAATTACTTAAGTGGTGAACAAGCGAGTTTCATTTACAACGGATCGTTATCAGGCATTGTGCGCTAGCCTATCTGATCTGAAGTTATGGCGGCGCGGCGGCACCGAGCCTACTATATCCTTTATTAAGGCGATAATATTCAAAGTTATTGCCGCCGTACACCGAATCTAATTGCAAGCCGCGTTGCTTGTTCCCTGCCCTCTCATTATATCTCGGACAAGTTGATACAATATTTATATAATTCTCGTTGTCGATGATAAGTCGCCCCCGTTCTGGTCAGGTGTCGGTTGGCTACGCAACGTTTACTTGACTTTATGACCGGTACAATCACAAGTACAGCATGCAAAGCATTGACCGACATTTAGAACAGAGATTGTCTCAGCTTTACTGCCATTCGTCTTTGGTCATAATGTCTGTGCTTATATATGATTCGCGTTGAAGATTAGACAACGGATACAGATCTGATGCCTAGTATGGAGTCTTCATTTGTTTTAGGCTTGATAAATGTGTTCAGATCTTGGCACATTCATAAGTAGAAGCTTAATAGAGTATGGCCCCTTTGTTGTACGATACAGTTAATGGAGAAGTGAATTTAAATAAATATGTAAACAAAATACATAGTCCATTATCATTTCCATTCGAATACATGAATGACAGAGTTAGCACAGAAACAAACAATGCTACAATTTGAATGCAACATCGCAAGTCGTGCGAAGGCTTGGTTCGGTAGGCGGTACAGGCAAGCACTCAAGTGTCTTGTGATAACTGCCTGGCGCGACGTCACTCAGCTATAGGCTTACATGATTGCTGAAACACCCGCTTTCAAAATAAGCTAAGCTTTTAAAGTAGTGGAACAATGAAAAGTTCGCTTCAGAATAACTATGAGATAGCATCGTACAGGAAAACAGATGAATGCCTGAGGAAGTGTGGAAAAGTCATTCTCATTAAATACATAAGTATTTGTGCAAGTTTTTGTGGTTCACCGGTTATGTTATTATTGCAATTTAAAGTTACCTTTCTTTCGTTACTAATTTTTACTTATGTTAAGCATTGATAGCGGTGCATTGTTTTACTGTCCATCCTTAATATTTACAGGTAACATTAACTTAAAAAAAGTAATGTTAAAGTAAAATAATATATGTCATTACATGCGCATTGTGTTTAAAGGCAAACACATTACATGCATTTTAACTTCTCACTTTATCGTCGCGGTCGGCGTGAATAAAGGTCATTTATAAATTATGGCAATGCTCTGGAGCAAGTTTAACGAGAGGTGACAGCATGCCTGAAGAATGTCATTATATGCGATCGAGTTCCAATTAATTGCTATCGATTTATCGAGAACTTATTACCCCTGGGATATTCCGAATAAGGAAAACAGATCCGATCTAAGCGCGTCCTCTAATATAGAAATGCACTCACTACTAGAGCGCCAATAACATCGCTACCAAGACAGACAGATAGATTACCGCTACCGTTTATTATATTAATTTTATTTTCATTGCGACCACCGAACGATTTAGGTTTTATTATCGCATTATGACCAATTAAACGCAACTAAATCTTTTATGTTAATAAATTCAAATACCAATGGTTTATGGGCCATTTATGTTTTAATTTTATAGTGCTATTGGCAACGAATAACAACGATTTGCATTTTACAGTTACTACTGTTCTTTGTTTGAAGTATTATCACTGCAATTCCATGTTTAAAATTAACTCGTAATTTTTGAATGAGATACATAACAGCAGAAGAAACTATCGATAACCGACATGAAAACTGTCGGCCAAGCAATCAGTCCAGTTCCTGTGTAGAACCGCCCTTAGTTCAAACGCTCATGTAAACTTGGGCGATAAATGTTTTAAGTTACACAGCCTAATTCAAGTACTGGCCGTTTAGGTCTGTTGAACACTGGCACTAATTCAATTTGCTAAACGTTTGTTAAACCTGTCGGCTAGTACACGGAGCTTATTATTATATTCGGAAAATAATCCTAAGCTGTCTCGGTTTCTAGGTATTAGTTGTGTCAGATTGTAGGTCAAACTTAAATAGGCATAGTAACATAATGACTTAATAAATCAGGTTGCTTTGCTGCTTAAACTGAATAAACATGGCAAAAAAAATGCGTTGTTGCAAATGTCAATTACGTAGACGGAACATGATATCGGGTACTACGTCGCTATAAACTGAATATATGGATAATAACTAGCCTAATTGTTATTTGAGGCGTATTAAAATTGAAGTGTGTTGACGAGAGGAGCGCGTGAGTGAGAAATTCTGTGTCGGCGAAGCTGGATAAGTTCACGTAATGATGTCAGGGCTTGCGGTTCTCGTAGGCCGAACTGCATGTGACCGTCTGACCGCCGACGCGGGTCACACTGATGCAATCCAATGCAGATCATGATACCTATGTAGTTGATCGACTTGACAAAGGAACTTTACTGCATTAAAGATATACCTATATATAAATATGATATATAAAAATGTATAACCTATTTTAAACCTTTCAAAAACTTTCAAAATGATGTTGTCGGATTTTCTAAAATGTTGCAAATCACGACACAGGTCGAATTTCATAACATGTTTGCGATGTACGATGAGCTTTGAGGTAAGTTGCACGTAATCACAAAAATCTTTATGCGTTGCAAAGTCTGGAGAAAATGCCGCCCTTGAAAACTCACGGTTTGTGACGCAATCCATATTTTTATCTGATCAATTCCGTAACGACACACTTTTGTCCCTTTGTGGCTTAGGAAGTTTGGATTTAAACAAAAAACAGTTTATTGTTCCGTGTCAACGACTTGATATTGCAATCACGTAAACCTAAGTTTATAAATAAATCAGCAAAACGCCATGCAACTGGATTTTATTAATTAATCGACAAGCTGTTGGCATTTCTTGGGACATATTTTTTACTGCATTAATTCCTGAATTAAGTTACGAAACAATTTCAATCAGAAAAAAAGTATTGAGTTATGTGTTTCTTTTTTCAATATCAAATGCACACTTTCTTCGGAAAAGAGCAATAAAAACAAAAGGCTATATGGGATTGACATAGCAGAGAGAGCATACACAAAAGCTTCCGACCACGCGTACGACACATTGCTGCCTACGCTTTCGTTTGAACCATTCCAAATAAAAGTGAGCACATTGAGTGAATGGCGTCAAGGTCTGAAGGCCAGCCGAAGGTCGAGGAGCAGGAAGTGCGCCTTCCGGACCTGCCCAGAGCCGTCACATTCAGCAACTGGTTACCCTCGCTTGTCATACAGAATGTAGCATTTTTTACCATTACATGTATATTTGCCCTTTTACAATTTATGTGTCGGTTTAATTTATACAGAACTTGTTCTAGATGTATATTTTGCTCTAATTAGTGTTTAGTTCAGTAGAGCAAATGTGGGCGATATCTACATAAGGATGGAATGTTTGAATTTGGAAGAAATACGCGACATGGACAGACGTTGTTTTTCGCGAAAAAAATAATTGACCTCTTTAATTTTTAATGCTAATAAAATAATACTAGTTTTCAGGACACCCAAGGGTAACAAAATCATTTATTTTCATTTAGTATTCAACTATTTTAGATAAGCTATGATTAATATCGAATTATCGGCGTTGAGTAGTTAATTGGACTCTAAATCATACGCTAAATAGACGTGTGACACCTTTGGTAGCAAGTAATTAATGTTTTAACCGACGCGTGAACATGTGGAATATAAATGGATAGGCGTTGCGATCTAGATATAACTTAATCAAATTGCTAATTGACTAATATTTTTTAAGGAAATCTAATTTATAAGCTTCAGCTTCCTTCGCTGTATTATATTGATTTATGATTTGTGTAATATATCTAACGCAATTTTAAAACTAAGAGCTGAACAAAGAATATGACAAAAAATGTAACCCGATATCGAACAACAGTCTGTGTTTTTTGCGTTTGAGTGAGGTAAAAAAAAGCTTCGAATTTCTATACTAAACTTAATAATGCTATATTTAAAAACCAAAGCTTTATGAAAATCATGATCGATTGCATGTATTCGATACTGTTCACCGATCAAGTTGAGCGCGGAAAAGTTGTTTCCTTTTAAGATTATGGCTGGCAGGCTGATGCAAGATTCACTTGCGATTTCTTTATATTTATGAATAAAATTTGTAGTAGGCAACAAAAACATCGCCAATCATATTTCTTTTGAATGAACTGATTTTTTATAGCTCCCAGCCCCGTTTAGAGGGTGCGTTCCCATTGCAACCACATGATGGTGGGTGTATATAAAATAATTAGGATATCGATAACACAGCCGTGGGGCGTTGCGTGGGCTTGCCCTTCTAAATTGGTGCGCGAAGGAATGCCGGCAAAAAGCAGCGGTGAGCGGCGAGGCGAGCGACACTCACAGGCGCGCCTACCAACAATTAAACTACTGCGATCATGCTAAATGACCGTCACGCTTGAATGGCCCCTTGTTGTCTTACGAAGAGCCAGTATAATCCGTCTATTATACATGGACTGTTCCTAAGGTGCCCAGAGGCTATTGAGAATTTCACACCGCCTTGATTGTAGATAAAATCAAGTATAAGTACAAATACCCAACTAAAGCATAAAGGACCTAGTGAAGGTACGTTCTATCAAACAAAAGAAACAAAACGAAGAATTTCCAATCACGATGCTGTTCCCGATATGTTAAAACATGACGTCAAGATGAAATCATAACTGATTGATCTACATAATGAAATGTTACGTAAAGTCGGTGGGTGGTCCTAGGGCGAGCCGTGGGATTACAGACCGACTATTTGCCTCGGAGACCGTATCGAAAAGCTCAGATTATTAAGCTAGTGCATTTTGAAAGAAAAGGTCGATTTATCAAAATCTGATTGTGATACACGGATGGAGATATGAAAATACAATTGAGTATTTGTTTAACTTCAATGAGTTGAACACGAAATGGATTTTGACGATGATGAAGTTGATTGATTTCCTAACATGACGGTTAGTAAGTAGAAGATAAAAGTACGCATAATAACATATTCTTGTAGGAATGTAGAAAAAGTGTGAATAACGTATATCAAGGTGAATGAGGTGGTCTGGTTGACATTGTGAACTTAAATGGAGCATGAACCGATGAAACGCGGCCCTCGGAGGCTTTCTTTGTCTAACACTCGTCTGGATTCTGCCGTGTGATTTTTGTAATAGATTGTAAATGCAATCTTAAAGACATGAATTGATGGTGTAAAGAAGAAATGCGTCATCCTGACTGAGGGATGTTTGTACGATATTTGGGGTCACGGGGAGGTCATAACGCGAATGGCAATATAAGAAATATAATACATTATAAAACTAAGACACTTTTGATAACTAGAGAGAAAATATTCGTTTTTCTGATAGTTTCTTTGTATCAATTTTAAATCTGTAAACGAAATGTTGCAAAATAAAGCAACAATATAAAATGCAGCGTTATTAATAAATTTTAGATATGTCTCAGTACTTTTTTTGATTGGTAAATGTACTCTATGACTGGCAATATTAAAAATGCCTATGCGTAATTGATTTTACAGTATTGAATTCTGAATAGCGTCTGAATTTGTGACTCAAATATTTTTCCGATATTTTTTTGTTGCGACAATTTATATAGTTCGTGATAAGTCATGTGTCATTCGGTTAGCCAATCGATTTTAAAAGTTTTTATTAAAGTTAATCTAAATGTGATTCAAATTGATTAATTAAATTTAATTTCGTCATTCGAAACATGTATTGAATTGCTTTTACATTGTAGTCAGATAAATATAATTACCGCCAGTTTTAATTAGTTCAAGTGCTTTTAGTAAGGATTATCTAGGCTAAGGACTACCAGACATGTATTAGACTAAGAGATCTGTATATATACAATTGGTCAAGTGAGTGACATTGACATGGGCAGGGAGCCGCGCGGTGCTATTTGTGCTCTGATTCACTTTGCGAGCCACGGGCGCGCGGCGATACGGAACCTTAACCGCATTGCGTTGCAAAAATATACACTTACCGATACTACGCAAGTTCACGAATTTTACCGCGACACGTGATCTTACACGTTTACGTAAACGCACTAAGCTATTTAGGCAACGCACTCGACCATACATAAACACCCATTAGGGGAATTAGGCCAAAATTGTGAAAAATATCGTGCAACAAACATTGTTAGAATATTAATAAAATGCTAATTAATAACGTTCAACGAAATATTTTACTTTAACCAAGATTGCGTGAAGGAAATGCTTTTACGTGCCCAATTAAATTAAACAATTAGTTATTTTATAGGCATTCGCAACTATTAGGAAATTATATTAATAAAATATTTCAATTTAAATTAATTCACTTTTTAAATTAAGAAATCCCAAAAGAAAAATACTTTACGGCGAAAAAATGTAAACAGTAGTATAGTCAAAGAGATGGATGAAAATGAGTGGACAAAGAAAGAATAGACAAACGAAGTCTGCTACCATGCTGTTGATGATTGGCAAACAAGAGATGTGCATTTTTAGAAGCTTTTAAGAGAAGATTTAGTGCTTAGATTTAGAGTAAAATTTACATTTAGTAACACGAGGCGTGTGTGCTATCTGACACTGACCTGCACTCGCGTGTATTAATTTTGAAATATGTCGACTTGCGCATGCAATTTGTTCACATTGTTATACGCTCTTTGACTACAATAACTAGATGAATTTGTTAAATTATAATTAAAAGAAAATTTTGTTAAATTATTTCTACATTGTTTGTTTTATTCTTAAGCGATTTTGTTTCTGTAGTTGTATTATGTTAATTGGTTGATAACAAGACTATTAGTAGTTAGTTTTAGTTAATACAGTAATGTGAGTACTGGTTGTTCGGAATAGAGGTCAGGTATCCTGGCTCGGCCGACAACTCGGACGTTGGGCAAGGCGCTACGTGAAAATAACAAAGTGCGCGACTGGTCCTGATATCAGATGCAACAACAATAAATAAAGTTATCGAAAGCCCACAGGCGCACACTTAATCAATCCAACCGAACCGTATCATTTGCATAAATGATCTATGGAACATAATTGTTCAGATATTGATAACTCCTTTGATGGTTTTATCAAGCACCCCAAACAATGGGGATAAATGAACTTGTCGCTGTCACACCACACGACTGCGTTGATTGATGATGATGAAAAAAGTACTCACCATGGATTTCATTTTGTTTTGTAGTTAGCACAGAAGTGAAAGAGAAAGAGTTAGAAATAGATATTTTTTATCTAGATTAATTTATAGCGCTGATGGAAGACTAGTGTCTTCCAGGAATCGCTATGTTGGAGTGCAACTTGCGTCTGTGCGAAATGAGGGCGGGAGCGTGCTTTTATAGTTCGGCGCGTGCGCAGAGGGGGTGCGCGCGCTCCGCAGGCCGAGCCGCGCCGCGCGTGAAAGTATTGGGACATGCCATTGATAATAGGCGAATATCATACACATTTCAATGGCAATCGCCGGTGTATTAGGCTGTTTATGATTTAGTGTGTGATCAGGGACTCTCACGGCTGTCTCTGTACGTTAGTTAGTGCTTCCCTTAGCAGTGTTCGTTTGTTTCATACAATTTCGTTGATGTCGCTTTGTAAATTTTCAAGTGCACTTTTTTGTTTCTTAGATTTGTGGCTGAGTTTTGGTGCTATCTTATCGCATATAGGATATACGAAATAATAGTTTTATCTAGATTTAAAAGACATGCGTTATTTATTGTGTAAATTCTTGTAAATTCCTCTGTCTATCTATTTGTCGTGATTAGCAGAACATGTGTTTTTGCATTTTATTGGATTCGTTGCATGAATGCTTCATGTCTAGGATAATTGATGTAGAGATAATGTTAACGTTCTTATGTGACATTACGGTGAAGTAATCAGGCCGTTATCGAGGTGTTGGCAGTTCCTTTAGACAATTATAAAATTATAAATCGACTCGATACCTATTCTAATGTTTATTTACAACAGTTTATTAGCACTTGGATCTATTAAACAATAGGTTTATGGTGATGTGTTGATGTCATTCGCTAGACAGAAAGACAATTTCTTGTAAGATACAAGAAATTGTCGCGATGTTTTTATTGTGACTTCAGTCATGATCTGTGTTTCGGATTTTCTTTGTCTTGTTTTTGCTTAGATCGATTTATGGAAAACTTTTAGGGAGATGAAAATATTTTCATTCGTACTTCAAGGTTTTGCCGTCAGCTGATTGGCATTGGATATTGAGTTTATTTAGGTACAATCGAGTTCAAGAAAATATTTAACGTAATTTCACTTTATTGAGAAACTAGCGTCTGCCAGTGATTTCACATGTATGTTGGAACTACTTCGCGCACCAGGATTAAAAGTAGCTAGTAGTATTAGGTAGTATATAGTATTCCTCAATAAATGGGCTATCTGTCACTGAAATAATGTGGTAAGTTTAGTAGTTTCTGATATTAGCGCGTTCTAGCAAACAAATAAACAAACTCCTCTGCTTTAAAATAAAAGTACATATCTATAAATATCAGGGCTGTTGAAATTAGTACTCTTTACAATTTTAAAAATGACACCACGAAAACCTTCTTATTTCGCCTAGGGTAAAGCTAATAGAACAATACCATTAGGTACTTATAAGATCATCGTTTCTTCACGTGAACGCGTATTTTTTGTTCCCAAACTCGTCCAGTTATCAAAATCTTCAGCATTAGCGCAGAACGCGAAACGACCTGTGTAATAACCGAAGTAATTATGCAACAAATGCCTAGGTGTTGCCAGCCTACACGCCTAGATCGACTGCTGATTAGAACACTAGTTTTTTGTACTAATGATTTTTAATCTATATGTTACGGTTAAAACCCGAAGTGCGGCTACACCTAGTTTTAGCCGGTTAGAACTAGGTGTAGCCACTCACTCTTGGTTACACCTAGTACTAGCCGATTGTTTTAGGGTAAAACTAGGTCTATCCTTCATCATGCCGGCTACAACTAGGTCCAGCCATTCCCTGTTGGATAAAACTAAGTCTATCCTTCATCGTGCCGGTTACAACTAGGTCCAGCCATTCCCTGTTGAGTAAAACTAGGTCTATCCGATATCATTCCGGCTAGAACTAGGTCCAGCCATTCCCTGTTGGATAAAACTTAGATGCGTACCCCGTCACGCCTTCACACTCATGGCTCACAGCATCTGCAGCAGCGGCGCGGGGTGGAGACACGCGGCTCTGCAGGTTGAGAGCGCCAGGTGCTGCTGATCTATTGCAGGTCTCCTAGCGAGTGTGACTCACAGCGTCTGCAGCAGCAGCGCGTGTCTTAGTTTTATCCAACAGGGATTGGCTGTAAATAGTTGTAGCAGGCATGCTATCGGCAGAACTTTTAATATAAAAAAACACCCAATAATAAGAAACGTAGAGAGTTTCGTTATTCTTAAAATCACATTGTTTTAATTAACACCAAATATTAGGAGTATAATTTTTATATAATAGGAACAATCAGAATTTTTTAACAACATACAATTTGTTGTATTTTATAATTTAAAGAATATTATTATAATTATAAATAACACTTTTATATTTATGGAATGGCCGGACCTAGTTCTAGCCGGAATGATATCGGATAGACCTAGTTTTACCCAACAGGGAATGGCAGGACCTAGTTTTAACCGGCACGATGAAGGATAGACCTAGTTTTACCCGAAAACAATCGGCTAGTACTAGGTGTAACCAAGAGTGAGTGGCTACACCTAGTTCTAACCGGCTAAAACTAGGTGTAGCCGCACTTCGGGTTTTAGCCGTAACATATACATTATGTCTTGCAAATAACGTGCTATTTGTTTTTGTTCTATCTTTGAATTGCAAATGGTTTTGTCTTTGTGTCCCGTGAGCTGTTTTGTGTTTCTTTGCTGCCAGTTGCATACATTTTTGATGTTTATTTCAAGGAATGTATCGACAAACTACTAATCTCACTAAAATTATAGATTTATTTCCTTTCAATGTATACGTTACCAACAAGCTGTACCTACATTACTGTTTATATGTATATTTATTCCTAAAATAGTTCCTCCATTTTTAAGTCATTGGTAAACACATAATCAGTAAGAAAAAAAAATGATTCTCCATTCTGTATTAATTCTTTACAGATTTTAAATTCTACAATAAAATATCTCCCTTAATAAGACATACGAAATAATGCGTAGGTTTACGAAATTAAAGGCTTGTATTGCCAAAACAGTAATCACTAGTGACCGAGGGTACAATCATTCATGGTAATGATCTTACAAACCGAAAAAGAGAAAAAATATTTAAAGTTTTTTGTGAAGAAAAGGCGTAGCGCATATTAATGAATTAATTTAATTATATCTTCAAGTTGCCTAAAATATTGAAACTCGAAAGTGGTCGGTCATGGCCAATAATTCAGCCTTGGAATGGGTCAAGGGTCAAGCCGAAGAACGTCATGTGTCAGAGTAATATATCCTCAAAACCAAAACCAACTGGCCAGTAACATTTTTTACTAGTCACTGTTATCTCTATAAGATATGCGGACTCTTGGTGAAATCTGTTGTGGTCTACATCAATGTCTAGTCTAGTTCTGAACCTCTTTGAACCTCAACCTTCTTTGTATTCCTTCAGCTCTGCCTCTACTTTTTGCAATTCCATTTTCAATTCTCCCTATTATAAAAGAAGATTTGTTTATTATTTACTAGCGACCCGCCCCGGCTTCGTACGGGTGCAATGCTGATAATAAAATTATACATATAAACCTTCCTCTTGAATCACTCTATCTATTAAAAAAAGCCGCATCAAAATCCGTTGCGTAGTTCCAAAGATTTAAGCATACAAAGGGACATAGGGACAGAGAAAGCGACTTTGTTTTATACTATGTAGTGATTTTGGTCATCTATCAGTCTTACCAAGGGGTAGAGGGTCGGGAGGTTAGATAAGCAGTCGCACGTAAAGCACTGGTATACTACTCAGCTGCATCCGATTAACACTGGAAGTTGACCCAGCATAGCTCGGAAAATGGCTAGGCAGATGACTTATTTTGGTCATCTCAGGCCTCGTTGGCGGAAATCAATGTGTTGCCGGTAAATTTGGATTAATCATCGAAATCGTTTACACGCGATGAGAAAGCATGGCGTTCTGTATCTGCGTGATCAATGCCGTGAGGTGCAGCGATATACCTGTGTTATTGTTATACAATTATTCAGTATACGGTCTGTTAGTTGATATCCGCTGTACTAACTGGCTAACTGCAGCATTTACGTAAGATAATAGGTTTTAGGAATATAGAGCACTGCGGTGACGTTGGAGGTCATCTCACGAACTCGGCTACTATTTCGTTTGTAATTAACACGTTTTGATGTGCTGAATGCAGAATGCATATTGTATTTGCTGCATATTGTAGTTGAGCTGAATTGTCTTCAACGCTAAATATAAAAGTTTCAACATGAAACAGAATATTGATCAATATAATACATACAAAATGATTAAGTTCAGCAGAATTCTAAGTTAAAATCGGAAGAAAATAGTTGTGAATACCGTCACAAAAGTATATCACGACTGTAGTTCTTACTAAAGAGACTTAATTATGTCATACGATTAATAACATATGGAGTAAAACAATATGTTTTTTGTATGCACGTTTGCTGGCATCAGATATAATATGCATCGTACATTATGCATAAACCACGGAAGTAAAGCTCGGATAAATGCGTCAACAATTACGCATAAGCGAAAATACAACAACGCACTTTCAATGAAAACATCCGAATAAAAATTAATATTCTTGAAGTTCATAAAACTCATCTCTATTTGTCGTTTGGGCAGCTCAAGGCTTGTCATCGAGTCATCGGTTTATGTGACAGTAATGTGGCGAGCGCGCCGTCGAGCGACGCACGCGCAGGCCCCCGCGGCGCTACGACACGCTACACTGTTTCGTAGCAGATTAACAACAGATATTTTATTTTGTAAATACATTACCATTAACTTTCAATTTCGGCTCCGAGATTAATTTTGTATATTCGATTTATATTACCTCGTTATAATATTGTGTTGAGTTTAATAATTTTAATAAAATGAATGTGGTAAATATGCCATTCTGTACTACCCTTTATAGACTAAAGATTACTGTAGCTGAGAAAGCTTTTCATCAACAATTCAAGATTTTTTTCTTAATACATTGTAAAATCTATGTAACCTAGCCCTATAGGAGACTTGACAGTTACTGCAGTCTAAATTTTTGGCGAAACTTGGCGACAAGTTGTTACGGTTTGACAAGGTTTGACAGCAAGCGAAGATTCAAAACTATACACAGAGAGCGTCAAATTATTTGACCCTAAAAAATTGGAAATGTGCTCTTTTTATATTGTCTTTTAGCAATTACGCGAAAAAGAAAAATGTATTGTAAATCTAAACAATTATTGGGAACTGGCTGTCGTGCAAGCGATTATGTTGCGCTGACTAGTGTAGCGAAAAGCACAATTAGTGGAAAATGATGGATGTTTCACCACGAGCAGTAAACAGCTGTTTGCGCAGCTCGCACCTGATGTAACGAAGACATATATTGGGTGATGCTTGTTGCTGGCCGAGCTCAAGGCCGGTGCCTACGTACGCCGCATACAATTAATTTATATTTTAATAACTTAGACTGTTACATTTGTCCATGTGAACTAATTTTACGTAGGGACAGACGCCAGCACATCAAGCTATTCTAAGTTATTTTCCTCCTAACTCTTTACCATAATAATACATTTTTTTAAGCATATCCTTCGCAGTTGATTGGGAAACTTTAACAGTATCGGGTAGCTTGATGTGCTGGCGTCTGCAGAATGTATCATGCCACCATAAAAAATAACCGAATTTAGGGATCTTTAAAGTAGTGTTCGTGATATAGATCTACGAGCAGATATCAAAACCTTACTTTTCTTTTCGAAACGCAAAATTAATTTGCATTAAAAAAAAACAAAATAAAAATAATAATCACGATGTAGCCTAGATTATGTTTGAGTGCAATAAATGCAATAAAGAAATTGTGTTCTATAATGACGAGGGACTTACTGCAGCTACACGCAACTTGCAACAAAGGATTATGATTACAAATAAAACTATGAATAAACCCGCGTTGTTACTGTTCACGTCGGGTATGATCGACAGTGCCTCCCATCTGTCAAGTAATTCGTTTTCAGACATAATATTGTACCGCGGCCTTTCTCTCTTCGCAGATTCTGATTTTAATCTCGACAAGATAGGATCTAATATCAATAAATAAGCTCCATTCAGTCAGAGGCTGGTTTTGTTTATTTTTTTTTACACTTGTAAATCTCATTAATGACATAGAGTAGGTAGTTAAATATACAACCTACTTTTTCACACTTTTTTGGACGTGGGTCACCAAATAACTATGATCATATTTTGCTTGTGTTAAAATAATTAGTAGATACACTTTCTTTAGGTAAATTAATTAACTTCTAGTTATGGCATCCAGCTACCGAAACTGTGAAATTTACCGAATCAACTTTGAAATAAATTTTTCAACGATAAAGTTGAAGATCTGTTAAGGACATCTGACAGATTGTAGTAGCCTGATGTGCTGGCGTCTGTATATACTAAGTAAAAAAAATGGCAGTTGAAATATATATTTTTTTAAATTGACAAATAAGAGACAATCACTTCGTCCTGACGTTTTTGCTTGCTTTAATTCTAATAGATGTTTATCATCCTATTTTGGATCGAAGAAAAAAAATTAAATCGAGTTCTGAGAATCGCACTTTCAATGACGATATCCTGATTAAGTAATTATTTTTATTTCATTATCCGAAACAGTCGTTTCCTCATTCTTTGGAGCGCTAAAAAGTTTAAAATCTGCTCCGGTTACTAACCCACGACGATTACTATGAGACAAACATTACCACGACGCAATCATTTAAGCTTAAAATTAACACTACATGTCTGTTTTTGTTCACTTGCGTATTCTCCTATTCAACTATAGCACGCAATGTATACGAGTGCGTGTATGTATGTCGCTAAAACTAGTCCGTGCTGCCGACCTTGTCTGCATTTTCCACTTGCATAGTTCACGCTTCCGTTTCAAAAGTGACATATTCGTGTTTTTTGTTCTTATTTGTCGCTTTAATTCTATGGAATTTATTACCGGTCCTTTTAATTGCGATTTATTCAGTTCAGTTTAGTCTTAATCTAAAATTATTCGAGCTAGGACAATTATAGGCGATAGGTGCTAGGAACTTCATGATGCATACTTATGTTACAGTTACTACTAATGGGGTCCATAGCGATTGCCGGCGAGGGCGGCCGTTCTCTCTAAAGAGATCTCTATTGCACAAGCATTTGCACTGGTGCACTCTTTTTTCCCTCACTCGCATAGTCCGATGGGACTGCAATCCGACACGCCCGGAGAGAGATAAAGCGCAGGACTGACATTAACGTGCTCTGCTATGCACGGGTGCATCAATCACCGACTTCCAAACTTAAGGCTGCTTTATGAAAGTTTCTTAAAACCCACAAATCATACCCTAGACTTCGTGCTCAGCAGTTACGCTACGCTACTTCTAGACTAACGACGCAGTTATGACTATTGTAATTTCATCGTGAAAATAGAACAATATTATGTTAATGTATGTATATCTCTTTCAGACAACCATTTTTCCTACAATCAGGAAGTTCAAATAATTCTATGAAGCATGATACTAAACTCATATAGGACAGCTAAATGTCAGGGATATGTCAAGAACGTAATGTGTATCACTCTCGCGCAGGTTCGTGATCGATATCTAATTGTCGGTAACCTTAAGCTTGTTGCACACGGTATTATTTCTTCGTACGTGTTACGCTGTTTTCAGTAACTGCGTGAAGTGTGTCTAGAGGCGAAGATGGAAAAAAAATGGTGTAGGTTCTTCAGTAAGAATAATCGGAGCGGAGCTTATAATGTTTTTGAATTTAGAATTGTCTTAATGTGTAATTGATAGTAGTTTTATGTCTAGAGAAAAAAATAATGGGTAAGTAAGATCTTATTTAAATAAAAGTGTGATTGAAGGGTAGCATCTAAGTCATACTGAAATCACACTTAATATTCAATGTATTGTAATTTTCTACGTAAGCGTTTACGTATTTAATGGGAGACCAATTTTGTACGAATTAAAATGACAACTGATTAAGGATATCCTCAACTACATTATAATTAAGTGTGGAAAACTTTCGACGTCTGGTGTACTCGGTTTTTGCAAATGCATTATTTATAATTGTCGATACAAAAGGTAATACATAAAAAAAATACTCTTTTAACTTTTCATAAGTGCGGGCACAGCTTTACAGCGTTAAGCTGACGCCAAATGCGTCACCATCATTGGGCGCGACAGCTCGCATTATTACTGAAACTTATACTGAACGAGGAATGTCCAGCGCACACAAATTTATGATTATTACGTTTTAGCTAAACACAGAACATTAGTCTTGTCAGAGTTATTGAAACGTTACCAAAACGTTCGTTTATCAATGTTAGAGAGTGTCAGGTCAACGGGTTCACGGTGCCGATTTGACAGTCAGCTGACGGCTTTTAAAGGTCCTATTGTGTAGGGGCGTGAATATATTACATTTGTACAAGCAGTTAAAAAAAAATCTTGAAAATTGAACACAAGTAAGCGACAATTTCAATAAAGATTTGAATTTGAATTGTCGCAGAAATAAAATAATAATAACAGAAAATGTTTTGTTACTAACACTTAGGTTTTAAGTTTTACTAACAACTATGAGTTTTTGTGAACTTGAAATAAACGTTTTATCAATAAAACGGGATGAGTCAGTTCAATAAGCCATCAGTGACAGTCATGTTAATCACAGCAATTCCTCGCATCTTCTCGCCAGGAAGTTGTTTTCGAATATGTATTATACCGATCGAAATTCATGACTAATTTCCGCGTGTACCCGTGTTCTTCAGCAAATAAATCTTTCACCACTCGATTGAGTTGTTGATGACTTTTAACAAGTGCTTCGTGATTCGACAGGGCTCTCATTATGTGCTTACAGAGAGATAAAAGACAGCTGAGATAAGTTGCTAGCCCTGGCGCTGATATTATTCAGTGTGTTCGTGACCTAACCGTGAAGACCTCATTCATCAGGATTGTTCCATGTTGCTGCTCATTAAACAATACTGTGAGGAATGTGGATATCTCGGCAAGTATGAATGAGACAAACATTTTTTTTTGGAAAAGCCAATAGTCTGTAGATACAGATCGAAGGTTTTATGTACAGTGTGCACTGTAAACACATTAAATTTATATGAGTCTATGAATCGATTCAGCAACGCTTGGCGCGGTCGGTTCGTGGATGGGTGACATGAGGATCATAATTGAGAGCCTCCGTGTTCTGGAACGCACGTTACATTGGTGGGGTTGTTTAAACGGTAGTCAGATGCCAGAAAGTCTGACAACCAGCCTTATCAAGGTGTGTCGACACTCGCTCCATGTCGCTGCATGCGTTTAAGACTGGACATCGAAAATACCCCAAATACCTTAAAAAGAAATTTATTAATTTCATTAGCAGTTACTTCTGTTTATCTGTGAAGGTAGGTATTTAACTCCACGTGATGTGATTAACTTGCAGTTTTTATGGCTCTCTCACGACTACTTGACAACTGGTCTTTATTCATACCCTAAGCTAGAAAATAATACTTAAGTTGTGCCTTATCAGGTAAAAGCCAATCTAATAATCTTTCGCCAAGCGCAAGTGTGGCACGTGACCGGTACCAAGGGCGACAGGTCAACTCTCTGTAGGGCTGGCGAGTGATCTATATTTATCAGACCAGTTTAAACGCGGCATTTTTCATACAAGCTTTCGAAAATATTTCATAATAATCTGAACCTATCTTAACTGAAAAGCTATAGTGTTAAGCCTATTCAACAGGTTAAAATAAAAATGTTTGTAGGTAGACCAGGCATTAAATCAAGCTAACGCCAATCCTACTCTAATTGATCTAGATTGCCACATGCAAAGTTTTTATAATCTGCACTAATAGCGATCAGTACCACACGTACACGCCTAGAGACAAACAAGCAGTCTGTCTGTTGGTCTCGGAGCTCCGCCCCCGGCGCCCGGCGCTCACCGCCACCCGGGTGTGCCGGCGCAGCGTCATGCGCCGCAAGGACGACCGCCACCGTCACCGCACGCAGGGACTCCATGCTCGCCACAGAATACATAGTGCATGAAGCACTCATACGCATAATGTCAATCGATATCATGTAAATTTCTGTAAATTTTATTAATATCTTTGTCACAAATATTTTTAAGTCTTCTTAACTCTGGTAGATATATTAACTCAACACTGTATCTTTTTTTGAAAGAGATTGTAAGAATACCATGTCTTTTCTAATTTCAATTCTTTTCAACCATCGCACCGTGAAGGCGTAATAAGCTACAGATCCTTTTGGATTTACAGTACCGTACCCAACATACAAAGGGAAATACAAGGCAGATAATTAATACATAGAGTTTTAGATGTAAAAAGCTGTAACGCGAAGTATGCAGAACAGTATGTGTACGTATATGCATGTCTTGGCTGGCGCATTGACTTCGCATTCCATTCTCTCACTACTCTATGTAATTCCTCAACAAAACCTATTGGATCGAGAATGGGTGCCTTCAAACATAAATATCATAATTAAGTTCTGCAAAATTGCAGTACGAACGCACTGACATACATATTTCATATTGCTATCTGTCTATCTCTGACCTCGGCCGCACCAAATTCTCGGGTATAATGTAGAACTCATAATTTTGCGCAGACTTAGAATATTTGTTGTGGCATTATGTCAAATGATCTTGATTTAGTTTAATGTGCCCAGTTTACGGCTGGGAACTTATTATGTAAATTAAAACTTCCGAATAGAAGGACACCCATTAAATAGACTTATATTAATAATCGCCTTCTTATTAATAAACACGGAATAGATTATTCCTAACTTTGTTGCATGCTTATTCATGGTGAAACTTTATTCCGTGTCGTGGTAAGTCGTGTTGGCTATGTAGTTAAAAAACCAGGCTTTCAAGTACGACAGTGCGGGTGCGATTCCAGTTCAGACAACAAGCAATGTACCTAATTTCAAAAGTTATGTTATTGTTAAATTCATTCTGAAATTCGCAATAATTTTTGAGCTAGAGAATAATTGAGCTGGAATTTGTTCGTTTATAACAATTGATCATGTGAATTAATACCTACTTGGTTGCAATCGCATTCTTTGTGCAATTCTGAGTGTGATGTGAGTGAGTTTAAAAAAAATAATTTAAATAAAATATTCATTTTGGTAGAATTATTTTTATCTTTTATAAATATATGCATTAAGTTTAAGAACTATTAAAATTAAATTTTGATAAGCTGATTGAACCTGTGATATCTTACGAAGTGTAGAGCTTAGCGTACAGAAAAATCCTGGCCATTCGGAACACAACGACTTACGTTCTGATTTAGATATCGAATAAGTAGTTATGCGTTCAAGTAAGTGATGTAAGCTTTGAACTTGCAAACCAAACAAGCCTTCGCTACGCATAAACTACATTCCACGATCGCTTTTCAGAAGAAGTGCATAAATGTATATTCTATTTATGTAAATGCTGCCTCGAAGATGGAGTGATCTGTTATTGCTGCATCGTGAACTCGTGCCGACGAATAGGCGTATGTATAATGAGGTCGAGTAGCCTATCCGTGGCAGAATGCGTGTCTTGTCTGTGCTATGCCTAGACCACATATTTGAAGTTCTTAACATTGTTTATTGTAACTTTTAAGTACAGACGCCAGCACGTCAAACTACCAAATAAAAACCTTCAATCTGACAAATTTATTTAACAGATTTTCAACCTTTTCACAATACCGGAAGGTTAATATTCGATTGGTAAAATTTAACAGATTGAGGTAGGTTGACTAGCTGGCGTCTGCACAAATGAGTTGGTGTACTACATATGTACATATTTATTTTCACGACAAATGGAGTTTTTTTTTCAAATGTTTGGCTCCAGTTATAGTGACAAAAATTATCGTAGCATCCGTGACGATTTCGAAGGCAGTATTTACAAAACACTGTGAACAGTAGTTCACTAAAATATGACTTGTGTTCCGAGAGTATCACTTAGGCCATTGGAAAACTCACCGATCATCTAAATCAGCTCATTTAAGCCGTTTGTAACGATAATCGGGACCTATTCAATGTTCAGTGGAAGTAACATAAATCAGTTCGCATTACGAGTTCCAAGCTTTTACTATGGGCCTATGTTGCTCTCCAATCATCGACAACTCCTACGTAAACAAGTTAGTGCTACTAAAGATAAAAAAGATAAAGAGATAAAAGTCCTTTATTCAAAGTAGGCTGAAAATCAGCACCCAAAAAAGACAGCCCCCAAAACGCCCTTCACCACTTCCTATGTATTATCGCTGGGAAGAAGAAATGGTGGAACAAACTCTTGTTGTACTTCGATCAAACTCGTACTTCGATAGTAAAATAACCATCAAATTATACATCCGTTGAAACCTTTTGACCTCCACTTCAAAAAAAAGAAAGACGTGCCCTCAGCGCTAAGCTAAAAATTCGTACATAAATATCAACAATGTCGTAGTGAGTTTAGAATTATATCGATTAAAACTGACATGACTATTAATTTTTAACTTTAAAAGTCTGTTATGTAGTCCTGACCACTTTTTGGCTTGTCATCTATAAGTGACTATGGCGGTCAAAAGGTTAAAATACTTCATGTCAATCCATGGACTCCACGATCCGAGTAGTACCTAATCAGTCTGTCTCCGAAACCAAATGCAATCAATTCCTATCGCATATCTAAATAAAAATATAAGAATGGAAATAATTATATTTCAGTAAATAATTTGTTAGACAAGCTTCATTTGTATCATGAAATGTCAGCCGTGATTGAATAACTCAGTGCGATATAGAAACTTCAATTTAGTTTAATTTTCAGTTGAATGTAACACGTCTCATGAAATACTTTCTAAATAAAACGTTTTTGAACTACGAGTACCCAGTAGTATGCAAGTATTAAACGGTAAAATACTGTTTTACCGTTTAATACTTTACCTAATTATTAAAAAAATTACATTTTCTCGTGCGTAAAATAATATCAAGTCGCATTTACATAGGAGGGGCCCGTTAGGGCCAGGGTCTGCCTAGGCTGCGGGTTGTTCGCAAGAGTTACCGTTGCCCTTGAATACAGGGACCTCCCGAAGGAACATAGTGGGTTGTAGTCAGTAAGAGCCTGACACTCCTTCCAGCTGCAGCCTCAGCGAGAGGGGTCATTCGATGATTTCCCACGAAAAAAAAGGCACATTTACATTATAATTATAAGATGTCCTAATTTTACAGCTAGATACTCAATTTTATTTATTGTTTTAAGTATACATATAAATCGTAATGTCCCAACGAAGCTTATACATCTGTTTCAGTATTTGCCTGTAATGAAGATCATCTATCCTCATTTAACAGATTCGTATGCGTAGTTTGTGTATAATACGCGCTACGGTGTGACAGCAGGCCATTCCGCACCGCCACTTGAACTTGGTCGCCAGCAAAGAGTTATGGAATGTCAATTGCCTTCTAAAAGAGTCAAGTGTGAAAGGCACTCTGTCTGCAGATTGCTTTTATTCCAATAGACATAAACATAGGTCACAGGAAATTAATTCTATGAATCTATCTGTCGCTTTTTATTTCCTTCTTGCAGATTGTGGCGTCATATGCATAAATTGAAGGTGACCATCATTAAACCATGTTTCAGCCTATTTTGGCAAATCAAATTAAAGTACATATTATTTCACATCTATATTCTAAAGGTCACCTACTTTAAATTCGTCTCTTCGTAAACACAAAGTCGAACGGAAGCGATTATTTCTTAAAAACATATTAACCTAATTAAATTATAAAGTAATTTCGATGTGATACTTAACCATTAGACACGCCTAAGTAAATAGTCACATAGATACATGTATACTTACTAGTGCCGATGCAAATTTATTCTAAAGGTCAATTTTGATTGGTCACAATGGACATTTCTAAACAACTTGGACATAAGTACTGGTTCTCAAATTCAAGGAGCTCCGCTAAATTATAGGGGACGGATCGCTTTTATAAACATTCTATGATTTATGGTCGCTGGTTGCGTAAAAGTGTTGAGAGGAAGATTTATGCGTGGTTATAGATTAGGTCGAATGCCTCGCTAATGTATGTTGTTGAGTTAGGTACGATCTAGGTATTGTTTGGAATTTTATTAGAATTGTAGGAAGGCTTCAGTACCTACTGCTATTTGGTATTGCATCATATTTTTTTTGGGCTTTCAACAGTAACTGTCTATTCTACATTTGAAATAAAGCGGCGTTTCTCTTTGTCATTACGTATACAGAGATAGCTAAAACTACATTAAATACGGATTTAGGAGTCTAATGTGATTATCACCAATTACGAATTCTCTACTGTTGTAACTGTTCTTTGATAATGTGCCGCGAAAATAACTAAAAGTTAGCACTTATATAAATATCACGACAGCCATATTTGGAGATCAATGAGAATAAATTCAAGTACGTAAAACAGATATAAAAAAGTGGAGCAAGTTTAATGATTGTTCTAAGGGTACTAGTCTGCCTTGTGAGATAAGAGGAGCAGAAAGGAGTCCATAGTGGTAGGAATTCTACCAGTTTTAAAAATATGCTAAGTAGTGGGCCATGCGCAATTTAGTTTGAAAAACATCAAGTTACTACAATCTGTCAAGTTTTCTTAAAAGATTTTCAACTTTATGGCTGAAGGACATGGTTCAAAGTTGATTGGGAAATTTAGACAGTTTTGGTGACTTGATGTGCTGGCGTCTGTCTGTACCTACATATAAAAGATCTGTAAAGCATTATGCCTTTTTTATGGCAAAGGTATGAATAAATCTTGTAATTCTTTGTACAACATTGTATGTGAAAAATAAATAGGCACAACCTATGTATTTTATATATTTGAGTAGAGGAGAAGCTAAGTCTATTGGTTGACCGCTTTAGTGACTCTAATGACTGATCTCGTTGTTAAGATATTTCATGATTTTTGTATTGATAAAGCCGTAGTTTAGTTCTTACTTCTTTTTCTATATCCATGTTAATTGATTTCTAACTTAATTAATTGGATTCTTTAAGAAACAGTCGCATATTGATAACTTACCTACTCCTTTCAAAAACTGCAGACAGACAGACTTTGTTGCAATTATTGACTTAGGTAATATGTCTATAGCTAATTAAAAATGTTTGTAATTTACTTTATAGCTGTAGTCACTTAAGTAATAGCTGCAATTATCCAGACAACAGCAAAATGCAACAATGAACATAAATGCCCATATTCTGATTGAACTTTAGGTGAGTATTTATTAAATAATTTAATAGCAGACAACTTTATTTTCCTGCAAAATTATTCTAGTTCGAAAATTTAGCCTTTGCGAGAATGGGTCTAAATAGAAGCGTCAATATTGCATCAAAATATTGTTTCCTGAAAAAAGTATTGTCTGCAATTTTTGAACGGCAGACTATGCTTATCAGCCGAACTAACATAATATAATACTGTCGGTTACCATTACTAATATGTTAGTTCGGCCGTTTGTCGGCCATGACGCAAAACTGATATTTACGTGCTCTCCGATGTACTGGTGTCCTATGAATCACCAATTTCCCGATTCCGGACTGCTGATGCTTTGTGAAAGTTTCTTAAAACCCACAAAGCATTTTAAACGCAATCCGGGAATTGAAGCTGAGACCCCGTGCTCCGATAACTAGACCAACGAGACAGTCTGAAATGGATAAAAGAAACATGAAAATTGTATTAGGTAGTTCTATTCATACTAAACTTAATAAAATAAAGTCGACAATGGCACCCCTGTTGGCAGTGATCGACTGATAAGGAAGTCGCATGCTTATTTTCATTTCAAAATAACTTACACTTAAAAGGAATGCTATAAATGTATTTCGCGCATTCTTATCAAAGTCGTGCATTTTTTGTTCCCCGCTGTACCTATTAGTTCAGTTGAAATATAATGTTATGCATGCCAGGGCGACACGGCTCATGATTTATTACCCAATATTAAATATTTATTGAAAATCAAATATCTGACTGTGTTACGGAAAGCTGTATTTAATATTTCGATGTTAATTATAATTATTTGGCCGATTTCCTGTAATTACTGCTGCTAAGTTCCTATTTGTTAATCGCTTTGTCAGATTAGATTATCATCGCTAATCAAGATAGTCCGTGTTGAAAAGTTTGGCTTTGATTTTGTGTGCGACGTAGCGTGTCTGAAAGTCTGCAATGGTCTGCAGGTACCTTAATAGGTACTCAACTATACAATAAGATATGAACTAATCATAGTCTAGGAATTGGAAAGCTCTTAATGAATAACTTCGATTCTAAAGGCCCATTTAGACGGGGAGACTTTCTCGCCTCGAAGATACGATAGTTGAAGGAATATAAAACATTTCCTTCCAATTAAAACATTTTGTTACGATTATGTTACGGCGATTATAGCTTCACTGCCTCGTTGGTCTGGTGGTCGCAAGGCGCGACTGCTATGCTCGGGGTCTCGGGTTCGATTCCCGGGTCGGGCCGAAATCGCTTTGTGGGTTTTGAGAAACTTTCATAAAGCAGCCTGGAGTCTGGAAGTTGGTGATTGATTCACCCGTGCATCGGAGAGCACGTAAATGTCGGTCCCCCGATCTCTCTCCGGCCGTGTCGGATTGCCGTCCCATCGGACTATGAGAGTGAGGAAATAGAGTGCATCTGTATCTGCGCGAATGCTTGTGTACTTAAATATGTCCTGCGCAGCTGGCTGATCTCCTTAAAGGAGAACGGCCGCCGCAACCGACAATCGTCCTGGATGCCGTCATCATAGCTTGCGATAGTCGCGGAGACATTCTCGTACCGAAACGTGCGAGAAACTCTCTCCATCTAAATGGGCCTTAATACAGTAGCTGATATTAAATGAAATAATATATTATTTCAATTGGTTAGACCTACAATTAGGCAAGGTGGTTTAACAATCAGTACGTTATTACGGCTTACCAAAAGCAATTTATTTAGTTTAGAGACATGTATAACATTATCAATCAATATAAGTAATAAATATGGAGTTGTAATTACACAGGGCCGACATAATGACTTATTAAAATAATACAATTACGTCTGGTTTGTTTTCTAATTGCCAGTGTTCAGTGATTAATGGAGACGGAATGTATGGTCACCATGGTTACCAAGATAAACACCCAGGGCATGAAATTGTTGGCTTTATGACTTAAAATATGATAAACTTTTATATCCCTTTCGGTTTGGTATAAGTTATTCTAGAAAATTATGACGGCTGCGTTGGTTTAAGTGTTTTTTTTTTATAAATCTATATTTCAAAGAAAGAGCCTAAATTGCTTAACATTTTGTGTTATTTACCCCTATACAAAAAGGGGGTGTTATTTTCTTAATTGAAATTGGCACAACCATTGTAAACTTCGGCATGGATTTTAGTCACAATATTATATCGTGCTATGATGATTCGTTTCGATTGTTTGTCTGAAAAATGATTGAATACAAAAAAAATATTACCTACAATAAAAAAAAACCACATCGCAATTAATTATACCCGCATTGTAATTTAATTTTATAGTATTGAAAATTACATCTGTCCTCAAGAAAGCAAAAAAAACACCGAAATTGGTTTTGCGTTCATTTATGTTATGGTAACTTCCAACTCGGGACTATCCGATAGACCTCTAAACTCGTGGTAGTAGTAGCGTGAAAATATACTATTCTGACAATATTTCAAGTCAACGTGTGTGGTTACTGATCGAAGGTTATTGGCAGCCATACTTTGATTGACCACTTACTACAGTAAAACAGTAGGATACATAACCAGTGTAAAGTACCTACCTAAGAATAATGACGGCTGGGATTGGGCGAGGTCGCATTTTTAATTAAACCATTATGTACAGACGCCAGCACATCAAGCTACTACAACCTGTCAAATTCCCCTTAATATATTTTCAGCTTTATCACTGAAGCATATGGTTCAAAGTCGAATGCTTGCGTGTGTACAATTATTCCGTGCTTCGTACGCCCTACGGCGTTACGTTTACTGACAACAACGTATTCGTAATGGCTGATCGAATGATTTCAATAAATAAGTGACCACGCAGGCGCCCAAGATTATAGGCTCTTGGTATTAATTATTTTAGATTTTAATTACAGGACATGGTGCCGGAAATTTTGGCGGCAAATTTAATTTCCCTAAAGCGATCAATTTACATTCGTTTGAGCGTTTTCTACGCATTTAGTTATTTCACGACGTGTAGGATATACATAATATTATGTACACAAGGAAGCACATCAAGCTACCCGAAATTTTAGTAATTTTTTTTCAATTAATTTTTAACCTTATGCTTCAACAATAAAGTAGAAAATCTAATAAGGAAATTTGAAAAATTGTAGTAGCTTGATGTGCTGGCGTCTGAACAAACATACTTGTATTTTCATTCGTTTATTTTTATTAATTTGTTTTTGATTGTAATGTAGTCAGTAGTGTGTAAATATCAACATATGTGCCCATATACCGTTCGAGGGTTCTTGCCAAAATTATATTATTTACATTTTATTAATAGCCCAGGGTTCTGGCCTTTTACAAGGTCCCAACGATCTTTAATTTAAAAAGCTCCATCGTGTATCATCAATAATTTTCTCAATAAATGTAATTTAAAACAATGTAATATGGCATTACTGTCGCTTGCGCCGAATAAGTGATATTTCATGGTTTTATAAATAATAATCGGATGCTTCGCGCGTACGCGTGACTCGATAAATTTCATCATTTTCCGTATAAGGCTAAGTTTGACAGCTTGGAGTGCAACCATCGACAGTTTTCATAACGTGGTTAGACCACAAAAGTTTTGACTTGGGAAAATCTCTACCATGCTTCAAATCTAATAAGTGTATTGTAGCGACGTACTAATATTCATGTCACTTTTTATTATTATGCACTATTTTTTAATTAATTTTCGTACAGCAGGGGATTTGTAGACTTAAACATTCAGGGTTAACAATAAAGTATGAAAAAAGCTTGTACCTAAGTATGATCCCACGCAAATCGGTAGGGTCAGAAGCAATCATAATCATTACTTACTACAATGATGTAGCTTTGTCTGAATCACATGAATTGTGTAAAGCTACAAGGATATTGCCTTATAAATTCGGTGATAAAGAACGTGGCAAACATGATAATTTAACGGCAAAGCCTAACATAGGCAGCAATTCTGTTTTACTATTTTATTACAAATAAAAGCTAGAAACTGGCCATACTTCAAGTCCACAATGTCAGTTGTTGCTACATGTAAAAGGTCTGTGTCAGGTTCAGAGAGCAGATAGCGATCTGAGGGTGACCAACTTTAGTATTTAATTTCGACAATAAACTGTCTGCAGCCCAGGTTTTTGATAAAGCCGTAATTTTATTTGAAAATATAGCCGAAGCAGACTCATTGCGACGTCGTTCGCATATTTTCGTCAAGATACGATCGATGCCTGTAAATGATCGCGTAAATATCTTTAAATATGCATTTAATCTAACTTTATGATCTCGAGAGAATAAAGCTGAGGCGTACGGTGAGTAATGCGCTGATTTACTTCTCTGGAGAGACTTTGTCGACTTCTTAGTACCGTGAAAGTTTTAAAAATGTCATCCTTGTCTTTTAAAGGTGAAAAATATCAGGTTTTCATCTGTGTTTACAAGAAGGTGGAAAATTCTACAAATAAGAAGCTTTTTTTTTTCTTTAAAAGGTCATACTACCTACTTATGAATAGTAAACGAGGTCCTCGCGACTATTAGAGGCGGCACCTAACGTGGAACCTCTTAGAAATATTCCTTAAAGGTAACATATAAAAATAATAACCAGTGCCAGCCGCTACCCAACTAGGAAATACATGAGACAATTTGAATACAATGGTTATAAAGACAATAATCGTGTCGAATGTAACTATTTGGAAGTTAGTCGCGTTGCACACTGGCGGAAAGTATGCCGGCTTACTTCATATTATATGCTAATTATTTCGTTTCACACTACACACGTGAATAAATTTTTATATATTACTGTAATAATTGATGCCACTGTCTAAGCCTCTGGAGGAATTATGAAATACTTTTTTCACGTGTCTGAATTTGAGGAGTATTAATTTACAAACAATACATCATATCAATCATACAATAAATAATGACAGCAGTGTGGAATCACACTTCATCGCCAGATAGTACTCATATTATTCTTTCGTAATACGTTTTCTTTTTTAACATTTTAAGTAAGTAGTACGCCGTCTTTAACATTCGTTTTTGTTAAAAGGTAAAGGTTCATTATGTACTTAGTTTTCCATATATGCATCTTCTCACTAAGCTTTCTCATCAGTCTAGTTTAGTTGCCACCATGACGAATAATTTACGAAGTCCTAGATATAGCTAGCGGCCTGACTCTTCGGTTTATTGAAAGACATGACACATAGATAACTAAGATAACATATCTGATATCAACAAACATTTTATTTAGCATAATCCTCTACATAGTCCATTGTGGTCTATTAAACAGCGGCTTGTGCCATTCACAAATACAATACATCGATAATGCCATAGACTTAGTGCCCCTAATCCTATTTCGGAGTGCATTAGTTCCTTCAGGTCACGACTATAAGCTTGGCAATGCCGAAAGAAATATCCGAACTAATAATACGAGTATAATAACGAAAGTTACTATGTCTGTCTGTTCATTTGCCGCTAACTCGAAAATCTGGTGAGTCTATTGAGATTTCTTTTCATAAATAAATAAGAGAAAGAAGGTAACAATTTAGTTTGTATAAGGAATCAAAAATGGCTTAAGCATGTGTGGTAAAAATATGCAAATAGTTGTGATACGGGAGAAGTTTGTAGGTTTAAACTCCAAAGGAATTGTGACGGTTCATATTAGTCTATATTCGGCAGGATTCAGGCGACACTGCGGGAGACATCTAGTTCAGCTATAAGTGGTTTATTTGATTATCGAGTGAGCATTGATTCGGTGAATGAAACAGTCGATAGCATTGTGCGCCTGCCCAGGTGGGCGCTCGCCAACTTAATTGGACACCTGTTAAGGACATTTGGATAAAAATCTTAAGTTTATTTGCCATTGCAATGTTAATATGGAGAACGAAAAACATGCTTTCGTTTAAAAACGATTTGGAAGTAAATTTATACTTAAATAATGTGTGATTGAGATGTAGGTATTGAAAAGCAATGATGTTTGGGTAAAGCCGAGATATAAACAACTGAAAGAAATAATGTTGAAGTAGATTAATGAATCTATGTTTTTGTGTGTTGTTGTCCCATCTATGTTGCAGCTTAGTATATGTTAAAGTTTTATCCATAGCTTTCTGATGATAACAAATGAGACAAATATAATGAGCCAGACATAACTAGGCTGCATTTGCACAACTTGATTGACTATAAAACATTTATAATTGTTATCATAACCAATCCAATAATTAAAAGTAAATCAGCATCGCCTTAATTGTTCGTTCTGTGGCACCCGGACGCTATGCATGCCAGTTGAGTAGGTATACACTAGTACATACAACTGTATCAAAATATTACGACTGGCACAAAAAAAGAACCCCATACGTAACCACAATAAAATGCGTTTGCGCAACTCACGGCCGTGTCAAGGTCGAAAGCGTAACTTGGATTTTTTCGAGTTCGTTTCTCCATTTGCGTGCGGTTGGCACTTTTGCTTTTATTTTCCGGTTCCGGTAGTTACACTCACAAATAACTAAATAGCTCCTAAGGATATCTTAATGGTTAATTGTAACGCAATGGCTGAACGGAATTCTCAGCTCTAATTACTGGATTTGTTATATCTATTAAACTTAGAGGAGAGTTTAGATAGACTTCGCGTTTTACCCACTAGCGAAACGTCCTGCCACGGTGCGTGGAACGTCAGATAAGGTGCGCGGCGACGCAGGTGCCTTCTCTCGCTTTACACCCTGGGCAGTGTGGAGTATGATTATAAAAAAAAAAAACAATCAAATCTTTAAAAAATGTTCAATAATGTATTTTTATAGTCTAGAATTGTATTTGTCGATGTCGTTCCAAACACAATTCTAGGCTATAAAAATACATTATCGTCAATTTGTTCACTGATTTTATTGCAATTTCAAGCGCCATGTCTGCAATTCGTAGGGCGAGGTATTACTTGGATTACTACCTGTTAGAAAGTTCCAATGTTAACCTGGAGTTTTCGGACAAGAACCCATGTACACTCAAGTACACATGTTTTAAGGTTTATCTTGGAGATCTTGCGGATAATTATAAAACTTGTAGTATACTTTTTATGTAAAATGTTGTATACATATAGTTGTGTGCAGTCATGCAAGTTGCGACAAAGAATCCAGCATCTTTGCTTTTATCTTGTTTAGTTGTAATGTCGCTTTGTCCACTTCAGACCGCCGTTTTTTCAAACAAAATTTGATCCTACCGATTCCTTTTTTTGTGGGAAATTATCAAATAACCCCTCCCGCTAAAGGTGCAGCTGGAGGGAGTGTCGCACTCTTACTGACTAAAACCCACTATATTCATTCTGAAGGTGTCAGTTCCAGCCATGGTAATTCTTGCGAACAACCCGCAGCCCCGACAAACCTTGGCCCATTCTATCGACCCCTTAATCTTTTCTCAAACTACGACATTGTCTTTCCATAAAACACAACATCAATTCCAAGACTAAAGTCGGTGTCGATAAACGTCCATAAGAACGAAGTGGCGAGCTAATGAATGTGGTGTTAGGCCACGCCGGCATTCCGTCATTAAGACATTGTGTTTATGTATGTACCCACATTTGCATAGTGAGACAATTTCAGGTACCGGCTTGTGTTAATTATTATCAGGCTGGCTATCGAGCTAATATCTAAATAGTAACTGTTTACAAGTACTAAGTTTATACGGCACATAAATTTGTTGCACTGCACCCTGCACTTCGTGGGTGCGGGCTCATTGTTGTGTTTGGTTTATAGTTTTATATATTGCCCTATTGATTAAAATTACTGCTCTTCTAGTACGTGGTGTGTACTTTGTTCTTGTGAGTCTTGAATGAATGAAGGGACTGGATTGGACACGGATGGCCCACTGGTTCCATGGAATTAATTCCCGGATGACCCTAAAATTTTCTAAGACTGACCGCATGGTGTTCCATAATATGTCTTGCCATCTTGTAGTTATATACAACGCATAGTCACTACTGGAAATGCTATGTAAGTATGTGCAAGTATTTTTTTTTTTAAATATATATAAGGATAATGATAGAGTGTTCTTAACGAAACTGCGTGGGTATATTAGGTGGAAAAAAAATAGGTCAAATGTTAATTTTGTGACTGTGTTTATTTTATGTTCACTTTTTACAAAATACTTACATCTAATATGTTTAAGCAATGGCAAGTTATTGTCGAGTCATAGAACTTATACAATAATATCTAACTAAGCTAAGATTTACAGTTTTCATAGTTAACTTGAGTCAATAAAATTACAAGTAATAAATAACTAAATATTTATAAATAGCGATATGTTTGCAATAAAGATTATTATTATATGGACAGTTCACGAGTTATATTAAAGCAATATATTTAGTCACATCATAGCCCTGCAAGCTAACATAACAAATAAATTAACACATTCAGAAATATCCTAAATTGTATAAATGTACAAGTCTTAATCATTTATTCGGTGGAAAGTCTAGCGTAGTGTACGTGGGCCTGGTGCGGAGGACAGGCGGGCGGCGAGGGCGGGGATGCGTCTTGCCACCCTCTGCGGGAGTGGAGATAGAAGGTTCCCCCTCCTCGGGGAGGTAGGGGGCGCGGGGACTCAGCACGAGCGCCTTGTAAGATGAGTGCGAGTCCGCTATACTTCTCCCATCTCCTTCATCTCTTCGTGACATTTCAGAGAAAGGTGACACGGACCGCTTTTCGATGCCACTGGGTCCTGGAGTCTCTTCCTTCGGTTTCAGCTCATAAGCATTCTCTTCTTTTCTTTTTGGCTCAGTGTCTTTTTTGAATTTCGTTTGCCTTTCAATAATTTCTGCTGTAGTCAAGTCCGAGCCTTGAACGTCTGTTTCTAGAGGCGGTGCTGACAGCCATGGCCGCGATGAGTTGGTGCCACACCAGCGCTCTTCGTTCTCACTGGCATCACCTAGAAGTCCTAATTTCTCCAAATTTTGGAGAAGCAAATTCTCGCTTGAACTCGCTGCTCGCATTTCGGTCTTAGATTCTTCAGCTAGCAGTAACTCTGCTAAGGGTGGCGCCAGTCCTAGGCCAATATTCCTCTCATGATAAACTTCAGAAATGGTGGGAGTCAGTTCTCCACTCATATGTCTTACTTGGGCCATGGAGTCGCGGCTACTTGTTCCCATTTTCGGTCTTGGCGTTCGTTTCGATGTCGAAGGCTGAGCTAACTGTTGCTCAGTCTTTTCTTCTTCAGACCTCCTTGGTTGAGCAGAGGCGAGGTCATAGAACGCATCGAGATATCTCGCGTGGGAGTGCTCCGGTCGTCTCCGAAGTACGGTGTCGTGACCTGAGCTTTCCCAATCTGAGTCGTCACTAGGTGGTCGTCTTGTGTAGAGGGTTCGTATCTTGGTTTGGTGGGCGAGCGCTAGGGAAACGTCTCTCGGAGGGGCTGAGGTAGGTGCGGGAGGTGCGGCGGGTGGAGAAGGGGTGAAAGCAGCATCACTCTCGCCTCTATACCTTGGTGGAGGAGGAGCAGGGGGTGGGGCTGTGCGACCATCTGGCTCACCGCGACCAACTTCTGTTGAGGCGGTAGATCCCCTTACGTACATAGTGAATGCGCCTCCACACGAGCCTAGCGGTAATGGAGGTGGTGGTACCGATGATACGCTTTCCTCTGCAAACAAAAATTATACATTTTAGGTTAAAATAGCCTACAGGGTTTAATCCGCGAAGTATAGCGCTTGCGCAGTGTAGTGATATCATGAAGGCTTTATGAATGCACTTACGTCGATGTTGTCTCGGAGGCGGTTCTCCATCGGAGTGAGGTTCCAGGTCACCGTCGTCAATCGACGCCAGAGATTCGACACTCGAGCTCGACTCCAAACTAAGGCTTCGTGGCGCTTCTTGTGTGTCTAAAGGGGAGTATAGTATAAGTATTTTGTAGGTCTTATGATATCGCAAATTATCATTAAGTTACTTATGTATTCCTGTTTTGAATATAATTGCATGTTGAATAAATAGCTTTTTTAAAGACTTACCGAACAACGCGAGCAGTGCCTGCAGCACGAATTGTATATGTCTTCTGTTGGCCGCTTTGCCAGTGCGTAGCGTGACCTCGTCTTGACCCACTTCAGCCAAGTCGAAGCCGAGGGACGCCAGGAGCTCGTGGCAGCCATTCACTCGCCACAACCTGATGGGTGCAATATGTGGATTAATATTTGAAGAATACACTTTTCAGGAAGACTTGAAGTCATATACAAGTGTATCTCTTGTGCACCATTGTCTAGCGACAAAATTTTATATTGTTATTCTATACTTTATTACTTTACCTGCAATTTTATCTAACGTTAATACAACTTTCTATGTGCTCGAATAATTTCTAGACATACTAACCTGACGTTAACAGCGACTTCAATAGTGTCTGTATCGGAATTTTTGACGGAGAACTGGGAGATGACGGAGCGGATAACACCGATTATGTCATCAGCTACGTCACCGTTCGATATCAACTTGGACAACGCTTGTAGAGTTGTCGATGTTAAGCCTGCGAAGAAGCGTCATTTGTAGAGAAGTTTTGAATAAACCTTCGATTGTACGAAGAATCTGAGAATAAAACGTTGAAACATACCAAGAAGCGCTTGTAAACTAGCTGAACATTGGGTCAGCCTCTCTTCAGGATCACTTTGAGGGAAGAACACACTCGACGGAATACCATTTGCTGCTGGTTCGAACCTGATAACAAAGAAATTGTTCGTTATTTACTGACCAACCAAACCGAGGGTTAGGAAATTTCGTCATTCATCAAAAGAGGTTGTGATATTTTTGGACTTCTAACCTTTCGAAGCATCTTACCTAAACCCAACGCTCATAAGCAGTTCTCTCCAGCCGTTGATGCTACCAGCCTTGTTCTCAATGCTCTTCTGCGTCGTATACATCGCGTTTTTCTGGCCTCTCACTATCCTTTGTAGTGACTTCTCAACCAGGTGTAAGCATACTCGGAGTGCGTCTCTGTACATGAAAAAATTTTTGTGTCTAAAGTTGGTGGATTGAAACAAAGCAAATAAGAGTTATGTAAATAGCTTATTGGACGTAATGGACATGTAAGTTATATTTATATAGTACACTAATATAGTTATTATAGAGGAGAAAACAACGGGAAAGATAATTCTATACAGAAAAAGATGATGCAAGCTCAAGTCATCAAAATTAATCAAAGTGGTATCAAGATGCCCCTTACCTGCACTTATCTGGGGCTGCCAGCAGCTCACATAGCGCCTGCCCCATGAGGGCGACCTTGTTGCTGAGTCGAACATTAGCCCCTACAAGAACAAGACCTGACCAGTGTGCTGGGTGCGCGAAATGTTTCGTGTGTCGAACCGTTTGCATCGCGTCGCCTAGGGCCCTGTACAATGGAAAATATAGGTTGTACAATTTGTGGATGAAAAAGGTTAAAAGTTTAATAATATAAAAACTAATTAAAAAATGCATCACTTTTTAAAAATAGAATACTGTGCGTTTGTAAGGTAATAGAATATGCTTGGATGATCGATCGATCTATCGTGTTATTCCAAAAACAGCCAATTTCGTCTGGCATGAGTTCTTTAATGATAATAGCAAAGACGACGATGTTGAAAATCATGATGATTAAAAAGAAGCTCACTCACTTGGCAACCCGACTACCCTGCAGTAAAGCCGAATATAACGCTCTATATAGAATCTTGGTAGCTGTATCCTGAGGCGCGGGCCATAACGTCAACAGTATAGCATGTGCACCGGCTGCCAGCAGCGCGCGGCACAGGCGAGATACGCCTTCTCCCGCGAGGCTCACGTCTTCGTTCTCCTCGGCTGATGAGCCTTGCAGGGCGGCACTAGAGGGGGCACATGATATCACCACCTGGAATAAAATGAATATTAAGAATGACGGCGTAAGGATATTGACTCGCTATAAATGTACGTGTAAACCGCTGACCTGCTGTTTCAGATGTTTTTTTCCAGAATCTAGTTTCTGAATTTTGAGGTCCTAAAAGATACGAGTAATAGCGCGGAAAACTACTAGCTATTACAACAAATATTACGAGAAGAGGAAGCTCTATATTTGGCAAATAAGATTTAACTATACTTCTTACCAATCTGGCGGTAATCTTCAGAGACATGATTTCTGATGCAGTAAGCATGAACTCTGAAGCTGGTGGCAACTCTTCATTACTTGGCGGCAGCTCGGAATCTGTGTGAAGAAAAAGACAATAAGTTTAGACATTCTTATATAATGCTTATCATCATAAATCCTGTGATTTACTTACTTTCTTCTTCATTTTCCGTAGAGGTATCGGCAGCTCCGCTACCAACACTTGTGTTCAGTAATCGTTTTGCTTGTGAATCAACCTGGAAATAATAACTAATTAAAGATCTATCGAGTGACAATGAATACAGATTTTCATTATAAAGTTTGTTGCATAGTGTGACACAAGTGTACCTCAAGGTACAATACTAGGCCCTACGTATAGAAAAGGACAGGCTCCCTTTGTATTTTTTTAACGTTCAAAATATTTGGATTGTCAGCTTAGTTCGGTTGCGTGATTTTGCTTAGGAATTGATGACAATTATAATTAGTAGATTATTATAAATTTCTTACCACTTCGCCGGGACTAAGAACGATTGCGGGTGTCTTCCAGCAGATATGTGTGGCAAAGTGTATGCATTCGGCTTGTGTCAACTGCGATAGTACTGCTTCTTTTGATGCCTGAGAATAAAAAACTTTGTAATTAAAAAAAAAATAGGTATCCCTCGTTATTGTACATATTACCATTAGGGCAAACTCCTCAGTCCTACCAGCAAAGCACTAATAGATAATTTATATTTACCTGATAATCGGTAAGCGGTGTAACTCGCAACATATCAGCAACAAGCTCAGCCTCCTTGAGCTGCGCGTGCGCGGCTGCCCAGCGCGAGCCGCCAACTCTTGGAGCTCCCACCACGAGGCAGCGCATGCCCGCTTCTGCGTTGTTCGCGTTCGTGTTGGATGTTCCTGGTAAATTTTAACAATTATAAAGTAATGATTATATGGACCTTAGGTATGTTGGGGTTAGCGGCTTTAGCAAGGCCTTCTCAGCTAAAACTTATATTAATACTTGTAGTACGACAGTAAGTCTTTATCTAGTTTGACTTTTTTCTTTATCAGTTTGACTGGTTATTTTGTGATATATTCCAGTGATTATGAGATGCTAGAGTTTTGGTGCGGGGCTAATCCAATTAGAAAAAATCAACTCTCTCGAATCAATCGAATACGACGTTATATCTGCTAAAATTAGGAGTTCAAGGAATCAAATAGCCTTCATGGTTTGTTAGACTTTACATCGTACAGATGTATTCTGTATTATGTAGCTTAATTAATGGATATAACTTACCATGATCATGATGCGGCCTCGCCCTCATATGCCGATGATGCCTGAGAGGGCGTAGCGCTGGCGCTGCTAACAACGCGTAGCGCTCACACAGCGGCTCACCGTCGCCCGCTACGCTGAGCGTAGCTGTGCCGGGCGGCGTAGCGCTACGTAACGCTCCCCATGGACACGCGTAAAGCGCACCTTCAACAACTACGATCAGTTCTCTGCGACCGCCGCAGCCTCGACGACCGTGGGAGGCTGTAGGAGAGAGAGACGTATAGAAAGAAAAGAATAAAGAAGGCAAATCAACATTGAATGTTTAATTTTCGATTCTGATAATCTATCTTCTTCTAAATCGAAAAAGGGATTTACAGAATAAAAACCTTACCGTGGTTGTTATTGCAAGAGGCAGGCAGCAGATCTTCGAAAGGTGCTAGCAGCATCTGATATAGAGCGCTGAGGCAAGGCGGGCCCTGCCACGATGGTTGCTTCTTACGTGGAACGTGGACACTAGACCTATAAACAGAGAAGAATAAAATTTATATGAGGATGTACGTAAAATAAATCATCAATATATATATACATATGTTAGTCGTAAGTTTATTTAAGTCGTTTAGGGAGAAAAAGTGAAATTTTGGGATAATTATCTAGGAACAAACCTGGTAGATCCCTGTAGACTAGCTACGGATCCAGCAACAGATCCTCCCACTGAGCCCACGCTGAAGAGAGAACTCAACGAGTAGTTGGACGAGTTCAATAGATGATTGCGGGTCACCTGCAATAATGCATATTTTTTACAATTTTGGCATTAAGATAACATAAATTACAACAGTAATACTATAAAATCCATGTGAACAAGGTCATATTTAATGAAACGAAATATAGCAATGTACAGACGCCAGCATATTAAGCTACTACAATCTGTCTAATAGATTCTCAACTTTATTATAGAAGCTGGTTCAAAGTTGATTGGGAAAATTTACTGGTGTCTGTACAATGAACAATGTCTCACCATTCGCGCCAATCCAGTATTGGGTCTGTCATCAGGATCCCATTGGTCTTCAGCGTCAGCTCTTCGCTCAGCGTTCGCTTTCAACCAATTGGACCATTCACCGATGCAATGCTCCAACTTGCCGAGACCACTTACTGCAGAATGAACATATTTATCATTAGCACTAACTTTAGCAAACTTCTCTTTGAATTAATTTCTTATGAAGAAGAATTCTTACCATTGCTTGGTTGAAGATCATCAGGACTGATGTCTGGCAAGCTGTTGTCGCTATCTTCTGCTTCTTCTAGAAGAGATACTTGGTGGAATCTAAGAATACCTTTGAAAGGAACAAAATATTATGTTAATTAATTATCATTACAAATAATTATAACATCTCAAGAAGCATTTGAAATGGTGTATTTAAATCTACCTTTGTGTGGCTGCAATAACCATGCATAAAGCCTGCCAGCCGCAAGACTGTAATACAGTACGGGAGCCTTCTGCTTGTTCACAACTTCGAGAATTTGTTCCACACTTGCCGGACTCCATGGTTCTGACCGTTCTTTGCCAGATTCTTCTGCGTTCCTGCATCAAGTAAAAAAAAAAGATAAAATCCTTATCATATTCATAATATTTTACTGAAAATGTAGAATCAAATAATACCTCTGTTGTGCATGAAGTTCAAGATTGGCTTGGTTTAATGTTCCGGAAGGTTTTTCTGTGACCGCGTCCAAAGATCGGCAGCGTCCTCTCTCGGCGACAACCAAAGCTTCGGGGTGACGACCCAGTTCTGAAAACATTGAAATGTAAGTAATTCAGCAAAGTAAAGACAAAAATCACTACAGCCTCCTATATTTTATGTAAGCTTATGACTTTAGCTAGCGCTGTATAAGAACCAACAATTAAGTCGTCAGTGCTCATTTGACTCTCGCTCATCTCTCTCACTCATTTTGATATTGCATGTTCCTAACTTCTTGTTTCTCTTACCAACTAGTACTCTCTGTAGTGCATGTTGCGTGGAGGTGTACAAAGCAGCGATCTTCCTGTCTCTGTGCTTGTCACTTCCAGACTCTAGCAGAGTGAGGGCAGCTTGAAGCTGTTCTTTTGCTTCTTCTAATTCTCCTGATGCCCAGAGTGCGAAGCCGAGACGGTGGCGGACGCGAGCCTATAAAATTGGATGCATTTTTAATACATACTAAATAGCATGTTACTGGTTAGACTGAGATTATTTGCTCAAACCACCAGCCTTAGCATTATTTTTTATAATGTGCCTAGGTACTAATGGTATGAGTGAAAATTATGGACATCCATAAGAGGGTACATGGATCTTAAATAATTTTGGACTATTCCTTACCTCCTCATCAGCATCAGCTAGTCCTTCAGTGGCCGCAAGAGCCTGTCGCAGATATGACACAGCGCTTCCACATGCACCCATCGCTAGGTGAGCTCTTCCTAAGTCTGCTAGCGCTTGTGCCCGACCTCGGGTATCACCTGGAACCAAAGCAACCACATTGTTAACGATAACATTCAGGTTTTAGTTCAGATAGAAATTACGTGATGCTGATAGTTTGGAGAATGTGAATCTTTGGACATATGAGGTAAGTTTGTCTTAGATGAATAGAATATTATTAAAGAATTGTCTATTTCGTACCTGCAGCAGTAGCATGCCGTAGTCGTGACTCATGCCATCTGGCTGCTTCAGCATGTGCACCCATAGATGCGTGCGCAGCTCCTAAGCCACCACAAGCACGGGCCTGTAATTAAACAAGATTTAATAGGGAACATTTCTTCAAGCATAAGTAGGTATCATCATGAAAATGGAACAAGAGACAAAAAGTATCTGAATTATCCTTTTATCTTGTTTGGATGGGGACAAACCTATTATTAGGAGGGAGGTTCAAGGAGGAAACAAAGTAAGTAGATAGTAGCAGATGGTACCTGTAGATGCGTCAGACCAAGTCGGTGCGCGAGCTCGAGTTCAGCGCGGTGGTGTCTCACGGCGGCTGCATGCTCGCCTAACGCGTGCTGTGCCACCCCTAGCGCGTGGCATGCTTCCGCTTCCATTATCTGGTTGTTCAGCTCCCTGGAGGTAAACAAACCATTAAAATATTATTTAAGGTATCTCCTACATACCACCACAATTCTGTTATTATTTTCGATATAAGCCAAAATTGCACTAGCAAGCTCATTATATTAAGAAGAAATTTTTACTCACTTTGCAATATTCTTCTGGTGATCCAGACATAGAACAGCCTGTTCCAGATTGTTGAGCGCTATGTGCAACGCTCCCAGTTCTCCGTAGGCCTGTGCCTTTGCTTCTGGGGCGCCTAATTCGTGTGATACAACCAGCCGCTTCTCTAGACAGACCAGTGCTTGCTGCAAGCTGCCTACTGACCTAGAGAGAGGAACCAAACATTTTATTAGAGAGGATAATTAGAGGAAAATTACTCTCTTCACTTGACGTAAGATTCATTGGCTAAAAATCTGCCTCTAATTTAACGTACTTGTGGCTAAGTCCTAGTCCTCGATACGCTCTTTCTTGCTCTCTCTTATTGTCCAGTTTGAGGGCAGCAGCTAAATGTTGCTCATGATACTTGGCAGCTTCATCAGGATCTCCTAGTGCGTCGTAACAGTCTCCGAGAGAACCCAGTGCTCGTGCCTTGTCTAGCTGACACGTTGGGGTGTTCACGCGTTCTAGGATTGCTAGTTGCTGTAGAGGAAGAATGACAATTTAAATTCGAAGTTTAATTGGAGATAGTGGTGCAAAAATCCATTCATAACGTATTGTGAGTTCATCGTTTCAGCTAAAAACCTTTTAATGTACCTGTTCTAAATATCCAATGGCGTCTTCATAATGCCCCATGTTTAGTTTAGCGATACCCAAGTTTCCGTACGCTTGGGCTTCCAGCGCGCAGTCCTGGAGCTCCTGTGCTCTTTCCAATTGTTCCTAAAAATAAATAAGTTTTCATTTACAATTCCGTTTAAAAAAAAGGCCAATATTATTATGTTTCCTTTTCACACTCTGACAGGTTGCCAAAAGTAATAGAAGTCGGGAAAACATAATGATAGTTTTTTCTTACCCTGTAGCACCTGGCTGCGTGAGAGTAATGTCCTAAGGCCATGTGAACAGCTCCGAGATGTGAGTGAGCTCGCGCCTCACCAGCCGCATCACCTGCTTCTTGTCGAAGTGTTAGTTCCTGCAGCAAAAATTGATATTACGTCTATGCACTTTTGGGGCCTGGTCACAACATTGATATTTTATTAGAAGTGGTTTCGATAGAAAAGCTTACTTGTGTATGATGTCCTAATGCCGCATCAAGTCTTCTTTGAAGTCGTCTGGCAAGACCAAGCGCACCACATGCTGCAGCTTCTAAGGATCGGTCACGAGCCTAAAACGAAACAACGTGGGAATAAAGAGCAATGTCACATTTATTGCACCTAACTGAATATAGAGTATCAAAAATATACCTGTCTCGCAAATCCAAGCTGCCTTTGATACATCTTTACAGCTTCCTCAACATCTCCCATTTTGATCAAAACATCTCCAATATTGCCCAACGCTCGGAATTTTCCCTGCAAGTGCTGGGTCATGTGGGCTATCGCCAAAAAGTATTTCTGGCATTCAAGAGCCGTTTCCAAGTTACCTAGAGCTAAATGAGCAAGCCCAAGGTTGCAGTAGGCTCGCCCCATATTCATTTTGTCTTGTAAGTCTTTGGCAAGGGATAAATCTTGATCGTAATATCTGGAATACATTACAAAACGAAATTATTAATATCCATGTCGTGTTTAAGTGCACGTGGACAAATACCATGCTCGAAAAAGAGATAACCCACCTTACAGCCTCTCTATAATTCCCGAGGCAATAATGTGCATATCCCAGAAAATGGCAAGCCTTAGCTTCTGCTGTCACGTCTCCCAACTCTTGAGATAACATCAGATGCTGTTCATAATATGGCACTGCTTGTGCAAATTCCCCGCGTGAAGAGAGACAATTACCAAGGTTGAGGAGTGCGCATGCTTCGCCAGCTGCGTCTTTAAGCTCGCGGGCTATGCCTGAAATATTATAATTTTATTATTTCACAAGGTGTTTTGACAAGAAATTGTTCTTTAAACAAAGATTACTAATTAATCTAGTGATCATCTTACCTAAATGAGCTCTATAATGAAACAGCGCCATATCATGAGCACCTAAAGCCTGATATGCTACTGCCAAGTTTCCATGCGTTGAAGCTTCAGAACTCCTGTCATGTACTTCTTTGGATATCGTCAACTCCTGTTTGTGGTACTTGATGGCTTGTTCGTAAAACCCCGCCGCGGAGTACGCATTACCTATATTTCCATAGGCTCTTCCCATGCCTGCTTTATCCTGAAATATTTTTAAATTTATTAGCCATGAATTATTGCTTTGACGATGCCGATTTACTTATCTTCCATTAAAGTCGTTACTTGTAATATTTATTAGTGGAGCTCGTTAATTCAATGCTATGCATCCAAGTATTTATAGACCATTATCACATACGTGTTAATATTCAATATCGTGATTTTATGCTCGGTCTGGCAGCAGTCTCTCAAGCGAAACTAGTTCTACACATTTCCAATAGATTCTTTTCTTTGAAATAAATTACGATGATTCCAGGAGAAATAATTATATGAATATTTATGCAAATAAACCAAGATTGTTGTTTTTTAAGATGAACTATCACGGGGGAGTGGAGAAGAGAGGAAAGCACGTTTAATTACTTTTAAAGAGTGCAATGTGAATTAACTTTAAGATAAAATTCGAATGTGCAGCCAGTAGTCGATAATCTAGTTAGGGACAATATAATCGAATAGAGAAAATGATTTTAAAGAGAGTGTGTGTGTGTATGATTTGTACATTACCTGTAACTGTCTGGCGATGGACAGATGTGCTTGATGCAGTTTTAGTGCAGCGTCGTGTTCTCCCAACAGTTGATAAACAATGCCCAGATTTGAACATGCGCGACCTTCCCCGACCTACGCAAAAGGAAATCATAGCTAACACCACTAAAATTTTACTTAATACAGTTAACAATTGATGGTTTAAACTACATGTTGTAGTTAGAACGAGAAAGGTGAGGATTACGGTGGTTGATTAGAGGTAACCATTACGGTGATCCTAAAATTATAATTGTAGCCACTTAGCCATTGTCAGCTTTTCCAAAACCGTGTCTTTCTAATTTATTTCCATATAAAATAAAAGAATACCATCGTGTATAAGATCGTGTGTATGCATACAAATAGTTCATCAATAAAAGTCATGGATACCTTGTCCCTTGCCGCTAAAGCGACGTCCAATTGTCTCTCGTGCCATTTCTTAGCCTGCGCGTAATCGCCGGCACACCTGTGAATTTAAAGTGCTACGTTTAATAGCCAGCACCTAGGATAAACGTTATGTCTTCATATAAAGCTATTGAGATTTGCAACGCATAAGTTAATAACAATGCTGGGTATAGAAGGAGGTAGTTAAAATTGCCTGTTACCGACCAAGGGTTAGTGGGGTTCATTGTCTGCATAAAACAATGTATATTCCCTTTTATATAAATAACGGTTGTAGTCGAAGGAATACTTGCCTAGCAGCATGTCCCAAGCCGGCATACGCTCTAGCTTCAATAGCTCTGTCTCCGAGATTCTGCGCAATCCTCAAAACGTTCTCGTGGTATGCGATTGCTTGTGAGAAGTTTCGCCTATAGTGATACGACGATCCTAGGTTTGAGTACGCACGTGCTTCTTCGACCTTGAATAAATTACGTACAGTTTAAAACAGTGAATTATCAATGTATACCAAGAAACTTTTGGTAGGTGTTGATCTGAATATTTTTTTAATTGCAACTCCCTTATGAAACGTTAGTGAAACTTTTTTCATTTAAATCTAAATTAAGAAACAGTAACAACATAATTTCATGGGTGGTTATTCCTTCAAAATTATACTATCAGCATTTGCTAAAAAGCCGTCCTTATATCTGAGATATAAGTCCAAATCTTACCTGATCACCGAGTCTTCTAGCCAACCTCAAATGCTGCGTATGACAATCCACTGCCGAGTCAAATTCCCCCATAGCTAGATAGACAGCACCAACGTTCCCTATCTCCCGAGCCTCTTGCAATCGGTCCCCCATTTGTTTCACTAGCTGTACGCATTGCTTGTGACTGGCTAAAGCGTTGGGGTAGTCCCCAATGGCAGTGTAGACGTGGCCTAAGGAGGTGAGTGCGGCTGCTGCTGCTTGGGTATCCTAGGAATAAGAAGAAAATACATATATTAAGTCTAGGAGTTCGCTTATCATAATGAGAAATGATAGAAAGGTGCCAATTACCTACACACTCATAAATAATCCAAGAGCAATCGATATTACTTTAATTATTATGTTTTGATCGCAAATGGCGCTTACTGGTTACATAAAATTACAAAAAACATTACTCAGAGCGCATTACTGACACTTACCGACGATTCATTACTCTCATACCGACGTAACGTCTTGATCGTCATTTCAATACGCTTCCCTAGTCTTTTTATATAAGTACTAGCACTTAAAATAACTTTTTATGGTCCCATACAGCGAATGTTAGCCTTACGATATCGTAAATTTCACCAGACATTGAATGCGTCCGCGTTCGTCCGACTGTCCAGCTTTATTAGTTTAAGAGGATATAACATATATTTGTGATAGTTCCAATTCAATGGGTACAAATTTTATGGGTTCGGGTTTTATAAGTAATTTTTCACATGTAATGTAGGTAGAAACACGCGAATGCAAATGCGGCGACATTCCACGTCATAGGAGGGACTTATTTATGTGGTTTAGTGGTAATTATGTAACGAGTGTAATGTGCCGTCGCGTGAAGCTTGATGCAGCCTGATGTTATCAATGCGGTGCACACACTAAGACACAACTCCTATCTACATCTCCTTGGACACGGTTCCTTCTTAATTTACACCACGACTCACAAGTTATGTTGCTGTCTAATTATTCAGGGGTCATTAAATTGTAATGAGTTATTTACGGTTAAAAAAATGCTGTAAATCATTTAAGTGTATAGAAAATGCATAATGTCTCTTTGCTTGTAACGGGAATTATGGAACATAAGCGCATTTGTCATTAAATGCCTTTGTAAACCTCGACCTCCACCACCTTAAGAATATACATTATTAACGAGAATTTATGCAAACTTAGTTCTTTGAACTTTCATTTATATAATGATGAGAAATAAGTATTTACTCTGATATTTTGTCGAGTATCACTGCCAAGAGTGTTTAGTATTCTTAATTTATAATAAAGCGAGGCATGCGCGTACAAAACAAACAAAAATAAAAAGAGTAAGAGCAAATAAAGGACCCGTAGAATGGACCGCATCCTTTTCACTGAGGAAGTGAAGAAAAAAAAACAAAATCGACGACAGACGGAGACCGCCAATAGGGGCTTTGTTTTTGAGTAGTGATGTACTACGTCCTGTATCGATATAAATTGTAACCTATTGGGAACAATGGAAATTATTCTTGTTTCGCACTTATATTCAGAACACAACATTGACTACTATTTATACGTAAGGAGTAATAATAGTATCTAACCAGGAATTACCGTAATAGGAAAAACCGACAAACTGTTGACTTCATAGATTAAATTTAAGCGAATCTTACTTAGCTCTAAGAAAACCGCTTTGATATCTGGCAATAAACTTCTACACGATGTTAAATTATTGCTAGATATAGTATTATCGTTGGCGTGCATCGACGGCGACCAACACTAGCGAATAAAGTGGGACGCCCCGCAACAATCTAGCTAATTAAGTATGTGCAACATGATACGATAAAGCGGTGATTTACATACTGACTCCATCTCGTTTGGACGTTTTCCTACAGGGCGAGTAACGAGACGCCGTGTTCCTTGTTACTACGTACACTATTCATGTGTGCAGACACTGTGTCACTCTGGCTGTCCGTGTCACTGTCGACTCTAAAGGCCTTTATAAATAATACTCGAATGAGACGTACGTTTATCAAGCTTTATTATGTTCTTTTGTCTGCCTTGTTTCTTTGGATTATTCGTACGTACAATAAACATTCCTGCGTGAACTATGATGCGTATGAATCGGCAGAGGTATCGCACTTTGTATCTCTTCGATTTATTACTCCATTATTTTTGATTGTCTTTTGTTTGAACAAGTATAATGCTCATTATGTTCTATTTTCAAATTCAGGAACTACGTTTATTTCGGAGGCTCAAATTGTCACTGGCTGCAACAAAAGTTGTGAAGAGCTAGAAAGATACTTCAAAATGAATAAGTACCCTAATGAATATTATAATAAACTACTCGATCTACAGGAGGACTACTATATTACATACAACAGTTATGTTATTTCACTCTTAGACACAAGCCCACGAGTATGGCAATTCATAATGTTAATATATTAATATTCATCATGCAAATCTGCCTCATTACAGGAGTTACAATTATAATTTTCATTAGGTACAGAGAATTATGAGATTCTTGGTTGTAATATAAATTACTAGACGCCGCTTTTAATGAAGACCTTACTTATTAACGTACATGTAATTAAATATAAGCGAAGTTGAGCGTGTGACACCTAATTTGCTAATAGTCTATGTGCAATATTTGCATAAAAGAGCCATAAATAAAAGTAACGCAACGAAGCTGTTCAAGTATGTATTTTCTAAGTTTGAAATAACTTATTTCAAGCTAGCCTGGATGAAGATTTAAGATAATACGAATATAAAAAGTTCTGCAATGATGTTATAAGGAAACATGTCATGTATAAGGAATCATTATTAATTTTATAGTAAAACCTAGCTGATCTGGCAAACTTAATACCGCCTCGTATCGTTTAAAACTTTCTTGGACTTCTCCAAACATTTTAAAAACTAAATTCGTCCCGCCATTCTTGAGTTTTGTGAGACTAACAAACAGGTAACTTAACTAATATAAGTAAGAGGAATAGGTAGTGAGAAGCCAGAAGGTTTAACAATCAGTTTTACCAAGGGGTATCGGGTTGCCCAAGTAACTGGGTTAAAGAGGTCAGACAGGCAGTCGCTCCACGTAAAAACGCTGGTATTCAGCTAGATTCGGTGAAGACTGGAAGCCGACCCCAACACAGCTTGGGAAAAGGCTCGGCAGATGATGATAAGTAAGAAAAATATGGCTTTGATAACAGAAACAGGAATTCATAAGACCTCCTTTTAGCCATCACCTGTCACATGATTAAAACTAAAAATGTTTCTAGCGAAAGCTCGTTTCAACTATAAATATATTTTTCCGAGATAAAAGACACATGTCGGATTCCATTAATTAAGGAATAAAGCTGGCTGTGGCCTATCAAGGGTTTATCCAGTGCAATTTGTATCAGTCAGTGTATGATAAAGGGCTGTGGTCATATGAGATCGAATACTTAGGTATTATATAGCTTGTTTTATGGCGGTTATTGTTAACAACTTTTGTTTTCGATCTGCATACATGTACAATGTAGATACATATACTTATACGATATCCATATAAAAGGCTGTGTTCATACACAATACGACAGTGAAAGGTGAATATAAGGTGAATTTATAGGATGCTGTTGAATAGTATGGACAAGTTCAGGAGTTGTTTTAGAGATCTACATATTAGAGTCATCATTAAGGACTGCTATATCATTCTATCTCTGTCACACTTTCTTTAATTTCTGCAACAGAGATAATTTTAGGACTTCAAGTAACGTTTGAATATCTTGAGGTGAAGTTACGATAACTGCATACGATTCGAGGTCGCATCATTCATTGCAATTGACCCTCGCGTGTCTTGGAAAGCTGGCTATTATGGCGTTGGACCTAGTTACCATTTGTAGATGACATTTGATATTACCCGAGTGTCGAAATTACACTTATCAGGGGGTATAGAATTACCCAGAAACTGGGGTATGCAGGATACATGAGTTGAGCTGTCAGACCATGGAATATATGTCTATTTATCTTAATATATTAAAACTAGCGAAAGCCTCTTAACCTACCTCGTTTGGTCGTCACAATTTACTGTTTTTGTGTTCGTATTGTGCTAATGTGTATAATTCGGATGAAACGTCGGAAGAAATAGACGTAGCATACATGCCTTTATAATTTTTCATCGCGAGTATTTCCGTGTGTTGTGTATATTATGTGTAAAAGTCGCTATTTTTTTTAACTTGAAACCAGCCCTAGAAGTGTGTGAAAAGACTAATAGATGATGAGAGAAAAGATGAAAATAACGTTGCTGTATTCTCAGAACTTAAAAGACTGGTACTAAAGTATTTACTAAGCAACATTAAGTACCTACATCACATCCAGTTACTTAATGGTGTATAATTGTGCTATTCGTGGCATACATATGCATGTGAGTAATGTTTAATTAAATACTGTTAATGACTAATTAAACCGTTAACTTAAACTTGTAATTCTAGGAGAACCGTTGTTAAGAATTCAAATTCGCTGTTTCACACATCCTATAATGCGCATCCGTTTTGTTAAAAAGGAACATGGCGACTACTACTTTAAAATGTATTATCTGAATCAAAGATATATAAGAAATCTTTAATTTGAAATTTAATTAATAATAGCGTGTCCAGAACGATTGTCGGCCATGGCGGCTGTTTTCATTTTAAGCAGATCAGCTCAGGACATATTTTTATAGTGCACAAGCATTTGCGCAGACACAGGTGCACTCTCTATTCCCTTACTCTCGTTGCTTGATGGGTTGGCAATCCGACACGTCCGAAGAGAGAGAAGAAAAGAGAACCACGATTTACGTGCTCTCCCATACACGGGTGTATCAATCACCAACTTCGAGACTCCGGGCTGCTTTTGTGGAAGTTTTTACACCTACATAGATATTTTGGCCCAATCCGAGAATTGAAGATCCCATGCCAGTCGAGCCATGCGACTACTAGACCAACGAGGCAGATACATTTTAATTAATTTAAATGGATTTGTATCAATTAGTCTACCACCTTAAGAACGTTGCTCGTGTTTTTTATTAATTTTAATGGCAAAGGTTATCTCAGCAAAAAGACGTACGACCGGCAGCCGTCCGACGTGAAAACTATCGCATTATGCAAAACTTATCATTTAAATGTCGATAAATACTATTAAAAAATTCGTAAAAACCATTGGCGCTGAAGCATTTCGAAGTTCATGAATATTCATAAAATATACCAAAGTTTTTTTAATAAATACTCGCTCTTCAATATGCGATGATTATTGCAAATGAAGTTTTTAGTCATTATGTTCAGCTCGATACGTATTTAAGTATTTGTTGGATTTTTTTGCTTTTTATGTGATCTCGCAGACGGTACAGTTGCGGACAGTCGTTTAGTGTATTTTAATAATAGCAATCAAATGTGTTTTATATGTCTGTCAGTACCATGACCATTTTGCTCATATTTCGTTATAAATACGAGTACATAAGTGATAAATAAATTGATCATATTATAATCCTGGAAAATATTTAATGTAAAAAAAATATTCTAGGTACCCACTGCGGTGCAGTTATAATATGAAAAATTCATTTAAATGTTGCAAAGAATGTGCATTTATTTATATCGGCTACAAGGTACACGTTAGTTTAGTCGAAGCAATAATGGTTGTAAAGATTGCACCAGTGATACATTGCTAAGTCATCGCATATAAATTCTGTGAGCAGTTCCCCTCAGCGACTTTTACAAGTTGCATTAGAATCGTGTGCTTGTTTTACTTGCATCTCTGATTCTGTATGCAAACAATAAAAAAAAAAACAAAATGTCGTATTAATTTATTACCTTTATTTTTACTGCCCGACATGTATACAATGTATGAGAGACTTTCGCATTTTCCTTTAAGTATTTTTTTCTTTTCCAGAAAAATCCAGTGAATTTTAGACTAAATTGCATCTTATAGACAAACATCTTTAGAGATGGTATCGATAGAAGTTAAAACAGAGCGAGTCCTTATCAACATATAGAACTTTGTCTTTCTTTTCCAACACTCGCTATCGTCCGACATTTTCGGAATACTCAACCCTTAGCTCGTCGGAGCCGCAATCAGCTTTAAATAACAATTAATTTAAAACGTTAAACGTTTGACCGAGCAATTGGAACGCGTAGCCGCGAGATAGCACCTGCCCGCGACGGGTTATCCACGGCATCCGCTAATGAAGCCGGCTAGTCCACCTCACATGTTACTGTCAAATTATTCGCGGTATGCGTATGGCACTGAGAAACATCGTGTGTAAGCCGCCTGTAATCTATGTGAAATAAAACCTGACCAGCTCTATTTTAAATACGCCTAATAGTTTTTAAAAGATAGCTTTAATGTTTTGTATTTTTTTTTTCGATTCTGTCTCGAGAAATGTAGCTCTTATACAACGATATTTCGCAGTGTTGCGTGGAACGAAACATGTGTGGCAAAAAACTTAGCGGATAAAAGTCGTAGTGATGCTCCTTCGCGAGATATTGTAGTTATCGATTGTACCAGCTACTTCGTAATAATTGACGCGGCTCTTAAATATGTAGACTGGCTTTAAGGATAAGTAAAGCCGGACTGTCCAGTGATATAGATTTTTTGCTGTCAACTCTTTCTTAGTTATGCGCGATTAAAACGAATAAGTAAATAAATGTTAAGAGGTTTTAGTAAAGGTAGCTTTAAATAAGTATCAAGATACTTATGTTGTATGGTATGATGGACTCTGCAGCCACTCACTCGGAAAGTAATCAGTGTGTACAAGTTTTACCAATCTCATAGTCGTAAATTAAACAAAATTGTGTGTTGCACATTGCAGGGCGCTGTCGGTGGGTGCAGTGTGCGCAATCATTTAAAGCATGCTCGCACGATAATTCTTTTGATTGTGATCGCGGCGAGGCTGGCGATGGCGTCCACTTCACTTTGTCATGTAATTATTATTCGCCCATTCTCGGATTACTCGCGAGTGAATTCCTGTGTTGCCAGCATTTCGCGGTTATTTTAAATCGACTTGCGAGTTTTTGTTGTGTACCATTCGAGCAGAACGCGCAAAGTAAATAATATTTTACGACTGTTTGTTCGTCAGATTGTTTCACAAGTGGACGCAATGATTGCTCGCCTTTAAAATGAGAATAAGAGAACAAACACATTTATGGAATGAATATTTAACATACATATTACCTAGAATAATTATAGTACGTATAAGTTCGTATTACTTTGCACAGCACTTATGTTGCGAGACTGTGGACTATAAAGTTTTGTTGTTGCAGTTTAGGAGGTAATGTTGTTGGTACCTTTTACATTTATTTACGGCCGTATGAAAATTAGGTATATTTTATTTGAAAATAATTTAAAATCTTAAAAGTTAGGTAACTTAGGTTCAGTAAAAGTCTAACACACACTACATCCACAGCGCACAATATAACACACATACAATTAAAGGCATAGGCTTAGGTATAAAGATATATAACGATAAATAAAACTAAAGTTACTTTCATTATTCAATGTCTCAAAAGAGATTACGTGAGATCCTATAAACTTGCTTTACTATAGATTCTATTATATTAAATCGATTAATATTAATATTTAAAAGAAAAAACAGCGCTTATAGTAATCACAATAGATCCAAACACAAAACCCTGAAGAAAATTTTCAGAAAACTTCTTTAAAGTCAAATGGGAAATAGAGAGTGCTGACCAATAGCTTAAGAGCCGACAAGAGCTCTATGGAGGTCTGAATTAATTTGAACGTGTATTATCAAGACCAAGCCGCAATAAAGGACAATACAATTCCAAGAACATTGAATTAATCGTAGTGGAAGATAAGTGTCATTCTGCACATCGAGCCGCGGCCTTGTCGCTGCCGCACGTCAGGGCATTTACTGCAAATTAGCATCACGTCGTGTGCGGCTCGCGGCGACCATCAAAGGCATCAATAAAAAGGAAACTTTACTATTTGTAGGGTTTCTTTTAAAGTGTAATACGGTTGCCAATCCTCCAACTGTGCACAACGAAAGTGATTCGCGCACTCTCAAGCTGCGCGCGTGTGCGTCTGCGCTCACTCTCAGTAATCTGTACGCGATTTATAAGACTATTATGCCGATTTGCCGTGACATATCACTTTATACTTTTTGTGCTTGTGCCATGTTGGAGAATAGAAGATGTGGAGATGGTCCTAATTAAGATAGAGTGGATGTCAATGTAAGAATAGACAGATAAAAATATGCGTGTGGAGCAGAATACTAATTTGAGAGCCAAATTGAATATGGATATTCTTTTTAACAGTAATAATAAATCATGTCTTTAGGCAGAATTAATTTAATTAAGTTTTTATAAACATTCCAATTCAACAAATAAACGAAGAATATACTTAATATGCCTCTCCGTTTAAGGGTAAGCTGTAGTCGAATTTACGAGCGCTAAACTTAATAAACACGCTAATTTACAGAAAGATGGCGTGCTCGCTAACAAAGGAACAAAACTATAAATAATAAACTATCATCAGTCAGCGAGCGCAGTCCACAGTAAAAATTAAATTAACTTTTTACAACTACAGCTCGCGTAAACCGCGCAAGTTATTATTGCGACTGAGAAGTCGAGAACATTTGTTATTTCATTTGTAAAAGGAGAAATCAAACGGTTTACTACCATTCTTTATGTAAATATTCCATTGTGCCCGCTGCGCGTATATTGGCGCGCGCTTGGGAACACAGGGCGCCCTCTACCGTTCTATATTGAGCGATTTGCTATAGTACATTTCCCGGAGAGTTCGCCAGTCTGACTGCGGTTCAATGCCGCGTTATTGTACGCATTGTCTCTGGAGTAGCAGACCTATTCTTATGTAATGACATAATTTGTGGACCATGATCAGCTATGCACAAACCTAAATTCGTATTCACCGGCGCAGGCGCTATTGATTTATTCAGACGTAAATGGAACAGCCTGAGCTTTGTTTGTTTAATAGTTTAGAATTTAAATATACCCAGTTCAAGATCACGTAAAACAAAATGAATGGATTCCGTTTTAATCGAGATATAAGTTTATCATCTGTGATCATCAAATGTTTTGGGGAATAGGCGACCGCGTTCACACTCCGTTTACTCTTAATAGGCTTTGATAGAGTAAATCTCATCATCATCTGCCTTTTTTATTGTCCCACTGTAGGGCACAGGTCTCTTCTCATATGGAGAAATTAGGAATTAGCGTTCAACACAACCGCTTTCTTAAGGTGGATTTGGCAGGTTTATTTTACCTTTAGTGTCAAAGACAGACTTAGAAGAAGCAGAAAAATTCTATTGGCCTACCCGGAATCGAATCCGCACACTCGTACTTGAGAGATCACCATGAGACATACTAGGCAATCACGATTAACCCAACCAAACGAGTAATTCTACCGTTTCATTAAACCGAGGTTTTGTTTACTTAAAATATCGCTGGTTGCTTTTGAATCTGCTAATGTGACAAAAGTCTGTATACTTACTTTGCACTTCATAGCCAGCACCAGCTGATACCGATGCGCCGTCAGGGCATCCTTGTAAGACCCCTGGCTGAAGTACGCAGCGCCTAAGTTGCCGTGCGCCCGGCACTCCCCTGCCGTGTCGCCCAAGGATTTGGCTACTGCTAAGTCTTGCTGCATGTAGTTGATGGCAGCATCCAACTGGCTGAGTGCCCAGTGGGCTGAAGATAGTGCGCTGAACACTGAACCCCTGTGGAAGAGATAAAATAATTAAAATATTATGATCTGAAAATTTGTGGCACAACCAGAACTGAGCCCACGTGACTAGTTTGACCAATTTTTAAACGATTTCTACAAAAAAAATTATAAATTTCTCAATTCGTGTTTTATGTTTGTTCGTACATATCTCCTGCATTTACTAACTGATTTCAAAAAATATTTTTATTCAAACCTCTTGGAGTACATAACATTAAAAGTCGATATAAACAAAGCTACAACATCGGGACACCTACTTCTGGAGCTATGTGTGATGTTTTTAGAAGTCGTTGTATAATTTAATAAGCAAATCACAATGTAGGGGAACTGACGCAATGCCTTATGATGCATATGATGCATATTGACCAACCCAAATTCCATCAATGATAATAACTTAAGTTACTGCAGCCAAACGTTCTTAGAAGGTTCAACAAATATTTATAAAAGGGCACGAAGTACCTCATCACTACCGTTTGAACGTAAGCATAGACACGATGTCTTCCTGCCACCTCATAACACAATGAAACTCCTTTCTACAGCTCTTAAGCAATGGCTGTCGTAAAACCGAGCCAACGATGTGTGTACACGGCAAGTCAGAAGTCAAACGGACATCGTTGTACAAAATGGATGTTTTCTAAACAGGAGTCGCTTGTAAACATGTTCTATTGAAAAACGAAAACGAGGAATATGCACAGGCGTAGAGTAGCCAGCCTTTCGAATACTTTCTTCAGATATTAACAAAACCCTTGGAAAACTCACTGTAAGCTTAAATTTTTAGTATGTAAAGATGAAAATGCTAACATTAACAATACTAACTCTAAAAACGTAAGGCTAGAGTAGCTTGCTTAGAAGTTGGAAAATATTAATGAACACGGTGGCCATTCTCTCTAAGGGGATCAGCCAGCTGCGCAGGATATACCTACTATAGAGAAGGAGCATTTACAAAACATTCGCAGACACACGCAGGCACTCTCTATTCCCTGACTTTCAAAGTCCGATGGGACCGTACAGATATAAGAAAATCTAAGCAAATTTACATTCAGGTGAATTTTATATAATTTCTTAAAAAAAAAACAAAATATATGCTTACGACGTACAGCGTTCAATTAAGTGTAAATCTCCCAGTGAAGAAATTCCCACAAAAATCAAATAAACTAAAAGAGCTCAAAGCAATAAAAATAACAACATTAATTAGTTACAAGGGCGAACATTATTACGTCGACAGTCAAACATGTACTCACATTTAAACGCAGTTAAATACTGATTCTGAAAACTTCTAAATTACATTCAGATTAGAAGGAAAAATAGGGTTAAATTAGTTTTACACTTATAATTATTGAACTAATGCAATATCATGCTTTTTGCGTTAGCTCGAATAAATGAATTTGAGTTAGAGTTTGAGCTTTACTTAAACAAATGAAAGTCGCCTATTTCGAACTTTAAGTGTGTTTCGAGTTGTATGTCGACACGCCGACTGGCGATCTGTGGGTCTTGGGTTGGATTCCCGGTACAGTCAACATTTTGTGTCATGAACATGCTTGTTGGCTATGATCTGGGTGTTATAATATGCATTCATAAATACATATGTGTAAAGTATACCTCAAATGTAGTTTATAAGTTGTGTTGGCACCCATAACACAAGCTAATCAATAGCCTACCTTGGGGCTAACCGACCGTGAGTGAAAAGGTGTATCGATATATTATTATATATATTAGTTTTTGCAGCCAGCACTGTTCGGAAACATTAAATGCCTTTACAGGGTTACTCGGCTGGTATGAAGATATTTGCTTCCTCTAGCCGGCCTAGGCTGATACATTCAGACTGGAATTATTGTTTGTTCAAGTACAGGATACTATGGTTCAGTGTTCTGACAGCATTGGGATCAGTTGTTGTTAGCTGTAGCGGTATAGGATTTATACTTATTGCGTTTCTTAACTGTAGTCTACATCTTTCATTATTGGTTCGTACTATTTAAATTACAATCTATTAAAATTTCTTTCTCTTTGAAAGGACAATATTGACAATAGTTTACAAATTAAAAAAACTTTGATAGTGTATGACTGTCGAAAAATCATAAACTGTTCAGATTTATTTATATATTTTCCATTAAAGAAAATTATTTCCTGCTAAAGCTATCAGATAAATAGATATGTAATAGGTATTATGTATAGCAAAACGCTGTGCTTTGAAAACTAGCCGAGATATGAATTTATAATATTGTAATATTCTACTTAAAGAGAAATCCGAACGTCCGTTTTCATAAACACAGGTGCACTTTAGAAAGCCGCGACTGGTTTTCATGAATTGAAAACCAATATATTAGTTTAGTAAGTACAGATGACCCTAATTTAGAGGAGTCTCGGAAGTCGATACCATTAAGTCTAATTTCAGTAATATTTTATGTTTAAGTGTGGAGTTGTTGTCAGTTAACAGCTTGCCGCCTGTACAGTTTTATTAGGTGTAATGATTGCCCATCGCTCACTCACACTAAGGCACGCACGAACGCGCACAAGCTGTGTTTTCACCCCAAGCACTTCGACCTAACAGCGTAACAATTACAGGTATATAATAATGAACGCGTTTCGCGCACAACGCCAAGAAGGTAAAAGCCGATGACTTTATAATTAGCCACGAAGTACAAGCATCGGGACTAAATGTTCACACGTCCGGTTTTCGAGCGAGTTCGTTCTTAAATAGCTCGTGTGAAACCGATTAAAATAATCTCAGATAAATATTTTAATCTGTGGTGAAGGTAATGAATCACACGGCGCGATGTAATTTGACATCACACTTTAACACTCCACTTGCATCGATCTCTCGATCTTCTGTTGACGTATTCTGTTAATCGATTAGGACGTATCCGATGATCGAATCGGACGCATCCAGAAATACCATTATCTTAAGCCATGGTTAGCTAAGGCGGTCCTTAACTATTTTAGTAAGCTGTTGGCATTCTAAGAACTGAGATAACGTGCTCATGCTATCGGCCAGTTTACGTCAAGTCTATACAAAGCTCTTAAACGTTGCTTGATTATAAAGAGCTTGCTTGAACATAAAGAGGCTTGAGAATACATTACGGGTTGGTTAGTACCTACTGGAAAATAAAAGTTTGTGCATTTAATCCTAATGAAGACGTTTCTGTTGCGTTATGTAAAGTATCAGAAAGAAATATATTTTTTTGTTTGTAAACCAGGGCAATTCTTCTCGACTATTACACCCGGGAGGTCGTTTAAAAGAAATATGAAGTTAATTTACCCATAAAAGTGGTCAGTGTATTCGTTATTTCACGTTTTCAAAAGTATTATCCCATTTAATCTCATCATCTGTCAACAGAGATCATCTCGATAAGGATCGCGTATAACAATCCTTATTTATATTAAGTAGAGTTTTATCGTGGGGCGAACAGAATAGTCCCGTATCGATTCAGCGTTCGATCCATCAACGCGGAGATAAGATCGCGCCGAGGTGTGGGTTTCAACGCGCCCTCACCGCTTCGACGCTTAAGTTGACAATTTTGGGACGGGAAGACTTAATGTCTGCCAAGTGTATAGAGATGGAGGTTATTCAATCAAAGTCTTCGACTCGAAACGTGTTTAAATAAAACTGAAAGAATTAGGTGTCTCGGCGCGCGTACCCGTAGATATAATTACGTCTCGTTCCAATTTTGAGCTCGTTATACAGGAATTTACACACAGAAGTCATCGTAAAGTTTTTATTTATTTATTGTAGTTATGTTCGTCATCGCAGGGATATAAAATCCATTAGTATCTGCGTGCCGTATTGTTAGGTCGCGTACATGTTGGCTAAAATGCAAATAGGACCTCATACAGCTATCAATTACCGTCAGCCTGTTAGTATAACATCACAATTTACAATCGTTGAATTATTAAATTTCACGTTATATATTATAGGATATATGATTACAGCTTTCTCTATTATATTCGTGGAAGTAATTCAATGGAAATTCCTCGGACACGACACGAACACCCTACACGACTATAGGCTTAACTCAAACACGGTCTCCCGCTACAGGTTTAGTGGCTGTGCTGGATATAGATATTTATTAAGCGATGGTATTTCTCATAAGGCAAAATATCCGAGACCATGGTAGGAGGTCATTAACGGTGGTTTTAATAGCGCCATAAACACGGGCCCGTTCCGTCCGAGGGTGCATCCACTGCATACATTCCCACTGATCTGCTGCGTGCATCGACACTTCGTTAGCTTCCATTTCAATATAAGTTTGGAGGTTTAACGACACCTCCACTTAAACTAACTTATAGGCTTGTTCTTAACTAAATAGAACTTGAAACCAGTGAACGCTGCTGAGTTTTTTTTTGTAATCTGATCCGATGAAATTCGAAGTTCAGTGAATTTTGTTCAAAAATTAGTGGACTGCAATATCTATTAACTTGTTAAGTATAAGATGCTTTTTATGTGTATAATCTTTTCCTTTTTTGCAAGATTAATTGAGGGAACAGGGCGGAACGTGTGCAAACATCCTGTGAGTTGCATTTATGAATATTAAATTAAAGCACCTAGATATTTTTTGCGCGCACATTGCTTCTGCTCATAATTATTTACGATTAGTACCGCGGCTCGTGTAAGTACTCGCTGTAATGCGTCGAGAATGATTGCCAATATTCCGCCAATTACTAACAACATACTTTTATTCAGTTACCATAAGTTATGGCTCCATTTACTTAACGATAACAGTCATTGGATTAGACCAAAGTTTATTTGAGTTTATTTTCGTTAGAATACTTTCCACATCGCCCGCTGTACATGTAAGTTTACCTCTTTATTCAAATACGTACGCCATACTTTCAAATTGTAAATGACACATACATTGTATAGGTGACCCACCCACTCCTAAATTGGCATCAGTAAATTATTGTTACACAGCTGTTTTTATTTTCGAAGAAAACATCCGCGAAACATTGCCTTTCAACTCTTAAATTATAAAATAAAACACCAAGAATTTCAAGAAGATAAAATGAGAAATTGAGCTCTGTATCCCAGGGAAGGCTTACATATGCATACCGTACGAATATATCTGCACAGTGCACATATAAGGACTATTGCATTCCATTAATTAGAGGGCTGTTATTAAAACGCAACACCGTATATCCCGCTCAAAATTTACGACGGCTTTATTTCCTCGACACTCGAACATTATAAATCAAAACGTCGAAATTCCGCCAAAGATAACCGTTCCCTTTAAGTATATATAAATTATCCCACTGTCAACTCGTTACGTACTGGTTGTGATTAAAAATAATAATGTTACGAGTAATGAACCAAGGGAAGACATTCGCTCGGTCATTTGTCTTCTTCTTGTTACCAACTTGAGTGCTGTTAATGGTGTGAAATTGTTGTTAAGGGATTACGATCGAAACTTTAATACGAAAATAAACGGACTAATTTCTTTTTAGTGCGCCTGTACACGATCTGTATCTGCGTCTAACAGCTGTGAGGCGATGCATAAAAACCCTCTGATTGGTGCAATTAGTTCGCAATTCCTTCGTGCACGCTCGGCGTAATTCGTCAGGTCTAAATGATGTCTTGTTTCCAATATGTTATTGCTAGTTCTTATTTAAATAATACTTAACGTAATTTAGCTTCCACAATCTTTACAACTTGGGTGAGCTCGTAAATGAATATCGTTTTTTTGTTGCGATTTTAGCAATTTCTCTGAAGCTGGACGCTAGACTTTATGAAGGCACGCATTTAAGTTACATAAATTATTTAACATTTCAGAACTGATAAACGTTGTAAACATATTTTTCTAGCCATTTTATTCGACATCCATGAAGTTTATCTAATCTTTTGTTTATAATAAATATTGAAACATTTACGTGCATTTCCAAACTAAACGAAAATATATAAGAAGGACAAATTAATCAACAAGTGCATCAAGAAATTCATCCTCATCGCTGTCAGTGAGGATCATGGCCAAAAGGCTCGCTGCTGATTAGAAAGAAATTGCAACTCTTTTTAATACGGAAGAATAATGGAAAATATGTCAATGATCTCATCATTCTAGGATAATGTCACATTAACTGGACATTACATTGGTTAAAATATTAGAGAAATAGTTGTCTTTCTACTGTCGCTTGTAACTTAGAATGGTTACGCATTTAACAGTTCATAAACATCGGCAAAACGCGTATAATTTGCATTTCACTGCACGTTGTAATCAACGCTGACTGCAAACTGCGATCCGTCTGTGGGAGCATTTACAAATTCAGATTCAAAGAATTTATTCTGAAGATTACTGAGAGATACCTAAGTACTGGTGTTTATTATCGTGAGCGCAGTCGCCTTATCTATAATAATCTAGAAAATTCTTGTGAGCGGTCTTCTTGTGCTGAGATTACTAGACATGTGAGGTATTCTGTTTATGTAAATTATGTTACGTTTGCTTAAACGAAATGTAGGGTTTATGACTTCCATTTTCTGATGCGTGTTCTATAAGGTTTAGTTCTGTTTTTTCTGGACTCTGGATGGAGTCATAGAAAAAAATGCATGCGCCACTAAAATCCACATACAAGCACTGCCACAATCATCTTACAAAGATGCAATGTGGCCAATGATGATGAGTTCTGTTTAATATTAGAAAAAAAAATGCAACACATGCTTATAATATGGAAGGATTTAAAACGGATCGTGGAAGATGGACTTTGGATAGTGGTATTTTTAGCTCATGTAGTTTTTTTTGTCTACTGTTTTTATTTTTCTCTTTGTCATTTATTTTCACCTTCTTTTGTGTTAACTGTCTTTTATTATTTATGTACCTATTTTGTGTGTGCGCTTGCGCAAAATAAATGATTTTTCATAATATTTACCTTTGATTTGCTAATTCGGTACACTAATAGAAAAATTAGAAACATGGCTTAAACATAAGTTTTTTATGACAAATAGCGGAAAACCCATATGCCGTTCCTGTTCTAGTCCTATCCCGATGTTGGTGTGAAATTGAAAGTTCTGGTCGAACACGAATCGTAAAAGGCAGTTGCGGCGTCTACCGCCCCGGAATGGCCATATATCCGACGAACAAGGAGCTAGAAGTACTCGTAAAAATGTTAATACGTACAACTTAACTAGTTTAGATAATTATGCTGATCGGCTTTATGCTGCAGAGCTGTATAAGTGCAACTTTCGCTGTTCGTTGTGCTATGGAGGCGCGGGCTGGAAGGCGATGTGTGGTTTTATGGAACCTCTCCTTTTAGGGTCGTAATTGTAGTAATTTGTGTAACATTAGCAAGTCCAGTTAGTGGAGTTAATTGAACAAATGTTATGTTCTGAAGCCTCACTGCTATTACCTTATCCATTTATTATGGTCTCCGTGTCTCGTATGTTTGGTGTGGTACATTCATCATCGACTTAAACCATGATTTACGTGCGTACATAAATTTTTGAGACTTAAAAAAGTTACGTGAGCTTTTGTTTTATTGCGCAAACAATAAAATGGTCTGAGATTAAAATTACCGAGAGCTTTTAACGATTGGAGGTGATGGAACTTTTAAACTTTGGTGAAGCCTTATGCTGATGGGAATTCCGAAGAGGCTTTTGTCAAAAAGCTTTGCTATCGCCAGTACCTACCTACCCGAACCTCAAATTGTCCCAATCAACTTAACTTTAAACCATATACCTTTAGCGATAAAGTAGAAAATCTATTGTGGAGATTTGACAGGAGCTTGATGTGCTGGCGTATATAAAAAAATCCTAAACAATATAATTCCGTAAGGATATTTATGGTATGAACTTACCGCAATTTTAGAGAGCAGGATCCGATCCTCAACGCTGCTTCCAGCACCGTGACTGCAGCCTGGTACTGTCCTGCAGCCAGGAGCTCTTGACCAACCACCTGTGTACAGAATTCAATGAATGTAGAAAATGAAGTAAGGACTTCATGGGGTAAATACATGTGAACGTAGCACAGAAGAGTCATAAGTTTTCCTTCAGTAGAACTACAATTTTTATGTTTCTTAAATAGATCTTCAAATTTATGAGAAAATTTGACAGTTTCGCGTATCTTGATGCGCTGGCGTCAATAGGTACTTGAATATGTCATTAAGGCGTATGCTTTTGCACATCTAATCGGTTAGAAATCGATGGAAATCGGGACATTCGTTTTAAATAATATCCTTCAGTTGATGAAGTTATTGCTATCAAAATATCGACGAATAGATTGGCGAAGGCTTTATTACTATTTACTTAGAAGTTCTGGAGGAATGCGGACTTAGCATAAAACATGTTTGCATTGTAAAAAGCCACTCTAAATCATAGACAGTGTTGTTCAAGTTAAGCTTCTGTTGTACCCTTGACTTATGAAGATTATGTTCAGCCTCTGAATCATCCGGTGGCGACACGGTTTATATCGGTGCTTTTGAACTCACCTTTGATGTCATTTAGTTTTTAAGTCCGACATAATAATAAAGTAATGTATGTACAAAAATGCGAATTTGAGTATCATTGGCTGGTACAAAAACCGCGACGAATTTTTAAGAACCCATTAAGCTTGCCGTTACGATGCATTCGGGAACGTTTAGCCGACTGATTTGAACTTATCTCGGTATAAAGCAATAAAATCATATTTAGGGAACACCCAAGAAGTTATTTCGGATCAGAAACTATTTAAAAGATATTTGCCATAGTTTATGACCGCATATCAGATGTTGCGTATTTAGAAAATGCAAAGTAAAACCCCTAAGATATCCAGTTTATGGGGTATTGCTACAAAGCTGGTATTTACCTAATTATATGACATTTTGACTTCACTTTAGCACTGACTAAGCTTCCCATAATTCTATCGTTTAATGGCAAGATTAGCAAAGCTTTAGACACATTAAATGTGCAAGTGAGCTGATAATCCCACGTCGACACTCAGTTTTCATTATCTCAGTGTTTAAACTGTTTCAATTTACGGATTTCAGTTCAATTTAGTACATTGTATGCACGAGGCGGCCGCCATTTTGTGGTAGTGCGACGCCATTTCGGCCATTCACGTCTGCGCTGCCGATCAACTGTCGCGCAGATTGTATGTAAATTCACGGGGGTCGGTCGCGTATTTATGGGCCTTTGATCACTCAGCCCCATTGTCTGAGAGTTAAATGCGCCGAAAAATGTTCAGATGTCGCCCGACTGCACGCCAGTGGAATGTATGCAAATAGTCCGCCCGCTCGGTGTATAGGGTGCTTAATATTGCCAACATCGACGAGCCCTAAATGTGCCATTATTTGTGTAATGATACGATTGTATTTGCGTAATGTGTTTTTCTTTTAATGTGTCACTTAGTGAGTACTTGTTCTTGTGTGAAGACGTGCGAATCTCGTTAATGTTTCAGTCTCAACCACGTACCGCGATAAATGTTTATGTGACTGTTCTTGTTTCTGTGTTAAATTACAAGCTACACTCGATGTCTTGAACGTTTAAAATGTTCCTTGCATAGTGTTGGTACCCTTCCTTGGATATTCTGAGATTTTTATTTATATTTTTTTATCTTACTACAGGACGTTCTGGAAATATATGAGCGTATGAAATACAAACCTCCTCTATAGGTCAGTGTTCTATGTAAATCGCGAGTCTGGCCTTATGTCTCCGTCAGTGCTGAGAGAACGACTGACAATACACATATTTCCGGAGGTACGTTAATGGATCGCATTATTTAGGAATCGAGGTCCTCGGTACGGCTTGGTGTTTATGCTGTCGAGACCCTGTATTCATGGCGAGAGACCATAGCTTTATGGTGTTTGTATCTTCATTCGTATTTTGTATATAACTATAAGATATTATCTGTGCAGTTGATAGGAAATAGACGGCCGGAATCTGGGATTCCTATATCAAAAAATACGTTTCAATTCATAGAATTCTTCTTTTATAAAAATTTCCTCATTCATTATTTGCGAGTAAAATCTTTTTGGTATACATTTTTGAATTTAGTGGCCTATAAATAGCCTGTTTTGGTCAGTAAAGGTACTCCCCTCCAATATGTGCGACAAGTAACAAGGGTGAAATGTCTTCAACAATACTTTCGATCGTTTATTAAATTCTTTATTATGTCCTCATGTCGTTTTAAGTACAATGTAGCGTTGTACTTCGATACTCAACTCACTTTGTATGAAAGAACAGGAAACATGAATTTTTGTTGACGTTAATAACTATGTAATATACTGCCAATATTATGCTTAACCATCCTTGTCTTAGGTTAAGCGCTTGCCAGCTATGTCTTAACACCGCAGAACGCACCTTTAAAACTAAAGCCCATCAGATCATCTACTTTTAGGTAAATGTTTAAAGATAGAACGATAGAACGTCTGGACAATCTCCATTTTCTGTTGGTATTGCCAGTTCTGACATACAACATGATACTACAAACCCACGTAGACTATTTACCACGATTCCCAGCGCCATGAAACGTCAATACTGTTCTGGACATTCGTATTTTACATACAAAACGAAGCATTTGCGGCCTCAAACAGGCCGTTAGTCGTAATCTGCTATAAACTTAGATAAATTCACCAACGGGAGGAGCTATTGTAGTGCTTTTCCTTATGCCAAAGGTACAATAGCGCCGCTTATACGTGTGCATCAAGTTTATGGTGTTGTTTGTGTGTGAAACACACACGAAAAAATGTCCATACTACATACTATCGAAAATACATAAATCAGCTGACACTATTTGCTCATTTAAATTTAGTCTTTTTCGTATGGAGATTTATACTCACAGCGTTTCTGGTTGGTTAAATGGTCTAAGGCTTATAACCCTAAGTAATCCTCAACTGCTAATGGTAAAACATTAGCCATGTTTACAAGTATCCTTTCAATTTTGCGATTCCCAGGGCGAGTGGAACATGCTTGGACTTTTCGAGCGCGACATTTAATTATGCAGGGCTTAAACATTAGTGAGATATTATTACATGATATTAATACAGTGTTCATGATGTTGGTATAGGTCATTTGTTATAGCATCTATGTTATGAAGCGGGCTTTGATCATCTTTCAGCATAATGTTATTCCAATACAGCTTTTGTGAAATCGAAAACACGAAAAATAATGTTTCATTTTAATCGGCTCTTTTTTGTATAAGTTGCTGAGGTTGGCAGTCTTGTTAAATAACTCCACCGCTCAGAAGCTGGCTAATGATGACTTCGCAAAAATGTATATGCACGACATAACACTACTACGCAAGAGCAAGGCGTCAAATATCTGACTTTAGATGACTTAGTCGCAAAATGAAACTTCTCAAAATGACTACAGGTAGCAAAATGTCCCTTTCGTAAAATTTTCCCCTTCCTCAAAAATGCATTCATTCCTTTCATTAGAAAAAAGTGGTCAAGAGCCAGTAAGCAAAGTTATTTGACAAGACTTGTACTTAATAATATGTTATCATCGCAATATTCAAATACACTAGCCATGACGACGAGCTAAGTGAAACGCGATTGCCCCAGGCGTGGGAATCAATGTGTCTATACCACATGCAAACAATGTAGATATTTAATTTGGTTGTTAACCTTAAATAGTGTGAAAACTCCGCTTGAACAAGCTATTAAAAGAAATTTATGGAAAAACTGCTGTAGTGGCATATTTTTTTATAAGTGCAGTTACATAATACGTAGATGAATACACCGTTTGTCCCTACCTTACCTAACATACTATGTAATATTGGCGGTGTGGTTGTGTACAACCCTCAATAAAGTGGTGAGTTTTTTTTTAATTATTTATGTGGTGGCCTATCCTAACTCAGGACTCACTGCCCGCCACTGGTAATATAAATTGAAATTTGGACGTTACCTTGCAAGGCATAGCCTTATTTTCGCGATAAATATTTGAAAGACTTGAAGGTAATATACATAGAATAAAACGGGAGAAAGGACAAAAAACAAACACCCCGACAATTTACTCACCAGGATAAAAATGCGGACAAATAGTACCTAACTGAACGTTATAATGTTTAACAATTGAACTGAACCCATAAAATAACCTAAGTAATTGATATAGCTAGCTAAAACGAAAGAGAGTGCAACACGAAGATTCGTGTATCATTTGCAGGCTCAACACTATTCTTACAACATTATTAACATAATGCCATCGCGATAACGAATGAAATTGCATTCGGGGTTTATTTAGAAGGGCTCCCTGCTTCGGAACGTGCTTTTAGTTAGGTATTTGATTATGTGTTAATCTTCACAGTTTTAAACTTTAGCAAACCGAGTTCGGTAAATGTTACTGCATCGGGTATTTGCGTCATAATATTAAATTAAGAACACGTGGGTAACAGATTACAAAAGTGATTTTTTCAACGCCCAACTTTTTCATAAAAAGGTTAGGGATCGATTTTAAGGCTTAAATCAAATTCGTCACCTTATTTTTTTAACCGACTCTTCAAAAAGAAGGAGGGTCTCAATTCGACTCCATATATATTTTGAACAATGGGGTTATCGATCTACCTAATCGAATCTGTTGTAGTAGTGTCAGTCGTGTCGTGAAAAAATATATAAAATATATATAAAATATATGATGATATTTCTAAACATGTTAAAACCGCTTACCGATATCAGTACAAAAGGTGATTGATCAAGTTTCATAGCTTCCAGCTGTCTGAAAGTAGGTTCCAGGGTTGTCCGTAGCGGTGACTTGAGAGAAGCTTCCACGAGGGCTGCCAGCAGCTGTCGCGAAGACGGCTCCACTCCCAACCCTGAACTGAAAGCTGCCAGTGCTTCTCCATGTCGCCCCAAACATTGCAGGGCCACCCCTAGAAAATAAAGAATGATTTAAACCTTGTTAACGTAAAATGTGCCACAGAATAATATTATGAGGTTGGTCGACGTGATGTTTTTCCTTAAGGTGTACTAACGTATTTACTAAACCACCTTTCAGAACTGTCAACATAAATGGCGTTGAACCACTGTGCGAAAGGTTGCTCTGTACACCACGACCTACTCTAATGTATGCATGCATGGAAACGTCTACAATTACGTAAAGCGTAGGATGAAGTGCAGTTTTGTGCACCCACGGTTTGCTAATAACAGTAAACTTACATTCATAATTGTTGCCAATATCGCTTTTGTATAATCTTTCACGAATAATTATTTAATTAGTCTTATAAAGGGAACAATGGGATCATTCAACATTGGGAATCGATAAAGGTACCGCCCGCATTCGAATTCAATTCAATACAAAATATTTATCAAAATAAAAATCAATTAATTTTGACATTATTCAATTTTGGGTGTAGCCCTAATTGATGCCATGCACTTGCTTTGATTAAATTATTACATTCGGAATATTCTTTTCAGCTGTGGGCAGGAAATACATAATACCACGCCGAAGCTCTCAAAGGCTACTAATTTGCATTGTTGTAAGAAAGATCGTATTAATTATTAATAATAATGGCGTCCAGACCAATTGCCGGCCACGGCAGCCGATCTCTCTAAGGAGATCAACTAGCTGCCCAGAACATATTATAGTGCACGCACATTTGCGCAGACACAGGTGCACTCTTTATTCCTTCACTCTCATAGTTCAATGGGACGGCATCCGTATTACGTATTACATAACCTAAGACGAAGAAAATACATATACAGAAGTGTAATTTACCCTATTTTTGCCAATACCTTTCTACAGGTAATTTTACCATAACAATGCCTCATTATAAAGTATCGATATCGACAAGACAAGGTGATTGACAGTAATTGTCATGTTTACTCTCATTTTGGAGAAATCTGCGTGTCCGAGATTTCACTATGTAACCTCAAATAGACGGACAGTGGAAATGACATTAATTTGTTATTTATACCGGACTTTAAATGTGCATTCAACGTTATCATAAATTTTAACTAATTATTTCACACTATCCACTGCATTACTTTTAAAAAGGGGAAATAGGGGAGGCATTGCTAAACAATTTCTTATAAAAGTCTGAGCCGGTGACGTAAAACAAAGTTGCTCCTTTAATTAGAAATTGATTGGTTGATTCAATCACGTACATTCACTAATAAGAATTTTTTTTTGCGTCACGCGAAATTAATAGATAGTAGGTAGGTACAGACGCCAACACATCAAACTACTATAATCTGTAAAATTTCCTTAATAGACTTTCCACTTTATCGCTTAAGCATGGTTCAAAGTTGATTGATAAAATTTGTCAGTTTCGGGTAGCTCGATGAGCTGGCGTTTGTAGCTACCTATGAAATTGAACTTGAAGAGAAATATGTTGCGTGAAATAAATATAACAGACCTTGAAAATGCCCAGTTAAAAGTAAAAGAAACCAAAGTAATTGCAGTTTATAATAAGAGGGTTTCATAAATAAGAACGCAGGTTTAACATTGTCGATAATTTATGAGTACTTACTCCTAACTACGGACACACGTATTTCTTTGTGCCTATAATATCGCGGCAGGGGACCAAATGTATTGATGTTCGCAAAAACGAAAAAGATACATCCTCTTAAGGCCACATTAATGGGCAAAGAATTTAGCCATAACATAAATTGCCTGTAACCGCCATACATTGACGTTAGTCACAAAGTAAATAGTGGCAGTGGAGTAATAATAATCGCGTAATAGCGTCCAGACCGATTGTTGGTCATGTCCGCTGTTCTCTCTTGTGGAGATGAGCCAGCTGCGCAGGACATAGTATAGTGCACAAGCTTTTGCATGGACACAGGTTCATTCACCATTCTCTCACTCTCCTAGCCCGATGGGTGGCCAATCCGACAAAAACACAGAGAGATCAGGCGCAGGACCGACATCTACGTATTCCCCATTTCACGGTGCGTAGTAATCACCAACTTCTAAACTCCGCGCTGCTTTTTGTGAAGAAGTTTCTTAAAACCCACAAACCCTAGACCCCGTGCTCGGCAGTCGCACTACTAGACCAACTAGATAGTAAACTACTAGACGGAGTAAAAGTGAGAGCTGATAAAACTTATAATAAATTGTTTATGTAATCTCACGCAGCAGTCGTAACAATGTGTTCACTGCATGCCACGAATATGCAAAAAAAGTGTATTTACTTATGCAGTAGAGGTGCTAATTGTATGCTCTGTCACGATCGAGCGAATCATTAATGGATGCCGATCATCGCTATGCCGAGCGTTTGCAATGGAAGAGCTATAGTGCTATAGTATATGTGGGCACTTCTTTAAAATTGCTGACACCTAAGTAATATGTATTAAATGTTATTATTATATTGTATTTCCGATATTTATTCTGTATATAGGGCATGCTCGAGGAGATTTCTTAAGAAATAAAGAGTGTCTTTTTACCTCGATTGTTCTTTTCTTTTGATTTTTTTTTTGAGTGTCATAAACTGGGTTACATAAACAGCGAATTTATGAATATTACTTACAAAATACTTTTTATTAGCGTTGGTATATTCTGTTAAATGATGAGAGATAGGTATATATTGCATTAACTATTAGTATTATTCCTAGAGATTTCCTTCTTAGAGTAAAATACAGCATCAATCGCAATTTCATAAGCAGTCGTCAACTCCACAGGATTCCAATGATATAGATAGAAGAGCCAATCAATGAACTGTAATAAGGCAGTGTTGCTGAAATTTATTTCGTTTTATAAAGGGAAGCGACGAAATTTTAGCGACACTTCCGTCATTAGACTCCACGTTCAGTTTAATCACCATTAAAATCTTATGCCATTAGTGTTCATAATAATAAATTGGACGATTATAATCTTTGTCATTATAGTAATTAATTTCGCAACACTGAATAAATATAATTTTGGGATTTTAACGTGGACTGAGGTACTTGCCACTTGAAGGTGCAGACGCCAGCACATCAAGCTACTGCAATCAAATTTCCTTAATTAATAGATTTTAAACTTTGCTGCTGAAGCATATGGTTCAAAGTTGATTAGGAAAGTTTGACAGTTTTGGGTAACTTGATGTGCTGGCGTCTGCACCTTCAAGTAGTATTGGGGCTAAGGATAAATCATTATCGCTAAATCAATGTCATTTATACTCGGTTGATGTCTGAGTTATTGCTATAATAAAATATGACATCCTTAAGTTTAATTTATGGCATATTCTTAAGGGGGGCGTTTTGTGGAGACACCTTTGTCACAAAGCGAGCCTGAAGTTCCTCTTGACTTTTATTAGTTGATATCGTATGGTAGCCTAGTGGTTTGAACACCAGCCTCTCAAGTACGAGTGATTGTGCGCGTTCAAGTCCAGGCTATGCTGATACGAATGCGACGTTTCTAAGTATATCTTTGACGCAAAAGACTGATCAAAAAGTAAACGAAAACATCTCAAGGAAACCTGGACTATAAAGTCTGGAATCACCAACCCGCATTGAGCAACCGTGGTAAATAACGCTCAATCCTTCGCTGCGTGAGAGAAGGCCTGTGCCCAGTAGAGGGAAGATGAAAAGATCAGCCTTTTGATGATATGCAATTCAAATAGGAGGATAATTCATGATTCCACATTACCTTGTCTGTAGTAAGCTTTCGGCCAGTTTGGACAAAGTTCCCTCGCTCGCGTGGCATCCTGTAGAGCTGCTGCAAACTGGCCCTGTTTTAATCTCGCTGCAGACCTGAAAACAAACAAGTATTTGACAACCATCTAAGTAACCAAAACGATAAACGGCCATCATTTTTTCTGCGGGAGCTGTGGGTTGTTCACAAGAGTTACCGTAGTCCTGGCATACAGGGACCTCCAGAAAGAACATAGTGGGTTTTAATCAGTAAGATTCTGACACTCCCTAAGACCTTCGACCTTACGATCTACCTCCCTACGAGCACCTTCAGCGGAAAGGGTCATATTTTGATGATTCCCACGAAAAAGTTATGTACTGTTTTTTGAAAGAAGGAATTTATATTTTCCTAGTACAAATTGAAGACAAGATGTCTAACACGCGATGGAGCATGCACGAGACACACGTCTACCGCTTAGAATTACTCTATAATTAACTCTAATTATGTTCTCGCGAAACCGTTGACAGCAACGGCAGTGCTTCAAATTGCAACACCGTTCACTGATCTATATGGCGTAGAATTTCTCCTATAATTTGCCTCATAAGCTGACAGTAATTTTAGTAATAGTAGCTTAATGATAAGTAGTCCCAGATTATTCTATCTTTCATATTTTTTGCGACAGTCATTTTGTTTCTCTCTCTTTTAGCTGATGGAAGGTTCGATTTTCAAATCTAACATTGTTTAATCGTTGCTTCAGATCACCTGACATTGCAAGTTTGTGGAAGTAGAAAAAATATTATAACGAAGAAGAATATCAACAAAATAAGGTGACTTACCTATTACTGTATAGTATATGGTTGGCAGGATCCAAGGTCAGAGCATCGGTGTAGAGGGCTACTGCGGTGGCGAAGTCTCCAGCCTGACAGGCTGCGTTGGAGGCCCGCACTTTCTCCACGAAGAGGGCCCGGGATGCCGCTCCCAAGGATGCCGAGCCCGTTGGCTCCACCTGTAGAAAGATTATATTTGAGTAAGTGCGAGATCGTCGATAGTATTAGCTTTATAATAGATTGTCGAGGTAACTGGGTTGAGGAGGTCAGATAGGCAGTCACTCCAAGTAATACATTGGTACTCAGCATCCCAACAGAGCTTGGGAAAAGGCTATGCAGATTACTCGTAAAATGGCAATCTTTCAAAAAGAACACTGTTTTAATAAGTACTCCATATTTCGACAGTTTAAAAATCAGACAGTTTAACGCGCAGTACGAAAGGCAATAAAATTTTGTTACAGAATACTACCACCGCATGCATTTTAACCGATAGTGTAATTTAAAACCTGAAAACTTAAACCATTGATTCGTTACCACATTATTTTTTACAACCGCATCGTAATGACCACCACCACCAATTTCTCGCCGCTTCCCATTCCGTCTTCGGGTGTTTTCGGTACCACTCGGCTATCCTCGGGAATAAAGTGTATTAAGATTTTTTTATTATTTTGCTGTAGGTGTTGCAAGCAATAACACGAATATGCTTTCACGATGTAATGCGTAAACTCGGGCTTGTTATTGCGCAATTACAATATCAATAACGTTTAATTTGCTTTTTGCTTTTATTTTATTTTTAGTGAAAGTTATTGGGCCTTTTGTAAACCAATACTGTTGCGCTGAATTTATCGGCAAATTCATTGCTGCACTATAGATGGTGATCGACCACTTGTCATGGTGGCCTAGTGGTTAAAGAGCCAACCTCTCAAGTAGGAGGGCGTGGGTTCGATTCCAGGTCAGGCAAGTACCAATGCAACTTTTCTAAGTTTGTATGTACTTTCTAAGTGTATCTTGGACACCAGTGACTGTGTTTTGGATGGCACGTTAAACTGTAGGTCCCAGCTGTCATTGAACATCCTTGGTAGTCGTTACGGGTAGTCAGAAGCCAGTAAGTCTGACTCCAGTCTAACCAAGGGGTATTGGGTTGCCTGGGAAACTGGGTACTGAGCTGAATCTGACCTCAACGTAGTTGGGAAAAAAGGCTCGGGAGATGACTAGAGATGGCGATACTGAAATAACTATACAAGTATCCAATAAAATTAATTTAATCTTTTTTTTAAAGGATGAACACGAAATACTATCTTTACTTTGTACTAGCATTTATGTCGTAATAAACTGTCCATTATATTACATGATAATATTACTTTAACCACTCTTAGTATAAATAAATACTGATATTATGTAGTTAAATTGAAAAGTATCTATAAAGACCACCAGTTAGCTTTATTTTTAAGATATAAACTGGGATGGCCGACCTGGGCCATAGTTTTAAAGCCTAGATCGTAATCAGTTGATCCTTGCTGTTTTATTTGAAAGTTTTTCCATTTAAATACGTATTTAGCCATGTATTGCGTTAATTATCTGACTGTAGTATGATACGGGCCTATAATTACATGATTGGTATTGGTAGATATCCATACGCGGAGTGCCACTTAACTGGGAAAATTTATACGACTATAAGTATATAATTTTAGTTGTAATTTGGACGATTTGTTCTTTAAAACTTTTAAGCAATTATGTTGTTTTTGCAAGTCATATCTAAGTTGATTCAAAATCTTCGCTAATACATACTTAATTGTAAAATGTAAAATGCCGAATTATTTTTGATTACCTTTAGTGGTATTTGGATGCCAGGCTAACCAAGAGGTATTGGGCTGCCTGGGCAACTGGGTTGAGAAGGTCAGATAGGCAGTCGCTCGTTGTAAAACACTGGTACTCAGCTAAATCCGGTTACATTGGAAGCCAACCCCAACGTAGTTGGGAAAAGGCTCGGGACATGATGAGTGGTATTTGGACTTGATTAATTAATAAGGCTCGCATGTACAGACGCCAGCAAATCAAGCTACCCGAATCTGTCAAGTTTTCCCAAATGCTTCAGCGGTAAAGTTGAAAATCTATTAAGAAAATTTTATTAATTGTAGTAGCTTGTGTGCTGGCTTCTTTCTAGCTACTTTCAAATCATATAACATTAGCGATTTAACTTAAGTTAATTCTTTCGAAAAGAATTAATAATCTGAAAACCATTTGTGATAAGCTATTATTTTTATCCATTTTAGGTAATGGCGTCTTTTTTTTTATTATTGGTGTGTTGACCCTCCCAGGCCACAGTTGACGCTAAAGGATATGCAATAAACGTTACGCATGCGCCTTTTGCGATGGGATTTCAGTTAATCGATTCGTACGTGACTTTTAATGTACGTTATCGATATTAAATTCGATTCCTCCACTGCCATACTCGATGGACATTAAAGCTTACAATCGATGTGAGTAATAAAGTTCTCGATATTAATTGCTTTGGAACTTAATTACTTGTTGAATTCATGTTTTAATAGGGCTGTTTCGATGTCGAGGACGCTTGGTTTGTAAAACATAGTTTATGTCGTACCTACTCAAATCATTTTACTGTCTAGTTGAAAGTTTATAAATATAAATAAATGAAAAGGCATAGCTTATTACACGACCATAAGTACCTTATCGGGTCATCATAAGACAGGTGATAACATTTTCCAAATTGATCAATTTTGTCAGAATAAACGACTGTGATCGGCAGGCTTAGCATGGCAACCGTAGATACAAGCTTTGTTTACCGGAGAATGGACATAATGACAGAAAAGTGACAGATTGACGTAACATTTATTTTTACAATTATTGAAGAAATTTTTCTTTTCTTCGATCGACATAAGTTTACAAGTGATTATATGCTAGTTGACAGGTCGCGCCATGCTCGGGCAGAAGACATGTTGACATTGACAGAAAGAGTTTTGTCTTTTCTTGACAGAATATATAAAGAATCTGCTGCTAAGCCTGCAGTAGTCGGTAAATAAATGAGACATAATTTATTTCTTACATTTAAAATTCTACTCAAATTAGGGAAAACAAAAAAAACACAATTCATGATAAAGTTTGTTTTGTATGATTCAACAATAGAAACACGTTTCAATCATTATCATTCTAGGAAATAACGCTGAAGCTGTACATAAATATTTATAAGTCAAAATATTTGTGTTGCCCAACAAAAGCATAAAGGATTTGACGGTGCCGACGTAATAATAGTAAAAAACGACAAATGACAAACTGCTACTGAATTCCTAAACCCCTCGCCTACGATGGTGATGTTCCCGCCAAGTTCCGTACACCATACCATGCAATACAAGATTTTAAAATACTTCATGTTGATTAAAGGTTTTATTGATATTAATCACCGATATTGGTCACAGAGAGATCTGAAATGTTACTTGATTTCCAAAGACACTACACAAAATAAAATTAATTAATTGCCGTGTATATTGTTTTTGGCCAAACTCTAGAATAGATCTTGAATTTATCTTAACAATAGCAAATGCATTTAATTCTTAATTACCAATTGTATTCACGATGCAAATAAACAAGTAACGGAATTAAACGAGGGCTTAAAATATTCATTGGTCCATGCACCCAACGCAGAGATCCCTAAAAATAAAGTATTTTAAATTTGAACCGGGCGAGGAGGCGTGAGGTTCGATCGCCACCTGCGCTATCTATCCGACCGCATCGGAAGCGAGAGTATTTTTTTCTCACGGACCGCATTCTCTTACCTTACCGTGAAACAATCTACCATTGATCTTCCCCTCTTATACCTTATACATAGCTGCACCACACACTCGTCCGTTTAACTCAAGATTTAGTTACAGAGTAATGTATTTCGTACTGTTGTAATATGCCGATTGCACATTTCGTGGTGTGTTTGTAGACGGAGAAGGCGCCCTTTTACCTATGGCCCGGGCACACACTCGTGAACGTGATCTTTGTGCTGTAACAATGACGGATTGACTAAAAAGGGCATTGTTTAATGACGATGCCGAAGTCAGTAAACACATCCGTTTAGGAATACGGTGGGAAGTTGGGAATTCGTGAAGTTAGAATTTTGTAAAAATCGTGAAGATTTAGATAGAGGCTAATATTATAAGGCTGAAGAGTTTATTTGTTGGTTTAGTGGTAATCTCTGGAACTACATAATTTTTTTTAGAATGGGAGGGACGTAATTCTTCTTAAAGCATGAATAAAATGCTTAATATTTGTACAGGATTGGCGTAATTCATTGTGAGAGTACCCTTGATAGCCTCAGACGGCATCAGGACGAGAAATTAAATAATCTAAGTCTCTCTATTTCTTAAACGATGTCCCTATGATGACGGTCGACTTTAATACCTCCTAATACGGAGAATCTTGTGTTCAACAGATACTACAATTCGTGAAGAACATGTTTTATTCCTTTTCCGGGTCTTAGAGGTTTATGCACAGCAAATATTGTCTGGAGATACGCCCATTCCGCGTCGTAAGTTCAAAAATTATCATTTCATTTTCATACTAGCAATATTCGATAAGTTTACCATAAACGGTAAGTTTGTGTACCATCATTACGGGAACGTTTATCAATGCGCTCCTGTGCCGTATACCGGGCGCATACGCATCCACTGGTAATGATCGCCGATTGTTTCGGCCATCTTGAAATATGAGCGACGTAATCGAGCCTTATTCGCTTTATTAAAATTTCGTTTAAAGAGGCGCCTGATAACCGTACGCTCGACGGATTGGGTAATTATTTTTTCTTGAAACGACCTTTCATTTATCTTGTAATGTTACTTTTTAAAATGAAAAGATGCGGACCGCCCAGCGACGCTTAGTGAACGTCATATCCGAAGAATTTTTAATATCGCCGTAGTTAATTAAAGTGTGTTTAAACATTATCCGACGATTTATCAAAATGTAATTGCGAGTAGAAAATGCACAGCATGTAATGTAAATACATGGCCGGAGCGACCGTCCGTAATGAACATTAATAATGGAAACTCTTATCCTTTGAAATTTGCATTCTATCATGTTTAAAGTCGCGGTGCGCAATGATTATAATTTCTCATTTCAGAAATCCTTTATCTGATGGGCATGTCATATTCTGGATATTACGCAGTCTGACTTATCTGAACACGTAGATTATATTAACTTTGAACCATGAAACCACTTAGTACATTTACAAGAACAAAAAACTAATATCTTGTAGATATTTGCGAGGTATTTACAGCTATGAATATTGCTATGAATCAGAAAATCATTCGTGGTTTCAAGTGCAATTCGCGCGAACGAGCCCGCTGGCAGTGTTAGTTTGCATGTCATTTCAATAGCTATACATTTATAATTTATATAAATAAATCCATCACTTCTCAGTAATATATCGACTTACGAACATTTATCATAGACACAAAATGTGTTCTGCGAAATCATTTGAAATTCAACATGCGCCTATAACTTCCTATTTTATGGGTTCGAGCTGGATGCGTGGTCACATAATCTCATACGAACTGTATGGACAGAATAACTTTTGAAAACCCATATGCGCAGACGTCTAGGTCGATTCAAGATTGAATTTGATGTGTTCGAACCTGCACAATTGTACATTGGTCTCAATAGTCTCCTTTCTACTAATTTGGGGTCATTGCACTTGCAACATGTTGTGTAAAGGTTAATTCGCTTTCAATGTTACTTGCACTTTTGATAGCATAAAAAGACGTCGTGATGGGAATGGCTTTGCGCCGTACAGACGATACTGTCTGTCGTACTATGCGTCTAAGTCATTCAATTGAAGATTTTACATATTTTGTGCGTGTTTACGTATTATGTCACTTGAATCCTTACATTTTTGAGTTTATCTACTGTTGTTAGTTTTCTGTTTATGTTAAAATTGTAGGACAGTAAGCTTAGCGTTGTTTCAATTATATTAAAAACAATTTGGTTAGACAGTTTTTATGTTAAAATGTACAGGTATTCTCTGAAACGAATGAGAAATGACTATACAATAAAAAGTAGGTTTTTATAAGTGGTTACCACAACAAAGCTTTGGTAATCACGTCACTGACTCCGTCACGTTTTTATCGTTGCTACGTGATAGGACATCCCACCGTCAGGTGCCCTCTGTATTGTTGTGAGAAAAAACATAACAATGTACGGACATCAAAAAATAAAGACGTCTTTCTCAAGATTTCTGATATCACTTTGTTTCAATAATTCGCTTTCTTAATTCGCTTTGTTTCAATAGTTACTCTGCTATTTATACTTCAAAATGTTCCACTATATTAACATTGCAACGTAAAAAGTTCAAATCCTTAGTCTGAACTCACTCCCCGCAGGTATAAGGGTTAAAAAACAAAAGGGCGGCCGTCGGTCATCCTTTGTCTATTTTTTTCCCGCCTATTTTCATTGTGAACCTCGGGATAATTACGAGATTTTTACCTGGTTTCAAATAAAACAATTAACGTGTGTTGTGCCGAGACAAATCACACAATAATTTGGGACCGGATTCGGGTAATTTTTTGATGGTTTAGTCGAAAGTTTTTGTGTTTCTTTACACACATTCATACATTTTATGGGAATCAATCTTTGAATAAAATTGGACGTGCGTTCCGCTCGTAAAGCATTCGTCGTGGCCGGTGCCTAAATTAATTACGAATAATGACACAGTGTGCGGAGTTTCCATTGTTTGTTTTGAGGGAAGGAAAGGTAAGATTTTTTAATAAAATACATTTAAGCCTGCGGGTGACAGTTCATTATTGGAGGGAAAAAACAACTTGCATGCATTTGACTTCCGCGCATCTGTTCAGTTTGGCCCGAAGGCGTGGGTCCCATCACGACTCCCATACTTATTTGTGTAACCCGACCGAGAAGGGAGACTGGTCGGCTTATAAGGCCGGGGCGGGTTCCACTGAATTTTCTGTTTTATTGGGTTATTGTTGCGAAATCGCACACAAACGCGGCGGATTCCTCGCATTCCTCGACAATTACTATTTCGTGAGCGACCCCGCACTCTCGCCGAATGTCCGAGGTTCATGTACTGCTCTCACCCACGAACAGCTGACCTTTACTACTCCCTCGTTGGTCTAGTAGTTGCATGGCGCGAGTGCTCTGCACTGGGTCTCAGGTTTGATTGCCGGGTCGTGCCAAAATCGTTTTGACTATTTAAGTTCATTTTGTTATGGTTTGAGCTTCCTGGTCTATCTCGTCATGTAGAATTGCCGTCCCATCGGGCTACGAGAGTGAGGAAATAGAGCCTGTGTCTGCGCAAATACTTGTACAGCCTCCATGGACGACCGTCGATCTGGATGCCATTACATTATTATCATTACTCTTAAATCCTTTGATGTTTTGGAAACCTTAAAATATTGACATCAGTATTCAGTAAGCGAATTTTCAAAATCATATTAATAAAAGTGCACCCGATTCTGTAACTTAGTACGAGCTCAATTTATTTAAGCAATCTCTAGGCTCCATAAAATTTAACACTATAAAATCTCGAATAGCACTGAGAATCGAAGTATAATACGCTGTGGCTACAATAATTCAATGGCAATTAGTTTTAATAATTCCGGTTAACCATACGATTTAACTCAGGAAATTACTCAATAAAGTATTCAATACAATAATGACCACGATTGTCGGCCATAATGGTAATAACCATGCGTAGATATTTCCCATTGTATTCTGTTTTAGGTAACATTTAAATATTTCCATATTGACTCAACAGCCTTAATAATGTACTGTGCGTAGCCACTGTTGGAATTCTTATGTATTTTTAATACGAAAATCGATTGTGTTCATTTTATTGTTTTGTAAACTTGGCAATAGTTTCATTGAACTTTGGTGTTTGGTTTGACGATGTGAATAATATGACGGTACGGTAGGTATGTGTGGATTTGAACAATTGCTTTGTTTATTTTTCAGTTACAAACTAAGAAATTTGCATGACAACAGTACGATTTAGATAAAAGTTTCTTAAAAGCAGGATAGAAATTTGGATGTTGGGCTCATTTGGAAGCCGGTACTTGAAGTAATCATAGGTATTTTCATGAAAGGAAAACCGCTATGCAGTTCATGCGTGTATTAAATGCATGATTTGTAAAACACGATTAAAACAAAACGGTTAAAATAACAGTTACATTCATTTCATCACGTTACACTCATACGTTACTGTAATCGATTCAGTTACTTTGGCTTGCATTAAGCCTGGCGAGAAAAATTGCCTAGGCATTCCTTCTAGCAAGACTTCGTAGCGAATATATCAAATCGTCTAACTAAATATGATGTTATTCTATATGTACGCACGTCAGATATCCCGGGGAAAATTACTTTCATATAGTAGTTTTTGTTCCGGCACGCGTTGAGTGTGAGTGGAATGCGCTCGTGACGATCGATTTCGCGCGCAATCATGGTCCGCCATCTTGTTTTTGCTGTCAAAATTATAGCCCCACGCGCGTTTCGTTGCACGCTACTGTCTTCTCCACACGTGATGTCACAGATATTTATCCCATAAATTGCATTTAAGTATTATTGCTTTTACAAAATTAAATGCGTAACGTTCCATTCTAAATTTAGAGGCCATCAAAAATATATCAATGTATCTATTCTCAAACGATTAAACAATTTAATGTCGATTCTCGCAAAGAATTTATTTTTTCTTATATTTAATTATATTCAAGCTGTTATTACGAAAAACATTATCACGGATTAAGTGCTCTTTTATTTTGGAGTCCTCGCAAACCTGCCGGTGTGGGCGTGGTAGACAACCTGTGTTTTATAGCTGACCAGTCTTATTTAGACTCCAAGCTTTAAAGCACTTAATGAAAAAATGTGGAGTGCATAGGGCGTCGGGGTCTCCTTTCAACGGCTGAATAATGATCCGTCAAAAAAGAAACAAGTACGATATGAAAGAGTTTGAAAATTACGGATTACGGAGCGAACCGAGTGTAATCGACTGTAGTAGTATTAAACTTTATAATAACAATCGCTGTGCAAAGATTATCCACGATATTAGCCAGGGTCGCATTTGAGAACTAATTTATTCTTCATTTCTTAATGGTTGCTTTTTATTGATCACCACAAAGAATTTAATGTTGTCCTTAAATTTTATGACTAGTTTATTTTTTTATGGAAAAAAGTAAAGCAAAGAAATACTTTTGTCTTTTTCCTTGAAATTGTTTGTCGCAGTCAGTTTACGAAGTGTTCCACGAGGTAACTGCTCATCGGTGAAGGATGTGGGCTAATTTAATTGAGGTAATAAATTGGGGTCCAAAACAAAAAACAGCGTTGACGATTTTATCGTTCTTGATTAAATATTTCTTTACATAGGTACCTGTACCAGCTTATCGACCATAATTTCGGCTGCGAAATTGGTCAGATTAAATAGGGCTGTGTTCTATCTAATGTTAAGATATCTTTATCGTTTGCAAATTATACTTTTAAAAAAGTTTTAAAACAAATTACTTTTTAAAGGTACCTTTAAAAATTTTCCCAATCAACTTTGAACTTTATGCTTCAGCGATAAGGTTGAAAATCCATTAAGGAAATTTGACAGATTGTTGTAGCTTGATGTGCTGGCGTCTGTACATAATGCGTTCTGTAACGTTTATAACTTTAACTTGAATACTTTATAACCAACGTTATCTGACGGTTATTTTATATTTAACCATAAAGATTAATGGAAATCTTTATTTTTATTACGACGCGCACTAAAGTATTGTCCGTATCAGTTATTCTTGTTTCGAGACCACCGAGATGTTGTTTGTAATTATACTTTTAAATAATTACCAATATGCGAGTCAATTAATGGTCACCTTCATGGCTATTAAGTAGAATCTGAAAGACCAATATATGTAGATATGAAATGCATTTAGTAGACGATATATCAGACTTAAGTTACTTTGCTTGTTCGTTATTTAAGAAGATTATGAAATTTTAAAAGCTGTTCGTTAGATTTTTACTCTATAAAGAGATGCTTAGAACCATAAAAGGTAATAAATGCTTCAACATTCTTGGAAAACAATAAAAGTGTCACTTTAATTCTCATTTAAATATTTGATGTAGAATATAGGATAGGTTGGTAAAGATTTTTTATACATCTGAAGTAAATTTGTATAAACATAAGTAAGCCTACAAAAATCCTAAACTTTATCCCTTAAACGGAATAAACAAGTACCTACAACTAGTAAATGAATATTCCTAGAAAAGTTAATCCCAAGTCCGTCCCAGACCAGCGTCCGAAGGGTGTGCGCTCTAGGTAGACTTAATTAGTTCTTAGACGCGCAAGAATGTGGCACGGAGCCCCACCGACGATGTTATCCAGAAATTAGCCAGCGACCGAATTAACTCCGTGTACCATGTAATAAACAGTTTTTAGATACGGCAGCGTTTCTGGGATCCAATTGTACATGCTATTACGTTCTGCGAAGAGAAGAGGCAGGTAATGGGCTTATAGGCCCTAATTGGTTGGTACGGTTAGCAGTTTTTACGCTTTTGTTTGGTAAATAGTTGGCTGTTGTGGTATACTACTTCTAGAAGTTATTGAGTCTGTGGCGGGTGGTTTTCATAAAGTGTGTTGTTTACAAATTAATAATAGTTAATGACTATTAATTGGTTTATAAGCAATGTTCAGTACAATGCAGTAAATTGGGCCATTTAATTTACCATCATGCTGAGCCAGTCTGTGACAAATATACATAACATTATCGGAGTCAAAAGCGGCAGTTTAAGTTAAGCGGCTCCGATCTGAGCTTTTTTTTTTAACTTTCCGAATCAACTTTGTGGATTTTTTGAGGGTGATCTTTAAACCGCCTTTTTTGCCTTGCTCTCTTTTATTAGGAATATATTATACATATTTTGGCATTTTGATAGTCCATAAATATACAATTTAATATCTATAGATTACATTACCAATTTGTATGTATCGGTACTTATACACCTGCTTCTTTATCAGCGACACTTGAAAGAAAATTGTTCCCATTACAATATTGCAACTTGTAAGTATCAACAGTACATTATCTGAGTAATTTAACATAACGAGATGATCCACTTACACTTATCTGCTTGTAAATAAACGTGTTATACATGTTGTTGTTTTTATGAAAAACTTATGTTATCACGCTAAAATGGTTGTCTGTGAATAAGTAGATCAAACTTGAAGTGAGTTTGGCGAAGCTTTTGCACTTAATTTTTTCAGTACACAGTATATAATAATAATAAGAATAATCCCCGTTGCCCCCTTGTTGCGACTTAGCGACTAGTTCCCGGGGGCCCGGTAAGTGAGCTGGCGAGTCTCCTCCTGCCATTTTTACATGTATTTATACATTGTCATCGGCAGGGGTCATAGTCCCCATAGTTTTCCCTTCCCTAGTCCACTAGCATGCCATCACAATAGCCCAAGTAGTTTTTCTTCCATACTTAGCAATAGTTTAGCACAAACCGGGGGTTGTCCTTGGGTACGTTTCCATAGTGTATACAGGGATAATCGTCGGTTTTGTGTCACCATTACATACATTAAAGTTGTCTTAAAAGGGCTTCAGCGTGTTGGCTTCGGCCCCACGTTCGCCTTCCAAAAATCCGGGACTCTATAGTCCCGTGGTCGGAAAAAGACATACATAATAAGAATAATGAAATATCTTAGTGATTAATAGTTTATATTTTTCACAGAATACTTCTTCTAGTACAATAATAACCCCCACACCTGCTTAAGGCAGTCAGTACCGGCGTTAGGGTAGGGCGCGGTTGGGCGACCGCCCAGGGGCGCCGGACTTTAAGGGGCGCCGCTTTACGGCGCGATTAAAAACTATCTGCGATCGACAATATCTCAACCTAGATTGACAAACTTGGCAACTTTGTCAATCGAAAATGAAATTGCTGAAAACATCGACTTTGATAACTTAATAAAAGGACGTAGTTATGCAAACTAGAACTAACCCACAACATATCAGTTTTGAGATAATTAGATTTTTGTTTTAAAGGTGCGTAGAAAAAAATAGGTAAGTTTTATGAGATAAATAACTTAACAACGTTAAAGGACTGTATTAGCAAGAATATAGGAAAACTACATAATTCAATTTTAGGACAGTTTATTGTTTATTTATGATCAAAAACCTGATGATTCCTCATAGCAAAATTATTGTATTGTGGTTTGGTTCTTGGTTGATTTTTAGGAAAAATAAATGTTAGTTAAATGGTTTATTCATAATTTTGTTTATTGCAACTTGAACATACGCATCTAATCGGAACTAAGCACCCTGGTTATTTTTAGGCTCATTTATTTTTTTCGCAAATATTAGAACATAGCCTACATGGTTCGCTTTAGAGAAAAAAAAATAAATAGAATTTTTATTTTTATTGTCTTCTGGGAACCATGTACCATGAACCAACTATTCTTCGTAATAAAAATAAATGAGTTTAAAAATAATCAAGATGCTTAGTTCCATATCGATAATTATGTTTTATGAAATCATAAAAAAATAAGGGTCTATAAAGCTTAGGTTTGCATTGCATTTAAAAAATGTAAAATATTATAAGTACCATGCTACATGAGTCCGTATTGCTTAGCAAAAGTGACTCAGACTCGGGTTGGTACCTTAAAAGGCTCCTTTTTTCTGCTTTGTGGCTTGCAATATCGACCAGGATTTTTTCTGAGGAGATGTTATACACCATACAAAGTCTATCTACATCAATAACTCAATTTAACCCAAAGTGTGGGATGGTTCTAGTTTGCATAACTACTTCCTTAGAGTTCGCCGATAGAAAGGCTAGAAAAGTAAAATTTTATTAGTTTTTTTTTTTTTTATAAATGTTTATTACTTTTCATAAATGGTTATTTCATTATTATCCTTCGCCTTTTTTCGTATGGATTTGAATTGCAATTAGGGGGCGCCGTAGAAATCTCGCCCAGGGCGCTGGTAGTACTAAAACCGGCACTGAAGGCAGTTTGGACACGTAGGAAGTGGTGAAGGGCGAGCGTTTTTGGGGGCTGTCTTCAACCTTCAAAAAGTGCTGATTTTGATTTTAATATCTGAAATCATATGGAATTCAAGTGTATTAAACTTAGAGCCCTCGCGCATTACAGACTAAATATGTCGGCTGGTTGGCCCGATGGTCGACATTTTATTTTGAAGGAAATCGTTGATCAAAGTTTTAAGTTGGTCCGATCATTATAATGTGCGCACTACTGTACACATTACATCTTCACACTGATTTATAAGCTTGAACAAACTATCGGCCAACTAAAATATTGTTGCGTGCGGGTTGTCTTAGAAAGTACACTCACGTTACTTTAGTAACACCAACTGATACTTGCATGTATGGATAAAAACAAAGTAGATACTATGCAAAAACCAACAAAATTGACAAATCAAAACCAACTTCGTGAAAGATAAAAAAAAGATCTGCGGCAGTAAAAGCCAGCTATCTATATCATTGAATGCCGGCGTTGTAAGCTGGTATGGTTTAATAACAGAAAGCGCATCGCTCTGCGGTCGCGGCGCCCACAAAGGCCCGGCTTCGATTCCCCGATGCTTCACACAATAATATGGCCAGGTAGAAACAAAAATTGGAACGAATTTTAGGGATTTTTGAATCTACTCGTTTTTTTATTGGAGAAAATTTAGTAACAATAGGATTACTTGACATAAGACGAAGCTGCAATAGGTAAACATTTCTTGTTACATAACAAGACTTATTGTACTTATTTCTGAGCAATATTTAATATCATAAAGAGACTAATATTATAAAGAGGAAAAGGCTCCAAAAGTACTTACGCGATTTGAAAAATTTTTTCACTGTTGAGTGGTGTTGCTTACTTTCGTAGTGAACATTGTCTATATTTTATCCGGGTAGGAGAAGAAATTCCCCGCGCGTGGGAAACCGAAAAACTGCTAGTCATGTATAAAGACAATTTCTTGTCAGAAACTCCGTAATCTAAAATGTTAATGCAATAATTAATTTTAAAATCCTATCATACTCATTGCTGGCTTTGTAGACTGAACACAAATTTGCTTTTCTAATTCGTTTGAACTGGGAAGAAGTTGATGATATAGGAAGCCGATATGGCGAACTAATAGAAAGTTATATATGCACATACATACAGCATGCATGCTTATGTAGTTACCAGATAATGGTGAGAGCGGCTTACAAAGTATCGTCTAACCCGGAAAGACGTGACCAAACAGTAATGTTTGCATCTACTAATTAATTTAACAAACCGGTCAAGCGTAAATCGGGCCTAAATGCCGAGGTTCCCATACACCATAAAGTATTAACGAGTATACGAGCCAGAGAACCAAAAATGTAGGTAATATCGATCAATGGGGTAGATGACAGGGTCAAAAGTAAAATATTTTATCATATTATTTTTAAGAAGCATCTTAAAATAATGTGAGTTTAATTTATAGTTTATTTATAGAAAATTGTTTTATTGATAATATGTATAATCGAAATAAGTATAGTGCAGTTCAATGAAAATATTGCATTTGAATAGTTAAATTGTCACCTACCAAGCAACTACCGTATGGATTAGTTACGTATATAGAAGGAATTTATTTGTTAGTACCAAATTTTCTTAACTTTTTTTTAAACGTTTTTATGTCAATGGAAATTAACAAGCATTCTAAAGATTAGTTTTAAATGTAATATAGTGCCTCATAAAATCGTTTAATTTGCTGGAGACAATAAAAGTGTTCGAATGAATACGTATTCAGAATAATAAATAGGTGCTACGCTTGTAGCACGCGCGCTGCGCTGATTTACTGCTCAGCTGTATGTATGTATATGTATGTTAGTACAGTACCTATATGTATATGTATAGTAAGTAGGTACGTTACGTTAAAGTGTAAACTTTGTGGTTGCGTTTACGAACTTGAAAATCGTAGTTAAATTATTTGGAAAGCAATAAAAATAGGCTTGCCTTACCACAATTTATTCAGTTTATTTAATTAAATAAATAGGAAATAAATTAAATTTAAATTCATAGCGATAAAATATATTTTATCCCCTTGCATGTCTTAGTTACCCGAAGGTGAAAAAGTAGTACCTACATATGTATGTAGGATATAAAGTAATTATACAGTAAATTAATCTTATTATTTCGTAAGAAAATTCCCAAAAGTTAAACTTACTTTTTTCATATTGAACCCTAATTCATATTTTTAATTACAAACGTTAATTAGGCAGCGGATGGAAAGTTAAGTTTAAGATAAATTAACACGAGTTTCGCATCACGACGAATGCGGACGTTGGAGCAGTTTCGATAAAAAAAAAACATGTTTTATGATATTTTCGTGACAAATTATGTGGATTTATCATGATAAGTAGTCTTGCTCTCTTTATGAGTAAGAAGAGTTATTTTAAGTTTTGAGTTGATCCAGTTGTTGCCTAGTAGAGTTGAGAAACTTTTAGAGTTATTTTTAACGAGTGAACTGTATGTATGTGTGTTTAATCACCCTAGTGTCGGAGTTTTTGAAATCTGCCTGTAATAATAACTGCTACTGAGTAGCATTCGGAGCTTCACGTGCCCTTCCCGGCACGGAGGTGTAACACTGCCAGCAAACAGACTCCTGGCTGCTTTGTGAAAGTTTTTTGAAACCCATAAAGTAATATCGTCCCGACCCAGGAATCGTACCTACCCTGGACGAACACTCGGGTTCGTTAGTGCTCGTTAGGATTGATACTAAGCATATCATAGCCATTAGCCTTCCGTTAGTTATATATATCAGTCCAAACCTGAACTAAGAAGTCTGAAATAGCCAACTCGCTTTAAGCACTCTGCTTACGCCATGGGGAGGGACAATAAAAAGGCTGATTATGAGAGAAATTCTTCAAAAATAAAATTTAAATTTTACGAGGTAATATTATCAGGTACATACAACAAAGTGAATAGGCAGTTTTGCTACTTATCTTTCAAACTTGGCAACCCGTCCCTTAACTTGCAACAATCATGCACATTTCAATCCCTTTCCTTATTGCCCTCAAATATAAGGAAGCGAACACACAATGTGTACTGCTCCTTCAACATTTCCTTCAGAGGTCGATTGACGTGAAGTACCAGCATACTGCAGTACACACATGTCTCGTAAGGTGCTAAAATACGACATATTGTCTCGCTAGTGGGTGCACAGCTCAACAATTGCCACTAAAAATTACTAGTAATAAAAGATAAGCTACAATGGAATATTAGGCGCGTATAATTTCTAAGTCTTATCGTTTAAAAGGATGTAAAATTTTAATTACCCTTGCGGGGTATAAATATCTTAATTCTCTCCAAGCTGTTTTTTCAGTTATAAATTACTTTTTAGTAACTAATATTTAGTTTTAGTATAGCAGAGACTGAAGTTTTATGATAAATAATTTCCATAGATAGGTACTTGTATTTAAGCATGAAATTAATTTGTGTACCTAATTGAAAACAAACTAACAATAAACTTTACTACTTCACAGGAAGGCTAGAGTACGGTATACTGCTAACTAATAGGGTGACATCACACACCATATTAAACCTTCATGGTGTCTGACAGGTAGACTGCCGAGCTGTATATCGGCAGATAAGTAGCTCACGCCATGGGCGCCGAAGTGCAAAAACGTTTTCCCCCACTCGGAACCATGGAGTAGATAGCAAATGGAGTAATAAGGTGAGTCAACGGTACTGAGGTGTTAGCCAATACATTTTTCTACAATCGTTATTGCTACTATAAATGAAAGACATGTAGGTACGGAAATTATTTAAAATCACGTTATGATCATGTGATTTATCGATTTGAAACGTCTTTGCTGTACCTACATGTTTTCGTTTCTACTAGCGTTGTAGAAAGACTTCTTGGCTATCTTGACGCCGCGGCCACCGGTCGTCTTTTTGGAATACGCTGAGTGTTTAAACTTCGAAGCATATTTCATTTATGAATAAAAGGGCAGTACGCGATATTTTTGATTTTAGATGAGATTATGGTTTTTAGTCTTTCTTGTAACTTTAGAAACGGTTGAGTGTTTAACCACACTTGGAAATGAACTTCAGAAATACATGTTGTCGTTAATAGGTCGAAAATTCGGTTCCTTATAAAGATGGTACTTTTCAGCCTTCCATTCGATAATTACTCTGTGGTTGTCAGATAAGAAGCAGCTTCCACGGTTCTATAATTCGATATTAGAAACAAGATAGTATCTGCAACGCAGTTGTTTGATCCAGGACAAAAATAGACGTGTGGGGTTACAGTAGGTGTTCAACGAGACTATTTAAGGCTACAACTATGTTTAATAATCGTACTTTTCTATCGGTTAAGTAAAATATATTTGGTTTTCCAGTAGCAAAAATTTAAGGAATGCTGATATAGGACTTTTACGTCAATGCAGGTTTGGACCATCAAGTCGTGAGTCCGTAATTAGTCACGAGCGGGTGTTAGCGCCTGAGTGCCAGTGGTGCAGGATCGACTTACCTTTCTAGTCCTTTGACTCGTATAAAGAATAAATCGAACTGTTCTATTAGAGGATGGAGCACTCTTTGTATACAATATCGAAGTATAAGGGCTAGTTACACAGATTGCTGATAAGTTCCAGATAGTTTATTTAGCAGTTGATTTAATACAAATTCTGTTCAATTTACCTGGTAGATAGTGGCTATACGTAACCTGTGAAGCTGGCCGTAAGACTTCTTTTTCTGTGGAAAATCATGAAATGATCCCTCCCGCTGATGGTGCACCTGCAGTTAGTGTCAGATTCTAATTGACTAAAACAAGCAAGCTGTGTTCTTTCTGAAGGTCCCTGTGTGCCAGGGCCACGGTAACTCTTGCGAACAACCGCAGCTCCGGCATGTATAAGACTTAAAGTAGACATATAAAGTTAATTTCCCTCCCCTCCCCCGCCTGCCAGTCCCGCAGCATCGCGTGCAAGTTGTTATTACAGTGCATGCACCGCACGTCGCCGCGATACCGTATTAAACAGTCGCGCGATACACAGCACGCGTAATTCTATCGCGGACGACTCGCCCGTGGCGCCCCCTATAATCCTTCGTGATAAGATAATTAGGCGTCAGATTAGACGTAATAGGAGAAGGAAAATGTAAATTATGTGGCTTTGAGGAGTTCCACGAGTTCGCTTTTTGCAATTTTGTTTGAAAATTATTCCGTGTTTGAGGTTTTGTAAAACTAAGCTAACTATCCATTGATTATTTGATCTGTTGAGTTTCGAAAATAGAGGCAAAATTATATTCTGATATTCTCGTAATTGATATAGAGATTTCAATTTCCAATATAATTGGTACCTAAGTTTTAGATTGGTATTTTCATCAAAATAATTAAATTGCAAATTCAATGTCGTCTGGGACGCATAAACTTATGACATTACCTCCCAATTGCATGTCACATTGGCTCAAAGAACACGCCTTTTGCCAATTATAATTATTTATACGATCCTAAAACATTATAGGTTGCAGCAATAAACGACATCAAACAACGCCGAGCCAAGTATGTAGGTGTTTCTGCGAACTATCCCAACTTTGCGGAAATGTCTATGAGACAATGGTCAAAATCATTTCATCGAAATATCTCTGGATTAACGTCCACATTATACTGTCATGATTAGATAAGTTGATTCAATTTGTGGAGACTAATTACTAATTAATTATATTAGTTATGATAATATTATTCCTCACGCGGTCACTAAGTAGAGCTTGTACTAGACACTGATAAACGTACTGAACACATACATAATATTATACATAGGAACACTCAGACTGAGTCAAACATCCACATTCACGCACACAAGTATTTGAATTATGCGGGAATCGAACCTGCGGCCTCCAACGTGGCAGGCATATTCACTAACTACAACGCCATCTGGTAATAAAGTTCTTTTGGATACCGCGAAATTCGAAACAAAATTAACAAGACGTTACCATGGTAACAACATAACTATTTAAATGTAATCAGAATACAAAATAAACAAATGAATCATGTCATTGCAATGTCTCTCGTCAATTGTTAATAATAACTATACGTAATTGTTGACATCCTCTGTGAGAGTCCTTCAGATTCGTAGGCAGTCCGCATTAAATTGCCACTGTCATTTGTCTATAATAAAAGTTGATAATAAAACATACAGCGAACATGTCGCTGTCGATTAAAAATATTATTATGATGACTTAGGTCCTCGTAATTGAGCATGCAGTTGCAGTAGCGCATTTCAATTTGATATTTCTTTTTCCCACAGTTGGACTTTTATCCTTTTTATGGTTATAGTTATTATATTACTGTCTATTTCACTAGAAAAAAATCTTGGGATAACCACTTGAAATATCCTCTTTCAGGCATCTTATCTCACTTGCGTTTAAGTTACGGCAAGAAAATCACTACAGTTTGACTGTAGACTGTAGAGAATAGACATAATGACAGATATAAGTCTACAAGTGATTATATGCGAGTTGACAGGTCGCGCCATGCTCGGGCAGAAGACATGTTGACATTGACAGAAAGAGCTTTGTCTTTTCTTGACAGAATAGATATAGAATCGCCATGCTGAGCCTGCTGTAACGTGTCAAAAAGTCGCATTCTTTTGCTACAATGAATTGCAACGACAGATACAATGTAACAGTTTGCAACAATTTAACCCCATACATCCCATAAAATCTGGATAAAGCAAATACGTTCCGAAATTGGTTTATTAAATCAAATACGTTGTCGGCCACAATTTAAAACTAATTGCATGGTGTTAATAACGTTTTTAACGTTTACGCAATCTAGTTTTATATGGGCTGTTTGTATAAGGGCCCGGTGTGGTTAGGTTTACAAAGTTATCGCGAATTCTTGCAATTGCTTTGTTGGTGGAAGTCTGTGAGGCTGACTGTAGGATCAAAAATATGCCTCATTAAACAATTGACTGTGTTTATTTTGGGAAAAGTGAGACCTTTTTTGTTTACTTTTAACCATTGTATTAGGTTGAGCTCTAGCCAGTATGGCCAGGGTCTGCCTAGGCTGCGAGCTGTTCGTAAGAGATACCGAGACCCTGGCACACAGGGACCTCCAGAAGGAACATAGTGGGTTTTAGTCAGTTGTTTTAATCATTTATAAAATATTGATTCTTCAAACTATGTAAATAAAAATCTTTGAAAAAGTATTAAACTAAAAAGTTAACTGCCAATGCAATTAATCAATTACAGTCTACCGGTCAATTAACACAACCGTTTGTAATTAGCAACGTTTAAGTTCATTTTCGCCGATAGAAAATCTTTGTTTTTTGTCTAATATGATGATTGCCTTGATTTACAATACCACAGGGATTTTAATAACAGGTAATTTTACTTATATGTGGTATATTTTTGAACATTTTATTATGTTCAGTTTGCTGATTCAGTCTCCATCTGATAAGCAAAAAACAGATTGTTATGGGTGATTAAAGCTACCATAAATAAATTGATTGATTAGGTCAAAACGTCATAACATAATTGACGTGTGTTTTACTTCTTCTACGGATCAATTTGAAGAATCTAGAATATAATTAAAAATGGCCTAGTGGTTAAAGCACCCGCCTCCAAAGTGTGTGTGCGTAGGGTCGATTTTTTGTCAAATTTTACCAGTCGATTATTAATCTTCCAGTATTGTGATAAGGTTAAAAATCTGATAATGAAATTTGATAGATTGATGTGCTGGCGCCTGTGTCAATACAATTTTTGTAAGTTTTATATACTTTCTAAGTATCCTGTACTCGAATTATTCGTTAAAGGTAAAGGAAAACATCTTCAGGAAATATGTCCCCGCATAGAGCAAGCGTGGTGATTAACAAACAATCAATCTTTATGTGAGAGAGGAGGCCTGTGCCTATCAGTGGAATGTTAAAAATTCTGATGACGATTAATATAATACTGATAAAAAAATCTAAAAGGCATGAAGGCAAATCCTTATTAATACTTAGTCACAAGTTTTAAAGCTTATAACATACAATAAAGCTAGATACCGGTGAACATGCTTAAGCGAGGCGGAAATACGCTTAACGGACGTAATTAAGATTAGAAGTGCAGGAAATAACTGCGTTAATACGTCGAGTGGACGTAAAAACGTGCTTCCACCGATGTTGGATACGCTGCTTTATTTGCAGCTTAGCACGAATTAACTTTGTAATTGTGAAGTGGAATTTATATTATCAAAGCTAGGTAGACAAAGATATCCTACCTTATTATTATACGTGATAACTTCACTGCCTTGTTGGTCTAGTAGTCGCATAGCGCGACTGCTGTGCATTGGTCTCGGGGTCGATCCCGGGTCGGGCCGAAATCGCTTTGTGGGTTTTGTGAAACTTTCATAAAGTAGCCCGGAGTTTGGCAGTTACCGCGGCCCTGGCACACAGAGACTTTCAGAAGGAACACAACTTGTTTGCTTTAGTAAGTAAGAGTCGGACACTCCTCCAGCTGGACCCAAAGCGGGAGTGGCCATTAGGTGATTTCTCACAAAAAAAGTATAAATGCTACGTAGACTATGACAGCTTTCGCTGACTATACAATACCTAGAACTTTTTTAATTTGTTTATTCTTATTTTTTTGATAACAAAGAATATTAGTATTACAGCTGCGTTTTTTTATTTCATTTCGACCTTTCAAAGATTTTTTTTTATAACAAACAGTTGAATAAAATAATTCAATTGCATTTTTATAGTTACCTACCATGTAGCATGTAAGTAAATACAGGTCTATGAGCGCTGACGTTATCTATCTTATTTCCTTCCATTGATTTACAATTTACGTAAAAGATAAGCAATTAATAGTATTGTCTATCTTTTTTATTGGTCGATCTAAATCTTAATAAGACAAGATACGAGTAGCTAGATCTCAACGGTTAATGAACATTTAGAACAGTTATTTTTATGTTTTACATAAATTTCTTTTTTTTTTTCGCCAATAAAAAAAGGTATGTACAGGCACATCAAGCTACTCGAAGCTGCTTCAGCAATAAATGAGAGAATATATTAAGGAAATTTTAAAGATTGTAGTAGCTTAATGTGCGTAGTAGAGTGTATTGTACTGTAACATGTAGGTATCCTTGGTTGAACATATTAACGATTGGGGTCGAGGGGTGTGCTACTATCTTAAAACCGTGACTTTCTCTATTATGTTACCATTTATTTATTGAACAATGTATATACAAAGTTTATGAGATAAGAAGAAAAAAATAGAACAATCAGGTAGGCTTATTTCTTAACAAATCTTCCAGCAGGCCCGCTATAGGACACTTAGAATAAAAAGAGACGTAGGCAGATTGTCTTAAAAACATTTATGAGTGCATGAATTAGTTCTTCGGAACTACGTTGTTCTAATTATAAAGGACCAACAGCCTAACTACCCTTTTATTTACACTGTATATTGCTTGTAAGTAATTAACAAGACCTACAAAACACCACTAAAAGTTTTTTAACAAAAAAGGTTCGCAAAACCAACGAACGTGAGCTTAGATACATTTAACTTTTTTGCAAAAAGAGTCCGACTCACCTACTATCCGCTGTAATTATTATGTACTGTTCATTGTGCTATAAAACTCGTATAAAGTGGTAGTGAAGGCTGCGGGATAGCTACCATAAAACCCCAGACTGCCAGAGTGGCAGGACCGTGTTACCGACCATCCACAATACTTCAGATAGTAAATATCGAAAGTTATACATTATGCCGTAAAGTACTAATCCTGTCTCCTATTAGGCACAATGGGTTTATTTGTTAAGATTATCATGTTCCTCGTGTTATTGCTTCCTGATAATTATTTTATTATTTGCGATTGCTACAGTTTTATTTCGTATTTTTATTTAATGAGTTTTTTTTTATTAGTAATTCATGTTGTTTTGTTAATATAGTCGTGGTGGTCTAGTGGTTAAAGCACGAGTATGAGGGTGCGGGTTCGATTCCAGGTCAGGCAAGTACCAATGTAACTTTTCTAAGTTATACGTACTTTCTAAGTTTATCTTGGACACCAATGACTGATTAAAGATGAAGGAAAACATCTCGAGGAAACCTGGACTATTAAGTCTGAAATCACCAACCCGCATTGAGCAAGCGCGGTGATTAACGTTCAATCCTGTCTCCTTCAACCCTTCTAGTGTGAGAGGTCTGTGCCCAGCAGTGGGACGATAAAAAGGCTGCGATGATGATGATGATGATGTTGTTTTGTGATTTTCTTTAAAGATCGATTATATTGATTTTAATGTTACCTGAAACTCAGCTAATCAAGTGTTACTATTTGTTATAGTCGAATGACACGTATAAGAGTAACTTAATTTACTTGACCAAGACAAGATACATGTCAAACTATAGACAAGAAATCTATGTGTCAAACGACCAGCACCATTATGGCACCATTTAAAATTTCATAGACAAACGTAAAAGTCATAAGCCTCATTGTTAAGACCTCCTTTAAAATAAAACTTATAGGTACTAACATAGGGAAACAAAATTGAAAAAGGAACACAATACCCAGTTCATTGGGTAGTAAATACAAGTTTATCTCCTTACAAGTGCATCCTAGGTTGATCATATGAGCACCTCGTGTGCCAGTGATAACGTTGATAAGAAGCTTTCTATAGATAACTGCACTAGCTAACAAGAGTGATAAGTGACCATCGACTAGTGAGATACGAACGCTCTTAAGTATCTAACAAAAATATTTGAAATTAGGAAAGAAATCTTGGGGGATATTGTGAAGTCATTATATAAAGCGGTATAACCCTCTTTTTGTCAAACTCGTATACATATACCTAAGACTGCATTTTTTTAACCATATTAACCTTCCGACATTGTGATAAGGTTGAAAATCTATTAAAGTTAACAGATTGGTGTAGGTTGATGTGCGTACTTAAAAGTCTAAGTTTTCTTTTTTGTATTTTTAGAAGTCAGTTTAATTCGTAGGAAGAATAATTTCCATAAGTTTAAATGCACTGCCAGGTGGTCTTATATTAGTTTGAAAAGAGTTCTAGGTTGTAAAACCCCTCGCTTCCAGCTTCAGCAATTAGTTCAACATTTCCTTATTGGATTGAGGAAACTTCGCTATTTATTTATACGGGGTGTAACGATTTGGATGAAGAGAAAAAGCTTTTAAGTGAACTGTTATTATTTTCCATTTTCTTACTCAACTGTGATTAAAAAAGTCGTGTTGATTGATCAGGTAAGTACTTGTCTATAATATTTTGGAGTTATTTGTATTGAGAAGGAAAACATCTTGAGAAAAATTTGATTTGATTGTCAAGTCGCGAAAATTTAAAAACGTAGATTGAAAAAGCTGCAAGCGTGGTGATCAACGATTATACGGTGACAACTACTCTATATTGATACTTTTATTGAACTGTCAAAAATGCTTACTTTTTATGCAATTTACCTGTATTAAACATGAAATATGACGTCACTGATTTTTCACATTAATCCGTATACTTATTTAGAATATATGAATAGAAAAATTAAACAATTCCGGTTCAGAATGATAAATTAAACAGATTATTTTTCTGCCAAACTGCATAACAGCATACATGATAAAGTAGTTACTTTATTTTGACCTGGTCATCATCCCAATTTCTTGTCTATACCTATGAGAAGAGGCCTGTCCCTTGCAGTGGAATAGCATAAAGGAATGAACCTCCAAGAAAATCTATTTCCCACGTGCAGGATGTATTACGAGCTAATTTGTAAATAATAAAACTGATATTAGGGCCGGCGCACCGCTGCGTCCGCGCACGCCCACGTTATCCGTCACATCTACACCTTAACAGCATTTGAATTACATTAATTTGTAGCGGGCCTTATGTGTAACTTACCGCGTCATTGGTATGCCGTAAGTCATAAGATTTTCTATTTTTATGCTTAGTAAATACTCATAGTTATCAAAGTGTGTTTCGAAGGCTGAGCGCTGAATAGTGTACATCTTGAAGCAATTTGTACAATATTGTCAAATAGCTTGCAAATATTGCAAAAAGCTGTAATAAAGTGAAGATATACTCGTATTATAAGTGATGTAAAGTAAATTAAATATCTTTAATTCAAGTTAAGTGGTTTTACAAATAACATTGAAAGATATAGCATCGTCAAGATGGCGACTAATTGACTTGATAATTCTGTGCCTTTTGAGTTTAGTAAATCACACCAGGAATTTTCAGATTATTAAATTATTATTAAATTTCGTAGCGCATTTAATAATTTCTACAACCTTCTTTTAGCTAATAAGCAGCGCCGTAAAAAGGCCCAGGCCCAGGGTGCAGACCCTAGGCGGGCACAGATATACGGTTTTGAATTTCGTTAGAGCCTGGTTAGAACATTTTCAAGGTCGCAGTTTTGGAAACTCGCACCGGGCGAATAAAAGGCTGGTTACGACATTGCTAATAAGGACTTTTTATCTTCCGGCACTTCCATATTTAAATGACAGTTCGGTCAGCCAGCTACAATGCCCATACTTACAATAAGTTGTTCAAACCGCTACCTCTTATGACTTAGATCGCAACACGATACTAGCAAGTCACGCACAACTATACACGTTCACACGTCGGTACGTCCGAACTACTCCGAACAACGACGATTGGGAACATACAATCGAACCGATGACGAAATGGGATTAAAGGCTGGCCCTATATGGAAACAGTAATGTAAGGCCAATGGACTTCCGAGAAATAATAATAATAATGGCGTCCAGATAGATTATCGGACATGGCGGCAGAGAACAGCCGCTAAGGAGATCAGCCAGCTGCGCAGGACATTTTGTAATGTACGAAAATTTGCGCAGTCACAGATGGACTCTCTATTCTCTCACTCGAGTGAAGAGAGTCAGGCGCAGGCCTGAAATTTACCTCCTCTTCAATGCACGGGTGATCTCTTACTTCCTCTTCTTCTTCTTTTGTGAAAGTCTCTTAAAATCCACAAAGCGATTTCGCCCTACCCGAGACTCTAACCTGAGACCTAGTGAGACTACTACACCAAGGAGGCAGCTACGAAACAGTTTTAGTTTGTAACCGAGACAAAAATATCAGATTTTTTATTGGGATTCGTTAAGGATGTTGCCTTTTTTTCAAATGACAATAAGCCAAGTTATACTGTGTTACTGTAAGTGTTAACCGATTTTGTGAAGGAGACAAATATCTAGGTTACTATAAAGATCAAAATACGCAATTATCTCTTCCCAGCGGGGTTCGATGAAAGGTCAACCACTAAGGGGGTTTGTAAAGAGCCTCCTCAGGCCACGATACGTTCTCTAACGGGGCTGGTTAGAGCAAACTAACATAGCTGACTAATAATTTCACTATATCAAAGTCCTACACATTATTTTGTAAAAGCAGACATTGGCGGTGAAAGTAGGCATTGAGACTGGCTTTACTTCATTCTACTGCCTTGTTGGTCTAGTAGTCGCGTGGCACGACTGCTGAGCACAAGATCTCGGGTTCGATTCGTGGTCGGGCCGAAACAGTTTTGTAGGCTTTAAGAAATTTTCATATAAGCAGCCTGGTTTCTGAATGTTGATGATAGATACACCCGTGCATAGGAGTATAGGAGAGCGTGTAAATATCGGTCCTGCGGGCTCCATCGCGCTAGGAGAGAGAGGGAATAGAGACTGCACCTGTGTCTGAGCAAATGCTTGTGCAGTATTTCTTGCGCAGCTGACTGTTTTCTTTAGAGAGAACCGCCGCCATTGCCGATAATCGATCTATACACCATTATTACTTAATTCTGTATTGAGGATTCGAATGTACATCTGTGATGAAAATCATGTTTCTATTTACAAACAGACAGTCCTGGTCGGAAAACAAAATAATCTTCAGATAACTCAATTTGTCGCTTTAAGTAAGAAAACGAGTTTCACATAGCGGTGTCCAACTTCAAGCAACGAGTAAACAACTGATCATAATCTATGTTTACTTCATTCGCATAGCATAAGGAAATAATAAAATATTTACATACAACATATGTATATACTGGCTAAAAATAAAGGCTTACCTCGGAGAAATCTCGCTGCGACATTTCTAGGCGGCTATCGTCTTCTGAACCGAATCTGTGAAAAAATTATATTTGATTAGTCAATGGTGTAAAATATGTGAAAAATGGTAGTGTACGATAACGTCTATAAAACACTATCGTAAGGGATCCTCTAAGTACTGTCTTCATAAAAAAAAATACAAAATATATAATTAATTCTAATTTAAATTATAACAAGTCACTATTGTTATTCACCATGTATCTGCCATGCACTCGGGACTATAGAGCCCCGGACTTTTGGAAGGGGAACGTGGGGCCGAAGCCAATACGCTGAAACCCATTTGAGACAACTCTAAAATATTATGTATGTACTGGTGATACATTTGCCACCATGTTTACTTAGACATTTAATATAATCGGAAATGAGGAGGAGAATCTGAGAATACATTATAAAAATTGACCTGACCGAAAAGAACTCAAATCATTTCTGGCATTTTCCAAAAAGGTTACACTACTTTCTGTACATGCAGTTATCGGCATAAGCTTACGATTACCCGTTATGCATTCAATGATGCAATACAAAGTGAAATTATATGTTGGCTGAGCTTAACTAAGATCGCACGGAAAAAGTCTCGTATGGGCACGACGCTCTCACGGCACCAATCGTCCAATGTACAGCAATGAGGCGGTAAGTCTAATAACAATAAATAAACGCTCCTCCATATTTCAGAGATTCAATTTCCCTTAGCCGACTCACCTGTCGCGGCGCGATGACGGGTCCCTGATCTACGACAAGTTTTCTTTCGTCATATAATTTTACTTAATGCATTGCCAATAAAGAAACAATATTTTAGCTGCCGTGCTTAGAAAACTGCACGACTGCACTGCATCAGCGTGCAACAGTTCAGAAACCGATAAGATTTTTTTTTTACCTGGCAACATGACGTGCAATATAATTAAACTAAACCTGGACATGCCTTCACTAATAATTATGGTGGATTCTAATGGTTTTAATTACTTAATTAGTTCAGTAAAAGGCGATAACCGGCCTGAAATCCGCGATTTCTTATAAAATAAGCGGTAAATTATAGCGTGGCTTGACTTTGATGTGCATTTTTGAAAGTCACATTATCGAAGTGACACATTAGATATAAATTGCACCTTGTTGCGTGGGATTAAGGTTTAAATTTGCATAAAAGGTGGTAATCGTTGGAGGTGGCAAGGCAATAATATGTTCGATGATCGTTTCCGGTAGCGGTTGTCAGCTCAGTTGTCAGACTGGCCATAGAGACATTAAGAAATAAAGACAGGTAGCTTTAATGTCATATCGATGAGTAATAACGTTGTACGTAGAATATTATCCACTGAAATTGAGTTTTAATAGACTGCACTCAATAATATACTGGTTTGTTTGTAGAAGCTTGCATTATTATTTAAGCTAAACTCAGCAGTTATAGTTTTGAAGACCCAGATTCAGTAAAAAGAACAATAATTTTCAAATATTATAATAATATAAACTCAAAATCATTTACTTAAACTTGAGTGCAAAACAGCACTTTTTAAATGACAAAAATTACAAAAGACAGCCCCCAAAACGTCTATCCTTCACCACTTCCCTTATCTTATTGCTGGGAAGAAGAAGTGTGCGCAACAAACTCCCCAGCAACATGTCTGGCAGTAGGCAAGAGCAAATGGAAATTTATAATCAGAACTAATTAAACATTACGATTAAAAAAAAAACAAGATGTTTCTGTAAGCGCAAAGCCTAAAAAGCCTCGACCGGTTTGAATTGATTTCAAAATCGAAAGTTCGACGAAAACATTCTTTTAACGATCACAACCTCGTGCTAGACAATGGGCTATTAAAGACTTGGACAGGTCAAAAGCAACATTTTGAAGTCCTGAAAAAGGAGTCCTTATGACCGGCATAAAATTAAGATGAAAAATGTTGGCCATAAAGAACAAAGCTAATGTTGTCTGGCAGAAAAATAAATGATTGTAAAGAATATTATATGCATACATACAGTCTAACCAAGGGGTATTGGGTTGCCGGGTAACTGGGTTGAGAAGGTCAGATAGGCAGTCGCTCCTTGTAAAACACTGGTACTCAGCTAAATCCGGTTACGCTGGAAGCCAACCCCAACGTAGTTGGGAAAAGGCTCGGGAGATTATGACATACTAATTAGTATGTACAAGATACACATGCGAAAACCATAAGCAATCTTAGCAATCGGGTAAAATAAAAAAGAAAACTGTTTAGAATTTGGAACGAACCATTGGTTCAGCGAAGACCAAATTGGACTAGCGTCGAGGACTGCCAGGGCAGCGGGATTGTTCCCAAGAGTTGCCGCGATCCTGGCACAAAGAGAGCTCCAGAAGGAACAAAGTCCACTTTTGGTTAGTAAATATCTGAAGCAACCTTCAGCTGCACCCACAGCCGGAGGACATGGTGTCTCCTTTCAAACAAAGACCAATTTACATAAAAATATTTCGTCAAATCCAAATCTGCAGTAACAGATACAAAAGAGGAATGTACTATGTATTAGGTTTATAAAGGTTGTTGTTAAGTCTTATTTTGCTATCGCGAGCGAAACCTTACTTAATAATATGACCTGATTATGATAGCTTTGATACTGAACCCGAACTGATAAGCCATCTTTAGTACTTACTACAATTTTTCGCTCAATAAGTACTGAAGATTCAGAGATTAAATAAGCCGCTAGAACGTGTCGGGAATGTATTATAAGAAGTGTATATCGATGTCAGATCAACACTTCCTGCGAGATAGCTCGTCACATTCCTGGACTGGCATATTATATCAGATATGCAGATAGATTGCACACATTAAGTAGCTGCAGCGCTAGCCTGCAGTTTATGCAGCGCTGTTTTAAAAAATCTAACTTATCTTTACCGTTTTTGATAACGCTAATCTTACTCAAAAGACACTCATCTAGGTTGCATTATTTATACATCAAATTTTCCCAATCAAATTTGAACCATACGATTGAGCGATAACGTTGAAAATCTATTGTGGAAATTTGACAGAAGAGTAGCTTGATGTGCTGACGTTGTACAACTAGGAGATGGAATAAGGGTTTTTTTTGTACATCTGGGTGGGTGATGTAGTTCCCTCGGGACGCAAGACTAAGAGATAAACGACTACAAAATCAGAGAATATGAGAGTAAAAGATTTTTATTTAAATAGCATGTTTTATGTTCGTAGCTTGTTGGTTAAAAGGAACTAAAATATTTACATATCCATGAATTTTAAGTACCTCAGCAATAAAGGCCAGTTAAAACTAGCTAAAGTATAGAATGGCTTAAACCATTGGCGCATTACTGCCGTAGATTTTACAACAGATAATGATTTCAAAATCACATGAACGAGACATTTGCATGTCTGCTAAACCCTGGTATTTTCGCCCGAAGACTCAGAGAAAGGAACATTAATTACGAAAGATATAAAACCCTTTCTTCACACTGCTGGCAACACTGTTGCAATACTCCCATGTGTTATTATTGCCTATGATTATAACTTAGGCAATAAAAGAGACTCGTAAACTGACCCTTAAATATTGTTACTTTATGGTCTGACGTGGAATGATAATATTTAGTTTTATTATGATGTCAAAACTAGGTGCTTATGTTATATTTATGAGTAAGTTTGCAAACGTTTAAGAGAATCTAAAAGAGAATTGGTACAGACGCCAGCACATCAAGCTACCTACTACAATCTGTCAAATTTCCCAAATAAGTTTTGAATTTTATAGTTGAAGCCTATGGTTCAAAATTTTTTGGGTAAATAAATTGTGAAATTTAAACAAAAGGTAATTCAGTGTGGTACAAAATGGTTGGAAACTTCGGAAATATTAACCATCACCAGCCATTTTTATGAACAAGATCTCTACTCATACAGGTAAGCATTAATCACCACGCTTGCTTAAAGTTCAAATTTTGTAAGTCCAGGTTTCCTCTGGATGTTTTCTTTCGCCTTCACAGTCAATTGGCGCCCCAGATATCCTCAGCTGAAAGTACATCTATCAAAGAAAAGTAAACTTCGGTACTCGCCTGCCCTGGAATCGAACCCCCACCCTAGTACTTGAGAGGAGAGGCACCTGTGCTTTAACCATTACGCCATCACGATCCGAGAAATATTAATAAGAAGATATTTTTTTAGTAGAAGGTTAAACGCAAGCGCAACTTGTAAGTCCAGGCTGACGGAAACATGAAATTAATTGGTGTTCCGCTCATGGTCAGTAAAGTGCGCTCGCGAACGACGGGTTAACCACTAGGTACCCATTATTCGGGTAGTTTGAGATTTTTATGTTTCCGCAGTCGGGTAAAAATCTGCTAAAATTATTATATTGGACCTAATTTCACATTTGAAAATTAATGGAAGGTTAAGGGCCAGTTTCACAGGTTGCGGATAGCCACTATCTACTAAATTAATTCATAAATGGAACAGAATTTGTATGAAATTATCTACCAGATAAACTACCTGGAACTTATCAACAACCGGTAAAACTGGTCGTAAGTTACATTAATTGGTCCACAATAAACATAATTTAATAGAATATACCTCTGTAACTATGTAGTTAACGAAGCTTAAATATATTTACAGTATATCAGAGAGCTCCAAACTTGCCTAGGTTGAGAAAAAAATCATTAAGATAGCATCCTTGTTAATATGAATGTAGACACAAGACAATTGGTTTATACATACCATGCCTATGTACATATACGACACTAAAAATACGAAAGGCATTGTATGAAGCTAATCAATTCCACATTACGACCTTCAGACACCACCTGCAGCGTCTAATTACAAAAAGATCGTAAAATAATTGAAGAGGTTTCTCTTCTACAACCTCTGGGCGCAGTTTAGTCAAAAACAGGTGTATCAGTATCACGTTCGTACCGTTTTGTGCTGAGCCATAAATTTCTTCAAATTGTTACGTTTGTAGCTGAATATTGAACAAAAACACGAGCTGATGCCTCCGAGCTATACCTCTTAAACAGTAGCCAGATGGCTAAAAAATTCAAATCCTAACTTAGTACGACGTGGTATCATTACCAGCACGTGAACTGGCGTGAGCACACCAATCAGTGTAATTTGTATGTAGCGACTACAACATAATAGGATGGTCCTTATTTCGTTCGACATAAGACTCAGTTTTGCATAACATGTACTTGTTATTTATTCCTCAAATAGAAATTGTAGAAGTTTGTTTGAGATAACGTCAAATTCTTTAACATTATTATTCTAACAATATTTTACGTGTGCGCCGGATTTCCTCATTACCTCAAGTAATGCTTGAGGTTGAACGTTTACTGAGTAAAATATTTAAGTACAGACGCCAGCACATCAAGCTACCAGAAACTGTAAAATTTTCCCAATCAACTTTAAACCATATGCTTCAGTGATAAAGTTGAAAATCTATTAAGGGAATTTGACAGATTGTAGTAGCTTTGTGTGCTTAAGTCTGTACCTACCGTGGACAATACCAGAAGCTACTATAGGTACTAGAAGCTTTCAATATTACTTACCAGAGATATTACTTTACAATTTATAAATGTAAACAAGCAAACAGAAAATGGGAGTAGAACTAAACAGTCATCTATGTAAACCTAAGCAACAAGTTTATGAAAATCTTAATAAATTAAACATCGGTATACGTCTTAACTCTTATCATATCCTTGTTCTCATGAACTTGTAAATAATTAAAGCAAATAACCGAAGCACCGTTCAGAATTAATATTCCTAATAGATTTCTCAGGTGACCAGAGATTTTTTTTACTCGCAATAAATTAATGTTTATTCATAACTCAGATTTTCGCAGCATAATTAATTTTAAAATTCAAAATAGTTTTCTAGAATAAATAAGAGCGTCAATTAAATGTATGATTCGTATATTTAAGAGTTCATAGTAAGTATATACAGCTTTATCTTTCGGCATTTTGGCTCGTGTTGATTGCTCATTCACTAATTATTAATTAAATCAATGTAGAATATTTCTAGATACACTTCCTAGGTGCTTTTAAGATAATTCTTCAAATTATTTCACTTTTTAATAACAACAAATTAAAAGATATTTTAAAGCTACAATTCAATTCAATTCAAATGTTTATTTGCTAGAATGTCAGCAACATAGGAGGGGCCACTTTTGGGCCAGGGTCTGCCTGGGCTGCGGGTTGTTCGTAATAGATACCGTGGCCCTGGAACTCAGGGACCTCCAGAAGGAACATAGTGGGTTTTAGTCAGTAAGAGTCTGACACTCCCTCCAGCTGCACCCTCAGCGGGAGGGGTCATTTGATGATTTCCCACGAAAAAAAAGTGGTACAATAAATTTGTTTCAGTATATAGTAGTATAATAGTAGTAACTACTTAGTACATTTCAAGGAGTGTCCATATAATTAACAGCAACGTTTGTCCTCTACAACTTCGACACAGAATGTGGCTCATCACGAACGTAACCGTTTACAGTTACCCGTCTTTCAAACCCTTATCAAAAGGCAGTGGAAGCGAGTCGCGTGCGCGCCGTCTCGCCGCAGGCTCGAGCATTGACGGCCAGCGGCAGTACCCAATACAATCCTTCACGAAAACACAAATAATACAAAAATACTGCTACCTGTTACTTGTAATGTAGGCGGTAGTTAACGTACAGCCTCTAGCGGATTATGGAAGTCTTGCCACTTGATGTATGTTGATTGGTTTTGTTTCTAATTTTTTTTTCGGAAAATTATGTGGAAATATTATATCCTGTTTTTTGACATAATTTTTTTCGTAGTATAGCTATTTTTTAGATTATTTTACGAAACGAATCAGCATAGCTACTAGTGACAAATAAATTAAAATATAATAATTCATAAACGTCTAAAGTCCGTAAAAAGCATACAAATGCATTTTCTTCAAGCATTTGCAACTGCAAATAATATAAATCGAACTCGATTTAAAAGATCAGCTTTAAAAAAATAAGGATTTTGTCAGGACAGTACGGAACCTTAACAAAAATTGAGAATACGAAATCAATCAAAAGAACGTTTCTTCCGATTATGTATAACTTTAAAATTTAGATTGACAGGCAACATAACGATAACCGAGCTGTTTAATCTAAGATTTCGTGCACTCGATAAATACGAGGACGAGCATCGTACAGACGCCAGCACATCAGGCTACCCGAAACTGCCAAATTTTCCCATTCAACTTTGAACCATAATGCTTTAGCGATAAAGTTGAAAATCTATTAAGGAAATTTGACAGATTGTAGTAGCTGATGTGCTGGCGTCTGTACATATTTTGACAATGTTATCTATCGAAAGGTCACACAGCTAACCCCTTCAAACAAAAACAAAAGCGTTCATAAAATATTCTCACCACGATCGTGTTAAAAATAAACTCTTAATCATTATGCAAAAAAAAATTACTGACCCACACGAGTAGAATAAAAAACATATACATTATATGTAGTTATGTAGGTACGTATATTTTTTGTTTTAGTATAGTTAGAACATTATATTTAATACCTGAGGAACAGGTAAAATTAGCTTTAAAAGTAGTAGTAATAAATACTTTTATGGCATTGATTTCAGAATTTTTAAGAGCAATCATATTTTTTCATATTTATATGTAGCAATCATATTTTTTCTCATATATTAAGCTTAATGCAGTATGTAAGTCAAGTGTGTCTGACTGTTTTGCCTGGGCTGCGGGTTGTTCGGCAGAGTTACCGTGGCCCTGGCACACAGGAACCACCAGAAGAATCATAGTGGGGTTTTAGTCAGTAAGAGTCTGACACCCCCTCCAGCTGCACCCTCAGCGGGAGAAAGGGTCATTTGATGATTTTCCAAGAAAAACAGCATGTCTGACTGTTTGCCACGTTTCTAATAGAACTACTGATTTTGAAGAAATTTCGGATAGTGTGTGTGTGTGTTGTGTACATTCATAATTGCATGTCTTTTATAGATTTCGGAGATTATTTTACTGAAAAAGGGTTATTTACCCTGTGTAATGCATTATAAATCATCATGTTATTAGCACTGTTCGATGTTCATGCGGAAAAACGCAATTCTTTTTTTTCACCAACTGTTGGAATGACGAAGTTATTCGCGTACATAATTGAATGTAATAGTCTCAAATTGTGTTGGTTTTTTGCTGACGGTACATTATACCAGAGTAGTGTAGGTATAATCCAGTCTAATGGAATAGTGGCAATTCAACATTTTAGTTTCATATTTGGACGATTTTTTGTCCGTATAATTATTATTCGGTAGATGTTTAAAATTACGGTTAGTCATTTGGTTGTCTTTTCGGATCGTTCCAAGAATACAAAATTAATTGAATATTATCTTTGCCTACCCAGTTTTATAAAATCTTAAGTATATTATTTGCCATTGAATATGGTATCCCTACCTCGTCCCTTAAGGAGACCTTAAAAAACTGTTTTTTTTCTTCACCTTATTTATTCTATGATCGTTCATTATGTATGTAGTCCACCATACAACGCAGGCTTTCCCTACAATTACCCTCATAGTACGGCCTGCGCTTGAGTACTTCAGCTAGTCATAATACGTTTAGCGTTTACTGGTCAGGCTGGTCTTGGCAACGATCACCTACAGTCTTAAATAGGCAAGAATATTTTCCAAAACAGAGGTTTTCTCTCCCAGTTTAAGAAGTGGTCTCGCGTATCTATGTTACTAGGACTGGCTGGATGTGTACCGACTAAATACATAAAAAAGTAAAAAGTCGATTTCATTTTTTGTAATTGAATAGCTTTACGATATATATATCGCAATTGTTTGTAGAGATTTCTTGTTTCATTCAAAACGAAACGAAAAATATTTTATAAATAATACGTCTACATTGATCCCAGAGAGTTCGAGCCAAGGATGTTCAATGACAGCCGGGACCTACAGTTTAACGTGCCATCCAAAACACAGTCATTGGTATCCGAGATATACTTAGAAAGTACATACAAACTTAGAAAAGTTGCATTGGTACTTGCCTGACCTGGAATCGAACCTTCACACTTGAGAGGCTGGCTCTTTAACCACTAAGCCACCACGACTTCTTTTTCAGAAGCCAGTTTTAATTGTTCATTATATAGAGGACCTTGAGACGGATGTGACCGTCTGTTTGTCATTAAATAACATCTCGAATGTCCCCTCGTTTGCCCAGGCCGTTAAGTACCGGCTTTATTTACTTATTTACTTCTATTTGGTTTTGGGATCTAAATGTGTGTTCAGCAGTTGACTTTAGATTTATGTCGGCGTATTGGCTTCACTTTTGATGTGTTAGCCGGCAGGTGAACCTTGACGATGTGGGGAATTTTGAAGAAAGAATTTTGTTTTTTTTTTTTTTTTTATACTGTCTTTTATAGTCTTGAAAGGTAATATGTATATTTGTAGGCTTGTTGTAGGTTTCTTTAGGGGATAGAGAGGAAATTAGACATGACGCTTTGTTAATGATAATATAATATATAACGGTTTTGTGTCACCATTACATATGTATATTAAAGTTGTCTCAGGTTCGCCTTCTAAAAATCCGGGACTACGGTCCTGTGGTCTAGTAGAGATATACAATAATAATATTCCTCACACATTCACACAATGGCATCTAGTCCCAAACTAAGCAGAGCTTGTATTATGGGTACTAGACAACTAATAAACATACTTATATACTTTTCATTTGTAAATACATACATATTACACATAGGACGCTTTGTTAATAAAAGTGGTCAATATCGCAGTATAATTATCGTAGGACAAAAATCACTAAAGACAAGAGGACATTCAGTATTTGATCGTTCGCTATCGTAATGCACCTACCATGTTATCCCTGCATCACCTTAAATTGGAGTGGGAAGAATGCCTGTGACATTAAGTATGTACATATAATATGTTCCACAAAGTTTAAATAAATAAAAAATCCTATTCGTCTAAGAGAGTGAGTTTATTAGAGATAGCCACACATGATACGAAGGATTGGAAACGCCAACGTTTTATCAACGTATTAACAATTAAGTAAGATATCTGTCAAGAAATCATCAGCGCAAACCATAACGTTAGCGATTTTCCTAATGATGAATAATTTTACAAAAATTTGAGAAGCTAATGAGTTAAAAATTGCAGGGTGACCAAGTAATACCTTCTTGATGCCTTAATGATTATCAGGGCACGGTAATCTTTATAAGATGGTCTGAGGAATCATTTTTGGGGTCTCTGGGACCTCGGCACCAATGTTTAGTTTTGTATATGAAGTATTAAATTGTGCGTTGTTTCCTCCAAAAGTCAATTACACGGTTGAATTGCCCTCGGAACAATGCGGTGGGACTTTTTTCACTTATGTTGTCGGTTTCAATTGGTGTTGGTGTTTTATAACTGATTCATCATTTATAATAAGTTTTTGGGTTCTGAGGAGTAGGTATGTCGGCGTAAACTTTTTTTGGCGTATTAATTTTGTTGTAAGCTACATACAAGATATCGGCACGGTTGTCACAAAAAGTACGAACACTCAATTACCAGTTTATGAAATATTGTAGAGCCATTACTTTTAATACCCGCTATTCATAGAAACGTACAACCTCTAAATTATGCAAAATGTAACTAGCACAGCCATGAATATTGAGCATAGCAATTAAACAGATAACTCAATAATCGAGATCACAAATTCCTCAACAGCAATGGTATGCGCGTTGATGTCTTTTACTCTACAAACGCGAAGTTGCCCGTGCGCATAACTGAACGTTTTCTCTCGTATATCCATCATAGAGAAGTACAGATAAGCTCACTCTAGGCACAGTTAAATGATCATACAGCTTCAGATAAAGTACTTGAAAGTACAGACATAACCATCACAACAACTTTCTAGTTCGTCGACTCTGGATGGCAGGTGTTTACACCCGCAGCACACAACGCTGTTTCATAAACTCTCAAATACATAATGTGTGAACTTGCTATAACGTTTATACATAAAATATTATGTGAAAGACGAAAGCATTTCACTGTACATACATACAAACATGTATCACACACAATATAGAGGTACGCACACATACGTAAAACAATATTTTTAGGTTTAGTCACAAATAGGTATAACTCACCATCTCGGCCATTGATTTAGACCAATTATAAACCCATTTCTTGGTTCAGAGCACGGTTATTACGTACACACAGGCGGACAAACAAAAAATATCAATCGTAAACCACTTTAGATACGCACAGGTTGGAGTGTTTCACATCACTAGTTATGTTTATCACATGTGTACATCACTATTTTGACTTCAAGTGTTGTTGAAGTCGTTTGGTGATGTATTCGGGGGATGGTGTTAGGTTTTGTAAGTCGATGGTAACGTTTCGCGGTGGCATGCGCTTGCACAGCCTCTGAACGACTGACTGCCGGTTGGTGGGGCTGCCAGCCTTTACCTGTGTTTTCTACTGTGGAAACTTCGATGAGCTTTTGGGTCGAAAAGCTTCTATGTTCATTACAGATTTTGTTTTGTAGAGTTTGATACTTTTAATGGAAAATGAGTTTTAAGGGCTATTGACGACTGATATATATTACTGACTTAAGTTATAGACGTAGAAAATATAATACGTCTCTAACTATTGTTTCTTTTTTGTAAGTGATTATCTATTGTGATAAAATAAAGAGGACTTTTTCTATTCATACCCTAAAAAAATTTTTACCGATTTGAAAAATTCTTACAGTATTGGGAAGCTACATTATCTCCGGATTATTTATGTAGTTGTTAGTTTAGAGAGGGTATATTAATCTTTGTATATCGATGCTTCAAAGGCAATCATGTCTAGGCGACATAAATCCGTAAAAGGAATTATATATTTATCCGGGTTCGAGGGTGAAACCGCGGGTAACAGTTAGTTGATTATAATGCTTTGACTTCAATTCTCGTAATGGAATTAGTGTACAGTCAGTTAAAGTGGATATTTTTACCAAAAGGTAGGTACTAAAAATGTCTTATTATCAAAACTACTTAAGCTTAATTATAAGTAATACCAAACTTAATTGAAATGCGTACCAGGCTAGTAAAATCCGCCTCACTCTAGCAACACTACACGAGCCTCCATTGTATCTAAAGCGAGATAACCGATATATCTCTCTCACTCTGCATGTCGGAATGTGACCCGCTATCACCTTGAAGGCCGCAAGCTCTGGACGACTCAATGAAAATAAGAGCTTTTTAACTTCTATACAAGTTAAAAACTAATAATAATACGTCCCATTAAAAAATATTAATCGTCGATATAATATAGAGCTGAATATATGTGTACTCGTAAGGTGAGAGAGGGTGTATATTCAGCTTCGTATATATTTATTTTCTGGTCATGCCGGATTCCCTAAGCTCGTTGCTGCTGGTTTGTATAAAGGCTTGCGTAGCTTAGTAACGCATATAGCATACAGTTATTAGATGGATTACAGTTTGATTCCCGACTTAATCGAACTTACCTAGTAACTTGTAGAAATAGAAAAGATTTTGAATTACGATAATAACTAGAATGTTCATAAAAATATAGAGTTTTCTTGTGGTACTTAGATAAACGAAATCATTTTAAACATATCTATGATTCTAAAACTACATTTTTTGCTGTTGTACATGTCAGACTATGCCTAACTTTTTCCAAGCTATGTTAGGGTCGGCTTCGGTTTATATATTTTTGTAACACCATGTAGCTGTAGCATAGTAGCTGCTTAACTTTTTTTCTTTATAGCTACTAGCGACACATTTCAGTCAAAAACTAAAAAATCCGTAAGTAATCATGAATCAAGATATATTGGGTATAATAAATACGTATATAGGCAAGAAGAAGGCACAAAACTGAGAAAATTTCTACAATAATTAATATGAGGTTTTTATACACGGTTACATTTTGGCCTTTTCAATCCCGTGGAGGGTCGCGGTAGTACCGCACTTTTCTTTGATAATTTCTCACAATATTTTTTCACGCAGGCGGAAATTAGATCGTTATTAAAAAAAGGACTTTATTTTTATTTATTTTTTTAACGGTTCAAGCACCGGTTCGACCCTCTTCGGGATTAAAACGACCAAAATGTCACCGTGTGTTTTTAACTGGTTCAAAAAGTAAGGAAATGATTTCCAGTCTTTCAACTTATAACTACCTAATATCTGGGTAGGTACTTTAACTATTTTCATAATAATACGCAAGTAACAATGACGAAGCCACTTCCTCAATTAAATATACAGCAGACACGAGCTATATAGGAAATTATAAAAAGGGGTTTCGCGTAATTTTTGCCGACCGCATAATGTAGCGGATGACTGAGCTTCATCTCGCCGGCTCAGACTCACTCATCTGACTTATGTTGTTACGAATACCTATTTGCTTTTTATCTATAAAATATATTACATTTTTTTGTGATGTGTTGATTGGCATGTCGATAATTTCGTGAGTTTTTCCACCAAAGTAATTCTACATTTTCGTGTTAAATCATTGTAAATGTATAAATCTGTCTGCTATTTGTTTGTTATTATCCTAAAACGTAATAAAAATTACCTAAAACGTACCGTAGTAACGTAAAAAAACCTACTACCTACGTAATTGGGAACCACTAAATCTGTGTATTCCACCTGAGTAGGAAAGTATAACAAAATGTATGTAGGTACAATAGCTCACGTACCAACTATAAAGCTAAAGTCTCCGAAACCGGGAAAATAAATTATGCAATACTTAAACTGTGAACGAAAAATTTCAAGGCGCTAAAATATGTATTTTTTTTCACAGACAGGAGTTATTGTACTATAAATTTTTCAAATTCTTTACGTGACCAGGTACAACAATTTTAACACTAGTAATACATAAATGTTGTATATTATCTTATCTGCTTCTATCCTGAATAATAACAACGTGGGAACGTACTATAAGTTTTTTATTGAATCGATTATGTTTTTTTTTATAATTTAGCAAAATTAACTTGTTTTACTTTGACTCTCTTGGGTTAGTTTGGGTAGTTGTCATTCCTACAATAATCAGAATAGCAATGAATAACACGAAACATAAACTAAGAAACAACTAGGCGCACCAATTGAACCTATATAAAAAAATAATAGTCATTTTAATTTTAGATATTCTCCCGAGGATAACTTTTATCTTTTATCACCAGAATATTAAAAAAAAAGTATTTGAATTAAAGGTATAATATAATATTCACGTCATCTCATATAATCGCAATTTGAAACGAAATGTTTAAGATGTTTTCTTTTCCTTATATTTCTTAATATTTACCTTACAAAGCCCTATACTTTAAAATATGTTTTTAAAGTAGGTATATATTTTAATAATGACCTACAGGAGCAACATTTTTTAATATTAAGAAAAGGTAGGTATATATTCTAAAACAATTTTTATTCACATAAATATTTACAATATATTTACAAATAAAATATAAATTAATATATACAAGTAAAAAAAAAAACAATAAAAAAAAACAATCCAATTATTATGCGAACCGGAACGCAACTTGTTGCTACGCAACCGACAACTGTCACTTTGTTTGACTTTGACATAAACTTGTTTACTAACCCAACGTTTTATTTGAAATTGCGTGAATGCTCGCAATGAAAATTAATTTCACAAGGAAGTAAATTGAATTGAACGTAATCTGTCTGACCCAGCACCTAGCACCCACGCGAGCGAATGTAACCGTCATGTAAGTGCATGTAAGTGAGTTGAATCAGTGCTAAGAAGGTCCAAACCGTGTGCAGTCAACCAAAGAGGTTGGTATGTATTGATCTCGCAAAGTGACTCATTTGCTTGTTTCGGAAATTATTCCATATACGGTCATTACCTTGTGTTTGTGTTCTCATTTTCGCACTTAAAAGGTCAGAGTTGTTGCACTTTAGAATCAAAATTTGTTAATCTACTGTTTTCTGTTATAATACAAAACTATTTTGTAAAGTAACTTAGAATTATAAAAATAATAGTAGGGTAGCCTTTGTCTTGTCTAATAAATTCCAAGGTGTGTATTTTATTGAGTCATGCCTAGATTAATAATACAGAGATTTTAAATACCTAATTTATTTATCTAGAAAGGCCAAATGTGTGTGAAGCATCTTGTCACCAGTTTGGAGAAAGAATCTAAGGGAACCATGTAAAAATATTGAGAGTTGATGCTCTCTTTTTTGTAATGCTTTATTGCTATTATGCAGTGTGTTAACTTTGTGTTTTTGAGTATTTTTTTTAAAATGATTCATTTAATACAAAATAAAAGAAAATATATTCATCGTCGTCATCGTTTCAATCATCATCATCATCTCGGCCATAGGATGTCCACTGCTGAACATAGGCCTCCCCTTTAGATTTCCACACATCTCCTGTTGGAAGCGACCTGCCTCCAGCGTCTTCCGGTGACCTTTATTTTTATTTTTACCTTCATTTTTGCTGCTCCATTTAGCAAATAATTTATATTGTGTTTTAAAAATAGATTGCCTTGTGCATATCTAGACGCATGGTAGCGTGTCAATTTTTCTTATTCAAGTTCAAGCAAAAGAACTGGCTAGCTAGCACCAAGTGTTAAAATATACAAAGTCAAACACAGGCAATTATCCCATTGTATGAATATTCCTTTCTAATACAAATAAACTCTATTACAGCAAGTTATTTAATATCTCCAAGACAATGTCTCGTCCACGCCCGCAATGGCAGCTGCAAGCTTTAGCCGCACAACGCCGAGACCATGAGTTCAGACGTGCTGAGGAGCTGAAGAAGGTAGCCACATACTTCGAGACCAACACAAATAAGTCCAGGCATCATGAGCAGTGGACTACTGAAGGGTATTATGAAAAGGCTAATAAAGAAGCAGAGCTGTTGAGCCAGCGGAAGATAAGAGAGGTGTAAGTTAATCTTGTACATCATCATCAGCCTTTTTATCGTCCCACTGCTGGGCACAGGCCTCCTCTCACATTGAGAAGGAGTGAGCGTTAATCACGACGCTTGCTATACCCGATCTGGGTTTTTTTTTATTTGGAATTTAATCATTATTTTTAATTGTACCCTGAGTTTGCGTAACTTTGAACTTAAAAAAGCTTTTTATAACAGCTATAAAAGCTATTTTAAGTTTTGTAATGAAAATATTTACCTAGGTATTTTTTACATTTAGTTAGAAGGTAAATTTGCGTTTGGCACACTTTTTTGTCATATAACCTTGTAAGATCACTGAACTACACACAAAAAAGCGTTACATAAGTTAGCACATAAATAGCAGTCTTAAAATACACACACAAAAACTTGATTAGCATATTTATTTTTTGTCTGTAAAGGATATTGTTATAATACAAGCTTACTATGAAATAGACATTTAAATTCCATTAATAACAGTTCTGGAATGTATATTATAATGTTTTTGTTTGCATTTTTTAGTCAACTGGAGGAACGTCGCAAGAAACTAGAACTAATGTTGTTCCAAGAAAACATGCAGTTTCAACAGGAACTGAAGAAGTTGGCGGCTCAGCCGAAGTTTTATAAAAATGGGTATGGGTTGCCTTTTCATGTCCTGAAGTTTCTAAATAAAATATTAAATTAGTCATCACTTTTCGAACTTCTAAACAAAAGACAGTCCCTACAATGCCCACCCTTCACCACATCCAATGTGGCGCAAGGGCGCAACAAACTCCCCAGCAACAATTTAAAAAAAAAAACCAAAAGATATGAGAATCAACCGAACAATAAGTCCAATATCAAATTATAATAACCTGGGGAAACCTGAATTATTGTAAAGAGGTTTTGAATATGCTTTAAAAAGCTGTTAAATGGAACAAACTTTACTGAGCCCAGCGCTGTTTAAAATTAAAATTTTCTCTTTCTTCTTCAAAATATATATAAAATACTTCTTTGAAATGAAATTAAGAACATTTAAACTTGTTCTCCTAAATACTTTTTTTTTATTGCAGTTCATTCCTCAACAAGGTCCCCACATCAACTCTTCAAGAGATCAACCAGGGCATCATGGCGAAAGAGGAGCAGCTACTGCGGCACGAAGCTGAACTGCGGCTGCACCACGCCTGGAGGCTGCGGCAGCCGGAGTTAAGGGCTGCTAGCGCTTATGTCGCTAACGGCAAGTGCAAGTCTGCCTGGTAAGTCGAATGCTATAACTATGGTAGTGTAGGGTAGTGTTATTTAAAGCATAAACATTCTAGTTACAATAGTGCAATTCATCTGACTAGCTTTTTTCAACTATGTTGTGGTCGGCTTCTAGTCTAATGCAGATGAGTAGCTGGGTTTTTTTTATGTTCGGATCTACTGCCTATCTAACCTCCTCAACCCAGGTATCTTGGTAATCCGACACCCCTTGTTAAGACTGAATGTGGAATTAAATCCTTAACGACTCTCAAAGATGTACAAATGACAGCTGGGTCCTACCAAATTAACGTGCCATTACATAGATGGTCACCCATCCACGAACCAACCTCGCTTTTGCTTAACCTTACGATCGATCGACCCATAATAAAATTAATCGAAATAAAAAGTGAAGGCAAACAATATATATTTTGATTTGAAACCCATTTCATATAAACCAACATTTTCCAGGATGGAACAAATAGTGGAGAAAGAAGTCCAGAAGAAGAAAGACGAGGAGGAGACGCGTAAGACTCTGCAGGAGAGAGACGAGATGCTGCGCAGACAGATACAGATCGAGGAGGACAGGCTGAAGGAGAAGGAGCTACAAGTTAAAGTAAGTGTAAATATAAATATTAATAACCCATGTGTATTGGGTGACTCGTAATTAGTGACCGATATTTAAACACGTGATTGTACTCATGTTTACAAACAACTTTTCCAAAGAAAGTTGTTTTTTTTTTTATCATTATAGCAAAATTACATCGCGCGTGCAAAGTTCAAAATTAAATCGCGCGGGCGCGGGGCCTCGCCGCTAACAGCTGATCGGGCGACGGCGTGCTCGAAATTTGAATCATGAGTACAATCACGTGTTTAAATATCGGTCACTAATTACTAGTCACCCTATATATGAATGGCGGCTGCAACAATATTTAAAAACTAGCCCACTATATTTAGTAGCCAAAGCAGATAAAACATAGCCTATCTGCACCGGGGGTGGTGTTATAGTGTAGCTTCCCAACAGTGAAAGATTTTTTCTAATCGGTCAATTAGGTTTGATCTTATTCAATTCAAACAATCAAATCTTTCCTCTTTATAATATTATACTTAGTATTAAACAAAGGGGTGTCTCGTATTATCCATAATTTACGTTTAACCTTCTGAACGCTACATTATAAAAAAGACGTGCCCTCAGCGCCAAGCTAAGAATTCATCCATACCTACCATAAATTAGTGAGTTCGGAATTATATCGATTGAAATGACTAATAATTTTGAACTTTTAAAGTCTGTCATGTAGCCGTGACAGTGGCGTGCTGGGCACTTTTTGGCTTGTCATCTATATGTGACTGTGGTGGTCAAAAGGTTAATGAAATAGTGTTTATTATTTGGTATGTATGTTATAATTTAGATTTTAATATTTAATATTGCAATGTGGGGGGTTATAGGGCCGAAATGATGAGACGTGTTGACTTGACCAAGGCGTATATTATACTGCTATGATTAACCTAATCTTAATACTAAGTACATATTGTATGGAGGATCGGCTTACACACAATACAATTGACTTTAATTATAAATTAATAGTGAAGTTCTTTTTTTTTGTCGCAGGAGCTCCGTGAAAGCCTAGAAGGTCAGATCGCAGAGCTAGCAGAGAAAGAAACAGTTGTCAAACGCTTACGCAAGCAGGAAGAAAAAGAGAAACTTATACTAGACGAGCTACAATTCATATCGTCCGAAAGGGAGAGGGAACACGCTCGCCTCGTGGCAGAAAGAGATGCAAATATAGTGAACATGGGACTACATAAGTATAAGTTGAAGAGAAGGGTGATTGCTGTATTGAAAGAGATTGAACTTGATTGGGAAATGCTTGAGAAGTTACGCAAAACGGTGGTGAAGGTATGTGTGCTGTAGAGGTTTTTATCTTATATTTTTTTTAATTAAAAAATATGACTGGCTGAATCGTTATTTAAATATGGAAGCGTAAATGAGTAGGCAAATAGTTTTTTTATTTCTTGAATCCTGCCGTCAGCGACCTTTAGGAAGTGAACTTGAAAAAAAATATTGAACAGTTTTTATTGGCGAAGTCCTTGAAACAACCCCAGTTACCCTAGCTCTACTCATTGAGTAGTTATTCATTACAGTGGCTAGCATGTTATGAATGTCTGATTTTTTTATTAATCCATATATTTCAATCAACATACAAAATTTAATAAATGATATTTGACCATTAATAGAGATTCCGCTTCTCAAATTCGTATTAAAGTTTTTGAAGTAGAAGGTCAAAAAAGATTTCCACAGTCATAATTTTGTTCCTTTTAATAAGTAATTTTTTTGAAGACCTGTAACTCACTGACACTGAAATGTGACTTGATGTAAGTACAACAGTTAGGAAGCCTAAAAATTAACTTTTGCGGCTAATTTGATTACAATAACAACATCATATCCCGAGCCTTTTCCCAACTATGTTGTGGTCGGCTTCCAGTCTAACCGCATTTAGCTGAGTACCAGTGTTTTACAAGGAGCAACTGCTTATCTGACCTCCTCAACCCAGTTACCCGGGCAACCCGATACCCCTTGGTTAGACTGGCGTCAGACTTACTGGCTCCTGACTACTCGTAACGACTGCCAAGGATGTTCAATGACAGCCGGGACCTACACTTTAACGTGCCATCCGAAACACAATCATTGGTGTCCAATTTGATTACAACAACAAAGGTTGATTATGACGGTGACAGCGCGTCCGGATTTTGTGTAATGTCAAGTACTCAATTTTAGCGGCTAAAATTATTTTTTTTTATGTTCCAGGAGCGAGAATCTCAACAAGATACATGTTCCAACTATAAGCGCGTTCTAGACGCGGCCCTTGCAGAATTAGCTGAACACAAGCAGCGCGAGCGACAGAGACAGAAGAACATCGACGCTATGTACGACGGAGAGGCGCGACAGATCAATGAGAAACAGGATAAGGTATTTTTATGGTTAAAGTAAAAATTGGTGAACTAGTTCTCGAGATAAGCTTTTCAAGCAACCAAAAAAATGCAAGGTTCTGAGTAATAATAATATAGATCTTTTTGGCACGATACCATATCATGGAAAAAAGGCTCTTTAATACCGAATGTCATGGTGATATAATTGGTGTATAATTGAGTAATTGACTAGGTCAAAAATAAAATAATTTATCAGATTCCTTTGGTAAAACATCTTAAAATAATGTCTACTAATGATTTTTTTTATTGATAATCTGTGACGTCATAGTTATTATTTACATACAAGAAAGTAAATAACCGTTTTTTACAGTTCAATACATTATTGAATTTGACTAGTTGCTAACTACATACCGTATTTATAAATACATCGTACGAGTATTAACTATGATACAGATTCGTAATTATCTTCGTAACAAAATTAAAACTTTTCTATCTTAGCTTTGGGCCAAAGAACGCGAAGCTCGCGCTGCCCTAATGGCCGACGTGGTCGCCACACTGAAGCGACAGATAGAAGAAAAGTTGGAAGCCAACCGGCAGAAGCAGAAGCTCAATGTGTTGGAACGGGAGAAGATTCTAGAACAGATGGAGACCTTCCACGAGGAGGTCAGAGCCAATGAACGGGCGACACAAGTAAGTATCAAAGTAATTTTCATATGAAAGTCTTCACTGTACTACTGCTACTGTATATTGTAGCCTAGTTGGTCTAGTAGTCGCATGGCGCGACTGCTGAATACTAGGGCCTCGGGTTCCGTTCCAGGGTTGGGCCGATGTTACTTTGTGGGTTTTAAGAAATTTTTACAAAAATCAGCCCAGAGTCTGGAAGTTGGTGATTGAAAAACCCGCACATCGGGGAACACGTAAATGTCGGTTCTGCTTCTGATTTCTCACCGTCCGAGGTGCACCTGCGTCTGCGCAAATGCTTGAGCACTATCATATATTCCCCGCAGCTCACTGATCTCCTTAGAGAGAGCAGGCGCCATGGCCGACAATCGGAATATCTTCAGTTTTAAACGACTAGATGCGATGTTGATGTCTTCAAAGTACATGACTTATATACTATATACTTATGATTAGACTTAGACCCCAGAAAGATGTCCAACTAAAAAAGAAATTAAAAAAAAAACATTAATTTATAATTTGCAACCCAGGGAAACAGATTAATTTACACATCAACGCACTAAATTGTTCAGCAATATTTATCTACAATTCTGCCATATACATTCCCTATAGAAATCAACAACTTTGTATGTCTATATTCTCACTTACTTAATCTTCCATTCTCTTCCAGCTGAAGAACTCAAAATATGCGACAGTAACAGCCCTGCAGTCCCAACTAAACAGCCTGCGGCTCCAACAGCAGCAGTTAGACGCGACCTGCGCACGAGAGGCCGAGCTGAGGGAAGCTGCCTCCAACGAGAGACTGCTTAGGAGCGAGATCGCGAAGATACATAGAGAGGGCAGCACTCAGGCCTGGACATAGATTTATTTCTTCACAGTGGCAACCCTGGCTGTTAAATTGGTAACGATTTTGCTTATGTAGTTCAAAAATGGATTCTGTGAAAATGTTTGTTTCTTTTTCTATATAGGGTCTAACAAGACTAGTGCACCATATTTTTATAGGTCATCTAGTATATGCTAAGGATCATGTTTACCACAAAAAAAGTTGAGTGACCTAGGGGTCAACAACCGGGCGCCTTCATAGAAATTCGGCGTTATGCGTACAATTTGGCGACTGCAATGTACTGTAATAGTAAAATATGTTGATGTTTTCATGACTTATTTTGTGGTAAACATGATCCTTAGCATGTACTAGGTGACCTGTGAAAAAGAAATATTAGTTTTGTCACACCTTATATATGCATACTATGCGATCTTAAGCATTTCGCTTCAAATCGATTGCTATCGAAGTAAATTCTTATTTTATGACAAAATCTCATTCGCTTATTTTATGTTATTTGTTAACTTGTTATCGTGTTGCTGCTGGGCACAGACCTCTTCTCATACAGAGGAGGATTGAGCGTTAGCCACCAGTCTTGGTACTTGCCTAACCTGAAATCGACCCAGCACACTTATATTGAGAGTCTGGTGCCTTAACCAAATGGTCTTAACTTATTGGCCATTATTTTTCTCTATTCATTGTGAATACTATGAGCCTTACTACAAAAATAGTTAGACACACTTTTGACACGCGTTTAAAGAAAAAAAATTAGGCAATATTATTTTAAATACGTTGTGTGGAACGTATGTCTAACTTTTTTGTAATAAGGCCCTTGGTGTCCAATCAAAATAGCTTCTAAGTTAGGTTAGGTCAACTTTTTAAATAAGTTAAATCGTCCTATTGCAGTCCACTGCTAAATAAGTGCCTATCTAAATATACTTTTAGCTAATTATATTATCTTATTACTTAAAGACTGACAAAATAATTACCATCATTATTTATGAAAATGCTCATGAATTATAATGCATTTAGGGCTGGCGCGAAATAAAATGTTTTATTCGTTAATTTTATCGCAGAAATGCAACGTATGAATTATAATAAGGAGAAGCGCACACTGATAATAAACGCAAACTGTGTCGCGGTAAATAAAATCGTGGTGCGCGTGCGCGCCAAGCTTTATTGTTTTAAGAGGAAGATATTATTTTGTGATTAACTAACGTGTTCTTATTGAAACAAATATTTTTAAGCCTGAATCAGACTGATCAGTCTCTAATGTAATGTTTTGCCAATAATAGTAGGGGAGATAGATTGTGGGAGTAACATATTATGCGTGCTTGGTGGCATTTTACATAACACGAGCTATTTATGTGTATAAGTGTGCGCGTTAAAGGAAGCCCGTTTGATAAGTAAAAAACATTGAAAAGCATCAGATTAGTTATTATTGACATCAGAATATCGATGTCAGCAGGTAAATATCTATTCTATTTAGCTGTGCTTTTTTTTAGAGAGGTAACATTGCGTGAAGTTTTATTCTTATTCTTACTTCATTTAAAAGTTTCTAGAATGCCTACCGATTATAAGCATTACCCCTCCCCTACTATACTATAGATTATATTTTAAAACTGAATTGCCAGTAGTCATAAATGGATAAAAGTTTTTTTTTTAATGAAAATGATGTGTTGCCAACTAAGAATAGTTTTTGTTTAAAAGTTTTAAAGCATATTTATTTAACATAAGCTACGTATATCATACCAGCATAGACTGATTAGCTAGTGCATAATAGTTTTACTTTATATACGTGCATGAGAAAGCGTGATAAATGTATTTTATTATATTTTTAGTCTTGATGAAATGTAAGACGAAGTCATATTTTTGTATTAGTTCGAGTGAGTGTGAGGAAAATAAAGTGTTTAAAAATGTTTCATTCGTATTTATTTGTTCTAAGAGTGTGTTGTCGGATATCTTTAGGCGTGCCGTTGATTGCAATTTTTTGTCACCGTGACTTATTGTTACTGTCACCTGTTGTCACCCACGATGCGCTCACTGAATCTGGTAATGGACTTCAACGAGGTTGTCGTGATTTGTGCTCTTGAAATACGTAGCAGAAAAAATATTTAAAGGAAAATTCACCAGTGAGCGGACTCCCATAGTAATGCAAAAGTGACAGTCACGTCACTCCGGTGTTGCCTGCCACTGCAACTATTTGTCACTGTATTATCACGTTACCATAATGAGCGCACTCAATACAGTTTTTATTGCATTTGACTAAATGACAAAAAGTCACGGTGACAAAAAATTGCAATCAGCGGCGGGCCTTATAGTATCCACATTGCCTGCCTGCCATACCCTGCTCCTATTATGCATTATAAGCATCCTAGTACAATGTCGGTCGGGCTGCGGGTTGTTCGCAAGAGTTACCGTGGTCCTGGCACATAGGGACTTCCAGAAGGAATATAGTGGGTTTTAGTCAGTAAAAGTCTGACACTCCCTCCAGCTGCACCCTCAGCGGGAGGGGTCATTTAATGATTTCCCACGAAAAAAAAAGAAAAGTGCAATGTCTGTCTTGCCGACGTCTGCATTGCCACAAAAACTATGGTAACAAGAAATCATTTTTGAATGGTTTAAGTGATTTTTTCTGTCGCGTATTTTATCGTACCGCGTATTTCTGCAATTTAATAAAGAAATATTGGAATTGAAAGTAATATTTGGCCGTGCGCCATCTATGTCTACTATTGAAAAGCGCTTACCGCTATAAGCTCTCGGCTACTATCTCGCTTACTAACGATTCGAATCACACCCAAACACGTGGACAGGTGGCGTTGTTCTCATAGTTTTTCAAAATGTTCACTAGATGGCGTTACTAGCAGTGTGGTCACCTCTGCGTAGACGGACTATTGTATGTAGAGTTCATTCCACAAGCCACAAGAGAAGTCTTAGATATAAGGTGCGGCACTAGCGCTTATGCGAATGCTTAATAATTTCATACAAATTAAAAATAGTTTTATAATTGTTCGCTGGATTTAATTCGTCAGACATTTTGCCATAGAAACACAATACCTTCTGAATAAATACTTTGACCCAGCCGCCTAACAAGAGGCTCTTGCGATGGGAGGCTCTTGGCCATTATTGATGATAGCCGTATTGACATTCCGGTGCGCTAATCGATCTATCACTACTTTATCAGGCTCCAATAGTCGATATGATGATATATTGATCCCAGTACAACGCTTTTATTGTTTTTTCAGTAGCTCATCCATGTTTACACTTCTACACCTATGTGTTTTTTACAAATCAGATTAAGAGCTATCTATAAGGTATCTAGGTATGTGTGATCAAGAGCCAGTGACTGCCAGAATATGAGCTGCATCCTAGCTTCCTACATTTTATAAAGGCTGAAACTTTAGTATGCATCCATTATACAGGGGGTATCAACGATTGACTACTACAAAGTAGGTATGAATGGCGATGGCTTCGGAAGGTGTAAATAAATTAATTACTAATACTTATCTATCTATACATATAATTATATCGGGACACCTTTTCACACACGGTTGGTTAGCCCCAAAGTAAGCTATTGATTAGCTCGTGTTATGTGTGCTATCACAACTTATAAACTACATAATTATAAATAATTATTATAACACCCAGAATACAGCCAACAAGCATGCCCATCACACAAATATCGATTGTATCGGGAATCGAACCCGGGACCCTCCGGTGTGGTAACCATTGCGCCAACGGGGTTGTTAATTTAACCTAACGTAATACATACGTACCTTTATTTACGTTGTCTTTTTTCAGCTTGTCTAGTATGTCTGTCCTGACCGTATTTAATTCACTCTGTATATTATTATACTACCTATTTTATTAATTAGTTTCTAAAGATAGTCTCAGTGAACCGTATGAATAGACCACCTCATTCGGTCGGGTCAGCGAGAGATTATTCTAGTGAATGGCCGGCCTCAGTCCATTCATAGTTCCACGTTACGAAATTGATTTCCCTAGGGGTACGGTTTAAGATTGGGATCGCTGCTTATAAAACAAGAAATTGCGATCTCTTAATGTAGGTACAGACGCCAGCACATCAAGGTACCCGAAACTGTCAAATTTTCCCAATCAACTTTGAACCACATGTTTCAGCGATAAAGTTGAAATTTGATAGGTCGTAGTAGCTTGATGTGCTGGCGTCTGTACCTACTGAACGATTTAGAAAGCTTTTCACCAATGATAAGCCACATTAGTTTCGAGAGTAAAGATAATAGATATAGGTAGGTCACATCTTCCCAGCCTTTTCCCAAACTAGGTATGTTGGGGTCGGCTTCCAGCTGAGTACCAGTGTTTTACATGGAGCGACTGCCTATCTGACCTCCTCAACCTAGTGAACTATATCCGATATCGCTTATTAAGACTGGTTGTCAGACTTTCTGGCTTCTGACTATCCGTACCTAACGACTGTCGAAGATGTACGAATGACTCGGAACTCACCAATGTATCGTGCCTTCCGAAGCACGGAGAAACTCGTCATGACAAGATGCGTAAGACGTCTTCACAGAGCAACCGCGCCAAGCATGCTTATATTCCCTAAAATGAGTTTGATGTGAAGTTCGATGCAACACGTGTTACTTTGTTCTCAGCGAGAGCAGATCTTAAGATGGATGGACAGTCTTTGCAGTTTAATTGCAAGAAGACGTCGAGCTTGAAGTTCGGCAGTGGACGTCATAAGACTGAGATGTTGAGATGCTCTCTGGGTGCGTTTAACCAAAACGAGTGACTGATAATAATTAATTAGGTATATCCTTAGCTACTTATCTAATATTCTAGAGAGACCAGCGAAAAAATGATCCGCTTATGAATTGTTGTAATATACTTTTTTGGGGGGTCTAAAAAGCGACATCAGTTATAGCACAAGTCAAGAACAGGAAAGAACTGATGATGGCGTCCAGATCGATTGTCGGCCACACATTGTCGCTGATCAGCCAACAGCGCAGGACATATTATAGTGCACAAGCATTTGCGTAGACACAGGTGCACTCTCTATTCCCTCACTCTCATAATCCGATGGGACGGTAGTCCAACACGACCGGAGAAAGATCAGGCGCAGGACTGACATTTACGTGCGATGCACGGATGTATCTATCACCAATTTCAAAGCTTTATGATAGTCTCTCAAAACCGACAAAGCGATTTGGGCCCATCCTGGGAATCGAACCTGAGACACAGCAATGGCTCACAGCAATGCGACAACCAGACAAACGAGGCAGGTATGATTTAAATATTTAAATTAAAAAAAAAATGGCGCGAAGTTTGCTGTTTTAACTAGTAGCTTAGATATTTATCTGAGTAACATTTAAGCTACTTCTTTCTTATCCATGTGCAGGAAGTAGGGATAGTTCCCTTGGGACGTAAATAGGTACATATAGACCTGTATACTTCGTAGTTTACATCTCTTTTTATTCTAACTCTCTTGGGCCTGCTGGAAGAGATTTCTTAAGAAATGGCAGTGCCTTAGTAAATATATTTTTCTTAATTTTCCATATTAGCTATCATTCAATAGGAAATGTTATTTCTTATGTACCGTTTTATTTTAATTAGTTACGACTTATTTCTTACGTCCTTTTTAAGTAAGAAATTAACACTACAAGCAATACGTGATTGTTAAACAGCCTTTAATTAATTATGCAATGCGCGATAGTGAATTCTGAGTACAGATTGTATTTATGTAACAGTTTAGGTAAATTCGTCCCTACTTTTGACATGCTTACACAATACATACCTACCTACCATATTTATTTACTCAGGTACAAAGTAGATACATAGTATATAACAATTATTCCAAAATTCGCTGAAAATTCCGGGAGAGCGTATTTTTTTATTACCGGAAAAAATTGACTTCATTTCAAAATATAAAAAATTATAGTCTTTTGAGGATGACAAGAGGTAACTCGCTGATCGGAATAATTTCGTCAACTCTTAACCAACTCCAAAAAAAGAACAGAAGACCAAGTACTTCTAGAATTTTTATTTATTTTATGTTACAGAATGTCGGGGAAAATTGCTGGTCTGAAATTATGCTTAAGAAAAATAGTAAAAAAAATGTTTGGTCTACCTATCAATAGATTTTCTTTCATGATGTTTTTGTACCTAGTGGAAGAGATGATCTGTCGTATTGTAAAATGGTTACACGAAGGTTAGAAAATAACATCAACAAAAAAAATGGAACTGGTAAAAGCAAACTGATTTTAGATGGGTTTTCAAGGAAAAAAACTTAATATAGCAAAAATTAACCAGCATTAGAAAGACTTGAACTGAACCTACTTACATACTTACCTACCCGCATATTTAAATAATTATGATATTACCTATCAGGCTTTACGAACTGATCAGGTTTTATGAGCTGACCAAGCTTTTATCATGTATGACTGACGCTATTAGACCCCCAGCTCTAAAATACAGGTTTCCGATTAAACTGAGGAAAAGTTCCTAAGTATTCGAGAGTGGAACCTTAATAAATTAAAAGAAACAAATAAAAATGACAAAGCCATCACCTAATTCTTATTTAAGATAAAATTTTCTTATTATTCTAACGTCCACTTAGCCACACTTGAGTAAGCAGATTTTGTAACTGACCCCAATTCATTGGTTTCTGTAGCAAAAGTGTGAAATACGGACCGAGGCTTGCGAAATTCGGATTCCCTCGTTAAAGTGTCTGTTCGCAGAGTCCTTATTCAACAAACGGCCCTAAAAATTGTGATGATTATCTCTCCGCCCCACGCAGCAATTTTTACTCTACAGGCTTATAATCAAAGTAGAGCGCCTATAGTTTAATATAGTAACGCCAAAATCATAATACTAACCAGATCAATATTTGAACGAACAACCATTAAATATTATAGATTCGGCTTGAAGTCTCCAGTTACTAAACTTCAGCTAGATCCGAAGAGTTTCGTTAATTCGGCAGTAGCACATTAATTTAACGTAAAATCGGAAAACATCGACGCCTACCCATCGCATCGCGAACCGATCTCACAAAATAAAAATAAAGAAACGAACATGTCTAGAGGCGGGCAGTTTACATAAACATAGAGATCACGCCCACAGTCAAAACATTCAACAGAGAACGCATAAAAATATACAAATAACTAAAGTAAGACACCGGTCCGGCTAGAGAAGTAACCGAAAAATCCTGTCTGTATAATTACGTGGAGCTACCACTCGATCTACCGGCGAGCCAATTTAAATTTACTGCGAACGGCGCACGTGTCCTACAAAATGAAATCCCACTACCGCAGAGAAACACGCACGAAAAAAAATTGTAGAAAAATATACCGCAGGCGCCACCCCCTGAACGTTAGTGGCTGCTTACTTCAACCACGCCTGTTTCTAAGCGCTACTATGCCTTTCTCTTTCGAACTCACTAGCTGGGCATATAGCTGTCTCGATTGTGTATGCGCGGCCGCCGGAAAACGCCAGCTTTTTCGTCAGTACGCGTTCGTGCGTCGCGCGTGTCGGGTGTGTTGTACCGCCGTCGCGGTGTGTTGTGCAGTGCCGTGTACAGGGTGCCGAAGTGGCGGGTTTCCTTGCCGCAGGACGGGGGGCCCATGCCCCCTTTCATCAGCACCACATTGGTAAAAGTTAGTGTCCTGTGTCATTGTTAGACTGTTACGTGGAGTGCTACTATGCCGTATGGAGGTTGTTGTCATCATGTTATGTTTTTTTTCTATTATATTTATGTAAATACATCGTATCTGTGGTAAATATGTATAACATATTGGTGTATTCGTTACATTTTCATTTCCTCAATGTAATATTCATCTAATTTTTCCTGTTGTATGTTGATATCATATTTTTGTCTGTCAGAATGTACATCATATCTTGTTGGTACCTAAGGTGTTAAGATATAAAATCGTAATCTTTACTAAATATAAACCAATTAACTCTAAATATCTACTCTACGTTTTCCTTTTTCTGAACATCTCTACCTTTAATTAAAATCTATGCCTAAAAAACTAATTCTCAACATAGATTAGATATAATCTTCTGATCTGTATGTATTAAAATATTATTAACAAACAGTTTCAGTATCGGCTCTTATGTTAGGCCTAGACTGCACAAGATAGGCCTACGCTTTTCGCACGTTATTTGCAACAAAGATGCCTTTATTTTAAACGCTCTTCGATCAATTAATACTCATATAGTTATTACTAACTTGAATACTGCTATTTCAATATCTATTACAATATTTTCTAGCTTTATGTCTATAACATTTTGTGTTATCTAGCTGTGATCAATTTTATTTCAAATGAACCGCAGTGTAATAAGGTGTTTTGCATTTACCATTCATCTATCGATCGTAACTCTAAACTTAAGACATAAAAATCACATCTGCAACCATTGAAGACAGGATTTGCATAAAAATCTTCTACAAAGACCATCAATTATATACATAGCTACTACATATGCGAGTATGTATTAAGATTTCCGAGAACATCAAAATTATTTTATCTAAAAATGATTGTTCAACAAATGCTATCGCATTCTGTACTTAGATTTGATTATTCTTCGATATTGTTGTCCACCTGCATCAATAATGAAAATAGACCTACATATGTATTTACTTATCAAATCAAATATACCTATACCTACCTAATAATTTGCTATCATACAACGTTACTCAGGTAACAAGATAAAGTTAGTTTTAGTCCTACTAAAAGAAATTTAATATAAATACAAAATTATCTAATACCTATAAATATGATACCTACGTATATGAAGAATTGGATTATCAAGTGCTTAAAATTTTAATAAGCTAGTACCTACTTTGATTCCCTGATTTCAATCGCGTCAATACTAAAAAACATGCAACTGTAAAGAAACAACAATTTTGACACGAGCCTACAATAATAGACACGATAATAGAATTGTATTAAAAAAACCGTAATACTGTCGTGAATGAAAGACCACAAACGGGTAAAGTCAAGGAAACCTTAGATAAGCTTCTTATAACACTCTTAAAACATCACAACTTTTCTCCCTGACTCAACGGGAAATAAAACAATACTTTAAAAAGTATAATCTTTCAACTCCTAAAGTTTTACGTAAATCCTTTTTGGGATCAACTGTAATATCTACCTTTTTGAGGAATTAAAAATGATCTTCTATTATTCTAGTATTAACAAGCTTTTTATATTCACCAAAGATGTATAAAACCGTTAGAAAGTGTTGATACAAAATCCAAGGATGCTTGAATTGGTGTACTGTTAATACAGGACTAGACTTGAGTGAGGGCTTCTAGCAAATGGATATATCACACTTGATATTAATTTCATAAACAGTTGCAACTTTTTATACGGAGGAACGATATAATACCCAAGCTTATCCATGAATGTGTGCATTTCCAGTTGATAACATATAGCTAACAATTTGAAACGATACTTCTTGCTTCAAAATATAGATGAGAATGTCATCTAAATATACTAAATTTAAAATCAATTGATGATTTAATATTTTAAACTCCATGTTTCCCTGAGATGTTTTCATTCAACTTTACCCAGTCATTGGTGTCCAAGAAATACTAAGGAAGTACTAATAACTTAGGCCAACAGCCACTAGTAAAAAATAATATCAGCCATGGTTTTCTTAATCCTCAAACAATTTATAAAATCGATACGCTTCGACATGACAAACGATAACATAAAAAAATAGCAAGACCTTTAGTTTGTTTGCAAGGTTTAAAATTTTAGATGGAATTGAAATTTCTTCATATAAATAAATAACTAGACACAAAATGATTTAAGAAGATTTGTTAGTAAGTCACAAATCGGCTTAACAGATTGATACTGTACTTTCACTATCGGATTAGTTTAAGTTATTTATAATCCTTTGATCAACGAAGATGTGTTCAAGTAGAACAAAGTTATAATTATTCATAATTAAAAAAAATATTACCTTAGAGTTTTCCTCAATTATATCCGGATAATGGTGTATGTTCTTGCATTAAGAAACATTTTAGTCCTTTAAAAAAGTTGCTATTATTGAAATTATCTAACTAACACAGTTAGTCAGTAGCACAGCATGTCTGTCTGTATTGTGATGTCGTTAATTCCCTTATTATGTGCTTCAAAACCTTAAGGACATTAATATCTATCTACCACTGTCTTCAGTGATGAAAGTAGTACTAGTTTCTGTATTTTCATAATGTGTATCCCATCACCCATGCGTCTTTTTCGCTCGTATTTCAAATGATGTTCTTTTTAGTGTTGAAGACCAACTATTTAGTTTAAGTTCTTGCTTAGGATCTGTATTTTTTTGGTTAACGTTGGCTAAAATTTAGGATTCTAAAATTAAAATAGGGACATTCTTCCAAAGTTTATCTATACAACCTAGTTAAGGAAAAACATCATCAACATAAGATAATAATACTCTAGGTCCAAATGTTCCAAAAGTCAACAAGCTCTCACAATCCTGTAATTATATAGCAGTGAAAAAACAGAACTTTTAAAGGCTAGATCATAAAGTTTCAGCATAGTAACAAAGTAATTGTATGCGAAGGCCGACAGAAAAGTGTTATAGTCGGTAATTCGAGGACGCCTATATTTTTACACGGTTTAGAAGCTATCAAAAGCTGCTTTTAAATATTTTCTACGTATTATGAAACAACCTATATTTTTCACACTTGTATTTTTGTACGGGATCTTTAAAAGGTTATACTCTTTACCGACGGCTGAGGTAATGTTCCCCGTACTCTGTTTTTTAAACCTATATATTTTTATAGTGCTTGTTTTATAGGTACTGATTATTGCATTTCAAACCTTTAAAATCGATCTTACTTTGTTTTTTAGTATCATTACAAACACCTGTACCTACTTGCGGTGAAATAATAAGTAACGTTTACTCATTAGTTAGCCCGGATCCTTTTGCCTGTAAATTGGTTCAGTGGTTTCTGAGATAATTGAAAGAAAAACAGAGATACAAGGGTTAAAATGTTGTTTTAATCAGTTCACACTTTGTTTTAGTACTTATGATTTCTTTTGTTAAGTTGTTATCTTGTGGTTTGTTACATGTGCTTTATGCTTAGTGACTACACATATTTTCTTAATGGTCTCTGAAATACATTTGTCTTTTTGGATTTTGGCATTCAAAATCTTGATTCCATTAGTAGCCTGGTTACCAGCTAACTAATCCAGAATAAGGATATTATTGTGTTTTTAGGCATTTCGAACAACAATGAACTTGAGGAACGCAACCGTATTTTCCATACAATGCAGTCATTTACAATTAAATAAGATTGTCTTTAATCAGGATGTTTTTGAAAACAATATCAGGTTTATTTTTCGAGAAAATGTGTGACTTTGGAACCTTATGAACTTTATAACCGACGTAAAAATGACAGGTTCTCAATTCATGTATTTAGTTTTCCCTATTTTAAAGGAGTTTCACAATTCCGTTCTCATTTAAACAGCTTTTGCAGTTGCAATCGCGATATTCAATTTGACATTCCAAGACCAATTAATCTACTTAACTATCTTGCGATCTGCAACACTCAGAACATTTATCATAATCTCAAACCGCTCAGTAATAGAGATAACACTGTCAGATTAATATTAAAACCAAAATCCACAGGCTAAACAGCGTGACAGCGGTACAATTTTACCGAAGAATCACACGCACCGACGAGTATCCATAACGGCTATTATACCGTCACAGAATTGTGAACGCAACCGAAATGGCGCGCGACCAATCGGACGTTCAGATTTGAATATGGAATGTAAAACCGCGGCGACCTTCATAAATTCAGCCAATAAATGTCACATGTGAAAAAAAGCTCTTTTTTCAAAAGGGTTCCCGCTTCACTTGTAGTTTTTATATTTATAAGGTGCAATAACAATGTGATGTGTCAAAGTTGTGTATGAGGAATTGATAAAGGAGTTTTTATTTATCTGTTGGGTTTTAAAGGCTTGGATTGTAAGAGGCTGCCAGCGTTTATCTAAAGTGTTAAGTAGTTGATAAATTCTCTGATATTCGCTAACCATACGCTTAGATGTTAGTAAATCCTTTGGTAAACCTTTGTCTAATCGATTCTACGGTGTTAAGTATATTCCTTCTGTGCAAAGCAGTAAACAGTTAAAACTTTAAACACGAGCCATTTCCTAAGGCATGGTTACAGCTCACGAATACATGTAACCTTGCGTTATTTACAATCCAGACATTTACGTACTCCTGCCGATCACGAGTTGCTAACCGATCGTAACTTGGCCGTTAAACGGAAAATCTAATTGAAATTTATCTGCTTCTGGTAGGAAATAGGTGCTTGGTACCTTGGTACATTGGTACCTAGCTGGCGAAGTAACACCCGTACCGGTAATAACATATATGCTAATAAAATTTTATTCAAGCTAAGCTTTATCGGTCGTAAAACTCAATTCCATTATGTTCGCCACCAGTGCTACCAACTTTATGATGGACGAACTATTGAGTAGGTAGGTAGCATGTAGGTACACTACACTTCATATAGGAATTCGTACATGATTTACGTAGGTACCTAGTATATAATAGGTATGTACTCTTTACGTGTTTTAGAGTTGCCTGGAACATAAATTCCTGTTTCCTAGATGTATGTTCTAAGATTATTTTCTCCGTTCTGGTTCATTAGTACTGTAGCTTGTCACGTATATTAATTTTACATGATTACATGCTTGACATAAAGTAGGTAGAAATCTTTAAAGATGCGTCACCTAAAGTGCACCTAGTGTGGTGTCTAAGAAGTGTAGAGCTAACTAGACACAATTCATTCATATCGAGAAGAGGATCTGGTTAAGAAATTTTAGTTTTAAATTATGATTGAAAAAAGGAACCTGTCATGTGTCATGAAATCCTTCCATTTATAATAGGTACATATTAATAGGATTTTCCCCTTCAGGTTTTCACTAAATCTAAATTCCACCAATCATTTATGTAATAGTTTTCTTCACATAGCTTTGTTGCCCTGAAGTCTGCTACTTATCGCCTCGTACATGTGCAAAAGAGTGTTTTGTTCATACATTTTGCCAAACACTGGTAGCTCGGAGCGGCAAAGCAAACTGACCATAGCTGCAACACAAATATCTAGTAACGAACTTCTAACATATATATTCTCCTTATTCTACATCTGCTAACGTATCTTCATCTTCCAGGACGTGGCGAGGCAGGCGGCGCAATGGCGTGCGCCGGCTGCGAGAAGCCGATCCTCGACAAGTTCCTGCTGCACGTGCTGGAGCGCGCGTGGCACGCCGCCTGCGTGCGGTGTGCTGACTGTCGCGCGCCGCTCGCCGACAAGTGCTATTCGAGGGACAACAAGCTGTTCTGTAGGAATGATTTCTTTAGGTAAGTCAGAGATACGTTTTTTTTGTGGGATATATTAAAATGACCTCTCCCGCTGAAGGTGCAGCTGGAGGGAGTGTCAGACTCTACCCTGACTAAAACCCACTATGTTCCTTCTGGAGATCCCTGTGTGCCAGGGCCGCGGTATCTTGAACATCTGAGGACGTACGTATTATGGCAGAGTAAATGATAAGATGGGTACTTCGTAGCCACTTGTATCATTTAATTATGATAGGTCTATATAACACTGTAAAACATCGCTTTTACAAAATCTTTACACACGTTAATTCCTTCAACATATTTAGACAAAACCTATCGATAAAGACTATGAAACTAAATTCCGCAGCCAAAGCGCCGACTTGCAAGATTATAACCGCCATATTAGGTTCGACGCGAACTTACGATCACTTCGCGAATTTTGGAATGGAACGTTAACACCGCTTCGGCTTAAAGTTTAGCACGCAAAGACGATTTGGTGCACACGACGGACTTTTGATTGACTTTAGTGGTACACACGTGATTGCTAGGCTATGTAATTTAGTGATTGAAACACTGTTTGATGTGCTCTTGTTATTAAGGGTTAAAAGTCTGACGCAATTGCGCCATGCGGTTGCTGTGCAGCTCGCCTTATTTAAAAATGCTTTTCTGGATATTTTAGTGTTGTTTCATTTTTTTATGCATGAATGTGACCTAGTTATATTTTTGGTATAACGCCAAGATTAGAATAGAATTTTAAGCAATTCCCTTTTTTGAATAAAAATTGTACGGATGTAGGAATTGACGACAAAAATGAAGATTATCGAATACCTAATCATGAACCTGTTATTTCTATGGTACTTTGTGCTTCCTGACAAAAGTCTTAGGCCCTCTGTAGGCTAGGAAAATAGATGTGTTACCAAGGGCCTAAAATCGTTCCCTGCGGCATTCCATTTTGAACCAACAAATCTTAGTTTGGTAAGATTTCAATTTTATTTTCGCTCCTTGTACTTGTTATGTCTAGAATATTCTCCAGCATTTTTGTATTAGACGTTAAGGGGGTTATACCATTCTTAGTATCACCACAATCAGGTGCGACTCATAACATTGAAGAGAGAATGTTTCGCAGCTAATGCCTTATACAGTATTTTTATTACTTCTATAACATTTGCCATTATAAAGCACCTTGTATTTAGCAGACACATCAAACGAAAATGCAATAACAGAAGCCTTTGGTTTTGCTTCTGTCATTCAGATGTTAGTTTCTCTACTGGTTTTTATAAAATTAATTTCAGCATTGAAGACTTATGTACATGTGTGTAGCTACGGATAAGAGAGAAGTAGCTGCCGTTTTGTTACCCGACGTTTTTTGATTTTCTTTAAAAATTGTTTTGAAGTATAAAAATATCTACGAAAAATGCGAAAAATATTATATGGTTTAACCACTAAGTAGAACCCAGTAGATATACTCGTACTATACACAACACACGGGTCTTACTTGCGTTGAAAAATGATGAAGGCATGTACGCTACCTCTATTTCTCCCGACGTTTTGGCCGAATTATTAGTACCCAGTAGGTACCCAGTAGCAGGCCTACTTAGGTAGCTATTACTATTAATTTCAAATCCATTGGAAATGTAATAGAAACTTCTCACGTCTTTTGTTTTAAAACTGTAAGTACTAAGTCCTAACCCTGATGGTACGGAAAATTATCCATGCAAGGTCTTTTTATAAATTTATGATGAATCTGGAATTCCATTCATTCATATTAATTGATTTCTACAAGTATTTTCTTGCGTAGGATTGATAAAAAAACTTATTTCCATACGGATCATTAAATAATCATTTGAAAATAAATGACAAATAGACAATAAGTAGAAACAGTCGTCATATAGTAATAATATTTAAATTACAATTCTTAAGTAACTTGTATGTTTGACACCATATTTATTGTTAGTAGATAATTTGCCATTGCAAGGGTATAGCAACTTAATGCTTAGAGGATTAAGACAATGTTTTTTACAATTTTATGGAATTATATATGGCAGGTGAGCGTAGAGCTTTGCGTGATAAAAATTTTAAAGGTATGTAGTAGAGACAGGTAAAAATTATCATCAGTTAAAGGAATTCTTTACTAATTAAGATAGATTGACAGATAAAACGTTTATTCAGCACAAACAAAAAAGACGAGATAAATATTAATATTGACAAAAAGAGAAATAGAAAACTTAAATATAAAAATAAACAAAGGAACATTATCAAAATGACATATTTGACAGATGATGAACACGAAAAATATAACTTAATTAAAATTAAGAGCTATTAGGTTTTCATCAAGTATGCCAGGATCTGATTTAAGGCTGAAATTGATTTGGCGCACTATGGAAAAGTTCAGGAACCATCTCTGATGTTACGTACATCGTCCGGTGTTCTGATTGAAGCTTAGTGTCTTCCACTTACACACTAACAAGAGCCCTTATCAACGATGAATGCAATCCGTCATTTGACCTTCAACTAGCCACAAGGTGACTGGATTCTACAAACCTAGTATGTCCTACCTCGATTAACCTATCCGACAATTACTGGTGTCCACAGAACGACAGATGCAGCTAATTATGTCATCATGTCCGTGACGTGTCTTGCCGACAAGCACGACAATTACCATCAATTTTCATTACGACACAAAAACTTTGCCTTTTGTAAGTTTAGTACTAGTATACAGGGTGTCATAATTGTACACTGCTCTAAGGTTATTTGCGATAATGTCACTGGAATGCTTTCGAGTTTTAAAAGTAAGGGAGGGAATACTGGCTACAACTTGCAAAAGTTGATTTGCCTGATATTGGCTAAATTAGAATATCAATCATTCATCATCATCACAGATTTTTTATTGTCCCATTGCTGGGCACAGGCCTCCTCTCCCACGGAGAAGGATTGAGCGATAATCACCACGCTTGCTCAATGCGCGTTGGTGATATCAGACTTTATAGTCCAGGTTTCCTCGAGATGTTTTCCTTCACCTTTTAATCAGTCATTGGTGTCCAAGATAAATTTAGAAAGTACTTATAACTTAGAAAAGTTACATTGGTACTTGGCTGACCCGGAATCGAACCCGCACCCTCATACTCGAAAGGCTGGTGCTTTAACCACTAGGCCACCACGACTTTCTTTTATCAATCATTGCTTCAAAAAAATCTACGATAATTTGTAAATCCTGTCAAATATGCCAGTGAAAGTTATATTTTAATCGCAAATATAGAGGAAAACGTTGACTATAAATCAATAAATATTTTTAAACTTGTCTACAATAAAACCAGTTTACATATTTAAAACGGAATTTCTATTTTTGACGATCATAATCGATTCAAAGTCATTTCGTTATGATGATGCTTAATTCGACATATGAGGTGTAGGTAGTTAAAAGAATCTTATCATGACAGGTGACCTTTCGGTCTTCGTAATTCACGCTTAGCAATTTGATGCAGTGACGAAAATAGATTTTACTCCATCCAGTCTGAATATTGCATGAGCGTCAACAGTTACAAACACATTAATATGTATTTTAATAATTTAAAGCAATATGAATTTCTAATCTTAATATAACTTCTTGATTTTTTGATTTGACTAATGCAAGTCTTCAGAAAACAATCTTTAAAAACTGGAAATTGAAAAATCACGCAACTTAAAACGACATCAACCAGCCGATACCCACAACGGTCTGTAACCGTATGGCGATTATAAATAAATAGTCAAATTACATGGCGCCAAATTTCAAAAAAGGAACGATTAAAAAAAAACAATTTTGTCGCAGGTCAGGTAAGAGCGGAAAACGGTTCACTTACGACTTCCGTGGCTTGATGGTTCAATTTACCTTATGCTGTCTTTAGGGATCACTCAGAAAAAGATGACGGTTCTATAAATAAAATCATAGAAGCAATACATAATGTTATCATACTCATCACAGATTCAAATAGCAATCTGTTTCTGGCTTGAAATAACTTTATTTGGATCATAGGAGAATATTTATGAATGCCGTTCAAAGAAGAAAAGTTTATGATATGATATTGACATTATGTTAAGGTTTTTCTTATTCCTCTAAAACTTTGATGCAATCCATCCTTAATATTGCCCTTGGTACCTTCTTCGTGCATAGCAATGGTAATTCATAGTACTACTAATAATATATTTTTTTGTGAAAATAAGTTTGACATATATTGCCAAGAATATTGTTCAAAAATATTTATCGGTCTCTAAATTAGACTAGTACCAAATACTTTTATCATTTCACCCAGATCATAAGAAAGTTGGTAACATTTGACTAGTATTTTATTAAACAATATGAAATCCTGTGTTTATTTGTTCATTATTTTGATTTTCAACGATCGAATGCAGGGTTTCTCTGCTATTGACGCTTGTAGTCCTAGAATTGTTATTGTTCAGAACTTAATATTACGGCTAGCTCTTAGCAATGCAGGTACTGTAGTTCTAAGGCCATTAAGTCTATGCTGGTTTATCGTTAAATTGAAATAAATACTGTTTATTATGGCCTCCACCTTATTGCTACATTCGCTATAGGTATTAAAAAGAAGAAACTATGATATACCTCCCTATGCTTTTTAATTAAATTTTGTAGCTAAAGGTTTCCGTATAGCTTCAAAAGTATAAGTTAAGCAAAAACATATTTATCTACAATTTACTTAATTAAAGTGCAACCATGAACACAAGAAACGAACGAAGAAAAGCTCAAATATTTATTCATTTATGTTTAGAATGCTAGTAAAAACCTTTTTTAATATAAACTTTTTATTTGATGACATTATGCGCTGTGGTGACATTTCGGCTTCCTCAATATAAGTGATGTCATTTCCGTTGTTTGACACCCCGCCATTATTGTGTTATTTTTGAATCCACGATGATTCTCGTAAACTTTTTGGGGCGATTAAGTAATTATGTTACATCAATTGTTCATAATTTTACTATGTATTTAAATCAGGGAGTCCGTTAATTATTGAGGTGGGGTTTTCTTTAGCTTTTTTGATGTTCATGCCAGATAATATTTTGGTGATACATGAAGAGACATTTACGTAGTTACCGTTGCCGCTCTTGTGAATCATAAAGTACAAGAAAACTCAGTTAACAAATAAACTGTAATATATATATCCCTTAACCGATAAAATTAAATACTTCATCATTATGTACGTATTTCCCTAAATAATTCATCGCAAAATGTCATCGTAAAATCTTGTTTGTTGTACACGAGGGCCATCTTGATTATAACTTCAAAACACCTGTCATACTTCAATTTGAATGTCATCAGTGGACGATGTAAATCATGTTTAGCTGGAATTGTCTTAAAAATAATTTGAGAGACCAAAAGGTACTGCCTGGAGGCATCGCAAACTCAGCTAAGGCACAGCGCATAAAACATTCACAATGACGCGGACACAATTAAAAAAATGAAGCAGAAAGCGCTTTTCAAGACGCGAAATTAAATTGATGAATGTTATAATCAATTAAATTTGCTTCGGTTCTAGGTTATTTTAATAAATGCTAAGGTAGGAAAATCAACTTCTAGAGACGAAAGTATACCTTTTCAAACAAATTCAAAGCGTTTGTTAAACAAGTACGTTTGTTAAAAAAGTCCGAATTTATGACTTCTCCTTCTTTTTCATAATATAAGTATTTTTGTCGACACATATATCAAACAAAAGTATAAAAAATATATTTTATTATACTTATTTTTTTGTCTTTATAACGCATTGAATGAAACTATCCCAAATTGTTCCATTTAAGTCTTTCATATTTCATAAACCGCACTTTTCACTTAGTTCTGCATCTAAACTTTTTCCCAAAATTGGCGGCAAAAGTTGAGATATGACATGGCGAGGTGCCAGCATCATACAGTCAAACCAAGTTAATGTTTTATTCATGCGGCCTCCATCGTTTATGCAAATGTACCTGATAATAATTCAATGTGATGATAAAATATTAAAAAAGGAACAACATTTGAACAGAATTGCTTGTTCGCAATGTATTTAGAAATAAATGTAAGGGTTTGTTAAGAATTTAAACACCTATTAGAAACTGATAAAAGACTGCCGCAATAATTATTTTGCTACTTTTTCGTTAAAACTCCTTGCATGAGTAAAGTTTTTTTTTTAATTTTTCATGTTACCTCGTTTTTGTAGTTCTACAAAGACTTTTTTCTATAAATTGCAAACCCTCTACACCAAAATCATCATCACTTCGACTACCTATTAGACGTGCATTACTTAACATAGATCTCTCCCATTGCTTTTCGTAGCGGCCTGCCTCCAGCGCCTACCCGTAACCTTTATTCACCCTTCTGGTGGCTGTCCTAAGCTGCATTTGCCAGTCTGTGGTCTCTACTCGCGCACCTTTCAGCTCTACCGATCATCGTTTCTGCGTGCTATATGACCGGCTGACTGCCATTTCAACAAGCTTATTTGCAGGGCTGGTGGTGTCTTTAGTACTACAAATCATCCTATTTCTTTATCGGTCGTATAGAAATTCTGAGCAAAGCCCTCTCCATTGCTCGTCGAAGGACTTATTCATCAAAATGGCGTCATGATAAATGTGATCCTGTTTCAAGTTATGAATGATATTATGTGAGATTGATTGTGTGGTACCTGTTCACTTACTACCTACCTACGCACCGCCTACCTTTTTGCAGCTACCTAAAACCTGCTTTGCTTTGTTTAAAACCTGGAAAAATAGCTTCCATACTGCTAACACAAGATCAGCTGGATTCTGATGAAATGTCAAAAAAACTCAAACGAACCTCTTTATGGTACTTTTTTTTGGAGAGGCATAATTTTGAAATCAATATTTCTCTTAAAGCTGACATAACGGTAGTTGCTTCATACTTCGTCTGATGTATCATAGTTTTATGATTCTGGCACGATTAGATAGGTTTATTTTTCAATTAAAACGAATATAATAAAATCTTTGACCAAATAATATACCTGCCGAAATTAAAATCTAGATTGCAACCACGAATTGAGATTTAATTTCTAATATCTTAGCCTCTGCGTGACCCTTGACTATTGGAGTATTAGGATTATTTCAAAATCATAAAGACCATAATCGATACTCATCGTAAATCATTAATCGGTGGCAATTATCATATATTCTAAAATATTGCTCTTATACATAATTAAGCGTGTCTGATCGTCTGTGAACCTTGTCTAGTTTGACTACTTCATCAGAATATTTAGACTAAATAAAAATAGTTTGACCATGTAAATTGTAAAAAAATTACAAAATATATATAATAAATATATAAATTTAAATTGCAATGCTATATAAATAGACTATTTTGCTCAAAACTATCTAAATATAATTCTGAAATTCAAAGTTTAGATAAACATAATGATGTGTAGGTATTCAGTGACTTAGTAGGTAAAATGATGAATGAAAAATATAATATTTTCCTTTCCAAATGTTTTTTTTAAATATCAAAGACAGTTCCGCGTGATGAGGATCGTTTAAATATTTGTCCCACTTATGTATAAGTTCTGGTCCACATCGCTAAGCTAAAATAACATAAAATATGAATTGAAGCCGTTCGCGGGAACTTAAATCCATCAAAAACGACGATTAACATTCATTAGACCGCTACTAGACGGCCGACTTTTTTTTCTATAATCGCTCACTGCTATAATCTTTGGAGTTCGGTGGAATAAAAAGTTTGGTACTTTGAAACTTTGGACTTGGCGCTTGGGTTTTTCCTTAGCAATAAAAAGAAAGATGCTTAGATCAATTTTAAAAAGTAAATATAAGATTTATGGAATATTTTTTCTGGACTCGTTAATTTAGGTTTGAACTGCAAAAGAGACTTAAATATCTAATTACCATTCATTAAATATACACAATTTACCAATAGTTAATTATGAAACCATTAGCAAAGGCTTTAGACACTGTTCAATATCTAATACTGAACGCATCTTGTTCCCATCGATCGCACCTGACCGGATTTTGAGCCGAAAGCATTAATCATAGTAATTTGCATAACTTAACATGTCATCGAAGTATACAAATCTCTCTTTTGCCGTCTAAAGCGGGTCTCCACTGGTGTATCGTTCTTAATTCTATAATCATTATATTTTTTTTTTACTAGTGACGTAGTCTGCTTTGTTAGTTCAATTGGCTGTACCGGATTTATACAGTTGCGGCATTTCGCATGTCAAGCTGAACATGCCAGTATGACTGCCGTAAGTTTAACACAGTTTTTTCTATTGTAGGTGCTGAAGTGTGCAATAGAAAATGGTCCCATGTCCAAAAAAGAAGCATTCAAATTCGATTTAATTCGACTTTACTAAGATCTTACTGTCCATGCATCACACAATAATATGTAAATTATGTATATTTACTATATCTCAACAGTGAATCTTTGCAAATATGACATGTTATGTTTCTAATGTGCAACTGTCTTATTTATCGATATCTCCGTCGGTAATATTTTGAAAATGGTTGCGTCACTATCGATCGCCATACTTTTGAATATTTTAATATAATTTTCTTTTAGGTGATAAAACCATCATCGGAATGATGCCAACTGTATTATAATGACGCTACGTTGAAACCATTCCGTTGCACAAAAAACTACGACAAATTGAGAGACGCAAACTTTTTACTTATACTTTTTTCTAGACTCGATAAAGCACAAACAATGTACCTACTATGAATATTATTTAGTTGTTTATTGGACTAGATAATTACAATTTATGCTAGCTTCTTCGTTCACATTCAAATGTTAACCCCCTTTATGCTATAATAGGCAGGCTTTCCAAAAATGTTACCAAACCTTTTTACTTATTAAACCTAGCTCATGTTTGCTAATGAAGGTTTTGGACTAAAACGTTGGTTTATTTTTAAATCCACTTTACCAGAGATTTGATTCAGTAAAATGCATTTTTCTCTTTTGTTTACAGGCGATACGGAACAAAATGCAGTGGCTGCGGTCACGGCATCTCACCGTCAGACCTCGTCCGCAAAGCGCGCGAGAAGGTGTTCCATCTCAACTGTTTCACGTGCCTCGTGTGTCGGAAACAGCTGTCCACCGGCGAAGAGCTCTACGTCTTGGACGACAACAAGTTTATATGCAAAGAGGATTATCTCGCCGGGAAGGCGCCGACACAGCATTGTAAGTTTTTTATTCCAAATTTATGACTTGTAACCTCTATACAAGCTCTCTGTATTTCCTCAAATATATTTAAAATTTTATTGGATATCAACAGATAAGTAATATTTTATTTATGAACGCACTCTCTCAAGTGCCGCCGCGGTTAACGGATGCTTATCGATGAACGCATCCATTGATGAACGGACGTGCAATTAAAATGTGAAAGTTGGTAGCACTTGTTACAATTTCAAATTAGACAAGGTGGAGCTTTACTATACCAATAGCTCGTTGTGAAAGGAAATCAGAATAGTAACGTGTGGCAACGTCGCAGGTCAATGTCGCTACAATAAAATCAACTTGCTAACTTCGAAATTGCTCTATTCTTGTCTCCAATCTAGACTATACACTATTTACGTAAGTCCAATCAAACATCGACACACGCCAGTCACGTTAACAATCACTTCCAATGTTGCTATATGAAAAAATAAATGAGGTCTTTTATTGTCCTCAGTCGTTCTCGGACCCAAATCGGTGCAGAATAATTACTTTTCTAAAACACGACCACGTCTCCTTCAATTTAAGAACGTGACATGTGAGAATTGCATTCTCAATTTAAAATGCGTTTTTTATTGTTTAAGAACGTATCATGGCAACAATAAAACTCTCGGAGCACCCATTTTGAAATCGGATTTTTCGATCAATACGAACCGTAACAGAATCCAAGTGGAAAAAAAAGAAACAAAAAGTCGAAGGCGTCGGACAAAAAGCCAACCGCATTACACATTAGCCACGTCTCCACGCGGTAGTGCTGTAGACAACTTTTTTTACTTTTTTTATTTACCGCTTTGTCAAAGGCAACACCTTGACGTGAGGATGAAAAAACTGACGGATTGTAGGCAAGATGTGGTCGTGAGGTACGGGCCATTCAAATATAGGTACATGGAGTACTAATATTGTGACGGGCACCCTTTTTGAAAATGGAAACTGGGTGAAATAGCAGCTGTATGTCGTATCGCTTCATTTCTTTTGAAACGATCACTGCCCTTCACAACAGAGTCGCATATTTCTAAACAACACTTGGCATGGACATCCGGAATATCTGGTTTTGTTGACTCAGTTACTACGTACTGAATGTTAATATATTCGATTGGCTACTGTATCGAGTGGCTCTAAAAGTGAATTAGAGATTAACACAAAATATAATTTGCATTTCACCTTTGTAGCTTTTGTTGTGGATGTTGAAACTAGATATTTATTTTGACACTTAAAACAAGTTTTTTTTTGCTTTTGATATAGATATAGAAACATTAACTATGCTTCAGATAGCAAAAATAAAAAGAAAATCGTCTGCAAATTGCCTCGATAAAACCCTAGCATCAGAATCGATAGCCACAACAATATGTAGGTACTATATTTCAATGCTGAATACTTAAAAAAAACTGCTAAGCTTCTTCAAATAAGGTATTAATGTTTTAAAAAAATGTGTTGTCTGTGCAATGTTCACCCACAACATGTGCTAGCCTCCGGCGCCGCCCGTGTTTGTTCTGTGTAATTGTGTTTATATATTGTTAGAATGGAATAATGCCAGCAAATAAACTCGAGAGCGGGATAGCATCGCGACGGGACCAATCGCGCGGGAAAATTTAGAGTTGCGGGGGACTGAAGGGTTGAGCCTGATTTAGTTGAACTAAAAGAAATATTTAAAAATGGAATTCTAAATTCGATTAGATACTTTTTTTTAAAGTAAAACATAAAAATGTATGAAATAGGACTAGAATTTACAAAAAATAACTTGATATAACTGAAAAAAGCTTGGAATTTTCTCAAAACTTTCTGCGCTCAAAATACTTTTGGCAATAATATTGAATTTTGTTAGTAAGGCTGTTTCATAATCAAATAAATAACGTAAGGGCCAGCTTCACAGGTTGCTGATAAGTTCCAGATAGTTTATCTGGCAGATAATTTTATACAAATTCTGTTCCACTTTTTAATTTATCTGGTAGATAGCGGCTATCCGTTTCTTAAAACGACAACACGGATAATACTAATAACTCAACTCAAATTATGATCATCATAATGCGTTGAACCCACTTCTTGAGACTTGACCCTGCAACCAGATAATTTATTGATTATATTATTATGTATGATCACGCGTTGCAAATCTAAAATCCAAGTTACTCATAATACTCATCTCACATTAGGTTGCTATTGTAATCTTATTGATTGCTCTCTTGTTTTTTTATTATTCTCACAGTTCATTGAGATCACGCTTCGCATGTATCTGTCTTGAAAAAACTATGACGCATTCTAATTTTAAAACGCTACTATGTAACATTGATGCCATATTTTATTTAATCAATAAAAAAACACTACTATGGATGCCGTTTGCAAATATTGACAGAAAAACAAAAAAAGAATTAATGCCAGTATCACAGCGAACCCCCCAAGTGATCGTGCAATGATACGATAAGCCAAACAAGGAATTGTTTCCACCAGCTGAACTGAGCCCCACAGAGCAGTAGATTAGACCCTGCCCTGCATGCGAGGGTTAAGAAGCTTACGTGGTTATTGATACGGTTAATGCGAAATTGCGAAACTTTTAATACCTTGAAGATTTTACGGTGAATTGAAGTTTTACTGTGGTATTTTTTATGAAAAAGTAATATAAAAAAAGGTTTCATTAAAGTATGTCATGTAAAACCAATTTTCATAGTCAATTCTATAATAAAAAGATTCTTCATGTAAAATAATACTTCCTACACCAAAAACACCATCAAACCCAAAATAATAAAGCCTTTTTCGATTCCCCAATCCCATTTCCTGTATGTGCATGAAGGCTGGATATCTACGCGTCGCAGGCGGCCGGCGCGCGGCGATAACTCGTATCAATCAAACGCACGCGCTCTGCCCCAGCCAGTGAATAGGTGACCTTATCGCGACCGTGCCGCTGACGGGTTGATTTTTCTTTTAATATTATAGGGGTGTTATTTAGGCGAATTAAATTTTGTGCTATTTATTATTTAAAAAATCTGTTTCATTGGCACTATATTAACTACTGCCATCAGTGCCGTGACACACAGTGCAGTGAGTTAGTTCTACGAGTATAGGTACTCCAAGTGAAAAAGCAAATCCCAATTTATTTTAACAAAACTTAATCCTATATATTATAAAAAATAACTATATTCTTGTTTTCTAAAACAACACAAAGATAATAGCATAACTGCTTACGTTTGCGAGTGATCCCCAATAGGGTTGCACCCTCAGAATAAACTGCTTCTGGCTGTTTGTGTTGCAACCGATACGAGAACTGTTTGTTGTGGCCACGCTCTAGCGCGCCTCATTACGTCATACACTTGTTCCAAACATGAATATTTAAAAATCGATGAGCAAAAACATGATTCGATTTGTAAAATAAATTGAACGATTTGTAAGATGCTCGATATTGTTCGGTTAGCGAAACACTAGTGAGCTGCGCTATGCAACAACGCTTGATGGTCTATTTAGTTTCAAAAATAGTTTTACTTACCTGCTGTAAATAAATATCGCAAGAATATTATAAAATTATGCTTTATTATACTACGGAAAATAATCAAAATCAATTACCACGGGTCGGTTAAAAGAAAAACAGTCGGTTCTCCTTTTTGTCCTCTATAACTTTTTACTCAGGCTTCTGAACCCGCGAAATTGTTAGTCTGGTGATTTCATGTTAATTACTGCAATTAGGCATAAGCCAGTTGTCGGTTCGGGATTTATAATACACAAAATACACAGCAATTTTCCAGCTTAATTTTTTATCTAAACAGCAAGAATACTACGATTTCAGTAAAAGTATTCACGAACTCCAAATAACACGAATGTCAAGCGAGCGCGGTAAAAAAGTAAAACGCGAAATTTCAGACGTAAACAAAACCCTGAACAAGGCCAGGGTACGTTGGACTGCGGGTTTTAAACCTTATGTAGAGGTGTTAAGAGTGTAGCGAGGTGCAGAGAGAAAGTTGTGGTTACAGCTATGTGCAGTCACGTAGAGACTCCGAATGGCGTGGAATGGAGGAGACCGATAGAATCCCATTTCGTGTCCCCCTCCCTCACCCCTCGCCTTCCCGGTAGCTGAGGGGGTGAGGCAGCCATTACTCCTGATTCTGCATCCGACGGCCCGATCGAGTTAATAAGACTGACAGCAGAGTATTATTTCAAAATCTTTTGAATATTCATTCGTATTTTTCTTGGAAATTACATCATGTCTTACGATCTCGTTACAACAATAGATTTCTTCATGAAAAAGAAAATACAAGTACTTTTTATTATTTTATTAAGAAGTGTGTAGGTACGTATTCGTTTAGCTACCATTGTGTAAGGCCTTTCATAGTGCTCTCCATATTCATGATATTGAGATATTTTCAAGTAGTCATCTGAAACACGTCTACGTGGGCATAAATATACATAGATACAAAGTTAGTTTCATTAAACATTCTACTGGTCTTTTAGTTCGTCGATTTTCTTGAATGGTCAATGGAACGAATATTTTTAATAGTTATTCCGCTCGTGCACGGTATAATAGGTATGGTTAGGCCGTGCACTGCGCCTGTATCATACACGGACGCGAGCTTGGTTTCACTGGCTAGTTATTGCTTCCCGCCTAACGTGGCCACTTCGATTCCGTCGTATGTCTGCCCATTAATTTTTATTTATCGTTAAAACGATCGATAGGTAGCGTGCTCGTAAACTGGCCGCAGTAAACGTTTATGTTTGAGTTTTATGATGTTTTAATGTAGCGTTTTTGAAAGCTCGCAAGTCCCGAGTTTCTATTTTATATGGACTCGTGGAATAGAATTATAGGCAGTAAAAACATGTCGAGGTGTGTGATAACCACGGCTCGGATTTTAGTCTCGTCGCTTTGCAAAAATTACATTAATAGTCTTAATATGAGTGTAGCTGTAAACTGATTTATGATCAAGATATGGTCACATAAAGTTGAACGCGTATGTAAAGTCATTATATACAGGACCGCGAAATGGAAAAATTATGACAGGTGAACGGTAAATAGTAAAATCGAACGATCACGTACATACAAATAAAGACGGCAAAAAACTAATCGGTCAACGATTTACAGCGTCAGGAGCGTACCCTGAGGGCAAATTATCGATAATCGACCGACTAACCAAATAGCCGGTGTCGATACAAGTTATCGACAGTAATCGTTATAATCGCTAGTGCCGCGCGATTGTTGCCGCTCGCCATTACGGGACGTGCGCGGCGTTTTAATACTTAACCAATTTTTTTGACCCCTCACGTCATGGAACATGAAACCACCGCAGGTCCCTTCTAAACTAGCGATCTCTACAACTTTTTGTATACGCTTATTATTGAAATTATTATTTATTAACTGTAATTGTCGGCGACGTTTCGAGGGTTAAGTTCAGCGTTTAGCGTAATTTGGTCGGTTTGGCTTTTTGAGGGGCCTTATTAGTAATTATTAGTTGTCAAACCGCGGAGTTGTGGTGGGGGTAATTATTGCATTTATGTCTACCATCGAAAATAATGTTTCCTGTCGGCGCCCATAGACGGGTCTGAAAATGGGGCAATAGTAAAAGTAGGCAATATAACCTCCATTATAATATCAGTTGGTCTTCTGAGCTATAATTAAACATAATTTTCATACTTAAATCATTTAAATAATTATTTGTGATTGTTATTTCTTTTCCCGTTTTCAGTTCGTGACGCGGTTCTCCAAGAAGCCCACGCTTTTTTCGAATTATTTTTCTTTCATGCGCGAGTATTGTGCGCGGGTAAATGGCGTGAAATTGACGGGTGGCCAGTGTTTGCTGGCGTAAAACCCGAGCGTTTTAAAATATGGTCCCAGGAGGTTATACTGCGCCAAAATCTCACTTCATTTTTTTTAGTTTTACAATGTGAAGAATCGTAATCTCAATTTTAGTATCTAAGCCCAACCATTAAATACCATAGGACCTCATCTTGGAATCTAAGCGATTTAATAAAATTATAAATTTACAACCGTTAACTATTGGTTTATAAATTGCAATTGACCACATTCTTTCAAGTGCTCCAATAATATCTGACCTTTAATATTTAACTCTAAGATGTTATCGCACCTAGTTGTTTTTTAACTCTTTTATATAGGTATAGGTTAGTTTGAGATATAACAAGAAGCTTTGTGCAGTATAATACTGGCCACCTCTATTGTCATGACAAACATTGAATTCGAAATTCGAACAAACAACCTTCGTTGTTTTAATTTGCGTTCGACATTTTAAATTGCGTTGTACATCGATTGAAAGTTTGCTTTTCATTACTTGGTTTTAATTGAAATTATATTTAATATTATTATTTAGTTAAAGCAATTTACCTTGATTTTTATTTTGTGTTTATTTAAAACCTATGTCAATGTAGTGTTTTCGATTTAGCTTTTTTGATTTTGTGATAATTTGAATTAAGAATTACTCTAGTTCTAGGTATATTGTGGAAAATCTGAATATTAGTTCCATAATTCAATTGCATAATTTTTCAAAATCCTTCTTTTGTTCTTAAAATAAAATGTCACGCCAACATAACCTTTACCAAATAATTCTAGCAAACCCTTCATAAGTTTCTTGCTGACAGATCCATTCGTAGTAGCATAGATACCTACCGTACGTAGGCTGTGACGCAGCCTCTAGGGGTGGAGACGGCCCAAGAAATAATATTTCCTTATCTGCCTTCCCCAAGTCGTTTGCCCCCACCCTCCCCTTGACCGGGGCGCCGTCTCTTGCGTAGACACTCGACTTTATTTTATGATCAAACTGTTTTATTTGAAATAGTGGAATGCTGGTATAAATATGCTTCTCGAATAGCAGCTGAGAAGATTTTCTTCCTACTAAATGTGCCGGCCAAATATGTGGTCTACAACTCTATCAATAAGGTTCATTTTAATTTGATGAAGCAACAAGGTTGACTTATTAGTGTCCCAGAAACTATTGTCATAAAAGATGAAAAGTAATTTATTGAAAGTTGGTTGAAAATCGGCACTTTTTAAAAGATAGTCCCTAAAATGCCTTCACCATTTCCTATGTGTTATCTCTAGGAAAAATGGCCATCACTTTCTTGGCTATCTGTAACTAGAATCGAAGTAAAGTCTGTAAGCAGGAAAAACTACACTAGATTTCCATCTTTCATTTACGATAAAATAAATCTGCAACGTTCATCCTAAATAATAAATCCCATGACGTCATCTCGTATAAAATTTTTCTCACAAACCAAAAGGCTTGCACACCACAAAATTTACGACTGAAAACTATAAAATGGCCTAATAAAAAAATGCATTAATCGTGTGCCTGATTAATACGAACCGGGCTCAGGCTCGGCCTGGACGGTGAGAGTAAAGGGCTGGCCCAACAGGGGTCGCGGTTTAATTGGACCCCCTAAGTCCCCCGCGTTAAAGCACCAATGCTCAGTTATTTATCGCCTGGACAGTCATTATCGCTCGTGTGTTAGATATTCTGTTGTTCACCTCCTTAACGATATTTTTTTAATGTAAATAGCCTGTATGCGTTTGTGCCTTGCTCTTTGATTTTGTTGAAGTGAAATCGAGATTGTATTCGTTTAGGTTGTAAACCTCATTGGTTTATTGTACTTTCTTAGATCTGTTTTATGGCTTAGCACATTAATAGAAAATAAGTACTTTTATATAGTATTAAATCCTGCTCTTACTACGTACCTACATACAAACATATATTTTGTTTAAAGTTAAATAAGTTGTAGGTACTTGGTTTTCGTATGTATATAAGTACTTTTATCAGTTGTCTAGTTCCCAAAGTGGAAGCTGCTAATTTTGGGACTAGACGTCGTTTTGTAAATGTGTGAAGAATATTATATTAATATTTCTTACAAGTTAGTTTTAATAGCTGACTTGAGGCGATATGAAGAGGTATATATTCTAGTTAAAGTAATTATCTTCTGATATCCTGGGAGCCGTGATTGACAGATTTTTTAGACACAAGAAAGACATCGCATCAATGCGTGCTAACTTCCTAATGTTGGCGTCCATTACAAAACAATAATGGGGCACATAAACTCGTAAGCCAGCGTCCGGCTCCCGCAGCAGTCAATAAACTAAATATTCCAGGAATGGAACACAATCGTCAATGACACCCGACACTCAATCCAACGCTTGTTCGGCCCAGAACGCGCCATTCATACAAAACATATGCTAACAATCCGTCCGTGCCATTATTCAACTTAACCTTAACACTTTAATAGCCTGAATCGGGAATCGAAGCCGCGACGCCTCATTTCACTTCGCTTCCTTACAGCATAACCAAACAAATCTCAACTCTAACGCTCCAGTTTCACGAACTAAAGTCCATTGCAGTACACTAAGGTCCCTTAATTGGCTGCCGTGAATTGTAAACATCTTATGTAAATCAAATAAACAATTGAAATTCATTTCAATTAAGATCAGAATAGAGTGTAAAATTCAACGCAGGTAGGAAATGCTAAATTTTCAGTCACAGTTTACTTAGCAATTAAAATTAATGAGGGAAACGAGTTCCATTTCGTGGAACAGAAATGCGCCTGAGGTCTGAAGTTTTGATGAAGTCTTGAATATGTGCGAATAGATTGTTTACTACCAGGCCAAGTTAAGTGTTTGGAACCGGCTTCTGTTGGACAAACGACTTTGCAAGAGGTAGCATGACACTTACACGTTTACAATTGTCTGTAAAGGCTCCATTACGGCACAATGGGGCTGCCTAGCTGCCAGGCTATCATTGTATTTACGTTCCGAGAGACGGCCAGGCAATAGGAATTGCACGTACCGGTAATGGATCCTACGTATAAAACAGCTAACAAGAAACCTTGTCACCCTACAAGTCAAGACCATAGTTTAACACTGAATTAGAAACAGGCTGCTCACTAAAAAAAAATATTTCGTTAACGCTTCATTTGAACTTTGGTTGTTTATGGTTCGATTTTTTCTAGATCTGTTCTGGTGACGGATCTCAATGGAGCGTGCAAGTTTCCGCATAGAAAGCGTTTCCTGAGGTCATCCAATCGGTATTTATTTTCGATGTTCAAATATTTTCGCACTTTAAGAAATCGGATGGATTCGAAACTGCAGTGAGCGATCTTTTTTGTTTCTCAACTAGGTCAACCGAATAAATGCACGCTGCAAAATAAAATACGACTCGCTGGAGCCTGTTAACTTCTTCCCAATAAATCCTTAAATTGGTATAAAATTGACAGGCTCAACAGTTTGCCGTGCCTGAAATAACCTCAAGGGAGGTCGTTCCGTGTCCATCAAACGTTCTCAGGCTACCGATTCGGACCTCCTTCACTTTATTGTTTTCAAAATTTTACTACCGCACTAAATCATTCTTTTCCGCGAAACCGCCAATGTTATGATTTAACTGCGTATGCCTTCGCTATCCTTTGATAAACTCCATTTATATTTAAATCATCATTCTTAGAAGACATGAAATCGCTTCATCACTGCCTTTCCCATAGAGATAGACAACCTCCTTGTTTGAAACTTTAGTTCGTATGTAAATAAAAACGCCGCGGCGATATTAATAATGCGGAATAGAAACAAAAAAGACAAGACATTAAAAATCGAACGCCGGGAACGATACATCCATACAATAATGGGAAGGAACAAAGAGGTAAAAAAGCGGGAAGAAACCTGTCGACGCCATGTTGTGTGGCAGTCGGCCTTCACGCCTCGGCCGCTGAAGATTATCTTTCGAAAAAAGAACCGAACGGGAGGCTTTTCTTGAAGATGAAGGTCTTATATCGTTTTCATGTCGCGGGATTATCGCCTCTTATTGCTACCGAATAAAGAGTACATTAGTATGAAACTGTTCCAACTTAATGTCTTCAGTCATCGTTTGGAAGAAAGAGCGTCGTCACTGTGCGCCTGCGCTGATGACCTGTCAATTCCGTCGTGTAGCCGGCCGTAGAGAAAAAAGTGACATTAGAGTGGCCATCTATTATTTTGACTTTATGTGGGGAGATGGAGTCGAGATTGATCGTGTTTGGCTCAGCCCTTTTAATTACACCGCATTCAGTTGAATGGCTTTGTATTCGTCTACTGTTCGGTAGATGTTTATGTATACGTAACTACTTATGTACAGTCATCTTTTGTGGGAAACCTTTTTGTTGTTCAAGGTTTTAAAACTTCAGTGTTCTTTTTTCCACACACTGGTTTATGTTCATTCGTGTCTTATTGTTTTCTCGAAGCTTGTAACTGTTTTTCTATCCTATTCAGCTATCTTTTGTTCTACTTGGATTATTGACTGTGAAAGTTTTCACAGCCATCCTATAAAGTTTTTATCTGTCATAAAAAATATGTTCTAACATAAATACCGGGTATTTCTTGTTAGATTGAAGTTAAGATTTTAGTTATTGATTTAATTGAATACGTTTGATAACTAGCTTTAAAAATGTTAAGAATAGCTACGTTGTGCCGGTGTGATAAAAAGTCCGTTTATTGGAAAATAATTTCCCTAGCGTACGACACTTGATATGCGCGCTCGCATTGGTCACGGTGCGTCAGTGCGCGCGTGCGTCGTTCTTGCGTCGTCTTATTGTGCGATTTCGTATGGCCGCCATACATTACCGTCAACGACGTCGTTAAGCCGCATTCTAGAATAATGTGAGATAATATTACTTAGGTATGCCTTTAGGAGAAATGTGCTCGCTAAGTTAGAGACAAGATTATAATAATATATGTAGGTTTGTGTGTGATTCAAGTTTTATTCGAATATTTTCATTTAATTATCCTGCTTGAAAATTCTATTTTAAGCACCAATACATTTGCGGTATCTACACCTTATATAGGCACATAGAAGCAACAATTTCAAATGGAAATACTTCAATTTTACAGAACAGAACAAATTTCAAATAACAGAACGCTCGCTCGTACAGTCGCGCACAACAGTCAGATATAGAAATAAATAAAGCCACCGCACACGCGGCTCGGGCGCAATCTCGGAGGGTCACGATCTGCGGTCACGTAGCTCCCACTCCCATAATGCTTGCTTGCTATAGGTACACTATACTACTATGTAGCTGCCTGTACCTACACCTACTATATAATTTTCTATAGGAATATGGAATACTTAGATTTGTATTTGGAATACTCACAGGGTTAGGCCAAAATTTCTACTATTTGGTAATAGATGTTGTTTTTGGTAGAAAATGTTTATCGGTAATGTTAATAGGTTACCATACCTATTGGTAATTTGGTTGTTTCAGTAAATATTTGAAAAAAAATGTACCTGCACCTTGTGGGTACAATATTAAATATCTTAGGTTTTAACACATACATGTAGGCTTTCTAATTTTTGTGAATATTGATAGGTATGTATTTTCAGAAAAGAGGAGTATTCTATTAAAAATGAAATGTCATGAAAGGTCTTTAAAATTTAAGTAATGTTAAAAAAATAAAGAAGCTATGATTGAAAATGCAATACTAATTCTTTAAAATCAATCAGGCGCTGGTCTCATTTTCTATAGCTCACCGGTTTGTTGCCATTAAAATCATATTGACTAGCGTCTCTTATGAGTCTCAAAGTCTTATGAGCTCCAAGAGCACCCGTACCGTGTGGTCATACACCATGATTGATTGCTCTCCACTTTTAATGGTAATGCATACTCATTACTCCGTACTCCTCCATGCTTTTAGTGACATTTGAAAAAAGAATATTCTGCATGTCGACATTTAAATTTTATTTGTACCTAGTCTATTATTTTTTATGCGCTATTGTTTTAGGGTTTGTATAATTGCTTTTTGGCTCTACTTTAATTGAAGTGAAAGTTTTTTATATAAATAATTTAGAGTGGATACGTTGTTATGATTTTCAGATAGTTTTATTTGTTTAATTTGTATTTTGAGTCCCAATGATGATGAATTCTGTTGCCCTGACTGCAAATATTGTCTATCCGTTTATTTAGATAGGTAGACTCAAAACAGTATGCTTGAAAACTGTTCTTGGAGGTAAATGGCTCTCATGACAGCTTAATAGTGAAAAGGTATAATAACCCACCAACCAAACAAAAAATAGAAAATTTCCATAAACCATATTAGACATTTGTGATAGTCTATAACAAACTTTGAACGTAGACAAAGCTGTGGGTGGTCGTTAGCCATAGAAACACCGTAAACAAACTGAGAAATTGAAATATTATTCGTCAAATACACAAATCGAGCTCGTTACGGGGTCAAAGAATTCACTTCGGTGCATAAAAAAATAATTTAACACCAATTTTTCACAGCTATCCGATGGATGGGCGACTAATTTGTCCAAATGCTGCGCCTCGGAGCGCGCGGGCGCATCCCATTGTGTTAGATCAAATATGGCGTCGTTAATGGCGCCGTAGACGCTGACATATTGCCTTACGTGTGTTGTAACTGTTATTTATCGACGCACCACTGTATGCGCCTGTACGAAATTAAGCAGCTTTATGCTTGAAAGGTCACTGCTTCTGACCTCTTGCTGTGCGTCTTTTCATTGATACTGAATGACTTCATGATCAATATGGTTTTTATGCTACAATTTATTGCCTCTCGTAATGGAAACGCTTTGACCATCATCAAAAGCGTTTCCTACGTCAAAATTTATGAATTTGAGCTCCTATCAAAGAAACATAAGATGTCATTGCAATTATATAACAGTCATTAAGTACAGCATACGCGTTCGCGTCCAATATTATCGAGCAATACAATCTACTACCCAAACAGTATACATGTAACGCCGAAACTTTATTGTGTACAACATTGTAAGTAAAAAGTACAGTCGAGTAAAAAAAGGTAAAAGTCATTAGTCATTTCGGCGTACGTTGAGGCGCCGAATCACAACGCGCTAAAGACTCGACTCATGCTATCGTGGGCTCTTTGTATTCTTCGACTACCCTCCCACCGCTACTTGGAGAAGTCACGCTCACGCCTTTGTCGGGAGCCGGCGCTCGCCAGCCTTTGTCTGTCTGCGAAACTGCTTTTTTGCCGTAGCTTGTCTAAACTCTGGATGGCTACGTCTGGGTGCTCTACAGAAACGAGTCTAGTATTTTTTTGACGAGCTGTTGTATTGTAATTATTTATTTTGTCAACTGTTTTAGTTGTAGTTTTGTGAAATAGATAAAGCGTGTAATTGCAAAAGTTATTAGTCTTTATACAATGTGTATGTTTATTTTGTAATCAAGGCATTTACAATAGAAAAAAATATATAATTATTATGCAGAATTCAATTCTCGAGCCATCCATTCACACAAATCATTGTCCCGTTCTAAAACAATCCGGCGCGCGCTGAGATTTCCCAGCGCCATGAGACAGGGCGCCCAATACAAATGACATTTTAAAAACCGCTCTCGAGCCTACCTATAGCTCATTTTACATATACTTGTGTTTCGCACGCACGCTCCGTGCGCAACGTCGATAAAAGAGGGCGTGGCCGTCACCGCCGCATCCACCAATCAGGTTGCTTCGCTCCACGTGTGCGTACAGCGCACCCTTTCATGTGTGCCGCATCACTACCCAAGTGTGAGTGCGACGTTACGTTTATACGCCCGTGGTGTATATGGGCGTAAATAAGTATATGCCGGCTACCGGCACCACAAAGGTTCCCATATCTTTTATGTTCTTAGATCCTTATCTCGCGGTTTCTTATTTTACGTTTGAGATGGTGGTCTAGAATTAACGGTCAGCCCCATAAACACGCTATAACAAACTTTAATATGCCCGTAATACAAAATAATCTGTGATTTTTACTGCGTTCCCTGCGTTAATAGGTTGTTACAGATTGGAAGATAGCACACGCGTGTTTTTTGGTAACAAATATTCATGAATCACGCTGATTGAATTGTTAATGGGTCTAAATTGTTGATTATCGTGATGTAAATTATGTTTTTGAATACTATATTATGTAAAACAATGCAGATATTTTTATCTTTAGCATTATTACAGACTTATTAGTTCAGCACTCATTACCAGAAAGTTTAAATTTTAAGGTAAAAATTGATTGAGTCATTACATGCTAAATAAGAAACGATGTAGGTACTTCGTAAAATCAATCAAACGATCGTACCGAATTACAAATAAAGAAGCCACAAAATTTTAAATTCGAATTTCGTACATCAAAGAGAACTTGTTCTATATTCGAAATTGAGCGACAATAAAAGACCGTTTTCCCGCCAAAATTCGATTAGCGAGGTACAGCGGGGACAAAGGAAGTCGTTTATACGGGGGGCGGTTTTAAAATTGATTTTGGAAGAGGGGCGGGGAGCTCATAGGTGACTGGTCGCGATTGTACAGGACTGAAGCGGGGCAATTCATCATTTCAGTTTGTCGTTAAATACTTGAGTTTTGAGTTTTATACGCATCGCGCACCTATCCATAACAATCCCCATTATAGTTGTTACTTGGGATTAAACACTTTTCTACCTATATGTACATCAAGCTACTACAGTCTGTCAAATTTCCTTAATAGATTTTCAACTTTAACCCAGCAGCAAATGGTTCAAAGTTTACTAAGAAAATTTGAAAGTTTCGAGTAGCTTGATGTGATGTACTATTGGAATCGACTATTAGATTCGGTCTTATCATCTCTTTTCTCTCTTCTTCATTAAAGTAAACACAATAACACACGTGGATAAACTTATCAATACCAATCATCCAATTCCTAGGTTGGTATCAAAAATTCTCATGACCAGCTTTCAGTTTTATCAATGGAAAAAAAAAACAAAAGCATCGATTACCATCGATTCCTCTCCATACAAAAGCCTAGTTCTTTCTCGTAACATCGAACTTACAAACATACACAAAGAGCCAGAGTCTAGTGTTTACACGACTCGAAGGGTATGAACCCTCTAGTTGTAGGTACGAACGTTTTGCCCCTAAGAGGGTCAGCAAACACACTTGATCGCCTATCAAGTGGGTAGATGGGTGATAAAAATGCACTTGCTGATTGGTTTGCTGGCCCTCAAACAAGGCTGAAGTAGTGTTTGATACAAGATTGTTTTAACCGACGGTGAAGAGGTGGGTTGCTTGTTGTTTAGTGATGTTTTGGTAAGAATAGAGTGGGTAAAGAATTGTACAGACGCCAGCACATCAAGCTATCCGAAACTGTAATTTTTTCCCAATCAACTTTGAACCATGTGCTTCAGCGATAAAGTTGAAAATCTATTGAGAAAATCTGACAGATTGAAGTAGCTTTATGTGTTGGCGTCTGTACATGTTTTAAATATAAATAATATATTGGAGTGTCTTTACACTTTATTCTTTATTTACACAACAAGTGGAGTGTCTATATTAAAATAAGGTGTTTTACATGTATATGGTACACATACACTGATACACCAAACTATTAGGTATATTTTTAAAATTTTTGCTGTCTGTTAATTTCGGCCAATCTGAAAATGGAAATGGCGTTACCGATTTTGACGGTAATTTTATTGGTAGGTAGCTGATGTTACAAGGAGTAACTCAGGCTACTTTTTAACCGGTTGCGGGAATTAAGTCCCAGTAAATAGAAGTCATACCAGTCTCTTTTGTAACGTTGTAATGCAAGAGTTACCTACCGTGGCACTGGCACACAGGGACCTCCAGAAGGAACATAGTGGGTTTTAGTCAGTAAGAGACCCCCTCCGGCAGCACCCAAAGTGTGAAATGACCCCTATTTGATTATTTCCCAAGAAGGAAAAATTCCCTTTATTTGACGTTACGTCAAAAAGTTGTCCACAAATATCTTTCCATCCAAGCAAGTTAGAACATGGCGGATTTTACATGAAATTTCTTCGGGAAATACAAAACAAATAATAATATATGCGCCATAACTCTTCTGAGTAGACAATGAGACATTCAATAACTATCTAGAAGTTAAATTCATCTATTTACACCAAGCATTTGAGCACCTAATGGGTATTTAGAAACTGATTCTCTTTTGTTCGGTTAAATAAATTGCTAACTTGAGACGGTATAGATTTCTTTACTTCAATAGGTAAGTAATTCGTCTCAGCCTTATTACATTATCGCAATATTTCTAGTTGAAACCTGTTCACCGTTAATGTACATATTACGACAGACCAATATACCTATTCAATTTCTACTTTTGACTGCCTCGTTGGTTTAGTGGTCACAAGGCGCGACTGCTGTGCACGGGGTCTCCGGTTCGATTCCCGGGTCGGGCTGAAATCGCTTTGTGGGTTTTGAGAAACTTTCATAAAGCAGCCTGGAAGTTGGTGATTGATTGACCCATGCATCGGAGAGCACGTAAATGTCCGTCCTGCGCCTGATCTCTCTCCGGTCGTGTCGGATTGCCGTCCCATCGGACTATGATAGTGAGGGAATAGAGAGTGAGAATATCATTACGTTCCAAAGTTAACTATATCGAGCTTTCTGACTCGAAATAAAACCAGCTGTTACAGGAAAACTTTTTTCTACGTAACGTAACTATGTCGTGGTACCCCTAAATGACTTGCATGTCGGCTTAGGAAGCGCAAGTCAGTGGCGGGAACGCAAGATTAATATAAGTCAAGCTGCACTAAATGCTGGCTCATCGCGATATAGCCTTAATTAAGTTGGGCCCTTGTTGCCACGCAACTCCATATTTGTGTCAAAAACGGTACATAAGAATGTAATGAGGTCTTATGCGAACGGTGTAAAACCTCTTTTATTAAATATAGATGTGTCTTTTTTATTTTATTTTTTGGGTTTGAATTTGGAAAGAGAGTTTTCCAGAAATCTTTTATTGATTCATGAATCGCAATTTTTTTTTTATTTAGGTACCTATTATTAGATTTTGGCAAATTCGCTAATGATAGTCCCATAGTCTATAAGTTGGCACTGGACGTAAGCAGCGGGGGTGATAACACGAAGGTACCTTGTGGTTTTTGTGAAACGCGAAAATTGGACTTAATTTCTCCAGCGAATTTTCATTAAAAATAAATGAATATAACATTAAAAATGGTAGTTTGATAATAAAAATAAATATATTTTGTATTAAATTTTATACCTCACATTGGCTGAAATCATTACCTCTATAAAAATGTTACTATGACATATATTGGCGTCGCTATCTCATAGTACTTTTATCGACAATAATTCATTAAGTGTCTTAGATAAAGTTATTATAAGCCTGTATGTACACATCATGCCATAATATATTCTCCCAGACAAGCTCATCTCGCGTCATGACAGATGTTATGGTGTACGCCGCCCTAAAATGGCCCGAGGCTGAGCAGACGGCACCGTTGCCTGTGTTCGTTGGAGAACAAAAAAAATAATGAAAATGGATTTCATTTTGAACAGCTATTTATGTTGTTGTTGTTTTACTGGCGAAAATATTATATTTTCCACTTTATGTAGAAAGTGTTGCTTGATTGGTAGTTCGTCAGTAATTTTCTTATGGATGGTTAATGAGTCGCGATAGAACCACGAAGTTATATTACGAGTTGGAATATTCGCTTATTACTTTTACATACTTGTGTGAATATATCGTAAAATCATTATTGCTTTGACATATATTTCTGTGAAAAATATGAAATAAATTATATATTATATTTTACACTTCTACGTGATTTCCATCACGATCGCTAGATTCCATCAGCATCATTTTCATCATATTCCAAATAAACTTAGGTGTAAGTACGTAAAAAATAGAGTAGGAATACCAAAGACAGGTACACCATTCATAAATATAAGTGATTATACATATATTCATAAAAAATATAAATTAAAAACTATAAATTGTATCTTAACATTTCAATATCAGCTCAAAATGGTGCATCCAAGAAATAACTCCTTTTTTAGCAAAACACATCGAAAACTTCAGAAAAAAAAATCATGAAAAGTTTCGTAGGTAAAAGACTAATAGCTGAATGCAATGACCATAACCCACAAGTGCTTAGTTCCCAGGTCTAGGTACGCACAGCTAAGTGTCCGCTCTTGCTCCCCTACAGCAAACACTCGCCCACCCTCCATATTTGCAAGAAATAAACGGTTTTTCCACCCCTACTAATGGTTCTCCGAACATTTTATTCGATTCTCGCAACTTCGATGTCGTATCGAGTTTTCGGTTTGCACAATTATGTTTCTTATATTATTAACAATAGCTAGAAACATATACAGGTATAAGTTACTAATAGAATGGACATAAATATATAATGTACCTATAGAAATAATAATTTGTACGAAAGAAGACACGGGTCATTACGAAAAACTACTAAGTACTTTCCTGTTTGTTTATGAAATAACCGAGTTAGTCATAAAATATAAATATTACTTGAACCACCCACGTTACTTGTTTGTACGTTTGTTTTAAAATGTTCTCTTATGTCGTTTAGAACATTCAAACAAGAATTTACCTTCTGAAATACCTCTGGGAGCCCACAGCCATTTCGCGAACAAAGCGCGCAGGGACTATTAATTTCTTCCCATATTAGTAACAATTTCATGGCTACGTAACAGACGCATGGGTCGATCGATCTGTCTGTGGATCTTTCCATGACGAGTTCCTCCACATTTCGGAAAAAGGCTAGGCAGATCAGTAGTTAAAACTTCTATATGTAGCTACACATTTCAAGTAATGCGTAGATACACTATGCCTTGCAAATTCTTTTTATTATCGAGTTTTTGCGAACTCGTAGTATTTCCCCGTCTCCCTCTGCAACAAGTAATTGTTTTTGCGGCTAATTCTCTCTATTCCCATTTCTTTGGGGGACGCTCCACTCGACATTATATTTTTATTTGGTTAAACCATCTCGGGGTGACGCGATTGCTTTTTGATAAGTCAATTTTATTCTAAAGGGGTTTTTAATAGATTCGTTTTAGTTTTGGACACATTTGGTACCATGTGTACAAAATAGAAGAATATTTTTTGTTTATAGCTATATATATCTATAGATTCTTTACAGAGTATCTGCGAATAAATGTTTACGTACGAAAACTGTCTATTTCTATACAAAACTATTAAAAATTTTAATTTCTAAGGAACAAAAAAATAAACTTTAAGAGGATCCCAAATAAAAAATAGCCATGGTGACCTTATTTTTTCTAACAATTCTATCTTTTGTCAACAGCAGACTCGCTACTAGGCTCAGGGTCTGATGAAGAGGAGGAGGACGAGTCCAGGGCAGCTAACAATTCTAGCAGTCCAGCCCATGCACCGCATCCCGCGTTGCACTCCGAACTATCACATAATGGTGACACGAAGCCGCATGATGACTCCGAAGACCAGGTTGGTACCTACACATATTTACATCTTGTTAACAATGAAAACTATATACGCGGAATGTATAACTATGTAGACATGCTTTCGATACAGTAATGCTAATTATTTTAAATTAGAAATAGACTTAACTGATTGAATGCTTGTGGAGGACCTTAGATATCCTAATGAATGAAATAAAAAGAATATTTTTAACGATCGTTGTGAACTTTAATATCTACCTTCATTCTTCGTACTTCGAAGTTAATATGTGTAGTTAGTTAGTTAGTTAAGGTAGCGATGCTTGTAGAAGGCCCATGAGTAGCAGTGGAATATAAGTATATGATATAAAATATAGACCATCCCGCCTGTACAACTACGGGGCATGTTCACATAGTCGCATTCAGTTGTTTCTCTTCACCTCCCAGGGTTCGCTGGATGGGGACCCTGAGACCCGAGACTCACAAGCAGAGAACAAGTCCCCGGACGATGGCAACGGGGGCTCCAAGCGAAGGGGCCCGAGAACTACAATAAAGGCGAAGCAGTTGGAGATTCTGAAGTCGGCTTTTTCGCAGACACCGAAGCCGACGAGGCATATAAGAGAACAGCTAGCGAAGGAGACGGGGTTACCCATGAGGGTCATACAGGTTAGTGGTTGGTTTTCACATCGATTTTAGATAAGTAAGTAATAGCATAAGACTGCGTTTATTGACTAAAGTACATAATAAGATAGGTATGCTTCGATACGGGCTACAGACATAAAAATAATGAAATATCATAACCTTTTCTAAGATAAACAGTAGTAGATACACTTCACGCTAACTTTACGGAAGCCACCGCGACAGAAGCGTCAAATTACTTCACAAAAGATTCCATTAGGCCATCTACGGGTTTCCATCTATTTTATGTAGGTAGGTAAGCCATCGAATGGCCAGCACACGGGGGGCTTACGTTTTTGTCATCAAATCAGAATTATTAAAGTCACGAGGCACATCATACACCTAATTATTATACTGAATACGTTATCTGTGTATTCCAAAAACCTTTGCACCTATCCAATGATAAAAAGAAAATTGATCTGTTATCAAATCTACTTTTTGTATCTTTTGAAATTAAGTGACTTTTGAATAAGATTCAGAAAAAAAATATTCTCAGAATTACTGATACCAAAAATAAAATACAATGAACTTGATATCCAGAAAATGGAGTATGTTAGAGAAAATACTTGAATGAGTTGACAACAGGTCTAAAATAATAATCTGAAAGTATAATTAATGTAAATTAACGCCAGAGTTCGGCAGAGTTCAATGTAGAATTGATTCGTACAAAACCTCTATCGATCACGCACCTCCGTACGGTAACCGTTACAAATGGCCGCCGCTTCATCATGGCGGCCGATGTTCGTTCGCAAATTGAATATCGCGCTCGCATCCGTCCAGGAACGCCGTGCCGACGTGACAAATATCCTAATTAACGAACCCAGGAATATTGTGACGCTGACATTCTTAACGGAGAATATAAATACGATCTCGTTTGAAATTAATTTACAACGTATTTTTGCCGATGATTTTGTTCTTAATAAGAATTTCATTCGCGACGTCAAAGCTAAAAGATGATTCTATGACCAAGATACATTTAAGAAAAATAAGAAGAATGCTTGGCAACTCATAATTTGGGTATCAGAATTCGCGTTAAATATATTTTTTTAGGCATTGTTTTGCTTAGTCCAAAAGACAAATTAATGTATTCTCAATTCTCCAAAACAAATTCAAAATTCTATTTTGAATGTAGCCTTAATTGTTAGACCGACATTATTTACATTGCGTTGCTTTTGATCATCTTTGGGCCGACATTAAACATTCAGTTCGCAGAACTCATAATCAATTGTGCCTTCCCAAGCTGATCCGACCAGAGCTAATACGGTTACATTCCCCAAACCCTAACCTGATCTAACACATGGAATCACGCAATTCTCCACACCGTCAGCAACAGATGTCTGTTAAAAGATCCGTCCGTCTGTCCGTCACGCTTTTTGCACTCCTTCCTCTTTGTTTCAGTTTTTGTGGGCGTTGGCATCGAAATAAAAACCCTAAGTTTTTACCGTTTAGCGGAGTGTTTGTAAACGTAGCCCGTACTGAACTATCGCCTGATCGGTTTCGTCACCGTTGCGTCTCGATACTCGATAGTAATTAAAGAAATTTGAAAAAGAATCGACCGCTTTTTTCTTTCATCAGCTGTTGCAAAAAGTTGCACATTGTAATTTTGAAATTATTCTCAGCGCAAAAGCAAAAACAATGGTTATTTTTTTTTGTTTTTGAAGAGAAGTAATTTAGCTTTTGTGCTTAAAGAATGCATAGGAAGTTAATAAAAAAAAAAACTATAAATAATGTTACCATTAGATTAACGTCTTCATTAAGCTGTATTGTGTTAGGATTATAACAAAGATTGTATTATTTGTTACTACATTAAATACAATCTAAGCAGTAGCATCTTTCAGTTCCGCACAGTAAGAAAGAGAGAGTCCAGATTTATCCGTCCGTAAACTGACAGATGTGTGTACAAATATTTACAACGCCGAGAATTGAAGTAAGCAATATTTTTCTCGTACAAAAACAATGTCAAGTATGTTAAGTGGGATCATAAACAACATTTTTTGTCGTCGGTCGTCAGTCGAGCCAGATCGCGCGTGTCAAATGTTTGTGCCACCGACACCACATGTGCAAGCGCATAACTGTAAAATGACTTTTTGTTAGCCGGATTTAACTAGTTAACACCGGTGCGTGTGAAATTCGCCGTTTGAAGTTTACGACAAACCGCTTACGATATTTTTTTTTTTAACAAAAAGTAATTTTCTAGTGAATTTAAAATTCATTGGCGTTTCATCAATTTTGAAATTATAAAGAAAATACAGTGAAATTAGGCAATTTGTAGGAAAAATTAACTTATAATGGCTCCCGATTTTTTGTTAAAGTAAATTTGATTGGATAAATAAACGCTTTTTTAATCGAAATTATTGATGCCATATTAATACTTATTTAATTTTTAGAAAACAATTTTCTCTCACTTGAATTTGAGATTGCGGGGTTGAAAAATTATTCTGTTTTTAATTTTCAAAGAAAGTTCATATCTAACGACATTTCTCAAATGCTGTAATAAGTGATTGTTTATGGGATTTATCACGATTAAAATCTTTTGCCTTTATGTAACCACAAATTCTCTTCAATTCATGACACACACACACACATTTAGAGCCCCCCGAGTTATGTGAAGCAGACATTATGACTCCAGGAATGCAGGAAGAGCATATAAATGACAGGCTGGCAATCCTGTCACCTTTCTCCCTTAACGTCAGTGTCATCCAACCGCGAAATAAAAAAAAACAACACGAAGATATTTTAATAAGTTCATATATCGTATTTTGTTTAGCGTGACGGCCCTGTCGTCGACGACAAGCCCTTATTGGCTCATATTTTATTTTGACAGCTCGTATAGTTAGTCTAACCAGGGTTGTCAGTGTGTCCTCAGTAATTAATACTGTATTTTTTATACGATGTTAATAAAAACTATATCTACAGTAAAGATTGATAAGTATATCAACAGGGACTTGACGATATGTTTATGTAACTGTATATTTCTTTTATGTCAAACGTTTTAATTTTGACAACCCTACGATTGTCAATTTTGAATTGTTTAAATTTTGATTGGAAATAGTGTTTTTTATTTCTAGAAGGATTTTTTTCTGATGAAGTATGTTTGTTGTTTTGTTCAATATGTGCTCATCTCTGTTTTTGTGAAACATTACACTAATACAATCCCAGTATGATTTAAATTTGTCTCAAAACGGCTCTTAGAAAAGTCATTTTCGACTAGTTTAAAAGTAGATTTTAAAAGAAACACCATTATTGATTTGCACATTGCAATAAATACAAAAGTTATCAAATGTCATTAAAAACCGCCATACATATATTTAAAAGTAATCAATCATTACGTCAAAAAAACATTTTTCATTTCGCGCCAAAATTAGGTCGATGACATTTCGCATTATAAGGCCGACCACACACGAAACGCCTCTTGAAAAAAATAAAATAAAGAAGGGGTTTGAATAAATTAATTCGATGATTATTTAACTACTTTATAAATGTCATCAGCGCATAGTTACATTTTACAAATTATTACCTGATTACTCAAGAAATATTCACTGGGTGCGATGCGTATTAGTATTTATAATTTTGTAAGAGATCATTAATCATTATTAACTCGGTATTCATTGAGACAATTCCCGCACTATTAATTGTGACGAAGTGATACAAAAATTGATATAGGTGAGCAGTTATTAATAATTTGAAAATAATTACTTGACAAACTACTACACTGTCCAAACCGTAAGTTAATGTACCTCAGCCGTAAACTGCGCAATTCTGTTTTTCATTACAGCGTGTAAACATCGCCTGCAGTATCTAAACGCAAGCCCGTTGGTTTCTAGTTAATCACAAGCATTTTATTATTGGTGGACGGTCATCGAGAAAGTAATTCCCACACGGAAGCTCGTGTCACTGGTTGATTGATAGCGGGCGCGATAAAAACAGTTTGTCAGCGAGTCGCGAACACGTTATTATGTCACCACCGGCTACTGACGTGACGCGTCCTGATTAATGTGTGTCGTGTCGTGTGTGGCGGGTTTAATGTGCTCGCGTCTATGGTCATTAATGGCGCGCGATGTACAACCTTGCGTAATAAAGGTATGTTGAGACAAAATATCCCCACGAGAGCTTGCGTCTTGGAAATTCATGAACAATTGATTTGTTTTTGTATCCTTTAGTTGACTTACTGTTCCTATTTATCTTTAAACGCCTGTATATATGTAAAACTGGTCCATAACCAACTGTTCATCTTAACTGAGATGTAAATTAGGCCCAATACTTTAAGAGGTTACATAAATTATTTATTCTACAGCCTCGTATTAATCAAAACGCTATGCCATGCCTTTCTAACTTTTTCATAAAAATCGTAGCGGTTCTAAAAAGAAAAAAAAAACGTTATAATTTTCAAATGACGGCGTTGATTTCGTCTTAATTTTTATGCTTTATAAATATGACTTCAGTTAACTTATGAAGAAATAGAAGTAAACGTCAGTGTCGAAATCAGAGTTGAATGAGCCGTACATCGGCGGTCGCACGGCCGTATCTCATGTTTTAATATCCGTCGGCCACTTTGAACTGCCCCAAATACTATAACTTGCACGAGTTACGAGGCAAACGGGTAAACGCTTGTGTGACCGCGGCTTTAGTGCCGAGCTCACCCGAGCCCAGACGATGTTTTACGACAGATTGTTCAGTCTTTTTAATTGATTGCTTGTTCTATAATTTATCCGAACGGCGTTGAGATCACAAAGACCTAGGCACCGACTGCGGCGACGGACACGTCTAGGCAGATATGTTCCGTACAATGCCCAGTGCCAGCGACATTGACACGAGTTATGTCTCCCGTAAATCAATTAAGCAATTTTCTTTAACATTTCCTTTTGTTTATTAGTATATTAGATGTCTAACCTGCAGATGTCTTGAGTGCCAATGTACAACCCTATATAACGTAACCAACATTTATTTATCAGGCATATATACGAGTATTTGGGCCCTCTGTCGGTATATTAAAATAAGCATATTTTAAACACAAACGTATTCTTTTTCTGAAAATTCAATGAAATCCTTACTTAAGTGCCTTTGATCTTTACTTAACTTCTGTTAATGCGTATGATTCACAAAATTCCCAATTTTCCTTCGTAAGTGAGCGTAACTTAGGATTAAAAAACGAGAAAGGTTGTTAAAGAAGTCGCGTACATGCCGCGAATGTCGTTTCACGTAAAATGCATTCGGCTAACGATCGCGTTTGGCGCGGGTGACACGCCGCCGAAGAATCTTCACTTTATCTAAAAACGAGGACGCTGATGCAATAAATTTGTAATTTTAATCGTTATTATTAAAACAACGGTGTGGTATAAGCATGAAGTAACAATAAAATGTCTATTTTACAACGTTATATCGTGTCAATTCTCGTAAAAATGTCGGTGGTGCGGCGCGTAGCGGGATTTGCATCAAAAGATGACGTTTAGTGTGCTTATTGTGCATAAACGCCATGAAAGTTCGTGCCTCCATCTTGTGGCCGCGGTGTTATGGCCGATTGCGTTGAGAAACAACCCAGAAATTGTTTTTTACGGAATTAAACTTCGCTGCGGTGACTTTATTTATTATTATGTTTTACTAGTAACGCTGTTGTTTTTGTTTGTTAATGAAAGTGTTGTACAATATTGTATTTTATGGGCGTTCGTTTGGATGCGTCAAAGTTTTATTGAGGCTTATAAATAAAACGGTAGCCGAGTTTAAAGCATTGCATTTTATGAATACTTAGTAATGTAACACTATGTAATTCTGTATAGAACGTCTTGTATAACAATAAGGCAAGTTAATAAAGGTGCCGATGTTATGATTTATGATCTGAAAGACAGAAGCACCTTACATTGTGTCCGCAGCAGGTGCGGCACAACAAAGCACGAAACCAAACCAATAAATTATTAATTATGTAAAAACGCCGATACACTTACACTTGCGAAATATTATCAAAAATAATGTACAAAAAATTGAAAAGCGGCGCCAAAAACTCCTTTGTCTAGGAGACGTCCTGCGGGCACACTGTGCGGTGGTGGACAAAGGGAAGTAAAGTTGCCGACGCGGCGCGCACACTGGGACAAAGGGGCACCCCGTCAGGACAAAAAATGACATCATTTATTTTATTGCTCCGAGTGAGAATGTGGCACATTAATATTGCGTAGGCCTTAATGTTCGATCGCCCTAGGCAGGTCATCACTCAATACCACTCTTGTCTATAAAATAATAGTGGAAGCGTGTTTTTCGAATATTCAAACGTCAAAAATCAAGACATATAAACAAAAATCAAGATTATTTACAATCCAGTATGTTTTATGACAATTATTAAGGTTTTAGTTTCGCTGTTTTATGATATCCGGACTGTGTGCTATAAAGTAGTACAAGTTTTGGCTCATTATGCATTGTAAATCACTTATGGTGATGCTTTAGAATTTAGATTATGGTTACATTATTCATTAATAGCTGATCCACAAAAATATAACAGGTTTCCTTATATGTATGTACAAATTATAAATTTAAACATTGATGATTTTAGTAGTTACTTACATTATCATCATCAGCTTTCTTTATCATGCCACGGCTAGACAGAAACCTCCTCTCACATAGAGAAGGATTGGGCGTTTATCACCACGCTTGCTCAATGGCGGTTCGTGATTTCAGACTTATTAGTCCAGGTTTCCTCGAGATTTTCTACTTCACCTTTATGTGTTTCGAAAGTAACAGACCTGGAATCGAACACTCTTAATTGAAATGCTGGTGCTTAAACCAAATATTGTTGTAATTAGCAAAATATTCTTAAATTTTGGTACATTTCTTACGAGTTATACTAACTTCTAGGTCCGTTCATTATGGTCAGCCTCACCTAATATCTTAATATCAAAATACCAGCGAGCAGTAATTGAAAATATGATTCATTACTATAGAGGCCGTCCGAAACGAACGTCAGCTACATCTCAATTCGCTCATATTATACCTAACAACCGATTCAGGGTTGTCTCCTACTAGGATCTTAAGTTTATTGGCTCTCTGACTTTATTGATCATCTTAAAAAATGTAATTATCTATTCAGAGTTTCTATGGAATTTAACTTTAGACACATTGAGGAACAAATTTTATTTTAAAGTTGTTTTGTTTGTGAAAATAATTTATACTTATCTGATTTTATGAACTTAACTTAGATTATTTGTTCGTATTAAATGTCTACCCGAATCTGCCAAATTTTAATATTTCGAATATTAATCTTCCGATAGAGTGATAAGGTTGAAAATCTATTAAAGAAATTCGACAGATTGAGGTTGATGATATTATCGGGTACTTAGTATCGGGTTGACAATCTGAATAAATAAAACATTTACAATTGAAGATCATTTTGCGATGCTGATGATACAGCAAGGACAGCCCTATTTGTTTGTTAACACGAATGCGCATACGCAACGATCCATCATTACGAGGCACGGCTACATTGATTTATTAGGAAATGCCGCTATGTTCCCATAGTAGCCGAGTTATAGCAAATTAATTAGATACTACATCATTTCGAGTAGCCAAGGCTTGCCAAAATATTGCAAAACATAAAAATTAAGGTACTTAGTTCATTCAAATTTTAAATATGATGGCATTGTGGTTTACATAGGCACACCATTTTTTGCAGTCTGACTCGTATCTTGAGTTCTCTGAATAATCATGAATCAAAATCCACAAATTTATTGTGCTTCTGAAATAAGTCCAGTGGTTTAGCCACTTTGAAAGCGTCAAACAAACAAACTTGAGTTCAATCAGTATCAGTTTTCCATTTATAGTCATCATCATCATCTCCCGAGCCTTTCCCAAACTGTGTTGGGGTCGGCTACCAGTGTATCTTTTTCAATTTATAGTATTAATAAAATTTACTTAAAAACAACTTATTAATAAATATTACTTATTATTAATAAATAATATGGGTACTACCAAAAAAACCACCCAAAAAATACACATGGCGTACCTAATGGTCCTATCCTAGGGCCAAGTGCCATCGATCACTCGAATAGACGTCATTCTGCTACCTTACGCCCTAAGTATTGTAGCATATTCCCTCCACAGTTCGTTGACCGTTTTTATGCATTTCATAGACATTTTTTTCATCTCTGCCGATGCGCTAGCACGTAACAGAGTTTACGGTCTATGCGCTTATTGACGTGACAATATCGACATTGTCACGGGTCACTTGGTTATTGCACTCAAAATAAAGGGCATTTTCATACATTTACAAAATCTGCATAGTGTATAAGAGTTTTTTACCTAGTTAATTCATGACGACATTTTTTTTATGATTTGAGGTGTGTTTCACAGTATCAAACGCTTCCTACAATTCGACATGGTACTAATCCGTAATTTTACCAGCATTTCCCTCCGTAGCCGTCTCGCACTATCGCACTCCGAGGTCATTCGACAATTCCGCGTTATGACGTTGGAATCCTCTCAATTCGACCTCTATGCTCTTCACTTCCTAGCTGACCATTCTGTCACTATTGTGGTCATTGAAGGTGACAAATGGTCCATAGCTTGGATTTCAGGTCTTCAAAATCTGAGTGTACTTTGTTCTTGCTTTAAAGTCATTCAAAACGAATCTTTTACACTATTATTGCTTTCCTATATGTAATAAGGTAATTGTGATCATGAGACGACAATGAAAATTATGGCATCCAGGCCGATTGTCGGCTACGGCGGCCGTTCTCTTTTAAGAAGATCAGCCAGCTGCGCAGTACATATTATAGTGCACAATCATTCGCGCAGATACAGGTGCACTCTATATTCCCTCACTCTCAGTCCGATGGGACGGCAATCCGATACGACCGGAGAGAGATCAGACGCAGGACCGACGAAAATACAGTGGTATCAAAATTCCTACAAACAACACGTACCTGAAATTCAGGTCTGTTTTCAGTCTGAATAATTGCATCTAAAACGCTTACTCCATTTTTGCATACTTAAAACTTGTGCAACCTAAAGTAATAAGGCTACGTGTATACGGGTAGTAAACTACGTCACGTTCTGTCTAAATTACTCACGATCGGTGTGTACTAATGTTGGTCGTAGTTGACATAGGAACGCTGATTTGCATAACGCCTTATTTATTTTAAATTAGTTAGAATTGTTTATTGGCCTTATTTACTTTAAAAAGATTGCAACTGTTACTTAATCTAATGCTTTGTCCGATAGACTCAGCATGCTTAGCGGTTAAATGCGAACTAATTGCAATGGTCTGCAATCGTTGGTGCCATAGCTACTGTAGTAGCCACAGCTCATTTAAAAATGACAAATAAAAAAAAAACGTTCCACACCTCAACATCGAATGTTATTGTGAAACAGCAAAACAAAAGCTTATCTGAAGCCGTTAAATATAAAACTTACAACACTAAAACGAACTAAGATAAGACCGCCATCTTGAAAAGCGTGACCAATGGCACGAGCGTACGTTATCAGAACAGTAACTGATAACAGTTTGATTTATACATTCTCAATGGTGATTGGTGGAACGGTTACACAATCCTGCGCCGTTTATCAGAAATTAAAAATGGAATCTTGTTAGTGAGAGAAATGGGTCGTGTTTTATGCGATCGTGATGTACTTACATTAACCGATTTTACATTAAGAGTCTGGACGTCCTTCGGCTGCTTTAATAGCAAGATAAGATTGAAAACGGTAATTTTGAAGAAGGAAGATTTTTTTTTTCTTTCCTGGACGATGATATATGTCTTATGTCACTTTCCTAGCGCGTGGTAATCGAGTTCTCTAAAAAACTACACATTTAAATTAAACATCAGAAATGAAAACCATGTGACAAGTCCAAATAAATGTTGCAAGTATAAAAATAAACCCATCAACGGCAACACCCAAATAACATAACAAGTAGTTAATGTACTTATTTTGAGAACATCTAATTAACTAAAATAAGACAAGTCACAAATTGGTGCCGCTGAAAATGATTGCTGACACGGTAAATTTAGCATTGTGAACATCAAGAACATACTGTTTTAACTTTTTTAAATTAAACAAATCTGTCAAGGAAAACGGGTTAGCCGTTGGCGGGATATTTTGACGTTTCGTTTTTATTTTTACAAGCTGATACACAAAGATAGCCATTTGTGGTCTAAACCGAGTTTTAAATATTTAGTTAAAGGTTATTTGATTATTATTGGCCCCAATCACGATTCTGTAATATTTAACATCAGCCTAGAACGCGATTAAAGCGCTTATTTTGACCGTGAAAATAAAAAAATGGGGTTAGTGTTCTAGCATTCTTCTGTTATCGACAATAATTTCACAAGTCACCCATATAACACGCAATCAAACATGACCTAAAAAAATTTATTTTATCAAATAAAAATATTTATTTTTCAAAATAATACTAACTATAGCAGTCCGTGCAATTTACATTTGTTGCAAGTATAAAAGAAGTAAGAGTTTCTCGTGTTGTTCCATTTGGAGTGGAAATAATTTACTTTTACCTCGGCGAGCGATACGCCAATTGGTTGTAGATGGCGCATGAGGTGCGCGCCCTGTGGTCGCGTCTTCACTCACGCCATGTTTATTTTACTCTCTTTCCATTCAACGTTTGTTTTAACCTTACGGCACGCTTCCGACATTTTTATTATCGAACATGACTCCAAAATTGATATCAAATTACCACTACATCATTTCCTCTTGTAATATGCTAAAACAGAAACTACAAAAAAACACGATAATGAATTATCAAACAAATTGCGGCCGTCCTCATCAATATTCCGCGAGTACCGCGAGGGTGCCCAAAATTCGCGTTTTCGTCCCACATGGCGCATGACACGATAAAGTTTATGGTGGAACGAAAAACGAAAACAAAGTACGGTCAGCACAACTGTTCGTGTATTATTGTTAGGTAGATTGTGTCGCGCCCTGTAGGGAGCCGACCGCCCGCCGCGCGGCTCTCAACGCTCTAAGTCCAAATTACTAGTTCACCTCACCCGCTAGATTACACATCCGATTCTAGGTATTGCGCCGTGTCGCAACTAGTCGTAAGCTTAAGCCTAAATTGGGTTTGCTTTCATATATCTGCCATTTGTACCAGTACTGAATACCTGTGTAAGAAGATTAATTTGAGCCACCTGTATTATTGGGAATGTGGATAGTAGGAGTCTGTTGGAGTTGTGTATTGAATTTATATAAACATAGTGTATGCAGTACATACTTTAAGATTGGCAAATTATTTTCGTTGCGGCTGCTGTAGTTTTTTCTGTCGGACTCTGTATTCGGTACTGTCGACTCATTAGCGCTGGGGGGCGCCTCGGCCGCAGGTAGGCTCGACGCTACGGCGTTATTTATATTGAGGGCGAACAGAACAATGTCGAGGCCGATCACTTATTAATCATCTCTTTATTCAAGCCGACTGGGTGATTCTGCCTGTTGTGCTGCACAAAAGAATATAGATCAAGTTAAATCAATGTTTCGCGTTTTTGTAGATGATGAGAGTCTTATCTTATCTGTGTATTTAGAATATAAAAAGCTCATAGATTAGATACCTATACATAGGTGCCGTTTGTCGAAAATATTAAAGAATATCCAATCATTTAAGATATTTGCCAAATTATTCAAATCCGCTAACTGGTCTATTGAAATTAATATGACAAGTTTACATTTAACTGTCTTCTTCCGTAAGAGAAATTGCCATGGGACGCTTGGCCTACAAGGCTGTCTCGACGATTCCCGATGGACGTACTTCGATAAATTGTTATTTTATAAAAGTTTTGACATTATGTCCACAACAAAAAAGACACATTTTGTGCATTACGCGCTCAATATTAAAGGCAAGCGCTTAAGGCCTCGCAAAACCATCACGTATGAAGGCGTTATATATGTGTATGCAGACTACAGTTAATCCATGTTTATATCTCGGTACTTAATACTAAGATTTTACGAGTTTCTAAGGCGTCGGGGTTAGGATAAGAGAATGGCCCCTCACAGCGGTGGACGTATGAAATATAGTGTTTAACACCACGCGGCTTGTTCGACGGACGCCCCGCGGCGGGAGACAGTCCCGAGCGCCCGATCAACATCGTCACCCTATGCCAACACAAAGCTCCTTTATGTTCCAAAGTTTAGACTTTCTTTCTGATAACTACTATAAAATCTAAGCCTTTACGTACGTTGTCACTGTTAGTGTGCCAATGTATTTTTACTATCATAATAACTCTGGCGGTTGCGTATTACGGCTTAGTTTGTAAAGGTATAATTTGCAAGGCACAGCCTATAAATATTCTAAGCCGTATAAACTTAAAGCATTATTTTAATCATGACTCACGTTTTAGCTGTTGAATATTCATATGAATTGTGATACCATGTTCTTAACATTAGAATAAGAACAAAAGGCGGCCGATAACGGCTGTTATTTTAAAGGTAATTTATATTCTTTGTTCCTTTCAAATACGTAATTACTAAACAAGCATATTCACTTTATAAAGTATTAAGATGTCATCGATGTAAACGTTCTGACAAATATCTTAGCGCCATATCGGACAGAAAATTATTACTTACATTAATAGATACACACAAATACCCATTCTCAATGTGTATTATGACCGAATGATAGGAGTGTGTACTCGCCCGGGATGCTGAATTATTTATTCATGAAATAATTTAGGCATTTAGACTTGGTGTAAACCTTAAGCCAAATCTAGGTACTGTTTAGTGTATAGGCATTGAATGCTTCTATTATTTTGTCAGTTGGTACACCCATAAAATAATATTATTATTTTTATGGTCATGTATCGACAAAATAATAGGGTGGTTAGACTAATGACGTGGTTATGGCTACAACTTTAATAGTACAAGGTATATGAAGTTTTTTTTTTTATTTTTACTATAAAGATTTTTTGTTGGCTTGATCTATTGGTGCGATTAAGTAATAAAAGTCTATAACGGATGTTGAACAACGAAACAGGTCAATTTTTGATCAGCTGTGTGTTCGGTTATTCTTGCTCTGGTAAACTAAGTATGTGTAAAACATTTTATCGTACTTATAAATATTTTATGTGGTGAGAAATCACATTTCATTTATCAATATAAAGTATGTCCTATAGGTTTTTTTTTAATGTTACTTTTAGATATTGTATCCTATTTAAAAGCTTTATGTTAATATCAACATACATTAAACACCATAAATAACAATTTCATTTAACTAATTGGGAGTAACATTTAGAAAAAGATTCGCTATTGTGCTATGATTTCGTTTATTTATTTGATTGATTAGATCACGGATATTTCCATCGCTAACAGTTCTAACAACCTGGTGATTGTCTGAAGGCCGAAACTACCGACAAATGTCGAAATATTATTTATTGCACCTGAATGTCACGTCAAAGCCTAATAATATTGACGGTTAATCAGAGAGTCTAACATCAGATTATATTTATGCGTGAACTATATCATCAAAATATATATCATGTAGGTACAAATTTTGTTTTTATGCAAAAATTTATTCATGATGTTCTAAACACTGAATATTTTTTTTAGGTACCTATGTTGGATTTCAACATCTGCAGTTGTAATATTGCTAAAGAGATATATTTAACAATAATTTGGATTTTTTTTTTTTAACAATATTTTAAAAATGGATCTGGTTCAAAAACATTTATTCAATCTTGGATGCCAAATAGCATATTTTGAACGTCAATTACATAAGAAAGCTCCCAAAAAACTGCTCTTCAACATTTAACCTAACCTATTTAAATCTGTACAAGTACCTACGTATCTTCTAATGACTAAATACGATCTTCGAAGCGGCCCTATCACATCAATAGAAAAACAAGCGTTGCCTACTGTTAAATATTTCTTATGTTATTATTAATTAAAATGCTGTTATCATGTGTTCTCCCTTCCCATTCTAAGCATTTACGTTTACAGCTTTACAATCGATTTCACGAAAGTTTAGATTAATTGTAAATTATGGCTACCGTTTGTGAAAACTAACTAGGTATAGGGAGGTGAGGTGCAGAATAATACTTTCTACAACTCTTGAATGATTTCTGTTTTCTAGTGCCAAGTGTCTGCCGAGTAAGATCGATTTGCCTCCCCGGTGTTCTCGGACTCGATCATTTTAACGACAAAAAATGACTTGATATGTGATTATAGGTTGCAAGCGTAATGTTGGTGGTCCGTTTAGAGACTCGCATTATGCCAAGCAATATGGACGCTCGATATAATATTGTGTATCCACTGTCCACATTAATTGCCACCTGGACGCTTTAGAACCTATCCGGTTTACATACCAGTTTCGCAAATTTTATGTCGTTGGACCAATTTTCAGTCTAAATTAAGGAATTAAGTAGATGATTTATTATTCATCAATATGACCTTAAATAAATTATACACTTAATAGACATATCGATAGCCGAAATCTGCTTCGATTTACTTGTCCATTAATCAATAGTTGCAAGAGAACTGGATCAGGTTATGAATGTGAATTCTGTGCAAATGGCGTGCGTGGGCTCAGGAGCGGTGCGATCAAAGCATGCGCCCGCGCAGCGGGGCTAGCGCGCGTGAGCCTTTTACAATAACGCTCTTGTTTTCTTCATACGTTTTTTTTTTCTGTTTTGAAGATGCCACGTTACGCAAACGCTGTACATCTTGTACTTAACCGTTCATACCATAGCGTTTTATTGTCGTCAATTTTAAACATGAATTTATAGTAAAGAGGTGCTGGACACAGTTGGACGCCGCTACAAACAATTTTAGAGTTATTTACAGCGTTAATAATTTAAATGCTTACAAATTAATAAAATTGTTATTCACTTTTTAAATTTATTCAAATAATGACTAAAAATAGATAATTAGTAAACGTGATATAATGAAACTGTTGAACACCATCTCGCTTATCTGTGTGGATCTGTGTAACACAAACGTAATTACTGCTGAAACAAATAGTTTTAATTGCTTGTAAAATGGACCGCGAATTAAATTCGTTAAATCACATCAACTAGTTAACGAGTAATCTGGTCTATTTGTGTAACTGTTACATCACTAGTTAATCAAAGGATGGACGCTGAACGACCCTGGAAAACTAATTGAAAACCATCACCACTAGGCAGGTGTAACAACAACACCACTTAAGTGCCTAATTGAATTAACTTTTATGTTTGATATAATTTTACGACATTCAAACAAGTCACAAGTTGTTAAGAAAATTATATTTTATAATACTGGCGCGCTGGATCACCAATTTTATTACTTATTTTTTAATAAACTGGATATATAATCGTAGCTGGAAACGTAGAATGACTAGTGCAAAATTTTGCGGAATAACCCTGATATTATTTTCTCATTGCAGCTGCAATTCGTTGGTAAAATTATTGTAGGACATGCCAGAATAGTTAAAGTTTTAATTTTCATTATGATTTTATTACTATCACAGTAGTAATTGCTTAGCAGTAGGGTGTTATAGTAATTATTGCTATTGTTACCACAATTACTTGGCAGAAGCTTGGGTATCGCGTTGAATGCTATCGCAACATAACCACGTATCCTAGACCACCCTGACTTCTTTTAACAGATAATTAGAAAACAGTTACAGTTATTGCCCAGGGAAATATGATTGGAAATGAGTATAGAAATTATTCTGAACTCCAAGAAGAGGTCATCCATCGGCCTTCATGTCAATCCGTGTCAATGTCACGCAATATTTAGGCGCGGCTCGCACTCAATGCGGAGCGAATATAATGGCGAGCACACACGACACGTAATCGCCGCGACGCGCGATCTAGCCGTTACACAAGTTACAGATTAGTGCCGCGGGCAGCACGCGACGCGGTAACGCGCCGTGAACGCGACAACACTGAAAAAAAAAACTATTTAAACGCAGAAAAACTATGAAATACTCAATTGTCTCACAATTAGACATGATGATTGCTTAATCTCGGTTTAGCTAAACGATCGGATAATTGCATTAGATGTATCGGTTTGTTTAGTTTTTGCTGTGAGCTTCCACTTACTCGGTTTTATTTAAATTAAACAGTGTACCGACATCGTAGATTCATGATTGGCTTTTCTTGAATATGAGAAATACAAATACGTCTCAGATTGATGTAGGTACCTTTTAACCATTGGTTACGGTTTAACAAATATGCAACAACCACAGAATGCGGTCAGACAGAGATACACCTTTTTATTTCAGCTAAGGTTCTAATAACATTTATTATTGCGTTGTTTTACGACGTGGCTTACACTTTTGCATATATTGAGCAAAACTATGCTGTAGGTACTTTTCACACAGACTGAAAAGTGCGTATTTGTTTTGCGAAAATTTTATCGTCTTAATCTTTTTTCAAACCGGCTATTAAACACTCTAGGTATATTTGTTCCATAGAATTTCTTATTCATGGTTCCCTTTTGTCCAACAGGTGTGGTTCCAAAACAAGCGATCGAAAGAGCGCCGTCTGAAGCAGCTCACGTCAATGGGGCGGGGCCCGTTTTTCGGGTCATCCCGCAAGATGCGAGGGTTCCCCATGAACCTGTCCCCAGGGGGCCTGGAGGAAGGCCCGCCGGGGTTTCCTTACTTCGCGACGGCAGATGGCAAGTTCGAGTTTGGCTATGGCCCGCCGTTCCACCATGATGCGCCATTCTTCCATCCGCCGCCCGCAATGCCCTTCAACCAGCCAGGTTGGTAGACTTTTTGGTAAAGACTCCAGCACACCAACCTACCTCAATCAGTATTTTTTTTTATAGAATTATATTGGAAGGTTAATTTTCGATAGGTAGATTTTGTCAGATTCGGGTAGGTTGACCTGCTGGCGTCTGTACATTTTAAATCAATACTTGTACGGTGATTCACGATCTCAAATAACTAAGCTTTATCGAAAACCAGAATAACAAAGACAGAAGCAATTCTCGAACACATTTAACAGTTTCAAAGTCAAGCTTGATTTCAAATTCTCAGTTAAAATTTTGCAGAGCTCGTATCTTGCCCGCAATTTTCGAATCAGGGCCAAGTTCATTCCTAATGGTTTGTTCAAACGAAACTCAGGCAGGGAGTTTGTTAAAGCGCTCGTATTGATAGTTAAGAATTTTATGTGTCTTTCGCGCGACTGGTGATAATAGAGCTCTATAATGGGTTTCTTATGTAGTCAGTAATAGGGTGGGAAGTGTAACGGTTAGGTGTTATTACATAGCACCAGGTTTTTGTTATTTCTTCTATGTTCTATGATGCTTAGATAGTTTGAATGGAAATTTAGCTGGTAATTTAACTTTGCCAACCTTACTTAAGAAAAATATAAATTATTATAAAGGTGATGTAACACCTATAACATTTATCTCACTAAATAAAACAGAATAAGAAATCAGAGAACATTTGTAACACTAGTTTTAAGAAATATAAATCACAAAATGTAACCACCACATTAAAATATGTACCAGGCGCTTAGTAACGGAAGCAGGTCGTTTCGCAGGCGGCATGGAGACTCTTCCCGGCGGGGAGTTTCCTGAGCAGTTCCCGCCTCCGGACCACCTCGTGCTTCCTCGGCCATCTTCGCCGGAGTTCACGTTCGGCGACGGGCCGCCCCCCCTGCACCCTGAGGGGCTGGTGTGGTAGCTCAAGCCGGAGCCGCGGGACTTCCACGACTGATGCGGCTCGACAGGCTACAAAGTGGACTTTAGCAGTGTTATTAATTAACGCTCGCGCTAACGAACATATTAAAAGACGCAGTGTTTATGTGATTTTAGTTTCTGTGAACGTTAAGGAGTTTCCCGCTTGCTTCGAATCCAGGATTATTTTTTTATTCGACGCAACTATTTTGTTTTCCATTGAAGTGATTTGGTGCTACGAAGATTAATTTGTCGAAGTTTTCTCAGCAGATAGATTCGTTTCAATAGATATTCAAACTAGTTATTAGGATGACTGGTTTATTGTCAATAACTTTGTTTATACAAAAATGACCTTATCAATCGATAGGTTGCTATTATCTGTGAAACATACATATATCAGCTTGTTTATTGCCGGAAAATATTGTAGAAAACTATTAGGAGATTCAAATTAGTTCTGCATTAAATCATGGTACTTAAATAAATCTATGCTTTTATATCCTTTTAGTTACAATTTAATGACTAATATTTCAATCTATGTGTGAATAAGGCAGGCACTGTGAATATTAAGAATACGTGTACAGATAGCTATTGTAATAGATAATTTATTAAGTATATAATAGAAAGAATAATTTATTTACAATGGGTTACATAAGCATAATTTATATAAGAATAATAATTTTGGTTCCTATACTAAGGTAGACACTGAGCATTTTTTTTTGTATATTTATTATCAATTAATACCCTCTCCGTTACTTAAGTACAATATTTTTTAGAGTAACGTTCATATTGTAAATAATTTGTCTGTATATATAAATGTACTTTCTAAGTTAATGTGTACTTAATTAGTAACTTAATGTAAGTATATAGTATTGTCTATGTTTAGCTAACCATTATAGTTTTGTTCCAATACTTAAAATCTCATAGCTAAAACTTTCGCTTCATTTTTACTGTTTTTTAAGAAGGGCAGTGAAGGTAAACTAACATACGACGAATACAGCCGACTTCAAGACGGTATTTTTTTTTACTAAAACTGTGCTTCACGTTCATATTACCCTTAGAACGTCTCCTTATATGTGTTTATTATAAATAAAACTGAAGTTACTTATTTAATTTTAGTTGGCGTTTCTGTTCAATATATCAAGTTTTTTATCCGAGATGTATCATAATCCGTACCTTAACATACCATCCTTACTATATCAAAAACAGCAGTATCTTCTTATGTTTTGAATAAAGAATGGATTTGCAACAAATATACCTACCTAATTATATTGTTATGAGTTAAACATAAATAAATAAACTTAAAGAACTCGAAATATTGTGTCTGTTTCGTATTATTTTGTTGCAAAACTAATTTACGATTATATGAGCAAACACTGTAAATAACACACATATGAAGTATTTTTCGAAACCATTTCCATACGTTTAAGGGAACATCGTGTTTTCAGTTCAAACATTTTTTAATTACTTTTGGAGTCACGAATTTTCTTATGTGGGTTAAAAAATACATTTTGTTATAAGTCTGTCTGTTGAAATATATAAAAATAAATTAAAAAGTTTCTTTAGTCCGTAGATAAAAGAGCAGAATATAAAGAAAATATATTTCAGTATTTTTAATGAAGCTAATAATTAGTTTTCTTGACTAATAATTTAAAATACATGTGGTGAACTATTTGACGATTTTAAACAAACACTCTGTTACATTGTAAAAAAAGCAACTACACTAAAGTAGATCTAAGTAGTCTTTATCTCAGATTTGTCTATGGTTCTAAACAGTTTGTGTCACTGAAATTGTTCAGTATTTTATTTCCTTGCAAACTCATTTCATTGCAACATTAGCGGCGTTTGGTTGCCAGTATTCAAATAGTTTTTTGTGTTCCATTTTCAAATGGCCCACAGCTTAATATTCGCGACTCCAAAAACAATAAAAATATGAACAAGATCACTTGCAACTATGTATGTACTATTATCTAAGTGTTAATATTTGGTACGTACTGTTATATATCTGTATTTAGCACATAACAAAAATATAATGGAATTGTCTGTAAGAATAAAATCTATTCGAAAATATGATCCGTTTTATTTGTACGCAACCTCCTGTAGCTGTGACCTAACGATGCTGACATAGCACAGAAGTGATTTAAAAAAAACCCTCTTGTAGCACTAGACTGTAGATTTTCTTGAGCTCTTCTTGGTTTTCCAAATAAAAACACCGGTGACGAGTCGTACACATTTATTCCTTGTCGAACCAAAAAGAGCGTATAATTTTTTAATCAATCTATAATATTAATATCAGTGGTGCTGGTCGTAACACCTCCCCACATTTTTACAATAAATTCAGTGTTATGGGTTTATTTTGAAAAGAGACGGGGGAACGTACGATGTTGGTGAAACAGATTTAAACCAACGAAAATGGTAAGAATCCAGCTTTAATTATTTGTCCTCATTCTCACGATGACGCTGAATTTATCAAATGATGATCAGATGGCGTACCGAAATGGCCTGTTACATTATGTAGTATATCAATTCATTGTCCTAACGTGACAAGTAAGTATTATTAATATTTTGATACGATGAATTCATGATTTTATATAAAAATGACTAGCATCCGCCAGTGGCTTCACCCGCGTCCTGTGGGTAATCCTGCACGCATCCGTATCCAGAGTAAAAACTTTTCAAATCGGGCAACAAATAGACAAACTCATCAGCTTCATAATATCATAATAGAGAAGTTGAGAGTCTTTAACACACTTGTTAGTTGAATAGTTGGATATCGTTGGTATGTTTTTTATATTTCTGTAATATAATAAACTAACTTAAATAACCTTATTAACGAATAAAAAAAGATACGAACCTATTTGCCGAGCTAAGGTAATACCTACAGTCTTGCTGTACAGTGGTACTGTCTATAGGAATCAAAAACAAGGTCTACACATATACAGCCCTATTGGCAGAAAAAATAATTTAAAAATAAAAATTTGCAAAACACGACACTCAATATGACGGCCGATATAAATGAATCAAGTTTTTGAATCAATAAATTATACAATTATTTGACGGACAAATTGAGTGTAAATTATATTGATCAATGGATTGCCATTGACAAAACCACTGCGTGTTAAGTGAAAAGGATTGTAAATGTTTATTGATTAAATAACAAGTAGGTATCAACACTGCTGATTGATAAGGTGCAAATAAAATAAAGCACTCAGTAGCGTGATTTTTATTAATCGCTGCATTTTGAAGAACAACTGGGGCGTTCAAAATGTTTCGAAGGATTATACTGGTAACATTTTTATGATCATTTTCTGATATAATTTTTGGTACAATTTGGCGTTAAAAGAAATAAACGTGTGTTTATAATATGTATAGCTATTTATATAACAATTGAGCAAGCGTGCTGATTAACGCTCAATCCTTCTCTGTGTGAGAGGAGGCCTAGGCCTGTGCCCAGCAGTTGGACGATAAAATTCTTTGTGTGCCAGGGCCGCGGTGACTTACCAAATATCTTGCAGCTTCTCATACAAATCTTAATGGTATGTATTATGTAACGTTCTTTAGGTCCTGACATCGAGAAAATAGCTACGGCATTGCGTTTTATCTTTTTCATAAAATAAAATAACCCATTCTATTTTACATAACATTAAGTTAAACATAAAAATATAAATAAGGTAACCTTAATTCTTACTTTGTATTGCGACATATTTGCTAGTACAGAATCAGATAAGCCTAGACAGTATGAGTATGTACCTAGATATTATTACAAATGCAACATACACATAAGCTCAGAGTAAATTAGTTCTAGAAGTTACTGGCAAGTATCTTATTAACAGAAATATTTGATACTAGCTTTTGCCTGTGGTTTCTACCGCGTCCCGTCGGAACTACCTACTTCATGCACTCGGTTAAATAGAGCATAATGATCAATGGGCTATCTCAATCAAAGATTTTTCAAATCGCACCGGTATAGTTTTTTCTAAGATTAGCGTGTTCAAGTAAACAAACAAGCAAACAAACCCTTCAGCTTAATAATATTTGCATATAACAATACATAAAAGTAAATTCCATGAAAAATACAGAAAGCAATTTCTATTCACTATGATTTTATACTTAATTTGCTTAGAACTTAAATGAAACTCTAAACAAAAGAATTTTGCACAACCTTATTTTGTTTTCCATGGTACAACTAGAATTTGAATTAAGAACGAAAATTCTGCACACACCAAATAAGCTACCAATATCATTGCCACCCAAAAACAAGCCAACAGCGCAAACATTCCATTTCACTCTCACACTGCGCTATCAAACGGAATCGGGGTGACATGAACCCAGTAGAGTACAACCGCAGCAAGGTAAGCACCCTCACACTGCTATCTGCCATAAAGGAAAATTGGAATTTGCGCGGGGGCTCGTTCGAACGGCTCTGGGCTCGTTTGAACCAGGCGCGCGTTCGCACGACCAAATTAACTTGCGACCACAGAGCATCCAATCGTAATTGGAACCGTTGTGTTTGCTTGATCCGAGCCTATTATCTCACGGGATTGGGGTACGTTAGGTTTTGATTATTAGGTACGACGATTGGTAATGCTAATTCTGTATCGAATTTTGGGATTGGAAGATTTTAATGGAGTTGTGTTTGTAGGATTAGCCGTATGTTTGTTTGTTTTTACGAGTGTTAATATAGATAACTAAATTTTACCCAATTTCATGTTACAAGCGAATAATATTGACTCCTCTGCGCAAACTCTTGAGCCCCCTTATTATAAATCGTGATCTTAAAAAAGTACCGCCTTTAGTGCTAGCTTTAAACCGTCTTCTTGAACAAAGTTAATGGTCTAAATCTAGTACTAAAGCAGGTACCTACTTGAAAAGTTCACGTTTTATAAAAGGGGGAATAGCCTTTGGCATATTAAAATATAAAAACCTAAAACCAAAACCTAAAATTCATTGTTTTAAAATTACTATTACAAAGACTAAAGATTACAAAAGAAAACGATAGCAAAAAAGACCATTACGAAAAATATTACAATTAACAAATAAAGACTAAAAATTACAATTAATATTGCTTCCTATTCAATCACTCATAATATGTCACCAATTCTTAAGGCGAAATTCTTCAGATACCTACTGCATAATAAAATTCTGCGTTTAATTGAAGAACACGTTAATTACTGCTCCGTTATTTCCTGACATAACTTGGTTCAGAACGAACGTTAATAGCTAAGACCCTTCAACATCGAGGCAACTATCGCCGGAGGACTGTGACCAATGCTGATTGATTGAACATCGCCCGGCCATGTAGCCGACGACGCGACGCGTGGACGCCAGACCTAAGAATTAGTGTAAATTTTACGTTTCTTCAAGAAGGTTTTAATTTTTCTTTTGAAATGAGAATAGGTTTGCGTAGTTTTGCGTTGTATCCGTCAATTTATTACGCGGAATTCTTGCGTTGTTTGATACCTATTGCACAATTTTGAAGAGAATCAAAATATGTAGTGAATATGTTTCTGTTTAAAAGATTCTTTTCGAATTTAAATTGGTGCTAATTCGACAAATATTTTAGAGATTGTATATATTGTTAGGCTTGCTAATGTGTATCATTTTTAAACTTAGCTACTTACACCACACGTGTCAATTTAATTGAACAATCCTCATAATCTTAATTTGATTAAATCGATTATAATGTGCAACACATGTCTGTCTGTAGGTTTGAAGAACCTTTAAACAATATTTTATTCGTGCGAACCAACGTTTCACAAATGTGCTAAAGAAACTTATTTGCCGAAGCAAAAAACATTAAAAATATCCCATCTCTTCTAAGCCTTTGCTTTGACAGTTCCCCGAGAATAATCCAATAGAAAAGAAACTAATATGTAATTCAACTAACACTAATTTAGCCTAGAAACAACTGAGTCAGAAGCTTCGCATCACCCCATCAATAATGAGAAACTTCAAACACGGAAAGTCTGCAACATTGACCCCCAGCCAGACAACAGTAAACACAATACTTCTACGTGTAACTGTCCATTAATTAATACTATTGTTAGGGGTACCCACAACCCCTCTCACTTTATTTATATAGAGCACGCTATACCGCCTGACGAATGTACTTATGACTTAGTATTTTTGGAGTAAATATCTCTATTATGATGTAAGATAACATAGTACCATCGACTCTTATCATTGTCTAATTATACCAAAAATAAGATAACAGTTTGGTATAATTCGTCGCTGTGTATTAAGGTAGAATTTGTTACACAATACAAATCATGTTTTCTAACATATTTTTCACTACATGTTACCAATATACTGGCTAAATGTCTCCCATAAACTAGTTCATTATTCTATAGTTATTATTTACATCCGACAATTATTGTCGTGGCAGAAGACATCACCTACTGACTGTCCCAAGTTTTCCTACCGTGGCGTATTCCAAGTCGCCTATTCCTCGAATAGAAGCCACCATTATCGCTCTCCTGAAGAAACACACGTCTGTATGTGTTTGCAGTTGAATGGAAGATGATAATGTCTGAGTGTTTACATTTTTGTGAGAAGGATGCATAACTGAGTTAAATTTTGTTGGAATTAAATAGTGTAATTGTTTTCGGCTGTTCTATTTAAATAAATAAATAAACAGCAGGTGGTTCTATGTCTATTCTATCAAGAAAAGGCAAAGCTCTTTCTTTGAAATTGGTTGAAATTAAGTCAACCTGTCTTCTGCCCGAGCATGGCGCGACATGTTAACTCGCATAATTTAAATTATTAAAAAAATCTTTTCTACGTGTCAAAAAAATCTTACATCAATCTGTCACTTATTTGTCATTATGTCCATTCTCCGGTAGACAAAACTTGTTTCTACAGTTGTCATGCTGAGCCCGTGGGTTACCTTATTTTTGCGTGAATACGTAATTAAATAATTCTCTAAAAAGGTAGCTTCATTGCTTCGTCGAGCTACCCCTCGAGACACAATTAACACGAAATTTTATCGTGTCATTACCGCACTAGTCCAGTCAGCGATAATTTTACATGAAATCTGATAAAGCTTCGTTTGACAGCTTATTACATTTGTTTACTATTTATTTGGCCCATAAAAGTTATTAAGTTTACTCAAGTTATGATGAGTTTTCGCTACTGTATAGTTTGTTTGTTTCAAGTAATAATCATAAAGATTATTATTATAGATAGATGGAACGAATGGATTGTTCAAATGTGTTGTGTTTTGTTTATTTTCGAAGGATCAAAGTTTTGGTGTTGTTTTGAGCTGCTTCTTAGGGCCAGTTTCACAATGTCCGAATAGCCACTATTTACCGAATAAATTCAGTGACAAAGTGGTAAGTCTAGTGGCAAACCTACTACTTTTTCTTTGACGTTGTAAATTGGACTCTAAAAATCATGTTAAAGTGCATTTTCACTATTACAATCTAATGGTACATTACATCAAGCTACTATTATCTGTCAAATTTCCTTAATAGATTTCAAACTTGATTGGGAATATTTGACAGTTCCGGGTAGCTTGAATGTGCTGGCATCTCTTTAAGACTCTTAATGCTTAAACCCATCCTAAAGTAGGTACAATGTGCCACAACGACACAGAATATAGAGCCACAGATATCTACATATTTAGGCCGAAACTAAAATATAAACTAATCATTCCCGACTGGTATCATCAGCTCTATACCCTCCCCGCTCACACGTGCTCACGCTGACATTTGCGTGCGCGCACCACATCGCTCACCGTGTGATCTCGCCGCCTCGCCGCACTGCACGCTTCCTACCGATTTACCGAAATGTCACTATACGTACAATTTACTGGCCTTTTACTACGTTTTAGACGATTCTACATTAACGTCTAATTATTTTTTTAAACTTTATGTATATTTTTATCTAGTTCCCAGAGATCATGCATTGATTTGATTGCTGGGTACTTTCCTACTTTAAAACATACAACACACATCATACATAAATCAACAGATTATAGATTAATGTAAAAAATACTGAAATATTTAGAAGTGGTCTACTATCAGATACGAAGCTTTTTGGGTATCGTAAACCCCGAATGAGAGGTAATCCAATCAACTTTAAACCATATTCTTCAGCGATAAAGGTGATAATCTATTAAGGAAATTTGTCAGACTGTAGTAGCTAGATGTCTGGCGTCTGTACCTACGTTATTGAGGTCAGCTTTAATTTTATTCAGGTCATGTTGGTTTGATACTTGTTTTTTTTTTAATATAGGATCTAACAGTATTAGTGCACCATACTTTTACAGGTCAACTAGCATGCCTTAGCATGTTTGTTACACCTTTTATACCGGGCCAACTTTTCATACACTGTCGCCCCAAAATAAGCTATTGATTAGCTTATGATATGGGTGCCGATACAACTGATAAACTACATACATTACTTTACACATGTATATTATAACACCTAGACCATAGCCAACAAGCAAGCTCATCACACGAATGTCGACTGTATCATGAGTTGAATCCTGGACCCTCAGCTCGGCAGTCCGGCGAGTTACCATTGCGCCAACTGTGTCATCATTCTGTTGTGATGTTTATAATTACAACCATGTATGAATAACACAAGGATAGTTGGTTGACTTATGATGCCCACAGGGGAAGTTTTATGACACTTAAACGATATCATCTAATCATAAAAATTCATAATATCTAATATTAAATACCTCGTTGACTGATTCAAAAAGTTGTCAACTATGATCGCTTTCTATATCAAGGGTTTTGTACATTTTAAATCTTAATTTTCTCTCATTTTCTTTCTAGCTACTTGATCCTCTCTTCTTTTGAAGTAGAATTTATTTTTAACACACATAGGTGTAGCGATCATGTAGGCATTTACAGATGTTCAGACTAAAACATGCAGAATTTTAAATTCTTATCTCCGAACATCAGATTGATATTGTAAACGTGAAAAGATGAGACTGCTGACTGGATTTTGATGAAACTTTATAGCAATGTATTTACAAGTACAGACGCCAGCACATAAAGCTACTATAACCCGTCAAATTTCCTTAATAGATTTCCAACTTTATCTCTAAAGCATATGGTTCAAAATTGATTGGAAAAATTCACAGTTTCGGGTAGCTTGATGTGCTGACCTCTGTACTTACATCAGAATGATATGCGATCTCCTTATTACCCGTTTATGGGGTGGCTTCCACCACAAAAGGGGTTTACTTCCAGTTAGTTTTTAAAGATTTTTAAGCATTAAATTCAACGTTAGTTCCGTGATAAAAAATAACGATGCATGTGAACGGGTGTTACCAAGTTTTCTAAGTTGAACTAGGGACCCCTAATAAACAGGTGTCCGTCGGATCTAGTTGACATTTCCGTGCTTCGCCATCATTAGCCATTAGGGGAAGCCTTATCAAATTATAAATGTCAAACCAAACTTCATAAACAACACCCTTATTCCCTTGTAATAAGGACCATTATTAATCACATTTCAGTTAACATTTAACGTATCTTATGTTCGTAGAAATAGGGTTGAATTTTGTGTGATTTTTTAACGTTGTTTGTGTATAATATTAAAGTGTTGACATTAATAGTGTATCGCACAGTTCTGCTTTATTGTTTGTCCTGTTTAATTAAGTATTTGTTAATTAAGTGGGTGTTTATTGCGTATATTTAGGGTTTCGGGACGTGTATTCCATATTTTAAGTTTTATCATTGCGCTTTTGTAATATTTATAACGGGCCAACATTATTTTATTAACGTGATGACATGATTGTCACGTTTTGTCGTTCAATCAGGATCTACAAACTATGTCCTATTAGTACGAGATCCCACTGCAAAATCGTGCACCGATCGAGTTTTGGAATAAAACCATTTTATTACACATCTTTACGATTAGGAGAATATATACGTACCGGGTTGCCTATAAAAATTTGGCCGCAACTATGTTTAATTAAGTAATCATTAATTGATATTGGTACGAATTTTCCCCCCACTTGTTTTTTCAATAAAATTTCGTCCACTACACGGCTACATCTATAAGGACCCCGAAAAATCAGGGTTGCCACCGCGCACTTGGCCGCAACTCTGCGCAGCCGGGTTAACACGGGTACCACTGGGTACATTTAAATACACCCATAACGTACACTTATAAATTATATATCAAATAAAAGCTATTTTTTTTCTGTTTATTGTGATATAGGGTTGCCTAATAAAATCTGGCCGCAAATAAGGGTTGCCAGCTGTTAAAGATAGTAAATATTCAGATTAGAGTGAAAGAGAGCTAGCGCGCATCATCACCACTCAGATGAGGATATCGATTGCCAGCTATTAGGAAAGTAAAAAATATAGTAAAAATAATACTATAAACACGCTTTTATAGTAAACTTTACTGTACTGTACGGTGCTCAATGTACGAGAAATGTGGAACAAAACAAAGCACCCCACGCTTTTTTCACAATAATTCAAACAAATATTTTCTGTCCAAATTAGTTTTTTTTTTCACTGTTGAGTTTAATTTACTATAAAAACGTGTTTAAATTTTAACAGCACTTGTACAAAATTATTTTGTTTTACACATTGAGTAGGTACCCTTAGTTTTATTTTTCATCAATATCGATTTTCTTTTGTAATTTTTAAATGTGTTATATTTTTGTATGTAATTGGTAAACGTATCATTTATACTCGTAGTTTATACTTAAAAATTAACATTTTGAAAAAAAAATACTTTCGATGTATTATTATATTTCTTATTTAAGGTCGTTCCTACTCAAAACTCAAAATCATTTATTCAAACTTGGCTGTAAAACAGCACATTTTGAACGTCAAAAATTACAAAAGACAGCCTCCAAAACGCCCACCCTTCACCCCTTCCCATTTGTTTTTGCTGGGAAGAAGTCTGTTGGTTTGAAGAACCTTTATTAAACAATATTTTCTTCATACACAATTTGTATGATGCAAGTAATTAAAAATATATATAACAATGCAAATAAATTTAAATACTTATGTACCACACGCGGGCTAATACTCAACCTTAACACCTACATACCTTTACAACCCAAGCATTAAATATATTTTATAATAATGTGCAATAAATAAAACTAAAACTAATCAAAACTTCAGCCTCCAATTATATGATGCTAATAGGAGATAAGGAAGTGCCCACCTACATGTGCTAGTCTGTTGTAACCATAACGTACAACATAAGCCGTCAATATAGCAAATTAGGGCCACAGTATAGAAAAAACAACAACAATTAAATATTGTATATAGTCAATGAGATACTAAGATAACACTAGCATCCCACGCATGCGCAAAGGCTTCAAACTGTCCTACTTTTTTACTATCTTTAACAGCTGGCAACCCTTATTTGCGGCCAGATTTTATTAGGCAACCCTATATCACAATAAACAGAAAAAAAATAGCTTTTATTTGATATATAATTTATAAGTGTACGTTATGGGTGTATTTAAATGTACCCAGTGGTACCCGTGTTAACCCGGCTGCGCAGAGTTGCGGCCAAGTGCGCGGTGGCAACCCTGATTTTTCGGGGTCCTTATAGATGTAGCCGTGTAGTGGACGAAATTTTATTGAAAAAACAAGTGGGGGGAAAATTCGTACCAATATCAATTAATGATTACTTAATTAAACATAGTTGCGGCCAAATTTTTATAGGCAACCCGGTACGTATATATTCTCCTAATCGTAAAGATGTGTAATAAAATGGTTTTATTCCAAAACTCGATCGGTGCACGATTTTGCAGTGGGATCTTAGACTATATGGAGATACAGAGAAGTTACTAATTGTTTTAAAATTAATATACTTTATTTAAAGTCTATAATTAAATTAAATATAAGAATCCATTATGAAACATGTTTAAAATTTTACAATCGTTCCTATTTGTATTTTAAAGATAAAAAATGATAATTTTACATGTAATGTACAGACGCCAGCACATCAGGCTACCCGAAACTGTACAATTTTCCCATTCAACTTCGAACCATAATGCTTCAGCGATAAAGTTGAAAATCTATTAAGGAAATTTGACAGATTGTAGTAGCCTGATGTGCTGGCGTCTGTACCTATGTCACACTAATCGCCTGAAACACAGGACTATTTAGTTCATTTTACCCGTAATAAGACTTATTTGTATTTATTTTGAGTTAGATGCTATATTTAAGTATTTTGTGGTTAAGTTTTTGAAAATGATTTTTTTATTATTATAATCTCTGTGACGAATCAGTGTTTTGGGACATTATTTTTTATTGCTACCAAATTCAAATCATCATGTTATAGGTTTAAGATTAAACAAAAAGTATAGCTACCTATTTAATAATAATCCAAAATGAAGTTGCTCCCCAAAAATCGAGCAAAAACTAAAAAAAATGCTATATTTCATTCTGTACGCACCTAGTTTCACCTGTCCAGAATTATACTCGAAAAATGCCACAGAATAAAATTAATTATTGTTTTTTTTTAATCTGTTCCCCACAGAAAATGTTTATGGCAAAAATTATTTGGTGTTTAGCCGGTAGAGGGCGGGGCAGCGCGTGATTAATATATTTCTATGGAATAACATTATAATGAGTTTGCTGGCGTTCGTTGTTTTTGGGTCTCCGCTTTTGAAGACGGTTCGGTATTTTTTATGAGGAATAAAGGGTTTCGACATCACTGTTTTGTGCATCTACTCATCTTCCTTGAAGCACCTTGAAGCTACGTTTTGTATTATATTCAATGTTTGTGATATGAGAAGCTCTTAGAAAGTCATTAAAATGTTTGAATCTTTAATTCCTTTTTAGGCTTCTTTATTTGCTTCTTTTTTTATCTGAGACCCCTAAATACCTACTTAACACCTGAATAGGTATAGATATCTGATGATGGCATCCAAGCCGATCGTCGGCCACGGCGGCCGTTCTCTTTTAAGGAGATCAGCCAGCTGCGCAGGACATATTATAGTGCACAAGCATTCGCGCAGATACAGATGCACTCTCATAGTCCGATGGGACGGCAATCCGACACGACCGGAGAGAGATCAGACGCAGGACCCACATTTACGTGCTCTCCGATGCACGGGTGAATCAATCACCCACTTCCAGACTCCAGGCTGCTTTATGAAGGTTTCTCAAAACCCACAAAGCGATTTCGGCCCGACCCGGGAATCGAACATATCTACTCGGCTGAGGATAGATAGTACCTACAGGCTTTCTGTATAACTAAAATCATAGAATAATGCTTACGGAGCATTTTGTGCCATAGTTGGTAAAGTTAAATAAAATAGGTACGTCATAAATGACACAATTAAGTCAAAATAGGTAAATCAAAGATCACTTAAAATAATTCCCAACACACGTAAGCACAACTTAAAAATCTTAATGCCAAATAAATCGACTTACTTACATTTTGGAATGGGGTTTAAAAAACTATATTTTATATATTGTTTTTTTTGCGAGGCATCAAGGGAGACACGCCCACGGTCGTTGGGAATTTGCATTCAGCTTAATCTGTCATTGTCTGGAATGCCCGCCAAAACGAGTGTGGATTCTATTTTTTTTTGACGTAACGAAAAAGCGATCTTTGCTCATTAATTGTTGGGACTCTGAGCTTTGTTTCTTGGGTTCTCTATGGTAACTACCTATGGTGTGTTCTAGATAAGGTTCTAGATTTGATTAGATAGATAGATTTAATGCAAATTTCTCGAGTGCTTAAGACCTTATTTCATTACTGTGAACAAGGGCTAAACTGGTTAATATACAGACGCCAGTACATCAAGCTATCCGTAACTGCTAAATTTTCCCAATCAACTTTGAACCATATGCTTCAGCGATAAAGTTGACAATCTATTAAGGAAATTCGACAGAATGTAGTAGCTTGGTGTGCTGGTACAATGAATAGCAGCAGAGCTACTTAGGTATATACTTATAAGCTTTTCGTAAGTCCCTGGTACTTTATTAAGCTACATTTATTGATTAACAACGTTGCTGCTGACCACACCCACGGATTTTTTCTCAACAACCCACGTCACTGCACCTCGGTCTTTCCCAGATTATTATGAAAATTACATATTTAGTACACTATGATTCTTATCTCTCAACTACTGGTTTGGAGAATATTCTCCACTTAATAGTGGAATAGCTATTACACTCAAGTATAGGTACTGTTAATTGGTTCAACGACTGGCGGTCATAAATTTTAGTCATCTGTCAGTCAAATGAGACCCACGGACCGTTAGCGCGCGTGTCCAATGACCTACGACCGTACGGGATGACGGATGAAATCCTTTAGTTACGCATATCCTTGTTGCTAGTCCAAGATTCAGTTCTCTCAACACCTGATAGTGCTTTAATAGCATATTAGAATGAATGCTTTAGGATGTACTGGATATAACCATGAAATACGAATAAATGTCATGACAACGCTAGATAATAAAGTCTTTGTGTAAAACTATATTTTAATGGTAGATAATGTAAAACTACATACGTAGCGTAGAATTTTGGCAGTCATAGATAGGTATACAAAATATTGTACAAAAACTGTAATTGTAACTTTTAACGCTAAATAACGGATGCTCAAGACAATGGAAACAGTCTCGCACGCGAAATAAAAAAAGCTCTTAATATTCATATTGCCGCTTCGCCCGCGGCGACTTCGCGAAATTATAACAAAATAAAAACTAAACCTCTTCGCGATTTATAATGTAAAAGGGACAAAACGATGTCCACCAGTCCATTCAGACCTGTTGTACAAAGCAAATATATAGACTACAAAGTTCTTGTTTGTCTGGTTGTACGTGAAAAACAATGGTCCGAAACGTGTCGAGGTAGCGAAATATATTTGTTCGTATGTCATTAGCATATAGGGACAGACGTACCGTAAACAAGATATGTAAATGATATAAGATGGCTGTGCCGTCGCCATCGCCTTGTAATGATTATTACATCTGAACTGAGATTTTTTGTAGATATCACAAGCTTGATTGTGAAATCAACAAGTTGTACTTGCCAGTAACTTTGATTAAACTTACAAAACTGCCTTGAATTTTCTTGTTGTAAATAAAATTATATCTCATTTGTTATTTCGTAAAAGCTACCTACTGTATAGCTTTTAAATCATATTTGTCATAGGTAGATCAGAGATTCTTAAAAGCCTTTTAGACAGTCTATGGTGACCATAACCACCTTCTAAAAAACATGACGTCAGCCTACTGAATATCAACGAATTTCAAAAAGTAAATTCAATTTTTTTCCGACTGTCGATTGAAGGCTGGTGAAAAACTCTTTTCATATAAATAAACAGTTTTCATGACTATTCTGGGCATCGATACTTTGGACGCTATTTATTTTATCATGAAATGGAAGCTCTATAATATCTTTAGTAATCCCAATAACTTTGCTGTTAGGGAATATGCATGAAAAAATAATAAATAATAATTTATCAATAAATGTACAAAAATAGAATACTAACTGTGAAAAAAATACCGAAATCAGTAGAAAAACAAACCAGATATAACAATTTTAAACAAGTATACCTGTCCTTCTCACCAAAACGCTATATTCAATGACAGCCTTACGGGCGTGTGTAGTTGTGACGTAAATTTTACACTTGGACTTCTCTTTCTTATTAGCAGTTTTAAAGCTTTATAACTTCTTGTCGATAAATACATTTTTAAAAATTCTTTCATATTTATTTATTACAGCTAAAAGTGTATTAATTTAGTGAATAAAAATATTACATGCATATTCCCTATTCTCAATCACTATCAACATCATCAAAAACCTATAAACGAAATAGTCACAATTATATTCTTGTATCCACAGTCCTTCTACCCAAATGAGCTAAGGTCAGGTGCTGAGGCGTGCGTGCCTCAAGCGAGGGCGGGCTGGCTCCCAGATAATATGCACCTCAGTATACCAGATAATGTGAGGTGTTCTCTCTTGCAGCCCCAGGCAGCGACTTTGTGCTACTGAGGGAAACTTAATGAAATAATAGCTACTTTTGAACTAATTACATGTATTTATTGATATAAGAGCTATCATTAAAATGGAATGGCATTTTTTATGGGATTTCAATAAATGAAGTTTCAGAAAGGTAAGGCAGAAGTATGTAGGTACTAAGTACAGATGCCAGCACATCAATCTACCTTAATATATTAATTTTCTTTAATAGATTTTCAACTTTTTCACATTACCGGAAGGTTAATATTAGCTTAGTTAAAATTGACAGATTCGGATAGGTTGACCTGCTGGATTGTGGATAAGTAGTTCATTTACTTTAGGCCCATTAAGGCTATAGTAGCCTATATAATTTGAGGGGAGATTTTATTATCATACCTACATATAACCGCTTAAATCTCTATTACGAGAATCTACGTCCACGAGGAAATCTGCAGTTTGTCCAGACACCAATGTATCAAGCTACAACAATCTGTCAAATTTCAATTTAATAGATCTTCAACTTTATCGCTGAAGCATACTGTTGAAAGTTGATAGGGAAAAATTTGACAGTTTCGGGTAGCTTGATATGCTGGCATCTGTACGCTACTTTACTACTGAGTTTATATGTTAATCCAGTACTCTTTAACTCAAGTATGTACAATATTAAATTGATTAAAAAAACGTAGGCAATATTAATTTACCCATATTTAATGTGTCCTAGTAAAATGACAAGATCAACCTAAAAATACTTTAGTAGCTCCATAAATCAGTCTTAACCAGCCATAAGGCCAGGTGCAAATGCGTGCACAGCGTGTGATGCGTGCACTGCCGCAAGCTGGGGCGGGGACTCCCGTATAATATTCACTGAACCACCTCATGTGCACGGTGCGCACCCTGAGGCACCTACATAATGCTACTGAAGGAAACAAACTCCAAATTTGAGGAAAAAAATTGTTTATGCAAAACGTTTGCTTGACAGACTAATGTCGGGTTTTCAGAGTTACTAAGCTTTGAAAATACTGCTTTTATTTTTAATTCAGGACAATTTATTTTGATTTGAATTTAAAGTCAAGCGGCGTAACTAAGGCAGATATGTGTACTCTTAAAAATTTTTAATGTGAATTTACGCCTATTTCTGAAATGGCAAATGATTGCATAGATAGGTGCTTAGAAATTGCAGGTTTTAGGACAAAAAATCCTTTATTTTTCGGAAATACCTATGTAAGTAATTTCAATAACATGTTTTCTAAACATTTTAAGCATTTTCTTTTTTAACACCACGATATTCATAAAATTGGCGACGGGCCTGTCATCTTTGACCAGCAGGCTTAGCATGGCGATTCTATGTCTATTCCGTCAAGAGAAGACAAAGCATGGCGCGACCTGTCAACTCGCATATAATTATTTGAAAACTTATGTCGATCGAAAAAAAGAAAAATTTCTGCAAAAAATTACCAAATTCAAATAGTTTATTTGTGATACACAGGTGGTAGAAAGATCTTAAAAATATAACATGTTCATGCCGTGATCTGCCACATGGAGCATACAAATACAGTACTTATTAACTAACTGAAAATCTATATGATAAGGGCAAATTATTTTGATAGAAAATCATTGGCACAATAAAAACAGTTATCTATCAAAAAGTTGGTCAATTAAACCTTACGTCAATCTGTCACTTTTCTGTCATTATGTCCATTCTCCGGTAGACAAAACTTATATCTACGGTTGCCATGCTGAGCCTGCTGGAAGTTTGATCTGGAATTCTTTTGAAAATGTCAATTATTGTGGTCAAAAACCTTTCACTTTTGATTGAGAAAGTCTGCAATCAGTCTAGTACAAATACTACTTTATTTCAACTTGTATTTTAAAATAATAGCGTTCAATTTATTTATTGTTAGCTTTCTAGAAATAAATAAAAAAAGCCGTGTTAATTATAAAGGCATATTGTTTGGGTTCTGCTGCCGTATTTAAATATTGCTTAGACAATGCCCACTGGTTTTCGGCAGATTCACCCTTGTCGTTCAAGTGGTAACCAGAAAAATTACCTTGTGAAATTTATCCATTAAAAAGCATAACTGTTGTTGATTGAATGTACCTATAAAGTAAGTATATTATAATACTAGCTGCTACCCGCGACGTCGTCCGCGTGGGCATTAGAGTTCTGGGGCTGATTTTACTTTGCAAAGTTTGGCGGACATTTGACTTATGTTTTCATATCACAACAATACACACGCGTCGTTTACTAAGACTGGCCTCCCGCTGCTTCTCGCTCTGGTCTTTGTCTTAGATTGAACTGAACTTCGAAGGTACAAAATGTGTAAGTTGTTGCGGAATACATTCTGAACCTATGCTCGTATATAAGAATGTACATATTATATGTCGTCACTACTTCAAATAATATTGTAGTCACTTCGAACTTACATTGCAGGTCGATCGCGTCGAGGTCGATAAAGTTGGTTTAGGCACTAAGTATGCGCTCTTCATCGCTATTCTAGTAGTCGCATAACATAACATAATAATTGCTGTGCACGACGTGGTATCGGGTTCGATTCGGTTGAACCAGGTCGGACCAAAATCGCTTTGTGAGTGTTAGGAAACTGAAAAGCAGCCCGGGGACTGGAAGTTGTTAAAGGATACGGTGGAGCAAACGGTGGGGATGTGCTCTGCTTGGGCGGAGCACCACCGTGATATCACCGTGAGAGTAAGGAAATAGGGAGTGCACCTGTGGCCACACAAATACTTACTACTTACACAGCTAATTGATCTTAGACGCCCTTATATGCGCTGACCGTTTCTTAGGAGGCTTCGTTTTTTTCTCTCATCCTCTGTCCCCGATTTTGAGTGTTATCTTGGAACTTGAATAATCAAAATTAATACTTGTGACTACGATTGTAGACTGGAAGACACCCCAGTATAATTTAATTTTATGAAAATAAAACTATGAACTCCATCTATGATCAGCTATAATTACTAACAATGTCAGATTGTCAAATTAGATTGCTTTGAAAAGCTAAAGATGGCGTTAGGTTGAAACTTGCCTTAATACTTTTGTCTTTAAATTATTTTTATCTGTCGAAATAACATATGTAGGTATATACTTTGAACTGAAAAATAAATTTAAATTTTTTTAGCCCGGTTTAATTGTATGAAAAGCTTAACTCCATCTATGACAGTAGGTAATAACTATTTACCCAGCTGGTACAGTCAAATTTGCTAAATGTGTTGTAATTAAAAATATATAGATGGCGTCTAGTTAAAACTGACCAAAAAATGCTTTTTGCTCATCCCCCTTAGTTAATAGCGTTATGATATATAGCCTATGTGTTATTCTGATGTATAAGCTATATTGTGGTAAAGTTTCATTCAAATCCGTTCAGTAGTTTTCACGTGAAAGAGTAACAAACATCCATACATCCATACATCCATACATCCATACTTACAAACTTTCGCCTTTATAATAGTAGTAGGATAGGATTTCTTAATTCAATACTATGTATAACATGTAGGTATCCTGAAAACTACACTAATTGAATAATATTCACAATACGGCTACATGGGAACAAATTTTAAAGTTTTTTATCTAGTTATTTACCTATAGATCTTTCAGGAGCGGCTATATGTTTGGTAACCGTAGAAATGCCAGCATATCAAGCTACCCGAAACTGTCAAATTTTCCCAATCAACATTGAACCGTATGCTTCAGCGCTATAGTTGAAAATATATTAAGGAAATTTGCCAGATTGTAGTAGCTTGATGTGCTGGCGTCTGTACCGTTTCGTGTTTGACAGATTTCAAATCAGCAGAACGTTAATTTCAGTTCAATTGTCTTTGCTCTAGAATAAATGAAATCAAAACCCATTCGAGTCTCACGAACAAGGAACCCTAAACCGAGTACATGCCTCAAAAATATATAAGCTACCTCTCGCTCAACTTACATGAATATTTTTTGTAGGTTCCCATCGACGCCGCGCCGCCCAAAAGCGCTAGTCATCTGCATTCATTTCTTTTTAAATGTGTTTTAAAAATAAAATTTAATCACAGACTAATCTCGTGTTTCAATAGAATGTTTTTGTTATAAGCGTATTTATGTAAGTAATAGTTTTGTTACAAACTTCTATGTCTAATAAGTTTGCTGAATTTTGTCTATGATGTGAACTGTGTGTGTTTACGTCGGGAGTAAAAAACTCATTTATTTTTTTAGACTCTGTAGTGTACATAATATTTTTTTTGTATTTGTAAATCATGTGCGGTAGCTTTTGGTAGCGGATTGTTTTATAAAGTTCAGAGATAGGGGATCGACGATATACGGCCTAAATTAACAACCTATCTATCCGTTCTTGGTTGTTTTGCTTACTATAGATAGGAATTTGACACAAAAACAAAACGACGGATAGATAGGTTATTAATTTCGGCCGATAGAAGTTAGTTCTAGGAAACCACGAATGCTATCAAAATAGGTGATAGACGCTTTTCCGTGATATTTTATTTTTCTGTGTGCAAATAAAAAGTCAAAATTTTATTTAACCCTACTAACCTAATTTGAAAGTAATTCTGTCTGTCTGTCACGCTTTCACGCCAAAACTACTGATAGACATACATACACTCTAGAGTCTTAGAAAGGACATAGTCTACTTTTTATCCGGGTACGGCAAGTAGTTCTCTCCAGAAGCGGATGAAACAGCATGGAACAGCCAGTACCAAATAAATGTGATAACAGCTCAGAATCAAATCTATAATCTCCAATAAGCAAAAAAACAACATCATTCAGTACAACTATGGTCCCTGCTAATGATGAAATGTTCCTAAACCATCCTCTTTTTCAAGAGAGTTTTTATTGAATTCCATACATACCTAGACATGAAAAATGGGCCTCTATTTAACAATATATCTTGTGCACCATTACATATGTTTCGACCATTGATCTGTGGGCAGGCAACACCGCCCCACATAATTATAGCATAGAGTGTACTACTAACGCCCCTACACCTTCCGAAACATCAGGCCACAATGATATATGTATATCTATCTCCAAAAAAAATATAACAAAAAAGTTTCAATCCTATCTGTTAAATTATGACCTTGAAACGCGAGCTTCTGGAAAATGTTAAAAGTTGTTGTTTAAGTGTGTCCTTAAAATCTAATTCGTAGCTTAGGCACCTACTAACACAGGCACAATATTTTTCATAATGGCATCTCCCGAGCCTTTTCCCAACTATGTTGAGATAGGCTTCCAGTCTAACTGAATTCAGCTGAGTACCAGTGTTTTACAAGGAGCAACTGCCTTTCTGACCTCCTCAACCCAATACCCCTTGGTTAGACTGGCTATATTATAATATTTTTCATAGTGAAGCTAATATTAATAATTAAAAACACATGAGGCAGTTGCATGAGACAATTGGAGGTATAATATAATATAGCCTTTAACAGATCATCAAGTTCAAGCTATACACCGTGTGGACTATCACAACATATTTCTATTATAGAAGACATGCCGTTCCCACGGTTCACCCTTTGCCCTAGGGAACTTCTTCCGGCACCAGGATAAAAAGTAGCCTATGTCCTTTCTCAGACTCTAGACTATACATCAGTATGTGAAAGGGTGACAGATATACAACTAGAGAGTTACTTTGGCATTCATAATATTGGAAGGATATTTTGGGTAGAATATGTGAGCTAGCATATTTATAACATTATAACAAGGCAAATTATGTTGTCACCACGCTAAGTCTGCGTTGTCTCTTGTTTTATTAGTACTGAAAGACGCTTCTGCATAGGTAGGTACTCATGACGGCAAGCGCATAATTGAACATAAAAATGCAACACGTGATTCTTTTATCACCCCAAGACTAACCCTTATTGATCACGTGCAAAAAAACATATCACCAATTACTTATTGATTAAAACAATCCCATACTTCTAACCACTTCTTAGGAACCAGTTGACAGTTCAAACCCACGGGCCATCCAAATAGATGGCTACCACTTCCTACCCAATTCATCATGGTGTGAGAACCTGAGCTGCCGGTGTGGTGCAAGTTGGCAGGAAGAGGCCCGCCTCACCTAATTATAGCCTGTAGCTGGCCTGACGCCCACATCGAGCTGCACAGCCGTGAGACCGGTCACTAATGTATGTGCTCCGAACTCGGTGTGCCTGATGATTTATTGTAGATAGACTTTTTAATAAGAACTGATGCCTTCAATTAAAACTAGCTTTTCTTGCTCAGTGATGTGGATTGTTGATAATTCTGCGATATTTGCTTCATTGGTCTATTGGCTCATGGCGTGACTGGTGAGCACAGGGTCTCGGGTTTGATTCCCGGGTCGGGTCGAGATTGTTATATAAGTTTTAGGGAACTTCCATAGAGCATCACAGACTCGGGAAGTTGGTGGTTGATAGACCCGTGCATCGAAAAGCACGCAGATGTTGTTCTGACCTCTATCCGATCGTGTTGGATTGCCGACCCATTGCATCGGTCTAGGAGAGTGATGAAATAGATAGTGCACCTGTATCTGCCCAACTGTTTGTGTTAATTTCCTGGGTTTCCACCCGCAATGCTCAACAGATGGTCTGAACGTCTTTAGAATGTTTGGATGACTGATAAAACTTGGTAAGTAATAATTTATACGATATGAGATCCGCTATACTACCCAACTACAGTGATGCGCGGTGGTGTATGTTAATCGCCTTAATGACATACCGAGTTACTCGCAACGAATTTGTGAATCTATAAAGCATTTTTGAGATAAATTGATTAGTAAAGCGACTAATCCCAATTACGTGCACAGTTAGATTATCACCCAGTGTCAGACTTAAACCCGTTTATAAAACCTACATTTACCGTTAAAAGGCAGGTAGACCTCAAAATAAATCTAGGCAAAAACCTTTAATCACCAAAATGTAAAAAGTTTGAATGCACCGAGAAAATTATAATCTGTGAAATTAGCTCAATCTTGAATGCCTAGACCGAACAAGCAGCTTTAGATGCTTATAAAATTCGCGCCTATCAAGAAGGCATTATACGCTAAATATATAAAAAAGGCTTTTGAAAAAAATCTCCCCGGTTTCTCCATACAAATTGGAATTTACATTTTTTCATACACCAAAAAAACAAAACGAAAAAAGAAAGAAAGCCTCAAAATATCTGTAGATTATTGGATTTTATTATTTACTGTTAGCCAAAACACTTGAACACTATCGGCATTTTTTTTTTCATTGCTGGTTTCTTTCTATACTGGAATAAATTCCATAAGGAATGAGCGACTTCACCAGGCTTGTCAATGCCGGTTGTCGATTTCCAACTTTTTAAGTCCAGGTTTCTCCACAATGTTTTCCTTCAGCATAGTGCTTTTAGAAGCGCAGGAAGAAAGTATACATATTATAATACAACTTTTCAAATATACACATCTATAAATTACTCCAGAACTACTACAAGTATAAAGCTGCAACACAGTGTCTACTACTTAAGCTATCATCTTTTCTATGGCTATATATATACTGTTTATGTGCAAAATAAATGTTAATATTATAATTTTTATTGTTATTTTTTTATTCTTCCTTGAGGGAACCAACCAGAACTCGAAGGTAGGACCTTAAAACCAGCGACTATGACTTGAAATGACGATATTTCTGTTCAATCCATTTAGTAGTTTACCTTTACAACCCAACTAAATAAACGAACAATTTACGTGAACTTTATTATCCAAGTTACTCAACCTATTCTTTTATTACCAGCCTTGAAATTAGCACTAAAGCCAGGGTTTTGAGTCAAGAATAATAAGATAAATCATACGTCGGTTTATCTACGTGCAAGACCCGCCATCTTGGATCCCGAACTAAAATTGAAATATTTTTACGCTATTTTCACCGTGTAATTATTATAAAGATTCATATTATTATCCTTGGTAGATTTCTGTGTAGATTTAGATAGCCCAGCCACTGATTTTACTTCGAGATAACCTTACTGAAATAACTCTTGTGGAAAATCGTAAAACCTGGGCGGTAATTATAAATTATTGCAAAATTTCCTATTGTGAACTAAATGATTGGTGTTTTCTTTACGCAATTATTTGAGCAGAAAAATCATAGCTAGAATGAGAAAAATCATTAAGAATTGAATTCTCGGTGAGTCATAAAATTTTTCTAAAAGGATTGTCTTAGTATCATAATTATGAAAAAAATGTGCTGACGATTCGTGTCCGTAAATTATTCCATATTAACTGAATTAATCGTCTACTAAGGCTAAGAAATTTTAGGTAAGTAGTAGGTATTTTCAAGAAATAACATTCTAGTTCCCATCCTAGGGAATCAGCGAGACCCTGAACGACAAACAGACTAATCAAATACATCGTAGCCTAAAAACACCATCAATAGTACAGACGCCAACAGGTCAAACTACTCGAATCTATCATTTTTTACCAATCGAATATTAACCTTCCGCTATTATGATAAAGTTGAAAATCTGTTATAGAAATTTAACAGATTGAGGTAGCTTGATGTGCTGGCGTCTGCACCACATCACGATTTCATTTAACATAGATACATAAGGTAGCTTCGCATCTTCGGCAAGTGTAGCCCGGTGCCAGCGCGCGCGCTACCCCGTAATTAAGGCGCTCTGCGCATGCGCCGCCCATGTACGCAGCCTCAACTCTTTTTGTCGTTATTCTTTTACTTTTTCCTACATTACACCGCTTCACGTTTTATGGACGTGTAGGCATTCTGCTTTCAATAATTATTGTTTTGTATGTATGCAGGTTTATGTCGGTAATTTTTAGCAAAGCCTAGGAAAACGCATTACTGAAAGACAAAAGAAAGCTTTGGTATTCCCAGAATAATGATTCGCCTGAGACACTTTCTGTAGTAATATTATCTTCTAAGATTTGCCCATAAGAAAAAATAATAATTTGAAAAAAAAAATAGTGAAGTACATTTCTTTCTTTTCTTAAATACATAATTGGCAATGAAGCAGCTTTGTTTAAGGATACGTAGAAACTAACTGAAAATATTTTTATATCAATATAAGATCACACTATTTTTATACATGGTAAAGATCGAAAGACTCAATGAGTTTAACTCCCAGATTTCCTCAACAATTGGTAAGCATCCAAAAAACAAGTACAAAACAGGAGCCTAGGGATGGCTCCGCTCACACGAAACCCTTCACACGACCTGAACGTAATTAAAACAATAAAAAAAAAACTTCATGAATGGGTATACCGATATAGGCTTATGTTTATTAAAATCTTTGGTCGGGATCGCTTCCCGTCCAGCCATGATTTATGGGAAGAAGAAGCGGGTCGGGCCGCCTCCATTCATTTGTTTTTTAACATCGACCTGTTGTTTTATTCCATTTCAGATAGGCTTGATTAGTTTTAGCTTCGATTAATCGACTAAGGTCTGTAGCCTTCTTGTTTTTTTTTCTGTTCGTGAGATTAGGCCGTGTTGGGCGCGCCTTATGATTTGTGACAGTGTGGTATTGTTTTTTCATTATGATTCGTTTGTCGAGTGTAATTCGGAATAAGTTTTGATGTGGACGGAGAAATGATACGGTGTACTTTTCATTCATAAGTTGTGAACGATTATATGCTATGTTGGGTCTATCAATTAGGACGTTTGAATAAAGAACCTTTATTGGGATGATAAGTTTGTATTTTTTTAATGATTTGCTACCTTTTTTGAGATGGGAAATCATCTAATGACCCCTCCCGCTGTGGATGCAGTAAGGGGTGTCAGACTTTTACTGACCAAAACCCATCTATGTTCCCACTGGAGCTTTTATATACAAGGGCCACGAACACCACGTTTCTCTTTCGAATAATCCCGTTGACTTGGCAAGCTTCTGCCCTAAGGATCCCGCACAATTTGCTTACTAAATGACTTGCTTTGAATTTGTATGCAAATTGTCTGAAAACACAAACTATGACGTCACAGATTTTTCACAACAAGCCGTATTTCATTTCGATCATTTCTCAATAAAAAAATGAAAACAATTTTCGGTTTAAAACGGCAAATTAAACTGCAATTATTTTAAGATGCTTTACCAAATGAATAATATGACAATTTTATTTTCGACCTAGTTCATCATCATCTCAATTTGGCTCAACGTTCTCTCACGAAAGAGTCTCTTGCAGGGGAACTGTATAAGCATGATTAATTAAAATTTTGGTCGAGTGGATATTTCCAATGTTAAGCCTTCATATTAACATTATCCTTATATAACAATCCCGCGAATTCCAAGTCCTTAGTAAAGAGACGCAATCATAAAACTCTTGCGGTCTACACTCTTATTGTGAACTCTTTGGTGTTTTTTCACATGATATTTGACGGCGACGGTGGAACTCAAAGCTTGTGGTGCTGAACCACATCACTTGAACTCGGGCCGCAGACAAATTCATACCCCATAAAACTGATGCGACGTCCAATGGACAAGTTTTTTTTAAGAAAAAAGGCTCAACGCAAATGAGGTTTTCTTTTACGAATGAAATGGAGGTGCAATGTGAGGTTCCCTGAGTTATTTTGTGCATTGAGAATGAAAGGGGTATGAAGCAGATATGGGATTATGTGGTTGTTTTTGAATATGTATATTATGTGTCAAAAACGACTTGAAAGCTGCCGCTATGATGTTGATGATGATGGTGTCCAGAACGATTGTCGGCTACGGCGGCCGTCCTCTCTAAGCAGATTAGCCAGCTGCGTGGGACATATTACCTATAAGCGCACAAGTATTTGCGCAGACACAGGTGCACTCTCATAGTTCGATGGGACGGCAATCCGGCGCAACCGGAGAGTTCAGGCGCAGTACCGACATTTACGTGCTCTCCAATGCACGGATAAAACTTAATAGAAGAAGAAAAAAAAGAAGAAAGGAACGAAGCAATACCCATTTTTTCCCAGTTCTAGACGTTTAATATATTTATATGCAGGGTTTCTGATAAAATCACTCAATATTTAGGCCACAATTTCTTAAAGTTTCTCAGAAAGCTATGATCAGCTGGTTATTCCATTTTTCAAGGAGTCATTGTCTAAACCGGGTGTTGGTGTCATCTGACATCACAGCTGTGCAGGCGCCCGGCAGACGAACACTGCCAATTCTCAAATTGGAACGTTTACTATTTTCGAACAAAAAACTCTTTACACAGAAATTAACTCTACCCTCCCTGTTTTAAGATTTAAAACCAATAATTTTATAAGCTGTGCCATTTTCCAAATTTAGAATTCAAGTGACGTAACTTTTCAGCTGTCTGGACAAGTTTTGATCCTTATTCCTATGTTCATAAGGTGTATTTTTCTTCAAAGCGTTTTTTTCTATTGTTTCGGTCGGTCGACTATAATGACATAATGGGTCGCGGGTTCGATCCGGCGCAATTACGCGGCACACGATCGATTATTGTGATCAATACAGGGGTTAGACGGCGGTTCGCTGCCAATTTTACATCTTTTTTTATATAATTTTGTTACAAACAATGCAGTTGTTACTTTACATCGATAACACTTATCGATTTAAGGAATTTTGTGTTCTTATATTTTAGTTTCAATGGAAAAAGTGTGATATTAAGTTAAATTTGATCATTGTAAAGAATAACGCCGAATCATCGTATGAAACAATATGCATTTGTCATCACTGTAACAAGCAGTAGCGCTTCAGAATATGCAGTTTTACCTCGATTAAAATTGCATCTGAATTTCGATTTCCAATAACGAATTTAACAATATCGATAACAACACAACCCATCACTACGTTATCGACCGATCATCGACTCGGTCGCCGACACGGATCGACAATTTCGTAAATTGTGCACCGATTAGCGACCGATTACGTCCATTACCGACAGACGGACACCCGATCCAGCCGCACCGATTAAAATAATCGGTAAACGATAAAAACCGATAAAATAATCCTATGTTTTGTCTGTGTCCGGTTTTTTGTGAGCGACCTGCCGCGTGCGTGAGTTGTGACTAACCTGGCGTTAAGTCTAGCTTCTAGGTGTTTTTTGTTGAAGTTTTGTAATTTTTATGTTATTTCCACTACCTATGGTTATATCTTAATGCTTAAAATAATTGTGATGAAGGCGCGGAGCGCCAACAGATTTCAATTAATATCTTGCGAAGATTACCTATAGGAAATTTTGAATTATAATAAAAAAAAAAAAAAAAAAACTGTCACTTAGGCGCGGCGTCACTTCTGCATACTCATTTTGAATTCTTATATATATCTTATAATTATAATAATATCTTATAATTTTGAATATAAATATGTACCTATCAGTTAATTTCTTAAATGCATTAAAAAAAATCCGTTTTATTTTACTAGTGTAGATATGCAGATAGTGTAGACAACAAAAGATTTTAACTTAAATGTCGTTCGGAAACGGAACTCACACTATAACATACCCTGTGTACCCTCAGTCCTACCTCCTGGGAGGGCATAATCCCTTAGCAATTAGGAGACACAGGGATTAATTAGAAGCACGAGCGGGTAACGTGCGCGATGGCAAACGTTGACGCGAGATTTTTGTACTGTGATAATTAAGTTTTCTGTAGTAGTTTACGAGAAATGGATTGAAAGGACTGTTGGCTTCAGAAGGTTAATGGATAGCCTCAGGATTTCACGCGTAGATATGCATAGCTATTATGCAGTTTCTACGCATAAAACTAACGAAAAAATTGTCTCGGTCGACACAACCTATAAATTGTATTATGTAATGTAAGTGTAATATAACCTTTTTTTGAGTGGTAAATCAGCAATTGAGGTGTGTCGAACTCTTTCTGGCTAAAATGTTGTTCCTTCTGGAGCCCTTGTGTGACAGGGCCGCAGTAGCTGTTGCGAACAATCTATCTAGCAGGCCTTATTTACACGGGGCCCCGCCAATTTATGCTTCAAGGAGTTGGCCTGCATTCTGTGCTACATCCTTCTTGCTTCTATCCTTTGAATTGATAGCCTACCTATGTCAATTATACATTCGTAATGATGCAAAACTCATTTACGTGTTTACTATTTTGTAGAGTTTCCACAGCTACCAGAGGAAACTAAAGATAATATAACTCATCATTAGCACAAACTGGGGATTGTCCTTGGGTATATAGTGTATACAGGGATAATCCAAGGTTATGTGTCACCATGACTATAATTACTTTCATTAAAGTTGTCTTAAAAGGGCTTCAGCGTGTTGCCCTTGGCCAGGGCCTCACGTACGGCTTCAAAAATTTTTGGACGCTATAGTCCCATGTGATATTAGTGGTAGACACATACATATAACTTATCTTAATAAGTACTTTCTTCAATAAATTTTCATTTATTTATATGAGAAATTTTAACTGATACAGTTGTACGATACCAACAAAAACGCAAGCAATATTCACACCGACATCTTGCTATTCCAGTTGTAATATTGTTCACGTAAATTATTCTCTGTTTCTAAAGATTTTGTTTTAACCAAAGTTTTCACCATAATGTTTTCTCTTATACCAAATCCCTTATTAGTTGGTCCCGAAAATCTTACTTGAAGTTGGAATGTGCCCGTGGTCCACAGTGTGGCCTAAAGACATCTACAGAAAGTTAGAATACCCCAAAACTGTAGTTGTTGGACCGTTGATATTATTTTCGACCATCGGATTACCAGTTCAAAAAAAGAAAATATACTGTTTAAGAAAACGAGTCGATTGAATTAACTATCTTATCATTCATTAACTGACACTCATACCGAATTACTGTCTGAACACGAGAGTACAGTTTAGTTCACAAGTAAGTAAGAACATCTCAGCACACACACTCATTTCCAGTCATTAGTCAAAGTAATCACATACACAATTTTTCATGTTAAGATTAACTGTCAGCATTCGTCCTACATCAGCAATATCAAACTCACAAAGTCCTACGTCATTCGCATGACCGAAATCCAATCAGAAATCTAGCACAAACTTCTAGTTTGCGAGAAGAATGGCTCATAACAGAAGTTTATTAACGTCCCGGCCATATTGGGGACTATAGGGACTGCCTAGTTATCAAACGTCTAAAGGTATATGCACGGGTCTCTCCAAAGACATGTCAAAGCCTATCCTAATTTAAACAGGGCTGTTTACGTCCCGAGGGCTCGGGTCACGACGACCTGAAGGGTGTGGTTGCAGTGGCAAGCGAGGAGATTAAAATCGAAGGAGATCGGTACGATGTTTTTATAAGTTAAACATATAAAATGATTAATTATTGAATAACGTCTTAATATAATCTTTGAGGGACTAGGAGTAACTAATAAAAAAATCAAGTTAAAACTCAATACTTTGGCAAATGGCTGCCACAAGCTGCACTGCGATATCAAAATATAAGCTGTAAGCTTGTCTATAGAAAAAAAAATCGTACGTAAGTATTTTAAACCGACTTCCGAAAACGGAGGAGGTTCTGAATTCGACATTTTTATATTTTTTTTATGTTTGTTCGCGCATATTTCCTTCAATTACCGACCGAATTGAAAAAATATTTTTGTTTTTTTCTTCGTAAAGATGTGAATCTTTACCGATTTACTGATTTCTAAATTCTAAATTTACCGCTTGCAGTGTGACCAAACCTCACTCCGAACTCATTTCAGGGTTGAGCGCGCACCCGCCGCCCCGCCCCTACCACGGCGACCGCACTTTATAAATATTGTACTCTCACTCAATAACGCGACTCGTCTTCACAACCCTTCATGTTAACACTAATGTTTTAAATAATCATTTTGGTACAATGTCGTATATTTATAAGACATGTGTAAGAGATGCAGATAGCTAGAAAGAATGTCACTTGTGAGATGTCAGAAAGAGAAGCGAGAAAGATATGCTGAAATAGGGATAAGGACACGAGGTTGATGATGTGTAAGATAACGCTTCAGCTTTTTATATGAAATGTATAGATATGTAGTTCTAAATATATCGTAGGATAGGTTTGTGACCCAAGGGCTGGCTTTTGTATCGCTCAACGACTAACCATTAGACATTAAACGTAGCAATACTGTCAGACTCTTGGGCACGCTCCTAGTAGACAGTGACGGGGATGAATTTTCCGACGCCTTTATAGTTTTTTTTTGTGTTAAAATTTGTTTCGTATTTTTTTTCTAGTTTTTAATCTTTGTAAGTAAGTAGAAGCATTTCCCTTCTTTAAAAGTAAATAAAAAAATAATTTGTCTAATAATATTTTCTGTACGTGAACATATTGAGATACTATTGCAGACCAGTGAGCGTGTGAAACAATTTTATTTTGCTATAAGCAGTTCAAGTTGTTAATGTTCCTGCGAACGTTCGAAGATTCCAGAATCTTTGCTTAAGAACCCACCCACGCACAGGAATTCCTGGCATGGTCTCAAAGTTGTTAACAACACTTGTTCCGTTTTCGCTAAATAACTTTGCCGTTCTGAAGATAACTCCCAGTGTCTTCACGATAGTCAAAATGTTGTTGACGTCTTGCGCATGCGCAATAATTGATAATTATCGTGTAAAACGGTTGAAATCACCACCTTTACACGTACAGACTATTAAAAAAAAACGAGATGAGGTCAGCATTTTCCAACTGACTATCTGAGACGCCGAAACTAACTCAAGAGTCTCATAGTCTTTTAGATTCCAGACATAAAAATAAATAACATACTATACTATAGATGGCTAAAGTAAGCTTGCGTCTGAAATGATCTTTTGAGTAAAATGTGTCATACAGGTTTGAATAGACCTGTCCAATCAGCTGGCAAGCATTTGTCGGTCTTCGTTGAACTCAACAGTAACATAGGACCTCAACAATCCGACGAACATACCATCAGAAAGATCATTTGGGTAGGCCACTTAATAGTGTTTTGTTTTGCAGTAGCAAGCTTCAGAGAGCCAAAGTTTCACGACAGAAGCTTTAATTCCTTGATACATTTTAAGTAGACTTTTCACTTTAAGTCGTGGTAAAAAAAAACAACGTTTGAAAGCTAGCAAATAGAAAGTGAATGTTCATGTCTGGTAGGCGTGGCCAAATGATAATATTCGACCAGTGACAGGTCGACATACAGCCTACATCGAGATAACTAACTGAATTCTCAGAATAACAGGCCTATACATAGATACTTATAAGGAAGCCGAATGGGAGTAAAAAATACTTGGTAGCGGATCGCTTCTCTTTGATAACGCGATTCTAAGATTTGACTTTGCAGCGATGTGATTCTTCAACGTTCATTTTTTTATTTATTTATTTACCACGAACTAATTTTATATAGGTACTACCCACAACTAGAATACGCCGGCCGTGATTTTTAGTCGTCTTACAAAAGTGGTCCACTCAATGTATGCGATATAAAATACCTCTAGGCGCGATTAATATTTTTCACCCTTAGTCATAACTTTAATTATTAGCATTAGAATTATGAAACACCCTATCAAAAATGTCTACGTATCAAACTGTAGAGTATACCTACCCAGTGTACGAGTCAAGTAGATCATTCCATCTCCATTTTCTATAAGACAAAGGTGTTTATAACTACGTCTTTTTTTTGTTTCTAAATTATTCAAATCTCATAAATTCTTTTTTTTTTAGTATGAACGTTTACAAGTCATTGGATACATGAACTGGGTTGCCTTCGTCAAACGACTATAGAAGTATGTTCATAGTTAGTAATTCGTGGTCACGTAGGTACTGAAAACCGAAGACTCCTTTGGCTTTAAAGACCAATATAATTTATTCATTCAATTTAGCAAAGCCTAGGAAAAATTACCTCCAACCTGTTTCCATTTATCTTCACACATAATTTTTAAAGAAACCACTTGTTCACATGTCGGCACGCATGACAAACGCTGCGGTTACGCTGCGTTGTATTGGTGTTCGTGAATTAGGTGCCGATGTTATACATTATTACTGCCGGCAAAAAGTTTGCGGTTTGTACGACTCGCGGTTATTGCAATACCGCAAGTTACTCAGCGCAGTACTTTGTAAAGAATTACATAGCGTAGGTATTTTAAGGAGCGTTTTTACTTTGATTTTTACGCAAGATAAAGGGCCAGTTTCACAGGTTACGGATAGCCACTATCTGCCAGATAAATTAAAAATTGGAACAGAATTTGTATGAAATTATCAGCAACCTGTGAAACTGGCGAACTGTAAGACAAACATAAGTTAATGATGATGGCATCCAGGCCGATTGTCGGCTACGGCGGCCGTTCTCATTAATGGAGATCAGCCAGCTGCGCAGGACATATTATAGTGCACAAGCATTCGCGCAGACACAGGTGCACTCTCTATTCCCTCACTCTCATAATCCGATGGGACGGCAATCCGACACGACCGGAGAGAGATCTGGCGCAGGACCGACATTTACGTGCTCTCCGATGCACGGGTGAATCAATCACCAACTTCCAGACTCCAGGCTGCTTTGTGAAAGTTTCTCAAAACCCACAAAGCGATTTCGGCCCGACCCGGGATTCGAACCCGAGACCCCGTGCACAGCAGTCGCGCCTTGCGACCACTAGACCAACGGGGCAGTAAAGGCAGTAAGTTAATACATTGTACGCCAGCCAGTGTAGACGCCAGCACATCAATCTACTATAATATGTCATATTGCTCTAATACATTTTCAAAATCGCTGAAGCATATGGTTCAAAGTTGATTGGGAAAAATTTACAGTTTCGAGTAGCTTTCTATTTCGCTAGCTGGCGTCTGGACCCATGCTCATTAAAAAAAAAAAAGAAAATACACGGATGGTTAAGTTGAAGAACTAAGCATGGCGTCGAAGCTATAAAGTGTATTTACTTACATCAAAGCATCTGGTCATCCGGTCAGCAATCCTGCAAATAATGCGCTATTAGTTCTTATTCAGGCTTAGCATATATGTTTTAAGAAGCCAAACTGCCTAGACCAAGGAAGAGATGGATTACTTCAAGTGTTTAAATGCCCAATATTATTTTTTACGTAACTTTAGAGTAATTCATATCAATTTGTTAAATTTTACATTAAGTTAAAATAAAAAATACAACCTAGTTTGTGGCTACTAAAATTACGTTTTAAGATATGAGACTAAAAAAGAACAGAAAAAAGCACCTTACAAATCAATTCTTACCCGCTAAAAACTCGCTGTTTTCATGGCACCTTGCTGTGTGTCGAGCGCCTCGATTTCGCGACATTTCCACTCTTACAAACCACGGGGTGTTATACCCACTATAGTCTCTAAGGGTTGAATCAACCCCCCGTCGCTTCTCCAATATGTACACATGCTGCAAAATTTAAATGATTTTAGAGTTTGTCACAAAATAGAATCTGTGTGCACTTGACAATTTAGTTGCTTTTCAAAGTTATGGAGTTGTGAAGGGTTGTTTTGTCTCACTTTAGTAGTAAATGGTATCAGGATTTTATAGTTTACAGATAATAAGCAAGGCCTGACACGAGGCTGCCTTTTCTGCTTAGAATTGTTGGCGATTAGTAACTTTGTTTACCGAGTACCTTCTGTTAAGTACTAATTAGAACATTATATTTATTGATACGACAAAATTTAGAAGCTATAATGTTAAAAAATATTCTTAAATTGAACTTATACCTTTCTACGTGTAAACAGATCCGCAAGGGACGCAAAAGAAGTAATGTAGCACTTATTCGAAGGAGACTCGAAAAGAAGGCAAAGAAGTTTCCCAAATCAAAACATATGTCTGTGCAACACGATCCGCCTTTGAGGAAAATTCATGTACTTATTGATATTGACGAATTCTAAAAAAACTCGAATTACAGTGTAGGTAGGACAGACCAAAAAATATTATTACCTACCACCAATTTCGAAACAAAACAAAACGATAATTTTAATTTAAAAACAACTGTTTCATGGCATAATAAATACACGTTATCTATCCCATAGTTTTTATTATAAATTGGAATAATCGTATCGATTGAACAAAAAAGCAATAATGCTTGGCTGGACTATAATAACATAATACGAGCAATTTGAACGATTAACATCGACCGGAAGTCGTTCGCAGGAAGCGGTGTGGGCGGCGCATGCGCATCTTATGAAAAAGGTCCGGTTTTTCGGTCCATCATCGTTTAGTGTTTCCTAACTTTGTTTGCGGTTATATGCGGTGTGTTTTAATAATAAGGTGAGCTTGAACATGTGTTTTGTTTAAAATTTAATGAGAGCTTTCGCATACATTAGCGGATTTAGCTTTCATTAGCATTGTGATCAATGCTCATACTTCATATGTGGTAGAAGAAGATCCAATGGATATTTGGGACAATTGAATTCGTTGTTGATTTTTTTCATTGATCTGGGTAGTCAGAGGCCAGTAAGTCTGACGCCAGTCTAACCAAGGGGTATTGGGTTGCCCGGGTAACTGGGTTGAGGAGATCAGATAGGCAGGCGCTCCTTGTAAAACACTGGTACTCAGCTAAATCCGGTTAGACTGAGGGCCGACCCCAACATAGTTGGGAAAAGACTCGCGAGATGGTTTAAACCTAGCACTAATGCTGGTATATACATTTTTAATAAACCTTTTATTCAACTTATTTACAAATATGTACAATACTTACTATTAAAAAATAAAAAATACCTAAAACTAATTAACTATGACTAGTAAAAATAAATAACTAAAAAGCATCAAAAAATTCATCCCCATCGCTGTCTACCGGGAGCGTACCCAAGAGGCTGGCAGCATTGCCACGTTGTATGGCAATGCTTATCCTCTGACCGAAGTAATAGCCAGCCTTTGGGTCGCTGGAAGCGTCAACCAGCCGCTTAGATAACTCTTTAAAAAGACTTAGAGCATTCGGACCCCACGACCCGAGGGTTTCAACCCCAAACGGTTCGAAAATATAGTTGCCAATGAGGCCACTATATTTCCGCCGCTTGAGGTTTTCAGCAGCCGCAGCTGCAGCAGCTGCACAGCACGCAGAACTTGCAAGATGGGATGGCGCAAGAGTATCGACACAGGTCGCGTCCCACACTAAAGGCCTACCCATCTTCCAAGGGAATAACGACATGCCGTCCGGTCTCTTGCCGTCGTCGCGTGCCAAGCCATTTATAATAAAGTGGCCTGTTTTTATTAATATTATGCGGGACATTATTACATGTCTCTCTAGAAGTCTAGAATATTTTGTCAATAAAAAAGTAGCCATTTTCTTTTTCTCATAGATTAAGAACCCATTAAAAAAAAAGGAAAAACATTCACAATTTTCTTACTGTAATCAATTAATTAATCACGGAAGCTAAAAAACGAGTGTGCATTTTGAGTGCGTGACAAAAACATGAACAATAAATACACTTGTGTGCATAATCGTTGGACAGAGCACGTGGTGTGATACACTGGCGGCCAATTTAACGACACATTAGTTCACGAAAGAGTGAACAAACACACTGATAGACATGATATGGTGTACGTGCGTAGATTACGGAAGGTCTTTTTTTATACATTCACATTTTTCACGCAATTTATTTGCTCATCGACCAAAGCTATATATGTACATTATAATCGTTTGATCATGTTTTATAGGTTATACTTATGGTCAAATTAACGAAGACACTTATAATTTTAAGCGAAATTGCACTTTTTATCAGCTAATTAATTAATAACTGCACAGTTTACGAAAAGGGGGATTGCCTAATTTAAAAAAAGAAAGATAAGCTAACAAATTGTTTTGTACTGATTCTCAAACAGCTACTACAAGCTTATGAGCGCTTATTCCAAATGTTGGCAAACTTGCAAATAGCTGTTCAATATTTACGTTTTTTAGTGTATCATATAAGAAATGATGCTGTGTAGTGCACAAAAAAATTGATTAGGAACTGCAATAATTATTAATATTGTTACAACGAACCTGCAGATTTAGACGTAAAAATTAGTATTTGGGAATTTGCCAAATACCTTACTTATTCTTGTAACGTAAAAACATTAAATTAAGACTTTTAATTGCAATTCATATTAAATTTTTAAGTGCATAATACCATATTTCTTATTTTTATATAGTAAATTTGCCAAATTAATAAAAAAAAACAATATAATGACATATATTTGCGACGTTGCCAACTCTTGGTATATGCGCTTCTAATACTCGCATTACGAAGCAAAAACATTTCTATTTACCTACAAGCATCACAAACGTGCACTATAAGACTATAACATCATCTTCACCGCTTCGTTTCCCACAATAACCGAGAAAATGCATTCATTTTGTGCTATCCATGTCCAATTTTATCCAATTTTTAATGGAGCTACCGCGGCCGAGCGGCCAATATCGCAAATTATAGTGTTCACAGATTACGTCGGGAGTTACCTACGTGACGGGCGGTGCTTGCGACTGGCCGCAAGTGTACACGATAACCTGCACACTGGGTTGATATATCTGGCCCGCAGTGTATAGCTCTTCCGCGTAGATATGAGAAAATGTAGAAAATATTTTTTCTTCTAATGGACGTGGTTGAAATTCTTGCTTCTGCAGTTGAATCTTGGTTTGTAAGTGGTATGGTCGTTACGTTGATAACGCGCAATATTTTTGCGTAAGAGTTTACTTTACTAGAATTACACTCCCACGGGATGACGACAGCAACGAAGAACTCTAAATAAATACTACTCCAACATCAAAATGGTAATTCAGACGAAAAAACTTTATTTTCAGTATATCCATAAATTATCACTAGTAATATAAAAAGTAGCACCAGGGTCAGAAAAAATGAGAGGTAAGCTTTTGTCGAGAAAATGTAAGACACATGCTACAAAGTGTGTGTTAAGTGTGAATGTGAGTAGATGGACAGATAGAGGTAGACCAAGGAAGAGATGGACTGATAGCCTGAAAGACGATATAATTAAGAAGGGAGTGGATAGTAGTATGACGGCTAACAGAGACGAATGAACCCCAAATAGAATTGGGAACAGAGCTTGAAGAAGAAGAATCCATAAATTATCATGGAAGTGACGTAAGCGCGACCTCGGAGACTCGGACTTCATTGATACTAAATAGACTTTAATTTCATTTATACTAATATCATAAAGCTGAAGAATTTGTTTGTTTGTTTGAACGCGCTAATCTCCGAAACTACTGGTTCGATTTGAAAAATTCTTTCAGTGTTAGATAGCCTTATCGAGGAAGGCTATAGGCTATATTCCATCACGCTAAGACACATGGGAGCGGAGCAGTAACCAAAGATGCGGGTGAAACCGCTGGGGAGAGCTAGTATTTACTAAATTTACTTTAATTCGTTTTTAAAATCGATATTTCTGCCGTATCAAGTCACCTTCAAAACTTAGAATTAGTGGACATATCTTCCCCTTACTTACAAAAATCACGCCGACAGTCTCGTCTTTCAAGAACAATGACGTCACACACTACCCCCACACTAGTGTATCTATGACGCACTCATGCGCAGACTGCACGTGCCTGGGAATTACGCGAACCAGCGGCTTGATCGCCCGCCACTAATGTACTAACACGTGAAATTGATGTAAAAACGAGGGTAGGACGGCTGGTATGCGTTTTATTATATTTTGGAATATCCAGAATTTATATGTCTCTTGCAGGTAGTTATTGATCGGTTTGATATGTTATAGAAAATACGTCCAAGGGAATGCCTATTATAGAACTCATTTAAAATGAAGTTCCCTTTTTAATTTCATACTCGAATCCGAAATTTGTTTGATGAGAAATTTCACCAGGTGAAGTTTCATGTCAGATTTTGCTAATTTTATGAATCTACTCTCACAAATTACGACCATTAGTACAGACGCCAGCACATCAAACTACAACAACTTATCAAATTACCTTAATAGATTTTAAACTTTACAGCTGAAGCATAAAGTTCAAATTTGATGGGGAAAATTTTCCAGTTTCGGTAGCTTGATGTACCTTCAATTACCTTATTTAGTTAATTTACAACCTATCCAAAAAAAAACAAGATTAACCTTTAACTGCATATAAAAATGCAGAGTAATGTACTTACTACAAGATGTCATATTGAATTGTTTGCAATAAAGATATTATAGAAGTGAACAGCTTAACTTAAATGTAAGACATTCTGTAAATAAACCAGTCGAAATACAGAAATTGTCAGATCAACTTCCGAACGTATGCTTATGCTATCCTTGGACATGAAACCTTCAACTTTAAATTTAAAAGAAATATGGTACTGACATAGGTATAGTCATGAGCCCTTTTATTTAATACACATAATATTACATAAAACAAAAAATGCCCTTTAATTTGATACGTAACATATTGATGGCATCCAGGCCGATTGTCGGCTACGGCGGCCGCTCTCTTTTATGGAGATCAGCCAGCTGCGCAGGACATATTATAGTGCACAAGCATTCGCGCAGACACAGGTGCACTCTCTATTCCCTCACTCTCATAGTCCGATGGGACGGTAACATATTATAGTAAACAAAAAAAAAATAGTCTATGGAGTCACACAGACACCATGATGTTTTATTAACGTGACATATCTGGGCAATCGAGAAGAATCCAACGATATCATGACTGTTGTAATACGAGTTAATAATAGAAACGTACAAGATCAGGGCGAAAAACATAATCCTTCTTCGCAGTCGGATAGAACAAAGATAAGATAATGTAATTAGGTTACACTAACCTAACTAGGTTTTCACTTCGAATCCAACATTTAGGAATACCTACAACAAATGCTAGCTAGACTAAATACCCACCCTTGTGTCATAATTTGGATTTTACGTATTGCAAAAGTATTTTTTCCCGGTTATCAATCGATTTTAACTTCCCTTCTTTGGGCTTCGAATCGCTAAGCTGTAGTTCTCACACAGAAACTTATCAAAATTATTTGTAATACCAAGAAAGGGTGCAACTTCCCACATTAACAACAGCTTATCGTCATTAATATCGGCGTTGCAACCGACCCCAACGTAGTTAGCGTTGTACAATCTGTCATTTTTGACGTTTGTGCAGGACTGCGCGGGAGCACCGGGCAGCGTGCTCTTAAGTAATCGTTTAATAGAACCATGGTCAAGATTCTTGACGTGTACTGAAATGTTCAAATCAAAGATAAAAGACCTCTTCGTACGATGCACCAGTCTATTACAGTAAACAAAAAAAAACTTAATTAATTTAAAAATAAAGTAATAACAGTTTACAACTACCGATTTACTAAATAAACTTTTAATTCAATATTTAAATGGACTAAACTACTTCCATACTACTACTTCACTTAATTTTTCTATTCGTTAATATTTAAATTGCATATATCTGAGCGTGGCTGATCGATTCGTCGCGGCCGCGAGACCGCGCAAAAGCTGCGCCTGGGCAAGTCACGTGACGTGCGCGTGGCGTAATGTGACACTGTGGTTGAATGTACAGAAGGTCAATACAGATTACAAAATTAGTGTTTGTACATCTTTGCTTCTAGACTGAATTCAAAATTCAGATCTACTTGAAAGATTGTCATATTTATGCAATCATTTCAGAATTGGTTTAGAGCGTAGCACATATTTAACATACACTCAATACACGATGTGTACCTACGACTGGTCTAATGACTGTTATCTGCATCATACAGAAGAATAATCATAACTTTGTCTTTTTTAGTGGGAAATCATCAGATGACCCCCCAAATTAGGTGCAGCTGGAGGGAAAATCAGACTTATACTGACTAACTTACTTAACTAACCTTTATATGCTAGGGCCGCGGTAATTTTTGCGAACAAACCGGCAGCCCCGGTAGACTCTAACTACATATGTTCCCAGAGTGAGTGTCGCGTTTGGCTTTCGTAGGGACGTATTTAAATATTTTGGCCCTATTAAACTTCTGCAGTTATTATTTTCTATGGTAATTCCACACCCTCTGTCCAGTCTCAGATTGATCTGTATTTGAGTACTTTATGATGATTACGAGCTAATCTTGTTTGCAAATCAGATTTAGTTGGTGTGAATTTTAGAAAAAACTTGTTGACACTTTTTTGATATGGGAAAGTAAAATATATTATGTAGGCACTTTTATTTGGTAAGCTCTACAATAGCTTTAAGCGGTCATTCAGAATCGAGAGTTGTACTTATTTGAGTAAAAGATTTTAAAAAATCTCACGTTAAGAATACTTTAATAAGCAAAGTCCTTTTTTTTTAATCATCCTCACAGCCTGGGCACAGGCCTCCTCTCCCACGGAGAAGAATTGAGCGTTAATCACCACGCTTGCTCAATGTGGGTTGGTGATTTCAGACTTTATAGTCCAGGTTTCCTCGTATCCCAATTATATAATTAAATATCCACACAAAGTACTGTAGAGACATCACTGCTTCAGCTGCGCTATTAAGGTATCGGTGCTCCAGGGTATATTCAAAGAAACTTCAAATGTACTTCACTTGAAGTATTTATATTTGTCTTGAGGGCTGACGGACAGACAACTGACTATCTAATTATTTAAAAACTGGCTACTTCTTTTTATTTGATTCCTTATTTAATTAATGTTCCTGCCAGACCCATAATGTTGAGATGTAAAGAGGTCCCATCTCTACAGTACCTACATACATATGTAAAATAAATTACTAAAGCGAGAAATAGCTTCTAATTATATAAAAACCTGCATATATTGTCTCTAGAGCCAATTTGATAAAAAAGTCATAGCACCAGCACCCTAGCCACAAAACAAAGGCTTAGCGACCCGAAGCATTGAGTTGTACCCTATTACTTTGTTCGGTAGCAAGGTAAAAGCGGTGAGGGGTTAGCGATTTGCCGGGATTGCATGTTGTTCGCAAGAGTTACCGGAGTTCTACAAAGACCTTCAGAGGGAACATAGTAGGGTTTAGCCAATAAAAGTCTGATTTTCCCTCCAGCTTCACCCAGAGCTAGCTGAAAAAAGAAGTGAGGTGAGGTTAGGATCGAGTCAAAAGTAATAAAGTACCTACTTGAACAATAATTAAAAGAAAAAAAAAGAAAATTAAATATGCATACTTGCCTAGAATTTTATTATCTATGTACGTACCTGTTAGTTGATAGAATATAAAACATGTGATGATGATTTCTTTTGATCTTAAAATCTTATTTTGATCAGTAAATAGTTTAAAAACAAAACAGACAGGATAACAGTGTAATTTTTTCTCAAATAATTATGGGACTCGACTTCAACTCACTAAAACGACCTTAAGTGAGTGCTTTGAGCTTAAGTCCGTTTGACTTAGACCACACACATTCGGTCCACCGCGCACAGCCCCTTCGTACTTGCATGAAATGTAAAATTTTTGCTATTCATTGCGGGATGCGAGCTGTTTTTCTGACACTCGCGCCCTTACCGGGACCAGCCCTTTATTAGGGGAAGGAGTACAGTCGATGATAAAAGTGCTGCTAGTTTTAATATCTATTTGAACGACATGGGCACGCATTGGCGTCTTTTTTTTGAATTTTATTAATATGTAAATTGTGTAATCGAGAACTCAATTTGTTGCTGTTGTATGTATATTACAGCAGCGCTGAAATTTTATTTTAAATGTAGCTGAAGCGTTTATTTGTTTGTTTGGTTGAACGCGCTAATCTCAGTTACTACTGATCCGATTGGAAAATTCTTTCAGTGTTAGATAGCCCATTTATCGAAGAAGGCTATACGTTATTTAGATCTTCTTATCCGGGTGCGCGGAGTTGTTCCTATGGGATGCGATTGAAATATTAAATAAATAAAAATCTCCGCGTGTGGCACTAATAAAGACTATTACAATAAATTGTAAAATATCTAATCTATTATGTATTTTAATTATTTCAATATGTAATTTTATAAGTTTATTACTATTAAACGCCCACCCTTTACCACCTCATCGCCATATCAAGGTATTATTATCTTGATTTAGATATTAACCTGATTTCAATCAAAGCCCTATTTAGGAAACTTAACAAACGATAAGTGTTATCATTTATTTCTATAAAAGGCAATTCAGTAAAGCAATAGAAATAAAATCGATGACTTAATAACTTAATTAAAAATTCTAATCGAAGCGACGCCATTAAATTGTAATTCCATGTTTAAAACTTCTATTCAAACATTAAAAAAAAACATACCGTCGAATTGACAACCTCCTCCTTTTTGAAGTCGGTTAATAATAAACATTATGAAAATATGCTATAGGTATAGAAGTCGTGGCTATTTAATCAGCCACACATGTCGGTCAATTATAAGGTTAAGCAACGCTTGGCCCGGTTTTTCCGTTGATGGGTGACCATCTTGTCATGATGAATTCCTCCATGCTTCGGTAGGCAGTAGCCGAAGAGCCAGTCAACCAGTCTTACCAAGGATTGTCGGGTTGCCTATGTAACCAGGTTGAAGGCAGATAAGCAGTCGCTCCTATAAAAACACTGGTACTCTCAGCTGCATCTAGTAAGATTGGAGGCTACAAAGCCTACGCTAACATAGCTTGGGAAAAGGCTAGGCAGATGATGAGGTGAGAATATGTTATCTAATAACAAACAAACGAAATTATAAATAATAACTGTAAAGTGCTCAGATGGATTTTATCCGCATGGTTGTTGATTACATTTTTTATTTTCAACTCTAAAAAGTCTTTTTGCACTTTTGTACGCAATAGTACCTCAGTAAGATGCAAGCAATGCACATTGCAGACATTCCGGGCGTGCTCCAACAAATTGTGCCAACATACCTCGGCCGACCCCTTGTTGTGATTGCACTAATCATAATTAGTTCAAGACTTTAATGTTTTATTTTACTACTGGGTGCATTTATATGCATAGTGAAGTGTTATTTCAGTTTTTTATATAAGTAAAGTCAATTTTTTTTAAATTTAAATTTGAGTTATTACGTAGCCTATATCTTACCTTATCTTACTTCTAAAGCCAAACTTTAACGTCTTCTTGAGGTCCTTGTATCCAGGGCCACGGTAACTCTTACGAACAACCCTTAGCCCAGGCGAACCTTGACCTTAGGGGTGGCCTGGCCCTCCTTTGTTGCTGACATCTCTTCGAGGAACGCGTGAAACAGTACGCGCCTGTCTTACCTATATTACTTTAATTTTCTTTACTTTTATCTAAAAAAAAAATTTGATAAATAAATTTTAAATTTCAATATATTCATAGATCTCATATTATGATCGCTTAGAAATATTTTTTCAGAAACTTGAATGAACCAAAATCAAAATCAAAAATTTTACACTTTATTCTGTAGCCCCAACAAGGAACGAATTTAAGTAATTAAAAACGAATTTATCAGCATCCAAGTTGGAAAAGCAACAATTCCCATAAAAATTGCCACGCGACCTCTTTAGCTACGGGCATGCGTAGTTATCAAATATGGAGTAACCGCCACCACGTTACTCCTCAAAGCAATTTCAACCTTATATTTTGAGCTGTAAAGTTGAATTTCGATTGCTGTACGAGCGTGCAATTAAAGAAAATAGGCATAAAATAGATAAATAAGATTTAACACGGGTGTGGAATCGTATGTATTTCAGGGGCGTGTTCGGCGCGTGCGCATAGTTAGGATAGTTTTCCCGTGACTACTTTAATTATAGTAAATTGGATGTTACACGAATTTTGATGTTAGTAGCCATGAATAGAAGCAGTTAGAATGAGTTTAAGTTTAGTTTTTTTTAATAATATAATATTTATTTAGTCATTCGCCTTTTCGCCAATAAGAGGCAGGTTGAACATGCTCAGCTGATTTTAAATTATAGGTACATTCAATAAAAATGTGATAGCATAATTATTAACTATTAGTCATATTTTAGCCAGGAGTACACATTAACAGTTTCACAAAAACCATTTCAACCAATCACAATCTGTGCAATGAAATGACAACTGGCACCAACAGTACCACAGACTGAAACTCATTTCTTCACCTAGGCATTGAAAGAAAATCGTGAACTAACAATAATACATCGACTTTCACCACTTACATACCACATTTATAGTCTATACACTCCGGTCGCCCGCACCTACATCCACGCTCCCAATACAAGAGCCACAAAGCGGCGCTTTACAAAATATGTAATTATTAACAGAAAAACCACAAAAAACTCCACGAAATTAGTTCCCGATGACAGTCAAAAAATATATGTATATTTTTTTGGTGGTTATGTTTATAAAAAACGAGCGGCCAAGCGCCATGGTCGACGCGCGGTCCCTTTTCGCTCAGCAGGACACCAGCGATCCGACTTTTGGTACTAAATTTCTGTGTGGCATATTTATTCGGCCCTGAGATTATTTTCTACTAGGATTTTATGATAATAGGGTTCTCTAAGGCTAATGAATTACGGCGTGTACGGAACTCTAAAGGACACGGGTGACGATCGGTACGGTTTTTGTCGCGTGTATGATAACCATCTTTCGGAGTTTGGGACGTGTTTTGGAAACGATTAGAAACCGATTATGGCTTTAAAGTGTCGAAATTTCTGAACTTTTTTGCTGTTGTCAACATTTTATTGTTTAATGTCAAAGATTTAGTAGTTAAGATTTTTATTGCATCCAACACTTCTATTTCTATTTGTATTTATTGGCATCGTAAAAATCTAAAAATTTTTTTGTAGAAATGAAAATTGTACTAGGCTCGTCTTATGTTTTCCCTTATTTTCTGGCCCAAGATCAGCCGACATATTTTATTTGAAATTTTGAGTCGAGTGTGAGTGCAAAGTGACTTTTTACGTCATCTCATACATTTTTAGATTATGTAGATTCGAAAGACAAACTAAGTTTTAAGAATGTCAATCAAGAAAATCAGCGCAGATTCAGATTCGAATTTAAGAGTGAAGATTACAGAATCGACGTATGTACGAAAGAGTAAGTACCCATTCCCTATTTAATTACTAATTTTAAGAGCATTTAATATTTGAACAAAAAAATTATCTGAAAATCAAACTCAAGAAGCATGAAAAATAACAAACTACCGTCATAAAAATTACCCCTAATGTCTGTTGGAACATCAATACGCTATCAATAATTATCAATGGTGCAGGTTGCATCATCCATCACTGACTTGAATGATGGATGATGGAGCCGCGTCGCTTGACCCTGCGCGGACATTACTTCTCCAAGGAGGATGTAATTATGAGGATTTGGATGTTTCGTAAAGAGGGAATTTTGTGTGTGAATGTTGTTAGGATTGATACAAAACTGAAAAATTGAAACTGAAAAATTATGCGTTTCCCTTAAAGAATTACTAGACTATATATAATTTATGGAATAGCGCGTTTAGTTTATGGAAATAAAATAAAATTTTCGACACTTCACGTGCACCAGCGGGCTGGCCTATTCTTTGGTCAAAGAATCAACATTGCCATATAATGTAGCAATGCGGCCAGTCTTCTGGGCACGTTATCGGATGACAGCGATGTGGAGGAGTACTTTGACGGCTAAAACGCGCAAATATTTATATTATTATAGTTAGTTTTAAGTATTTTATAAGTTTGTATACCTACATATGTTTATTTAATTTGTGTGTTATATTATGTTTATATATTATAGATTTATTCAATGAGTTATTAAATATTGTCTACTAAATGCTGATTACAAAAATAAGACCGACTAACAACGACGCATTTTTTTTTTAGTCAAAGTTAATAATAATTTTTAACTAGTCCACTTCCACCTTCTAAGGTATAATACTCTGACACTTTTGTCATAATATAATGTAAAAAACTTTAGTTATTAGAAGCGCATTAACATAACCATTTAAGGTCAGAGAAGTCCAATTACACACAAAATGATAAACATCAAGAGTAAACACGTTCAAATAAACGTCAAATTATTTTTATAACGTGATACTATTAGTCGTAAAATTATGAAGCTTTATTTCGTAATTTTATTTACTTCAACTTTATAAGCTATTATGTATTATATAGAGCAATACCTTTGAATAAAGTAGTACCTTTATCAAACTCTTCTTCTTCTTCTTCCTGACCTGTTCCCAATTCTATTTGGGGTCGGCGCAATATGTTTTCCGCTTCCATTCATTTCTGTTAGCCGTCATACAGCTATCCACTTCCTTCTTAATCATCAGACATGGATGAAATTAATGAACTAAGAAAGCTGCTCATCTGCCTAGCCTTTTCCGAACTATGATGGCGTCGGCTTCCAGTGTAACCAGATGAAGCAGGAGTACCATGTTTTACACATAGCGACTGATTATCTGCCCTTCTCAACCCAGTAACCTAGGCACGATACTCGATACTCCTTGGTTGAATTTGAAAATTCCTTTGCCAATGGGCTAGGCTATGTTGTTTATAAGTTTCGTAGGCTATTTTTATTCAAAATAAATAAATAAAAAGCTATATCCAGCAACACATACTATATACATATGTATTTTAAATTATATAGAAAAGTTTAATTTTAAGCCTGCAGCTTGTTTTTCTTATGCATGTATCAACACATTTCGACTGATGTTATTAGTTATACGATATAAGTTAAAACCCCAGTAAGCATAGTGTTAGTAGTCCGAAGTTACCTAGGTACCTAGGATTTCTAACGGATCAAACTAAGGTATGTCAAGCTATTACATCTGTCACATTTCCTTAATAGACTTTCAACTTTATCGCTGAAGCATATATGTAGTTCAAAGTTAATTGGGAAAATTTGACGGTTTCATGTAGCTTGATGTGCTGGCGACTGAACATCTCCACCTATAGGCAACAACTCCGTTAAGGAAATAATTTTTGCTTAGTCGTAAAATTAATAGATTTTGTATAAGCACCGTGTTTTCAACTTTATGTTATGATGTAGAAAATTAATAACTTTAGTATCAAGTTTCATTGCCTGCCTTAATACCGAAAGACTACTCCTTATGCTTACAAAGTCAATAGGGACAGCGTGACAATACACACACGTGACGTCATAAACCACGATATTTTAACACAATAGGAACAACCAATACACATAACTTACATAGAGTCAACTTAAACATAATTAAGAAAACTGCTTAGTGTGAGGACTAAGTGTTAGATTCAATTATTTGTATTTCAACAAAAAAAAAGAACATTTGTTATGATGTAGCAAATAATAATATTTCAGAATTTTTATTTATCGGTAAAGTTGCATGGTAGTTGCCATTTCAATAAAGGTAAAGTTACTTTGCACTTACGTTCACCCCAAAACACAAGTTTTTGCTTAGCAAAGCAGTAACAATTAAACAACACTAATAGATAAAACTGAACACAATACTTAAGCAAAATTCATAACGATTAATTTGTCCTAGCGGAATTATACATGTGTGGTACATGTACCCTCTTGCCTAACAAACTACTGATCTGTGTAAATTGAAGAACTCACGTAATCATGAGTTTATCACACTATCACACCTTAAACGGAGATCCCATCAAACAAAATCCCAAAAACAGTTATCAAACCTCTTTCGAACAAGTCTATAACCACGTAACGGCCTCTATTAATTTCGGAACCTCAGCTAGCAAAGGTTGCCATCAGAAAAAAATCTCCCATAAATTTTATAATTTATTCCCAAACCAGACGGGTTAACTTGGTTCGAGAAATATTATAATGGGAACTGGTTGTTTGGTGCAAGCCGCTTCCTAGCTATTAAATGAATCTAGACAGTAAATGTCGTTGTAAACTAAACTAAATATGCTCATTTTCAATGCTTAATCGGTTTCCAAATAGCAGGTATTTGAGGCTGTGAGATGGGATTTGCGTTGTCAATAATATTGTTCTGTTTACAAATCTGTTTTTTTTTTTCTGAGGCGGTTATGTCGTGTCTTGGCGTAGATGAATTTTGTCTTATATTAAACTAAAATATTGCTCTTAATTTTTTTTTAATTTTTACCATAAATCTATAAGTAATTTAATCTTATGAAGAGCATATATATTTTAAAAATGTAGCCTAGTTCACACTCCGAATGGGAGAAAGTTTCAGGCGTATGAAATACAAGAAGTAATTTTGGATACTTTTAATTTTAAAAGCAAGCAAATAAAACAAATGCTGCCTATGGTAATCTTTCCATGCTCCTCGAAGAGATGTCAGCAACATAGGAGGGGCCCATTAGGTCCAGGGTCTGCCTGGGCTGCGGGTTGTTCGCAAGATTTACCGTGGCCCTGGCACACAGGGACCTCCCGAAGGAACATAGTGGGTTTTGTGAGTGCTGCACCCTCAGCGAGAGGGGTCATTTGATGATTTCCCACGAAAAACAAAGCCTAACCTTTCCATGGAAACTAGGTGACTACCGAAAGCTAATAATCAAATATACCTGGTAGCCATTGTCGTGGAAGTTTTGCGTCTCCCCTATTTCTTGAAAAGAACATTCAACACAGCATGAAACGACTTAGTGAAATTTCCTTTTCATTATTCATACGTCGATTCAAGTATTTAGCTATGCCTTAATTGCCCGGTCATTATGAAAAGTGCCCTCAGGCCTCCTTCCGTAACAATAGGCTTAAATATTAATACAGCCAATAGAGGATTGCTTGAACAAATTACTTGAATGAATAAGAAATTGTAGTACAAGATACCTACTAAATAACAAAACCTCCTGAAATTAAAACGCATCGACCTCAGTTCACCCGAATGCCAGAAAATCGCTGACAAACAAATACATACAGGTCAAACTGAGAAGCTCCTTTTTTTGAGAAGAACCAAGCTCATTCCCATACTATACTACATATATTTAATTTTATGTTGGCATTTGTATGTGATTCGGGCTTGTACTATGTAGCAATTATCATAAACTCATCAAAATAACTATCGCAAATATAGGCGCATTGGGTTGCTACATCTAATCATTCTTTGTCATTCAATAATTCATCCTAATCTTTAGTACCTAAGGTCTAGGTCCGTCCTCTCGTGGGGCACAAAATAACGACACTGCATAAAACGTTAAATTAATACAAATGTTTATTTCTCAAACAGTAGTACACTAATCAACAGTAGGTATTAACGGGATTAATACAATTTTTGCTATAATAAAATTGCCATAATAATTATTATTTTCAGGATTTATACAAAAATTTACTCAGTTGTCGTATCCAATGTGTTTATTTTTTATTTTTTGGTAAATGATTAGGAGTTTTTGGAATCTTGGGGGATTGTGTATCTTTAGGTCCCATATTGGATTTTGGTGACGCGCTGTTCGAGCTGGAATGGTTCGGCAGATCAGCTGGTAAATCAGCGTCATCAGTAACTCTCATCTCAAAACAAGTATCACAGCTATCATTAGCAGGTTTCTTTTTTTTAGATTTTTTATTTTTTTGTTTAACTGCTTTTTTTTCAACGGGACCTGGGCTTTTTTGTGCATAATTTTGGTTTTTATATTCCGTTTTACTTTCTTTTACGGAACCGCGTTCGTTTTTTGATATTTCATTGTTAGCTGTTTCATTTTTAGCTGTTATAGTTTTAGTTATTTTGTCTTCAGTTATTTTGTTTTCAGATATTTCATTGTTAGCTATTTCATTTTTAGCTGTTTCATTGTTAGTTGTCATATTTTTAGTTATTTCGTCTTGAGTTATTTCGTTTTTAGATATTTCGTTGTTAGCTATTTCATTTTTAGTTGTCATATTTTTAGTTATTTTGTCTTGAGTTATTTCGTTTTTAGATATTTCGTTGTTAGCTATTTCATTTTCAGCTGTTATATTTTTAGTTATTTGGTCTTCATTAATTTCGTTTTCAGATATTTCTTGATTAGCTCTTTTATTATTTTTAGCGGCTATATCGTTAGTTATTTCGTCTTCAGTTATTTCGTTATTAGGTATTTCATTTTTAGCTTTTATATTTTCAGTTATTTCGTTTTCAGATATTTCGTTTTCAGTTATTAAGTTCTTAGTTAAATCGTTTATAGCTATATCGTTTTCTGTTGCTTCAATCGTCTGGGTGTCTTCCAATAAGTATGTTCCTCCATTATTAAGCTCATCGCTACTTATCGGTATTTTATCTGGATCAGTAACTGGTTCAGGCTTTGGATCATTCCATAGCACAGGTTCTATTTTATCACATCTTTCTTTAAGCTCCTCCTCATTAATTGTCACCTGTGTATGTGTTTCTGGTTTTTCCTCTTCATTATTTTTATTTGTTTCGTCAACTGGCAATTCTTTAATGCTTTGATCTGAAACTTCTTTGGATGGTGAATTTTTTTTCTCTTTAGAGTATTCCCAATAATTTTTTTCGTCATCTTCTGGTATTGGCACCCATTCGTGGCCTTGATATAGGTAGGACTTGCCTCTTCTACCGCGGTACCCGAGTCTTGATGCCTCCTCTTGGAGTCTGTTCTTCGGAGGTACGTCATTCATCCTCGCCATAACCAATAACGTTTCATCCTGGAAAACAAGACTGTCGTTACTTTATGCAGTTAAGTAATATACATATTTAATTACTACGTTGTTGGTTTTTTGGGATGATGTATTTTTCTTTCCTATTAAGTTTTACATCAAGGACCCTTAACCCATACTTTTCCTCATTGTTTGAGCAATTATGCATGCTGTTTTAACAAGGTACCTATACTACAGTGATAAAATCACGCTCCGGTTTTCAATAACTACTTGAAGGAGACAAAGTGTTCGGTATTTAATTTTAATCGTCAACATTATCTTGAAGTTGTAAGTAAGTATACTTACGGCACAATCCATAAACCCAAGGATACGATTGTCCCCGGTCTGTTTCAAGCGAACATCACGAGGACTTATCTTGGTGCCGCCTTTTTTAACTATAAATAGAAGTACAAGTATTTAGTCTTCCATGGCAATTAAAAAAATATGGCATACATTTGTCACTTATTTATAAATGCTCCAAACACAACAGACGTAATTTATATGCATATAGCAGAACACTGTGTTTTACAATAAATTAAGTGAATAATTTAAAACGAAAATGATTACCCTTATAAAGTGGGTACCACCAGTACTCTCCTCTGTCGCCCCGTTCCACCAACAGGCTAACTTCTTTGTCCTGGTCTTCCATCAGGATTTGCCGTGCTGACCACATCACCGGTAGAATTGTATTCCCGTCCAAAATTTTCTTCAGATGTTTGGTATGCTACAAAACATTCAGGTAGAGTGCTTCGTCATTATGATAAAGAATTTTTTAATTAGAGATTCTAATTAGACAAAAGGACGAATTACAAGATCAATAATCTCTACTAATATTTAAGGGAAAATACCAATTTCAGAATAGCTAACATCGACATTCCTGTATAAAATCCTTAAGACCACGAGCATAAGAAATTACAAAAGGCAAAAGTAGCAAATATCTTCGTAATACTTACATTAGCTGTAGGAAACGTAAATATAAACGTTGTGAGTGGTCTCGGATGAGCCCAATAGAAGAAAACGAACCATTTCTCATGAAGCACAGAGTAAGGATTGAATCTGCCGAATTTGGAGAACGTCGAGCAGTTCGTAGTTTCATGGAATCCCATTCCACTTGGGCCTATCTTAGATTTCACTTTAGCACTATTCACGGCGACAACACATATTACCGCGAGTATAGATGATAAAGCAAGGCGTGTTATCATTTTTCCATATACTTAATTTTGGAAATAAATTGTCTTGAAGAACTATCTCACGGGTTAGAAGTAAAAATGAATGCGTTCACTAAAGGACTAACACTACTGCTGTCTTCACAGATCTGTCGCTCTTTATACTACGCTTAAAGGATGCTCGATTGTCATTTGTTTATTCGTTGTATGAATGTAAGGCATCTTAAAATCACTTTCGAAGAAATCTGAAGCCAAACATCACATCTGTTTGAAGAGTTTATTGGAACGAGATGACAATTTGTTGACGTTTATAACAGTTTGTTTGCATAATCATACTTTTTTTCTACTTAACGATCTATAATTTTGCGATAAAATGGAAATTCAGATTTCCTAGCTCACAAACAACCCAAGCATCACGAGGTAGATACATGTAGTATGTATTTACAAAACATTTATGAGGTACATAAATATATATACATATTCAGAAATAATAATTTTACTAAGCATCACATAATTTGCACATCATTTTGTACTCATTCCCATTCACCGATATTTGCTTCTGGCTTAATATGAATAAATTTGTCACGTTCTTCCTGCATCTTCGCCTCGTTCTCTAATTTAACCCTCTCTTTTTCTCCATCGTAATCCCTCCAAACTGGTCTGCCGTTTCCTACAAATTTGATGGTCGCTACTTCAGCCTTGATATCTCTGAATCTGGTTGGTTCCTGGCCAGATATGGCCATGACTGTAGCGTAATAGTCTTCACAATACATCATCACTAAATATGGGTCTTCTATCTTCATTCGTAATGACAATGAAGGTAGGGTTATAGGATCGTCTGTAAAAGGTATAATTTATTGTTATATTTTCTAAGCTGTCTCGTTTGTAAGATCCAAAATATTTAGTTGGTTTCTCGAAATTCAAGTAACATCATTTTGTCTGATGTTCTATCATACCTAAAATATATCCTGACCATACCTAAAATATAAAACCATTGCAAAAGAGGTTGTTCCACCATTTCTTCTGCGATAATGCATAATAACTGGTGGAGAACGGGCGTTTTTGGGGGCTTTATTTTATAAAATTGCTGATTTTCAGCCTTCTTTAAATGAATTACTTTTTTATTTTTATCAAAATGAAAAATTTGAACTGCTTTCAGAATAAGTTAAGGAAAAAAGTTAATTTGTACACACCTTTCGCAGAGTCAGGTATTTCGTGTTTTGCTATAGCGTCAAATAAGCCCTTCCTGTCCACAGCAATCAATAACATTTCATTGATTCCCTTCATGAGGAGTTTCGGCTTTTTCCAATCAACTGTTTTGTTCAAAAATTTGTTGTATTTAGAAAAATATTCGGCCACCACCTAGAACAAGCATTTAGTCAAGGTATTTATTATCTGTCTGTTATACAGCGTGATCAATGGACATAATGTGATAATTACATTTTTATTCTGTTCTTCTTCGCCTGTGTTTTATTATTGTTCAACAAGCTGTCGACTGGGTGACCCGCGTCCTGGGTAACTACTTTACGCAACTGGTAAAAAAAGTTAAAAAGTAGCGTATACCTTACTCTGATGTATTTTACTGCCAAATGTCAGTGTAACAAACAAAAAAAATATGCTAATTTTCGTATCAAAGTTTTGGAAAAGATGTTGACATCTATTGTATAAGATTTGAATAAGGCGATTCACAAATTTAGACATACCTTTTTAGACGGAGGCTCGAATGTATGCACAGTAGCATAAGCGATTTCCAGAGCAGACCAAATATAAAATGGAGTCCATTTATTACCGACAATCTCTTTTGCTGAAAACACTGCTCCAACAGCGAATTCATCGCAAGTGGTCCAATTCATAGGATCCTCTTTATTACCATGTAACTGGAACGAATTCCTCCCGAAGAACTGTTTGGGTTCGCGTAACGGTGGAGGTGGTGCAAAAGTCTTTCTCCCCTCTTCATTTCTCCTGCCTTCTCTTCCTTCCCCATTTCTCCTCTCTCCTCCTCTTCCTACATTCATTTCCAGCTTCTTTGCTAATAACTTAGCAGGGGGCATCATAGCATTCCTCGTTTGTATTGCCGCTAAATCATACCACTTCAACTCGGTCATATTATTCTCTGGCGGTGGATTCACTATCAAGTCCTTTAGGTACTCGTCTCTGGGCCCCGCAAAACTTTTAGCTAGTTCGATGTTTATAATCGAAATGTCCCTTCCTCCTTTTTTCAAAATTTCTTTTGCTTCCTCTTTACTTTTCGGTAATCTCATCATTAGCTCAAGAGGATCAACAGGCTGTTTATATTTTGAAAATGGGTCTCCGAAGCCTTCTAGAGTGATGTGACCAAACGGCACTGGCTCTACGAAGTGTTCTGGATATACGTCAACCTTTTTTCGTAAATCTGGCGGTTCATCGTCGTCATCGTCTGCCCTCGCGTCAGCTGTTCTCTCTGATAAAAGTAAGAGGAGCGCACAAGACAACACACGCATTTTTTCAAAGATGAAGATAAACGAGGTAGCATTTATAAGTATTCCTCTTTCAGGGGTGGTGAACTAAACTTTACAAAGGCTGGTTATATTAACATTAAACAATAATAGGGTTTATTTCATTATAGAAATGACGTTATAGGTACAATACCAATAATATAAATATTTTTTTAATATATCAACTTATCTATTAAATTCAGTAGACAGAAGTAGAAATTCCGAGAAATATTTGAAAAAGGTAAGTATGCCATAATGTATGTTTGTTTGTTTATATTTTTATGTAGGTTTTAATAAAATAATATGGCGGTAATTCAGTATAGGAACTATTAGAATTGGCTCAGTAGTCCTAAAACTATGTGCATCCGCTATTTATTTATTTTATGTTTCAAAACATAAAATGTAAGGAAATCGAAAAAGTCTTTTATATACACAGGTCATGTGTCATGTCATCAATGCCTTACTTTACAATTGTGCTCTTTACTTAAGACTGTCTCATTTCTTACGCCTTGGAAATATCTACTTATATGTCTCAAATATATTCTTGGGTAACAAATAAGTTAAATCTAAACTTACAGGTAACAAATGTTTGCAATCCCTGCATTCACACTTGTAATTCGACCCGGGCGATATTTCTTCCGCATACGATGATGTGTGCCTGTGTTTGAGCATTGCCGTTTACAAAACTATCAGCGTTGGGTAAATGTCAATAAAACTACCGTATTCCGAGAAGCTTGGAGACTGTCAAGTTCCGTATTTTATAGGCGACCTGGCGACCTAATTAACCTTTTGCCCGCCACGTCAAAAAAGAAAGACGTGCCTTCAGCGCCAAGCTAAGAATTCATCCATAAATACCAACAGTATAGTAGTGAGTTTGGAATTATATCGATTGGAATTATTCTATATTGGGATCGGGTTCCAGTCTAACCGGACATAGCTGAGTACCGGTATTCTACATGGAGCGACTGCCTTTTCGTCAGCCTTTCCGACCCGATAACTCTTTGATTGATTGTTTTACTTTCTGGCTTCTGACTAACTGTAACGACTACCAGATTTGTTGCCGAATTACTTGGTTGTAGCAATCACAATTTCAAATTATTAAGCTCCATGTTAAAGGTCTAATAAGCTAAGCAAATATCGATGGTCAAATAAAAATGTTTAACCTCATTCTAATATTGTTTATTTTGCCCCTTAATCTATAATATAAACACTCATACATAATTATTCTAAACAACAAAACATAACTACAAGAACTGCATGTCGTCATGATGTACCATCTCCAGGTGCTCATCCTCGTTGTCATCATCCATGTCATAAGGTTCGGGGGGCATGGTCGGGACCAGAGGAACCATTGATATGTGTGTTCGCCCGAAATCACTCCAGAATCCTAACTTCTGGGCTTCTGCTTCCAACTGTAAATATTCAAAAAGATTATGGTGTTGTTTGAAAAACGAACGTTTTAGGAGGCTGTCTTTTATTTAATTGATTTTTAAAAAGTATTACCTACATGACTTTTTACCTGATTTTCAAAACAACTGACATCAGATCAGTCATTGTCACAGATAGATTAAACTTTTGACCGCCACGTCAAAAACACAAGACCCCAGCGCAAAACTAAGAATTCATAATCAGTGTTGAAATGTTCAGGCTAGAAGATTTTTAATGATAGATTGCCTTTGGTCAAACTTACATACGACCAACCATTTCCCCAATTTTACCTGAAGTTCACTTCAAAGGCAGTACTTCTATCGAACTACCATTTAGTGATCCCAACCAACTTATCCATGTTTAGACTACAAGTCATAATAAAGGTGTTGCAACTGACCTACCCCATAATAGCATTTCCCAAAAAAATTAAAGCTCTTTCAATACATACGTGGTCATGATGTGGCATCTTGTCGACTGGGGCAAGAGCGTAGCAAAGTTTATACTTGCAGTTCAGGATGCCCAGGTAGCCAGGCTCTACCACCTTCATAGCGAAAATCAGCTGTGGTGCTCCGCTATCTGTAAAATAGTAAAACCAATGGACCTGATAAAGAAGTCTTAAATATCGAAATAGTACCTAAAACATCGACACTCCGAATCACAACTATTGGAATTGTCCAAACGATAGAACTGTCATCATCATCAGCCTTTACATATATTGTCCCACTGCTGGGCACTGGCCTCCTCTCACACAGAGAGGGAAACGATAAAACATGCATTAGGAATTTTCTTAAAACTATACATACACTCAAAAGCAAGGGAAGGTATGAATCTGAAGATGCCAGTGATGTTGGTGGTGACAATGAGCGCGCTGAAGTCAATTGATGTCTCCATGAAGAGAATCGCGTTACTCCAATTCACTGGGGGTTTTATTTCTCCCTCTAGCTCCACTCGAAATCGATCAACCAACTAGAATCACAAAATTTACCTTTGATTTAAGGGAGTAAGTTAAGTTATTTATATACTACTGCAGTTTTCTATGGTCAGAAAGAATTACTTCAAGAACACGGATGAAAAACCTTCGAGATCTCCATTATTTTCAAATAAAATTTTAATCGAATTCATTTTAGTCCTTTTACCATCATCCTGCGAGTATTTGAAAATCAAAGCTTAAATTTTTGCGTATAGCTAAAGGCATATACTAAAGGCGTACGCTAAAAGCGTATACTAAATCAAATGAACATCAGAGAAAAGGATATACTAACCACTGGTGATGCTAGGCTGAATTTGATGTTATAACTCTCCTCAAGGTTAGGATTCCAGAAATAGAAGATCTTCCAGTCAATGTCTATTAAGCTTTTGGGGTCAAATGTAATGTTTTGAACGAATTGTCCACAAGAAGTGTAGTTCTCAATACTTAAATTCCTGTATTTGATATCAATTTCAGCAGAATTTTCTTGAACTGACAAAAACATTACTAGGAATGCGAGAAACATGGTTGGTGATTGCTTATAGTTCTTCTATGATTATTTAAGCTCAAGCTGCAATGAATAAAATTGAATTACTTTGATAATTATTTTCTTTCACTTCACTTTCACGATCTTTATTCGTTAAATTGAATTTCTCTTATTCTTTAGGTCTATCCTTATATATCAATACATGCTGGAAGTATGACAGTAAACCGTATTTATACGTCTGTTTTGTTATTATTTACTGCAACATTACCTTTACTTACGTACCAGCATGTAATATAACCTTTGTTTATTCCTGTATCATAATTTTTAACTACTATTACAGTATTTACATTTACACAGTTTGCTGTTATATTTTCAGTTTCTTCTTACATGTTATTTTATTTAGTAAACAGTTTTTCAGGAATGCGTTATATTGTATGTCGTATGAAACTTAATAATCAGATCCTGAGTTTGATCCAAACCTTGAGAGCTCATTAAGGATCGTAGGCGGTAGGTGTTCTTCTCATTTTGTGACCAATTGTGACAAGTGATTAACATTGATATCAAAAACAAGACTACTGAATCTGATTAAGTACATTATCATAGTTTTTAAATAAAATCGAGGACTGTTGGACGACAGGGACTTTTTCCCTTTTTCTCCATTTGATACAAATAAAAAGAAAACTGCGCAACAGTAACAATTTATTTAGCACCAGTCTGTTCTTCTTTGTTCACGTCAGATATGCAGGCGGGGTAACCGTCTCCGAAGTTCAGGTTAGCAGCTACTCCACCTATCTCCGCGCGATATGGAATCTCCTTGGTGCGAGCCGACATCGTGGTCACTCCGATCTGGCAGTCAGTCATCAGCAGGTACTTGCCTCCGAATAGCAGCTTCATGTGGAACTTCAGTAGAGGGACGGCACTCTTCGCTGGTGATATATCTGGAATTTCAGGTTTGATACTTTAAGTATTTTTTACAGGTTTGGCTGGCATCTATTTGTAATGGTGAATGCGAACGTGCCAGAGAAATCTTTTTATTTAGTTCTCACTGTTATTTGCAACTATAAGCCGCGTCGAATCTGATGAAGTCTTCTGAAGTTGTCTGCCATTTCTGTGATTCTTTGAGATTCGGATTCGACGTACAGTTTCATAAGATTTTATACTAAGGGTTCAAAAAATTCGTCTGTTTTTTTGTCGAGTTTAGATTTGCCTTCACCATAATAAATATAGTCGCCATGTAGGCAATATAATTTGTGACGTAAAATTGCATGTAACAGTTTTCGTAAATTCTCGCCATAAACAACAACACAATTCAACTTGCCTTCCTAATCTCAACTAAAAATAACTGTTCTGTTAAAAATAACTTACTTCCGTCTCGGACAACATTGGGTACTCCAATGAACCTTCCAGCAGCGCCCTGGTCCGCAAATAGGAGCATCTCATGCTTAGCGCGGCCCATTGTCACCAGCAGCGTCGCCGCGTCCCAGTACGGCTGGCTCTCTAGGTACTCGTTCATATCATGCCACACCCGGTTGATGATCTGAAGTAAGAGAAGGGATGAATTTAAAATACGCTTATATTTTGGTGGATTATAGGTTATTGAAATCGGCAGTGAACTTCACTAGAAGATAGCATACATACAATGATATTATCTCCGGGCCTGTGTTGTGGCTGCCACTAAATCTAGAAGCGTTTTTTTTATTCTTTTTCTCTGCTTTGTAAGATTATTTTTGCGGTTCCAGTTGATTTGAATGCCTTGATATCACTATCCAAATATTCACCATTGGTGCTTATCATAATTATGCTGGATTATCATGATTTAGCAGAATAAAGCTATCGAAAAACTAACCTGTGGCGTCGCATTCTTGAATGTCATATCCATGCACTTATCGTCCAACTTGATGTTCCACGTGTAATAGATCCTCCATGGCCGTCCCACTACCATATCGGTCTCGAAATACGGTTCCTTGGTTAGCCTGTTGCATATTTCCGCACCGACCTTCAGACTTTGTGGCTTCTCCACCTGCCCCCGTACCATTGGCACAATGACCGCGAGTAGAACGCGAACTATATCCAGGACTTCCATCTTGACACTACAATTTCTCGTGAAATAGTTCCCATTATAAAGACTAACAATGAGAAGTTTTGTTTGAAATGTTTGCTGTTGTGCGGTCTTTCTCAGGCTCGGTAAAGTCAACATGTCTATGAGATCAACGTTGCAATGTTTTGTAATGGGTATTCTTGCATGTTTATGCTTTTTGTCACTTCCACATCCAATCTAATGTGGTTCACGTAGGAGATTAACCATTCAGCCAGTGTTTTGAGGAAGAGCTCTTCTAATAGTACAATAAAAGGAAAAACCCTAGGACTAGTTTTATAAATATTGCATTGAAATGGTGGCAAATGTGTGACATACAATGGATTGTATTAAAATAATGTCTCGCCAGCCTTGCAGTGATGTCATCTCAAGTCTTGGAGGGGCTCTGGACTGTGTGCAGACCAAGGATGGTTTTTGACAAACATTTATAATAATCTGAAGCAGTAACAAAAGGTTCGTTAATATCAATAATACCTACTAACTGACTGACCTATATTTTCGTTGCGGGCATGAGAAAAACAACACCATTCTTCAAAATAATGTTATTACGATCTCGATAATGGGGGCGTAACAAAAATATTTCATGTGTTAAATATGAACTATTTGCACGCTAGCCAATCATGCGATATTGTTTTAATTATACTTGAATTTACTTGTAATTTGTAATTAGTACCAACACATAACATAGCTTATTTGGTAAATTGGTCCTTTACTTCTTTCTGTGTTGATTGGGTTATCAACTACTCATAATCATTGTTATCACTGTGGTGTTTATGTGAGCGACTGCCTTTCTGCCCTCCTAACCCAGTTACCTGGCCAACCCAATACCCCTTGGTAAGACTGGTTGTCAGACCTTCTGACTTTTGACTACCAGTTACAAGTACCAAAGAAGTACAAATGACCATCCATCACCATCCGAAACACGTAAGACCTCGTCATGACAAGATGGATCCACGGACCGACTGCGCCAAGCATTGCTTAACCTTATGATCGATCGACCCATGCGACTGTTCCTCAGCCACGAGGAAGGCTATTTATGTTTATATTCCTCAAATTATATACTTAAAATATATTATCCAGCTTATGGTGGCGGCTTCACACACCTGGAGCCTATAGACTTCCTTCATCAACAAGCAAACAAACTCCTCAGATTCATAATATTAGTATATATATAGATATATTCCTCATAATAATTACATATATTCCAAATAAATTTCAAATATCGAACCATAAAAACTGTTTTCTAAAAACACTGGCACATGGAATTCCATGGTCAAGCCATAGCGTGTATTGTGGCTCATTTGTTGTCCAAGAGGCGGTGCGGCCCGGCCACCGATGCGTATCTCGCCATAGCTGGAATTGGTAGGCGGAATATCATTACAGGCCGTTTCGTTCAGTCGTTTGCAGTGACAGAACGCTAAGGTAATGACTGCACCGCCCATTCACGATTATAGAAAAAAATATTCGAATTTTGAAAAAAGTTCCGATTCGCTTGTGTTTTGTTTTGTTAATTAATGTTGGTAGCATGCTTGATGCTTGCTGAAATGTGGTTGTGTTGGTGTATGTGGTAGCCGGGTCACGGTTAATTTTTACATTAATCAGTGCTTAAAAATCGAATTTTGAAGCATATGTTATTGGTTAGTGGCTGCAAAATTATTGTAATACATAACTCATTACAATTTATGATTTAGGTGTTGACGAAATTTTAGCGATGTCTAAAAATATTACATAGTTTTCAAATATTCATCAATTGGTTCTATTTTTAACACGCTTTTATTAGCTTGGGCTGTATGTATGTAACGTAATCTTTGAGCACGATTTTCACCGGCTTCTAAACATCTGATTAACTTGAAACTTTGCATATGTCTCAAGGACCGATGACAATGCAATAATTCATTAACAATTTTCCATTATCCTTATTAGGGCCGCCAGGATTATAATTTTAGTTCGATTTTCTACAAAAGCGTGTTTTTTTTAGTTTTTTTTTTTAAACTTATTTATTAAAAAGCATTTTCATAATGGACAAGAAAGTTTTTCTTTTATGACTTCTAGGGGGTTCTAAATTCGGATAACTTATTTTTTTTTTTATAATTAACAAGTGACATTCGTCAGTACCATTTTCATTTTATTTTTTGTAAATGACGTTTCGCACAAAATTACACATTATCATTTATTAGTATCTAGCTAATCTATGTGGTAGCTTTTTGGTTGTGGTAGCATTTTCATCTCAAGATGATTTCACTTTTTTTAATGCCATTATTCACTTAGGTAATAAACTGTTTTCGGAAACCATTTCTTTTTAAGAAAGCTACCCATATTCTTAACTTGATCCTCAAAATACTACATTGCAGCAAGATGCAGGCAATGCGGCCTATCTTCAGATCTACAGCGCCTTATACCTTCAGCACGCAGAAGGCGGAACTTACAAGCGAGGGGCGTCCGTGATTTATAACCAAGCATTGCGGAGGCACCTTCTTGCAACCGGTCCTTACGTGCTATGCTGCCCTGGTAATACCTAATAATATCAATATAATATAGTCTATGCAACTCGATTCAGTATGACCAGAAAAAGTGATTGTTTTTGTTCTGAAAATCTAAGTTGCCTTATCACCTCTCTGACTGAGGATTTATTTCTTCTGCCTGGGCTGCGGGTTGATAATAAGAGTTACCTTGGCCCTGGCACACAGTGACCTCCAGAAGGAACATAGTAAGTTTTAGTCAGTGAAAGTCTGACACTCTCCAGAAAGTCTCCAGCTGCACTCTCAGCGAGAGGGGTCATTCAATGATTTCCCAAGTAAAAAATATATTTATTTCTTTTTAAGTTATTTGCGAGATAGGCCTGAACAAATTAACACTTAAATACTAAATATATGAAAATCATACATATATCATAGGTTATCTACAGAATTGGGTAATTGCCTAGGTCAAAAATCTATGATATTAATTTGGTACAGCATCTTAAAATAATGTCACTTTTTATCTTTTCTTCGATCGACATAAGTCTACAAGTGATTATATGCGAGTTGACAGATTGCGCCATGTTCGGACAGAAGACATGTTGACATTGACAGAAAGAGCTTTGTCTTTTCTAGATAGAATAGATATAGAATCGCCATATGAACTAAGCCTGCTGGGATTCTCAACAGAAACAGAAAAAAAATATTTCATAATGTTTGACCAGAAATGTATCCACATAATAATACCTACATGTTGTGTAAACAAAGCACAGAACAAGAATAGCACCGAGGAATCGATTAGCGGTTCAAAAGCAGGGCAGAGCCCGGTCAGGTGAGGCGACGGAACACTGGCTGTCACGCGCACTGCCACGCCGCCGGCGCACAACACAGTCAAGGGCTGTCACTTCTAGGAAAAATACCAGACTTAATGTAGGAAGTGCGCAGAGGTTGAATGCTAATGAGTTGGTCTGTCGAACTGTGCATGTGACCCCAGAAAACATTCAAGCTTATTTTTTTGCTAAACGGGACTTTGACCTTGGCTGGCAACGAGTGATTGAATTTCTTAGTTCATGTAAAACTAAAATATCAAGTAAATTCAAGTTACTTTTTTTTAAGTAAGTCGGTGTAGAGAAGCCATCTCATCAAGATACCTAAAACTGACAGATTTTCTCAATCAACTATGAAACATATGCTTCAGCGATAAAATTGAAAATCTAGATTATAGTAGCCTGATGTGCTGGTATCTGTATCATTTATGAAAAGTCACATTACTATCAGAAATACTAATTACGGAAATTAATCTGCTCTCAATTCTGACATTATTACTCATTTTTTAAGCAAAAAACTTTTTACAAAAAACATTTACAACCCATACAACCCATGCACTGTCCACAGAATTATTTTTAAAGTCTATAAAAAATGGAAAATCGCATTTTGTATTATAATTCCTATAGCTTAGCAACCCTAAACCGGTTAAAAGCAGTTCGATCGAGTATCGTGACGTCACTGTAGAGCCCGCAATGGATATTAATTGGTGCTCTCCTCAATATTAATAGATCCAAGAGGCTTACTGTTTCTGACTTACCCATTGTGGCTACTGGATCTTTATCACTGACGTTTTGCTCTCGTTTTATTCTAATAGCCTGCGGGTCTTTTTGAATAAAAGAAAAATATACAAATGCACAATGAAATTTGAACTATAAGCTTCAACGATAAAGTTGAAAATCTATTAAGGAAATTTGACAGTTTGTAGTAGCTTTATGTGCTGGCGCCTGTACCCTGCTATTTTTTTCAGTTTTTATTTTCGCTAAAGCGTCGATAAATCTGGTCTTTGTCTTTCAACTAAATTACATTTTATAAGCACAGGGTGTCTTTAATCTGCACTGCTCTAACTATTAGTACAGGAAAATTCAATGAAGACACGTGGTCAAACCATTTTAGTAACAATCTGGATAAATAGAATTCAATAGCTTAAGAGTCTCACCCTACAATAATTTATTAATTTACATACTTACCAAAATATGTTTTAGCCATAACTTTGCCAAGTCATAAAGAACACTTTTGTAAATAACATAACACCATTACTTCAAGTCATTACCTGACTGAAAAAAAGGCTTATGATTTCTGTTTTCTTTAATAATGAAATATTTTTTTTTATTTATTGGATTGAATAAAATACATGTTATACATAATGTCCAACAAAACTATACACCTAATTTGTCTGTTGGATCGAATTTTGTTGAAACCTGGCAGTAACATAGCTTGTATATCAGAGAAACATATGAATGTCGATCCATATATGGGGAGAAGTTCCCTCAGTACACAAGCCGGGGCGTACATTTTTGCTGTTTAAACAAATGTTAGAGTTTGTCGATATACTTAGATCAAAGCATAAAAGTAAGGTTACTATTATTCATGACGATTCGTACCTAATACTTTTTCTAAATAAACCGTTGATAAAAAACATCTAACATTATCAAAGAAATATCCCTTCGAATGTTCTGAAACAAAGGACTAATACGAAAGTTCCAATCAGATACACGCCTCCAAGTAATATTAATCCGAGATGAGAGAAAAATCCAGTCCCATTTACGGAACCTTTAATTTGGCACCCACATCAATGGGCGTAATAAAGGCCTTCCAATCCGGACCACGAGCATCCAATCTAATACTCCAATAGTCCTGCCGACCCGAAAATAACATACGCAGTAACCAAGAACTGATATCACTTTCTCCACGACTTTTCCTTTCTATTCTGAATAAGTTAGGAAAACATTTTCGCCTGTGTAGTTCCGTCCCTCCCGTAATCCTCTACCTGGAGAGATATACCCGTGCTTACCCCGCGCGGGCACTATCATCCATACCTACCGCTTCTGTCACAACACTTAACATTCTATCTGCAAACTTTTGCCAAACAAAAAGCTCCTCTGTGGACCAGAGAATAAAGTTGGAATTCAAATACAACGGTCCCGTCGTTACGTTGTTGATTTATCATTGGTTCTCCCCCCACCATCGTTTCTCTCGCCCTGCCTCATGCATTTAAATTGCTTCATTACAGAATCTAGACGCCGGGGTGTAGGGTTGCCTGTTGGGAAAATGTTAACTTTTTTTGGGGATTGTGTTGTTATTTATTTAGTTTTGTATTTGGAAAATAATGAGGTTCTTGTTTAGTTGTATTGTTTGGACTTGGGTGTGATAATGAAAATAAAGTAACTAAAAAGGGGTCTACATAGATACTCAAATAGAAAAAAATACACATTTCAAAACAGTTTATTCTCCTAAGAGAACAATTATTTACCCAAATAAATTCGTTCTAAAAAACTAGATTCTCAACACACGTAAAAATTCAATTGATGAAAACATAGCTTCGAGCACTAATACGATAAGGTGGTTTTTTTACCAAAAGCACTCTGGCAAAGGATAACTTCAAAAGATATAAAGATTATCCCTATACACGCTTACAAGTTTTCCTCATTATCCTATTTTCAGCAGGTCGATGCCTCAAGAAATTGTTAGGTACAGAATGAATTTTAACTGTTAATATGTTCTATAGGAAATCCACACCTATCATTGCAGTTCAATTATTAGATTCCATAAAACTAAAATTATGCCAAATCTAGATGCAATGCGATCTCCTAATTCTACTTAACTGCAATTGAATACCTTTAACATAGATGACTATCTACTAAAAAAAACGCACAGTTCATATCTCTGATCAGAATCGTCTTACAATCGCTTTTACCAAATCAGGCTATTACTATAACCTTTTGACCATCAATCTCCATCAAGAAATCTCTGCAGACTTCTTAGATCCTGTACCACTGTACAAAGCCTCTCCGTGACAGCCCTGTGCAGCGGGCGGGGTATCTGCGAGCCGATCATTAGTTCCAGAGTGGCCAGGGGAAAATTTTGCATGCTACCGATATTTCGCCAGCTAAGCAAGTCTTATATTAGTTCACTAATGTTTTCGGGATTGGAGCGAAGGTCTTTTTTTCTAGATTGGAATTGCTATACAGTAGATTTGTACCTATATATATTTGGCAATAGTGGCGTCTAGATTATCGGCCACGGCGGCTATTGCCTCTAAGGAGATATACGTGCATTAGGACATATTGTAGACATAGAACACGCACTATCTATTACCTCACTGTCGCTTTTACTGTCACAGACGGGAGGGCAGACCGATAGAAACAGAGAGATATTGGGCGCAGGGCTTATATTGATTTACGTGCAACTCTGATGCACGGGTTTATCAACACTCAAACTCATCAACAACAAACAACTTCGGATCATATCCCGGATCTGGCAATGGGGATTCAGCAATCTCTAGATCAAGATACCGATAGAATAACACGTTTTATACAGACAGTCGGTTAGATCCATGGTAAGCTATTGAGAAGCCAGTGTTACACTGATTAACTACGTATATTTTACATACATTATATATTTTAACATCCAAACTTCACCCAAAATGCTTGCAGCTTAAAAGGCTCAAAAAGAACATCATATATTTTAAAACTCAGACCTCACCCAACATGCTGCAGCTTAAAAGGCACAAAGAGATTTCACCTTACCAGGGAATCGAACCCGAGACCCCGTGTACGGTAGTAAAGCTTGACGATAGACCAACATGGGAGTTATTGAGGCAACTGCTACCAAGAGAATTTCTTGTTTATTTTTACATTAACAGGTATCTGTAGTATATACATAATTGTGTTGTCGATAGCTTAAGCATTATCTTCAACCCAGAAACATTTGATATCCTACTCTATGCCAGAATTCTCTAGATTCATCGTGTGTGGTCAATTTGGACTATCCGAAACTTTGTTTTATTCTCAACGTTATATCGGTTCAATCTACCTACAACCAACAAAAAGATGTTTATACAATCGACAATAATGTATTTACATTTCCAACTCAAAATTTCTGTAACAAAATCGCGTTAATTCATCCATAAATCCGCATAGATCCCGCCTATCCTCACAAATTATCAAAAATATATTTTTTTCGAAACGCATCTGTACCCATTTGACGCGCAAACGTCAACAATTTGCCTACTTTGCCTTTTACCGCCAATCAGCGCGAAGAATTGCCACAATAGAAAAATCAGGTAATATCAATAACGCTACTTACAGACCATCCAATCAAGGAAGGTGTCACATTACGACACACTATTGTGTCCGACCTATCTGTGTTTACAAACACAACAAGGGCTTGTCATAATCTGTTTTTGGATATGTCCTTTTCTATTATTCGGTCTGGCAACTTTTGGCGCGAATGTTTTTTTTTCGGCGGGAACGAAGAATGGCTAGGGTATGGATTTCAACGCCTTATTGTTGGTTTATCCGTGTGTTGAATAGGTTTCACGGAAAGCGAAGGTAAGTCGTACTTGTGTTGATCTGCTGATAATTCGCTAGTGGTGGTCTTGACTGACAGTTGACATCCAAAGGGGCTGGGACTCCCAAAAATTTTACTTTCTATGAAACCGAAATTGTGTTAAATGTTATTGTGCGTGTCAAGCCTTTCGCATTACTTTTTCTGAGTTCATCAGACCGAAAATAATTTTGGAAAAAGTTTGTAAAACAAAACCCAGGTTCATTTACCTAATGCAATTTTCTTCACAGACATGTAGATGCTGAAATAAGTAGACATAGTAAAAAATCGAGACATGACAAAATCACTGCGGCGCTAAATAGAAATGAACGGTACATTTGTGTAACAGTATTTTCCTAAACTAGCATTTAAATAATATTTTACCTTTTAGTTCCACATTAAGTATAATTTCACAGTGTTTTATTCGAATATAATATAACTACCTACCTCCTTACAAATATCTCGTGAGTAAAGCAGAATCGTCGTCAGCTTCGACAAAAAAAAAAGTAATCTGAAATTTTTCACCTCCTCGGCCAGTGAGGCAAAAACTTTACAAAACAAACAATACATTTATACAACAATTACATTACAAACGCGAAACCTCAAGCGTCAAATGCCGAACTTTGGATTACCAACATTCGCTAACACTTACCACGACATCTCCACGCCTTATAGTTTTGAAAATAGAGTACAAAATAGCGGAGCAGCTACTTTCCCAGCAGCATATAAATCTTTGCCAAAAAACACGAAAGCGGCGAAGCGTGAACGCTTGTGCAGGACAGAGGGGTCTGTCGGTTTATTTTTTCCTTAATCCTAACCGGGATTAGGTTAAAGCCCTTTTGATTGGCAGCCGCCGTCAGATGCAGACGGCTGAGGTGCATCGTGGGCTCAGGAGTTAGAGGCTGGGAGGTGTAAGGAAAATATTGTGTTTAAAGATATTTTTATTTGCAGATTCCTTACACATTACTGTTTTTTCTTCGGATTTACTAGTTGCGGTACGGGTGTTTTTTGTGACGGAGAAAATTGTTCCTGGTTTATACAAAAAGGTAAAAAGCCTTTAGATTCTACTCCTTTTTATCGATCTCGAGTCTATTTTGAAAAGATATCATAGCATAAAATTCTGAGTTGGTATAGAAGTATATGGGAGTACGGGTGGGATATCGGCCTTCAATTAAATTGTCCACAATTTTGTAGGTCTATAAAATGATATTTTGTAATAATTCTGCCTAGAGCTACATTATTTTGCTATCTTCCCGTAAAAACCCATCTGGCATAAAACAATAAGTTATTGACAAAAAAATCCAAAAAATATATTTGTTTAATCGCTCCCGCCTGGATGGGAGAGAGTTTACCCCCTTTTTATCAAAGGTCCAAAACCTTCACTTTGTATGTACTTTAAAACAAACTGCCTCATGCAATGGCGTCTCGGCAGAAGGATGAAGGCGGCATGAGGCTTCATAGAATTAAAAGTTGCCCAGAATACGCAGTTTCACAAAGATGTACATATTTATGAGTGTCTATAGTCTGTCTCTCGGAAAAATCTCCAGGGCTTCCCCTCCTCTTCTAAAATTAAGATTTTAGATTACTAAACATACTACACAGCTCTACTTACATCTTAAATCCTAAATGTGAACCCAGAGTCGGTTGAACCCAGACTTTTACTACACGTGCAACGATAATTAATCCATATCATCCACAATTACTATTTAATTACAATATTCGCATCCCGCCAGTCATACTTAGCCATATCACATAGCAGTATGACATTACTGACGGTAGTCCTTGAGCACCACTTAGCGGCGACAGAGCTGCGCAGGAGTGACAGTCGTCATGCGCGCACAGTTCTCACGCGGCTACCCGTGTTGCCCGGGATTAACGTGCACGGGGCTGCTACCTTCTGCTAATTGGTTTATTAGATGATCTGTTTAGAAATCCATTTAGAAGAAAATATAACAAAATGTATGATGATAATAGAAGTACAATTCGATAATCCTACAGGATAAAAAATTGAGTGAACCGTCTAATATACTAATTTTATCAAAATTGGAAAACGTTGTTAGGAGATTCTCATACTAATTTACGTAAATTCCACATAAACTTTTAGTCGGATTATAGTTTGATCCGAGGAGATGTATGCTAGTATAGTACATTTCAAAGATCTGGTAACCAGCTGGTATCAGACCGACCAAAACCCTAAAATAAACTGTCAACCCAATCGGCCCAGCTATCGGCCGACCGAGTACTCTACAGTGTGCGGAACTTTTGGAAACTGATGAGTAGAAAGTATTTTATGAAAAAGTTACAATAATTATTTCTAAACAAATACCTCTATCTACCTTTGAAGTATAAACTTTAAACCATTTCAGCCTTCAATCGGTAAAAATATGTTTTTTTTTTCTGTCAATTTGGCACAAACATGATACATCCCTTTAAAAAGCATCACTTATAATCACATATCGCATGGTGTCAGCCCTGTGTAACATGTCAGAACTGGTCGACAGTGACAATTCATTCAAGCCAGCCTACCTGCGCGCGCGCCTAATCCATGTGACATACGAGACGTGTACCATAAGAATGGAAAAAATTACGGGCTGTGGATATCATGCCTATACGAGTTAAGCCTCTGGGAGTAAACTTATAAATGTTTTTGTAAAATAAAAATCAGAAGTAAAAAACAGTCGATTTGGTTTTAAGTACATACCTACAAACAAGTTTGTAAAAGCAAAATGTTTTTTTAATAAGTACTTACTATCAAACTTGAAAAAATATATATTTTTGCACAAAAATCTCAGATAAATAAAAATAATGATTTGACTTGATCCTAAACTAAATTTATCCAATGTTAATACAGTTTCTGTACTTTTTAATGTATTCGACAAATTAAAAGAACATTCGGCCAGTCATCTCTTCAGCGTCTCTCTTCAGCGACGAATTTCCTAAATTAAGTAATGATAACTTGTTTGAAATTAAATAAGAACAATAATAGTATTTAATTAGGTATGTTCATGTTTCAATATTATAATTAGGGCCTGTTTCAACAGCCTGTTTCAGTTCCAATAAGTTTATTTGGTAGATAATTTCATAAAAAATCTGCTCCATTTTTTTATTTATTAGGTAGATAGTGACTATTCGGAAATTGTGAAACTGGCCCTGAGAATAACAAACTCACTGTTCATATAATTGGTGTCAAGCCATGTAAAAATTAATTTAAAAATTAAAAAAATAAAATGAATAAGCTTCAAGAATAAAGGTACATTTAGGTGTTATAGATATGAGTTTATACGCCAGCTCTTATCCGAAGTCGAGTGTCTAAAATTGTACCTCTATTAAGTATTTTATCGCTTCTCTTTATAACTAGTATATGTGATTAGTCAGGCTGACGATTTGAAGCATTTATAGGTCCACATTGATCGGTGAGTGGATTTATTACGGAGCGCGGGTCGTGTCGGATTGTCTCGCCGCTCTCACGATGATAACATTTATTGTTATTGACATTTGACTACTTAGAAATCGCTTTATTGGTGCTGCTGTAAATTCCTTTGCATTTTTCGTTGGGACTGTACTAGCTATATAGAGTCTAGTTATTTTGTGTGCAATATTATAAATGTGTATGCTAATATTATAAAGTAGAAGAGTTTGTTTGTTTAGTTGAACGCTAAAATATCAAGAACTACTGGTCCGATTTAAAAATTATTTCAGTGTTAGATAGCCATTTATCGAGGAAGGTTATAGGCTACTTTTTATCCGGGTGCGCGGAGTTGTTCATACGGGACGCGGGTGAAAGCGCTGGCGGAAGCTGGTATTATAAGGGCTTAGATAATATAGGAATAGGGAATATAGGAATAGGAATTGGAGCAAAGAAAAATTGGTTCCATTAAATAAATCTCCTTTCAGCCTATGAAGTATCCTGAATGGATGGATTTTACTCAACTCGTAGTAAATACATAAAGACTGTGAAACGGGGAAAGGCAATGCTTTTTACCCCATATTAACCCCTACCAAGATAACCTATCACAAAGCTGAAGTATTGGTTCGTTTGCTGGCTTGAATTCTCTAATATCAGGAACTACTAGACCAATAAAAAACAGTTTTAGATAGCCCATTTATCGAGAATTGCTACTTTTTATAGACTACTTTTATCCGGTTGCGCAGAGTAGACATTCCCACGGAATGCTTGTAACACCGCTAACGGAAGCTAGTTGTAAATATTCTCATAAGCTACTATTGTAGCATTTCAAGTCAAATAGCTACACATCACTCGTTCCCATCTAAACCAAAGCTAAGGTAAACAAACCATCAATGAATGAAGCAATAATCATCATAAACCGGAACCCTGCACAATGGGTGCATCACTCGAAATTAGTGCATCATCTACATACAGCAGCAGATTAGATGTACCTACTGACAAGCCCTGGAACTGAAGTCACAGGACTCTTCGGTACAGGCACTGGTGTTTTTAAACGCGACGGACAAAAAGGAGCAGATCTTATTAAGTGACAGGAAGACAAGCTAAAAAGCTTGGATTTGGTGATTCCTTTGAGTTTACATAGTGTAAAATGTTGTAAACATTTAAGGCTTTACAACAAAAAAGTAAGACTGACGTTTGACTAATTATGTTTAAAATAATTTTGCATACAATTTTTTCCTTTAAACACGTATCAAACGTCTGTCTAACTTTTTTGTAGTGAGGTCCATAAGATCTCCAACAATTTGTTTACGGCCTTCCATTTTCAAAAAAATATTTTTTCGCTTATCATAGACAAAAGAATGCAACACGTTCAGCAGGCTTAGCATGGCGATTTTATATCTATTCTATCAAGAAAAGACAAAGCTCTTTCTGTCAATGTCAACATGTCTTCTGCCCGAGCATGGCGCGACCTTTTTCTGTCATTATATCCAATTTCCGGTAAACAAAACTTGTTTCTACGGTTGCCATGCTAAGCCTGCTGATCTTTTTAAGTCGCGGACAAAAGCGAGTTTCTAAATAAAACATTTAGTTCAAAAATCCCAGTGCGTAAACTTAAGATGCCAATCTCAGCGGATGCACCGTCTTATATGGTCCATCGTCACATAATCGCGTTTTTGTATTTAAATGTGCGCGATTTGAATACAATGTCCATGCAGCTACCAGATCGATTCAGTGTAATGGGCTGGGCGAGACAAACCACTTAAAAATGCCAAAAAATACAATGAACTTTATGTACATCACATAAGGTTCTTTGTTCCTTGTTTGAAATTAGGGTGGTTACGACGTTTTCGACTCGTGTGCTTGAGGTTTGGGGTGGACAAAAGTTTTCACACCATTGAAGATGTTGATTGTTCTCTTAAAGTCAATAAGTCAGTGAAACGATAAAGTCGCTTTCGTGGAACTGTGGTTCGGATTTCATGAACTTAGGAGTCTATTTATAAAAAGAAAAAAGCTTTAATACATTTATAAAGACAACCATGTGTAGCAATGAGGAAAATAACTCCAATACCTTGGCAAAAATAAAAAAAAAAACAAGTGACTGCTTAATATAATTATCCTCCAAACATAATTGCATTCCGAATTTAAAACGCCTACGCTAAACCGTAATTCCAGAAATTTTATCTGACGGAAAACTTAAGGACACGAGCCATAATTTAGAAAAAAATACCCCGATATTAACCGAACCTCAATTTTAACCACAAAATTATGTCATTCAAAAAAATACCGAGGAACAAACTAACTGCGCTTTAAACATCGACCTCACACATTTAGGGGTTGTTTCTCAAAAATCCACGGGGATTCTTAAAAAATGAATTTGAATACAGTAGTCTTTGCCCAGGTGTTGTTGGACACTTTTTTTTTTTCAATGTGTCACAGATCTTTATCAGAAGGACGGATTTAACAATCTCGTAAGCGCGGTCGCGTCAACTTTTTTATTTTACTTTTTTTTGTCTTAACGCGTCAAGCCAGTCACGTCGAATTAGATAAATCCTTTTAGCTGAACATTGATTCCTGTGGGTGAGAATTCTTTATTTTAATACTGTTCAAGTTTTTTTTTAAAGTGTGGCGATTTTTTAAAGATTTGGGAGATGTTTATCTATACATATCTGATACCTGACTAGGTTTAATCTTTTGCGCTTATTTTTTGCATTTTTTCATCATCTTTCTTGTTTTTCCTAAGCTATGGTGGGATTGGTGTCCAGTCTCGGCATGATACAGCTGAGTACCAGTGTTTTACATGAAAGAAACATATGCTAGTGTAATACAATTGTAAACTATAAGCATAAAATCATAATTTCCATCAATTAATTGTTCAAAACAACTAGAGCATTATATTCTGACAGTGGAACATTCGAGAACATTTGTCAATGTAAACAAGCCATTACTTGTGGATGAACCCCAGCAAGTGACACAAAAGACCCGTTTAATTCGAAGCCCTACTACTGACAAATTGTTCAAACTGTTGGACTCAATGGGAAGGCTAAAAATGCATAATTTATTGCAGAAAAAATAAGTCAAGTGGAGATTTGATGAGTAGGAATACACCATCGATAGTCAGTTTATACAATCTTATATGACAATAATAGAATCGCGAATAGATATTGGGCATATGACGTTATCTTTATTTTAATAAATATGTGCATACCTACTCGTAATATCAGGGACACCTTTTCACACACGGTAGATTAGCCTCAAGGCAAGCTATTAGTTAGCTTGTGTTACGGGTACCAACACAACTGATAAACTGCATATATATACTTATATAATTATATTTATAAATACTAAATACTCAAACCACGTCCAAAAAACATGCTCATGACATAAATGTTGACCGTACCGGGAACCAAATCCGAATCTCACTTCAGCAGTTCAGCACGGTGTCCATTGCGCCAACAGTGTTGTCATTCGTACGTTCTCAGTTTAAGAAGAAGCGAAACAGTTGAATTATTTTATAAAGCTTAAGAACAATAAGCTGATGTAGGTCCACAGCCGTTCTATAGGTACTGTACTGTTATTTTTTGTGCTATGAATTATTTCTTAATTTGTCAAGATCCAGTTTCCTTAGCTGCTGTTCCTGAGCAACAACAAGACCTATAATTTACTTGCATTACGATCTCGTACTAGAACCAATGCTTACCTTCACAAAATTTTGCAGGTGTTATCTTCACTTTAGTAGATCTAACACTACGTTCAAATGACAACCATTTGAACACCCTTGGTACTTGACAATAAATAATACAGCAATTTCCTCCTGAGACCAGTAAAAACAAATGTTGAATTCATTGTAGCTATCATCAATAATTCTGGATGGTCCCCTAATCTTTCCGAATCTAATCATACATCATCCGCGTCGCATCTGCGTGTTTGGATCGGCGCTTACAAAGTCGCCAGTGTGTTCCAACAGGGCAGTTGCTACCCTCTGGTGCAACGAAAACATAGGGGAGTATGATTGAGACGGGCACGCTGCGTTTTGTAAGAATAATAAATGTAAGGAAGTGATGGTAGACAATCGTGGCAGGTTGTTCAATAATGCGGCTACACAAGCTACTCTAGTCATGAAGCAGTTGATAAAAAATAATTTAGGTACACTTAATGCAAAAAATAACAATCAGCTACCTACATATGTGTATGTGTGAAAAGTATCCTTCTACAGTTTTTTGTTAGCCGTATTCAGATTTAAAAATCCAATTGTACGGTCGCCAACATCGGTAAAATTTCCTTAATAGATGTTCAACTTTATCGCTGTAGCATTATGTTTTAAATTTATTTATATTCATTATGGCAAAGTTGATTGGGAAAATTTGACAATTTCGGGTAGCTTGATGTGCTGTCGTCATCTGTACAATTGGATTTAAATTTGGATCTGATTATGGCTAACAAAAAACGGCGATATTTCTGCGTATACTGTCATGATAGTGCCCCGTATGTTGCCAATCGCAGCGAGTCTCAAGAGAGATGGGCGAATTAAATGACAATTTTAACACAGCCCTGCACTCGTAAAACATTCATCAATTTCGCAAATGCTGTTTAACTACATATGTGGCGAGTTTGCTTTTCTTTTGGTTTATTTTTGTGTCTGTTATAAATCTTTGTAAAGTAGATTTGTATAACTGTAAGAAAATACTGTGACTCAGAAAGTAAATGCTATGAAGATGTTGAAACCAGACAAGAATTTTATATACGTATCCCATAAGTTATCTTTATTATCAACCTTTTTGGTGTCCGCCGCTTCTGTGAACAGACCTCTTCTCATATGGATTCGCGAAGCTCATTAATTTATCACTACGCTTATCCAAGGCGGATTTGCGATTTCAGACTTACAGCCCGGGTTTCATCAAGATTTACATTCACAACTTTTACTCAATCATTGGTATCCAAGATACACATAAGAAGTACGTATATTTTAGACAATCTACTTTTGGTAACTGACATGGAATCGAAGCCGTACACTTATATTAAAGAGGTCGGTGCTTCAACTGCTAGACTTCACAAGAAGTTAAGTTTTCGGCATACATAATAAATATAGTGATATGTTGATACTAAAATTACCTCCAACGTGTTCTTAAAATAGTGCGAAAATTTTTAACAACAGATTTTTAGTAAACGGACTGAATTGTCACATAAAAAAATATATCAAAACTGACAGGAAAAAATGGCCCTTTAATACGGGGGCGCTAACCCTTCGCTTATAATGGCTAAAAAGACCGGTCCCATCAAAATTGTCGGTGTTAAAATACACCCCATTGTGGCTCACTACGGCTTCTTAACCCTAAACCAAATAGACAATTTGGAAGCCGAAATTGTATTTATAATAGTCTTTTTTTGTTGTCAATTGAGTTTTTGTATTCCTTTTTATAGAATTAAAAAAGAGGTTTGATCAATTCTGCCTTTGTAAAATGGAAACCAATTTTGGAACACCTTACAATAGGTGGTTCATAATAGCATGGTCGTATAATGTGGTGCAACCTAATTACCTACACAATATACTTAGTTCATATATGTTGCCGAAATTAAAGCGTGCTGTACCTATTAAAAGGCAAGGTTGTCGTACTCAATCAAGCCCAAAACTCAAGTACAATTGTTTGCATTACGATAAAAAATGAACTATTTAATAGCTCTTAGAAGCACATCACATTTTGACTGATTAATTGTTACTTTTCTGTAATTGTTAATGGTGATTTTGGTTACCTACTTAATAAATTATTAAGTACTAATTATTAGGTGCTAAAATGTTCTTGCAATACAAGTACATATTTTCTACTGACAGAGTTCAATGACATACATAATTTACTTTTAGAACCTATTTCACCACCTACGAATAAGTTCCAGTTTTGAATTTATTCGGAGATTGTGAAACTGGCACCTATTAACCTTCGATATCATCATCAGGTGTCTGCAGCGTCCCTCTGCAGGCTTAGCATGGCGATCTATATCTATTCTGTCAAGAAAAGACAAAGCTCTTTCTGTCAATGTCAACATGTCTTCTGCCCAAGCATGGCGCGACCTCTCAACTCGCATATAATCACTTGTAAACTTATGTCGATCGAAGAAAAGATTTTTTTTTCAAAATATGTCAAAGTAAATCTTACGTCAATCTGTAACTTTTCTGTCATTATGTCCATTCTCCGGTAAACAAAACTTGTTTCTACGGTTGCCATGCTAAGCCTGCAGCAGGGTCCTTCTGGATCATACCATCGTCTTACATCACAACGAATCAACAGCATAATTATAACACTGCCAACAACCAACAACAAACAACACCAGTTGTTCAACCACATAATCTAACAACATATCTATATCGCAACAGTTGTCTGTCTGTCCGCAAGAGTGGATGAGTCCGTATGCCGAGGGATGAACCGATTTGATTATACTTATCTACAGCGATTAATTTTGGTCTGTCGAGGGTTTTGTTGTGAAAGTACTCTTAATTTATAGTTAAGTTGTCCATATGTGATGTATTCGTGTTTATTAATTAATGCTACACTCTTTTGTAAGTATGAAAGTCGTTGGAAGTTGCTGAAGATGAGTGAATCTGAGTATATCAAACAAAGGTACAGACGCCAGAACATCAAGCTACTACTATCTGTCCTATTTCCTTGATAGATTGTCAACTCTGTCGCTGAAGCATATGGTTCAAAGTTGATTGGGAAAATTTGACTTTTTCGGATAGCTTGATGTGCTGGCGCCTGTACCTAAATAATATCTTGGTTAGGACATTAGTGTCATTCGGTAGAAAACGGACTATGTAAATGTTTATAATCTTATCAGTAATGAAAACTTGACTCAATATATCTCTGATCTCATGACATTTAGAGAACTGAAATACAAATCTCTATGCGTACATAGGTGCTGTTGGGTGCTTACGTGGATCTGTGACTTTTGTTTTGTTGCTTAACCAAAAATCGAATAAACCAGAAGCTTGAACAAATTAAAGAAAACAAAACACTATATCCAAATTTAAAAATCGAACCCGCGAAAATCCCCTCGCGATTGGCGGATAGATAAACCAATGGAAGGGGGTGGCATTGTTACAATATCTGCCAGTATCGCGATAACGCTTGAAGGGTGCAGGCGGCTCTGACGCGCATAGATAAGCCTTAATATTTCTCGTATCACTGCAAGGGTGCTGTTGACTTTATGGCATACTAAATTTAGAAAAGAGGCATTTAAATTTGAATAATAGCATCGACACTTCATCTAAGTCTGTTAGAATCTTTTTTTATAGTTACCGTTCTAACGAGCTTACTATCGCTTCTAGCTCATTTGCATACCACTGTCTATGCGTCAATCACAGAAATGAATCGTCGATTGATTGATTGATGATCCAATGAGCGTTCATTCACTCGTTCAACTGGTTTACTCACAACTTTTTTACTATTGACCTTAACTGATGAAATGGTGATATGATGGAGTATTGAAATTACGTCCACTGGTTTGTAGCGCCATAATTTTTATTTATGTGATGATGGTTCATCGCCGCCAGTTTGATGAGCACTGAGGCCGGTACTGCTGACGATATAATTGTTCTTAAGAGTATGATTATGAAATAGCTTGGTAATTAAGGTGAGCATTTATACCTAATGGTAGCTGGTAAAATTCCGTTGGCATGGGTATGAATGGCGGCGAGTTGTGTACAGTACTGTTATGACCTCACTATGTACAAGTTTTTTTTGGATGTGTGTAAAATGCTCCATCTAAGGTCATCATAATCCATCCAGATCCAAGGAAGAATCCGATGATTAGTCTAATGTAGCAACATCATTGTAGTTATTCCATAGGAATCATAATAAATTAATGTCTCACTAATCATGTCATAGCGTCAAAGATAAACTCACCATCATCATTCTCACTCCTTAGTAATTTTATGAATTCACTGAAAAGAGGCTGATGCTATGAGGATGACTTTTGCATGGCAGTAGCTATTATAGCTCTTGGAAATAAATAGAAATTTAGGAAATTAAAAACAGCTACTAGAGTGTAAACGACGAAACTAGGATAAAATTATAGGTTTTAGGAAATTCCGTGACTTAAAACGAATCTATTTTTCATCATGCATGTCAATATTTTGACATTGTAACACTATATACAAATCAGTAATACCCAGTCCAACAGTCATTACCGATAAAACAGCTCATCATATCCGCAACATCATAGGTAATTTCACCACTAACTAAGTTAAACCAAACTGAGGGCCGCGACCCCAAGCCATAAATCTATAGAGAACATTAAAACACCGCCTATTACACGAAGGAATTGCCCCAAAATGCCTCAAACATGTGTCCTATGGCGACCTGTCATCGGGGTTGCAAGCACAATGGGTAGAATTATATTTTTTTTTGTGTTGGCAACACCACGACAGACGCGCGCCGCGGGACGCCGCCGCCACGCCCCACCTTGTTGCCGATTTGTTTTTGAACACTATTAATTTGTAGATTCATGAAGAGAGTATACCAGATACACTCTCATACTTATTGTGGACTCATGACTCAATCCTCTGTGAGGCAAGTTTCGAGTTTTCATTTGATTTGACAGCAGTTATTTACAGTATTCGGCACTAAGTAGATTATGATTTTTAATCACTTAATTGTAATTAAAAATGTGTAATTAATAATGAAACATAATTATAATTCAATAATAATAGATAACTCAAAAAATTCTACTAGAGGCATCTCTTATTTGAACACTAAGTCGAGCGACAAGCAGTAGGACAAAATCAATTCTGATTTAAGAATCGCCACAAATGACCCTCTGCTATAATTTACTCTATGCCCAACATCTAACAAGGCGTAGTCCGTTCCATGCAGACTGCGAGGGTAGCATTTTGTGCACCGCATGACAATAATTAGCCCTTTTACTAACAGGGCCAATGGGCTGAACTGCGAACTGTAATCTACGGCACTTAGGGCACTTAATTATAGTGTTCCTAGGAACTGAGCGGCTTTACGTTAATTATGTTTGATTTTTTGTGGATTAATGATAGACAGTACTTAGGGAGGCAACTTAAAAGACTGTGTTTAAGTTCTGTTTAATTTTTAATATACTTAGGGCCAGTTTTATAAGTTACGGATAGCCACTATCTACCAGATAAATTCAAAAATTGAACAGAATTTGTATGAAATTATCTGCCAGATAAACTATCTGGAACTTATCAGCTACCTGTGCAACTGGCTTTTAGGCACTTTTTTTTCCAAACTGTATGCGTGTACCGTCTTCTAAATATAAAAGATAAAATTAAAAGTCATTTATTCAAGCAGGCTGAAAATCAGCACTTTTGAAAGATCAATTCTACAAAAGACAGCCTCAAAAACGCCCGCCCTTCACCTCTTTCTATGTGTTATCGCTGGAAGGAAGAAATGGTGGAACAAACTCTATCAACAACAATTCTGTCTGTATGGTTTGAACCCAGAACCCCTTGGTTAGACTGGCGTCAGACTTACTGGCTTTTCATACAAAATACATGAAATATAAACGCCAGACGGACAATGTTTAAATATCGCCAGCCGTGACCGTTTTTCTATACACCATATTTTCAAAATCATAATCTCCCTGGGACACCTTTAAGCACAGCATCATATTTGCCCTGCAGTTGTTAACAGCTCTCGACCAAATAGAATTACTTTACTAATCGCTCTTCACTTCGAGTAGATAGTCGACAGAGTGCACTTGGTGCAAACTGCAACAGGGTAGCTACATGAAGGGTATTGTATTCGTTTGAAGAAAATAAAGAAAAGAGTAACACATTGTAGAAAAAAAAATACTAGAAAATGATTTTTATTTTACCATTTTCCATATTTGGTACTAAGTAGAGTATCCTTACCTCACATTTTTATATTTAAAACTTATATATGTTAGGTATCATGTGTCAGCCTTCTTCAATCTATCTTCGCAAATAGATATGCCTGGAAAAAAAAATATCTGAAAAGACATCATTTGAACACTATTTTACTATGTCTACAATTTCAAATTTTGAGCAAAATTGAAAGTGTTGTGTAAAGCGTGACAGCTGGCCTGCGCATACGCACGCGCCATGAGTGGCGCGCAACAATATGGTGGCTCGCCGGGCGGTAACTGCCATGGGCAGAATAGGGTCCAACTATCAATAGGAAAAAAAATATGTTACAAATCCTCTGTTCTAAGTTTGGCAAAATATTTACAGGGCTGTAAACAAGTCTTAGTATCGCATTAGGCAAAAAATGCCAAAGACAAAAAGTCGTGGTGATTTAGTGGTTGGAGTTGGAGTATGAGTGTGTGGGTTTAATTCCAGGCAAGTACCAATATAAATTTTAATTATATTAATATATCTTCGACACCAAAACTGCATGAAGAAACCCGACCTTTAGAGCGTGGTGAGCAACACTCATTCCTTGCGTACATAAGAAAAGCAACGTGTCCTGCAATTGGACACTAAATAAAAGGCTGATTATGACTGCCAAAGAATCGATTTCCTACAGGCAGCATTCAGAAAAACGGCAAAGTTCAGCGCAACGAATCCGGGATCCTAAAATTACAAAATCAAAATGAATTTCTTGTTAACATTTTTGTATCGTTACGGAGACAAAGGGCGCCCGATGGGACAAGCACTGTGCAAACGCGCAAAATGTTCTGCAAACTTTGCACAGTGGGCCGCCGTAGCTCCCGGCCAAAATATTGTTGAGAGGGCTTCAACATGCTCCAACTGTGTGCCCGGTAATTTTTATAATACTCTCCTGTTAAGAGGTTTCGAGTTGTACACCTAAATTAAACTTGGATTTATTTTAATCCAGTTGAATGATTTTGTTATTTCGATAATGTAGTTCAATATTTTTGCTTTCAACTTGTCTGCAAGAACATTTGGTTTAGTACTGTTCTGACACTCGGAAAAAGGTGCTCTTTTACAAAACAAGGAAATTCAGTATCCGTATATAAATGCCGTAAGTATTGATATGCCAAGTATCTTGGTCTTAATTCGAGGAATTTCTTATTACCAATCTTATTGTATCCATCACGTACGTAGTACCCACTTTACTAAACATTTACCTTGCCGTAAAACGGAATTCCCAAGGCCTGTTGCGTAGAAAACTACCGTGTTACACAATTTTAACTATAGGTGCTCTTTCGTTCATAGTTAATGACAAAAAAACTTCAATATCCAACAATACCTAACTGCCAATATTGATATTACAGGTTTCATTTGAGGAATTTGTTAATACCATTCAGTCCTATCTTGTGCACGTCGATGAAATGTAAACTAAATGAAATGAAATGTTCAGACGCCAGCACATCAGCCTACTACAATCTGTCCTTAATCGATTTCCAGCTTTATCGCTGAAGCATGTGGTTTAAAGTTGATTGGGAAAATTTTACAGTTTCGGGTAGCCAGATGTGCTGGCGTCTATACTTCTTAGCATCACTACTGGTAATTCCGTTAAAGGATTCGGCTGTTCTCCAATAGCTAGTAAATTACTACACTATATATGTATAAATATAAAATACTACAGTGGAATTCCCAGCGCCTGTTGCATAGAAAACTACCGTGTTACACAATTTTAAGTCTATCCAATTACATCAAAGAATATAGTTCAAACAGACCGCACTGATTTACCAATTAATAAAGGACCATTAATATTCAAGATCAGCCGCTCAGTTCAATTAGCCGATTACACTGCGTAATTGAATATTTTGGGCTTTCTTATTTATTATGGATATTTCTAAAAGGTTAACTCATTTCCTATGTACTACTATGGTATGGAATATCCTATCAAAAATGGAGGCAAAACAACCTTTAAAAAACCCTTCTAAACGATTAATTCAATCTAAATCACTAAGGGCTTATTTTCAGTCATCCAGTCTGTTAGATATATAGCGTTTAAAAAACAACGTGTATGTATTGTGTCAGTATTTGTAATGAAAATAATATCATGTGCACATAACACGCATACAATTTGACAGCTTATTCATAAAGTTCATTAAAAAAACTGTGTTCTGAGTAAACTTTTAAGACTATACTTTCCTGTACTATACTGGGTCAGTGCGGTCGCGACTAAGGAGGGAGCAATCATACCATCGACTACTTGAAATCTTATATCGTGACCTTAGAATGAAAACCTCGGAAATGCATTTTTAATCAAACTTATTTTATTGATCGTCTATGAAAATTACTTCGCAACAGTCATTCTATATCATCCTCCTGAAAAGTTACATCGTTTACACTTGCGAGGTTTTCAATCTAAGGCGTCGATATCTGGCGAACACGGTTACAAAAAAATCACATTGAGGGTCTTAAATTGCCCAAAAATCTTAACACCGCGATGTAATTTTGTACGAAAAAAGTACAATGCCATCTAGTTTAAAAATTAGGAATGCACTTATAATATTACACAATGACATTACTCCACAGACTACAAAAATTAAAACGCGATCGTAATCCCATGCAATTGATACAGTGAGCTTATGGAAATATCGGTACAAACGTAGGGAGGACGTGCAAACACGGACAACTCCCCACTGCTGCAATCATACTTAGATTATCCTAATATCGTTTTCGGTAAGTACCGACTGGAATTGTGAAAATCGCAATATTGGATTCGGTATTATAGGTACTGTCACACACTGAATGATGTTTACTGTCTATTTGTTGCAAATACCTACGAACAGGGAAACTATTGACAGCCATTATAATGCAATATCTACAAATGGGTAGTTGACTAGGTCAAAAATAAAATCCTTTATGATTATCATTTGGTAAAGCATCTCAAAATAATGTCGCTTTAATTTATCGTTTCGAAGGAAAATCGATTGTAATTTCTTATTGATAATTTAAGTGAAATAAGTATAAGGCTTGATGTGAAAAAATTGTGACGTCATAATTCTAATTTTCATACAAATTGCAAAGAAAGTAACCGTTTTTCAGTTCAATAAAAGTAACGAACTTGACTAGTTGTCAACTACCCTATTGTAAAAGGCTGAGGTAAAAGGAGTAACCATTTTTGACAGTTCAGTAAAGGTATAGAAGAATTTGACAAGCTGTCAACCGTTTGCAAGTGCTTGAAAGAATGGTGTCAACATGGAAGATGTCCCAGAAATATTTAATAAGCTACCGGTAGGTAAGTACCTCATTTACTATAATAAAAATTAAGAGCAATAGAAATTAATCAATTGATATCAAAATTTTGATGATGCATCTCGATATTTTAATATTTATTGCCGATTCTTATCGTAAAATTGATTTTAACAACCCAATTAGTATGAATAATAAAATGAAACCAGTTCCGACGGTAATCAAGAATTCAATTAATTGAATATCAAATTGTTGTTAATCTATTTAATTAGGTACTACTATCATAACCTACAAATGTAGTGAAATACGGTGAATATTCTTAATTTCTCTTTTTATGTGTGTGTAATTGCTAACTAATTAATCAATCAATATATCGATCTGTGTTTAATAAAGTAATGACTTTTTAATTATTATTTGAGAAACAATACATACCTTAAGTTTTTTTATGAACTGAAATATAAATACCTACCTAGTTACGTACCTTTACAAAGAATTGATCTCTGAAAAATCTGAAACTTTCTAGGTGCCATGAAATCCATAAACATTGATTAAAAGATCTAGTTTAACAGTTTACAATCAAAAGCTTTTAAATGATATTTTAGAAGTTCGATTCGGAAGACTAGGCAAGCCAGCAGCGATTTTGTATTTTTATTTATTTAATATATAAGGAAGACTAACAGCCAGTACAATAGGTAAAAAATTACATGGCTTTGCGACATAGGACAGCCAATTACAAGTCTTCACTGATACATTGCACAATATGTTTAGCAGAAGAAAGAAGCAGTACCTACCTAAAGTTTAACCTCTAACAATAATATTATATTACAAAAAATCTTCAACTACCCTAACAGTTAACGAAGAAATCTCGGCTTAGTAGTATCTGAAGTCTAAAGTAGTTAGGTACTGCTAGTACAAGCTAAGCACATCAAATCATGAATATTTTCTTACTCCATGGTGTGATGGCGTCATCACCCCCATGAATACGTGATCAGGTGGCCCTGCGCGGTGGCGCGGGAAATACCTCATCTATATGCAAGGGTCAAACTGTTATAATATTTGCAAAAATATAAGCGGAACCCTACGACCTAGTCAGCATTGTTCTTTTTTTTATTTTTAGGTAGACAATATAAACATTAGAGCATTTAGCAGATTTTTATCTACTTATATTTTAAATTTCATATTTTTTTTAACATAACAGTGTTCGGTTCCAGAATCAGCCAAAACCAGTTTTACAGGTTACGGATGGCCACTATCTACCAGATAAATTAAAAAATGGAACAGAATTTGTATGAATTTATCTGCCAGATAAACTATCTAGAACTTATCAGTAACCTGAGAAAGTGGCCCTTAAACTTGTAAAATTTATAATTTTACTTTGTTATTTAGGATTGAATTTTAAATGGAAACGTGGCAGCGTTAATGAGGCTCTTTCAGTATTTTCAGTCAAGTATACGTAATGAAGCCATATAAGAAGAGGAAATTTATAGACTTGAGTTGCCAATATTACATAAATTATCATCAAAGAAGAGATCAAGCCTCATGGGCATAAACTATTTTACGTTAGGTGCAGCAAATAAAATCAAATTGGTTAGCGACAACAACACTTTTAATCTAAAAATGACGTATGAATCTGGTTACCATAATATCCCACTTCATTATTCCAACAATCGAACCCCATGTATCGGGGACAAAGCTAATAATTAGATCGGACCGTTTTTGTCGGATTTTACCTAAAACTGTACTCGACACAAAGGAAACCCAATACAGATGTCAAAAAATCACTGTAATTCCGCACTTGGGACCGCCCCACGCCAGAAAACTTAATCAGGACGAAGGGAGTTATATTTCTGTTTCCGATACGAAATACTATAGCGTTTGAACACAGATTATCCAATCAGTTAAGATAAAGGACACGCTTTTTTAGTCGGCAGCCATCTTATTTAGAATTAACCGCCAAAATTTGACAGTTGCGATTTGACATTTGAGTTGAAGGAATAGAGTTCCGTTTCATTTTTCATGTTGGGTTCTAGGGAAGCGTTTCTAAAGTTGCCTATTCACGGGCATGTCGTATGCAGGAGAGGCGCGCGTGGCGGTCACGTGATCGAGATTAGGCGGCGTATTCATGTCGCGCGCACAAAAGTGCGGGTCGCAGCCGAGACGTCGATTGTGTGCGGATTGGGGGAGGAAATTCGCTAAGTTCGGTCGGATTTGAATTATAAATGCGAAATTCTACACTATTTGCATATCCCACGGGTGTAGAACACGCTTTTTATGATTTAAGCGACACCTATTTACGTCATGTCAATTATTTTGAATAAATTATGCGAGTTTAATTTTTATTTCTTTTGAATATTGCGCTTATTAAGGATATCGTATATAGCTGTCAATGTTAAGTAATTTATTGGATTGTTAACTGGTCATTCGCAAAACATCATGTTAGATCCTGTTGCTAGTAATAAACAAATCATCATTCTGAAGCGTGTTTGTGTTACAATTTCCAGATCAAACTGGTTATTTCTAGTCATCAAACCACACAAAAAATGGGAATTAACTAAAAACAGAATCAAGATGATGATGAAATTAAATTTACTGGCAAAAAACCGTTATACTAAATCGCGCACGTGACCAAACCGTAGAAGACACAATTAAACTTTAAAATTCCACTCAATACACAGACAACTGAAAGCATCGTCAAACAGCATCAGTAAACAAACCTAAAAACAAACGACAAATAAACAGAGACACCAGTGTTCAAACACTTGTTCCCGGTACATCACTAGTGGTGACGTCACTCCGCTAGGGAGGGCAAATAAATCAGAACTGATCGCGCCTAGGGGCGGCCTCCCGAGAGACCTGGACTGTAACTAGAGTTACGACCAAAGGGAGGTGGTAATAAAAAGTATAGAGACGCTAGGAACGTGGATTTAGTAGCTAAGTTAACAAAAGATTCTCCTTTAAATATTTTCACACTTCAAGTCTTCTCCGTCCAAAGTAATTGCCAGTTTTGGGTCACGGGAATCTTCAACCAGCTGATTTAGATAGCTCGTTAAAGAGACTTAGTGCATTTGGACCACACGACCCGAGGGTTTGCCAAACGGTGCGAAAATATAGTTGCCGATTAGGCTACTATACTTCCAATGCTTGAGGTTCTTGACGAACATGCCATATCCATTCCACGTCCCTGCCTGGAATTGGAACAATGGCTACAGTCCCATGGGACAGAGGATGCATATTGTACTCATTTCATTATGCACACACGACCCGCGATCTGGGGACAATCTGTGTAGGTACCAACTTTATGTCCACAAAAGTATTGAAAATGTGGTGACGGAATTTATAATTATGTATGTTTGGAGCTCTTTAGTAGGTCTATGTAATTATCTGCCTGCTTAATTATGAACTAATTAGGTTTTCTCTCTTTATGTTTGTTTTGCTGATATATGTCAAGTTCGGACTAGATTTTCATAATGAAGAAGAAGTATTTTTCCTACTATCATTTATTATTTTGTGAACGCTGGTTTACCTGTAATTAGCGACGTAAGTAAGTCTGAGACACAAAAAAAACACAAACTCGTAGCTCTACTGTACACAGAAGCTGTTAAATGTGTTGAAATTGTTGCTTAGTAAATAAATTAATTAAGAAAACAAGATAAGATTTGTGGCCTGTGTTAACCAATCCAGATATGTGATTATCTTATATTTTGCTAGATAATTCCGAAGTACCTAGAACACCGAAACGTCATGTAACCAGTTACAACCATAATATGGAAATTAAAAAAAAATATCGTCGAAATAAAATCTGTGTGTCCACAAATTCCCAATATTGACTGAATTAAATTATCTCTCCGTAATGAAATGTGACCCGAACATCATTGCCTTCAGGGCCTGCATTAATCGTAACCAGTTTAGTTAGGGTATCCCCTAGTGACAGACGACACCGCGCTTTGTCGCTAGTCAAACGTTGTGACAGCCGTGTTAGCATTCAAATTACTTGATTTGAGTGATTCCATGTCTGGTTTGAACTAGTTTGGTATGGTAGATCTTGTTTATGGTAAGGTGTACTTTGAAGAGTAACGTGTAGAAGAAGATTTGGAGTAATTATATGATCTTTACAAGAGTACCTACTCTATAATTTATAATAGATAATTATAGAAATCGAACTGTCCCTATTCTCATTATTGTTTTAGTCATTCCATTTTCTCTTATCGTTATCAACATTCTTCACCATTTGAGCATTTTTTCAGTTTTGTGATTTCATCTCCTTTTGCATTCTAACTATATTTCCAATAATATCGTAAATCTTAACCTAAAACTTGTGGCTACCTACTTAATTAGATGCCAATAATATGCATACAAATTTTACTATTTAGGCTTGGAAAAATTCTTATATTATCTCCATTCATCCATCCCCCATGAAATTAAAACTGAAACCTATTTAAAGAGATAAGAAGAACCCAATAAATGTTCAGCATATTTACTGATCGGCGCGCGTTTATGATAAAGGGTAATGTATTATTTACAGAGGAGTGTCGGGGGGCGCGGGGCGCGGGGCGCGGGGCGAGGGTTGTTCGTTACCCGGTTCAGTGGTCCATAATAACTTCAGGGAATACCCGGCTCTGAGCTACTAACACCCGCTCGTGGGACATACGGCCCGTTGTGGTGCGTCCTTAGAATTTCTTGATGGTCCAGGTTGAAATGTGGTGTTTTTTTTCTGATTTGAGGTGTTATGTTAATAAATTCATAGATGACAGTCATTTTTATTTAATTCTATCTAATGTTGTTATTTTTCTTGTATTCTTTTTTTCGTGTGTTCGGTACTACGCAGGAAATTTATCGGTGGGTTCTTTCGTTAAGACTCAGAGCAAATGATGACTCAGTAGTCGACCATCGATCACCGAAACTCTTTAAGTCTTAGTCAAGTATCCACAACACCTAAAACCGTGCTTCAATAGACGGTAACAGCTGCCAACTCACTTCTTCTATCCTTATATACTCCTTTTAAGCTACGCTTACCTACATATTAGCTTCAACTACAGGCGTTTCTATACTTATTTAGATTTTTTAGATTTTTGTTTTTTATTAGCTAAGTATAGCTGCATCATCGCACTTGGCACAACTTCCAATAATTACTTCTATAATTCAATTCAGCTAGCTAGTTCAGACACAAGTATCGCACCCTTTAACATCGCTCAAGTTATACTATGTTATAATTTTGTCGCCACATCTATCACGCACGCGGCGACACATGTCGCGATTACAGCTCTGCTCACCTCCATTCGCTTATCATAACTCATTCTCATTCAATGCCGCTGAACTTTTATTAGCTAGGTACGTATCCTTTCAATCTTGAGCCCGTAATACTTATGTTTAATCGACTGATTTAGAGAATCGGCGAGTCAAATGAGATTTTTGAGTAGAGCCAAGAACAGTTTGGTTTTTAAATAAGATGAATATTTTGAGTGAGTTTTTTTTTTAAGTTTGTTGAATAGCTTTAACGGTACCTAGCACATGACGCTAAACTGTAAAAAAATCCCAAACAACTTTGAACCATTTGCAACTTTATTGCTTCAGCAATAAAGTTGAAAATCTTAAATCTATTAAGGAAATTTGACAAATTGTAGAAGCTTGATTTGCTGTCCCCTATACTTGAAGCAGGGTTAACAAAGATGCATAATTTATTTTGATTTATAAGAAGCCAAAAGGCAGCATTTCAGACTGTTCTTTCTTGTATGGGAAAGCTTTAATTATAAGTGTGAGATGTCCTTAAAAAGATACATACTTAGGTAATTTATTTTGATTTATAAGAAAGCAAAAGGCAACATTTAAAACTGTTATTTCTTGTATGGGAATGATTTATCTGTTAGTGTAAGCTTTCTTTCAATACAATCGAATTCTAAAACAGTAAGTACCTAACAGTACCTAATAATTCCTACACTTATTAACGCAATAGCTACGAAAACATAACCTTTCAGCAAGTAAATAAAGGTTCTTATCAAATGTACCAATTAACAATTATCGTCACGTTAACGCTGTTTCTCGTATTGTTATTTATTCAGCTAGGCTGTAAACCACAGGTTTTCGTCGAACGGTGCGTGTCGGCAGACGCGGCCGCGACGTGTCGCGTGCACGCCACTCAGTGTAGACACGGTCTTTTGGACGGATAGCAGGCAAAACTATTGCCTAGCTTATTATTATTTTTGGTGGTTAATAAAATCATTGGGCATTGTATTTATTACTTTCTTTGTTAAATAATAATTTGATATAAAATAAGGACCTGGACCTTTCAATCATCGAGAGCCTTGGTCAATCTAAGTTCTACATGGCTGATAGATAAGCTAACCATGGAAAGAGAAGATGAGGGAACCTTCGGTTTATCTAATCTATCTACGATCTAGTACGGACGCAAGCACATCAAGTTACGTCGAAACTGTCAAATTTTTCTAACCAAATTTGAACTATATACTTCAGCGATACAGTTGAAAATCTATTAGGAAATTTGACAGATCGTGGTAGCGTGATGTGCTTGCGTCTATACATATACATACGCTTGGCTGTGTATCCTCTGGTGGTTGGACACCACGTACAGCGATGTAATTATTTATTTCAATTTGATTTTGATATGCCATGGGCATTGCTAGTTCATTTACCAGAAGATTGTACGAGTATTCTTTGTAGTCCTTTAACCATACAATCAAAAACGTGGTACCTTAAATAAAATGTTTTTAAAATACTACTCCGCAACCATCCATATTTGTGCTGACGCTAACACTTACCTTCACGACAGTACACCGGCAGCTGGCAGGCGCACGTCAGCCGTGAGCGGCGCGAATCAGTGGTTAGCGTAGCGTGCGGCCTGCGATCGATATCTACCCTCGGCTGACAGCAGCCTGCTGAGGAAATCTGTCTCAACTAGCTGCGGTTACCACCATTTTGCTGACAGTAATGCGAAGTTTGGGACAGTAATTATAATTTGCGTAATCTGGAATAACTCCATTTAAGTTCGTGGCTAAGTAACAGCCGTCAGGGCGATAGATCATGGTTAAGCATCGCGGGATGGGTGACCATGTTGTCATGACGAGTTCCTCCGTGTTTCGGAAGGCACGTTTAATTGGTGGGTCCCGGCTGTCATTTGTACACCTTTTGCAGTCGTTACGTTTACGAAAACCAGTCATACTAAAGGATAGTATAACTGGTTCCGAGGATGGAGACTGGGACCTGATGTCGTATCATGTTGCCCAGCTCACAGACTTGAGGAGGTTAGATAGACAGCCGCTCCTCGTAAAACACGGGCAGTCAGCTGCATCCAGTTAGACTGCATGCCGACCCCGACATGCCTTGAGAAAAGGCTAGGCAAATGATGATGGTATAACTGCAATTTGCTTATAATACTAGTCTACACAGGAGGTCATATTATTTACGGATATTCATTGGTGAATTCATTATTCCCTCGTCTGATGTGACGATGAGTGATAAAACCATTCTATAAGAAAACAGAGAAGTCACAACTTTGATTCTCGTTCGCCCAAGAGCTTATAAATACGAGTAGAGAGAGAGAGTAGAGTAGATAAATATCTATAGGTTTGTGAATTTATTGTCTAAATATTCCTCCATATATGTACATAGATACCTATGTATATTGTGTTACATCAATCCTTGGCAAGGCATCAGACCAGACTTAATTTTTTATTTGACACTGAACTGTACCTAAGCGTGAGGAGCGTAGCACATTTTTGGCATTAGTAAAATAGGCCGTGAAAATATACTTCCAATGTTCTTAGTATACCTAACTATCTACCCTACATAGAAGCATATAATGTACTAAGATATTTCTATTTCAACACGCACTCCCCTCTTATAAAATACGAGGCGTCGAGATTAGTCCAGAATCCAATTACATTTTCCAAATTTCCCATTTTTCCCTCGCCGCGGGTTCAAAGCTCACAGAAAATAATTTTCTTCGCTCCCTAAGAAATGAAAAATAAACGTGGCGCGGGAGAAACGTCTCCGAGAAAGGACCTAAAGCAATCAGTGCGTGGGAGTAGAACGAAAGATGCGTAACACTGAAGTGTGAAAGAGATAGGTATAAGAGGTTTGTGTTCGGCCGCCCGCGGGGATTTGTCAAGTACGTAGCGCGCTTTTTTTTTTTTTTTTTTCAGGCGAAAGGTTGTGACTTCAATTGTAAATGAACCTGCGCTGAAGTGCAAACTTGGCTCGAGGGCGCGAGATAAGCTAACACCGAAAATATTTTCACAAAATCTGGGTCAATTTTCAAATCTAATTTGTCGCGGCGTAGGCTTGCTTACGTAAAATAAACGTTTTTCATGGAATAGTACGTACATACATGACATGTTGCCTTCTCAATATGATTTCAGTGGTTGCAGATCAACATTATAAGTCGATTTTGGAATTGGTGAGCCCGAAGATTCGATAGTTGATTACCTGCCTAGGATAAGAAAATTACCACTTGTTCTATCAGAGAGCCTAATTTCAAAGCCGTATATTATATTATGTACTAACATAATAATGGTGTTCAAATCCAAACAAAGCTTAGTTTCCTTTTTATATTCCCTTCCTTTAAAAAATTCGTTACGATGATTTTTTTTTAACCTGTTTTTTTACTGAACCCCCTGAAATTGGTGACAGCCAGCGCACGTCAGCGTGATCAATCACGATATCGTTGAGGGTAAATTAGCGACCTTGACCTTGACCTGACAAAAGATAGCTACATTTAAAATGTTTGGCAGATGATCAGTGCCTAAAATCATAGATTTATAAGGCCGAAAGGCCGAAACTATAGCGGTGCCGACGGTGATTTGCATATTCACAAGAACTTTTTGCTCATCGATCTAGTCTATGATAGATAGATAAAATACAATAAAAAAATCACAATAGTTATTGACAAAATTAAAAAATATATAATTATAATATAATTACTCAGTAAAATAAAATAGTTTATTTGAACGGGAGGAAGTACGCTTTGCTATAAACGGAAGTGAGCCACAAACATTGCGAAGCTTGTGGCTCCAATAATGTTACATTTTATAAATTATAAGTCTAATCTGAATTTAAACGGTTGCAGAACATGTGCACAGTCTCCCTCGTTTCTCTAATTGCGAACTGCGAAATTATTCGTAAGAGTTAACTCAGTTAAGCAGAGCTGAACCCATGGCAGGAAGGTTTATTTGATGATGTCCCAATCAAAACAAAAACTAGCGAAATTACGTGATTTTTGTAATTTTTTACTCGATGTTACCTACCATTTTTTTATTTAAATTGAGAGCCCTACGTTTTCGGCTTTTTTGACGCTCAAATTTATTGATAGTTTGACTCAAAGGAGAAAACTCTAATTTTAACTAAGTTCTCTTCACGAATTTAAAAAATGGATTCTCAATCCAGATACCCACCTTTATAAAAATCTCAAACAGTATATGTACTACAGTATCAAGATGAAAAAAAAACACGAAGAGAAACATTGACAGATGGCTAGACGATTTAGATACACCCCTCCAGCAATTGGCCGCAATAGAAACTGAATTACATACTTGTTGGCGTACACATAATGCGTCCATTTTATAGCCCGCCATAACAGGGGCCGCGACCTTTATGTGATTTGCATTTTTATTGTACGTGACCGTGATTAGAAACTGATAATAATGAGCTTATTATGAGTAAGTATCTACTTTTACAATTATTAAATGTGGTTCGATTTTTTAATGGAAAATTACAAGCCAATGGCTTTTACAAAATGCCGAGACGTGTGTATTACAACTGTAAAATGAGTATTCTCAGTAAAGTGTGCGTTACCCCAGCCAGAAGTTGTCGAAAATGATAATTTGAATCTTATAGATAATTAGTATTGTGGCTTCTGTAATTGTTGCGCACATTTTTAAATTTGTTGCGCTTATAGTTTTTTAATTATTTCGAAAAAACATTTCCTGCTGGGGTAACGTTACCTCAGCCAGACTTTTTTCTTTCTAATGAGAATATTTAAATAAAAACTAGCTATAAAATTAGTTGTCTAGATGAAGTAAATGTTGTGCCTTATTTTGAATTTTTTTTTTCTTCCGTTGCGAAGTTATTCGAGATTTTGCTGGGGTAACGTTTCTGGGTTGGCTATATCTCTGAAATGGTTAAGCGGATTCTTATCATATTTTGTAGAAGACTTCTTAGGAATTAGTTTAAATTTGTTGGGCAATAAAAAAAACCAAAATAATGCATAGCTTAAGAGTTATTTCATTAAATAGAAAAACACTTCAATTGGCCCCAGCACTCTCAATAAGAGGTCTAAAGGCTTACTTTAAACATTATTTTGAAGCTTGTAACTGCCTTCAAATGTATGTGAAATTTCATTAGTATCCTGTAAGTATTTAACAAGTTATGATGATATTCAGTTCTTCACGAGCACGGTATTGATGCGCGTGGTGTTATTTGGCCACTGGATTGGAAATATGAACTGAATGTTATATCAATAATTAGTTGTTTAGTTCAGTTTTATATCAGTAAAATTTCAGCTCAGTACCTTGGATAATTAATGAGATAATACGATTAAAGTCATTAGGAAGTGAATGACCGTGGCAACCCGACCAAGTTTAGGTGGTTACGAAAAAGCGAAAACGCAGAACATTATGGTACCTTTTGAAATGTTTAGTATAATACACCTTACAATTTCGGTACAGACGCGTACACTGTTAAATACACAATAATATAATAATACATTCTGTGCTATGAAAACATTTTGAAGTTCATTTTTTTTAATATTAATAAAAAATAACATTTAAAACTATTAAAAAGAAACATTATCATTATCTTCCAGTTGCACAGACAACAAAAATCACCGATATAACATGTCGTTCGGTGGCACGCGGGAGGGGTGGGGTGAACTGTAACTGTGTACTGTGTAAACTAAAATCTATAATTTAAATAAAAAAATATAGAAAATTTTAAAAAAGCAAATTACTGTGTGTAATTTTAATCTGTGATTGTTTTAAGTATAAGTTAATTAATACTTTAAAAGTTCAATTGAAATGATTATTTTACCTGTAAATAAACATTATTTAATAATCATGTAGTTTTTTTTAAACTTGTGTACACGTCTGTACTAAATTTGTAATACTATCCTACATATTTTAGAAGGTACCATAATGTTCTGCGTTTTCGCTTTTTCGTAACCACCCAAACTTGGTCGGGTTGCCTCGGTAATTCACTTCCTAATGACTTTAATCGTATATCTCATTAATTATCCAATGTACTGAGCTGAAATTTTACTGATATAAAACTGAACTAAACAACTAATTATTGATATAACATTCAGTTCATATTTCCAATCCAGTGGCCAAATAACACCGCGCGCATCAATACCGTGCTCGTGAAGAACTGAATATCATCATAACTTGTTAAATACTTACAGGATACTAATGAAATTTCACATACATTTGAAGGCAGTTACAAGCTTCAAAATAATGTTTAAAGTAAGCCTTTAGACCTCTTATTGAGAGTGCTGGGGCCAATTGAAGTGTTTTTCTATTTAATGAAATAACTCTTAAGCTATGCATTATTTTGGTTTTTTTTATTGCCCAACAAATTTAAACTAATTCCTAAGAAGTCTTCTACAAAATATGATAAGAATCCGCTTAACCATTTCAGAGATATAGCCAACCCAGAAACGTTACCCCAGCAAAATCTCGAATAACTTCGCAACGGAAGAAAAAAAAAATTCAAAATAAGGCACAACATTTACTTCATCTAGACAACTAATTTTATAGCTAGTTTTTATTTAAATATTCTCATTAGAAAGAAAAAAGTCTGGCTGGGGTAACGTTACCCCAGCAGGAAATGTTTTTTCGAAATAATTAAAAAACTATAAGCGCAACAAATTTAAAAATGTGCGCAACAATTACAGAAGCCACAATACTAATTATCTATAAGATTCAAATTATCATTTTCGACAACTTCTGGCTGGGGTAACGCACACCTCAGTAAACTGTGTAAAGTACAGAGCTTTTTTTGTTTCTATTAGTCTTTTATTATAGCTTGACGTTCTCATGTGTAGTGTGGCCATATAGCGCGCGGAACCGGAACCGAACGCTGCGCAGACCGCAAGCGAATAAATAAAATCCTTTGTCATTGTAAATTGATAACGCGTTTTAAAATGATGTCACAACCTTTCAGAAACATTTAACGGAAAGTATGTTTTTTTTTTTTAATTTTTTACACTTAATGGTCAACGCCGTCAGTATCTAAGGGCAAAATTATTTTTTAAATAACTCAGTCTATTTCATGTTTGTGCTCAAGTAAAAATTTTACTGCAATTTAAGTACATCAGCATGATGTGAAACAATATCAGATAGGTCTGTATTGTATTCTTGTCCGAAGGATGCCATAGTTTACATTTTCATACAAATTGCATGAAATTAATTGAGTACGTAAAGGATTTTTATAACTGTAACAACCCACGAGCGGCACTCCTATCAGATGACCCCGTCTCGAGTTTACCTGTGCTGATCCATCATCATCATCATCATCAGCCTATCGCAGTCCACTGCTGGACATAGGCCTCTCCAAGTGCACGCCACTGAGATCGATGAAGATGATCCCCGCTGCTTATATTGCAGGATGGCTTGATGATGAAAAATTAGCAAACTATACAAATTACGTCTGCAGCCTACACGATATAAAGTTCAGGGAAGGGAGAACTATATAAAAATAAAACACAATAAATACTTCATTGTAAATATTAATTTTCCAATATTATTTTATGCTTATGGTAACCAATGATACAATGTTACTTTCCGTGAACGCGGTACGTCGCGCATATCGCTATACATATAAACCTAGCCATTGGCATGTAATATCACCGTAACTGCCAACGACGATGCCTATGCGAGATATATAAAAATGCTATCCCATATTGATCAACTCTCGCATAAAGGCAGCTTACAAAACTAGATAATATCTATCTTATAATTAACGCTCAAAAATCACTCATCGATTTGTTTTTTTTTTTCTAAATCCGTAAATTTTGATGAACATAAATGTCACAAGTATAATTTTTATAAACATTTTTTTTTCTATAGCTAATTGTCTAACAGAGGCACACAATGCTTAGAATCTAGCTCGCTATTGTAGAGCTTACGGTTCCAAGTAAAAATGTTACTCGATAACGAACTAACTCTAACAATGTACAGTCCGTGGAGATTGTAACACTCGCCAAATTTTTATCGATATTTTGACGTCAACACTACTTTCAGTCCTCAAGGGCAAGGTGAATTAAAAACATCGTATAAATATTATTAAATCTTCGTTAACTCTGCTAAGTAAATCCTCAAGAGCTGTCAACAAATTTGTTACAAAACTTGACAAGTGTGTACACAAAATTTTCTTATATGTTACTCTATAAGGTCATTATTTCTCCTAAACTAACGCTATAGGCGGCCCTCCGACCTCGCTTACTGTGACCAGAGTCGGTTATCTTACACTAACGTATGACATAACTGTTCCGCATAATATGTACAGGCTCTTCAAGTGAACAGATAGAACTCCATTTTCTAATTTACAGTAATGATAAATCTTGATTTTCTTTACATTTGGAGTCTAATAACATCTTTATATATTTATTTATAACCCATGCTTTATAATATTGTCTTTCTTTTTCTCTTATTAAAAAATGGAGTTCCTTAGAGCAAATATTTGAGATGTTTTTGTTCCGTAACGGTTTTGTATGGGGGCCGGTTGCGAGGTTCATCGCGCGTCTAAATCAAAAGCTATTTGGATATAAGCATGTTTAATAATGAGTAAAACAGCGACAGAATGTCTCTGCGAACTTAAAGATGTCTCTATGGAGAAGATAGTAAGACAAAATGCTTGCTTATGTGTAAACATACACTAAGGGCGCCTTCAAATTAGCCGCTAAGAGTAGAGCAACCGCAATAATCAACCTTTGTTGCATAACAATAAGGGAGCCTCTAAATAAGCCACTATATGCGGCTTTTCTTTGTATGGACTAACAATCAACGTAGCTGCAGCACTTGCAGCCGCGTTGCCGTCGCGCGACTGATTTGAAGGCGCCCTTATCATCTGCACTATCTGCTACAAAAACCATCTCTATGCCAATCACGGTTCACATCAATAATACTTTCACACAAATGAACCGTCGTCACAGAACTTACAGCTTAAACCTACAAAGGGACTAGAACTAAAAAATACAACCTAAGCAATTTTGAATTGTCATGTAAACTAAAACTTAGCTTTCTTTAGGAAAATTATTGTTTAATAAATAAAATGCTATTTACAACGAAAATATTGCGGGAAATATAGTCATACATACATAAATATACTGTTAGGCTGCAATATCACACACAACTTGGACAATGGGTACACAATGTATAGCCTACATTGTGTATCTATTGTGCAATAACCTTACAAAGTTAATAAAAATATACTTTCTCGTCAGAGTCACGAATGATATTGCAAAAATGCTATTTTACAAGTTTCAACAATAGTTTCAGAATTTTCAGTCAATATGCTTAAGTGGGAGCCTCTTATGGTCCAACGGTCTTCACGTAAATGAAATACAAACGTAAAACTAACAATAAAATATTATAATACCGATGCAACAGCATGCAATAAAATTAATATATATAACTATAATATATTCATTTGATTGTGCAGTGATAAATGTGCTTTGTCATATAGAAACTATATGTTGGCACGAGTCATTGTATTGCAGAATTGAAATTACAAACAATTATAATAAACTAAAAATTAATAAGTTTGAACATTTCTTTATGATTTAATTTTGAGTACTTTTCTTCTAACCAAATCTCTTCCTAATAATATTTTCCCTAATTCAGAAATCGTATCACGTTAAAAATAGTACCAGGGTAGGCATCAAGTCTTTGCAAAAATATCTACATTCATTTGTAGAAACTGTGTGTTGATAGCATAGTTTGATATGTTGTGCGAAACATAACTAGTACAAAATATACGTTACATTCTGACACAAGTAAATAGGTGTGTAGAAAAAGAAAAGATTACAAAACTTACCAATCGTAGGATAAATGCCGATTAGAATTAAGTACTTGAAGCTGTCACGAAAGAAGACAATAGTAAATTGCGGACTATTTCTAGGGTCGATGATGTAGAACTAGACTAGAATGTGCTAACTTAAAATATCAACAACGTGAAGCGAACTTTATCTGTCTCGTAGCAACCGAACGCGTGGTATGCGACCAACACACCGTCACTCACTATTCTATATCACTGTTCAGGGAGCGTCCGACTGCGCTTCTGACCGCGTGTCCGACGGCGCATCCGCCTGCGCGTCCGGCGTCGCGTCCGACTGCACGTCCGTCGGCGCGGCCTCAGGCGGCGGCGCCGATTCGTCCTCGGATCAGGTCTTCCGTAGCTCCACCAGTTTAACGTCCTTTACATGCAGGTTGTGCTTCGACTTGGCCGCGAATTTGATGACGGCCTGCGTTGACACCAGAGGCACATGTCGGAGATCAAGCCTGGAATTAGTAATAAAATCATTTTATAAATTTATGCTACTAACATTTTTTTTGTAGTCGCAAGAGAAGGACTTTCCAATAAGGGGTGCTCGACTCGCTGGTGACGGGGTCGAAAGCAGGAATGTTGGACACGAAGGACATCCACAGCTATACGACGAAACATCAAGAATTTCGTACACGTTCGCCAGTTTCCGTGTGTAAAGGCACAGATTACTGAATAGTTACTACGTAACAGATACTTCACTCAGTAGAAAATTTCCAATACCTATTACGATAATTGCCTACTCCTTCGCGTCAACAATCACTGTATGCTAAAATGCGCCTAAATGCTTAAGCGTACAGCAGTGATTGCTTCGCACCGCGCGATTCCACAGTAATCGCAGGGCTGCCTCTTCGGTAAAATTAAATTAACATAACTTTTTATCTATGTTAAAATATTTAACCAACTTAAAAAAAGGAGGTGATCAGACATAGGTACAGGCCAAACTGAGAAGTTTGACTTGTATGGTTTGTAGGTATGTATGTTTGTGCGCGATAATCTCGTGTTGGCTAAACCGATATCGATACGGTTTTCAGAAAAGGATTTGTTATATTTAGGAGAACGTTTTAAAATAAGTATAATACTTCTTAGTCTGATGATGATCTTCGGAGATGTTCACTAGAAATGAAAAAAAAAAGCCTTAAAAAAGAGAACCGACTTAAATAAGGCACTTAGCCGTAAGAAATAATTTGATTGTGCGCGATAATCTCGCGTTGGCTAAACCGATATCGATACGGTTTTCAGAAAAGGATTTGTTATATTTAGGAGAACGTTTTAAAATAAGTATAATACTTCTTAGTCTGATGATGATCTTCGGAGATGTTCACTAGAAATGAAAAAAAAAGCCTTAAAAAAGAGAACCGACTTAAATAAGGCACTTAGCCGTAAGAAATAATTTTATTTTTTTTGATGTTGGTGCTAACAGCTGGTAATTATGTTGGTGGTAACAGCTGGTAATTACGAATCGATATATAAATATAAAAAAATAATTTATTTCTTACGGTTTAGTGTTTTGAAGTCGGTTCTCTTTTTTTTAAGTTTGTTTTATTATATTTTAAAGATTGTTTTGTTTTATATATTGGTGCTGACTGTAGAAAAAACCCAGATAAAACATAATTATATACATCAGTGTGTAGGTAAAATAAATGGAAAAATGTTAGGTGTTTATCCCTTCTTTTGCTCGATTTACACCCATCTACAGCACATAAGGCACCACACGACATCGTAATACGCGTACGAACGAACAGCACTATTAGAAGTCGGTTAAAAATTGAACGGCGTGCGCGCGCTTCGCTTGCGAAAGCCGCACTGAATTTGATCCGCCGGCGGTCCGAGACCGCTCGGCTGGGCGGTAGGCACTTATAGCGCGCAAGTACATGGAGTGACGGAGGCCTGGTAAAGGTACAAACTAGTAGTGATGCGAGGTGTACGTACCGCACGAGGTTGGGGCAGCGCGCCAGATGGTCGAGCGCGGCCTCGGTGAGCAGGCGGCAGCCGGCCAGCGACAGGCGCGCCAGCCCGTGGTGCGCCAGCTGCGCCGCGCCCGCGTCCGTCAGCCGCGCGCACGACGACGCGTCCAGCTCCACTAGCTTTGGTAGTGCCTGCAAACCACTACACTGGTTAGAAGTCGGACTGTACATGTTTTATCATAATGAATTCTAACAGAACTCGAAATGATACATTGATCGCCAATACATACAATAGTGATAGATAATATATATATAATAGTGATAGAGCTATTTGTCTACGTCTATCTGTCAATAGACATTACGATAGTATCGCTTCAAATTCGTACGTGACACGGGGTTCAGAAGCGACAGGGACGTATGAAGCGTGTTGACGGTAACATTCTCCATCACTCCGCTTATATCATAGGGTGTCGTGTGTAACACATATATGAAAACTGCCGTCGATGCGTAATAAGCCTGACTCCATACAAATCCAAGTAAAAGTTAACGCTGAGGGCGGTTTGTTTAGCTAGCAGAAGGGATGTTATATTCGCAAGTGACCTGCACGACGTAGCGCATGGCGACGTCGGTGATGTCGGTGCCGGGCAGGCGCAGCACGGCCAGCGCGGCGAGGCGCGAGGGCTCGGCGCGCGTGTTGCCGCCGCCGGGCCGGGACGACTCGGGCGGCGCGAGGATGCCGCGCAGCTTGGCGTCGTCCAGCGCGCGAGCGAACGACAGGTCCAGCGCCGTCAGCGGCGGGCACGCGCCGCTGCGCAGGGCTAGCGCTGCTTCCGCAGGTGACCCGGCTAGCGATAGTGATCGCAGGGCCGGTAGGCGCGCTAGTAACCTGCGCCAACAAATTGTATTTTTAGTATTTCTCGACGAACTTCTGACTATTCAGCACACTATTGTTTATCAGAAATCATAGTTTGGTTTTCAATAAATATTATTTACCATGCGAGCTGTCTCCTGGCGAGATGGCACCACTCGAGCCCGAGCGACAGGGGCTGACGGCGCGCGATGCCGGCCAGCTGCGCCGCCGACACGCGGACTTGTACAAACGACATGCTACGCCATAAGGACGGGTCCATCTGCGAAGTATACACACATCCTATGAATACTGAAACTGTGCAATATCTATGCTACGTGTGCAGTAAATATATTATTTTCTGAGTCTGATTTGGTATGAGTATAACTGGTTTGTGCAGCAGGTTGCCGATAATGTACGTACAGAGTAGTCAGCCCAGGCCTTGCAGACGAGCGCGCAGACGGCGAGGTCGTGCGGCGTGAGCTTGGCGAACACGCAGAGCATGGCCTCGCGGTCGAGCCACGCGCCGCCCGCGCCGCCCGCCGGGCACAGCGCCGGCGCCGGCCGGATCGGGTACATGGGCTTCTTCATTATCTGCAAATTGTAGTAAAAAGGTATTTAACACAATGAATTATATTATACTTTGATATTTATGAAAATAATTGTGTAAAAAAGTGAGTGATTATCTTTTGTAGTCGATTAGCAAAAATCGGCGTCACGATAATTAGATGAAAAACAAAATCCTCTACTCAAATACAAGCCCTGTTCATTATTTGCTACGGTTACATACATTATCTCGCTATCAGACAGTGTTCTATCATATATAAATAGTCAATAACAAGCATAGGCTACCTTAGCAGAATGGTGTGTGAGCTGCAGGGCGAGATGTGCCCGTAGCGCCTGTTTCTTGGGCGCCTCGTCCTCGTCGCTGGCGCGCCGCTTCTTGCTGGGCGGCTCCCAGCCCTCCCCCTCGCCCGCCGCCGGGTGACCTTCTTCCTCGCGCTTTATTTCTGTACATGTAAAATTATTTGATTAGACTTTATTTTATTGTATATTTGTTTTGTTGTTTGTTGTCAACTGTCCAGTTTCACCATCTCAAGAGATCCTTTTTGTGTATCCGGTTAAATGTCTACACAATAATCTCTTGGTCAAACCCATCTATATATCTATACCAATATTTGTCTCAACTCTCACTGCCAGGCACAGGCCTCCTCTCACACGGAGAACTAGATCATATAGCATATCAATAGTTATTTTCAGACAAAATAGTATCTGCAATGTTGCCATTTCGACGAGAACATTACTTGGATATAGCGTAAACAATAAAAACCTAGGAAGAATACTAATTCAGGCTTCGATAGAATCGTCCATTGTAGCAGTTTATCAGAAAGCCTATCTCGACATAATGTTTACTGAATAATAAATGATGTGTTTACCATCCTCAGACTTGATATGTGGAACTTCATTCTTGCTCTCCGTATCCGAACCGGCTTCTGATTTGATTTGCGACTGTGAGCTCAGTGCTGGCGCTTTATTCTGAAAACATTTTCAAATTGAGTAAATTATTATCTTTCATTCATGAAGTGTTGATAAGGAAATATTTTCATCATTTATTTGATAAATTATTTTACCTGTAAACCATGACTAATTTGTCCAACGTCGGAACCCACGCTCATTCGCCTGAGGTCCGATGATTTCTGGCGCGCTCTGAAATGGCGGGGCTGGAAACAAACACGGTTATCGTTATTAGAAACCTCAATAAGAACAGAATTTTATTTACAAAGGGGTTATTTTGTTCTAGTAGTGGCAACATTAGTCGGGAAGTATTAATTTACCGCCGTTTTCTGTGTTGTGATTTCCGCAATAACAACTTATTTATTTATTTGTACTATTTCGTGTTGACATTGTAACTTCATTAAAAATATTATATAAACATGATATGAGACAGAAAGAAAGAATTTAAGAAAAAGTGTTTTATTGCGAAATTGAATAATACAACATAATATTACAAAACAACAAATAAGATAAGATAAGCAAAAAATAAGATATAACATAATATACAAAAAGATATAATATTATATATATAATTTTTCTTCACCTCTGAGTGTGCTTTATTACATACACAAGCCCTATTTTATTGCAACAAGTGTTTCTTGGATGCTCACCATGTATCAATACTTGTTTAAACATGGTACTAGGAAGTATTGCCATATTAATATTGTTGGTCTCACCTTATAATCATGGTTGAGTCCCATGGTGGTGCAGGTGGGACACTCCCAGGAGTTGGGCAGGTCCTCGTTAATCTGTCCGCCGGGCGGCACGCACGCAGGATGCACGATGCTGTAGCACACTGAACACTCGCGCAGGGTTGAGGGGCCGTTGCGACCTGAAAATGCATATGGATGATTGAATAAAAGAAGAAAAACGGTCAATCGCGAGAGACGAATGCTTCTGAAACGAAACATTAATCCTGATTTTAGGTTTTTGTTGTTACAGGTTGGTGAAAAACATTGGGACAGCTGAGTCTAACTAAAACGTGTACGTGTTCTGCATGCACGCTTCATCATCATCATCATCTCAGCCGTAGGACATCCAATGCTGAACATAGGCCTCCTCTTTAGATCTCCACATATACCGGTGTGGTGTAAGTTATGTGTATGCTTGCATAGAATAAATTATTTTTCGTTCTTTAATAGAAGATTAACTCTAAGAACTCTACCACATTGAAACTCTATAGTTACCATTGCTACGCCATAAATAGTTATGGGTATCAACATCAGTCCATTTACTGTGCTATTGTTCACATTGCAACTTTTTGCACAAACATAATCCAAAACCATCCTGCAAAACTTTGGATATAGACACATTAATAATTAATTACCATTATTGCCTTTAGCCTGAGGTGCGACTGGTGTCTGCATCCATCCATCGAGGTGGCATACTGCACAAGACGCTGTGACGGGTAGCATGGGCTGCAAGCATAAGAAGTGGTGAATATCATTACACAGTAAAGAGACCACAGCAGACAATATTTATCGATTATGTTATTCTACCCAATGACATTTGTTAGAATCCATTTTTCAGGCCTAAACAAACAACAGAGATCCAAAAGTTTGCGAGTGTTCGTATGTATGTTACCTAGTATTTGTTGCCGAAAACGGTTGAAAGGATTTCGATGAAAGTTGGTTGCAATATCCCTTTATACATCAGAATAACATACCTATAGCCTATTTTTATCGTATATTTATATAAGTAGCTTTCTTAAGAATTCGGTCATGCAGCTGGCGGAAACTAGTACCTATCTCTTATGACTTGTACTATACGAAATAAATAAGCACCTGTAAGCACTGTCGCATGACACAGGTCTGCTTGGCGCGGCCGAGCCCGCCGAACTTGACCATGTCGTGACAGAAGACACACTCGCCGCAGTCCGTGCGTTGGCACGCCTCGCACTTCTTACATCTAGAAGATCACATAACGTAAATTTAACACAGCGTTCCAACAGTATAAACCACTATCATTGCAAATCTATTCGAGATTTAATGTGTATTACATGTTGTTTACAAACAAATTAGATTGCAAGAGTTGTTTACCAGTTTTGTGTAAACACTCTGAATGGTTATGTGTAAACAAACATTCATGTCATAGAGTAAACTTCAGAAGACTAAACCAAGGTTGCAGCACAGATGGTAATTTAGATCACCACTCTCCCGTTATTATTGACACATGTCAGTAGCAAAAATAGACAGTACAGACCTGGTGCGCCGGCGGCGGGGCGCGCTGTTGGCGTGGTCAGGTCGCGCGCGCGCCGCCCCCCCGCCCCGCCCGCCGCCTCGCCCGCCGCGCCCGCTCGACTGCCGCCGCTCCGTCGACACCACGTCGTCCGGACCTGCGCAGCGCAAGTAACGTGTGTCATCAAAGGTAAATAAGTTCTGCTAGAACTGGCGTCGGTATAAGATAGTACCCAAAAAACTACTTAAACTTCAATAACACTTACCTTTAAGTACTGGCACGCCAGTGACAGCCAGATGCTGTTTATCATGCCTATGCTGTTCCACCAGTGTACGAACATCTTTGACCAGCGCGATCGGATCAGACAGAAGCTCCGGTACTGATTTACGAGCCGCTGGCAATTGATGGAGATACATCACTATAGCCTGAAATAACAAGATTTTAGAGTTTAATTTGCTTACTCTTCACTAACTTCAGTTTTAGAAATAATAAACTGTCCCAATGTGTGCAATGATTGCCTCATCTGGACTAAAGCTTCGCTATTTTATTGCATACCTTAACTACATACCGTATTTTATTACATACCGTCACTTAGTTATTCTGTTTTATGCTATCTATGTCCCCAAAAGTCTGTCAACATCGTCACCTGCCTTATCCCAATCAAATGGGGTTCGACTTAAAATCCAACCGATACAGCTTAATATCTCTAACCTCATCAAATCTAAACAAGAGTATCTTATCTCTTTATTAAAAAGATCAGTAATACATATTTTGCAGTGTTAAAACATCCATCTGAATCTCACCTTAAGTCCATGCAGCTCATTCTGCGTGAGGTGCACATGTTCCTTGGGCGCAGACAGCGAGGACTGTCCCTCCGGCGCGAGGTGCGACCTGCCCAGCAGCGCCGTCACGTAGCGATCCAGCACATACCACAGCATCTCCGTGAAGAATGGGTAGCGGAACTTTTGGGGCACCTGGAATTGTAGATTAAAAATGATTACTGACTTACAATCTTTCAATCCTATGATGATACTTTGGCCTTTTGAAGAACAAATTAATAGGTATGGCCTGTCCACTGAAGCGGAGACTGCAGTGCTGATGTTAAGAGAGTTCCTGGCTCGGCTTCAGTGGATAGGCACACTAAAATTAATTAGGAATATTTTTTACAAAAAAAAAAAAAACGATATAGATATATATTTCTTGGGTAAACGATATCTCACCTTAGTAACATCCTCAACTTGAGCAATCTTGAGCTGCTTCTCTATACCAAACTGGTGCAGGAAGTTGCCGCCGAAAACTAACGAATCGCTCGGCGTGTAAACTGCGTGGATCCAACCAGTCGGAATGAAGAATGTGTGGCCCGCTTGCAACTGGAATATTTCGAACAAAGCCTTCATTATATTTTTTTGTTTTTAGAATATGGATATATAAGCGATTTTGTTATGTGACCTCATTTAAATGAAAACTGTGATCATGCTATAGTTTTTAAAAGAGGCTAATTTGCAGTAAATATTTTTTACCGCAGTTTGGTGGTTGGTTAGTAATGTTCTTTACAACATTTTCAATTTTTATTGAGGAAATTAATTGAATAATAATAGCATTATGCTAGATAGTAAAACCACCTTGGTGTTTAATAAAATGATTCATTACAATATTATTTATAAGCCCAACGATTAGAAGCGAAAAAGTAGCATTTCAAGGATGTTAAACAATTACAGTATAATGTATTGATTTACGAGTTGCAACTGTATTTTTATGGAGCTATGAACGTCGGTTGCCGTGTGAAACCTACGTACGTGTCCGCGTCACAGAATTACACGTTTGCCTTTTATTAGTGCTTCGGTTCGCGACCAACGCCTGCAGTTAGTTAATCCGTAAAGGCGGAAATTACATCGATTACGTTCCGACTATTAGGCCGATTGACCTTGAGTTTCGTAATGCTGTAAATAATTTAAATCACGTTATATTCTTGTAAACTTACATGAACTCTAATGCACTTCTCGACGGTGTCGCCGAAGAAGACATCGGACTGTTTGCCAGAAAGCACCCATTTCTCGTAAAGCTGCAAGTTTTTCTCTGTAGGTGGGATCAGCCAAAATACTTTAGCGCCTGAAATTAGAAAAGCAATTTATAACCATGCAAATTATTTGGCCCAAAGAAAATTAGAACAGATTAGGTCCTTATAAAATGCCAACTTACCTCGTAAAATATGATACCACACGGAGGTACCTCCAAAGTCGATGTGAAAATCTGTGTAGCATCCCTTGACGGACATGAGGCAGTACTTCTGCACTTTAGGGTACATCATATCGTCTAACGCGTTTGTCGATTCAGTCTGCGGAAGTAATAAAAACAGTTTAAACAAACGAGTTCAACAGAGCTTATGTGTAACGGTCGTAATCATTGAAGTCACTGTACGATACAATGTAAGTTAACTGGGAATTTTGCCAAATATGCATTACTTTCGTTCGTTTTAATAAAACTCGGATTTGTTTTGGTTCTTGTTGTGTCTACCTTCTTTAGAACTTGTACTACCTAGTTTAGAACAAACATTGGAGAGAGTAAATAAACACGTGAGTGAATAGTTTTCAAGAAGTTAAGAATAAAGAATCATTGACGCAAGTACAATGCGGACCAGTTCCGAGTACTCTGGTACCGGAGGAAAAGCGTTGACGCGGGAAACGTGTATTTCAAAAGCATTCTAAGAAAAGAGTGTTTTATGATATTTATCGCTATATAAAGACAATTCGTAAAAATCATCCCCTTTGTTTGTTTATGCATAGATTCTAGCAGACAGTTCAAGGCCAGGGGTCGTGGCTAAGGCCGAGTGTAGCCGAATCCACGCAGTTACCCGAAATAATCCGACTTCTCACGATCGTAAACGAGTCCGTCCCGCCCAAGTCAGCATATTTTCCGCCCAATACTTTCAACATAATAGATCAGAGGATGATGGGGGTTTTAAAGGCAAAAAAACGGTTTATAAATAACCGATACCTATTTGAAGTTGTCTCGTCTGCCAAGGGCCGATTGCCGGCAAAATTACCGGCAAACGGGCAATCGTGATGCAACTGTTTTTTTTTGCCCTTAACCACTCTCCCTCCACTTCGCGACCTAAATTCACCCAAAAATTTTTTGACTTTTGTTTGAATGGATTTTCTTTCACTTTTACCATTTCAAAGGCTTCGAAACTGGTCTAAATACTATATTTTTACTGGTCTAAATGCTCTTGAAAAATACTATTTTTTTCCCATGCTTTTTCACGCCCTTTCTGTGTACCCGAACGATATTATACTTCAGTAAAATCTCGATCACAATTTTTTTTTTCCAAATAAGCCTCATCAGATCTAGATCTAGTACTTTTGCAAGCATTACATGCATAACTTAAATAAAGTAGACTGAAATAACACATACTAAACAGAAGAAATAGATCTACACCAATATTAGTCTGTAGTACAAATACAAACACAGTCAAGCTTAGGTATACGTACAAACTTTTTAATGCGCTTTGAACACTAACGGAGTAGACATCAAACGGAAAGGTTAACTAAGATAACGAGGACAAACTGCTTAATAAGTTAAACAAGATGCCATGCAGTCGTTCAAAAATGTTGTGTCAATGAGATGAAAAATGTTCAGTACATTTTCTTTACAAAAGTTTGTGCGCTCTTCTTAAGGTCTCGGTGTACATATCCTAGTTAATATCTACCTTGGTCGGGAACTTGATATATGCGTCGGTCACAACTGAACATTATTAACGTACACACTACTCATCAAGCTAAACAAAACCAGTTTGTCTTGGACCCGCTTTATATGGTCTTTCTACTAATTGAACGGTCAGCTTATATTAGTTATGTATAGCTTGATTACCGTCCATTTTCTCATCTCGAGTATTTTGTTACTGCTAAACTGTATGCAAGACTAAGCTCATTCCGCTAGATTTTAAAAAGTCCTTAAAAGTGACAGTCTCATGATTCTTCGGGACCCACTCATAGGTACTTTGGACACTGCGGGCACATGCCGAGATACCCGCAATCAATAGAGAACCTCTACCTTCATGGACCCTGGAACCCTTGTAAATTGTGACTTCATTCACCTAAAACTCGTGCAAATCACCCCGTAGTCGCTATTTTGTTGCGTTACTCGCCTTACTTCATGTGAATAACATCGTTCAACACTGGCTGAGCTTGACTCGACAGTACTTGAGTTTGATTCACTCATCGCTTAGTATGGCAGGTAATCCCTCTGGTTGTGAGTGTCCAGGGCATCTAATAAAGGGTATCTCGTATCTAATGACATTTACCTGTTGATCCTTAAGATGTCTCGGCCACACGGTATCGACCCAGTCGATGAGGCGCACGATGCGCGGCGCCTGCACGTAGTTCTCGAGCCGCGTGTGCGAGAACTCCAGCGAGATCACGTTCAGCAGGCGCTCCTTATTCGGATCGTCGTAGTAGCGCTGCCAGTCCTGAGCGACAAACAATTCACAATAATTTTAGCATGTCATAAAAGGATTTGTTTTCATCTTCAGAATATTAGCCTATTTTAATATTGCCCACTATATAAAGTACTCATCCGGAAAAGATAAGGAGATAAAGCGTCTCTATGGTCACTCTCACAATTCTTGTACTCTTATTGTTTCAGCGGGATTGGCATGAAAGCGTAAAATAAACAAACTCACATTAGTATTTACAACATTGGGAAGGATTTGTTCTTTGTGAACATTAGCCCTTAAACCTGGCTACTAAAGATATAAAAAAAAAATCTAAACGATTTATATACCGTTAGATTCAAAAATAGAATACTTTGGGCCAGTTTCACAGGTTACGGATAGCAACTATCTACCAGATAAATCTAACAATGGAACAGAATTTGTATGAAATTATCTGCCAGTTAAACTATCTGGAACTTATCAGCAACCTGTGAAACTGGCCCTAAGGTACCCTAACCTTTAATCAACAATGTTAAAAACGATTAATTAAATGATATTGCATCTCGCATTCTCGTTTGATGTCACACCCACATCATCTATATTTAGCCGGCAAGACTTTAAAATCGCAATCCGGGACGTTGACGGTAACAGATTTTCTTTAATGTGTTAAACATTTATTTAATTCAATTGATTTAAATACACAGCATAAATCATTAAGTTGGGTTTAATTTCATTTTATCAACAAAGCCGTTTCATAATATTCTAGTTTGATTCATAACATTTATCAGATTAGATGTTTTGTGATTCATTTTGGTTTTAATTAAATAATCCGTATTGAGACTGTTTAATATTTTATTAATTATCTAGTTACCTTATCAATAAATAAGATTATTTTTGTGTTTATTTTTTCAATTTTCCGGTTATGTGAAGAAGAATTAGCCATCAAACTACATATTATTATTATTATAATAAAACTAGCTTCCGCCAGTGGTTTAGCCCGCGTAGGGATAAAATGTACCCTATAGTCGTATTTTTATTTAAACGATACAAAATGACAGTTGCTAATGTCACTTTGTAAAATAAAGTGGCCACATTTAAAGTAATAGTGATGGGTTCAGTTCTCGTTCAATCAGATGAATGAACTATGAGTGAACCATAATTATACATTTGAAAATTTTAAAGAATATTATGTGTAAAATAAAATAGTGAAAAAGTGCTCTGATATAAGTTGCTAGTAATATATATGTAACTACAATCCGTTTTAGGTCGGCTTATTAAAAAGCGCAGCTTATTAAAAATAATTTATGTAATGAGCCTTGTTTTTTTTATTTCTATTACCTTCCTAGTACCTATAATTGATATATTTTATACATTTATTGTTTCAAGTACATGATTTACTGAAAATAGGACAATCCTACAAGTTTCCTCGCATTGTTTTCATTATTTTTTGTGAAAACAATCTATTCAATATAGGTAGTATTCAGAATACTATAGAAACATATAGTGGTCTAAAACTCATTGGTATGTACTAAGCACCTATCCTAACCTAAGACATCAGTAGGTTGGCACACTAATTATTCACTAATCAATCTAAGTAATTTCATTAATTCAGGAACTTTTCCATTCACTCACTTTTTCGCAACACTATTTTTGTTTCATCAAAAATTGACAACACAGTAAACGTCATTTTGTATCGTTTAAATAAAAATACGACTATACATGTTATTGCAATGTATAAGCTGTTTTACTTCAAAGTTTCATCAAAATCCATTCAGTAGATTTTACGTGAAACATGCATCCATCCCCACAAACTTTCGCGTCTATAATATTCGTGGGCTATATTAAAAAAAAAGTGTTATACTATAGCCATACAGTCACTACATATAAATTAATAATGCAAACTCTACGAGCAGGCGTTAGGCTTCGTGTAAACAAAGCTCAGATACGACAATCGCCGGTGCGATTACCACCGTCAACTGTAGATAGTGATTGATGACCGATTGCTAAATGTATTATGTAGTTATAGTAAAATATTGTAAGTGCTCTCGCTATCGGCTTTTATTGGTGTAAATTATATTTCATGCTGTCGACTTGTGTGTCAAGCTTCTAATAGAATTTGAAGTTATTATAATATTGTTCAGATATTATGCCTAGCATCCAAGTTCTTAACAATTTACAAATATAAATTGATCCTGAATATTGCATCCGTAGGGGATAAAACAGTAATTAAACAACGTTAATTTGTTTCATTTAAACAAATACAATAATAATATGTGTCAATATTTCGTTAATAAAATACGTTACTGCATATTTAAGAGTGTATAAAGCGCGACATTCTCGCTGCGGTGTTTATTTTATACAGTTCCCTACGGGCACGATTGTTGAAGTCGCAACTGTATAATGATTTATTCATGATCATTGAAACAGCCGCGAAAATTAATGAAAACATTGACGACTTTTTATTTCTGTAGCGCGAAAAAAGTACTATTTTAAATTCTGTGGTGAATTGAATATTAAATCTGTATTCTATGCGATTTTAACTACTAGATAACGGCGAGTTATTAGTTATTTTCAAATCGTGATACGTTATCTACGTGAAGATATAACTTATTTTATTATCTGCCACATATTTTATGAGATAACCTGTTTCCATAATAACAGTCCCGACGATACGCAGCACCAGTACAACTTTTTATTTTTTAACTAACGAGTAACAGGTAAAAATTGTTGTTTATTGTAAAAATAAGCTAACCCTCTAATGGAACCGTAGAACACAGTATTATTTGTAATAGAAATCGAACAGGGTATAACAATAAAGATTGTAACGGCCACGGCTCCAGAACATAGACTGACTTTTACCAACAAAACCTTTACATGTTTCTTCGGTTGACTTGGGATCTCTCTCATACCATCATACAATCCTTAAAATGCAGTCCTTACTTCTTATATTGCACAAATATGTTTGTGGAACTACAGTCTTCCTTACCTTCATATTCATCTCGATATTCTTCTGTGTGTTGACATCCATGACATCAAGCATGCGTCGAGACCCGACGCACATACGGACATCGTTCACGGTAAAATTGCTTGTGGGAACCCTGCAACAAACCTCAAAGTTACCAACAGGAAAAATATTCAGTATTGCCAATTCAAAATTCTGGGAAGCACTTTTAAAGCTTCGAGGGAAACTTTGTGAGAGTTTCAAAAGGCAGTCTCAACAGAAAAGAGGTGACTTGTACAGTGTTGTTTACTTTGTAGAGACTCTGAAAGTCTTTTATTTTTAATAACTAGATTCCTCCCGCCGGTTTACCCGCAACACTAGGGAACTACTTCCCATATCCGTATGGTGATAAATCTATATTCGTCTATGGGTTCTAAACTACCCCCACCAATTTTCAGTCAAATCGGTTCAGCCGTTCTTGAATTACAAATTATATAACTAACACTTTTTTTATATACATATGTACATGTGTATACGTATACAACATTATTTGAACAATTAGATTTCGAGCTTTCTAACCAAATTTTATAATTATTTACATAAATCTACAAGATTTACAACTACATCGGGTTCTAATAAACCATTGTTTTAGTGTTAAAAATGGAAACATAAAAACCAAAAAGCTCATTTTTCCTAACTACTGGATGACGTCATTCACTCCTTTAGTTTCATGAAATTGACTACATATTCGTGTAAATACTGCTGTACGCATTTATAAAGTTAGCAGTACAAGTCGTAAAAGTTAACTTAGGAGGCTATCAAAGCATCAGCGCTTATTGATGGTGACCTTTCGACCTGAAACATGTTTGTATTTCGTACTAAGCCAACGCACCTTTTCGCAGTATCGCGTTACATTCGTACTGAAAGGAGAGCTTTGCGTAAGCCTTTCTTGGAAGGTATCTTATCATAAGAATTTATTTCTCTTGAACAATAAACCATCATAATTTTTGTACTTTAAAAAATATAAAATGTGTCTATTTTTTTTTCTAATTTGGAATTTTAACTTTTAATATCTTTTTATCTTTCAACCAGCGGGATTATTCTTTATGGACCAAAACTGTATTCACTGAAGCGAGCGAGTTAGAGAACCAAAGCGAACTCCGCTGGAAAAGATTTTACCATAAATGATGACTGGCCAAATCGTGTAATTATTTTAAATTTAAAATTGTTGTAAATTTAAAAAATATAAGTTAAGGAAATTTTCAAAAATTATTCGTAACTTATATTGGACGCTTTCAAATGCGCGCTTTGCTGACGCGCTTTTCGAGAACCAGGATTTCTGTTGCAGTGCGTACCTACACATTAATAGGCCGTAATGCGTGCGCTTTTCATTGAGCTCAAAAAGCGCGTTGGCAAAGCGGAGTTTCAAAGCGGCGTATGTGTACCGGCTCTGAATCATATATCATCCAATCAAGCCTTAAGCACAAAATTGTTCAGGTGATCGCTCTATCCACAACGAAAGTTTGGTGTATGAAATTGCGCAATCCGATTTTGACCCGTCAGTGCCAAAAGGAGGATTGTTTTTTGTTTTTAATTCTATACTAGTACTAGTAATTAATAAAACCTACAACTTAAATAACAATGTGAGTAAATAAAAGCCTAGGTCTCGAAGTAAGCACTCCTACGACACAGAATAACCTGAATAACACACAAAAGACTTCGTTTTTGTGTCAAAATATCTTGAGTAGGTACTTTCGATCCAGCAGCGCCCTCGGAGTCTCGGGTTTGCCAATAAGTAAATGTCACCGAGATAATCTAAATTCTAGATAGGAACGCAAAACCTTATTCAGATAGAAAACTTTTTGTGAAGTATCTTAGTAGTGAAGGTAATGTGATTAACCCTGTCAGCAGATTTTGAATAATATCAGGGAAAACACAATTTTCACCTATTGCTGAAATAAGTCTTATCGGTAAGTCTTTAAAGTCGCTTAATGTAAACAACCCACAGGATATCGAAAATATACGGATAACCGAACTGGCTTTCTGCTGCAATGGGCAAAAATTGCTACGGGATATTGTGACACAGAAGTAGATTTCAATGAGGACAGGAAAATAGAGAACAGGATACAAGGGACTGTTCTTATTAGATTTTAGTCCTTGGCTAGAGTTGCCGAGATGACAATAGTCATCCATTCTCAAATTATCTTAGTAACTTAACTATAAGTATTTTTAAACAGCTTTTGAATAATTTGATGTCAACTTTCATACAGAATCCAATATCCACGTCAGCAGGGGATAATGTTGGCGGAACTTTATGCATAGTTTGTTTTCATATATAAAAGGTAGAATCGAGCTTACAGCGAGTCTTACACGGTATAGTGCTTCAGAATACCAATAAAGATTACGTAAGAGATAGCAGCATGGAGTGTGTACATGAAATTATATTTTTACTTATCTTGAGCCATTTCATAGCTAAAATATTCTTGCATTATCGGTTTATATCGTCTATAGTATAAAACTTTCGATACAGAGTCTATTATGAGTTTCTGAATAACTTTACGTAATAGTTGCCATACATTATAAAAAAAAAAAACTAAATAAATTATTTTAAAACGCTACTGAGGTTCAAATGATCTAATTAAAAATTGAACTTTTAAACTACTTACTACTAAGTGTATCCGTTTCACTATACGCAGTGTACTTAAAATGCAAACCACGTTTAATGGCGATCCAGCAAAATCGTTAACGACGACAAAGGCCAATAAGGTCCGAGCTTCACGCTTTTTTGTGTTGTTTACGTGTAACTTAACTACATTGTCTACATTACTCCCTATGTAGTCAGGATGGATAGAATTCATATATTTTTAAAAGAATATTACAGCACTTACAGACATACTGATAGCTTGAAGGGTTTCTTATCTATTTAGTCTGAAAATGATTCTAGAACTTCAGACTGCGTGGGGCTGGTTTAATATTCCGCCTACACGCTCAGCGACCCGTGCCATTTTGAACGTATATTAGAAAGGTAATTTATAGTATAATAAAAGTAGTTCGTACATTTTCTTACATCCACAACCAGCATCCAATTAACTGGTTGTTAGTTTAGGAACCTGAACAGCAAAAAAGTAAATTTTCTTTTATTTACTACCTATGCTTCAAAAGTTCAGAGGTAGACCAAGAAAGCGATGGGTTGATTACCTGGAAGACGACGTCTAAAGATGGAGTGGATGTACGTACGACGACAGACAGAGAAGAATGGATGCGGAAAACAATATTTCGCCGACCCCAAATAACTTGGGAACAGGGCCGGAAAAAGAAGCTCCATATAGTTCGGTTTCAAAAATTTTTTGTAGTGGTATATTAGACCAATAAGAACAATTTTTGAACATATTACTATGTTCTAATCTAAATCATAATCATATGTGTCTGAATCTTTACAAAAAAACTTACACTTACACAAAAATTGACAAATAACAGTCTCCAAAACGTAATTTTACACAAATATTCGGCTTGTCAATATATTTCGGAGTGAAACGACCTAAAATAAGCTTATCAATAAGCTGTCTCTCTCAGTCAAGGAAAAACAGTACATAAACAATAACAATAGGTACATTGCGTGGTATTTTGTTCCAATACAGTGGTTGTGCTACGCTGTGATACCGCGGCCTACCGCAAAAGTGATAGCAATCTATTCCTTTGATAGCACACGTAATGTGAATATTATTATAGGCTCCAACAATTTGTAATTGATTTGTTTCTCATGCGATATCAGCCACACATTAAACGCACTTATGAAAATCGAAAACTTATAATTAAATAATATTGAATTTAGATAGATGCCCATTCCCAAAGTATGGAGAAAACCAAGTACTGGAAATTCTCGTTGCCCCTTATAAAATAGTATGACAATTTGTGCATTAAACATACGAATTTAATATATGCCAATATCATGTAAAAACATAGAGATTAAAATCAATTAAAAAGGGAAGGGCATCTACTCATAATATTTAAGGTCCTCATATTTACAAGGAAGAAAAAACTTATATACACAATCTTATGCTTCTTTAGAGGAAGTATCGTAAGAGTCAAACAAATCAGAGCATGGTTGAAGTACTGTTAATAAGAGTGGCGTAAAACCCTACAGTTAAATACCAATGGGACATTCCTCGAATAGATTAGGGCTATACAAAACGAGACCACTTCTTTCGTTTACCACTTCGACGTGATAAAACACGTCACAGATAAGAAATCCCTGTTTGGGATATATTTGTGAACCCTGCCGAGACACCGCAGCATACCCAACTATTTACTCATGGGACCGAATTAAGCTCTCTAGTTAGAAGATAACTTCTAAACAATGACACGGTCAGTTTATTTGTCAAGAAATGTTCGAAATACATTTCAATATGCTTCTTTAGTCTCGCTCCTTTAAGCTTGGGGTTTTTACCAACCAGGTAACTCACCTTTAATTTGATATGTAGGTTGTTCGAGAGTTTTAGTTGGAAGTTCCCACCGGAGCGAGATTAAAATACCAAATGGTTTTTTGATATTTCACCTAAGTTTAACATCAGATATGAGGCGAGATCTTATCATTCGCGTTCATAATCATATACTCCAAAGTGTTTTTGATCGTTTCTTTAGCTGCAAGTTCTTTCAATTAAATTTTTTTAACATTACGTTCATGTCGATGAACTTTTTGGTGAAAATAATTATTTCGAAAAACCATTTTATATTAGAAGTTTCCGCTACCAGTAGTCGTGGCCATTCCCTTTAACTTTTTAAACTGTATCAATTTATTCGCCGATTATGACGAAATTTTGTATTCTATACGTTCAAAGGTATTTGACATGGTATTTGAACACCATCAAAATCATCTCTGCGTAGTTAGACACACAGAAATATATTGGTACCTAGATAGTCAAGCAATTGAGGACGAGTGAATACGATCGTGAGATAATAGGTGCTGAGATAAATCATTCGATGCACCACCATGCTTCACGACTGCACAAAACAATAACTTATTATACCTTTGAGATAAATATTTGAGCTGGTTGTATGTATCACGAAAAACAAGGAGTATAAGAAAGAAAAATAATATTTACAAATGTAAAAAAAAATATAAAACTTAAAACCTAATTGGTACGTTTTTATATGATTATTTAATGTATCTCATGGATATAAAACAGTAAAAAAACTTGAATCACATGTGAAGGAATTCGTGGCACGAAATGAATCAAGTGTAGAAACAGTTTTCCCCTACAACTTAATGTAAACAACGGTGCGACCATAGACAATAGCGTGTAGTTCGCACCCATAATTTATGGTACGACTAGGCCGCGGATCAACGCGTAAAATCAAACTAGGTTAGTGAAGTCCCGATACGCGATACCACTGCTACTCGTCGTATCAGTTCGTAATTATTTCCGTCTGTCATACGTATCATATTATATAGGTATGCAAGTATAGGTAATATTATGGTAACTTGAATTAGTCAATTACGCACTCTGCTAGACTACAGTTCATTGAAAGTGCATCAAAGCTCGCAGTCTCATCTGCACGCGTGCCAATGAATTAATTATTATTATGCTAGCTTCCGCCCCCGGTATCACCCGTGTTCCCAGGGCACTATATACTTCCTGAACATCGAAAAAGTAGCGAAATATGTAAAATTGCAAATACATCCTTACAAACTTTCACATTTATAATATTTTGGTATAAATAATTATTACTTGTTGGTAACCTTAATTCTCTATGCATGAGCACAGAATAACGCGACCATTAAATTAGTACATGGTGATTAATTTTACACCATAATTTTTACATAAAAGGTGCATCTCCATAGGTTTATGATAATGTTATCTAGTCAATATAAAATGTACCACAGGCATCTTGAACAACGACCATAAGTATTCACGTCACAATATAAACAGAAACTAGTATTTCTTCTTGCTAATTCTTTGTCTAAAAAAGTTGTAGATCAGTGACAGCTACGAAAACAAAGATGCGCGGGTGTACAAACGTAAATAAAGAGGCATAAGTACCTATTTAAAACTAATAACCATCTGGCAATGGGCCGAAAATAATTTTAAAATGACAAATAGATTTAATACATAGTTTCTGGGCCAAAAAGTACACAACTATAGGGTCTCTTGATCTTCAGCAGCTGTAAAAAAACCTACTCACTTGTTCATATGTCAGAAATCTTAAAAAAGTTACTGTATGGTGTATGATATCTGTAAAGAGGTTCTCCACATACCTGAGTCCCAATCCATTTTTGTCCTTAAACAGCAGCGGAGTGGTAAATCCATTCTTCTGTAGATATGACACAGTCAGGTCAGTTCCATGCATTTCCAGCACTGCACCAGAATGCTCAAATCTTGGACTCTCCAGCTTGTCAGCCAGAGAGAAGCCCCTGCCTCCTTCGGCCTCATCATCACCCAGAGCCCACTCATCGGAATAAAGTTTGCGTTGCTTGCGTTCACGCTAGAGAAAAAAAATACATTCTTCTATCACATTGTATTCTTTTAGTTTGATTTTATTAAAATGAAGTTTCATAGAACTATTCAAGCCTCTTTTCAAAATTACTTTCTTGCACAAAGTCTTTGTATTTTTGAGATGAACATAATTAGATACATTTTGAGAATGTTGCTGATGTTTTCTTTTATTAAATTCCCTTTATATTCAAAGGTTTTGTGAGGAGCTCGAAAGTGAAAACATGTTACATAACATCTGACAGCTGAATTGGAATCTCTTTGTTTATACTGCAGCTTGTAAGGCCAGGCTATAAATTACCACTATTCAAACAAAACTCAACATTTAAACTGAAATAAATGGCTACATATAAAATGTTGACAGTAAAAAAAACTCTCGTTATCTAATCTTTAATTATTAATTACCATTGAAATCTGTAGAAAACACCATTCAATGCTAGTATGAATTGCTTTATATGAATAAAAACATTTCGATATATTTCAACTACTTGCCTCATCTGTAAAATTAACACAAATAGAAAAGTTGACAATGCGGCATGCTGAAGTGATTAGTGACTTTCACTTTTTAACACCTTTTTGTCAGACGACAGGTTTTATGGATGAATATTCTTTAAATATCTTTTGCCAAAGCATAAAAAGTGCATCTGCTAGACTGCTTCGCGTCTCGCGTTACGAAGTAGGTTATTTTTTTCTACCCAAGGCCAATTAAATTACAGTTGAAGAATAAACGAGCCTAACTTGTGACAATAAAACTTTTGTTACGAGGGCTGCTCGGGTTGTTCGCGATCGGCGTAACAAAGATCGCTCTGTGTACGCGACAATCGTATCGTATCCTATTTAAATCAACATGCAAGTGTTTTAGGTGATCGACTCTCGACCAGTGTGTAATTGTTCGACGGAAGATTAGTCAAGTAATAAAGTAGATTGCTCGCGAGCACCGAGCAGAGTCGGGCTCGAGCTCGACGTGTGGCCGCAGCGCAGCGCGCACGCCCCTGGCCGCCTGCTCTCCGCCAGCCCGCGGGAGGGAAACGCCTTCGACACTCGGTCCCTACCAGATGCCCACAATGCCTCGTGCGCCAAAGACGTCGCTAGCGCGCGCAATTTATTGTCACGTCGCACATTATCATCGCCGCTGAATCGCAATGCTGCGATCTCCGGAACTATTATAGATTTTGACACCATCTCGCATGCGCGAATGCATACGGCCGCCGCGTTTTAAACTCGGCCGCGGCGTGATCACAAAAAACTGAGTCCGATGACCCTCAATGACTATCATCACACACAAAAACCACATCCACAAAATGATTCCTATCGTCATCCCGTAACTTTCGTAAATCGATACACGATGCAGCGATGCACCATTTCATGTTTACGTGATCCCAGATAAAGCCACCATGGCGTCACCCGGGACTAAATACGTGAAAATCTAACAATAAACACTCACCAGCTGTCTTGGAACTTGTTTTTTGTTATTCGGCAGTGTTTCCGACATGTTTATATTAGTCAGAAACACTGCACAACGAAATTAACACTATTTTACGTAAATATTTTACACGGAGCACGAGAAAAAGTAACGCAATCCACCATTTGCAATAGTCGACACTGCTGCCAACCGCGCGGCGAGCAATCACTCCGCTAAACAACTGGAGGTTGGTACCACTTGAAATGCCCTATTGGTTTATTTATGAAATAAGATGGCGGGAGCGTTCAAAACATCGCAAAAGCGTATTGAATTATCTAAATTAAAATATTACAGTGAAAAATTCTAAAATCGTTTGGAATTACTTGTTTCTTTACAAAAATGGATACTACGTTGACAGGTAATTTAATTACGAGATATGTTCAAAGCAACATTATTTTTAGAAATGGATAGCTTGAATGATTTTTCAGAGGACTTTCTTACTTACATGGGTTAGAATAAGGGAGCTGGCAGGCTCTAGTGACCAGGAAATAACTGCCTGCGTACTACGTTGCTTGGAGTAAGCTCGAAGGATTCCTTTGTTAGGGCTTCATAGTTGATCAACAGCAGCATCATCAACTGGTTTGAGTTATCGAATATTTTTTTACTGCGCTTATGTTTCTCAACTAGAAACGTTTTCGGCAATTATATTTTTTTATATTGTGCTTGTACAAAGTGGTGGAAGTAAGATTATTATTTCATTTACGTACTCCTATATATAAGATAAAATTTCTGTTTTATCTATTATCGAAGTAGACCGTAGGCATGATTCCACAATAAACTGTCAATATTTATTTCCTAGCATTCCTGATATAAATACAGTGAATAATTATAAACCCCTTATATGAAAAAAAATACTAATTTAATTAACATACCTACTTATTTATAAACAGTATTTTCGACTAAATTAGCTGTTTTGATTTTAAAACAGCTTATTTATTTTTTTAACAAAAATTGCTCTACAATTTAAGTTTACTTTGCAGAATTGTTAAGGTGACTCACTTTTAAGACTAAGCATTAAAGAAATGTGATAGCAGCAAGATTTTAACAGTATATTTTCTACAATGTTTAAAATAAAATAAAATAAATAAATATTGATCTAGAACTGCCGAGCCAAATGGTGAAAATACTTGGTAAAAATACTAATTAAAACTTGATCAATTTTATAATGTTAGTTAAGATTAAATATTTTATTAAAATTGATTCTTGGCAACCCTGTTGAGGTAAATTGCCACTATTATAGTATTTTTTTTTTTTAATTGCTTAGTCCAAAATTACAGAAGTACCTAATGTAATTGCAAATTAGATCATTTCGAAAAAAATTAAATGATCTATCCATTGTTTAGAAAATACTAGGTTAGGTATTGAAATTTTTTTGACGCCATATATTAATAAGCTGCTTTTTTTACTTGAATTATAATAATTTACATTTTATTTGTAAATACATTGAAAATATTAATGTGAATAACCAAATAAAGCATCTATAATGTCGCATCAAAAAAAAAAGTTAGGTATTTAATTTCTAATTACATACCTAATTATGTAAATCAAATGCAAATTGGGTTTATACGTGTGTACTAAGGTACTCCTTATTTCTTTTCAAAATCATTATTTCCTTTCATTTATGAACACGATGTCAATAACAATATTACATTTTTCAAGCGCCTCCCGTTTTAGATACGGTTCTCTGTCTTCGAGCACATTGTTGCCATCATTTATTTGTTAGGCGTAAAATTCTTAAAGTAACTTAAGAGTTGATTTATAAAAGATATTTAAAATGTTATGAATTCTGAGTCAGTGGGTACGTATTCCTGGTTTGATTGTGGTGAATTACTTTAAGTGAACCCTGTCAAACTCAAAAGAATTTGAGGTATTTGAGTTGTTGAATAATCATTCTGTAATTGATGTGTAAAAGTCAGTTTTGTAGGTATAGACAAGGGGTACAGTCATGCGAAATTTTGTGAATAAAACATCCTAAATAATTAAAATCGAAACTTTCTTGTTATAAATATTTAATGAAAACAATATACAATACATACACAAATATACAATTCGAATATTAGTTTTCTAAATAAATTTAAACATTTTTTCCAAGTAGCTAATATAGTGGAAAGTTTAATTTGCAATAAATTAACAATTCACACCTTTTATAGTTTCAAGCACAGCGAGCGTGAGTTACCACATAGACCTAGATTTGTCTTTCTTCACTTTAAACATAAATGCAGGCATTGAAATGAGCCTTAAAAACGGCTTGATTTATTAATGTTCTTGATAGCACTTAGGTATTATTTGAACTTATGTCCCATGATAAGAATAATTATTTTATTAAAGTCACTTCAGATAAATCGAAGTGATATCCCTCAAAGTTATTCTGTAATACATTAAAATTGGGTCTTCAATCACACACTCACTGTCCACCTGTCCACTTTCTTCCATAAAGTCAGTGTGACTTCTTAGCCAATCTAAATACAACTTTAAGTACCTATCGTTAGGATCTACATCTGTGTGCCCTAGGCAGAATATCCTATAGGCGTCTTCGCCGTACTTCCCGATGCCGCATAAGTCACTTGCCCTGCGCCATTTTGATGATACAAACTGATAACTAAGCTTCCATATCATGTGGCCTCTTTTCTTCAATCCTAAGTTATCAAAATATCTTTCTAAAGATACTGGAGTGTCATTTAAGACGTGATAAGGTGTTGGATATTCTTCAAAAAATGTCTTCATGTAGGGCCTGGCACTTTTGCCTGACGTTTTCGTTAGAAAAATCATTGCTATTAACATCGCCCAGGGGTTAGATGAGAACTCTTCTTCTACGACATAATGAGGTGATACGGGCATTACTCTCGGCGTGATGTTAAAAAAAGGTTGTATTTGTAAAGGTATTGGTTCTTCTATTGTTAATTGCGATAAACTAAGATCATCAGACTCTATGGACGCTTGACTTAGATCCTGTGAGGAATCTAACGATTTTGTTGGTGAAATCGAGTGTTGGAGTATTCGAGGACTTATAGCCAAGGTATTTTCCTCTTCACTAAAGAACCTGCTGATGCAATCAGTGTCTTCCATGATTCTGTAAATAAAAAAATATATATTAAATAATCTTTAAAGAATGAAGGTCGTATGTAGAGAATAGGGATATACTTTCCTACCTCTCTGGAATGAATGACATTTCCAGACCATTATTATTGAAAGTACCGATGGTAACATGCATGAAACCTACACAGTGTAGCTAGTGAACGTTGATATGAGCCGACTCAGCGTTAAGTCAACTTGAACAAATAACGCCATAATATTTTAATAAAAAAATTGTCGAATAGTCAAAGTAGGTAATTTACTTTTTTTTTTTTTTTAATCATTGTCATTTTAGGTGTAAACAGAGAGAGTACATATAATATATGTTACATTTATATCATGTTGTGTAATTGCCTAGCTAGGGTATCAATCTGTACTGAACTTTGTAAATCATCATGCATTGTTTGTTATGTTACTTGTTGTAGTTACCTAAATAAATAAATCCGTCTACCTACTCGTCGGTAAAAGAAAATATTCTAATACATATAGTTAAGGTAACAAATGGAAATCGTTTTCAATTATTAAATAAATTAAAAGAAAAATCTTTTTTTTAAAAGCTTTTATAGTCCGCCATATTGGATTTAGAATAACGTCAAATTATTTTTTAAGTCACTGTCTGAAAGGGCTTATTCCTTTCATTTGATACCCATTTTGTTGAAATTCATTAAAAATATCTAGGTACTCCGCCATCTTGCACGGTCCGCCATATTGGATTTAGAATAACGTCATATAACATATCTTGCATTGTCATCCAGACTGAACGTGTATACAAAATTTCAGCTCAATCGGTTGAAGATATCTACTTCAAAATTGAGTTCAAAGAATCCACCGTAACATACATACACGGCAAGTTAAATAAAAGCTTTTAAAAATGCTAGAGGTAATTTCATTAGATGCCTGCCAACAGTTATGTCAAACAACAACCATAAATAAAACTAGATTTTTTTGCAACTACAATAAAATACTTGTTTTTCAAAGGGTCTCTGGGGCCCATCTGTCACTACGGCCCTCATTACAACTACTGATGCCCCCGACTTTGTCCGCATAAATAAAAGAAGAAAAACCGGTTTTGTTCCGTTTGTGTTGTGAATTAATGTTTGATACCTCTGTTAAGCCCTTGACCCTCCGATAAAAGGCATTTGACATTTAAGTTGTTAATTAACCAAAAAGTTTAGCATGTCTCAAGTTGTTAGTTGAAGATGTCAGTTGCAAAAAAACAATCAAGGACTTAAAATGATTGACAGCGTGATATTACGGCGACTTATAATAATACATTATATTGAACGACTTTACGTTGAAAATTACTTGTAAAAAAATAGTACCTACATGAAGAATTCTTGTAACTTTTTTATAAGTATTTAAATTTTTAAGATTATTTTCACTCAAGTACAATAAATAATATTTATGTCCTTGTAGATATTTTACTGCCTCCTAGAATCAATCAAAATTGTGCTTTGTTTTGATATTACCTTTGATAAGCAACTAGCGGATCCTAGTTGAATAAGATTCTAGGAAAACGTTCCGATATAATTTGCACCGTTCAATAATACTGGGGCTGAATTGAATCAATCAGATTTCCAACATGAAGATTATTAATATACAGTTCCTTTTACTACTTCAATTAAATTTTGTTCAGTTTGAATTCACCTATCTTTACGTAATTCATTTTATGAATAAAAAAATGAAAATTAAACTTTAATGCTGAAAAAAAAAAACAATTTTTAAGTTCAATATTAACAATGAAACTTTAACACTCGGCAAAGACAGATAGCAGCACTTGTCATGTCAAACAAATACTGCCACAAAGTGCGATAAACGTAGATTAACAAACATTTGGCCACAAATGTTGGCCTGAGGTTAACACGCAGCCAATCTGGGCCAACGGTTCTGAACTTCATACAGGATATATAGAGCGCTCTTTGTTTGCTACGACCTTATTTTAAGGGAGCTTACCCCTAGACTTGTTAAGAGTAAAATGCTTCATATCGCTGGTTTCCAAGCATACTATCGGTCGCTCTTCTATTTATTAAAGAATAGGGAAACTGCTGGTACCTACCTAAGGTCCTGTCTAGAAAGAGCAATTTTGAACGCGTTTTACTGTTCATTGCTGCGTTTGTCGTATAAAACTACGACACATGGTAAAGATGTAATGTACTCCATACGCTTCCAATTCGCACGTACTTGTGGCCAGGACCTGAGTGTGCTCAGAAACTGGCCAAGTATTCCAAGTGATTGGTATCAGATTTTGTATACAGCCTATATTTGAATAATACTATTTTTGCCGAATGGAAGCGGAAGCGATATGTGAGCTTATGACCTTAAATTCTAATATATAAACTTAACGTGAATGGAATAAATTCGCATATATAATAGAGAGAGAGAGGGATCAAGATCAATGGAGCAAACTCCGAGTTTTGAATTTAGAATGGTTGACCGAATAATAAAAGTCGATGCACTCCTTTCCTTTGGCATCCAGCACAAACAATTAACAGTTCCCGGTTACCTTCTAACCTTATCAGATGAACTTCTGATAGAATATGAGGGTTTGACCTTATCAGATGAAGCTTGTTATTAGAATGTGAGGGTTTGGGGATTTTAGCAAAGCAGTAGGCAGGGGATAAGAAAACAAACTCATAAAAAGGATTTAAGCTCTATGCTCGCAATATTAACCTTTTTGAGTAAAAACAAAAACAAATACATAGATACATATGGACAGATCTCATTATCAATTTTTGAATGCACCAAATAATACCTACCGCACTATGGACCAATCAGTAAAAGCCTAACATCTCTTCTAGAGGTACAACTATTTAATACAACATGCTAATCAAGTTAACCCACTGGTTGTTTGCAGAAAACATGAAATAAACATGAGAAGAACCACCTTAGATCACTGTGAAAGTCTCATTATGCCCTGTCCAATGATTCTTAAGTGGTGCGTATGCGCAAGATACGATTTTATTAAGTACAGTACATGGTACACACTTGTGCCCATACATATACTGCCTCGTTGGCCTAGCAGTCGCAAAGCGGGACTGCTGTGCGCGGTTTCTCGGATTCGATTCCTGGGTCGCTCGGGCCGAAATTGCTTTGTAGGTTTTAAGATACTTTGATAAACCAGCCCGTTGTCTGGAAGTCGGTAATTGATGCACCCGTGCATCGGAGAGGTCATAAATGCCGGTACTGCGCCTGATCTCTCTACGTTTGTGTCAGATTGCTGTCCCATGGGACTTTAAGAGTGAGGGAATAGAGAATGCACCTGTGTCTGCAAATGCTTGTGCACTATAATATGTTCTGCGCCGGCTGATTTTTTTAGGGAGAACGGCCGCCGTTGCCGACAGTCGGTCTTGAAGCAATCGTTGCCACGATGTAGAAAAAGTTATTACCACCGTTGACAATAAACTAGAAACAGTTGGTATCTAACAATGCCAATGGTTGTCAGAAAAACTAGAACAAAAGAATGCAGACAGCAAAAGTGAATTTTAATTACGTATTTACACACGTAAGCGTTATTGATTGTATTGTTTATTAATTTATCTATACAATTATTCGCTTTTAATAACTGGGACAAAACTGAGTTAACGGTTATTAGTAGTTGACTGAGTATAAGAGGATTTTATCAGATGCAATCATGAAAATAATTTGTTATTTATTACGTGGATTCAGTAGTCAGAGCTGTGCCTGGGCTGCGGGTTGTTCGTAACAGATAACGTGGCCCTGGCGTATAGGGACCTCCAGAAGGAACATAGTATATAACATATATATATATAAGAACATAGCTGCCCTCAGCGGGAGGGGCATTTGATGATTATCCCACTATAACTATATCAGATACACATAAGGGGCCCTTTCTCAATATTTTCCCTCATTTATAATGAATGATATAAACAAGTTGTTAATTATTACCAACGTAAACAGAAATTTGTTTGGTAAATATATCAAATTTTCCCGTTTTCATCCGATTTTCCTCAATGGGAAAACATTTAACGTGCTTTATTGAACATTACTGATAACCATAGAGTAATCATGTTAGTTATTATTATGTCATAATGTTAATTTACACAGATAATAAATCATAGCCTCTTTGTAAACTGTGTCACGTGATTTTCTCCGCGTGTTTTGCATATCAACAGTATTAACTAAGTAGGCTTAGATAAGGTATGGCGCGTCAAATTTTAGTTCTACGCTGATATTATTTCCTTAGTCGTTAAACAACTTGTTTCTAAATATAGTTATTTACTTAATTTGATCTTTACTTTTTATGGAAGCGGATCTACAATGACGCACTAACTACAACTACAATTTATTTATCATCATCGACCTTTATTATAGTCCCACTGCAAGGCAAAGGTATCTTCTCCTGCAGAGAAAGAATAAGCACAAGGCGGATAGGCCATTTTCAACTTTTAGAGATTACACAGGAACATTCAAATCCTAAAAATATGGTAAAATGTTCAAACATTTTTTTTTTACTTTTCCAAGTAGTGGCAATTGAGTAAAAAATATTTTAAGGCTTATAATTATAATGTAACAAAAAAGGCCATGAAAAAAGAAATATATTTGTGTTAAAAAACGTATATAGGCTATATTTTATCCCAATAGTCGAGATGCAGGTTAAACCGCGGGCAGAAACTAGTATTTTATAATAGGTACTGTGATTTTATTTATAACCAGCAAAAAACACCAGGAACTTTTTTATTGTATCTCTGAGTCACTTAATCAGCATCATCATCTCATCAATACAGACAGCTAAATGTAAATAACTACATTGTGTTTGTATGTCTTGCTTTTGAATGACTTGTGACAGAAGAATGCTTTAATTAATAAACAACATTATCATAATTACGAAATAGTGTGGTCATAGTATTTCTACGTGCCTGATTGACGTCACAAAATACCACTAAGGACACCATCTTCCTAATTGACTTCCAGTCGGCCCGAATGCAGCTGTGTGTGCCCGAATGCCTACCAGAATCTGGAGCGACACACCTCTCTGACCTTCTTAGACCAGTTCCCCGGGCTACCCGCTACTATGCTATATAATATGCAATGTAATATATAATACAATACTATGCTACTTAAAACATCGAATATATAAAATATTTAAACTGAATTCCCAAAAAGCCTTCCTTTAACCAATTTACCTATTTATTAACCTTTAACTAGACTTAAATCAATATTTTTTATTCGGGAATAGACCTTAGAATAAATTGCATTTTAATATTCCTTGTCATAATATAATTTTTATGAAAACCGCTTTTGAATTTTTATGAAAACCGCACTGCGTTAAAACAGTTCACAAGCGTCCCGAAAAAAACTGCTTATAAATAACCAATCCTATACCAAATTAATCTTTATATTCTATACATAATACGCTCATAAGTCAACCTAAGTGTACCTTACAGTTTAATAGGTACTCAAACAATGAAACGAACACACTATAAAAGTCTGTACAAACATAAATACATACATCTATATGATAATAGCATAGCTCACAGCTGCATAGCATAGGCTAGGACACGCCCATGCAAAATTAAAGGTCACGATGTTCAAACAACAGATTGTAACAGGCCCAGCAAATGTCTATCCCACACACTATTTTACATAAAGCACATTTTCTCTTAAATCTGCTGTTTTCGTCGAAAGAAGAAAGAAAAACAAAGCGAGTCATAATAACAACAAACATATTACATTTTAGGTGATCTTATCTAAAGTGCGAAGGCCTAAAGACATTCCAGCAGAGATATCAAAACTTTATAACAAAGACAAAGAGAAAATGCCTCGTGTAGCAGCTGATTTCCATTTAGTACAATCAGAAGAATTAAGGTTTTCATTGCAGAGGTAAAATAGAAAGTAGTAGTAAAATTTATAAGATCCATTTTCCATGAAAATGTTGATAAAGACACGCATGCATGTCATAACCACCTTAATTCAATGAGCGCTTAGCTCCGATCAATTGTAGGAAGGTCAGTGTTTGCAATACTCGTTTTGTTTGTCTACTTAATACAAGTTAGTAACCATCTACTACAGTGCCCGAGAACTATACATCTAAGGCCACATCTGCCTTTATAAAAATATTGCGTAACCTACTATGTCTACCCGCTAGCTTATGGATTTTCGAATTCTAACACGATGCGGATAACACCGTCCGCATCCATTCGGTCGGCGTCCTACCGCCACGGGGCGAATGCCGGGAATGAAATAAAGGAACGTAATATTCTCTACAGAGGGTTCACGAGGGCGGGAGTTTTCGCGCATGCGAACTGAAAACATCCGTTTGGTTTCACGCAGTGAAATGCACAAGGCGTGTGGCATTCAGCCAGATGGGCTGTATGCTATGCGACATTTGGTTGCTGCGGAAATTCTAGTTCTCGATAAGGTTTGGCTGTTTTAATTTATCAATGCTAAACGTTGGTTTGCTGAATATGTATGATGTTACAGAATGTTATAATGCATTTATATGCCAAAACGATAGATGGTAACTGTTTTTAATGGGTTTTGATAAAAATCACATTGTTTAAAAATTTAAAAACTTGAATATATTATCACTATCACTATTTTTTTAAATTAACTTAGGAATTCCCAAGACTTTTCTAGACGTATCACAGAATAACTATTATTTTTTAACATAAAACTAATTTGAATATTCAATTCACCAATTGTAATCAAAATATGAATAATTTAATTTTTATTGTAGGCAACGGAATGACGTCAGTGCATGAGAAGGAAATTTTTTATATTAGCTGTTCCACGTGGTTGCAGCCGCTGCCGCCCCAAAACTACTTCCGCACCCAGCCAAAGGAAAAGTAAAAAGTAGCCTATGCCTATAGCCAATAGCCTACAACCCTACAGTATGTGTACGTGTCTACAGTATGTGTACCAAGAAAAACTTATTCCTTTGGTGCGTGGAACTTTATACCAGATTTAAACCAATACTTGGAAAAATAAATTAACAAGTGTTCATCGAAAAATAAACACGTATTACTCATCGATAAATTCTGTGCAAGTAGGTTTTTTACTGAAATTGCTTATTAAAAAGGACTAAATCTGTAGGTACGTATGTAGGAGGTACTAAAAATAAATAATGTAAGTGATGTAGGTAGCTATAGTTGTTTTATAAGCTCGTCAATTGAAGATTTCGATGGAAGGGAGAATATGTTATTTGTTATGAAATTTTAGATTTTAGGGACTGAATATTTCAGGAATACTACTCTACTATGCTTTGTAATACAAACCTTATGATATCCCAATCGATTGTAGGAATTAGTTAATCCTAACCTTTCTTGGTCTGGGCTATCATCCCTGTATGCGACTAAAGTCGTATGAAATAGTGAGTATTTCACTTATGTGCCATAAACATTTCAAACAAATAAGATGAACCTGAGGGAATAGGAATAACCTATTTAGTATTACATATCTACATCACACTAATAATAATCATAACACGAACGGCCAAGGGTCACTATGTCCGAATAGCCACTATCTACCGAATAGATTCAAAAATGGAGCACAATTTGTACTAAATTATCTACCAAATAAACTAACTGGCAGGCCCTCAAGTTTGGACGTGTGACTCAAACTTACAAAAATCAAGGTGAAGCCGCGTGAAAGAACGTGTTGAATAATTGCGTGTTGAGTTACTGTGAAATACTAATACATTGTTGATTTATAACTGTCCATATGCTCCTATAATCTATGGTATGACTATACAATAATTGAAGAGCCTGTTCAAGAATAGTTCAAGTAAAGTAAGTAAAAACAACTGAATAGCGTGTATCTGCGTTTATTATTGGGCATGACTTGTAGGAAATGAATAATGAAGTTCGTTTCAATTATCCGTTGTTAAATTAATGATGGATGATCGATAGCTCTTCTAGACTAGTATTTACTACCAAAGCAAGGAATAGAATATATAAAATATTTGTAATTTTTTAAGTAAAAAAATAAAAAACAAAATTAAAATATTGAACGCATCGATATAAGAAGTGTCTAGATGCCTAGTACGCGCTGTCAAAATGCATTATGATCAGAGACATCAATTTGGCTTAACCCCACCCACAGGCCGCCATTACGCGACAGACGTTTGCCGCGTGTTTACATTGTAAATTTTTCACAAAAAAATTCAAAAATGACGGTTTGTGTAGTGAAACTTTGTAATAACTACACTGCAAAAAAACATAAGGATACGAACATCTCTTTTCATAGGTAAGTTTGAAATTTTATGATAAATATCTACGTATTACTTTGAAAATATTACGACGGCAAAATAACAACAAAACGACTCCATATTGTTTGAGTATTGCCAAGGTATTAAATATTTTTACCTTCTTTTTTGATGCTGCGATTAATATTGTAAAATGGTATTACGAAATCAACATTATTATTTTATTGTAATTTAGTAAGATACTTATTGATAATACATAAGTTTATTTCTTCAATAGATTTCCGACTGATCCTGTGACATCCAGTCATTATATTTATATTTATATTCATATATATTACACCTATGTCAATGTGAATAAAACTGCACAAATTTTAATTTTCCCACATTTTGGGGGTAATCACTTTGCGCTGGTATATTAGAATGACACGCACACAAATGCAGACGCGATAATCATACACTTTCGGCACTCACACGCGCATCAAACATGCTGTCAATATGAACGTTCCGTTTTGTACTGAACACTCCATCTAGTCTTTCCTATATCGATGATTGAACGTCTTTTTTTTTTCTCCCACAAGCTAATAATGAAGAAGATACATACTGACATGTTGTGTTCGTCACTTTTACATACTAATTTTTACTTAAAAGTGACGTCACTTGTGACGTCCCCACTCCCGTCAACACATCTTCAATTCTTGATTGTTTAGAAATGTTATTATGTTTTGTTATAAAAAAACGTGTTTAATATATTTTGCTAATCTAAAAGGCCTTCAAGTGACGGCAGTCTTTCTTTATCTATGGATTTGAGAAAAACTGTTAGAGTAAGGCTCGTTACGTAAATATCTAGAACTGTAAATTTTAGAAAATTCATACATGTCACTCACTCCCATGGTCCTAGCAGGGTGGCGAGAAACGTGACTATCAACAGCAACGGTACAGGCTGAGGGTGAATTCCAAATTTAAAATGATATTACAGACCATTTCCAAGGCCCCTGACAAAATTAAAAAATAAAGGCTGCGGGTTGTTCGTAAAGTTACCGCGGCCCTGTTAATTCTGGCATACAGGGACCTGTGTAAGGATAAGACTGGTTGTCAGGCTTTCTGTCTTCTGACTACCCGCAACGACTGCGAAAGATGTGCAAATGACAGCCGGGAATCACCAATTTCAACTTCCAAAACACGGAGGAACTCGTCATGACAAGATGGTCACTCATCCACCGAAAACACTACCGAAAACAAAAAAACATGCCTTCTTACTGCATGTAAATAAAAGCTTCATCAGGTATATGATATCACGTAAGAATAACTAAAGATAATTTGTTTTCAAATTACTGAAGACGTCATAAAAATAATTGAATGAACACATTTTTTTAAAGATCCGGTTATGTTTACGAATAAATCATAAAATTATTCGGAAAAATATTTATTTACGTTTTGTAGAAAACAAAATGGAGAAACAAAGAAGTACATACATAGTCCTCTCAGCTTAGCTATGTATTACATCACAATTTTCCGTCTTCTGTTTATCTTAATAATTATCGTCTTTTTTTTGTTTCGAAAAACCACAATTTTCATTTATGCAGTAATAGGTTTAATAAATGACTCAATACCTTACTTATATGTTTATTATACCATTTAGCTAGGTTTCGAAACTATACAAATAAATTCCCGCACCGTTTGCCGCACCTTAATCTTATTTATCTCAATAATATTATCCTACTTATGTATTATCCTACTACTATTATAGAGGCGAAAGTTTGTAAGTATGGATGTTTGTTACTCTTTCACGTAAAAACTACTGAATGGATTTGAATGAAACTTTACCACAATATAGCTTATACATCAGAATAACATATAGGCTACTTTTCGCGGACATATTTCTATGATATTTTCCCTTATTTTCCCTAACAAACATAAACATGTATTATGAATAAGTATTTGTTCTACCACGTGATATGATTTCACGTGATTGTGACTAATTAATTATTACAGTGAACCTGTGAAATAATGCGCACATATCTAGTAGATACAATAAATCGTAATACTTTATTATATTAATACTTGTACCTATGTTTACACTTCAAATGTCCTATATCGACCCACAAAACAACTGTTTAAATACTTATGCAAATATTTTCGCAAACAATATTTACTTTCATAGAACGCGCCTTCTGTCAAGTCAATAATGGAAACGTTCAGAAGACAACAAAATTTTTGAATAACATCAATTTAGTTAATTGATTGACGTACCGAGTCAAGATCTAAGATAAAAAACCTTTTTCGGTGTATCTAATGAAGGCAATACAGACAACAAGGAAAGATCTAACAAGACGTGACTTCTTGCATTATTAGTAAACAGGTATTATCCATTAATTGATATAATTATGTACGCTAAACACGTTTTTCTTCTAGGAAAACCTTTGCACTGTACTGTTTACGAAAAGTTTCATTCAGAAAATTGTAAGAAAATTGAACGAACACCTGTTACGATGTTACATCTGAGGCGTCGGTGAGGACAAACAACGATTAAACAAACCGGCAAATTATTGTTCTATTGTTAGCAATTTGCTTTTCCGCGTGAATGTCGTCTCTAATCGATATTAATCGCGAGAGAGTTTGAGTCCACATGGCGTGCTTTTTCTTGGGCACAGCCGCCAGAGAATCCAATCCACTTGCTTTATTGCGAGCGGCTGCATCGTCGCGGCAGCACGCACCTCGCCCGCCGTCTCGACTCGCACGTTATCCAACACCGTAAAATCGAGAAAAAAAATAAAAACAAAATACTGCCGATAGCATCGATAATGAATTTGATTCGCTTCGACCGGTCGACGGACGAGTTTTGAAAAAGGAACACTGTTTACAAAACGCTTTCCTCGATTTGCGTTCGGTACGCGAGTGAATTGAATATCGAGTTAGTTTGAAACTATATCGAGTGTAGTAGTGTTCGTATCGATGTTGGACGGAAGCGGGCGTCGCTAAGCTGAACTTGTGCCACGCTTCTGGAAGGTCAAGGAACACAGGTGGCGTACAGTTATTCATGCGTTGATCGATATGATCGGTTGCAGTTATTTGTCCGATGCTCCGAATGGTAAGCTATTAAATAATGACTCAATATTTCCTATTGTTGTAGTTTATTATGATAGCAACACTTCTATTGAACGTTGGTGTTCTAACCGTAATAATAGCACATACATCTAGACTGTGGTCAATTTGTATGGATTGTATTAAACCATAAAAAATGTTTATAACATTTTCAATGTCGCGAGCATGTAATAATTCATTAGCTATAATAATAACCGCAGCTAAGTAAGATTCTCGGCATTTTAAAACATAAAGTCACATTATTATGCATAACACACTACGTTTTCTTTTAAATTTGTTAACAATTACACACGTACTTATTGAAATCATATGTTTTTTTTTTCACATAATGTAAAGGTGTAATCTTTGTAAATGAGTAATTCTTAAGTAGTTAAACTGGTTAAATAACCACTTAAATTCCGCTGATGACATAAATTTATTTCGTTATGAATATACAAGAGACTAAATAGCAAAGCTTAATTATCTGTCACATATATTTTTTCTTTATATCATCGTCGCGAAACAAGCGTCTACTTACGTACGGTACTTAAAAGGGCCTTAGGACCTGTACCAATATCCCTATTCTATTACTAAAGGCGTAAGGAAGTAAAAGGTAACCTTGTAAGCCAACTCAAATATCTCAATCGAAGTTTATGTTATGGAGGCATGGAGAGTCTTGTTCGCAGGAATCAGCTTAATACACTATTATTTAATTACCTATGTATTTTCTGGCTTGTCATTCGTAAGGAAAGGCCTAACAAATTATTAAATTAATGATTTAACTTTCACTCGTGAAGTCTCGTAAACACATTTTCGATTTATTAAAATGTAGCCAGCCATAACAACAATATTGATGACTTGACAATATAAATGCAAATCTCTGTATTCTTTATGCAATCATAATCTAAGAAGTTTTATATATTATTTATCTCAATAATAAAAATATTATCAAGTTTAGTATGCGGTATGCGGAATTCCCGTATATACTGCCCCATCTAGTTCGGCTTCATTAGAATCAACGGCCGTGAGTTGTTAACTAGAATAGTTACATTTAATTTGAAAAAGTTAATCTGTTTTTAGTCTGTTTGTTATTGTTTTTGTTGAGACTGTTTCCTAAGGATATCAATAGTTATAACGTTTAGATCGGCTAATGTCTTAGTTCAAGGCGCAATTACATCGACAGTCCTTTCCGTAATCGTTCAAACGACTACTGTATTTTTTACGAACTGGGAGCTTAAGTAGAACCTAATAATGATTACTGACATGTCATCATTCATGTCATCAGGTCATGGCAGGACGGCAAAACTAGAGAGGACAATTTTTGTAAAACCTACATCTCATCATCGTCTATCTAACATTGTCTATAAAACATATTTTAGGAATCAATCCTAAGGTAAATGTTTTATTAGGGATTCGATTTGATAAAAATCTATTTCTCTCAATTGGTTTATCGGTCAATTTTTGGTGAAAATGAGCCCAGTAGAGATTCCCGTTATAGTATATCTCCTTTACAGCACTAGAACTCATTATGCCTTTGGTAAATTGTTATCATGTTTAACATTACATAATTTCTTATTTGATATCATTTTAGCATTAGGTAATCATTAATTTCCCTCCTTCGTAAAGCCGATTGCAGTTCCGAGATTTTGTTTCATTATTTCATAATCTAGGATTACCAAGACCTATCGTTGTGATAATACTTAGTAACTATTGTTGCAACTCACTTCTTTTATATTAACACTAGCTTCTGCTAGCGTTCCGTGGGAACTTCTTCGTGGGAGTGGATCCGGGTGGGATAACCTGAGATTAGCGCGTTCAAATAAACCAACTCTTTAGCTTTATAATATATGCTTTATAACACTGTTTATTTATACAAATACCAATACTACCTATCGATTCAATAAACTTGTTATTATTTATTTTAAGGGCAGGTAATGCCTTTACTAAATAAGTATACAGGTGTTTTGTAATGGATTCATTTTATGCATGCATTTTGCCGCTGACTGTTCATATGTATAAGTCTACAAATTGCAGATTCGAATGCATCGTAACGACGTCTAAAGATCACCTGTAGAAATTGGAATATAAACTACAAACCTTTAATTTATAGATAGGTACCTAAACTTTGCGTATCTATATTAATATTATAAAGCTGAAGAGTTTGTTTGTTTGTTTGTTTGAACGCGCTAATCTCCGAAACTACTGGTTCGATTTGAAAAATTCTTTCAGTGTTAGATAGCCCATTTATCGAGGAAGGCTATAAGCTATATACCATCACGCTAAGACACACGGGAACGGAGCAGTAACCAAAGATGCGGGTGAAACCGCTGGGGACAGCTAGTATTTGATAATTCTTACATAATCGCGTACCATACTAATATACGTTCATACTTGGTTACATTGAGTATTTCATACTTTAGCCATTAAAGCGATTGAAGTCGCGGTTTACGGGATGAGCCCATAAATCTAACCACAAAGCTATAAAATTGGAATATGGATAATATTCATAATAACACACGTATCTATAAGTGAATTACATCGTTTCGCACTAACTATTACACGTTTAGAACCCATGAATAATGTATGAATAGTTTTATGATTCTATTTAATCTGTATAATGAGAAGATCGTGGCTAAGAAACAGCAGTGTCAAGCGATCGTAATCGTCCGTGGATGGGTGACCATCTTGTCATGACGAGTTCCTCCCTGAAGCGGAAGCGCTAAATTGGTGGGCCCTGGTGTTATTTGTACGAGTACATGTTCAGCAATCGTTACGGATAGTTAAAAGCCAGAAAATCTGACAACCAGTCTTACCAAGGGATATCACCCGATATCCAGGTAACAGGGTTGTGGAGGTCAGATAGGCAGCCGCTTCACGTAAAACACTGATACTCAGCTGCATTCCGTTAAGACTGGAAGTCGACCCCAACACAGTTTGGGAAAAGGCTAGACAGGTGGTGATTTAATCTGTATGATACAGTAAATATTGGAGACTATACAGATAAACTCAGGTAAAAATATGAAGTAGCAAAAATATTTGTAATAATTTGATACTTCATGAACGTGTTTCATTTAGGAAGTTCTTTCGCGTATTCAAGGTTAAGAGACGGATGTTGCCATAACGATGGATTTCTCACAAGATAACATAATTATTGTTATAGGTCTAGAGGTTTAAGAACTTTTCATTATCTAGACTGAACACTATAGAGAATCGTATCCTTATACTACCTTCCCTTGGTTAGGCCAAACGATTTCTAACCTTATTTCTATACTGTTAAGGTATATTTTTTAACGTCGTCGAAAAATACCCTGCCATGTTATTTTGCCAATAAGTGCCGGGTTTTTTGTATCAGTGATAAGTCTTCTTTCTAAGTTGACGTCACAGGACACTGAACAAATAGTAAATAAACTCTGATCATATTATCAGTTAGGTACAGACACCAGCACATCAACCTACCACAACCTGTAAAATTTATTTAATAGATTTCCAACCTTATCATAGTACCGGAAGGTTAATATTCGATTGGTAAAATTTGACAGATTCTGGTAGGTTGACCTGATGGCGTCTGTACCAGCTCATTCTTGCTGAATGCAAAAGTGTCAACCATTGACGGTTTTCTTTGTTAAAGATAAGGCTTGCTTTCAGGGGCTGGGACATAACGCTTTTCGTCTGTCTTAAACATCAGTTAGTAAATCAATAAAAGCAGTAAATATTTTTTAAAGAAAGAATAAATATCACGCAAAAGTAACATGCAAAGATCCTACTTTGTTACTACCACGAAGGCTTTATAAGTTGCCGAATAAACCTTGAATAAAAAAGGTATTCGTTATACAGCCTGTTAATCTCGCTTCATCAAAACAAATCTTGAATCGCGGGGCAAAAACCAGAGGGCACCGACACATCTAATGCTTAGTTGTAACCTGTAGCAAAAAGTTGGCAAATAATTCAACCATACCTACCTACTCATGTCATCATATTTATGAATAACTGCCTTTGAAAAGGCCGTATTTTTTTTCGCCCGTTCGAATTTGTAACCGTATCTAAAAGACGAAACAGGTTTCATGTAAAACTAGCTGTTGCCGAGGTAACTACTTCCCGCATCCGGATAAAAAGTAGCCTATGTCCTTTCTCAGACTTTAGATTATATGTTTACCAAATTTTATTTAAATCTGTTTACTAGTTTTGGCGTCAAAGCATCTCAGACAGACCGACAAACACACAGACAGATCGTTAGTTTGGCGTTTATAATGTTAATGAGCGTTAAATTCTTTTAGGTATTAACCATGTACATATGTTTAGGTACTTTCAGTGCGTTATCCTTGCACTTAAATTCCAAATAAAATGAATCATCATAAAAATCGATACAGTAAACATTTCCGCGTCAATAAAACAGGCGTTTAATAGAATTATAATGTTTCTACAAGCCAATAAAGCGATTTACCTACATCGCTGTAGGAATATTAAACTATTGTAAACAGCTGAAGCCATCGTTGCTGAGCCTTGTCAGATATACGTCTCACGGCTGATAGCTTTCACACTTCCGTAATTGCTAAACGTCATACTTTATACGTTCAAACAGGGTTTGAAATGAGATCTTTACAAGATAATCTCCATTAGCTATACTCGTAACAAGTCGTGGTGGCATAGTGGTTAGAGCACCAGCCTCTTAAGTACGAGAGTATGGGCTCAATTCCAGGCGTACGAAAGCAACTTTCCTAAGTTATATGTACTTTCTTAAAGTTTTCGTTCAGTTAGTCGTATTTCCTTCACTATGCAATAATATGCATTTCCGTGTGCAATAATATGCATGCAATAATACAGTTTGCAAAAATATTTATTTTCTCCGTCAAATCACAGTAATTTGTTGCTCTACTTTGACCAATCTTATGCCTTAGGGTCAACATAAGCCGCCTCTACTACCTTTTTCGAATTATTTACTCACATCAATGGTGAAGAGTTTCTTAGTTTTCTTGAACGTGCTAATCTCAGGAACTACTGGCCTATTTCATTGGTTAAGGAAGGCTAGGGCTACACATTATCCTAGTGCACGAAGTATCCCTAGGAAGGCGTGGAAAACCGCTGGAAGAAGCTAGTATCTCTTACATTTTCAGATACACAGCCTGATCACTACTCAATAGAAACATTACGTCACAAATATGATGTCATTGCCTTACTAAACGTAGTCATTTGTTTACTTACTATTTCTTGTCTGGCTATCTACGTAGGCGGTATCGAAATTAGCTTGTACACTGTACAAATAAATAAAGTGTATTTTTCGTTTAACTTTTACCTAATTTGGGTACTTGAAGTATTTTCAAGCGGACCCTGGCGAAACCGCTGGCCGCTGGCCTTATAAGCTGAAACTTGCACCAACACGATATAATCATCATCATCTCAGCCATAGGACGTCCACTGCTGAACATAGGCCTCCCCTTTAGATCTCCACATATACCGGTTGGAAGCGACCTGCATCCAGCGTTTTCCGGCACATGATAGACAATAGAATTTGTACATAGATAATATATTATGGCGACATTAGTTCAGTAGGGCTACAAAGTTCTTCCGACATGTATTACCTAAGTACAGACGCTGAATCGCTCGGAATTGGCAAATTTTTCCAATCAAGTTTAAACCTTAATGCTTCAGCGACAAAGTTGAAAATCTATTAAGGAAATTAAACAGATTGTATCTTGATTGAAGTGCTGGCGTCTGTACATTACCTTTTAGGTAAATACGGAACTGGAGGGAACTAGAAGGGCCAACCATTCATTGTTAACTGTAATCAATAACTGCGAATGTACACGGAACTAAATATATTTGTGTCGATTACTATACGAGTAATCGATTCTGGGCACGATGTTTTTGTTACGCACCGCTGCCATCTAATTAGAATTAGAGAAATCTCTAGAACTGCAACTGCTTAGAAACGTATTTTTTTAAATGAAAAATCGTTTATTCGGCCCTACATCCTACACTAAGGTTGCCTGTGTTGCAGGGAGTAGGCTCTGCGATCTGTTCAAAAAATCAATTCTAAAACTTAAAACCTTAATTAGAACAAACAACATAATGATGATGATGGTGTCCACACCGATTGTCGGCTACGACGGCCGTTCTTTCTAAGGAGATCCGCGAGCTGCGCAGGACATATTATAGTGCACAAGCATTTGCGCAGACACAGGTGCACTCTCTATTCCCTCACTCTCATAATCCGATGGGACAGCAATCCGACACGACCGGAGAGTGATCAGAAGCAGGACCGACATTTACGTGCTCTCCTATGCGCGGGAGTATCAATCACCAACTTCCAGACACCGGGCTGCTTTATGAAAGTTTCTCAAAACCCACGAATAAATTTCGGTCTGACCAGCGAATTGAACCCGAGACGCCGTGTACGGCAGTCGCGCTATGCGACTACTAGGTCAACGGGGCATAATAATAATGTCGAGTAGTAATAAAATATAGCTTCATTCGTGACTAAAGTTAAGCTAACATTTAATCTCGTTTGCAGTTACAATGGAATTTCAATGACGTAAGAACTGCACTGTATTAGACGTCCCCTTTGTTGTATTTAAAAATTCAATGACAAGAAACACATCAATAGAACTGAACCAATCACTATCTTGTTCTTTCTGTCTTTCATCATTATCATCAGTCTTTAACGTCCCACTGCTGGGCAAAGGCCCCCTCTCTCTCACACATGAGTGTTAATCACCACGCTTGCTCAATGCGGATTGGTGATTAAAGTCTTTATAGTTCAGGTTTCATCGAGATGTTTTCCTTCACCTTTCATAATTAGGTTAGTAGTCCAAGATATACTTAGAAAGTACTTATAACTTAACTAACTTAAAAAAAGTTAAATTGGTGCTTGTCTGACCTGGAAATGAACTAGCACACTCATACTTGAAAGGCTGGCGGTTTAACCACTAGATCACCACGACTAATAGCGTTTGGCTTTCTGGCTTTATCAAAGTTCAACCCACGAATCCAACCCCGAGCGATTGCCACTTTGTAGCCCCGCAGTGATTGACGCAGAGAGGGAAGCGAAAATGTTGGCAAAATGCTTTTCAAACCGCACATTGATTTCAACAATGTCCTCCATTGATAAACTGTTATGAATTCAATTTTGTAAAGTAAATTTTGGATGCTCGCAGTGAGTAAATGATAAAGAACGAGATGTAAGTAAGGTCAATTTATCAGATCGTTTTTTTTTTTAAATAGCACCAATTTCAATTAAAGTAAAGGACCAAGTTCTATATTTTCTAAGTTTTCAGATAACGATAGGACATTAATAAATAAAATTTCAAACAGTAAATATTCAGCTGTTTCTATACAGTCTAGAAAAAATATTAAATCACATTCGCTTGGAGTTATTCATTTATTCATATCGCACATATCGAATGAAGTTGTTATGGGGACACTTGCACATATTTATTACGTCTACACGTATACACGATACCTTGCCATTCAAGAAAGTATAGAAAATAAACTATTTTTTTATCGATTGTTTACGATCTGTTTGTATGAACTTTCCAGGCCGGGCGTAATTACAGAGACTCATCTCAATTTTGTATATTGACTAAATAACAAAATGGCTTCCCTCACATAGATAAAAAAGTAGCCTATATGTTAGAATAATCGCTAAGCTATATTATTACAGTCATCAAACTCTATGCAGTAGTTACAAACGTAAGGAGATACGAACATGCATCCATCCATATATAATTGAAAACTTTTGCGATTAAACAATATTCAAATAATATCCATAGAGTTTTATCTGGAATTTTCAGTATAAAATCCTGACCACAGATAACTGTTTTTAATTTTAAGTGTCTATAACTTCCGCATAATAGACAATAAATATAAATTGAAGTATTAAACTTGTAAATAAGATATTACGTTTTGTCTCTGATGTATCTACATTAATATTAAAGATATAATTAATACATTAAAATCACGATTCATTATCATAACGGTGTCATTACTTATTACTCTATAATCATCTTTTCAAGTAACTCACGTGCGAGATCCTTATGTAAATTATGTTGTTTTATTAATTACAAATATGGTATACATGATAACACAATATTTTTATTGTAGGTAACCAAGAATTCATGGACATATATAGTGTAGGGGGTTAAGACCCCCCATTCATAACTATCTTACTTCTCCAACAGAAAAATATACATCGCGCCGCGTCTTTTGTAGAAAACGATAGTTGCTGTGGAGCGTGCGTCTGTACTTGCGTGTTATACTCGTAGTCTCGGGCATTGTTTTATTTGTAAATGATATAGTCAAGTGGAGTTAGGAATCTGTTTTTTGGGGACTCCCCCTTGTCAAAGCTATAGTTATAGTCCGAACAAGAATTAGCATACCCTATAGATAATAAAGATGCGTCGAGAAAACACAGCAAGCTCTACAAATCATGGAAACTTTCTCATTAAAATTCATTTAAAATTACACACACGTTTTCGTACGCGTGTTATACATAATCTGTATTCCAAATTCACGTGCATATGACCGCCGGTAATAAATCATGTGCACTATAAAATCAAAGGAAGCATGAGATTTCGCTACCAGGAATGCAGAAACACATGGAAGTTTCAATCATAGCAATTGGATCGTGGAATCAATCAAGCAATCTGGGTCGTAGTCAATTTATTAAAGCACGGTACATTAATTGCTCGACAGATTATACTTGACCTTTGTATTTGCAGAAATTATGCGCATACGTATCGCATTACTTCTTGTTTAACGTGATTCGGTTTTTCTTTGCCTATTACATCGGTACTTGCGAGAATTGATTTGCTATTGATTTGTTTATAAATCGGAAAATGGTTTAAGAAATTTATTTCGCTCAAAAAATAATGGAATTAGTCACTTCTATGAGAAAAACAAATTAATGAAGATAAGGATATGCAACGGATGCGCTTGAAAGTAAGTGGAAATTAATATAGACGCCAGCAGGTCCATTTTACCAATCGAATATTAAACTTCCGGTATTGTGATAAGGTTGAAAATCTATTAAGGAAACTTCACAGATTGAGGTAGGTTGATGTGCTGGCGTCTCTCATAGTAAAAGTTGACAATATTCCCTTGTTGCTAGTGTTGTTTTAATAAAAATTATGTGAAGATCATTTGAGTCCATCCAAAGGCTCTCTTCAAAAGTTCGCTAAGTTCAATAAAACCTTGTTATATCTAGTCACTGTGTATCATTTAATTAAATTATATTTATTAAATTATCTTCCTTATTGCGTTTGGAAACTATTTGGCTAACTATAATTAAGAGAGAATAAACTAAATGATTCATTCAGCCAAATTCCTTATCAGATGTCGACCTTTGCCAAAATGATAATCATAATAGGAGTTCCTATACAAACTCGCAATGGCCACTGCCAAATTTGTTCGTACACAATGTTGATGCACATAGGAAGGAGTTGCATTCATTATATGTTAATAAAGTGTCAAGGATAAATGCATCATGCAAGCGCAGTTCAACAATCTATGCAAGTATGCATATGGATGACACAGTCATAATTGCTAGATATTAAATATCTTGCATAAACACCTCGTAAAGATGGCAGATAACATTTTTTTTATCTCTTTCTCATTCTCATATCGTAGATCAGTAAAGATTGTTTGTCTGTGGATCTGTTTAATGAATTCGTTAGAATTGTTTTTGTCAAAAGACCTCCCACAGATTACAAACTTTTCAGTCGGCTGGTAGTTTTGATCGGGCTCTTAATCCGTATGGATAGGTAGGTAGATATTATATTACTTACATGATAGTGTGCACGGTTCATCGATCAGATATTGGCCGACTGTTTGATGGGATTCGCGATTGTACATCATATAAGCCATCACATCGACCTACCTCAATCTGTCAAATTTCTTTAATACATTTTCAGCCTTATCACAATACCAGAAGATTAATATTCCATTGGTAAAATTTGACAGATTCGGGTAGGTTGACCTGCTGGTGTATGTACTCAAATTAACCTATTGGATGCTTAGCCGACAGTTAAATAAGTCTGCAGTCGCGGTTCTTAAATATTCGGATAAGCAATTTTAGTGATTTTTGTTCCTTAATAAGAACACACTCAAAAACACGAGTTCAGTAGTTACATTACAAGGCGACAAAATGAAAACGGTCCTTAGTCCTACAAAGGTTGGAAGCCTGTAGCCTATAACTATACAAATACAGTACCCACAGGTCAATAAACCATCAAGTTCGTTTAGCTGGACTACGAGGGGGGCCACAGCCGTGCTCGGTAATAAATGCAAACGCATCCCAGCCGTTGCGCTAACACACTTAGATTTCCGTGCAAATGCTATAGGAAAGGATTATTGAGATGCAAGGTTGTAAGGGCACATTTTGTGAACACAATCAGGTGGATTTATTATTTCTGTCCTACATTGGACTACTGGTGTAGGGTGACGATGATATAAGAGTGGATATTCTGCTTTTTTAACAAATGATTATCTACGAATGAGATACCTAATTTAAAAATCTTTTAAAATACCATGTTTACGCTGGAATCGAACTGAGTTGCCATATAATGCTGCGTGATTATTTCCGCGTCCCTGGCACATAAAGGGCTCCAGAAGGAACAAAAGTGAGTTTTAGCTAATCAAAAAAAAGTCGAACACTCTTTCCAGCTACGTCCCTAGCTTCAGGGGTCATTTAATGGTTTCTATTGCTTTTTATTTTTTGATTTTCTTCTATTGCTGTGCCGTAAGGGGGTCCATAATTGTATCTAGTTTTAAGTCTTCTCATTATGGAATGCAAATAATTATATGAAAAAGAAAGTTGCCATAGAATAAAGTGTGCTTCTCAAGATGAAGGTTTCATCACTTCTGCAGAATGTTGAAAAAGTGGGCACAGTTTTCACAAATAAGTGCCCATGGTCCTTTGTTATTTTATAACAAAAATATAGCTAATAATGACACGTATTAACGAATAACGTATCCTCTAACCTACTCATATTGGCGGCTTCCGTGGCACTCATCATGCAATTATGAACAATTCCCTCACATTTTGATTACACGTTCACAAAAGTAATCAGGGTTTTTTCGTTTAGATTTAATGAGAGTTCTTTTCATCCCACAGTACTGAATAATAACTAGTCGACCTAACATTTGCGAAGCAGCATTTCATGTTCCCGAATATCAAAACGATATTTTTTACTAACATTTTCATGTAAGTACATTTTAATTTTTCTTTGCCGTGGTGATGAAACGGAATAATGGAAGCTATTTTTTATATACTAGCGCCGTAAACGTTCTAGTTAACAAAACATAAACAGCAATTGGGATGTGGACTAGGTCAAAAATAAAATACTTTATCATATTCATTTTTTAAAGCATCTTAAAATAATGTCCGTTTAATTTATCGTTTTGAACCGAAAATTGATTTAATTTTTTTATTGACGATTAACGGCCGAAATGAATGACCTTTTTATGCCTTGTTTTGCTTACTACATATAGGCAATTGACACAAATTATATGCGGCTAATGTAAAAATTCAGTCTCTAGTACGCAAAACAACGGATAAATAGATTATTGATTTCGGCCGATAATCGATATAGTATACAGTTTGATGTGAAAAATCTATGAAGTCATCGGTTGCGTTTTCATATAAATTGCATAGCGAGTATCCGTTTTTGACAGTTCTATAAAAGTATTGAATTTGACTAGTTGTCCATTACCGTATTGATGAAGTCAAATAATATTTGGTGGGTCATCGCCTCGAGGTAAGCCAGGACTCGTCAACCTGGCCTAAATTGACGGTCCTTCAGATGTACTCAACCTTCAACTGTTGGTAACACACATAGTAATACAAATGAAAATAATATTTGCACAGCAATTATAAACTTCTTACTTATTGCACGAACCAATCATAGAGGTGCGACTTACAGTTAAAGTTTTATTCATAAGCTCCGATTTTTCCAGTTTTCCTTGTTATTCTTTGTTGTAATATGTACTAACGAACGGTTACATCATTAGAGGGAACATTTAAATTCGGAGAAACCTAATTTGTACTCACCACAAAGGTATGTTAATTGTATTGTATACTATAACTTATAAGTAGAGGCTAAAATTAAGTATCTAGTGTGATTTATTTTTTTGCAATGTTCATGTTAGCATGGATATTCCCAAACACACGCAAGCAACGCTCTGAATGTTGCTATTGGCATTTTATTTACATAATATCTAATTCTTATTAATAAAAAATATTATTAATACAAGAACTACAGATTGCAAATACATTAATAAACATTTATTCAGCTAACAATACATACCAATAGATAAAAATATTGGTAATGCATGCAAAGTCGTTATTGACTGAATCGCGTCAACCAACTTAATAATATCTTAAGATACTGAAGAAATTTCTTTTAATATACTGGCAAAATAAGTTTGCAATAAATATGAATGTGAATGGATGGAGAGGTAGAGGTAGACCAAGGAAGAGATGGATTGATTGCCCGAAAGACGATATGATTAAGAAGGGAGTGGATAGTAGTATTACGGCTAACAGAGACAAATGGAAGCGAAAAAGATATTACACCGACCCCAAATAGAAAATTGGTAAGAGGGCAGGAAGAAGCAGTTTGCAATAAATATGGTAATTAGTATAATAATTTCGAAGATCAATATTTTTCTTGGGTCTTAAGGTACATCCACATTATTCTTTTGATACATAAAACTGTTATAGCTACTCCTAATTATAAACGCTGACTAATACAATACTTAGGTACCGATACAAAAAAGGTACATCGGACTTCGCACCTCGCCTCGTAGATACTCATAGCAGTTTATTTTAAGTTCCATTTTCTATGGATTGTTTTTGTTGTCCTTACTAAAAATTTTGTTTGGATTTCCCAGCCAGTTTTATGTCCTAATAAAAAATAACATAGTGTTATGTGAACTTTGGCCAACGAGCAATAAAAAAAAAAATAAAAAAAATCGTCAACAAAACTACTTCGCATTCGATTTTCGATCGTTATCTTTTATATTATTATAATTTGTCACTTGGTTACGTTTTAAGCAAGTTATTTTGGTAACATTACGTAGATCAAATAGAACCATAAGAAGCATTGAATCAATAAAACAAAGCTGAGTTTTAAAAAGTAAAAAAATAAAGCCTATTTGAATAATTTCAGAAGGTGTGTCAGGAACGCACAGACAGCTACTACCATCTGTCAAATTTATTTAATAGATTTGCAACTTTATCGCTGAAGCATATGGTTCAAAGTTGACTGGGAAAATTTTATAGTTTCCGGTAACCTGATGTGCTGGCATCTGTATCCCACAAAATACATACATAATAAAAATCGTCTCATATTTGTTTACATAGGTTATAGACCTTCTGGGATATCACCCTGCTGATATAAAAAACTAGTGATAATTCATTATTAGAAATTGGTTTTAGGTAATGATGAATGGAAATATCAGAACGGTTACGGGTAGTCAGAAACCAGTGAGTCTGTCCAGTCTAATTCGCCAGGTATTGGGTCGCCCGGGTAACTGGGTTGAGGAGGTCAGATAGGCAGTCGCTCCTTGTAAAACACTGGTACTCAGCTGAATCCGATTAGATTGGAAGCCGACCCAACATACAACAACATAGTTGGGAAAAGGCTCAGGAGATGATGGTGATGATGATGATGAATACAAATATCAGAAATCATTAAAATTTCATAGGTAAATATTTTCATTTAGATGTTCATGGTCAAATATTTACATATTTGAGCTACAACATCACCAATTTCTAATTTCTCTCTTATCGTTTCCGATATGTAGCTATTAATCAAATCGATTCTCTATACATTGAGAAGCAATTGGTATGTGCGCTAATCAATATCGTACGGAACCGATAGCTTTTACATTGTTATGAAATATATCTTAGATGATGCGATTCTTTATTAAATTATTCTGCGAAGAGTTTACATTATTATCAGCCTTCCCGTTCCACTGCTGGGCACAGGCCTCCTCTCACACTTTTTTTTATTTATAATTCTCGCTCTTGATACCAATCCAGCCCGGAGGGCAAGGATGGAATCTACAGTGTTACGAGCATACCCAGAAGAAGCCTATTCACTCTTGCCTTAAAGAGTCTTGGGTTGTAAGAACTCGGAAATACAGACACTGCGAAGGTTTGAGCGTTAATCACCACGCTTGCTCAATGCGGGTTGGTGGTTTCGAACTTTTTAGTCCAGGTTTATTCGTGATGTTTTCCTTCGCCTTTTAATCAGTCATTGGTCTCAAAGATACACTTAGAAAAGTTGCATTGGTCATTGCCTGACCTGGAATCGAACCCGCACACTCATACTTAAGAGGCTGGTGCTTTAACCGCTAGGCCACCACGACACTACAGAGTTTTCAGTTTCGGGGTATATGTACAATCAAGAGCAATAATATGTGTTCACTCAGCAAAATTTAATAGAGATTTTTCCCTTTTGTATGGTTTAAGGTTTTCATTAGCATAGTATTTTGGAAGCCATCTTTTACAATACGTATTATCTTAAAGTATAAAACCATTAATTCACCAAGAAATTACTTTTAAATGTTGCTTTGTGAATGCATATTGCACGTGACTGTACATAATGTCACCTGTCAATTGTCATAGCCATAAAGATTTTATTGCGAAAAAAATAACTGTTATCGTTGTCCTGTTTGTACATCTCATCTCTCATCATCCTCCTGCCCTTATCCCAATTTTTTGTTGAGGTTGGCGTAGCATGGTTACTTCTTCCACCTCTTCTATCTGCTGCCATCTCACAAATAACATTATTTCTAGCTATATTCACACAATCCATCCTTCGTTTCTTTGTTCCATCTCACATCAACAGCAAGTGAAGACTCTTGGTAGAAAGTCAATATGGAGTTCGATATGATGATGGCATCCAGGCCGACTGTGGGCTACGGCGGCCGTTCTCTTTTATGGAGATCAGGCAGCTGCGCAGGACATAATTATTATAGTGCACAAGCATTCGCGCAGATGCAGGAGCACTCTCATAGTCCGATAGGACGGAAATCCGACACGACCGGAGAGAGATCATATCAGAGAGAAGATCAGAGTTCGATATCACGTTTACCAGGCTTATCACGTTTAGTATTAACAAATTATTCTCGTACCACGACTAGCGCGTGTTAAACTAACTTCTACATTAAATGTACAGACACCCGCACATCAGGCTACTACAATCTTTCAAATTTCCTGAAGAGATTCTCAACTATATCGCCAACGTATAAGGTTCAAAGTTGATTAGGAAAATTTTACAGTTTATGTACATGTTTAATACCACGCGAATACTTTTGGCGTACTTCTCATTATGCAATTATTAACACGAGATGTTGACAGCAAGGTGTGGCATCGCCATCCTAATAAGCAAATATTCACGCAAACATTTGATTTCGTATTTAAGCGATAAAAGGACTAGTGTCTATTTTGACTAGAACGTATATCAATTACCTATGTGTCACGTTATATGTATGTTCGTGACAGATTTTTAAACTTCTTGACCTATTTTAAACAAATTTGCACACCGTGTACAGTTTGATCTAACTTGAAAGATAGGATAACTTACATCTATGCATCTTAATGTATAGTCGCAATATTATATTTTTTGCAAATTGTCTATTATTACAACAAAAACCTTAGCCCCAGCAAGGCGTGGCCGGGTCTGCTAGTTGGTAATGAAGAGACACTTCGCAGTTCGTCATCGTTATGATAATAATAGTTGCAAACTGCATAGTTTACATAAAAATACCATGACGTATTTTTAAAGAGTACCGTGTCCGACAAATAATACTTTAGATATATTACCCCGCAGACATTTTATTTAATTCAATCATTAAAACCAGACTAATTGACCCCATTAGAGTCAAGGAATCAAACTGATGTTTCTTTTTTCGTAGTTGTTAGTAAATCTGCCTGCAACGCTAGAAGTCGGGGGTTCGATTCTCGAATTTGTAGCATTTTACCATGACCGTCAACAACAGCCGAGTCCTAACAAAACAAACCAACACATAACAACCATCCTATCGGCCAGTTTAAAGATACATTTACCTGCCGGTAATGGAAATTCGCGTAGTGGCCTCGCGTCACCCGTAATCTACTTACCGCGGGCAAATTGCCGCAGTTCGTTCGAATTAAATTATGGACATTCATCAAAAACGATGCGGTGGAATGAAAATATGAAGTTATCATTTCAAATGAGGAGAAATTAACAACATTTGAAAATGAAAATGGGACCAGGCGTTTTTATAGTTGTAAATTGCATTGTCATCGAATTTGAAGCTACCCTGAAAATTTCAGCCTGCTAGCGTATCGGGAACTGCCTCAGAATTGAGTTGCTAAAAGATTCAAACTGACATTTTCAACTAAAAACTTATAAAAAAGACATGAAGTCGTGTCCTTGGCGTGCTGAGCACTTTTTGGCTTGTCATCTATACCTAACAGTGGTGATCAAAAGGTTAATGTCACCATTTAGTTATATTGGTTAAAAAAAAATCTTTTACTAAACTTTCCTTTCGATCTGACTAGAAAACGTGTTGTATTTTCTCACACGCGCGTCGTGTATCTGGTTTTTTCACGTTACGAGCTCATTGGTATCAAGTTCGAACTGTGTTTATTAAACACACTAGCAATGTAAAACAATAGTAACATTTGAACGAAGTTTTTGCTATGTAACGAAGCCTGTTGGGTAAGCGTAGTGCAAGTCATTTAATCAACATAATACTGGGTACTTAAGCTGTTCGAACTATTAGAAAAGCGACAGACATAACTTGGATTTTCTTAAAAAATGGGATTTCTCTTTATGCTCTTTGCACATGCGCAGTTGTATATCTATGATAGAAAATATTGAACAAGTAAAAGGTTTGCTGTTAGACAACCAACTCACGGGTTGAGTTCACCTTTGTACAGACGCCAGCATATCAAGCTACTCGAATTTGACTACAGTAAAATTTTACCAATCGAATATTAACCTTCCGGTATTCTGATAGGGTTGAAAATCTATTAAAGAAATTTGACAGATTGAGGTCGGTTGGTGTGCTATTGTATAAACTTATTTGTGTGTAGTCCTACTAATAATAAACCTGAAAGTTTGTAAATACGGATAGATGTTTGTTACCTACTTATTCACGCAAAAACCACTCAACAAATTTTGATGCAATAGGTACCTATAGCTTTTAACATTAAAATAACATATCGGCTACTTTTTATTCGGGTTCGGGCAGTACCCTGATAACTAACGCAGACAAAGTCGTTTCTATAACTTCCATGTTCTGAGACGTACTGAAACGAGGATAATATCACAAACGCACTAGAGTAAAGGTCAATGACGTTATTCTTAAATGTTTTCACAGTGCCATCATTAAAATAATTCAAGCTGATCATTAAATAAGTCATATCTTGTAGAATCTACAACTTGAACAACAGCAAATTACCTCCAACAGTCATATAATTAAACAAATTATAAACTTCATTATGAAGAAGAAACATTATGGGTTTTCATAAAATGTGAACATCATTATATTAAGTGATGATAAAAAATAGGGCTTAGATAAAGAATCAGAGAATTCAAGGTTTCTTTTTTTTGCGGCACAATGATTTAACACAAAAACAGTGAAGTAATTCCCCAGACAACGTTATACCAAAAGGATCTCGTACCAGTAATGAGCTCATGAGTTGTGAACGATCGAATAATCGTAATTTTTAATTTCACTAGTTGTCAACTACCCGATTACATAGTAACTGATTTTCATCGATAACTTTTATTATCTGCGCAATTATACAGTCGCCAGCACATCAAGCTTTCCAAACTGTAAAATTTTCCCAAACAACTTTGAACCATATGCTTCAGCAACAAAATTGAAAATCTAATAAGGAAATTTTACAGATAGTAGTAGATTGATGTGCTGAGTGTGCCACATCCTTCCAGTATTGTGATATAGTTGAAATTACACAGGTTGAGGTAGGTTGATGTGTAAGTTTGCCTCTGTACATACATCACATCACATCCCAAGAAACATCCTTGGCAGTCGTTACGGGTAGTCCGAAGCCAGTAAGTCTGACGCCAGTCTAACCAAGACATATTGGGTTGCCCGGATAACTGGGTTAAGGAGGTCAGATAGGCAGTCGCTCCTTGTAAAACACTGGTACTCAGCTGAATCCGGTTAGACTGGAAGCTGACCCCAACATAGTTGGGAAAAGGCTCGGGAGATGATGAAGGTCAACAGCGTAAATCTTTGAAGAGGTATTGAGAGTGATCGGATCTTCTGAATTTACTGATGAAAATAATAATCCGTTTTATTCAGTATTCCTCGTGAATATTCTAAAATCTTGCACGTAATATTTTGTTCAAAGATTTAATTGTTTTCAAGTCCCAACTAATTATGACTGCATATCGTATGCAACCATGCATGCATAATTGTTTAGCAGTTATAATAGATTTCTCAAGAAAACGAATTTGTTTTGCTATAGACGATTTGCGTTAGGTATTCCCTCAATTACGTAATACGTCTACATTAATAATTATTTTTGAAAGGTATATCGATAATCGATAAGGCAATCGAATTAGACCTTAAATAAATCCATTATTATTTAGATATGCCGTCGACAATGAATCTGATAAACCTTACTCATCATCATCAGCCTTTTTATCGTCCCACTGCTGGCCACAGGCCTTTTACACGGAGTAGGATTGAGCGTTAATCACCACGCTTCCTCAATGCAGGTCGGTGATTTCAGACTTTATAGTCCAGTTTTCCTCGAGATGTCCAAGATAAACTTAGAAAGTACATATAACTTAGAAAAGTTACATTGGTACTTGCCTGACCTGGAATTGAACCCGCGCCCTCATACTCGAAAGGCTAGTGCTTTAACCACTAGGCCACCACGACTTTCTTTGAAATCTCACTAAGTTTTTAAAAAAAAATAACACAAATATAAGAGTTGAAACAAGAATTTCCTCCTTTTTACAAAACGTTAAAAACAATAAATGCATCTTTTAAATTGGTGTCATCAGATGAATTACCTACTATTATTCATTTAATGAACACGTGTCTGAGATATGTTTGTTGAAGGCTGTATGCACAGGTGGAAAGTGTAAGTATTACCTGCTCATGGTGGATTTTGAAGCATTATATTCAACTACTACAGAAATCAATTTTAATGAGGTCAGATATCTCCGAATCTAAATCCTCAAACGCTTTTGACATTCATCATTATAAAAAAAATTTCGTGACATCAATGTGTACAGACCAAGTTACTCGAAACTGTCAAATTTTATCAATCAACTTTGAAGCATATCCTTCAGCGGTAAGGTTGAAAATTGGACAGATTGTAGTAGTTTCATGTAGCAGCTGTACATTTGTGAGTACCTTCAATAGTCCCGTGCAGAAGGCTTAGCAAAAGGTAAAAGTATGTAAAAGCAACTCACAGGCGGATGAAACTCATTGGGAACGGAAGAAAATACAACAAAACATGTAAGAAAAATAAATAAAGTTTAGCTCATACTTCATTCATAAGTAACTAGAATACATTGACTTCACACATAGAAGATATTACTTTTTCTTTAACTAATGTTTTTTTTCAAACAGTCAAGTATAAATAATAAAGTATATTAATGAAAAAAATCTTATCTCTTTAACATTTGATACATTTGTAACTTTAAATCCTTTTTTGAAACTTGTATTTTAATGAATCCAGTTTCGTAAAAGTTTTGATTTTGATTTTCCTCTTCGGTTCAAAGTACTTCACGCCTATCAAATAACTTTTTACGCATTATATGCGAATTTTTGGTTTGATCTTATCAAAAATTAGATCGGGTTTTGAAAAAATAAACTGCATACTTACATACATTTTTATCGCATACATAAACAGTCTTAAAGATTGCCCTTTATACATATATTTATTAGTTAGCATTGTTATGTATCGAAATGTACAGTCAAAAGCAGAAAAAAGTCTACAGGTGCACTTACATAACATGATCTCTAGCCTCAAATAACCCTAGAATTCATCCGCAACAAATGATGAATTCTACACACCTACTTTTATCGATGACTGTACGTTCTAAGTTCAAAGACAGACATCCGTTGCTGTACAGCCGGTCATTATAATACAGCAGCGGTTGAACCGGTCCTCTCCAACTAAACCAAGTTTCTTTGTGCTAATACTGGCATTTTCTATCAACACCTGCGTACGAAATGGTCATCTAAATTTGTCATACTCCTTTATTTTGACGGTTTTTGATGATTTGGGAAGACTCGAATAGGATGAATTTGATTCTGTATGTAAAAATTGTGGTATCGAAAAAATTTGCCCTGAATGGTAAGAGTGCATTTTTTAATTTCGTTTTACTAGTTTCAGCTACTCACATTGAAACAAGCGTGCTTATATGCATGTATGCATGGAAATAAATATGTTTTAACAATCATTAAGCCTGTAGGTATTACGAAGGCAGCCATCAAGCGCATAATGTTCAGCCGTGGCACATAATCGCGATTTGTTATTATAAATCACGTGTGAGAGCGCACGCGCATGGCTATTAAGATTATACAAATACCAAACCACACCGCGCGGAGACTAGATACAATCTAGACATCACAGTTACAACATTTTATCTCATCGTCACCAATTAAAAATTTCCTGTAATGTAACCGGTACGGAACTTTATGATTATCAAACTACCATACGTAGAGTTTTGGTCAAATTAACTTGCCTCTCTGAAGTCACTATTTGACGCCTCGCACATGCGCAGACGGTCGTTTTTTGAGCGTACATTTTGACTACCATAAGTTACTAGTAGCCAACTTTAGAACGGAAAAGCTGCTTCACGAGAACTGAATCGCGCCACTTCTGCCCATCGATTGAAACTAGAGAAACAGAGGCAGTTAGGCGTTTTGGGGGCCATCTTTGTAATTTTTGACGTTAAAAAAGTGCTACTTTGTAGCTAAGTTTTATAATAAATAATTTAGAGATTGAGTTTTCTGTATCTGTGAAAAAAGGTATTCAGTTATAGACTGTAGCTATGAGATACACCACAATGAAATGTCAATTAATGAATTAACCAAACGACTGATTATCCTAGCTCGACCCGCGCGTAGTCCACCTTTTACCCGCGCTGCATTGTTCGCGTATTTTTCTTGCTTGACTGTACAGTTGTGTGTTCAATTATATTTATACGCGATTAACTTATGTTAAGAGGGAAGTACGTATTGTATGATAGCGAAAAATTTATACAAATGTGGTTTTCATTTGTTTTTACATAAAATTGTATGGCTGAATCAATACAGATCGATTATCCGAAAAAGACCTGTTATCCGAACGCCCATTTCCCAAATTAATTCAAATTATCGACGGTCTGCTTAGTGCATTCACTGATGACTAGCATTATTTAGTATCCGCGATGTCATAATTGTCGATGACTAGATGCTGTCGTTTAATATTTGACATCAAACTACTTGTAACTGAATTAGGATGCGCGAATTCACAGACTTATTCAGCAATATCAAAGATAGCATTTAGACCTATTTCTTTAAAACAAAGACTAGTAAATTATGTCAATGTAATAAGCTGCTGTGTACAGACACCATCACAGAAGGCTATCCGAAACTGTTACATTTTCCCAACCAACTTTTAACCGTATGTTTCAGCGCTATAGTTGAAAATCTATTAAGGAAATTTGACAGATTGTGATATAGCAGACGAAAGTGATTGAACGCGACAGAGAACAAGATATGGCAGATACAACTTCATACCAGTAACTACATTACATTGCATATTTCTCGTTATTCTGTGACGTTCGTCAAGTGTAATAATAAAAACACATCATAAGCGTTAAACATTGATGTTAGAACTGTTTGCAGCTGTGAATAACGAAAACTTATTAAGTGAACAATAGACTGTAATTTTTTTTCAATGGCTTTTTATAATTAGACGTCATTACCCTTCGATAGAGCTGCGATGATGAAATACATTCTTACGGTATTACAAATATAGGAGGCAAAATAGAGGGTCCCAACGTTTCTTTGTAGCGCAATCTAGACTTTGATTAAATTCCTAAGAACTCAGTATTTCAATTTAACGATCCTGTTCAATTTGATATTGTATTCAGGCTCAGTTACAGCTGTAGAAATATAAGTAATAAGATACTTATCTAATTCTCGAGCACTTGTCTGTCTGTGAAATGAATATTAAAAAATAAAATAAATAAAATAATGTTTATTAACTAGGTAACTTTACAATGCTTGTGTTGCCATCCTGCCATAAATCCTGCCTTTCTTTTAGAAAAAGAGTCAATGTCGAAATCTGATTAAAATGTCATATATTTTTTTAAGCAATTGCGGTTTTAGTTACAGATTAGCTTTCTTGTCTCTCTGCGTGCCTTGAAAACGAGATACGGATCTTATACGATTACAATGTAGTAAGATATAATAAGAATGTGAAAAATTCAATTTATATGTTGTATAGCTAGTTCTCAGCTTAGAGTTTGCATGCCGACAATACGCGTTTACAAGGAAACTGTTCTTAATTGGAAATAATCCGCTATCTGTGACAGAAATATTAACAGCCCGATATAACCGCACCATTCAACAATACATCATTAAATCGTAAAAGTAGGCATTTCTATACGTTGTCATTTCCTGTTATGTCTAATTAACCGACTTCCCAAAAAGAAGGGGGTTTTTGACCGCGTATGTACATATTTTTGTACCTATTACATATGAAAATGCTTACGTTGAAGACATCACGGTTTTCCTAAAAAAAAGGGCTTTTACATAATCGCTAATTAAAACTTTCTCCTTTGGACCTTTGACAGTTGTGACACTTTTATCATAGACAATATTTGAGACGACAGAGACAAAAACGGCGCGAACTTGGACTTGCCGCTAAGTAAATAAAACAATCTTTTCAATATGCATGACTAATTACATAATTCTTTAGAATTCTTTACACATATTACGTGTTTAGAACATGTTCATAATATTTATTTACCCGAATTCGTTTGACATTTAATTAAAATCAAGCAAATATGTTCTCCTACAGAGGTATTTTAAAGCGCACTATAAAAATAAAGCGAGGTCATAAATTATACGAACACTAACAAAGTAACAAATATTTTAATTAGCAAATATAGTACCTAATATAAATATTTTAATAATTATCTTGTAACTTATTATTATTTGCTAACAATCGATGTTTTTCAAAATTTAGTACTAATTTCCTAATAATTACCTAATAAGTTCAGACGCCAGCTCAACAAGCTACAATCTATCTTTCTTTAATAGACTTTCATCTTTATCACTAAAAGCATAAAGTACAAAGTTGATTGGGAAAATTTGTCAGTTTCGTTATCCACATTATACCTTTGACTGTAATTTTGTTAATGTCTCGTGAATGCCATTTGAAATGCATTTATTAATGACACCGGTAACACGACATTGAGTATATGGACCTCTGCCAGGTTTGCGAGGTTAGCGCCTCAACTAATCCAAGTACATCCTGATTGCGTTTAGTTTAATAAGGATATGTTGATTATACTCTCACTAGGTATGTCTACAAGGTGTACCTATATGTGTTCCTACTTAGCGTGCGTTTCGTTTTCAGAGAGTTTGGTGGCTTTTATACAATGGAGAGTGGGGGATTCATATTCTGGGGAGTTTGTTGCGCCACTTCTTCCTAGCGAAAACACATAGGAAGTGGTGAAGGGTGGGCGTTTTTCTGATTTATCAGCCCAATTTGAATAAATGATATTTGGTTTGATGACGTAGGGCAATTCTGCAAATCTGCCTCTGACAGTCAAGGGCGCAAAATTAGACACTCGCATCGGGCTCACAGAAATCTAGGTACGGCACTACGTATGAATCACAGTCAGTAACTAGACTCAGGTAAGGATGTGGTCCAACCTCATCCAAATTTAGGTTAACGTATTTATACAATATTTTAGTAGTAGTTTGTTTTAATCGGTAAACATAGGGCGACGTCCCAAGCTAGCGTATCTATAGAATAATTAAACAACGCCTGTTAGTAAAAACTAGAGTTGCAAGATAAAACAGAACTTGCCACACCTGCACGCCATACTTATAATTCGGAATTCGCAGCGGACACAAAAGAAACTTAATTAAAGATGACAAAGAATCGAATTTTATGATCTAACTAGCGACCTGCCCCGGCTTCGCACGGGTGCAATGCTGATACTAAATACACTACAGAAAACCTCAAACTCAAAAATAACAGTACTACTCCACTATTTAATGGATGTTATTATACATATAAACCTTCCTCTTGAATCACTCTATCTATTAAAAAAAACCGCATCAAAATCCGTTGCGTAGTTTCAAAGATTTAAGCGTATAAAGGGACATAGGGACAGAAAAAGCGACTTTGTTTTATACTATGTAGTGATAAAAGAAACATATGAATTACGACATAACAAAAACTTTTTAGGAACTTTCATGAAATATAAAACCATGGGTAGTGATTGAGGTTTGGTGTAGAAGCTATAAAAGAAATGCAGACAGGAATTCGAAAATCTACGGAAAATTGCTCTACTATCATAAATCCAATGCCTATCACGCCACCTATCAAAAACTGTTCTCAAAGTATATTTTTTGACGTTCAATAGAGGGCGCTATAGGTACCTATGCTTGTTTTTCCGTAACAAAACCTTAGGACAATTCTCTGTTCCCTGGACAAAAACTGTGATGATTAAAGTGTGATGATGATGATTTCAATTTATATTGGTCTTAAAGCCTGTTTCACCACCTATGAATAAGTTCCAGTTAGTTTATTTGGTTATGTACATTATGGAATGCAATAAAGAATATGAATATGAATAGATAATTTCATACAAATTCTGTTCCATTTTTTAATTTATTCGGTAGATAGTGGCTATTCGGACACTGTGTAACTGGCTCTTAGAGTAATAAGTTATTAGGTACTCTAAGGAAAGTCATATTTAATGTACTTAAGTCATAAATATATTATACACTTAAAATGTAAGTCCTAAGAGTGTTCTCAAACATAAGTTTCCACTTTTATTCCAATTGAAGTAAAAGAGAAATACTATTATTTATATATTAGAAAAAAAAAACAAATGAATGAGATATAATATGTTGAAAAATAAGTAAATGTGTAAATAAAATAACTAAATAAATTGTAATATAAGATTTTTTGTATTACTTAATTTAATTTCAATAGTTAGGCGTTATTATACATCATACTATTTTATTGCCTTTAATGCAAATTAACCACAACATTTTAATTTAATTTCAACTTCTACCATCAATACATCAACAACATTGACACTTCCAGTACACAATACTCTTGCATTTTCTATTGTCTTGTCACTACAGAACTGAGAACCTCTTCCTTTGCAGTTCTTACATGTCTTTCAATACAATGCACTCAGTTTTTAATTCGAGTATAACATTATGAGTATATACTTTTATTTTCATGCATAAAATGAAATAATAAAAGAGGTCAGCTGGGTTTCTAAAAACGTTACTTACCTACGCGCATAAAACACTAGGTATGCATGGACGGCCGCTCACAAATCAGGAAGCAATTTATTACAAAATTCCAAGAAAATCTTATTTATTCACTAACTATTTAAAAACAACTCGAACATACAATGTAAACAAACAACAACTTCTTCTTCTTCTTCTTTTTGTTTATGGCTCCTTCGTTAGTATTCGAAGATTTTGCCAACGTCAGGGTAGGAAAAGACACTGTGATCGGTATTTAAAAAAAAAAAAAAAAAAAATTGTTATAGTGACCGGTAGTTAGCGAAGTTCGTAATGCTGAAAAAGGACAAAACAAATTGTTAGTATTAACATCACAAGGGTTAGAACATTAAACGAAGGGGAGTGAAAAATACGTGGAAAACAACCATACTGAGCGGGTTTGTAATAATAAAGTATATAAATAATATAAATGAGCTAGTGCTATAATTGGATGTGATTAATGTTGATAAATTTGTGAAGGATCTTTATCATGGGGGAGTGGACAAGAGTTAACAGGAATGGGATGTTTATTGGACGGGGGATATCGTTAGGGAGAAGATCATAAAGAGGGATAGTCAGGCGAGGGCATGAAAAAAATAAGTGTTCCAGAGTACCCTCCTCCAAGCCACATTCACAGATAGAATGATCTCTAACTCTGATTTTAGCTAGAAAAACTGGAGTACATACAAAACCGAGCCGTAATCGAATGATGACAGAGGTAGTTTGTTTGTCAAATTGCTTATATTTATTAAACCAAGCTTTATGAGGAATAGACGGTTGGATAGTGCCGAAGAATTTACCTTTAACTTTCCGAGTCTTTTGCCAAAGGGAATCCCAATTCTTTACCATAGCGGGTTTGGCAGAACAGCGCAGGTCTCTAGGGAAACAGGTTTTGAGGTAATAGTCAGTACCGCAACGAATTGCAGCCTTGGCAAGTGAGTCTGCGTTATCATTGCCCACAATCCCTGAGTGACTGGGGATCCAGGCAAGAGCAACTTGTATATTTGAATGGTCACAATTGTATAAAAGCTGTTTGATCTGAAGGATTATGGGGAAGTTATGGCGAGAGCGAAAAGGGGATTTAGTAAGGTCCTGAAGACAGCTTAAGGAGTCTGAAAGAATTAAAGTTTTATTTAGACTGTGTGACTCAACATACTTAATCGCCTCTAATAGAGCAATTGCTTCCCCAGAAAATATGGAGGAGTGGCAAGAGAGTTTGAAATTTAATATAATTTTATATTTTGGAATCCAGACAGCAGCACCCACAATGCTGTCTTCTGAAACTTTAGAAGCATCTGTAAATATGGTGAGCCAGTCTTGCCAGTCCTCAGTTAAAATATTATTTAATTTTTTATTAGCACCGGGGTCATTTTTGGAAATGCCAAGACTAAAAATAACCTTTGGTTGGAAGATTAAAGCTTCGTAACTGACTTCAAATAGAGGATTCATATCTGACTGAACTAAGGAGACGGGCATAACATAATTTTTTCTGTAACTACTAACAAGGGGAGGAGGATCTTTGTGGGACCAGTAACGGGAAGACTGAGTTAGTTCACAAAGTGTTCGTAAGAGGGGAAGAAGGGGGTGGGATTTAACTTGAATGACTTTATAAAAGAATCTATCAGCCAGGTATTGTCTGCGTAAGGCAAGAGGAGGATCTAAACATTCCACCTGTAAAGCATTTGTGGGGGAGCATTTCATGGCACCAGTAATGATACGAAGACATTTGGCTTGAATCCTATCTAATTTACTGATGGCGATTTTATTGCATGGCACCAAAAGAAAACTACCATAGTCAAAGTGACTCCGAACTATGGCATTATATACGATTTTTTGGGTAACAGGGTGAGCGCCCCAGCGAACCCCAGAGAGGGCACGTAGGACATTCACACCTTTTTCGCATTTTTTGCTAATATACTCGAGGTGATGGAGGCCAGATAATTTGGAGTCGAAAATAATACCTAAAAATTTAACTTTATCTGATATTGAGATGGGTTCATCTTCAATATGGAGGTTAATAGGAGGAATGTTACGTTTGCGGGAGAACACTACAGCGTTACATTTAGGGACTGATAGGCTTAGGCCATGATCTTCTAGCCATTGATTTAAGTAGTGCAGGGCAGAATTTAAGCGAGAAGAAGCCTCAAGAAGAGAGGAGGAGCCAAAGTACAGGGCAATATCATCTGCATATTGAAGAATTTTACAAAAGCAGCTAACTGAAGTTTCTAAATCGTGGGTGTAAACATTATAAAGAATAGGGCTTAAGACCGAACCCTGGGGTAGGCCTTTCCAGACTAAGCGGGATGAGGAGATGAAATTTTGGTGTCGAATTATAATATTTCTAGACATTAATAGATTGCAGATTATGTTAATCAGCCTCACAGGGATACTCAGCTGATGCAGTTTTTGCCTGAGTAGTGGAAGTTGAACATTATCATAAGCTGATGCTATATCTAGGAAAACGCCCAGGACACTCTCGTTTTTAGAGAAGGCAGTTCGAACATCTGCGGTGAAAACGCTTAGACTGTCTAGGGTACCCATACCTCTTCGGAAGCCATACTGGGAAGGAGATAAAATGCCTTTGGTTTCTAAGAACCATTCGAGTCTGTTCTTGATGAGATTCTCCATGATCTTAGCTAGTACGGAAGAAAGGGCGATAGGTCTGTATGAGGAGGAATCTTTTGGGTTTTTACCGGGTTTTAGAATTGGGATAATAATTTGGGATTTCCAAGAGTCCGGTACTATGCCAGAGAGGAAGAAAGAGTTAATAAGGTCAAGGAATATTTGTTTACAAAGAGAAGAGGATTTACAGATAAAAGAGTATGGGATGCCGTCTGCACCAGGGGCAGAATCCCGGAGATGTTCCAAGGCACAAGACAGTTCGGAAGGAGAGAACGGTTCATCGAAATTATGGGAAGAACGGGGAGGAGAGTCCAGAGAGGGAAGGCAATCAAAACTAGGAACAAAGGGAGGAGCTAATTTATTTATGAAGTCCTCTAACCAGGAGCTGTGATCATTAGAAGGAATATTTGAGAAATGGTCATCGTAAACTCTACGGTACGCTTTGATTCTCCTCCAAACTAAGGATACAGGAGAACGAGGAGATAGAGATTCGCAGAAATTGTGCCAGCCAGATTTCTTCTTCTTTGCTAATAATCTGCAGGTCTGAGCAGAAACCTTCTTGAGATTTAGATAATTGGCCATATTAGTACTAAGCGAATATGTTTTCTCTGCTTCTTTACGCTTTCGCACACTATCAGTGCACTCTGCGTCCCACCATGGAGGGGAAGGGATGAAATTACGGGCAGTATTCTTTAAGGGGATAGAGGAATCAGCCGCCCGTGTCAAACAGGCGACAAAAACCTCATAGAGGGCAAGAGAGTTAGAAGAGTCGACTTGAGGGAGGGATCGTAGATCTGAATCTAAAATGGAGGAAAATTTGTTCCAGTCAGCCTGAAGAAGGCGATACTTCTGAAGAGGTTGAATGGGAGAGGAAGGAGAGTGACCATGGTGTAATGAGATTAGTATAGGAAAATGATCACTCCCATACGAGTTAGACAGGACAGACCAGGAGAGAGTAGAAACTAGGGAAGGGGAGGCAAATGTAAGATCAGGGACACTAACATTTTGAATAGGGGAGACCCTACGTGTCGCAGATCCGTCATTAAGGACACAGAGATTTAAATCGTCCAATAGATCGAGTAAAAAGCTGGATGAGGGGTCGTTGTTATGAGAACCCCAAAGCGTGTGGCGGCAATTAAAATCACCTAGCACTATCAGAGGGTTGGGGATTGTTGAGAGGATGGAGTTGAGATCTGATAAAAGGTTGGCATTGGGGTGAGGGATGTATACAGACACAAAGGAGATATCCATGGCTCTGATGGCAACAACATGCAAGCCAGAATTGTGGAGAGGAATGGGAATTTGGGAAAAGGTGATAGACCTGCTGATCAGCAGGGCGCATCCCGCCCGCCCATCGTCTCTATCGTCCCGGAGACACGAGAAACCAGGAACCCTGAAAATGGATTCAGGTCTGAGCCATGTCTCCGACACCGCAAAGACCACAGGAGTGTAGCGGTTAATTAGATGCAACAGGTCGTGTTTTTTTTGGCGAATGCTTCTACTGTTCCATTGAAGGATTTTTGCCATTCTTCTGGGTCCAGGATTGGAGCAGTTGTTCAATTAGTATTACGACATTGTTCGGTACAGCATCACTAAATTTAGAAAGGATATTAATTAGAGAGCAAACTAGTAATTCGATGAGATTGTCATTAGGGGTAGGTAAAGGAGTGGATTCCGAGAGCGAGGAATCTTTAAGGGCACAGCCGTTGGGCTGAGAGGAAATGGGGAAAGACACAATCGACTTATGAGCTTGAATGTCATAAGACTTGCCCAGTGCAGGTCTAGGTTTAGGAGAACGGAAAACTGTCTTGGTATAAGACGTTTTGGAGGGAGACGTAAACGGAGAGGAAGAAGGAGTTGAGTAGGGAGCTGTAAGTAGTTGAGAGAAGTCAAGGTGAGAAGCTTGAGATGTTTGGGTCTGTGGTATGTTCGCCGCAACGTCGGAGTATAATCGTTTAGAACGGGGAAATCTAGTGGAAGCTTCACTATAACTTAAATTCTCTTCAGACATAACCATTTTAATGGATTTCTGTCTTGCGTGTTCAGGACAGCAATCATCCGTAGCCTTATGGTAACCACCTCCACAAAGGATACATGTAGCCTGTGAGTCGGGGACATTACAAGTGTCACCAGGGTGTGGTTGAGCGCATTTGAAACAACGAGGCTTGGAGCGGCATTGGTTACGGATATGACCAAAGCGTAGGCAGTTGCGGCACTGGATTGTTGGAAGAAGGTAGACAGAGACAGGGAGGGAGGCATTATAACAGTAAACTTTCTCTGGTAGAGTTTGCCCAGAGAATGTCAAAACTACGGTGGAGGAAGGCGACCAAGAGACTGAGTCTTCCTTTCTATTTTTAAAATTAAGGCGTCTTGCTCTTATAACTTCTCCACAATTTTGTGGAGTTTCTATACCAGAGACTAAATCCTCCAAAGACCAGTCAGTAGGAATATCCCTCACTATACCCATACGCGTCACCTGGAAACGGGGAATCTTAGCACTATAGTTATTAGCTGCAAGGATTTCACTATCTACAAAGTTATTTGCATGATTGGCAGAATTGAATTCAATTGATAACTTGTTACGGCCTAAGGATTTTATGCCACCTTCTGTAATGCCCTTAATATTATTTTTGTGGAGGAATTGCGCAAACTTCAGGACTTTTAGAGTTGAACCAGCGGCAGGATCAGACTCAATTCTTGATATAAAAACTGTGAAGGGTGCTCTGTCACACTCATTGTACGAAAGCCTAGAGTTGGACTCAAAGCCTGGCTTCGTAAAAACATGTTGAATTGAATCAGACGGAGGTCTATTTTTCTTGGGTTCAATACCATAGTCGGATTCAGCAGGTCGTTTTAAAGCGGATTTTTGTTGTTGGCTTTCACCAGAGGCTAGGCTACAGTCCATTTTATCGATATCTGGAGGAGTTCCTCCACCCCCGTCAGGGGGTTCTTCGGCACTCATTTTCGTGATAAATGAGTCTTACAGTAAAAGGGGATGTTATACTAACCTTATAAATAACCTTCACCAGACAAAACAACAGAAACAGCAGTAAGAAATGATTTAAACAATCAGAATTTGAGGTTAAGTTTACACACCGTGTCAAGACCAAACCACAGACTCTCAAACAACAACTTGGTTTGAATCACAGCTGTTAGTGACAGATGTCAACAATAGAAATGTCAAGTGACAACGAAAATTTCGTCGATCGTTCGGAAATCAGTTAACAAAAAAATCTTTTTCGTTCTTAATTTTTGTAAAAACTACACCTTTGCTCTTAAAAATACGTTTAAGTTGTACTTTCAAATGAAATGGCCCTGCAAGTAATACAATGCTTTCTTTTCAGATTTAATCATCATGTGCTTCAAGTTCCCCCGGTTATGATATTCCCCAAAAGCAAAATGTTGGAGGTTCCAGATAACGTAAGTTTCTAATGATTCTTTAACTTTGAGAACAATAGAATTGAATGCAGAACCTATAATATATATTTCTTATGCCCAGTATAATTTCGCAAAATGCAAAAATATTTTCTTTTCGATTTCCAATAAGTGCCCTTGAGTGATCGTAATTATAGTCATCGATAGGTGTATCAAATAGCTATTATGTCGCTATGTTCTATTGGAAGACATCCAACCTTACCTTAGTTTACGACGGAATAGCTTCAACTCTAATATATATTTAAAGTTAAAATGGTTTAATTATTAATTTTGTGATGTAAGTTTTTCTGGTGAGTTGTTATATTTTTGCCTTTTTTCATGAGCGTGATATCATTCATTGAGCATAATTATTAGGTTTCTTAAGTATAGTATATAACGTGTTAATAGATCTTAGTACCTATTCAGTCTCATTTGCCTTATGAGATATCTCGGAAAACCTTGCCTTAGCATTCCTCATTAGTTCAGCAGAGACCTAATTAGCGGGGACTAATTAGCGCTAAACTATATCAAAAGATTAGTGTGGTCTTACCTAGTAGTTGCTTAGTTAGCTGCAACTAATTTGAAAATTAAAATAAAATAAAAATTATTTAGTTATGGTTAATTTACCGAGCAGTCAGGCTTCTGTGCCTACTTTATTTGCATTTAGGAAGGTACCTACTTACAAAACAATGGTCAACTGTTAGGGCCAACATCAAGTGACGTGATATATTCTAATTTTTACACATCGGCAGGACCACTTATCAGGGCTGCCAAATCTTTATGATTGATTATTTAGTCAATTACTTAGAGTTTGTGAAACGATGCGTGCGATTTTTATAGTGCAAATACGAAAACGCAAAGTTTAGTTCGGATATTAATTTCTAGACAAATCACCTAAATGATAATGAATTATTTTAATTTTTTTACCTTGGAAATCTTTTAAATTGAAACCTTATTTTTGTACCTAAGTACGTAGGTACTGTAATAGGTCATATTGAAAGATGCATTGCAGAGAAGTAGGTAACCAAAATGGATATAGGTACTTAAGCAAAAGAGGTATAGATAATCGAGTAAGTCATAGATAGATATATCAATCAGTCAATAAAAAAAAAACTAGTAAATTCTATTACGATATTTTCTTTATTGGCTTGTATCCAATGACATGGAACTCAACATAAATAAGTTCCTAAGCTAATGAAATATTGATGTTGGAACTAAGTATACCGCACTCTGAGTGAATGTTTTATAGGATAGGTACCTACTTCATAGCCTTATAAACCTAGGCATCTTTACAGACTTACATAAATACCATATTATCCATGCCATTTATGATGCAGTTTCAGCCCTGAAATTATCGTAAAACTGTAAATATCATTTGCTACCGAAACATTAGAGTCGCTCGTTAAATTACCTAGATTCCCATACTTTTGTAAATACTTAGGTAGGTACCTACAGTCTGAGATTAACGTTGTGAACTGGTGCACGAACACAAAAGGCAATATTGCTTTTTTAAAATCGTAACAAGAAATAAAAATATCGATAAAAATATTGAGTTTAGAACAAAAACGATGACAAGTGACAGTGATTTGATAGACTGATTAAAAAAAGATATAATTAAGCTTTTAATAAGTATTTATTTATTCGAAAAAAATACAGTCGTGTTAACGAACTAATTGTCTTCAAAGGTAAGATTTACTTATTGTTTGCACGACTGGTACTAAGTGTAATTAGCGAAGATAATTTATTTAAAATGTGTCTATTATCCAAATCTTATCATAGTTTCTCTAAAAGTGGTGCGACGTATGTTTATAAAAAAAAATATAGTTGTTTATAAACAAAAGGAAAGTTAAAAGGTTCCTACAATAAATTTAATATGTCCTTAAAAAGTATTAAAAAAAATAAGTTTCTCTAGCGTGGGCTGACATATTAAACATTTAAACTAATTATGAACGCTAATAAAAGGCAAAATGCAACGAATGATTAGCAACACTAAACAGTGAATAAGATAATTATGTGGGTCATCGGACTGTGGTGAGACGTGCATCACGCAAACAGCTTAGCAAACGAAACGAAAGATAATGTTTCACTGGAATCTGTGTTAAAAATATTTGCTTTACTTACACATGTGACTAAAACAGGTTGTTTATCGTTCTGAACTATTTTCTTTAATTAATTTAAATGTTTTGGGTCAATCATGTGTGAGATAAAGAGTATGTAACGTGCGCTTACTACGCATTTTTTGTTACAACTATTTCTAACTAAAAGATGGCTAGAAAAATTGACCGTGTTTTTGGGAGCCTATTTTTTTGCAAAGGTTGTATTACTTTTTTTATTATTCGTAACTACTACGCAAAATTAATGAGATTAAATTTGCGCACGTTTATTAATTAGTAAGATATTTATATTTTGAATTTTAAATTGAAATGTTCCCAAACGCAGGTCTGTAAACATTACCTGCAGATTAGCGAATATTTTGATACATTCTCAAACGGGATAAAAGGATATTAGGTCTAATTTTTTAAAATCAAATATATTGTTTTAAACGCTGAAAAAATCTAGCCACGTTGTACAGACGACAGTACGTCAAGCTACTACAATATGTAGATTTTAAAGTTCATCACTTTGGAAATTTGACAGTTTCTTTTTCAGTTTCAAATAACAGAGAATCTCCCGAACAGTAATTTGTTATTAATAAGAGTGCAATCAATAATGAAATAAAAACACATAATTTGTACAGTGTTAGAAACCTCATGGATAAAAAATCATGCATGGAAAATCCTTACTTGATATCACGATTTTCACTGCGGTTTCCTTGAATCTGGTATCTTGTTTGTATAGGTTGTTTTATTGCATTCATGCGTACAGGCGGAGATGGGTGATTCTTCGAAACAGAGGGTTTTTGACTCATTGATCTGGCTCAATTTTTTTTTATGATTACATCTTAATGAACATAATAATTTGGTCCGATGCATCATATGCAATAACATATATCGAAGGCACTGATTTGCATCATGTAGATTAGGATTTAGAAAGTGCTGATTAATTGGTGAGCCAGGTTAATGATGGCAATGGCAGACGAATGAGATTTTGCACCATATTAATTAGAGGGATACAAATGAATGATAACTCCTTTATTTTTTGCAATAGACTCAACTGTAAAATAATTAACAAACACTAATATCATTACTCCCACATCTACTTATTGATTCTCATAAAAAAAAATTAAGTAAACTAGCTTTTGCCCGCGCGGCTTCGCTCCCGTTCTTCTACCCTAATCTACTCTACCCTACTCTCCCCTACTCTGCCCTACTCTGTCCTACTCTGCCCTACTCTGCCCTACTCTGCCCTACTCTGCCCCACTTTGCCCTACTCTGCCCTACTCTGCCCTACTCTGCCCTACTCTGCCCTACTCTGCCCTACTCTGCCCTACTCTGCCCTACTCTGCCCTACTCTGCCCTACTCTGCCCTACTCTGCCCTACTCTGCCCTACTCTGCCCTACTCTGCCCTACTCTGCCCTACTCTGCCCTACTCTGCCCTACGTTGCCCTACTCTGCCCTACTCTGTCCTACTCTGTCCTACTCTGTCCTACTCTGCCCTACTCTGCCCTACTCTGCCCTACTCTGCCCTACTCTGCCCTACTCTGCCCTACTCTGCCCTACTCTGCCCTACTCTACCCTACTCTTCTCACCTTTTAAACCTTCCCTCCACGAACATTTCAAGACCAAAGTAAGATAAATCCGTTCAGCCGTTCTCGAGTTTTAGCGAGACTAACGAACAGCAAATAGATTAAAATGGCTAAATTCACATTGTTGACAAATGTGTAATTTTAAACTAAAGTTTGAAGAAGAAGAAGAATGGAGCTCAGATAAATATGTAAAAAGCAAGGCTCTGAAGAACTGAAATACTGCGCAAAATGTTGGGACGCAAATGCTTGGACTTTGTAGTGGGGTGTTTTGCTTGCTTTGCAGCTCAAAACTCAGTACTTCTGTAATTTTCACCTGTAATTTTTTTCTGTATCTCTTTCTTTCAAATTTTTGTTGTTCATCATCATCATCATCATGATCTTAGTCATAGGCCTCCTCTTTAGATGTCCACATATACCGGTTAGGAGCGACCTGCATCCAGTGTGCTCCGGCGACCTTTATAAGATCTGTCTATCTTGTTGGTGGACGCCTACGCTGCGCTTGCTAGTCGGTGGTCTCCACTTTAGCACTTTTCGACCCTATCGGCCATCTGCTCAGCGAGCAATATGGCCTGCCCATTGGTACATCACCTTGCTAATCCGGTGGGCTATATCGGTGACTTTTTCGAACACGAAGAGAAACACCGAGCATAGCCCTCTCCATAGCTCGTTGAGCGACTTTGAGACGTGAGACGTGAACCTAGGACCTCTAGTATAGTAGATGCACTTCCGACCGCAAGACCACATAATTTTGTTTTGAATTTTGCCCGAATTTGAATGAAACCTAATTTATATGGCCCCTTCAAATTAATCTGGCTTTAAGAGCCAGATGAAACCAGACTAATGGGGGCCAGACAACTTAGGAATTTGAAGATAATCAAATCATGCTCCTTTATTTAGGAACATCAAGAATTAAACGTGCAATAACTAGTTAATAAACCATGTGATTATAAACTTTAGTTTGGTAACAAAACGAAAGCAAAGACACACCTTACGTAAATTAAGGCAGATGAATAATACTACTTACCTGACAATCGCCAGATCACAACATTCGATCGTAATTATTTGCAAAACTACGACGGCGCACGAGTACTCCCTGATACAGATCGGCACTGACCGACGCGATCAATAACGAGTAGAATTTATTATATTGAGCACTGCTTTTTACATCTAAATATTGCTTGAACAAATCGAGCCAGCTTAATTATGAATTGAGTCGGGGACAATTTTTAAAATCATGTAATTATGAAAATATACTATTATGATGGATTTGAATATTAAAATATTAGAAAACAACTATTTAAAGATCATTTGAACTTATTAGTTTTAGTGTAAAGCGACCGTTGCTCGCACAAATCTAAATGATTCAACAAAAATCGTCGTTGGGACACACCAGACTAATTAGGTTTTACTGTTTTCTGCAAACTTAATTATTGTTTCTTTTAATTAATCCCAATCAGCTACATGAGGCCTCGATAGACATTTAAATTTGCCATAAAACCTAAAATCGGCATTGAAATTGGAGATTATTTTCATATGTTCTTCAGTCAAAAACACGTCAAAACCGTGTTCCAAAGAATCACCCAGATGTAGGCTGATCAAATATTTTGGAACAGCGGATAAGGCACGAGGTATAAATTGGAGACAAGGACTTCTTCTTAGATAGATTAATGATAACACAAGTTTAAATCTTAGTTATTTTAGGTTGTTACTAAACGTAGATAACCCTGTTTATTATTGTGGGAATTATAAAAAAGGTAGGTACCTATCTTAGGTTAGAAGTTTTATCCGTATGTCGATGCGTAGGTCTAGGTCGCTATTTCAAATGCGGCTCAAAGGACCAAAAATAAAAAGTTCTTTGATCGCCAAGATAAAGACATTTATTTTAAACTAGCTTCGCTTAGCGAGGGAACAACTTCCCACCCGGATAAAAAGTAGCCTTTGTGTTAATTTAGACAGTAAGTAAAACAATCTGTCATATTTCCTTAATGGATTTTCAACCTTATCGCAAAGTCATAAAGTTCAAAGTTGATGGGGAAAATTTGACAGTTTCGGGTACCCTGATGTGCTGGCGTCTGTACATACAGGCATAGTTATGTATAAAAACGTAGTATCTCTAAGTAGTTTACGATAAAAACCCTCCATAGACGAAGACAACGTAGCTAATAGGTTAAGTCATTTATTTTCTTAAGTATCTGAGATGTTATCCTTGCTCTGGTTCAGCAAAAGACCCAATCTAAATGTCACCGTGGATAAACAATTAACACTTGAAATTTTGCCCTTTTTTACCAAATTAAAGGGTACATACGATAATATTGTTGACCCTGCGATATCGTCTGAATGAACGTATCTGTTATTATTATGACGAAGTACGAACTTAAAAGACCTTTTAGTGATCTTATACTGTGTAAATATTTACATTTCGTTGGCAGTTGACCTGATTACTAAAAGCTTTATAAAAGTTCGTGGCTCGATATTCAAGAATAATAGGTACTCAGACTCGTATGATTAGACTTAGACGAATAATGGGTACAAAAACATTATTTTGTATACGACCTAACTAGGTATTATAATTAATACCGTAGAATTTAACTAGCCAAACTTATCTGGTCTGCCTTATTAATTGATTTATCCAGAAACAACTTAAAAATGCTACGCTGACTACTTTTGTGCACTTTTTAGTGAATAGGAAGATTGCAAGAAAGATCTTCCTTAGGCATATAAACGTGGATGCATTTAGGGGAAGGAGAATACCAGATTAAACGATTATGTAAGAGACTACAAAGCTGGAAATTACATTTGAGGGATGCGCTATCCCCAAATAACATTGGGATAGTTATTTGATAATGCAAGGATAAAAAGAAGTTTGGTACTCACTAGGCATTGTACTCACTGGTAGCCACGATTAAGGGCCTGTTTCACCACCTACAAATAAGTTCCAATTAGTTTACTTGGTAGATTAATTTATACAAATTCTGTTCCATTTTTTAATTTATACAGTAGATAGTGGCTATTCGGACATCGTGAAACTGGTCCTTACATCAATATTTTTAACAATATCACAAAACAAGGGTTTCAAGACACGTGATCAGAAGACGATAAAATCTGCACGTGATTGCGCAGCTTTTGCAATACTGCAATGAATAACGAATGATTTTAATGCAAACAATAATCGTTATTCTGACATCACAAATGGTTATGTGATTGAGGATTCAGCTGCTTCTACTATTGGTTTACGTCAGGTTTTTTGCAATGAGAAAAAAGTGTTTTGTATTGATTTTTCACAATGTGGATGCTGTGCACGTTTACAAAGAAGGAAAGCTTGATATCTGACAAATTTTACCAATCGAATATATATTATCCTTATGGTGTTGAGGTAGGGTTCAAAATCTATTAAATAAATTTCGCAGATTCAGACAGAAATTTGAGGTAGGTTGATGTGCTGGCGTCTTTACAATAAAATCCCATTTATATCCTCAATTAGTACATGTACAACCACACGATAGATACATACTTTCAAATATTTTGTATTTCATATTTGTTTCACTGGTACTGGGAAAATCCCGAATACAACCAACAAAACATAAAAAAAGTTGCGAACACGATTATTTTGCGATACCATCTTATAATGTCTATTAAATTTGTTACTACAATAACATTAAAAAATATGCATTCCTTGTTATAATGCTGCATGAAACTACATGAAAGTTAAATTCAATAAACAGTCGTGACAAACGGACGAAGGAATTGGAGGTGATTCATTAAAATTAGATGTCAACAACACCGAACTATTTGTGTGATACTGCTACCCGAAACTGTCAATTTTTTCCAATCAACTTTAAACCATATACTTCAGAGATAAAATTCAAAATCTATTAAGGAAATTTGACAGATTGTGGTAGCTTGATGAGCTGGCGTCTGTACCTATTTATACCAAAGTCCATGTTAGTTTTCGGGGTTTTCCTCAAATCAATCTCAAATTTCAATAAATAAAGCCTTAAATGGCCCCGGTATATTTATGCCGTAATCGTATATTATGAAACTATTAATAGACATACGAGTATAAGAGTAGGTACCATGTCTTGTGTTAAATAGAAAAGACAACACTCGATACTACATTTCAAAAATCGAAGCTGACTTTAAGCAAATAAAGATTTTTTTTGAGAATTTTATTGTTTGTTGTGATAATTAATGTTCGAATAGACTTCTGTGAAGCCCCAGAATAACTAACCACTGGTTTTTAAGTCAAGGTGCTGAACAAATTCTGCATCTCAGTTAATTATGCAATGATATTAAGCTTGACTAAGGTACCTACCTAAGACTGGAATAATAAAGCAAGTATTTTTTATTCATAAACAAAGCAGGTCAAAGTCCATAAATTGACTAACGTTGTCATTTTGATGTTTAGGGGTTTTTGTGTGTATGTTCTAGAGGTGACAACATTATTTAAAAAAAACGCGCGCTTTTCGAGTGTCACGAATGCGTGTGCATATGACGGTTGACCTACCAAAAGGTTTCACCAAGGTATGATAAGATATACCTACCTATTGATCCCGGGGCATGTTCCCAAAGTGCCCATTAGAAAAGAGGCCTGTTATATTTATTTTATTAATTAACTTCTTGTTTACTTATCATAAAGATGTCACTTTATGATCAGTTGCAATAAAATAGAAAACTGGATGTAAAATATACGCTTGCTTTGAACTCGAAGCATTGCAACTTACTCCGGTTTGACTTTCCATTCCATAAGTTGTCATTTCCGCTCTCGATCCAGTCTTCCGGCGCATAAAATAGTTTTTCTCGTCATAATGTTATTTATTTTATTTTATGTACTTATGTACATAGGTAGGTAATTTCATATTTTTGTTGTTCACTTCAGAAGTAGGCTTTTCTGTCTTTCTGTCTTTATCATGCTATTTTTCCTCTAGATATATTTATTATAGTTGTTACTTTTTTTAATTCAAGGATAATTAGATTATAGCATGAAATATTAAGCTATTACATTGATGAGGGTTTTCCTCGAGTGAATTTTCCGAACAAAAAGAACCTCTAATTGTTGAAGTGATTCTAATATGAAGTATCTCGTATTCCGAGTTGCATTTCGTTACTTATTTATAGACGATATAAATGATGACTTATCAGTAGATGTGGAAATGCCCTTAACATTATAACATGCACCCCCAACATTGTCAAAGCATAGGTAGTTAACTAAGGCCTAGTTCATAGCATAGCATGGCAACTAGCTAAGTTCGCAGGATAGCCACTATCTGCCAGATAAATTCAAAACTGGAACAGAATTTGTATGAAATTATCTGCCAGATAAACTATCTGGAACTTATCAGCAACCGGTGAAACTGGCCCTAAGTTAAGAAAACTTACAGTAAAAAATACTAATAACCTAAATGCCTAACAGTGGTAACAACAGAGCTTTGTCTGACTCATTTGGCTTTCCTCTATTGTACGCAACCAGACTACTAATAAACTACGATCGTGAGTTGATAACTCACGCGGGAACATCCCGCGCACACGGTCAATTGTAAACTCCAAAATGCAGAAAACATCTTTTACTCACCCACGTTTATTTCACTGCCCTGCGTATTTTCCCTTTTTAGACAAATGATAGTTTATGGTTATTTAACGATTTTGGCAAAGTCAGCAGACCCAGACCGCATTAAACACATTATAACAGTCTATGGCTAAAAGACAAGAACAGATTTTTGGATTTAGAAAACTCTAACACTGCTCGTTTGTGTAAAGCACAGGTACCATCTACGGTTAAATGTTATGTAAGTTCTCTAATTAATGTTTACATGTACGATGACGTTTACAAACGATAATCACCACGTAAATCAGTAAAGATTCTTACCAAGCCCCCTAAAGACACCCATGCTCTCTTCTTATGGCTAATTCTTAGTTAAAAACTACCAATTACAAGACCCACACTAAACCATACTTTACTTACTACTGAGAGCAGTCAAAGCCGTTCTGCGTTTCATTTCAGGCGTGAAAATATGAAACAAAACGAACGTATTTACGTATCTGTAGTTTAAATTGCAATGTTGGCGACCACACATAAGTAATCATTTCGAAGCGTGATTGCCGTGATTATTTAAAACGTCGATCTTCCATTATCGGAGTCAGTCAGCATTTCCCGGTTGACGCGCATGCTCGTCACTTTGAAATGTCAATTTTCCCGCCTTCAGAGCGCGGCAGTTCTATTGGCTATGCGGATTAGTTCGAAAAACAACTTTTTTAAAATAAATATATTTTGAAAATCGACTAATGTGGTGAAAAATATTTTTTTATCGTGAAAGTGATTTGTGATCTGTGATGATAAAAGTACAGTGAGATTTTAGTGTGTTTTTTTATAGAATTTAGTTCACCGGACCGATATGAAGGAAAAGGTGATTGATCGTTGTCATATCATAATCAAATATTTAATTACTTCGGTCTTTAACATAGTTTCTAGACAAGTGAAGGAGACCGTTACCCTCAACGGTAACTTCTTATTAATGGCCCAATCGATTAGGTAACGCTGATAATGGAACCCCAAAATAAACAAAAAGAAAATTAAAAATAAATTGCCTTTAATAATTTAATTAGGTACTGATTCATATTTCTACAGAGCTTTCAGGAAACTTAAGAAATTAAAGAATATCCCTGATCTTGATTTCTATGCAATGCCGTGAAACTGAAATAGGGGTTCTAAGTATGCTTTTTTAATTAATCGTGTAAGCAGGAAAAGCAGGCAGATAAAAAATTGTAAAGCTCCGTCTAGCTATCTAATAAAGTTAGATTTACATATTTTTCTCTGCTATGTAGATGCCTACTCACCTATGAATATACCTTCAATATATGTTCATTATAACGTGATTTACGATTATGTTTTCCGGTTATTGGTCAACAGCAAGTTGTTTGTAGGTACCGTAAGTTTTCAATCTTCATTGTATCGAAACAAACGTCAATCAGCCAAGGAAAGAGCGTATTTTCATAGTTTACTTAGTTTAAATTCATAGACGGCAACCAGAACCGCCGCAGTAGACGGTGCAACGAAGCTCATGTTGCATTTGTTTGTTTGAAATCCGGTCAAATCTTTCTCAATATAAAACAGCCCAGCCGCGCGGTTGAACGGTTTATTTTTGCAAGAAAACTCAAAACCATGAAAAAACAATCTCACGAATTCAAAATTCATCATCTCCCGAGCCTTTTCCCAACTATGTTTGGGTCGGCTTCCAAGGTGTTTTACAAGGAGCGACTGCCTATCTGACCTCCTCAACCCAGTTACCCGGGTAACCCAATACCCCTTGGTTAGACTGGCGTCAGACTTACTGGCTTCTGACTACCCGTAACGACTGCCAAGGATGTTCCATGATAGCCAGGACCTACAGTTTAACGTGCCATCCGAAACACAGTCATTGGTGTCCAAGATATACTTAGAAAGTACATGCAAACTTAGAAAATTTGCATTGCCCGACCTGGAATCGAACCCACGCCCTCACACTTGAGAGGTTGGCTCTTTAACCACTAGGCCACCACGACTTACGAACTCAAAATTATGCATTATCAACCTCATTTTAATGTACTTACGAAACATCACCGAGTTTCCTTACGAGTTGTAAATATTTGAACAGCAATCTCATATTTGTCAAGTCTATGATCTTTTATTACCAGTTTCGTATATTGAAATACAGTTACACTTATCATATTATACATTTGTTTGTCACAAACATCATGAGCACCTAGTTATAAGTTGTTTGATTGTCACATTTGCACGAAGATTTAGTTAATTGTTGCCGTTACAAACAGCGCGTAATAAGGAATTTGTTATGCCGTTAAGACTAGGGCAATGTAAAATGTAATGTAGTTTTCTGTAATCTATGGTATGACGTATTTATGACCTTTAGACGTTTTGAGTCTATTTCAGTTTGCCTATCAATTACGGTTTCTACAAACAAGAAACAATTCGTTTTGCTCATGAGCGGTATTTTTTTGGCAAAAAAAAAAAATCTTTATTTATTTAAAAGGGCCTCTATGCTTTACGTAGGTATGCCAGTTCCATTGTCAACTTTTTTAACCGACTTCCAAAAAAAGGAGGAGGTTCTCAATTCGGCCGTATGTACCTACTGCTTCGAGGTTTCTAGTCCGATTAGTGTAATTCTTTTGTTCGATGCAATACACTTGCCATTTGGCCCCATAAAAATTTCATTCAATTTGGTTAAGTACTTTTTATTTTATGAGCATTTGTTTTTTATTCGATTGATATTCATGCAGATATGAAATAAAGCCACACACGAGAAGTTTTGATATGATCCAGATAAGATTAACGCTTTATTCGAAACTTGGCTGGAGCACTGCAGTGCCCATAGATTCATATGGTGTAGTCAATGGCTAACTACAAAGATCAAGCATTTTCTAATGTCCTAGAAGTTTTCCTTTCCAATTAAATAGAGGTCTGAGGAAAATGTCTTAGGTATAATTACTAGTGGACAAATAATACGTGATATGTTAGAATTAAGTTTATGGATCCTTCGAAAACCTTCACATTTCCGCATGACTACGGACATAACGTCTAATTATTACTTGCTCCTTCCGTAATTCTGTTTATATTTTTCACTCGATATTTTCTATGGCGTCGTGTTACCTTGAAAAGTTCTAAGTAAAGGGACAAGTACCTACCAACCGATTTAATTTTAATCTTTTTAGAGGTTTGCCTCGGACCTCGGACGTCTCTCAAACTACGATACCGTTGGCAAAGAATGCTAAAGCCAAAATCAGTTACTACCTCCCTCCAATGGGAATTACTCCGCACACCCCATACACCCGAATATAACCGAATATGACCCCACCCACTGAGGGTGCAGCTGGAGGGAGTGTCAGACTTTTACTGACTAAAATCCACTTCGTTCCTTCTTGAGGTCCCTGTGTGCGAGCGCCACGGTAACTCTTGCGAACAACCCGCAGCCCACATAACCTTATTACCTTCCTCGATAAATAGGCTATCAAACACTGAAATATTTTTTCGAATTAGTCTGCTACACATACTTTCGAATTAGTCTACTACATACTATTATGAACTAATATTAGTATGAATACAAAGTCCGGTCTAAAACTTTTTGAGCAGTTTTTTAAACGTAGTAATTTTAGTCCATTATGTTCAAAGTATCATCTAACCAGGAAGCTTTTTTTGAGACAAAACAAAAATCAGACAAAAAAAAGAACAAACAATAATACACCTACATAAGTTCTGACCAAAGGTTAGTACAAAATACATATATTAAACTTGGACTTTGGCAGATGATGATTATAACCGTGAACTTTAAACACTAAAAATAAATAAAAAAGTCCCGTAGCGAAGTCACGTTTGTTATAAAAATAACTACCTCTACTCTATTAATTGTGAACTTTGGACGACCACATAAATAAACCTGGGAAACCCAGAAATGTTAAAATTGTTATTTTTATGAACTTTGAACATAACAAAGTCGTTAAAAATATTCAAAACTAGTGCCAGTGAACTTTAATCCTTAGACATTTGGACCCACTTAAAAATATACATTGGGTATTTCTTTTTGGATTTTTATCTATTTCCATAGCTAGTAGGTAAAGTATGTTATTTATGTTTAATTAACTTTTTATTTAAATTATGACCTTTGGATTAACTAACACGAGAAGACAGGAAAAGATCCAATTAAAAAAATAACAACACAAAAATCTAAAATGGTGGTTTATCTCACACACACGCTATACTTACAAAATTGTTCCAAACATCAATATGGTTTATTTCATAAAGCTTTAGCATTCGGGGTGCAGAAGGAACCTCCTTCGGATGGGGTTGACACTGAGAGAAACATACAACCAAAAATTCTTGTCAAATTGCAGTGTGTTCTTGTGTGTTCCACTTCTCAAGTTTCAGTGTGCGTTTTGGAATCCATGTCAGACAAATACCAATGGAACTTTTCTAAGTTATGTAGTACTCTCTAAGTAAATCTTGGATACAAATGGCTGTTGAATGTGAAAGAAAACATCTCGAGGAAATCTGGGCTATAGAGTCTGAAATCACCAATCCTCATTAACGCTCAATCCTTCTCTGTGCGAGAGGTAGTCTATACCCATGATGATCTTTGCCGTTTTGAAGTCACCCATATGACGCGCACGCGCAGAATTTATATCATACATTCGGGACGGCAAAGTTGTTTACGAGAACAGTAGGCTAAAATTATTAACTATTTACTACGACTATGTAAGCTACTGTACAATCTTGCGCAGTATACAGACGTGTCGTTGCAATAATTACTGGCATCGCCATTTGCCGCTATTGAGGGCCTGCGCGGGGGCAACACATGCTAATTGTTAGTTCGTATGACACGACACGACATACGGTTTCGATTGTGCATCACGAACATGGTTAACAATCTGATATAAATAGCTTATGTGGTGCAATCATTACGAAAATAAGGAGGGATGAGGTACAGGAAATAAGAGAAGTAGGAGAAATTTCTGGGAGGGAGGAAATTTTACAAAAGAACATCAAGATTTGTTAGTTTCTTTGAATTGAAAAGGCTCCGAAAATACTCGATCGATTTGAGAAATTCTTTCACTACAGGGAAGCGGCACTATCCCCGGTGAACATAGGCTATGTTTTATCCGCGTGCGTGAAAGAGGTTCCAGGGGACGCGGGAGAAACAGTGAGAAACTGCTAGTCATACATAATTAAAGCTTTGCAGTATTCAGGTTGAAATATCTGGATTTCCTTTTTCCCATTTTCCCAGTTGAGACATTGAGATAACCTTTTTAGATCACTACCCTGACCAACCTCATTAGGTACTGTATAGCTGATCTACCGTAACTTACTTGTTTGTATAACTGTTCTTGTTTATAAATAGTCAAACTTGAACCTGACCTACACTGAACTCCCAAGAAAACAACAGTTCTCGATATCTAACGTATTAGCTAATCTTAGCACGGGCAATGCCTTCCGAACTTTAGACTTTATCGTTACGGCGTACTAAAAGATATAAAGATGCATATTATATCTGAGCGCCTAGGTACAGACGCCAGCACATCAAGCTACTCAAATTTCCTTAATAGATTTTTAACTTGATCGCTGACGTATATGGTTCAAAGATTATTGGGAAAATTTGTGAGTTTCAGGTAGCTTGGTGTGCGACTGTCTATACGATTATTTCGCAGCATTTTTTTTTAAGAGTCATTAATTACTGAAGATCCTGTTATCTACGTTTGTAAGAGTAAATCATTAAGATTCTGAAGATCCATCTTCTTTTGGACCCTTTCGTGTATTTGGGTCTAGGACAAAGAAATAGATTAGTACTAAAAGCAAAACAAGCTATGAAACGCGGTTGCGTCACTAGTTCGAGAAACGGGCAGCGCTCAGCATAAATGCCGTACCTAGCTACGAGTATGAGACAACAGATTTGATTTTCAGCGCTGACCAACCCGATTGTACCCAGAACTGACTGTTTCTGTGGGGAATTGGATGCGAACGGATAAGGTTAGCAATATATTTGTTGGATATTATTCTAGGTACAATGCGGAACCGTGCATGACGGTCGTAAAAGGATGTAAAATATTAGTTTATGTTCCACATTTATTGTTTCGTATGCGGAAGCACGCACCGGGAAAAGCGCCTATCCTTAGTGACACGAACATTCAAACAACTAGCTATGAATCGAATTCTAGTTATAGAAATCGTATTGACAAGTTTCTCTTAGAAAATAGATATTTCGGTGTGTAGATCGAACAGGATGGTCGCTAAATAGCTTGCATTGGATTGGGCAGGATCCTACACTAAAAAGTGGTGTCGTCTTGGGTGGAAGTTTTGATTGGGTACTGTCTTTCTTTTGCTATAATATAGACGTTGAAAGGGTTAATTACCAATGTCATCGCTGTCATCGTAGGAACTACCCTTGCGTTATTCTTGGTTTTATGTATCAAACCTTACCGGGCGGTACCCATATTAGCATATTAGAAAAAAATCTACCAAATTTAGGATTCACTCAACTCATAGCACTCTACACGTAATTATCCCCGTTCATCATCTGCCTAGCCATTTCAGCTTTGTAGCTGAATACCTGTGTTTTAAATGGAGCGATTGCCTACCTAACCTTCTTAACCTTATTACCTGGGCCACCCGATACCAAGATATATTGGCAACTAGACGGTTATTAGACTTTCTGATTTCCAATAACCCGTAACGACTGCCAAAGATGGATATCATAACTGGGACCCATGAATTACACGAGCCTTCCAAAACACGGAGAAACTCATCATAACAAGATGGTCACCCCATCCCCATCACAGACCGCGTTGAGCGTTGCTTGACTTTATGATCGATCAAACCGTACGCATGTTACTTAGCCACGAACTATATAGGCATATAATTATCCCTGTTGTATGTACCACCATAATGTTCAAAGTTCGTGTAGCCTCGCCTTTATCAGATGAAGAAATAATAATTATTATTTATATACCGGCTTGTGCTTTATGGAGGAATGTAGGTAGGTTGAGGCACTCATGTGTGTCAGTCGTGAGCTGAAATTGCTAATTTGAAGACATCATTAAGGTTGTTATGCTGCCTACGTCGTAATTTTTTTCATCAAAATATTAACACAATGTTATCTATCATAGTCTGGAGAGTAGGTAACACAGTGGAATAAAGCAAAAATATTTATCTAGTTTATTTAAATAAAACTCGTCTTCTTGAAATATTTACTGAACGAAGATAACACTAGATGAAGATAATGTATGAGTCTGTATAACATGAAAATAGTTACATTACATGCGAAAACATTATACAAAAAAAAACAACACTAAAAAACAAAAAAAAATTACATGGCTCTTGAAATCGGTGGAAAAATAAATACAACAGCAACCTGCAGACACCGACTTCTAGAGCAATGTAATGTCAAGTTTTATTTTGCATTTTCAATTCATTAGAGTGGGTTTCTTATTAGAATCTGCTTATTGTCGGGAGTCAGTTTAAAAATAGATAGGTTACAAAATGTAACAACAAATATGTAGATGATGTATTTTTCCCTTTTCCTTGTAGATCTGCCATTGTGAAAACTAGCAACCGTTTAATATTAATTTCCAGTAGATAAGCTCTAAAAACTATCATTATAAAACTTAACCGCAGTTCTAAGGTTTTTTTTTCACCTCGAATTTCCATCGACTGTTACGGGGCAACTATGTGGACAGAAGCTATGGCTCCACTAACTAACAGTGACCTACAGAAGTCGAAATAGCAAAAACATCCAAATGAAATGAGGTTTTATTTTCGAGACAATTTCTAATCAGCTCATTCACCATGCAGACAACTATGCGCGAATCCGCAATAAACAACATCGTCAGTCCTAGTCATAGGACGACGCACGCCGTCCTACCAAAGTCAATGCCAGCCAATAATCACAGGCTAAGCTCGTACACGACAATCAGTGAAATTACTGTTTTCTACAGCCAGTTCCCACAGCCATGTCACGGCTCGTTGACGACGCTACGTTTAACGCAAAACTTTATTTCATGACATCACTTAATGAACAATGAACAATTTTTATTGGTCAGACGTTGTTGATAGAATATTTTTTTGGATAAAGTCCGAATTTTTTGACATCTGAAGTGTGAAGTTCTATTCTTTTTATTTTTACTCTACACGTATGGAATCGTTAATGAGACATTTATATATTTCTTACTATTTTCGTTAGAGAATAATCTTTATTCATTTATAACAATGTTTTTTATATAATGATTCTATATTAAAAGTTTTTTTTTAGTTCATAACAGATTTTATTTCCAATAAGTAGATGCTTATAAATATATACAATATATAAAGAATTTTCTGCACAGATCGTACGTTTCAATGTATGTACATACCAAAATAGTGTTCGGCGTCTCATCCCAATTCTAAAAACCCAGAACAAAAGACAATATATAACTCACTTTACACTCATTGTTTCAACTGCACTTTGAACTCTTCAAATATCGGGGACAATAGGAAGTTGATTTCTTCTTCCCTCCTTCGTACTTCTAAATAATACTCACATCGATTCCAGATATCGGAGGCTAGCTTCGTGACGAGCGTCGAGGAAGCGAGCCGGGTCGACCAATGCACGCAGACACCTCCGTGCGGGAAGGCGCGCCCCCGCACCCTGCAAAGGTACCACACATCCGACCACATCTACGAGCGCTCTCACAGAACCCATCGAATCAAGCACGACTCGCGCCCAAAGAGCTTAGGGCTCACAGACTCCTATCCGTTCATTGCGAAGCCTCCAAGTTATGATTACCCAAAGTAAGGATCAGATAGTTTAAGCTTTTGTGACTAACTTTATGGTAGACGTCGTCCATGTTGTGTGTTGTTCGTTTATTGTTGCTTTTGTCGTTTATATTTAAGTAGTGAGTAGACAGCCTTATCGTCAAGTTTATTGACCAACTTGTATGAGTAATGTTAGACTAAACGTAAACTACTCAGATTAAAAATATGTGTCCGTACATAACAGTGATGGTATGAGCATTTTATAAAGTGAGCTATCACGTTACCTACCATACCTATCTACTTAGTAGTACATAATAATTTAGGAATTGACTTACCGAGGTATATTTAAGTTTAAAAATAGATGCGCAATTTTTTCTATGCATTCAATTTGAAGTAGAAACATAACCAAATCTGTTTCCGTTCAAAAAACAAACTCCGACCGCTGACTTTTTATATTTTATCAAAACAAAACAAAAGGCGGTAGTTAGTAAAAATCACAACTTAACGTTAAATGGTGGACAAAAAGTGCAGCAAAAAACAGTGTCAATCTTCTTTAGTAAAATATAATTTTTGAGACATCATTACATACATTACTACCAGTGACGTCTGTAAGGTAATCTTCATAATTTCAGTCGCGTTATCAAGTAAAAAACTGTAATAAAATAGTTGAAGCTCGCTGCTAGCGTAGCCAAGGAACTTTTTAGGTATTGTGTTTCAAACAAAAGGTACTCGTATACCTAAGTGAACCGTTCTCACTATTTGTGTTTTGTTTGTACTATTCAAATGTGGAATTAGTAAGTAGTTACTAGAAGTGGCAATGACAAAGTGTGAAGTGTTCGTTGACCTGAATCAAATTACTATGATTTTGTTAATAATATGACTATGTACTTACTGTCCAATTCACAAGGAGTCTTAAATAGACCCTAGCCATTATACACAAACCTAGTACCAAGTTGCTTCTTAGTGCCTTTGATAGCATGGTGCACAGCTGAGCTCTCATCACTACAAACAGACTTCAGACACAAGCCGTTACATTACACTTCAAAAAACTACAACAAACACTAAAATACTAACCATTTGTTATAATCACGTAAATATAGCACTCTCCTCATTAGCAGCGTAAGTTATTCTTCGAATAATTTGTTCCCAGATTCAAGGTCAGCGTGACTGACAGCCCCACGATCTCGGTGACCCCACCCCATAGCTTAGAATACGTGTGTACTAAAGGAGGGACAAGCCCCAACGGCAGCGTGACCCCTAACGGCATGGTGTCCAACAAGTCAGCTGCTACAGTGCTGTTGAGTCCAGGGTATCTGCAGGGACATTGTCAATGTAACCAGTCTATCAAAGTAAGTCAATTACTCGACTAGTTTTTTTTTTTTAGTAGTAGAGGGTACTAGGTACTTCCATGCACTCCACAAAGAGATATTAGCAACATAGGAGGGCCCCTTAGAGCTAGGACTGCCTAAGAAGTAAGAGAGTAAGAGTTACCCTGTCACACAGGGACCTCCAGAAGGATCAGAGTGGGTTTTAGTCAGTAAGAGTCTGACACTCCTTCTAGCTCCGCCCTCAGCGGGGTCATTTGATAATTTACCATGAAAGGGTACTCGGTACTCCTTAAGAGTCCATGGGTGATCCTCAAATTATAGAAAAGCTGCACGTGTTTATCAGCGAAGAACTGATGCGGTAATTTATTGTGATTTCACACTCATGTTAAATTAACATGATTCTAATTAATTCGCACGTCCATGCCACTCCTAGCAAGAACACTTTTATAAAAGAATCCATTGTGGTGGCACTGTTTATAGGAACTCCATAGGTTTGCAGAGAAGGAAGCTGTAGTTTTTTTGCGTTCATTTATCAAAGAGAAAATCTTTGCTCTCATCAATGTAGACCTTATTAAAAAGGTATTAGATACTTATATCGCACAACCTGTTTACAGAGTGTAAGCGAGGTAGCACTAACGATGCCGGTGTCCCCGGCGTGGAACGAGGAGTTGCCGCAGGGCTCCGAGGGCCTCTCGTGGCGGAGACTGCACATGTCGCGGGCCAAGCTCAAAGCAACTGCCACCACCTCAGAACTACTGTCAGGTAAAAATGTTACCGTACTACTTTTTTTTTTAATTGTTCATTCAACCTACCCGAAACTGTAAAATTTTCCAAATGAAATTTGAACCACATGCTTCAGCGATAAAGTTGAATATCTATTAAGGAAAATTGATAAATTGTAGTAGCTTGATGTGCTGTCTTTAAATGAAGATTTCTGTTTGTCCGGAGTTTAATGAATGAACATTGGCATTCGTTAGAATCCTTCGATCCCTGTAGCCTACGATATAAAAATGTGTAATTAAACCTTCAAAAACAATCATGTATTGTAGAACATGAATAAAATAGCAGGAAATCGGAAAAAATACGAGTTTTCCTTAAGCATGATGCAGTTTTCCGACATGTTAGTTCATAATCTAAAATCGTGTGTACTGTTTGTGCAAATCGTTAAGCACGAGCCGGGAAATTGCACCTCATCACCATGTAACATCACTATTAATACGTGTGACACGATGATGACACCCAAAATAATGATTCATAGCGATAAATAATGACGAATGATAGGACAGACAAATCCGTCGTGAATTCGGGATTCAAACTTCTAGGCTTAAAGCTGGTTAGTGTTAAGATCCACAAGAGATTGCAGTTTCACAATACAATACAATTAGGTTACCTTTGTATTCTATACTAATAATTTCTCGCGGCTTCTCTCGCTTCCCCAGAGAACTTCTCTCTGAAAGTACCCAGATAAAACGTAGCCTATGTCACCGGGGATAGTAGGTATAGTTCCCCAACAGCGTAAGAATTTTTCAAATCGGTCAATTATAGTTGAAGAATCCAAATATTTCCTCTTTATAATATTAGTACAGACTACAGATATATTTTATTGAAAAAGTTGTGGCACTTTGACAATTTCTATCATTCAATGCTAGAAGTAGCAATATGAAGACCATAAAAACAATTTATAAATTCCAGGTTTCGCGATGGTGGCCATGGTGGAACTCCAAATCAACGAGCCGACGAACGTTCCAGAATGGTTATTCGTGATGTTCGCAGTATGCACGACTGTTCTCGTCGCAGTACATATCTTCGCGCTCATGATATCCACATACTTGCTGCCGAACATTGACGCAGTCAGCAAGATGGAGATGCCGAGGGCACCGGCGCGAGCGCTGAGGGACTCGCCGCATGAACGCATGAGGGGGTTCATTGAGCTGGCTTGGGCTTTCAGTACTGTTTTAGGTAAGTTCTAAATATCATCTCATAGCTGTTCCAACGCGTCAAGGATCTGTTTGACTTCTTAAATGTCCTAGTAACAGTTACTGTTACATCGAAAGTAAATCGGGATCTACTGGTTTACCGAAGAAGAGATTTACGGAGATGTATCTACGAGTTTACTATGATGGCTTATTTATTATAACATAGCATACCAGCTCAATCTTCTAAATTAATGAACAATAAACAAATGACGCTTGTCGATCGTACATGTATGCCACATTAAAAGGGACTAAAAATGCTGCTGATTTCGTTAGTGTCACATACTAGACCAACTAGATGTGACCAATAACTAACCTTACCTTTTAATAGTCTTTTTTTTCGTGGGAAATCCTCATGCTATGGGTGCAGCTAGAAGGATCATCCGGCTCTTACTGACTAAAACTCACCATGTTCCTTCTGGAGGTCTTTGTGTGCCAGGGCCGCGGTAACTCATGCAAACAACCCGCAGAACTTTGAATAGTTTTCAGTAGATTCTAGCATTAAGTTACCCCGCTGTAACTCTTGCGAACAGCCCGCAGCCAAGTGTTATTGAAGTACCTACTCGGTTTACTTTATAATGTGTTTCTGTACCTTCCAGGTCTATTCTTATTCCTGGTGGAGATAGCGATCCTCTGCTGGGTGAAGTTCTGGGACTATTCGTTCGCAGCCGCCACGGCCGCTACTGTCATCGTAATACCAGGTACGGTGATACCACTTGTCTGTATGTGAGTGATATTTCTTTAAATGTCGTATCTTTCTGTGGGTCTATGTGTCAGGTATGAGGTAAACGGCATCGATCATCTTGTGTCATCTAAGTTTAAGCTTTTTGGAACATTTTACTTCTGTTAAGTCTATGTTTGTGTTTAGTTTTTTGGTTTTTTAACTACCTAACTTCTAACATTTTCATATTTCATTTGTTTTTTGAGCCACAGAATTTGTAACACCAATTAACTAACAAATTGAGAGCATGCTTATGCATGTGGGTACAGTCAACCGCAAAGGTCGATGAACACAATCAAATTTCCGAACTGTTTTCACCGACTTTCGGAGTTGGTCATAACATCATAAAATTGCATGTATCGTCGTATACGTCAGGCCCCTGTCTTTGTTAGTCATGGTTTTAATTAAAATTTTGGAATTATTTTTTGCTTTGCTCGCGGTTTTTGAAAATCCAGTAAAACAATAAATACATTTTTATTTTGTTTTATTTCCCACGGATAGATTTAAGTTCCTAATTACATCTTTTATGAAACTTTTATTATGTTTGCCATATCATTAATTTTGTACATTTTTCAAACTATCAAAAGCAAACTAATGAAAAGACGCAATTTTTCTTAAACATTTCCTGATCAAACTGTTTTTCTTTTCAGTATTAATCGTCTTCGTGGCGTTCGCGATTCACTTCTATCATTCTTTGGTGGTACAGAAGTGCGAGACTTCGGACCAGGACATAGAACAGCTGGAAAGCATGAAAAGGGACCTCGACACTGCAACCGTCAAAGTAAATATGTTTTGACGTAACAAATGTTGGCAGCGGATAAAAAGACATTTAATTTTATTGCTGGCAATACCTTTATCTGGTGTTTAAGTCCGGGGAAGGCCCTATTTCGAGTGTGATTTTTGCCCTATGTAATATTTAGAGTATTGAATCACCTTGCTGAATAGTGGCTATTCCCATGACGTGCAAGAAATTGAAATGTGTGGCGCAAAACTCGGCGGCCATGTTGTTGGTGCCTAATATTTTTGACAATAAGCTATTACTCGTATATTAATTGTCATTTCCTTAGGTGCAGTTCTTTTGTAATAATTGTTCCCTGTGATAATTAATTTCCTTGAATCTTTGATATTATTTCTATAATTGTTTGGCCATGACGTGCATGGCGAGCGGAGGTATCGAATAAATGTATAAATAACAACGATTTTTAATCGAACTAGATTCCGATTTACTTAGACTAATTACGAAAATAAAATGTATGATGCGATATTTCGCCTAGAAAAAGTCTTCGACTTAATTTATAACTACTATCAACTATTGAAATATAAATTACATACCTATTTATCTTTGTCTATACCTACCCACATAATGTTCTATTTGATTCCACATTTACACTTCTTGTCATGACGCATATCGCTCTTCCCACGTAAATTACAAAATTCTAAGTGCTAATTGCTTATGAAGGTTTGTGGATATAAATATGAGATTTTTGCATTGCACGATATGAAGTCGTGCACTATTCGACCATAGAGAAGAGAACCTGTTACAATTTCCTACCTAGGTCATTATTAAGCCCAATTTACACTTTAATAAGTAAGTAGTAAGTAGCGTCCAAACGGGCGGAGTGAGTGACTACCTACGCACTAGCTAAATTGCTTAGCACAAGACTATTCGCGTTTGGCGTTGTTTCAAGCTCGATTTACACTTCCAAAAGTACGAGTTAAGAACTCACACAATTAAGTAATAAGTAGTAGGTTGTAAGTAGCGTCCAAACGGGCGAAGTGAGTAGTCATAAGTTGCCGAGAACAAGACTAGCCGCGATTAGCGTTTTTTCATGGACTGTACTAAAATCGCCCGCTTGTATGTCGGGTTGGTTAAGTTGGCGGGAGACGCGAGAGTGCTACTTGGCCCTAGACTCGCCAGAAAATAGTATCGCGATCTATTCAACTCAATCAATAATAAAAACGGCAAAAGTTTTGCCGTTCAAACAACATTGACAACTTAATTCTCCGATGACCCAAGTTAACTCGCTACTGTACCTACTTATTGATGTGTAAATCGGGTTTTAGTGCAAATCAATATCGCAATAACACAATAATCCTATTACCCGATTCAGTTACTAAATTTAAAACGAATGTGTAAATATAACAATGTCTAATAATTTAAATAAACTTATGATAGGTAAGTTATGTTACAGCTATTTATAAAAGTTCTCGGGAGTATTAAAATTTCAAAAGTACAATGAGAAAAAAAAAATTTTTACCTTATGCCAATTACATAAGGTCCAAAATTGTGTACTTTTGTTTCTTTTGTATAAAAAAATTATCTTATGGTGCTGACTGTGTAACTGATATTCAGATTATTTGACAATTAAGATGTTATTTTGTTTAGTTGTTTCAGTAATATTTGTAGCGTTGGAATATTAAAAAGATATATTTTTTATATTTCCACCAAAGAGTCTTCCAAGTTTTGATGTTATGTACACAGATGCCAGCACATCAAGCTACTGCTGTCAAATTTCCTTAACAGATTTTCAACTTTGTCAGATTTTCAAATTTTACAGTTTCGGATAGCTTGATGTGCTGGCGTCTGTGCCTACAATAAGAAAGACTGTAAGTAAATAATTATTCTAAAAACAAAAAAATGTGTATAAAATATATAGCTATTGCATGGACCAACTTATCGAATGTATTGCAAACTGTCGAACCAGTATTTAAAAGAATATTATGATGTGAATTAGTTATTTTATAAGAATATTTTAAGACAAAAATAAATGAAATAATTATGTTGTTATACTTGTTTTTTTTAACTATATCTTCGGTACACAATATGCATATTCCGTATTGAACTCACATCCTTACTGCACAAATGATGATGATGATGGCATCTAGGCCGATTGTCGGCTACGGCGGCCGTTCTCCCTTATGGAGATCAGCCAGTTGCGCAGGACATATTATAGTGCAGAAGCATTCGCGCAGTTACAGGGGCACTCTCTATTCCCTCACTCTCATAGTCCGATGGGACGGCAATCCGACACGATTGGAAAGAGATCGGTCGCAGGACCGAAATTTAGGTGCTTTCCGATGAACGGGTGAATCCATCACCAACTTCCAGACTCCAGGCTGCTTTATGAAAGTTCCTCAAAACCCACAAAGTGATTTCGGCCCGACCCGGGAATCGAACCCGAGACGCCGTGCACAGCAGTCGCGCCTTGCGACTACTATACCAACGAGGCAGTCAACTCAAAACTGCACAAATAACAGTTACACTGCACACACAAATATTTGACTATAATATAGTCAAAGAATTATGCTTATTAAACCCAGTGGCTAATTAATCGTCTACTTAGGCGTGAAGCAGTTCCCTCGGGTCTCGAGAAAAAAAAAGAACGAAAGCTGGTATACAATTGAAACAAATAAAAACATTATTACCTTACATTTATTTCTCAAGAAAACATTACAAAATCGACCATCCTTACACACTCATCGCTTACAAACCTCAGGCTATGATTATATCTTCAAATATCAATGTCGATCTAAAATATTTAGCTACCCAGGGACCCGCGTACGGGGCCCTAAGAACATACATCTCTTCAAACCGGTAATGATATTTAAAACTTACGATACCTAATACAAATATTAGACCTAGAATTACATAATAATAGAACTAACGTGTGATATTACAGTGATTTACGAAACAAATGAAAAGGACATTAAAATTTGATCATTAGTAGTTTTATGCTCCGCAAACGACGGATGCAGATTTGTAAAAAATTTCATTTATTTTTGTTTTTCTTTTTATACTTCTGTATCTTCCGTAAGTAGTGCATGCTCCTTGCAGAGACGAAAGTGTCCACAGTTGACTCAGAACTTATTATATTTCCGAGGCAAGGACACGTGGGTTAGCGTTGAAAACTAGCGCTACTGCGCGCTGCCCCTTTCCCACATCTGTGAAGCAAATGCAGCGCTTTATACGTTCATAGCTTTGATTAAATGCTTTTCCTTTTTTTTTCTATCTAAACGCACCGGTTTTTACCCAAGTCCGCCAGAAGTCAGAAGAAAACCTTTTTTTTATGCCTAAAATCGGCTGATCGTTCCATTGGAAAATAACCATGGAAATTTTTAAAAGTAAGTACGTCTTTGTTGTTTACGAGGAAAGGCGTTTCAGCGTGTTGTGTAACTGGAGGCACGTTGCTTCAAACTTTAACAAAACATGGAAAAAATTGTTTCAAATTATTCTTAGCCCTTTCACTGGCAAACTTTTTATTTAAAGTTGAAGTGATAAGGCTTCTGTACCAACGTTCTATTTTAGAGTTATATAAAGGTCTAATTAGAAGAAATAACCATATTTTTTTAAAGATACAACCGTCATTTGCAGAACACAGACCAGGTTAAAATTTTAAATTTCAGCAGTTTTTTTTTTATTTTAATTAGCATGAGTAGCTAGTAACACGGATTCCAGACAGCTAAATATTAGACAATCATTATAAATGTACTTAACTTACGTATAGTCTTGGTTCTTATCTGTAGCTTTAGGTTATGAGATGGCGTAGAGCGCATTACGCATGCCCTTGGCCTCAAATTCCATAGCTATACACGGCTAAAAGCTAAACAGATACAACTAATATTCTACACATTAAAATGGGGCATATGATTTGTGCACATTTGTGGACATTTTACTCATTTTTTTTTGTTGGATTCTGAAATACATTGGATTCTGAAATACAATGACTACTTGTGTTAGGGTTGGCGCAAATCTGAAGAATCGCAGCGCATAGGAAGATGACACATGAATAAATAATCATGCATTGAAATAAAATCGAAAATAAGTAGGCGTTATTTATTTTCGACTTAATTCCAAGGGATTCAGAGTAGTATTTTACATGGCAGTGAAAATCGCGCTGCATTTCCCCAGACAAGTGCAAATTGCTACAACTTTTTTACCACAGACGATCTAACATGTAACAGACAGTATTTAAACACTAATCATCAAATTCCATATTTAAAACCTGTAGATATGTACTGTAAAAAAAATAAGAATAAAAAAAAGAATTGGAGCGAAATACTAAGCTATAGCTACAATGCCAAACATAAGTATTTACTTAAAACTTATACTTGATTTTGAATTACATACATAAAGGTACACAGTTTCAAAGTCTTAGGGTGCTACAGGTTCACATCAGTATCACATCTCAATATCTTCTACACTCTGGTGGGCAGGGACTAGAACACCATTTCTTCTCTTAGGCTGCTTTTCTTCTTCCTTCTTCTCGTCGTCTTTTATTTTTTCTAGAATGCTCTCCCTTGGTTTCCATACTACTAGTGACATGTGAGGTTTCTCCAATCTATAAATAAATGAAAATCAAACATGACTTTTTTTTTCCTTTTGTCTGCCACGTAAAAAAAGAAAGACATGCCCTCAGCGCCAATTTAAGAATTCATCTATAAATATAGTACTGATTTCGGAATTATATCGATTAACATTGAATATTAATTTTGAACTTTAAGTCTGTTGTGTTGTGACCATGGAGAGCTGGGCACTTTATGGCTTGTCATCTATACATGACTGTGGCGGTCAAAAGGTTACTCATACTCTGTTGTGAAGCTAAAAGTGTCATAAATGCACCTGCATTCTGACAAAAATACTACATACATGAATAATAACTATTCTATGTTTTTACATATTTTCAATCCAAAAATGTATATCAAAGTTTACATATATATTGTCACAGCTGCTTGAAAAAGTGCAAACTTTAAAAGCCGACATGATGATTTCTACCTTGAAATATTGGTAGTAAGCAAAGAAGTTGGTCTCATAAAAAAAAGAAATCTTATACTTCTGATCCAAATAGTTATTGAGCAATTACTAAAGACTTGACACAGACTGAGTGACCATGAGAATTTTAATACAATGGAGACATAGCCAATCTAAATTAAGACTTCAAATCAAGGAGTTATGGTCTATTATTGATAGCTCAGATTATATGCGAGGTTCTTAACAATAGACTACTATGCGGTCTTAATTAGAAACTGTCTGAGTGAAGCTAGACTTGATGGCATATTTAGTATAAGTTAGCACACACACATACACAACAATTACAGTTATTATAGGATACTAGCTGTCCTCAGCGGTTTCACCCGCATCTTTGGTTACTGCTCCGCTCCCGTGTGTCTTAGCGTGATGGTATATAGCCTATAGCCTTCCTCGATAAATGGGCTATCTCACACTGAAAGAATTTTTCAAATCGAACCAGTAGTTCCTGAGATTAGAGCGTCCAAACAAACAAACTCTTCAGCTTAATAATATTAGTATAGATTGGGTTCTACTGCAGAGCACACGTCTCCCTTCTCCCTCCTCCCACTTGTGTCTGATTATGTCTGCCACCTTTGAATTGAAGAAAAAATAAAAATCTCACCTTTCAATAAGAGACGCTGGCAACAGAGGCTCCTCCTGCAACTTCTTCAACTCCTCGCTCAGGACTATTGTGTGACCCTTCAGCTTCTCACTGACTGGCTCCATGCCAATGTCCATGACTTCATCACTGGCTAATGCATGTGGTGTGTACTCCGATGATATGTGTAGGCTGTTCAGGTGGGCGGCCATTTTCTCTTCTGTTATTAGTTGTTTTGCTGGGCTAAAACATATGTGGTATGTAAGTCCTAAGTTTCCAAGGAACTTCTTATAATTTTGAAGTTCTTGAACAGTGCTGTGATCGGACTTAATGTCTATAGACAAAAGTGTGTCTGATGAGTTGTGGGACGATTCAATAATGAGTGGCCAGGCTGAATTTAGGCCAGCTGTGCAAGGCATATTATAGTGCATGAGCATTTATGCAGACACCAGAGCACTCTCTATTCACTCTCACTCATAGTCCGATGAGATGGCAATGCACAGCAGTTGTGCATTCTGACCATTTAAAGATATTGACCACAACTAAACATATTCTGCTAAAATACTTTTTTATTCACACTCAGAGAGATGAATGTTGAGGTAAACTTAACTAAATTCACACAATAGAATACTTACATGACCGGTTCCACATCCAGACTCTTTCTCTTACAGTGAATCACAGGACTAATCTTCTGGTCTGTGGTAAGGTGCTGACCAGTGAACTGCACCAGCTGGGGCGGTGATGACATGCCCCACGGCAAACCCTGAACATTCCATGGTGCTCCCGTGGGTGCAGGCATGGCGTGCGGCTCTGATAGCGCACGGTTGAAAGGAATCGAGGAAGCCAATGCCTGGTGCGCAAACATTTGTTTCGCCATTTCATCTGACTGATTATACGGAAAACCTGGATAACCATATATATCCATCTTCACTTTATTTATCAAATCACACTGCCTAGGTAAAAATGTCTTGAATTACACTTCCCGGAAAAGATTTTGCGTTTTTTAATAACACATTCACAACAACAAACTATCGACAACAATTGACAGCTGACTTTTTAAATCATAAAGTAGAATGTTCTTGAAAATTCTGTAATATAATGTAAAACGTTTTTTTTTTTTGGGTGGCAATATTTTTCTTGTCAATATTAGTAATAATTATACATTACAAAAAAAAATCATTGATTGAAAATGGTAAGAATAGCTAATAAGCAAAGTAAATATTGCACACATATGCTTATTTCAGTACCAATCAACATGCTAACTTTTGATAACATGTGGTTAAAATCGACTAAAATGAACATAACTATTGCACTTGACAAGTAAACCACGAAGTCAAACAAAAAATTAAAAATAATTTTGCGCCTTTCACTTTCGTGTTTATGATAAAATCGTAATTACTTTCTAATAAATAGTTTCTACAATGTGTATATCTTATTCAGTTAATATTGAATAAACAACTTCAGCAATGTTTCTACTTATATAGAGAAAAGTGTGTTAAAAGCTTGCAAAATGGGCTTGGACTTCGATGTCTTTGAATTTTGCAAAAAACTGCGGCAAAACCGGCCTCCGCCGTATCAGTGTCCTTTAGAAAAGTGTGACAAGGTGTACAAGAGCTTATGTGGCCTGCAGTATCATCTAGTTCATTATGATCACGACAACCCAACCCCGGCGACGCCTGCAGTGGCCAGCCACCGAAAGAAGGGAAGAGGTAGAGCCGCTGTACCAACCGGCGATATCGCCCTCCAAAGTCCACCGAAAGAGGCTCTAACGTTCGCAGAAGCTCAAAAAGTGGTACAATTTGAGATAGATGGCAAAATTAGTAGAATCCCCATTGACCAACCCCTGCCAATCATGTCTTTAGAAGAATGGGAAAAGAAGAATGCCCAGCTAGAGAAACCTTTGCCATTTGTGGAGCCTCCTGTCGAACCTCATGTGAAATTGCCTGAAGCCAGCTTCAAGGTACGGTGTATTGATTTTTGTAATAATATTTTTCATTTTTGTTGTATTAAAAAATCGGGGAATATGATTAAATAACTCAACTATACAGTCTTTTATTGACAAGGAGATTAAATGAAAACATTATGGTTGTATGCATGCAATTTGAAAACATTTGTTTAGTTTGCTGACTAACTAATATCTATGAATCTATAAGCACATAAAATTATTCTTACTTATACTAATTTAGAAAGATTTACTTATTGAATAAAACATGACTATGAGTAATATTATGGATATTTTATACAAGTACAAGACTTCAATAGGCCAAAATCCTGTAATTTGTATCCTGAATATTGAAATCTCGACTATTTAAATTTGCATCACAACTGAAGAATGCACAAATTATAAAATAATGAAAGAAAAATAAAACTACATACAGATTTTCATTTATAAATGGCTTATGGCTATGAGTTACACATACATTTGTATACTGAATAAGTACACAAAACAACAAAAAGTGCTCCTAAAATAGTGATTGGAATTTCAATGATTAGCAGATGTTCCTGAATATTACTTTTTGACACCACATAATTGAAAAAGTTTTGACATTAAAAGTTATGAGGTCCTTGTTTTGAGTGGTTAATCATCAAATGACGCCTCGCACCCTGGGTGTAGATGGAAGAGAGTGCCACACTTTTATTGACTAGCAACTCACTTCTGTTCCTTCCAGAGGTCTTTGTGTGTTTTCCCTGGTCATGGTCAAAGTGTGTCTACTGATGTGCGTATCTGGTGACTGTACATAGTCTGCATTGCACCTAATTCTAAAAACCATATGAAAAATCTATACAGATTACCCTCCTTTGTATTGTCAAGTAGTCTGGTAAGAAGAAGCCTATGAACTTTCCTCAGCAAAAGGACTATAGTATATAGTTACTGTAATTAGTGTCTTCAACCAAACAAACTATTCAGCTTTATGATATGGATGATATGCAGCCCCAAAAAGGTTGAGTTACCATGTCTAATAAAAAATCGAAATGAAGTACTTCCTTTAAGTCTACTATCAGACCATGAATTTACAGACATAAAAAAAACGTGGTGGCCTAGTGGTTATAGAGCCAACCTCTCAAGTGTGAGAGGGTTCAATTCCAGGTCGGGCTAGTACCAATGCAATAATTTTCTAAGTTTGTATATTATACTTTCTAAGTATATCTTGGATACCAATGACTGTGTTTCGGATGCACGTTAAACTGTAAGTCCTGGCTATCCTTGGCAGTCGTTACGGGTAGTCAGAAGCCAGTAAGTCTGACGCCAGTCTAACCAAGGGGTATTGGGTTGTCCGGGTAACTGGGTTGAGGAGGTCAGATAGGCAGTCGATCCTTGTAAAACACTGGTACTCAGCTGAATCCGGTTAGACTGGAAGCCGAACCCAACACATTTGGGAAAACGCTCGGGAGACCATTTGACAGACAAAACATATTTTTTCTAGCTTGTCGATGACTACAATGAGCGTGTATGCGACGCCCCACCTCGGCCAAACGCCTACATTCGTTTCATTGAGAAATCTGCAGAAGAGTTGGATGGTGAAGTGGAGTATGATGTAGATGAAGAGGACACCGCTTGGCTGGCCATTATCAACAAGCAGAGAGCCAAGCAAAACCTGCCTGCAGTCACGGTTGACACCCTGGAACTGCTCATGGATAGACTGGAGAAGGAATCTTATTTCCAAGTATGTATATTTTTGGAGTATGAGGAGTTATAGAAGGAGATTTCAATAGCTGATAGAACATTTAAGAAGATCACTTATTTTGTAGAGTGCATCTTTGATATTTGATGATAAACAAAATTATGACTCCTCAATGCTCTGATTGATATAATACACGTGTTCGTAAGCATGTTTGTACACACGGCTACACATCAAGCTATACAAAACTAGTATAAGCTGAATGTTTAATTAGTAGAAAAACCATATAAAGCGAGTCCAAGACAAACTGGTTTTGTATAGCTTGATGCGTAGCCGTGTGTGTGTGTATTTTTGTTACTCATTCATGCAAAAAACTACTGAAGAGACGTGACAGCATCTACATAACATAACTTATTCATCAAAATAATAGGCCTCTTTTTAACTAGGTGCAGGAAATAATCTCCTTTTAAGAAACAGCTAGCAGAGGCTATTATATAATTTAAAAAAATATATAACAAAGTCCTGTTAATTGGAATTGTATTTTATTGTAATTATTTATTCTATCAATTTCTTGTCAAGGCTTCTCAAAACGGTCAGCAAACAGCTGCCACAGTGGACGAAGATGCCGTCTGTTGCATCTGCATGGACGGCGAGTGTCAGAACACTAATGTCATCCTGTTCTGTGACATGTGCAACCTGGCTGTGCATCAGGATTGCTATGGAGTAAGTTATAGAATTGCACATGAGAGGTAGCAGTAGCAAGAAATTATCCTTTTAGTTTAGATTCCATTTATTGTATACATATGTAAGTCTTTTTTATCAGTTGTGTTAGCACCCATAACACAAGCTAAGAAATGGAAAACCTTTGGGACTAACCGACGGTGTGTACAAGGTCCCGACTCCCGATAATAGAGGTCTCTCTCAGTCACATAATAACACAAAAAAGTGGGCATAAACCCTTCTGAATGTCAAAATACACTGGGCTACTATTAATTAAACTAGCTTTCGTCCCACGACTACAGTACTTTGCCTGTGTAATATTATGATCATCATCAGCAATTTTACTCCCACATGGGACATGAATTGATATTATAATTTGTAATAAAATAGTAATGTATAGAAGAAATTCTATCAACCTAAAAAAAATTGAAAACAAAAGCATGTATATATGAAGAAGTAAAAACAATACAAATAAAATATTTGCATCACAACTACACAGTAGGGGTACCGCGAATAGACTAGAATCTACACATACCTGTACGCATTAAAAGCGTTCGCTGACCATTTAGAAACGTGTCTATAAAGTGTTCCTTATTCACTTGTCTCCGGAGATAGGTTCGTTTCCAGTTTCCTGAAAGAATCATTATTTTGCAGGTCCCATATATACCTGAAGGACAATGGCTTTGTAGAAGATGCCTACAATCACCATCGCGTCTCGTCAACTGCGTTCTATGTCCCAACACTGGTGGTAAGATTTCCAATACTGCCATTGAAATATGCGCCTTATGTTAACGTCTATAAAGCTGATTTAATTCTGCAGCAGACGTATATAAAGCTCACTTAATACTGCAGAAGTGGTTAGCATTTAAAATAGGACTCTATTGTCATGTGATATGGTATAAAATTGTTTGAATATAGGTGCATTCAAGCAGACGGATCAAGGCACTTGGGCGCATGTGGTGTGCGCGCTATGGATACCCGAAGTGCGGTTTGCTAACACCGTGTTCCTGGAGCCTATTGGTAAGCAGTCAATATTACCTTAAATAATTAAGTTTCTGAAAAGGGTTTCTCTCTGTCCCTCCGTCCCCCTCTCTCTCTGTGTTTCTCTCTCTCCCCCTCTATCCCCACTCTTTCTCCCCCACCCCCTCTCACTCTCCGTTTTAAAAGAAAACTATATATAAATGGCGCAATAGACACGAATCTGCATGAAATCTACTATTATGCGACATGTAATTTTTTATGAACTTAAAATGCTGTTAATTTTTATATGGCTGTTATCCATTGCTTCGCAGACTCCATCGAGATGATCCCGGCGGCTAGGTGGAAGCTGCAATGCATGGTGTGCAAGCAGCGCAGTGTGGGCGCGTGCATACAGTGCCACAAGAGCAACTGCTACTCCGCCTTCCATGTTACTTGCGCGCAGCAGGCTGGGTGAGATATATATTTTAAAATTTAATGTAGAATGCAAAAATAATTATCAGCCTTTTGCTTTTATTAAGAAAATATAATTAAAAAAAACTATCTCTTTATATTAACTGTTCATCGATCATAAGGTTAAGCAACGCTAGACGCGGTCTGTCCGTAGACGACCAGAAGGTACGTTAAATTGGTGGGTCCCGGCTGTCAATTGAACATCTTGGGCAGTCGTTACTAGTAGTCAGAAGTCCGAGAACCAGTGTTACCAAGGCCTATCTGGCTGTTTTTGTACTTTTGTAATTATCCTGTTCAATACCACTAGTACACTTCCCAATAAAATCTTACTGTAAATGTTCGCAGCCTATACATGAAGATGGAGGCTGCGGGCGCGGGCCGCGACCCGAGCCAGCCGGTGCAGGTCGCCAAGATGGCCTACTGCGACGCGCACACGCCTGCCCATATACTGCAGGTACATTACACATATCTTACTGTACTTCTATTTAACTTGCTAGGTGTGCTTTAATTAATTAATATACATAGAGTTAGTTATTTATAACTCAAAAACAGTTGAACTGATTTGGCTTGAAATTGGTAGGGAGATAGTTATAGCTTAGAATGAGTAGAGGTGGATATAGTATTATACTCTCCTTGATATAAATATATGACATTAAAAAGATGATTTTTGTTATACTAGGAGAGACGAGCGCAGGAATCGGAGGGAGATACAAAATCTAACGACTTGACAGCCATTCGGCAGAAGGGCAGAGAGAAGATCAAACAGGTACTTATCACAGCACAAAAGTATAGTTTTTAAAATAAAAAAATCAAAATCCATTTATATATATATTTTTTTTATAACGTTTGAGGATAATTTGCTAATAATAATTGCGAATATTCTAAATTTCGAAACAAAAAATTCACAGAATATATCTGAACTTACAGGCCCGTCGCGTCCTAGCGCTGAAGCGCACGTGGTCGCCGGTGGTGCTGGTGCCGACGCTGCCGGCGGAGCGCGTGGCGGAGGTGGCGGCGCTGGCGCCGGGCGCGGCGGGGGCGCGCGCGGCGCTGGTGCGGCGCCTGCTGCCCTACTGGACGCTCAAGCGGCACACCCGCAACGGCGTGCCGCTGCTGCGCCGCCTGCAGAGCCTCACCAGCCATCACGGTCAGTCGCTTGTACAGGGTGCTCCAATTTACCACGATAACCTGCTACTGGATGATGCGACAAGCTATGTCAATTCTTTCGTTATTCTTTATTTCACAGTACTTCAACAATAAAAAAAAATATATTAAGAAACTTACCTTATTATTAAGAAACCCTATAGCCTTTTTTTTCAAACATGGAATAGCTCAGTAGTACCAGGTTATACTTGAGTTATTGGACCTCATGTGCCAGAATCATACTGCCTAACTTTCGCGCCCCGCTCGTTGAGACTCAGCTAGTGAACCCGCTTTTTTAGAGTGTATAAATTCAATAATTGGATACCTATACTAATATTATAAGTCTAAAAAGTTTGTTTCTTTGCTTCAACGCGCTAATATTTTTAAACGAAATGTTGCCACATTTAGGAGATGTTTCCACGTTTTTAACATTATTTGTTTTTTGCTCATAGGCAGCAGAGGCATACAAGATGGAACGGTGAACGTACGTGAGCTATGCAACCAACTCAAGTACTGGCAGAGGATACGCCAGGATCTGGAGAGAGCCAGGTAACTTCTAATATCTTCTGTGTAAAAGTTATGTGTTATGTATTAATACTAATGTACAGTCTGAAGAATTCGTTTCTGTACTTGAAAGCGCAAATCTTGAGGCAATACAGCTCTGATTTTAAAAAGAAATCAGATTTAGATAGCCCTTTTATCGAGGAAGGCTATTTTTATGGCTTGGGGGGGGGGGTGTTGGTTGCCCAACCGTAGACCTCTTTTGGCTCAAATATGTTTGAAAGCCCTATAATTATGTTTGAATATTTGATCGGCTATGCTTAAAAGTCAAATTGACAATGCTATTTAAAGTTATAAAATTGCTTAAAAGATACTATATATTTTTTCCACTAGACTGCTATGCGAGTTAGTACGCAAACGCGAGCGGCTAAAGGCGGAGTACACCCGCGTGTGGGAGCGCTGCGTGCTGCACTCGCTGCAGCCCGAACGTGCGGCGCTGCACAAACTGCTGCGCCTGCTGAGGCAGAAGGACGCCAGCGATATATTCACTGAACCCGTCGATTTACAAGAGGTACGTATGAACTATGAAGACAAGTGATTTGGCGCCCACCGTGGGACTAACATTTAGATAAAAAAAAATCTCAATTAATTTGTTGACTGTTAAATATTTCTTTAAGTTTTATTAAATTGACTACGATTGTTATGGACAATGTTATGCATTAAGTTATGTTTATAAAAAGTTACTGATAGTGTTGACGGTTCAGTTTTTTTATTTCTCGCCAAACTTATTGACGACTAGCAACTAACTTCTAAGCACAGGTACACACACCCCACAACTTCCTAACTACCTGGTTTCTACGCAATGATTCGTGCGATGTTCCGAGCCGCCATTAAGTTTGGCGCGAACTATATTAATACTTTTTTGCTCATAGGTACCAGACTACAGTACGATAGTGAAACACCCGATGGATCTGAGCACTATGGGCAAGAAGTTAGACCGCGGCGAGTACACCACCATAGACGATATAGAGGCCGACTTCAAGCTCATGATTGAGAACTGTCTCACATACAATAATAAGGATACTGTCTTTTACAAGTAGGTACACATTGTCTAAAGATTTTGTTTTTAGTCACGTAAGTCATAGTCGTGTCAAGATACAGACGCCAGAACATCAAGCTACCCGAAACTGGCAAATTTATCCAGTCAACTTTGTACCATAAGCTTCAGCGATAAAGTTGGAAATCTATTAAGAATCTCTCTACATTGCCCCATCATTATAAACTCGTCTGTACATTGCCGTGCCTTGTGGCATGCCTCAAAAATTTCGCTTTACGTTCTGCTACTACGAGTGGCCACAAGATACGAAATTGTATGCAAAGCTGCCCGTCCCACGCCGGGGACGGTCGCGCGAATTCTGCTCCCAGCGTCTTTATACTTGTGTGAGCTGACGTCTGTCGACGGACGTGCGCGTCTGCCGCGTGCCTTGGAAACTTATCTTATACGTTCCCTTACTATTGCCGCTTTGACCTAGCGCGCATGTATCGGCAGGGAAGGCTGTCTTTAGACTTCGATTATTGTTAGTATGCTTTCACATTTTTTTTATTTTTCTTTCCAGGGCCGGTGTGAAGATGCGCGAACAATGTGCCCCACTGTTCCGTCAGGCGCGGCGAGACGTACGCGAGGCCGGGCTGCAGGCGCTTTGCCACGCGGCCGCCGACAGCCCGCGCGCTCCCGACACCCCGCACCGGGCCAGCAGCCCCGCTACCGACAGGTACGTGCCGCTGTGCCGTCAGGCGGGCTGCAGGCGCTGTGCCACGCGGCCGCCGACAGCCCGCGCGCTCCCGACACCCCGCACCGGGCCAGCAGCCCCGCTACCGACAGGTACGTGCCGCTGTGCCGTCAGGCGGGCTGCAGGCGCTGTGCCACGCGGCCGCCGACAGCCCGCGCGCTCCCGACACCCCGCACCGGGCCAGCAGCCCCGCTACCGACAGGTACGTGCCGCTGTGCCGTCAGGCGGGCTGCAGGCGCTGTGCCACGCGGCCGCCCCCTATGCCCATTGATATTTAACCTAGACGAACCTGGGCGACTTTTCGATAAAAAAATATCACAAATCTACATATGATAACCCTTATCTACGAAATATCGACCGTTAATTCAATTCTGGTAGAGAATGCCAAAGGCGTTAAGTCCGCCATTGTACATCGAGTGCAAGAAGTATTAAATAAATAAATTCAATGATAATATCTATTGTACAGTATCGCCAGCCCGCGGCGCGCCAGTCCTCCGCGACGCAGCGTGAGTCGCGCCGCTAGCCGCCCGCGCTCTAGCAGTGAGAGTGAACGGGACCAGACGCCAGGTAACTATATCACTCCACATATAACTACTAACATCCTTGTGACGTCACGGTTTAGATTTTATATAAACACTACACATAGTTTAGATATGACGAAGCGCATCGAAGACCATCAAGCTAATTAGGGCATTGTAGTCATTGAAAAAGAATCTAAAATCAATTAACGCACCTTTATCGGGCAGCGTCTTCAATACTCTCCATTCACAATTGTATCTTTTGATTTGAGATTCTATTTCAATAAGTACAATGTCGATAATAGTTTGACATTGAAAAATTTTCTGCGAAGCGCTTCTCTTAGATTATCTTTGTTAGTTCGCCGACATCTATGTATTGAAACACTTTTCTTGTAGAGAGACGTGAGAAACGCAGTGTGTCCAGAGCTCGCAGTGAAAGGGGCAGGTCCCTCGCCCCTAGAGACTCCGATGATGAGAATCTTGCTGTAAGTATTCATTTATGGTTTCGATACACGGATTTTCTCCTAAATTATTTTCGCAATCATTAGTAAAAAATAAGTCATATAAAACAGATTCAAACTTTTTCATTTGGCAGTTATCAAAAATACTTAAAAATCGAACAAGCCTGCCATCAAAACATCAAGATTACTATAAATAATTGTTACTGCCAAAATTAACATTGTCCAACTCATACGTCGCACATTATCCGCCCCTATGTAAATAGGTAAAATCTTTTCCTACCTACATTACTGTAGTGTCAAAATATTTACCTGCACAGTCCCACCGCGACACATCGCCGTCATCAGCCCCAGCCGCTAAAGCTAAGGGCTGGTGGCGCGGCCGGGGACGCGGACGCGGACGTCGCGGCGGACGTGCCCGGGGCAGGGGGCGGCCGGCGCCTGCGCATGCCGCCAAAGATCTCGATAATGGTACAATCTTTTAGTAATTGATTACAATCAATGAAGGCCATTAATTTCGTAAAGGAGTCGTTATAATCTCATTGGTTTTAAAGTTGATTTATAGATTTTAAAAAGAAATCATTTTCAGTGTTTCACAGTAAAATCAAAATAATTTTATTTCTATAAGATATGATTAAATATCTAAATCTTATTCCCAGTCTTTAACATTGTTTTATCAATAACGTTATTTGTTCATCTCTAAACTCGTTTACAGAAACACCTACTTCGGATTCAGAAACACCAGTGCCTCCGAAGACGGTAGAACGCACTCTTAAACTGGCAACACCGGAGAAGTCGCCCGCCAAACAACCAGAGACAACGCCAAGTTAGTAACAAACTCTTTGTTTTAGCGCGGTTCGTATGCGGTCCGCTTTGACTGACCAATCTTCTCCATAAAATTTCAATACATAAAAAATATAATAATTTACTATAAAAAAATAATTGTTTACAATATGAAGGTTAACTCTACTACATTTTATTTTTTATTTTTGACAAACTTGCCATTTTCTATTTAGGGCCAGTTTCACAGACCACGTCCATACCAGATAAATTCAAAAATGGAACAGAATTTGTATGAAGTTATCTGCCCGATAAACTATCTGGAACTTATCAGCATCCGGTGCAACTGGCCCTTAATATTGTAAAAAAAACATTAAAAAATTATTATTTTTCTAAGTGCACTCTAAGAGGTGGTTTCGTATAACGTACGGATTTAAAAAAAAGTAATTTCGGTTAACGCCTGCTTCGCTCTAACCTCATTTGTTATCAAAAATACTTGTAATAGGTGCGAATGTTGCCAGTTACAGGCTTGGGGCTCATGGGTGCACTTAGGAAGCCAACACTGCTGTTGTCGCCGTCTACGATCGCCGCACCACCCAAGAGCTTTGGCTCTGATGGTAATTATCATTTATTTTCACACTTCCAAATTATTATTTTTTACTTATTTTCTACTGGTACAAAATAATAAACAAAAAAATTATGAAATTTCTTTTTGGTCATAGGCCAGAGTAAAACCTCTTTCTCGCTATTTATTTTACTTTTGCAACATTACAAACAGCGTCTCTGCCGACATTGTCAGCCAGTTTGGGTCGCTCCAGCTTAGAGAGCTCACCCAAGAAGAAAGGTCGCGGCCGACCACGCAAACAGGATAAGGACAAGCCTACATCGTCACCAGATCTGTTTAGGTACTTTTTTATTGAAAGGAAATATCTATGGATCTCAATATAAAAATAGAATAATATTCTATTCTTTTTTTAAATTTAAAGGAATTAAAAGGAGTTCGTTTTCCATTGATTATTTTTTTTTTGTATTCACGGCTTTGGTCCACAGATAATTCTATTGTTTTTTTTTTAAATGCACGTTAAATATAGAGCCTTTTTACGGTGGTGGGTTTGAAAAAAAAAAATAGTTTCACGCTAACACATATATAACCGACGCTTGATTTAACTAGAATTTTTGTAAATTTCAGTTTTTATAACTGAAAATATAAACGCTTTTAAAATAATATATATATGGAGAAGGTTGTGTCTCTAAGCGGATGTTACATTACCGCTTGCGTGTTTGTATTTATATATTTGTATACTACAGTATAAAAAGCTTTGCACCGCTTAATATGTATGGACTTTTGCCTTTTTGTAATAAAGGTAATACACTGCTGCACCTCAATAGTAACAATTTTATCGAATTTAGCGTTTATGCTTGAAAATTTACAAGTTGACCAAAATCAGTTACGAAGAGATGTTAGATTTGGGAGCGATTTTTCGTTGTTACTGTAACTGAATTTAAATACAAGATTTTAATCTAAACTCCTAATTCAATTGTAATTTTTGATCAAATTTACACAAACAGTGTTCCATATAATTGTGTCGCCGTTTTTATTATTTATGAACCAGTTATAACTACTTATAACTAGATATACTAAAACCATATAACTACATTTAAAAGAATGGAAGACAGGAATATTACTTAGTTTTTTTTTTGTCTTGTATCAGCGACAACACATAGAAGTGAAGGGTGTGCGTTTTTGGGGGCTAGCTTTTGTGATTATGTTGAAGTGGTGAAGGGTGGGTGTTTTTGGGGACTATCTTTTGCGATATTGCTGATGTTCAGCCAACTTTGAATATACGACTTTTTGTCTTTCTGTTGTTACACTGAGCATTATTTTCTAAAACTTATGTAATATGATGGTATAGATCGTCACAAAGCGGCGAGGGCGCGAGTATGTCGACGCCGGTGCCCGCGTCGTTCCTGCAATACCGCGGCCCGCCCGGCGAGGTCGGCTCAGACAGCGATCTTGCGCTCTCCAGGTACCCACTGCAGGGCTAGACGTCACAATGTACAGGCGCCAGCACATCAAGCTACCTAACATACAAGCTACCTGTCAAATTTCCTCAATAAAATTTGAACCACATGCTTCAGCGGGAAATTTGAAATCTATTAAGGAAATTTGACAGGTTGTTGTAGCTTGATATACTGGCGTCTGTACCATAACATAGGCTATTGTTACTGAACTTGTTTCAACACAAAAAATATGAGATCATCAAATGTTTTTTTTTTTGTGAATGTACCAACATAGCTTGTGAAAAGGCTAGGCAGATGATGATTAAATTGCGCGTTGTATGTGTCACCAGATCGTCGTCGAGCAGCTCTGCGTGGTCGCAGTCGTGCTCGTCGTGCACGCACTACGAGGACGGCGACGCGTCCGACCACTCCTGCTCCATGAGCTCTACTGATGGGTATGGCGGCATCAGTCATGCAACTGACCCTAACTACTTGACACAGGCCTCTTTATTTATTTATTACTAGCGACCCGCCCCGGCTTCGCACGGGTGCAATGCTGATACTAAATACACTACAGAAAAACTGTGAACGTTGTATATAAAAACATAGCGAAAAAATTTAATTATTTACGACATCACATTAGAAACCTCAAAAATAACAGTACTTCTCCTTTATTTAATGGATGTTATTATATATATAAACCTTCCTCTTGAATCACTCTATCTATTAAAAAAAAACCGCATCAAAATCCGTTGCGTAGATTCAAAGATTTAAGCATACAAAGGGACATAGGGACAGAGAAAGCGACTTTGTTTTATACTATGTAGTGATTAAATAGAACGGCCAAAGCCAATTACACTATTTGATATATTTAAAATTTAAACTACTAACTTTACACAAAATCAAACACTCTGACATTATCATATTCCATTCATCTGCAAACACATCAAGACTTGTGTTTAAGTTCAGGAGAGCGTTAATGGCGGCTTCTGAGGCTGCGGCTTCTTCTTCATATAAAGAAAACGATTGAACGTTAAAATTATCAAGCATCTGCAAGGCGGCTTAGCGATTTCAAACTTTTATTTTAAAGTTCAGGTTTTCCAAGATGTTTTCCTTCACCCTTAATCAGTAACCAGTGTCCAGGAGAATTTTAGACATTACATGTAAATTGGAAAAGTTGTATTGATACTTGCCTGATTTGGATTCGAACACGTACACTCGTACTTACGAGGCTGGTGCTTTACCTCTAAGCCACCACGACACCACACTCATCGAATATAAGGTTATTAACAAAAAGTTTATACATATTTAGTGACGTGAAGACCGCGGACTGAATTCTTTATCGAGGCTTTAGCAGCAGCTAGGTGACACGGGGATAGACAGACAGTTATTTTTGCTTACAAAATATTATAAGTGCTATTATTCAATACCATTGTCGTGTGCGTCAGGTCCAGCTTCAATGAGGCGCAGTCGGCGGCGGAGGGCCGGCGCCGCTCGCGCCGCACCACCGCGCGGTCCGACGTCTCCGACGCAGAGCCCGCCACGCCCGGCAAGGTCAGTTCTACTTATTTTAGACACACTATTACTAAAATAGGGACATTTAAAATAAAAAAATCTCCTTTTTCATTGAAGTTGCTTTGGTAATGTTTTTAACCGACTTCAAAAAAAGAGGAGGTTCTCAATTCGGCCGGTATTGTTTTTGTTCATTTCATGGCGTCCAGAAAATTGCAATAGCCTAGTTCTTTTAGTGCGCAGATTTGAATTATTTAGAATTATCTACCGCTAATAAAACACAAAATTTATAATCGAGAATCCTTTCTAAGTATAGCAATAAAAACATATGAATAATAATCCGCTGCACAGGGCCGTGGAACGAGATCTTCAACGTCCAAAACCCCCGTCAAGTGTGCGCAGGCGTCGACCTTACAACTGGAACCGCTACAACTCGTGTGGGCCAAGTGCAGGTCAGTAAAGTCTGTACACACTGTCCATTATTTTCTTCCATTTAAAAATGAATTTAGATATCATAACATCTTGTATATTTTACATAATAATACATAAAACAAAAAGATTTAATGATCTAAATTTCTTTCCCACAGAGGCTATCCCTGGTACCCAGCTCTAATCATTGACCCAAAGATACCAAAAGGCTTCATTTACAACGGCGTGCCGCTACCAGTCCCGCCTCAAGACGTGCTGAACCTAAAGAAAAACCACTCCCACGAACCTGTTCTATACCTTGTACTGTTCTTTGACGTCAAACGCACTTGGCAGTGGCTACCACCGAACAAGTTGGAGCCCCTAGGCCTCGACAAGACCGTGGACCAGGCAAAACTAGTCGAGTCCCGCAAGCCCACAGACCGTAAAGCCGTCAAAAAGGCCTACGGAGACGCCATGCAGTTCAGGAAACAAGTCCACGGAGACGATAAATGACATAAGTTTAAATACAGGTCCCGCAGGCCTCCGCGCAACAGAACGTTCAGCTTCGGAACTTTCTCCACGATGCACATTCGTACACCAGATGACACCACCGATTCCAGTGATTGAATTAATTATTTAAGCCTGGGTCCAATAAAAGAGAAATAATTTGTTTTACTTATAGATGGTAACTGTTTAGTCTATGTAGTGCAGTGAGCTGAGCGAGAGGTCCCTAACAGCAATGTATCTCTTTTTAGTAGGGTGTCCAAATTCATAAATGATTTTATTTGGACCAAAAAAAAACACTGTATTATAAGACGGAATTCAAGACCGGAACTCTCCTGAAAATGCCAGCAGAGCATAGGTGCATGTCTGAAAGGACCAAATATCTCTTTTTTTTATTAAAAAAATATGTTATGGACAGAATCAGTCAAGAATGTATTAATCGAATTGTAGCATAACAAGAAAACACAAGGAACTGTAATAAAATTATACCTCCCACTTAGGATGCAGGTGGAGGGGTTGTCTTACTGACTAAAACCCACTATGTTCCTTCTGGAGGTCCCTGTGTGCCAGGGCCAGGATGTTTGAAGTGTTGTTACCGTTGAAGTATCATCCATAAGCAAAACAAATAATTTCTTTTTAGAGGAACAAGGCATTAGTGTTTCGCTTATAATTCTTTGCTTTTATTGAAGTATGGATTCCTCATTCCATTTTTTTATTTGGGACGTGTGAATTAAATGCATTGGCGTGATTGACTGTGGAAGTATACGAAAAGTGGGACGTTGTTATGTGTAGCTTATGAAAGTAGGCAGGCAAAATGTAGAAATTGGTAAGAATTTGTATAAAATATTGGTAGGACAAAAATAAAATTGAACAGTTTAAGGAAACATGTTTATAGAATATTAGCCTGGTAATGTATATGGTGATATAAAAATATCTGCTACGGCTTTAATGGGAGGTAGTATTGTGTCTATGTATACATTACTATAGTGAAGATAAATTAGAGATTATTTCTTAATTTTTGTTCATACAAATAAAAATACCTATACATATATAGAGAATCCATGCTATGCATAGTAAAGCCAATGTTAAATTACATAAACTGCTCCAGGGAACGAAAGTTCTTCACTATTGTAATCTATAAACACAATACTACCTCCCATTAAATTAAAGCCGTGGCAGAAATTTTTATAGCACCGTATATCTAGTATTGTATATGATTTATGTGTTGGTAAACGTCTTGCAGGTTTCAGATGCAAACACTCAGGTTTTTCTGAACAATTGAGCTTATATAACATCCAAATAAAGATTATTTCATACATCCATATCTTATTTGGAATGGTAAAACAACATAGTAAAGTTACTCCAGCTTCGATAACAAAAGCCTGTGTGGGTTTATTCTGTTCATTAAGTATAACCTTTTGACCGCCACTGTCATGTATAGGTGACAAGCCAAAAAGTGCCCAGCACTGCACGGCCACGACTCCATGAACGACTTTTAGAGTTAAAATACTATAGTCGGTTTTAATCGATATAATTCCGAACTCAATACTATATTGTAGGTATTCATGGATGAATTCTTAGCTTGGCGCTGAGGACACGACTTTCTCTTTTTGACTTGGCAGTTAAAAGGTTCTCAAAAAAGTTTATAATCAACTAGAGATTAAAAATAAAATGTATCCAATTGATTTAGAATGGTTAGTGAATTGTATCTCTATTGTAGGCAAAGAAAAACATAATCATGTGAATTAAATATTAATTGAAATTGTATCAAATTGAATTTTGGGATGTAGGATAGACTTTCAATAAAATAGATGTGTATATAGGTTGCATGCATGTGTGTGTTTTTAATTCTGAGATTGTATGATGAATAATAACTCATTTTTAATAAGTAGTAGGATAGATATCCTGAATATACAACTATGAATAAAAGACCCGATCTGAAATAGATTTTTAACAATTTTGTTGCTTGGCGGAAAATGGAGAATGTTTTTAATTGAATTTTGAATTGTAAAATTTGAAAGTTGTTATTGTTTTATGCATTGCTTGTTTGTAGAAAAAATACATAAATTGTATTTCAATATGTTGGTTTAATTTATTTATTAGGGTCTACCAACAACTAACCAAGGGGTATTAGGTTGCCCAGGTAACTGGGTTGAGGAGGTCAGATAGGCAGTTGCTCCTTATAAACACTGGTACTCAGCCAAATTCGGTTAGACTGGAAGCCGACCCCAACATAGCAGGGAAAAAGGCACGGGAGATGATGAGGTGGCTATACACCCAACAACTTTGGTGTATAGTAGAGCTATGTATGTTTTTTTGTGTCTTCAGTATTAAACAGTCGCTGATTACTGGTTTTAACCAGCATTCACAAAATAATTTATTTTCCCCCTACTATGCTCAAAATACCTATTTATCTCACATATGAGTGTTTGTGAATCTTAAGGAGTTATTAGTTTAGTTTAGTAGTTTAGTTAAGTCATATTAAAACATTAAAAACCTTTGGCCCTTACTACGTAAACTTTATTAACTTACATTTCCACTGTATTTCATTAGATTATTTTCCTATGACAAATGTTCATTCATAGTGTTTGTCCCACTGGTACACAGGGCCAGGTGTGGGCCTTCGGTTGGCAGCTTGCTTGGGTGCTCTGAAAATAACCAATAGTTTAGAAATTACCTCTATTATCTTTCTTTAGTCCCTAATATTAATGGTAGGAAAGATCATCAAATTCATCATCGGATATACATATTACATATGTCTAACACCTTACATAGTTTTATTACTATGAACAACTGGCAGATATCAAATTCATTGGATTCTATAAGCTCGGTAAGAAAATGGGACCTAGATTTCCAACAATTAACAATTCTACCACATTAAGGGTCAGTTTCACCAGCTGTGAATAAGTTGCAGTTAATTAATTTCGTAAATAATTTCTTACAAATTCTGTTATATTTTTGAATTTATTCGGTAGATAGTGGCTATTTGGAAATTGTGAAACGGGCCCTAATGGTAATGTTTTAACAATAGAGAGAATTATACATTACCCCTTGTCAGAACTAGCTTCTAGCAGTGCCTTAGTGAGGTCCATGGGCGGCGCTACTTCACGACGACCATCACGGGTGTAATAGTAATTCTGAGCATGCCTGAAAAACATTAAGGTTACTGTACCATGTATTATCATATCAAATTGTATATACGGCTCCCCTACGTCATAAAAGTAGAACCTGTATGTATTTATGTCATTCAACTTCTTTTTTATATCTAAAATATAAGATAGATTGCTCAGTGCTACTCATAGGTTATAACAACAATTTAATTCTTACTTGTGCGAAGATCCGTCAGGGATTTGCGGTTGAGGCTGGGTCCTAGCTGCCAACAGAGGTTCGAAGCGCAGTGCATTCGTGTGTTTCCTCTATAATAACAAACAAGACAGCTGTATACAAAATATCATGGTTCGTTACATAATGGACCAAATTAAATAGACTTAAACTCACTCCAAGAAGAAAATCTCTCAATTTTTGCATTACAGGCGATATGTCGCGCAGAACTACCTTTGATTTACTCATTTTTTTATATTTTTAAGCTAGCGTATTGTTATAAAAAGAATCTTTTTCGTAATTGCGAATCGATTTTCACTGACAGAACAGAAATAAACATCTGATTTTGAAGTTTTACCGAACGTCAGTTTGACATGTAAAATTGCGTTTTGTTACACGCTAAAAAACATTTTTTTCACTGATTCATTTCTGTATCAAATATAATAATGTAATGTAAAAACTTCTTACCTCTGGGACATGTGCGCTTCTTTGGCAGAATTTAAAATTAAATTGTAGTTCGACATTTCCAACCATTGTTCGGGAATTTGTGGATGCAAGGAAATTAGCTGTGTTTTTGTTCATCAACAAATTAAATAATTGTCGCAAATATGGCCAAAATGTTGAGTGCCAGAAATGCGTACAATCTCTTACTTGTAAGTTCTTATTATTCTAATGTTTTATATAGGTTCGCAACACAATATCTTCATATTCCGGTATACATTTTAATCTTTGTCTGTCTATCAAGAGTAGGTCCATGCTACTGGCAATCGTGGGTAGAAAACGAAATGATGTATTTCTTAGTTAACCCTTTGCAGTCATACCATTTGCCTAGCCTTTTCTTAAAAACGTTGGAACACTACCGCTTCCAGTCTAAAAGTTTTACATGGAGCATCTGCCTGTTTGACCACCACTCAGGCTACCCGGTATCGCTCGGTAGGATTACTTGTCAGTTGTCATGATTACGAGCCACCAATTTAACGTGGCTTCCGAAACACGGAGGAACTTATCGCGACAATTTACCCATTCATAGACTGACCGCGCCAAGCCACCAAAAATTTTAATTAGGATTTACCCTTGAAAGCTGAAATTTTGCTTTGTTTCAGAAAAATAGTACCGTTCCATCAATAACAATAACAAGAACTAATGTCATCCCGAGTGCATTAAAAATACCGGAGAAGTACGTTCCCAATTTTGTTAGTTTAGCCTATTACAAGGTACAACATCACTAGGTACACAATATTACTAGGTACAACATCTAATTAGGCTTTTACTATAATTTATTTCCCATATAAAAGAAATAGATAGTTTAGTTTTCCTTTAGTGTTGGCAAGTAGGTATTGCATACAGCATCTGCAGCCAGCCGGCGAATTCAACGTGGATTCCTACCTTACCATTCGGATCTAAAGCACATATACAGATTACTAAATATGTAGTTCCTACGTAACTACAATAAGAGTGCTTTTACACTAGCTGCATCTGGTAACTTGAAAGCGCATCCGGTAATTTTAAAACTGTCCGTTTTTTTCCTCAGGTCTTCGGACAGCGAAATGCTTCGTAACTTACGGATGGCGGTCACACCCAGTTACGGCTACGGACAAAATAGTTACGAATCCGGACAGCCTCCTAAACCGAACACTACGTCGTCACTCGCTGGCGACCCCAAGCGCTTAAGGACATGCCAGGACATTCAGTTAGTAGTTTGACTGCAAACGGATAAATAAGGACTTCGTAACTGCTTCGTTTACTTCGTTGCTGCTGTAATTTTCAACAAAGTTACAATACGAATATTTTAGAATCTTTGTTGAAGACATCGAGCTCTCATTAGGAACACCCACTGTCGGGGCTAGGGGTTGTTCGCAAGAGTTACCGTGGTCCTGGCGCACGGGGACCACCAGAAGGAAGATAGTGGGTTTTAGACAGTAAGAGTCTGAAACTCCCTCCAGCTGCACCCATAGCGGATGGGGTTTAAAAGGGCATTTATGCAGGGCCTCATAATCGAAAGGGACACTTAGTTCAGCCATTTATAAGGTACTAGCTTCCGCCAGCGGTTTCACCCGCTTTCTGAGGGAAGTACTTTCCATACCCGGATAAAAAGGAGCCTATATGTTATTCTGATGTATAAGCTATATTGTGGTAAAGTTTCATTCAAATCCATTCAGTAGTTTTTACGTGAAAGAGTAACAAACATCCATACATCCACACATCCATACATCCATACTTACAAACTTTCGCCTTTATAATAGTATTAGGATTTCTGCTATTATTTATTCATAGTGCCCAGGCCCCCCAAGAGGGTTGTTTTATCGATAGGCGATATTTTGATCATCTCTTAACGAGTACTGCGTTTCTATTTGCAGAGCAGAAATACTCGAAAAATGGAACAAGAGACCAAAGCCTGACATTCAAAAAGAATGGATGAAAAATTTGATGTTCAATTAAAACAAACATCGGGAAACATAGTAAAATCTTTTACGATAACGTGCTTGTCAAGTGTAGCAAATATTGTCTATTTTAAGTGAAATCGGGACCTCGAGAGTGAACTTCAAAAACGCATTGGAATAAATAAATGTAAGAAAATTTACTTAAAATGCTTTTTTGAGAATAGAATATTGTTGGTACCGAATAAACTAGTTTTTTTTTAATACAAAAAAGTGTATTTGTTTCAAATATTTCACATAATTATTATATTATAACTTACATAATATTTATGTACATAATTATACATCTATACATAGCATTTATTAATCTTACAATCCTAGAAATAACTTAATAATATTGTACTTAATTCCGTCAGTTCATTTAACCTAGTATTCTATTGTGATGTTTTTCGTTTTGAGATACTCGTTGAGCGCTTCTTGACCTGTAACCAAAAGATAAAACCATATTAGGTACTCATAAGGTTATCAATATTGTGTCTCGTACTTTGTAGCAAGTGTAATGGTCAAACCTAATAATTGTCTGGCTGATATAATAATTTGGTACACAACATTTTGTGGAAGATTACAGTTAATCAAAACGCTAACAACACTTTGGAGTTAAAATTACCTTCAGGTAATGTGATTTAGGTAGTTGGCATCTAAAATAGTATGTATAGATCATCTGCCTAGTCTTTTCCCAAGCCGTGTTGGGGTCAGCTTCCAGTCTTAACTAGATGCAGCTACCTGTTGTTTTACGTAGAGCTACTGCCTATTTGACTCTGAACCCAGTTACCTTGGCAACCCCCCAAACTCCTTGATTAGACTGGTTTTAAGACTTGCTGACTTTTGACTACCCGTAACGACTGCCAAAGATCCAGCATTTTAACGTGCCAACCATTTTAACCTTCCGAAATACGGAGGAACTCGTCATGACATAGTCACCCATCCACTGACCAACCGCGCCAAGCGTTGCTTAACCTTATGGCCGATCGACTCGTGCGGCTGTTACTTAGCCACGAGCTCCTCTCAAGAGAGGATAGTACTTATGGACCATGTACCCACCTAAATCTTTACCAAATCCGGACTGTTTGAAGCCTCCAAAAGGCGCGGCGACATCAGTCTTGTTGTAGGTGTTGACGAAGACGGTGCCGGCGTCGATGCGCTCGGCGAACTGCAGCGCGCGGGACACGTCGCGCGTGAACACGCCGCTCGCTAGACCGTACTCTGTGTTGTTAGCCCGCCTGATTACGTCGTCCATGTTTCTGTGGATTTTGGGTATGGTTAATAAAATGCCTGTATTTTTTGGCAGATTATATTTTAAATATAGTCGTGTTTGGTAAATATGCATGCATTGGTGCATAGAAAAATGGTGGGAATTGAACCTCTCAATCGCCAGGTCGACGCATTTATCACTGGCAGTTTTGTATATATCAAATGTATGACACAGAATACTTTAGCTAAATAACTGCTAACTGCTAATTATAGAAAAATGCAGTTAACCAGAAAATAAAAAATATATTGATTAGCAATCAGATATTATGCTGAAAAGATTATTTTTACAAATTTTGCCAGCACATCAAGTTAGTACAATCTGTCAAATTTCTTTAACAGATTTTCAACTTTATCGCTGAAACATATGGTTCAAAGTCGATTGGAAAATTTGACAGTTTCGGGTAACTTGAAGTGCTGGCATCTGTATATTATTAAAATGAGGACCACTCACTTGCTACTGAACTTGCTGATGATCATGATGGGTCCGAATGACTCCTCTTTAGCGATCCACATGTCGTCGGTGACGTCGGTGAAGACGGTGGGCTCGAAGAAATAGCCCTTGCGGTCCAGGCGCTTGCCTCCCAGTACTAGTGTCGCGCCTTCCTTCACCCCACGGTTTACGAACTGTTGAAAAGACATTTTTAATATTATTAAAGCTATTCTTCTGTGTTTCGGATTTTAGATAAACATTTGTGTGGTTTAGACAAAAGAAGCTAGTACATCAAGCTACTCGAAGCTGACAATTTGTCTAAATGAACATTGAACCATAAAAATATGCTTCAGCGATAAAGTTGAAAATCGATTAAGGAAATTTGACAAATTGTAGTAGCTTGATGTGCCATCTATACAACGTTAACTATCCAAAAATAACGTATAGACATATATCTAGGATTCCTTAATTTGGTTATAGTATATTATATAATAGATTTTCCGTTATATAGATTAATTTATAGTGTGAATGGAGAGTGGACGTTTTTCGTAAGAAACCGCCCTTTTTTCAACAACAGCGATTTTTTTAAGATACTAAGGGCCATTTTCACCGGTGGCTGATAAGTTCCAGATGGTTTATATAGCAGATAATTTCATACAAATTCTTTTCCATTTTTTAATTTATCTGGTAGATAGTGGCTATCCGTAACCGGTGAAACTGGCCCTAATTGTAACGATATATTTCTAAGTAACATGATTAGCAGGCATACCTCAATGAGCTTATCCATATGCGCCTTATGGTTCTGCGGTCCATGCGCCGTGCCGCGGTGCAGCGGGTCGCCGATGCACATCTTCTGAGTCTCCGCGACGACGCGGCGCACGAACTCGTCGTGTATCGACTGCTCCACGAACAGCCGGCCGGCGGCTATGCAGTTCTCTCCTTTGTTGAAGAATACGGATGCCATGCCCTGATAAAATGAGGAGTTAGGAGAACATTTAAAAAAATGCTGACATAAGCTAGGCTGTTTGAGTGTTTGAAAAAAATAAAACATATGTACTTTAGATATGAAGTACATAATATATAAAAAAAATGATTAAAACGCTAAAAAATACGCTTCTAGCACGCGCTACAATATCTTGGATTTGTGTACTGGACATGTACTGTCATTAAAACTCAGAGCGTGTGTTTTCATCCTAATCGAAGACCGAGAAGTGGGACAAATTAAGCTTTCAAGATTTACAAGTGAAGCTAAGTTTTTTGCAATGTAACTATGCCGAGAATAGATACGTGATTGTATTTAAGTTGCAAGCAAAAAAGCAAGTAAAAAAAAGTGAAGCTAATAAAAGCGTGTAATTATATGAAGTTACTAGCTTCATCCACTTCCTAAGTGAAGCAAAAAAAAGTCGCTGATATGTTATTCTTTTATAATGTTTAGTCTTAATATGACTGCCAAGTTTTCTTTAATCCTTTCAGTAGTTTTTCCATGATAGAGTAGCAAACATACAGCCTATTTCACAAACTTTCACATTTATAATATAAGTAGGAAGCAGCTAAACTAAACGAGCAACGTTTTTACCCGACTGCCAAAGAAGGAGGGTAATGTTTTTCGAGTGTATGTAAGTATGTATGTATGTCTTTTTTTGGAAAATGGGTTCGTACGTTGTTTAATAAACACAACAACTTTAGTGCCAATGCAATAAGAGTTAATTTAGCTTACATTTCTGACAGCCTTGTCGAGATCACAGTCTTCGAAAATAACTAGTGGTGATTTGCCGCCGAGCTCCAACGACACCTTCTTCATGTTGGAAGCCGCGCAAGACTTCATTATTGTTTGACCTGAAAGTGTTATATTTTGGTAAGCCAATAGTACCTATGGAGTACGATAATAGTAGCGATATGGACCAAATTTTCTGCTGATGATCAGCCAATTCCTCTCCAAAAAACTTCATAAAGCTACACGAAAAAGAAAATACAGCCGAATTGAGAACCTCCTCCTTTTATTGAAGTCGGTTGAAAACATATTGTCAGTTATTGACTTCGAATTGAGTATATTTTTAAAATTCTTTCTGAAATTCGGGACCAACTTGGCCGTTAGGTAAGTTTTGAAATACAATTTTCAGCACATGGATACACGATCCCATTTAGTGAGTTTTTTTTTAAGTATCATCCAATGCAATGTGATCTACATACCGATCTCCGTGCTGCCAGTGAATCCGAGTTTCCTAATCAGTGGATGGTCGGCCAGGGCTTGCCCCGCCACCGTGCCCGACCCCGGCAAGATGTTGATCACGCCCGGGGGAATGCCGGCCCGGGCTGATAGTTCCGCGAACTTCAATGCTGTGAGAGGACATACCTGGGGGGAGAATTAGTTTGTTTATACACGGTTACATTTTGGTCGTTTTAATATCATGGAGGGTTTAACCGATGCATGAAACACTATCGATTAAAAAAAAAATAACTCGAATAAATTTTCGCCTCCGTGAAAATAATGCACTATTATTACTATACAATTATTAAAAAAGTACTTTTTTAAATTTTATCTTTTAAAAATCGATAGTTTTTCATGCCCCGGTTCGACCCTCCATTATTTCACACATATAGTTTATTCGGGGTCAAAATACACTTGATGGCCCTTGATGAATGAGCCGATCAGCCACACATTTAAAAAATAATAGAATATATAGAAAATCTTTTTTTATATAACTTTGTTACTTACAGCTGCGGGCTTCATGACGACGGTGTTGCCAGCGGCGAGGCAGGCGGCCATCTTCCACGACAGCATCATGAGCGGGTAGTTCCACGGAGTTATTAGTGCGCACACGCCGATCGGCTCTTTGCGGGTCATTGCTAAGTTTCTGGGTGACGAAATTACAAATTTAGATTTTACGCAAGCCAAGTCAAAAAAATAAAGACGTGCCCTCAGCGCCAAGCGAAGAATTCATCCATAAATTGAAACTGACTGTTTATTTTGAACTTTTAAAGTTTGTCATGTAGTCGTGACTGTGGCGTGCTGGGCATTTTTTGGCTTGTTACCGTGTATACGTGACGGTGGCAGTCAAAAGGTTAAGCACAGTAAAGAGGCTGATCCAATTTGGATAAAATTTGGCATGGAGAAAAATGTGTACAGAAATTCAGGATAAGTTTTTTCGGAAGTGCGAGAAGTAATTTCATGAAATATGCTGAAACCTCGAAAAGCAACAACTTTCTTTATGATAAGTATAATAAGATATCAGAAAGTATCGATATTTCATCCCACCACTATAGTGGAAACAGTCTATAAATCAGACTCTTTTGTTCTCTCTACCTGTTAGGCCTGGCATGGTTGATGGGTATAGTGGAGCCCTGTATCTTGTCGCACCAGCCGGCGAAGTAGCGCCACGTCTCTATGGACATGCCCACGTGTGTCTTGAGTGCCAGAGTGTAGACAGCTCCTGAGTCTATGCTCTCTATGGTCGCAAGTTCCTCTTTGTGCTGCTCCATTAGGTCTGCCAATCTGTGAAAAGAAATTTATAATAAATAAATCTTTTTATTTCAGGCTTTTTTTTTTGCCCATGATATAGGTACACACATTGACAAATAAGATTTATTTAAATATTTGTCGCAAACTGTAAATGATTTGTTAGGTTTGTTTGAATATAATTTCTGGTAAGCTTTTGGTGTACCTGACAAAGCAAAGAAAAATTTGGCTTTGTGTTCAACAATATGTATGCATCCTACTACTATTATAAAGGCGAAAGTTTGTATGTATGGATGTTTGTTACTCTTTCACGTAAAAAATACTGAATGGATTTGAATGAAATTTTACCACAATATAGCTTATACATCAGAATAACATATAGGCTACTTTTTATCCGGGTATGGAAAGTACTTCCCACAGAAAGCGGGTGAAACCGCTGGCGGAAGCTAGTATATTATATGTGTAGTCAACCCTAGACTTTTTTTTAACTTATCAAGGAGCTTATTTTGATTTTTTGCAAGATTTTACTTACTTTACTATTCCAATAAGTAAGCATGTAAAAATATATTATTTAACAAATATAGAAAAAGGTACCTATTTAACACAAGAAAATTGTAATTACTTACTTGAATAACAATTGTCCCCTCTCCCTCGCACTAATCTTTGACCACTCCCCTTCTTCGAACGCCTTTTTAGCGGCCTTCACAGCCTTATCGACATCATTAGCCGAAGCGCTCTGCACTTTACAAATAACAGTCTCATCGCTCGGATTAATTAACGTTAAAGTTTTCCCACTATCAGAGTCCACAAACTTGCCATCAATAAACAATTGCGTTGGGAATTTAATCTTCATTTTGTTACAATCCATTTCGACACCATCATAGACAATTTCTTTATTCTCAGATCCCCCTCTAGACTTCAATATGGCTATATTGTAAAATTCTTCAAACGTGGTATTCATGTATATGTCTTCATTTTGTAGTTCTAGCTTCGCTAAGTCCTTAACTTCTTCTACTAGTCTGACAACGTCCATGGATCCAGCTCCGGACGTGAAGAAGTCGGTGTCATCTTCGATGTCGATTCGAAGTATGGCCTTCCATATGTCTCTTACGCTTTCAACGAATTGTTTCTCTTCGGCTGTTAGTTCTAGGGTTACTTTATCTTCGTTCGCCTTGAAGAAGTTCTGAGCGGCTATCATTTTACCGTTTACTTTTAGTCTTTGGATGTTTAGCTGTAATTTAAAAATGATATCGTTTTATTGTGAGTAAAGAGATTTTTGAGTAGATTTTTTTTTCAATCAAGCCTTGCACCAATCTTACAGAACATCTTCATTTTTGTTTTTAACTAATGAGCTAATTAATTTTAAGTAGCTTTTACTATACGTATTAGTATTGAGTATTTTATAAGTTTAACTAATTTGTGTTATAATGAATATATAATCAAGGCTAAAAAAAAATTTCTTCACTAAAGATGATCTGTTTAATAAAAGGAAAATAATTGATAAGCTTCTTTTTCTAAATTGTAACTAATAAAAGACATAAATACTAATGGCACTAACAAATGTGTCTTATAAACAATGTGAGTGTAAAGCAAATAATTATAACTTTATTAGATTTTTCTTTAAATGACATACCTTAACACCATCATTAGCAGTTATAAGCAGCCCACCATCATGGACCACAGCCGGTTTGTTCAGCCCCGGAATAACCAACGCATCCCCTTGCGTCTCATACTCGTCCACCCATAGAGAAGAGCCAAAGAACTTGACCTCTATGGTAGAGTCGTCCCCCTCTACAATGCCCTCTTTAGTCTGTGGTTTGATCGAGGAGGTAGCTCCGGGTGATGAGTCTAAGCCTCTAATAAAGTTGTGAAGAGCCAGACCACCTTTTGACCAATCAATCTGAAATATACATACATAATTTATGTACTATGATACTGCTTAAAAATAATCACCTTAGCCACGGCAACGCCTGGTCGGGTCATCTAATTTAATATTTTTGACAAAAGTATAGAATAAAATGTTATTTAGGGCCAGTTTCACAATGTCCGAATAGCCACTATCTACCAGATAAATTAAAAAATGGAACAGAATTTGTATGAAATTGTTATACACAAATTGTTACAAATAACTATCTGGAACTTATCCGTAGGTGGTGAAATAGGCCCTTAATAAATATTTTTTTATTGTCACTAAATATTCCATGTGGACCCAAGTCTTACCTGATGTGTCTCAGCTTTAAACAGCGCGGGGTCGTAAGTGGCTCCCTCTTCAGTTTGCTTGATCCTGGGTGCACTATCGTTAGCGACCATGTTCACCGCTTCCGCTAACGCTTTGATACCTATGAATGTGTGAGGGATATTATATTATATTACTTTGTTTGCTTGAACGTGCAAATCTCAGCAACTTATAGACCGCTTTGAATAATTATTTGAGTATTAGATAACCCATTTATTGAGAAAGGTTAACGGCTACTTTTATCTTTGGTTTTGGTGAGCGGCCCGTGGGAGAAACCGCGGCCGAAAGCTAGTAATAAAATATTTTTTTAAAGTAGATTATAGAAATAAGAATTGCAGCTGCATTCAATTTACATTTCCCAATTGCTTCATCCTTTTTTTAAACATATCGCACTGACTTTATTATGACATCTCATATAGTCAACTATTATAGAAGACCTCAACTACGCCTTAACAAGATTTTATAATATGTATAGTTTCTTACCCTCAGGGTACAAGTATTTATTGTATATAGTATCTACGGTGTCGTCGATAGTGACGGGGAAGCTCTTCTGCAGCAGTATCGGGCCGGTGTCCAAGCCGTCGTCAGCCCAGAATATGGATAGACCGCATGTTGTGTCGCCTTCTATTAAGGTCCTGAAATAAATAAAAAAAAAACGTTTATTAAAGATTTTTTACGTCAATAAATTTTAAAAATACATGATTTATTAACGGATAAGTTATTAACTTTCATTTGAGTTTTTAATTAAGTAATTCATGTTTTGTTTATTACCGTTACATTATTAAATCAATGTTTGTTACGTGAAAAATTCCGTTTAGATCTATTATTAGTGTTCAATCATAAAGTCTCTAATTGAGTATTGTGTTTTAGCATGCCATACCGCTACATAACACTATATCCAAGTTCAGACTAACCACCATACCTTACAACCAATGGGTGGACGTTTTACGATACTTTTTCAACAACTAACACTTATTAATATCTATATATATAATTAATATCTAGACACGGCAGCGTGTCAAGCCAAGTTTAGGCGTTTAGATCACCGTGTGTAACATTACACCAACCATTTGTAGCCACTTTTGAGCCTTATCATCATCTCCCGAGCCTTTTTCCCAACTATGTTGGAGTCAGCATCCAGTCTATCCGGATTCAGCTGAGCCTCAACCCGGTTATCCGGGCAACCCGATACCCCTTGATTAGACTGGCGTCAGACTGACTAGTTTCTGGCTACCCGTTAAGACTGCCAAGGATTTTCAATGACTTTTGAGCCTTATGTATACCAAAATTAGCTTACAGAAATAATATAATTTAATTACTTAATTATAAACTGTGATAGGAAACCAGTTATTAGGTTCTAAACAACCAGTTATAGTAATGTACTATAATTTGCGTAATTTTGTACCACACACGCAACTGTGAATGGTATTCGCAAAATCCTTTGTAACCCTGACCATGAAGTTAATAACAAAATTTATGTACTTTGATATTGGTACGATTTCTTAGCTTGGCGTTGAGGGCACGTCTTTCTTTTTTTTGTCATGGCAGTCAAAAGGTTAAGCACTGGGTTATAGGTATTGTCGAACTACCAGACCTTAGTAACAGAGTTACGTAAAATATGCTCACATAGGCTCCCACAAGAACTTATGACAAGCCTTTTATAAAAACCCCTTGACTTCCAGGGCACTATCATCAACGTAAGCATGGTATCCCTGGGCGGCATATGAAATTTTCTTCAGATGAAAGACAAATTTACACTTCAAATTGGGATTTTGTGTGGATATTCCAGATTGGTATAGAAAACCAAGTTATTAAACTGTAATTAACGAATTTGGTATTATGATGTCGTATTTGATTAAATATATTGCGCAATTTTATTATCTAATCGGTATTTTCATTAGAGAAAAGTTTCCGTGTTCCAAAATTGAATTGTACTGTACTAGTATTTTGAGTAGGTAATCTAATATACTTGAGTTTATGGATGACTTAACCCAGACTTTTTCCAATCACTGAACATAAATGAAAACTAGATTCGATCAGACTCAAATGAAAAATCTCATTGATCTATGCAGATTGCAATTCTATTACAATCGAAGCAATTCCCTTGCCACGTGTTTGAGATACAACCAATATTAAAAAGTTAGAGTTTTTTTTGAACACGCTTATCTCAGGAAAAACTGATCCGATTTGAAAAATTCCTTCAGTGTCAGATAGCCCATTTATTGAAGAAGATGTTGGCTAATTTTTTATTAGGGTGTGCGAAATAGTTCCAACGCCTCGGTGGTGCAACCGAACTTGAATTTATCAAAATCCTATTTAATATTTTAAATATAATTACATGACGATAGCATATTTTAATAGTGACATGTAATAACTGCCTAAGCGTTCCCAACACATGCAAACTTTTTGCTTATTTGCCACGCACGCAATTTCCATGCACGAGATGGGAAATAGCAAAAACCATACCATAATATAAGTAATTTAACGTGATTATCATAAACCGATGTCATTACAGCAAATAAGCTGCGCGGGAAACCTCAAAGACCGCAGCTAATCGAAAATTCTAGTACATAGTACCTACGTCAAGAATGTTGGCATTTACTGTATACTACTTGTAAGCGAAAGTATGCATGAATGGATATTTGTTACTCTTTCACGTAAAAACTACTGAATGGATTTTGATAAAACTTGGCAGTAATATAGCTTAGACATCAGAATAACGTAAAGAGTAGTTTTTATCTAGGTGCAGGAAGTAGTATCCTCAAGAAGCGGGTGAAAAGGGTGTTGTTAAAGCTAGTTCATAATATAACATCTTAATGATCGATACCGGTCACTTAATTACTTTAATCTCAATGTTCTATTACGATAATAATAAAAAAGGGACTGTAGGACCTAAATATGAAGAACAAACTGCATCAACCATATTAAGAATTACTTTTTAGTTCAAAGAATTTTTGAAATGTAAGTCTGGCGAATAAATCCATACAAGGTATTAGAGAATGTAAATGATCGATGTCGTAGGTAATCGATTAATGCAGTCTATTGCAACACGCATGCAATCGATCTCGGTGGTAATTACATAACGGATAAGTTCCGATAGAACGTGTTCCGAGCTGTGATGACATAGTGAAGCCCATTTCATCATTTACTGAGTATATCGATAAAATTGCGAGATTGCTTTTCTTGTTTCTAAATTGTTGCATAGCGCGGTTCAACCAAAAAAAAAATTATTTGCAGCTTAAAGCAGAAGTGTACGTCGAAAAGTCTATAGACATCGACTAACCATCACATCTCTTTAATGCATGACTCCTATTGATTTTAAATGCACAACACAAAGCTGTAGTGGCCTAGCGGTTAAAGCACCAGCCTGTCAAGTATGACTGTGCGGGTTCAATTCTAGGTCAGGCTTGCAATGCAATGCAACTTTAAGTATATCTTAGACACCAATGACTGATTAAAGGAGAAGGCTAACATCTCGAGGAAACCTGGACCATAAAGTCTGAAATCACCAACCAGTATTGAGCAAGCGTGATGATTAATTAACGCTAAATCCTTTGAGAGGAAGCAATTACCTAGCAGTGGATTATAAAAAGGCTGATGATGACACAATGCTTGAAAAATTTGGATTTTCTAATCAAGTACCCAGTTTTTGCCAAACAAGAACTTCTTAATAGATATTTGACTCGATAAAGCCTTCATTTAAGGCTGACAAACCAGCACTTTTCGTACGTTAAAACAAAGGACAGTCCCCAAAACGCCCCACCATTCACCACTCCCTTTGTGTTCTCGTTAGGAAGAAGTGGCGCAACTCCCCAGCAACACATGTCTGTCCGTCAGGTTTGATGAACCGAATTTATATAAAATAAGTCTCTATCTCAAATTGTTTGAGAGAAATAAACATAATTATCACATGATAAACAATAAATAATTTACAATTTTATATTATTGAGGAGGAATATAATCTTAGTTCCTCCATTTTTGCCACTTACCAGTTAATGGAAGAGGCTCCTCTGTGCCTAGGCAGTATACTGGGATGGTAGCAGATGCTCTCGTACTTGGGGTGCGTGATCACCTCCATGGGGATGAACTGGGTGCAGAAGGGCAGGACATTGATGTCTGCGTTTACCTGTTGGTTGAGACAAATTTAGATAAACATTTGCGTATTTTATTGATTGGATAAGTTTGGGATAATGTTGATTTTGTATGTTTTAGTAAAGCTAGCTACTTTTTTGATCGCATGTTAAGTTTTTGTCCGGGTAGTCCTAATTTGAATATTTGGATTCCAGAAGTACAGACGCCAGTACATCAAGCTACCCGAAACTGTCAAATTTTCCCAATCAACTTTGGATCATAATATGCTTTAGCGATAAAGTTGAAAATCTATTAAGACAAGACAGATTGTATTAGCTTGGTGTGCAGGTGATGATATGGTGAAGGATAACGTCTCGAGGAAACCTGGACTATAAAGTTTCAAATCTTGACGGGCAAAGTAGCTGCAGCACTTATTTGCCATAGTGCAAACGTGTTTTTATGTTGAATTTTAAAGATCAGCTGTTCTAACAACATATCTCTCAAAATAGAATATAAAGTTATCGGAATGTTTTTATCACCGCGTGCTCTTTCCGTGTAGACTTTAATTATTATATTTGTGCGATATTCTGAAGGTTATCGTACAATTTGACACTTGGATAGCAACTTGCTTAGATGTTAAGTTCTATTAAGGCCAGTAATAGATCAACAGGAGTTCCCTGTGTTCCAAGTGCTGGATTAGATGCGATCTAAGAATATTCTACAAAAGTATCGTCAATTAATAGTATGCCACATTGCTCTTCCTGTTCGCAATTTATTTAAATTAAGCTATATAATTATGTTAAGTAGAATGATCAACACTTTTCGAACCCCCAAAAACTTTCCTAACCATTTCCTATGGTTTTTTTTTTGCGGAAGACGAAGTGGCGGCTCTAACTTTCCAGTAACGATCTAATGCGAGATCCACTAGTAGTGTACCGATTTAGACATAGAAACAAGCAAATACAGAGGAGAGGGTTTAACTCAGAGTCTAGAATTGACGGCACGGTATGGCAAAATATTTTCTGGCAGCAAAAAAATATAACTTAACACTGTGGAAATAAAGTTGATTTTTCAATGTTAATGGTACAACTGTTACCCGAAAATAAAAACTTCAATACATTTGAATATTCTCGAAGATATAAAAGTACTTTTTTTTCTTAATAATATTTTTTAAGAATTGACGACTGACAAGAATGGAAGCTGAAAAATTATTACGCCGACACCAAAGAACTTGGGTACAGGGCAGGAAAAGAAGCTACACACTGCATATAAAATAAGATGACCAAGTTAAGTTAGATATAAGAGGTCAAAAGTGCAGTAGGAATAGTGGCTCAAACATTGATATAGGCTGTGACATAACCAATTACGACACATGTATAGTGATCTGTGCTAGATACCGTATTATGATAATAAGCAGCCTGGAGTCTGTATGTGCCTGGTTATTAGAAATAAATTCGCTTCCTGCATATAGAAGCACTATGCTGCCGTCCACTAACTAAAAGGGCGTTAAGCCACAGTTGGTCGTTTTTCACTTTTTGATGTAGTCTTATACAACTTTCGATGCTCTATCTTTTGGTCTAAGAATCATTTTTCTATGATTTATAGTTTTAGAGATACAGAACATTGCTGAGCAGTTAAACCACATAAATTTCGTTACTCCCTTAATTAAAAAGCGGCTAAGCCACAATACTTCTCTAGAAAGACGTTAACATACTTTAACGGCAAATTGATGTATCATTTTTTTCTAAATTTACTTAACTAAAAGTACGTTATGTAGTCATGCTTGACTAAAAAGCAGCTAGGCGTCTTTAACTACCTTCATGTATTACCTACCTACCTTCAGTTATAAAGAAAAACTACACTAGAAAGCAGTTATACGCCATTAGCGGCTTTTAAGTTATGTATTGAAATTAATATTAGCTAAATATCAATCGCTAGAGAGCAGCCAAATAACAATACTAGACTAAAAAGCAGTTAAACGCTCGTGATTTGCATTTGCGTTTGACCAGCTCACGCTTAGAAAAAGTAATTATTTTACCACGAATAGATACATTTAAATCCGTATTTTTTTGTCCAAGACTTACAGCATATAATCAGACATTCGCACCAGTAGGAAAAATCACAATCTTCAGCAACCCGCATCCATTACTTCCCGGCGACCTTGACTAGATCGTCCGACCACCTAGGGGCGGGGCCTGCCCACGCTACGTCTTCCGGGTCGTGGTCGCTACTCAAGAACTTTACTGCCCCATCGGCCATCTGTTCTGCGAACTGTGTGCCCTGCCCATTACCACTTCAGCTTTGCAATTGTTCGGGTTATGCCGGTGACGTTGGTTCTTCTGCGGATTCGCTCATTTCTGATTCGATCTCGCAGTCAAACTCCTAGCATAGCCCTCTCCATTGCTCTCCGAGTGACTTTGTGCTTCCTCATAAGGCCCATAGTTAGCGACCACGGCTCTGCACCTTAAGTCATCACTGGCAACACACATTTGTCACAGACCTTCGTCTTTAGACACTGGTGTTGGGGACGAGAAGATGTTACGTAGCTTCCCGAACGCCGCCCAGCCGAGTTAGATTCGACGATTGACCTTTTTCTTGAAGTTGAACTTGCCTAACTGGACTGTTTGTCCAAAGTACACGTACTGGTCAACAACTTCGAGTGTGCAGCTCCCACTTTTACGGGAGTAGGCACTACATGGATATTAGACATGACCTCTGTCTTATCCATGTTCATTTTAAGACCTACTCGCTGGGAGACTGCTGAGGTCATCGAGCATTTTACTTAAATCACTACGATATCGTCCGCAAATCGAAGGTGCGTGAAGTGCTCGCCATTGATGTTAATGCCGAGTTCGCTCCAGTTCAGAAGCTTGAAAACGTCTACCAATGCAGCAGTAAACAGTTTTGGATATATAACATCTCCCTGTCTGACTCCCCGCTGCAGTTGGATAGGCTTCGTTTTTTGATCCTGGAGACGAACTGACATTGTGGCGTTCTGATATAAGAAGCAGAAACTCAACTGTGATTCCATCATCACCCGGCACCTTGTTGTTTTTTAGCTGTTTGAGAGCCATACTAATCTTGTACAGGCTGACGTCCAGGATGTCTTCGGTATAATGTCGGCTAAGTTTGGTTAACTGTTCATAGAACTTCTCAATCTCCCTCAGTATCTCCGGCTTCGACGAAATGATCATGTTATCATTATTTTTCAGCCTTGTAAGCTGGCTCTGCCCACAAGACAGATCTCTTGCAAAATCTTTGAAGCCTTTGTTGCGTTCTATAGCCGCCTATTCAGCTCCCTAAACTGCGAGGCATCACCCGTAGACTCCAAGACCAATTTACGTCTTTCTTCCATGATACTGAGGGAGTGATCGGAGAGTTTTGTGATTCTTTCTGTCCGGTGGGTTTTGAAGAACTTTGTCCCGACCGTATGAACAGTTTCCACGAACCTGTTAGTGAATTACTCGTCCACATCGATGCAATTGCCGAGGCATTCGATCTCGATACTACATGTTTTAGGTATTTTTATAAAATAATTATAATATAATTTTTCCTATGGTTTCGCGAATACTGATTATTATTAAAGACGCAATTGTGATCTCATTACTGAATAAGGTTTGTAAAAATTTGATTAAACTTGTTTTTTATTTCATATTGTTTAATTAATAATAAGTTTTTTGTTAAATTCCTACACAAAATATAATTAGACGTACTGATTATCTATTCTTTTTTATTAATAAATAAAGTGCTGATTTTCATAGAATATTTTTTAACTTCTCAACTTTTTACCCGCAAGTGCTTATTTAAAAGGCAGTTAATTGCGAGCGAGATGTCTTTAACTGCCTTCTAGTTAAGCAATAAGAGAGTCAGTATAAAAATATGTTTTACAATACCGAGCTTAAAAGCGTTTATAATCCCATAACTGCTTTTTAAGTAAGCAAAGTTAGTCTTCCAAGTGATAGTTACTAGGCTATAAGTCTGTTAAAATCCTTTAGCTGCTTTATAACTAAGTATATTTTGATAACTTTTACTATAAGTACAAGACGTGGCAGCTACAAGAAATTGCTTTACTATAAAGCAGTTAAGGTATGGTTAGCGACCTTATAGTGCAATATATTATGTAAAAATTTAAAAAAATGCTTAGCTAAAAGTTAGAAAATGAATTTAAATAAAATGTGATTCATATAAATGAATGAAATATATTACATATTGTGCAAAAAGACTTTGCCTACGTATATAACTTACAACCTTGTTCCTAGGTAGCATACTTTTCAAGAGACATCAATTCCCACTTATTTTTGCGTTTACTCGAAAACTACTTTTTGCACTTAGCTGCCTTTTTGTTAGTGGACGGCAGTATGTAATAAACTAACAAGCATTTATAAGCATCACTTTCAAGTGATCCAGAATCTACTAAAAGATACAGTATTTCATATAAAAAATAATATTTTTTAACTGACTTTACTGACGATTACTCTGAAGTTTTTAAATAAAAAAAATTGCAAGAATAATATTGAATATAACTTTTTGAGCTCTCAGTTTTTGTCAAGTGACTTAAGTTGGCTCCAAAGTTGGCCATGTTATGCCTCAAACATATGCTGTAGTGTTTTGTTCATCAATATTGAGTATAGAGAATTTACTATTTGCCAACTTAACAGCATAAAAGGGATACGACCAGACTGTGTAAATGTGGCAAAGTTGCTATCACTTGTTTAGGGATGTAAGGGCCAGTTTTACAGGTTCAGAATAGCCACTATCTACAAGATAAATTAAAAAATGGAACAGAATCTGTATGAAATTATCTGCCAGATAAACTATCTAGAACTTATCTGTAACCAGTGAAACTGGCGGTAAATGTTATATGCATGTAGCTATAGTAAACTATAACATCATTGTGACTTATAATTATTTCACATGCCAAAAAGAGTCAAAATGAGTTAGATCTATGCTAATTTTTCTGTTTACATCTGTCTGTACCCATGTTTTAATAAGCTAAATAAATGACTAAATGATTTATGCAATTTGATTTATTTAAACAGCTGAATCCGGTTAGATTGGAAGCCAACCCCAACATAGGTGGGAAAAGGCTCAGGAGATGGGGGATGTATTTAAACATACATTAACAGCTAAGAAGAATCTTTCATATAGAGAAAGCAGAAATAACTGGTTTTATATCAAAATAATACTCACAGATTTGTACTGCTCTAATACTTCGGGTATCACTTGACCTTTCACCCGCCAGGTCTTGTATTTGTACACGGGCTTGCCATTCTGGGCTGCGATGGTTGCTGCAAATTAAAATACACATTTAAATTATAGTCAACTTTTTTGTGAAGCATTTATAATTTGTTTTTTTTTCTGTGTGAACAACATTTGGAAATTAATTATTTAATTGATTGATTGATATTTATACCAGACTAAAACTATACTAAAAAAAAAATTATGAGACTTTTGAGTATAGTTATATGAGTAAAAGTTATTTTAAAATGATATTGTTATTTTGAATGGCTCATTTAGCTATATTTTAATTTAAGCAATTTAGTTGATATAATACAGTAAATAAATAATAATAAAAATATTTACCAAGTGGGTCCTCCCGGTTCCCTTTGTCCAGGACTGTGAAGACTCCGACCACCTCATGGCCATCCTTTTGCAGCAGTTTGAACACTTCAGCTGCAAATGTGCTCTGTCCAATAATGGCTACACGCAACTTCTTCTTTGGAGCCTATAAATAAATTCAAATATTTTAAAATCAACATTAACTGTATTGAATTAGAACTTTTAGTGTAAATTAACAAATAAAAAATATTTAAACTAACGAAAGGTCACTGAAAGTTCAACTAAACTTAAAAAAACTATATTTTATTCCTTAGTAAACAATGAGGAAAATTTAAAAATATACACTAAACACTACTTATTATTGAATGGATGCATCGCTTGAAATTAGTGAACAAAATACACGAAAACACTTACATCATTCGTCAATGAAACAGGTGGCATTTTCGATAATTATACGTAAACTTAGTTTGTTCAAAATAAGCAAACAACTTGTTAATTTGTCAGCCCCACTTCTCGCCGAGTGGCGCGCGCTTGTACTAACACGAAACCAACAGAACGCTCTTATTTAGCTTCTCGTCCACCGGCTTAGCCTTGACTTCACTATCATAAGTTTCAGCGATAAAAAAGTTATATAGAACCGTAGTCATTTTGAAAAGAAAGACGATCACAACACCCAGAAAGATTCTTGCCGCCAAAACAATACAATTTTGACATTTCTTTTTTTGCAAAGTATGACAGCTGTTAGTGACATTAGTGAAACCCCTAAAGATGCGCAACAATTATCGATATCAATAGTCAAAAAAGTATTTTGCGTGAATCATATTAATTCATTAAAAAGTATTATATATTAGCAAGACTTGTATCATTTTGAACTGAATTCGTGTAATATCGGAATTTGATGGTATAGAATCCATGGTGGAAGTCTGTACTGTTACTACATTATTTTAAAACCATGGCTAATCGATTTAATTTTTGTGTATGTTTTTTTAATTGCTGCTGCTTTCATATTAAACTTTCTATTTAAATTGATAAATAATATTGAGTTGAATAAATGTAGATTTATTTCGATATAACTTTTTTGTACTGTGTTATTAATATTTTATTGAAGCTCCAAAACTCCAAAACTTGTTGAATCGTTTTTATGTTTTTTTTTTTCTGAAACATGTTGGATTCTGTTTTTCAGGGCAAGGGGCAGCACATTACCTTTTGGCATATTTATGTGATGTTGTTGGAATTTGCTTGCTTTGAATATGCAAAGAAATAATTTCATTTCGCAACAAACTTCCCCACACACTTAAATGCCTAAGTAGTTGTCACAATAATCAGACTATTATACTTATAAACGTGAAATTTTGTATATTATTTAAATTATGCGAAGTTTCGTAATTCTTTAACACAAAAACTGCTGAGCTTATTTTGATGAAAATTAAGTAGGTAATAAAGCTATAAATGTTCGACGAAAGTAGTTGTAAAACATAAAAAGGGGCAGGTAAAGTCATGAGTAAGATTATTCTATCCAACTTAGCACATGCTTTTAACTTATTCCAACCATTAAATACATATCTATAACAAGCTGAATACAGATCATGTCGGTATTTTCCATCATATCTAATAACCCATGCCCCCATGGCACGCTGTTCAGCCATGTAGCTAATAGGCACAGTACATAATTCCGTTCAATGAATTCTTGAAGATAATACTCCGTAAACACATTACTTACCTAAAACGTTCAAGATAACGAACGAAACCAGTTAAAAGCGGTTCTCAATATTAAAAGCGGTTAACTAGCGGTTGTGTTATGAAAACAATTATCGTAAATAGGTTGAATACATTAATTTGCTAATTATTGGCAATGTAGCTTAGCGATTGGTGAACGATATCGATAGGTGCCTTCTAACTATGACTTGGAGCCAACTACATAATTATTATAATTATGAAAAACTATTTTTAAGGCATAGTAGAATAAATGTCACGTCGATGGTGGGGAAGTCGAGTAACACCATAAGTCGAGGTGCCAGACTACATTAGATCAAGTATCTTTTCTTGTGCCAGTTGTGCTACGGAATTCTGAACCTTATAGTATTTCCATTATAGTCCATTTGTTAAGACACTATGAGTATATGGGCTAAGATTCTGGGTATAATTTTGCCTCTTTTAGATTTTCGCCGCGGGCGCATGAGGGATTGGGAATGCATACCTTGTGATGCTCATGATTATTCTAGAAAAAATTTAAGTAAATAGCCTGACCTGGCAATGACACTCAGGATCCCATAACAAAGTTCTGCAATCTGTACAAATGACTAATGTTTTTTCTAACGCCTTGAAATTTCATAAAATTTTCAAATCCTTCCTCACTAATGTTTGAATTAATTTCGTAGAATATATCTCTGTAGGTACGATCTTTGCAAAATGTAGTAAATAGGTCCCTATCACAAGATGCGAAATTGACCGGTTCTGGCCGGTTTCATTGACAGTCACGATGCACGCCAGATAATTTGACCCCAGATAGCAGATGAAATAGACGTCGAAGTGACCTCCAGTGGCCTGCGCGGTATCAGCTGTTGTTTTGGTGGATGATATCGCGGTTTTTTTGGGCTATTACGATACAGAGTTTGGAACATCCTTCTTTAGGTAAAGGTTTTGTGTTTTGTTAGTTTAGTGGAGGTAACTTTGTGGTGTACACTTTAATTGAATTGTTTTTTTGACGCAACGATATGCACGTGTTTCAAGCAGGATTTTGACGATAGACGTGTCGACTGAAAGAGGATTTTTTGGGCTGTCCGACGAGCACAGTGAGGTAGGAAATCTAAGTCTTCTTTATTGCATAATTACCCAATTTAAGTTTTCGTATATAAAAAGCGGTGTTCCGGAAGGCACGTCTCATTGTAGGCCTCGGTAATCATTTGTACATTTTTGGCAGTCCAATCATCCTTACCAAGGGCGTCGCGTTGGATGGGTAGACTGGTAGACATCATCATCTCCCGAGCCTTTTCCCAACTATGTTGGGGTCGGCTTCCAATCTATCCGGATTCAGCTAAGTACCAGTGTTTTACAAGGAGCGGCTGCCTATCTGACCTCCTCAACCCAGTTACCCGGGCAACCCAGTACCCCTTGGTTAGACTGGCATCAGACTTACTGGCTTCTGACTACCCGTAACGACTGCCAAGGATGTTCAATGACAGCCGGGACCTACAGTTTAACGTGCCATCCGAAACATAGTCATTGGTGTTCAAGATATACTTAGAAAGTACATACAAACTTAGAAAAGTTGCATTGGTAGATACTTGCCCGACCTGGAATCGAACCCACGCCCTCACACTTGAGAGGTTGGTTCTTTAACCGCTAGGCCACCACGACTAGACGCTCCATGTAAAAAACTGATACTCGGCCGTATCTGATTAGACAGGAAGCGAAACCCAGTATAATTGGAAAAAGGCATTGATGATATTTAGGAAAGACCTTAGAATTTAGGCACTTTAGCTAAAACGAGATTCAATGTTTTCATGGGAGATGAAGAATATCTGATAGTAAGTAGTTACCTACTGCGTTTTGCTTCGGCGAGTTTATATCCCAAGATAGCAATGGACACACAAACTACAATTTGCATCTTGCGCTAACGTCATCATCATCATCCTCCCGCCCTTATCCTAATCTTTGATTTGGGGTCGTAGCAGCATTTTTTGTTCTTCCACATCTTCTAGCCATATCGACTATCGCAAAATCCAGCCATCGTTGCTTTGGTCGTCCCCTTCCTCTAGGTACATATATCCATCCACGTTCATGCCCAAAATATCGCGCAACTGTCTAAATTTGTGATATGAGCCTATTATCTGGACCATTTGCCATCTAGATGATGATCATGCTGTTAAAATTAGACGTAAATTAAGCTTAACAACCCGTGTAATGGTAAGTGATATGATAACTTCAATGTTGAAAAGTCATAACATTACGTCGTGATTACAAAATATATACTTAATATCTTTTGTTTTTGAACGATATCTCGAGCAGTTCGAACTGCTTTCATCGAAATTATTACGTGCATACAGACGTACATACATACAAAAGTTACAGGGGCTTTCCCATTATAATGAATGTTCGGTGGGTTCCTTGAAATATTAATTTGAGAAATCAACGCTCAATCTTTCTAAAAAGAACAGAAATCAGTCACGATGTTAAAGAATTCTGGTGAAAATTTATTTTGAGGACAAATTTAGAATTTTCTTTCTATAAGTAGGTACATGATCATAACGAATGGACTTTCTCGATCTAGAATTATTCAATAGAATGAATTCAAATAATGGTGGGGATTGGTCTCATTTGCACCAAACAAACCACGATTATTTACGATTTTTATTTACACTTACACACGACGCACTCGTCATGCATGATCTCATTGAAGAAAATAACAAACGCCGATATGAATTCTCTCAGTTCCTGAGGGCACAATAGAATTGTGACCCTTCATTCCAATCTAACCTTATGTGCTATATAAACCATTCATTCTATTCACGGTGCGTACCTACGTCCCATAGTTTCTAGTTCTATATAGGCGCCATATTGTGACTAAACGCAGCAGACGGAATACAATACACACGGATATATTTGCTATCTTCATCTCGAAGCGTGCCAATGTTATAGTTTCATAGTACGTGATAGTGAGTAGGTACGCGAATGTTTTGGAAGTGTGGTATAGCTATCACAACATTGTTAGATCATTAGGAACTATTCGATCATGATGTTTTAGTTTTTACAATGTGTATGTTTGCTACTTATTCTCGGGAGTGTCATAACGGTGATGGTAATACGATATCATAACAGTATTGTTTGTTCAACAACGCGGGCCGACTTTCAGAGGAATCCTTTTGTGGCGATCCGATCTTCAATTGGAGCAGTAGTGTGGTGACATTGTGCAGTGATGGCCGACTTGTGGACTATTCTCGTGATGCTCTTTACGCTCATAGAGGTAGCTACTCCGTCTAACGTAACATATCGGTTTCCAATATGGTGTTCCTTCGCATTGGAAAAATGCATGTTCCATTTAAATTTAAATTTTGCACTCTACAAGTAGCTGTGGTATGTAACTAATGGTGTAACAATTTGTGTTTGTACTCTGACTTGTTAACAACCGGTACAAAGATAATTTTAAGAGATTTATTAAATGTTCTAGTTTTTTAGTAATGTTGTTTAGTACTGACTTAACCAGGCTGAAAAGTCTGAAGTCTTTGCTGACTAGTTTAAACGGTCCAACCGCCAATAGTGTGAATATCTCGGTATTTGCGGATGTCGCAGTCAACTGGTTTAAATAGCCATTAAAAAGTAGTTAGCTTTTTGACTGAATAACTTAATAATCTGTTCGAGTTTTTATAATTGTAAAATTAAGGCTCGCCAAACGAAAAATTGAAAAGCCGCCGCATCGTACCTGTAGTTGTTGTAGTTCAGCGCCCGCCACCGTGGCGCTAGTAGCGTTCCGTTTTCACTTTCGTTATTTCAAGATAGTTTTTAATATTTTTACTTGAAAACTGACTAATATATTAGTGTACTATATTATTGTATTTTTTTTGAATTTAAATTGGAAATAACTACATTCCAACGCGTTGGTTGCGACGTATATACATATGTATGTGCTCATGCCGTATTGTGCTAATATCTGTGTATGTGTATGTAGAGTAGATAGTTACAGGCTGTTTCCTTCAATGCTTAAGTGGGATTTTTATTATTCTTAAATATACGCATACTTATTATGGGTCCCGTATAATTTGTGTTATTATTATGTTTTATTTCTCGAAGTAGCCAACAGATTTTTTTATCAAATTGAGCTATTAAAAAGAAATACAGCACTTCAATGTTTTGGCATGAATTGCATTAATTATGTGATATTATAATCCAAAGCTCCGTAGTTCATATTTTGACAATATTAACGGGCATAGATAACGTGTTTATGATTTTTATACTTATTTTTTTGCCATGTTACACAATATTACGCACTGATACTAAGTAGTTATGTAAGTGACATGTTATGGTTTATAATGGTATAATTTTAATTACGACTCAAGTTAATTTAAGTTATTTACGTAACTTAACTTTCAGACTTCTGGGCAATTCTGTCTCTGATGTTTGAATTTTTTACTTATTCGACTTTACTCTTTTTTGATCTTACTTAATCAGCCTTCAATCTTCTTGAACTTTCTTTATTTTGGTTAAGCATTCTCCTGGGTAGTTCCGCACTGTAGATTTTGACATACTGGGTTAGATTAGGGATCTCTTAATTTATTCATCACATCGGTTCTGATAAAATATACGTATCGTATTGGGTTACCCGGATAACTGGGTTGAGGAGGTCAGATAGGCAGTCGCTCCATGTCAAACACTGGTACTCAGCTAAACCTGGTTAGACTGGAAGCCCACCCCAATATAGTTGGGAAAAAGGCTCGGGAGATGATGATTCTTAAAAATTAATTTCCTTCTTTCAGAGCATACGACCAGAGTCCTCGTTTTTAGAAGACATGTTAGAAGACCCACCATTAACGAGATCCCTTGGCTTCGCAATACGGAAGAGGTTCGACAAAACTCTTGACGATGCTCGACTCAACCAGGAGTACATGTACCGCTACCATGAGATGCTCAAGGCCAGTCAGGAGTCGTTTGAAAGCTTCGCTAGTCGAGACGAGCGCAGACTGCGGAGAGTCGTCGGCGATCATAATTATGAAATTATGAGAGAAGGTAGAGGAACTTGTTATTTGCTTAGCGTGAGCAATGTTGTAGCAAATATTATTGCATTACGTTCTTTTAAAGGGGCATATATCTTGTATGCATCAGAACCACTTTTTAGAATTAATTCTCTGTTCCGTGATCAGAACAATATGGACATCAAACAGGTCCATAGATTCATTATTCGGTAGATTAGATAAGTGGTCTTAATTACAAAATACATTACCTTCGCGGGCGTTTTTTAGTTATATATTTTTGTGCAATTGTCAGGTGACGTCTCAATATCCAGGAAGAATTTGACTTCCTATAAGACATGTTCAGTACCTAACTAATAAATCTAATTCTTCAGCTGGTGTACTCGACCGCCGCCGCAACGCTCCTCGTTTTCAGTCGCCCGTCGGCAGGCGAAGAGCTCGGACGCAAGCACTGCGCCGACAGAAACTGAACAGCCAGAGTTTAAGGAGTCACCTGCAACATTCCCGACAGACCACCGCCGATTACAGTGACTAGTCTTTTGTTTTTAATATGGCTTTATCATTAGGCAGCGGTAGTTGAATATAAACCCATGTAAATGCTACTTTATCATCTTTAAATGCGCACTACACGATCCATACCAATCTCCGATAGAGATCACCTTGGTCCAGTCGGTGTGAAAATCTACCGTAGGTAGACGTTGGTCGGCCGACCAGAAGTGGCTCCGCCCACATCAAACGACTTTGGACGACCTTGGTTGGAAGCACATCTATCGCGACATTGTCCGTAATCGGTCCAAACCGTGTGAAACGCTGTCGGACGACAGGATACGCGACCAAGATGACCTTGACCGGCGGTTGGTTCCGATCGTGTAGAAGGCTTAAGGCTATTTCTTGTTAGTCTATATAGCTAAGCATACGTGTGCCATATCGCTCGACCTGCAACCGGAAAAAATAAATGTAATATAATATCGATGATTTTGATACTGCAAATGCAACTATTTAAACAATGGATGAAGGATGATGTAGGAGAAGAGATAGATGTGAGAGATGATATGAAAGAGACTGGAGTGTATGATGATAGCATGACGTGACCGCGGAACAAAGTCCGCTAGTGTTTGAGAATGATCCAACCAAGTAAAAATGGATTTAAAATTTTAGAGCAGGGAAAATATGAAAAAAAAATGTAACGGATTTCAAGGCTTTTGTTACTTACTAAGTGTAGTGTATTGATAGCTTTTTACAATACTCCTTATTATTATAGAATAGTTTCAAGATTTCGTTGACTAATGACGACAGTTGAAATGCAACATGTTCGTGTCATATAGAACCCTTCAATTTTCTTTTACAGATTCGGGAAGGATCAAAAAATACAGGGGGTTGATAAAACGTATATTTTATTCTCATTATTGTAAATATTGTAATCAAAACGTTAATAATTATTAAAAAGGATTTCTAATTCCTTTGTTAAATTTTATTGGGAGTTTTTAGGTAAGAATAAGTACTTAATATTTTTTGCGAAAATGTGTCTCTTCTCACCTTTAGTCAAATTAGGTATTTAAATAGATATTAATTATTAATTTAATCTTAAAATTTTTCGGCTAACTAATTATTATGTACTGAAATAAACTTTACCTATGGAAATGTCGTTTAATTAAATTTCAATATATGCAAGAAAGAAAGAAAAACCATTTATTCACATACATTATCATAATTTCCTAACTCCTTAAAATTCTGCTGAATATTTTCATCGCAGTTAGCATGAGGCTTGACTTTATTCGTACCCAAAGATATTAATTCCTAGCTTCGAAAAACTAAGAAACTATGCATATTTGATTGAAAAGGTGTCATGTACGATTAGGTATTAAATATGTAATTGCTAAGTTTCATCGATATCGATATAAATATCGAAGCTCAAAGATAGCTCATGTCCTGTAGCTCCACTGCTTAGCTGAACGTAAGACAAAAGTTTTATATATTAAGTAAGTACCTAAGTGTTTATATGTACGATTATTTTGAAGTAGCAAATGACAAGACAATATTACTTTTAATTTAAAAATATCGTAATCTATGGTTTTTTCAATTCAATATTGGTCTTATCATATCACATATAGGTCGCTATGGCATGATATTATGCAATAAACATGATATTATAAGCAATTTGCGTCATTACTTTACAAACTACTAGCTTGTAACAGCGGTTTTGCCCGAGTTTCATGTGAACAACTTACTTCGTGCATCCGGATGAAAGTAGCCATAGCCTTACTCGATAAATGGACTGTCTTACACAGATTTTTTTTCAATTCGCGCCAATCGTTTTTGACATTAGCGACAGCAAACTCTTCAGCTTCATAATATTTTTGTTACATGTATAATTTAAAATGCATTATTTTATAGGAGAACATCATCAAGGGTTACTGTAGGCATAGGCACAGGTAAGTATGATAAAAGCATCTCGGACGGAGGTTGTCATGGTAATTTGCCAAGTTACCTACTTATATAAGAGTTATCAAATTAATCTTAAGTGAATGCTTCAGTCAGGAACATTTTCGTGTTTCATGCAGTTAGGGGACTTCTTACCTGGACAAAAAATTGTTCCATAAAACATTAGCCAGGTTTTTTTTTGTTATAATAATAGAAATATGCGGTAGAATAACAGTTTGCGTTTATATCACCATCAGGCGTTGGAAAGCTCGAGCGAACACTGATTATGGAGTTATATTTTTTGTCACAAACATAAAATAAATAAATAGAAAGGGCTTAAAGCAGAGCTCTGTTAATTAAAGACTGAATAACTGTGTAGCAACTATCTGTCCCTGTGTGGTTGCTAAACGTAACATGCATAGGTACCTACGCCTTGCGTATGAGACGCAGAAACACGTAAGAGATAAAAATATTATATTTTATGTAGGCGCTGAGATTTTATCAGTGTGACCTATTAAACATTTTATTTAAGTTGTTTTGTGTTTATGGTCATAAATCATTACTTTACTTACTTTCGTTTTAGAACATACTTATATTCAGAACTCTCCCCAGAGTACCCAGTACAGATCAAAAACCAAAGCGTATAAAAATTATGGTATCTTTTTTCAAAGGCCAGCTATTAATTGTTATTATATGTTGATGTTGGATCTGTGTCTTGGAATGATTGTTCCTTACTTCTAATACAACTATCCCAGTTTATCTCCGTCTACCGGTTTACCTTGGGGTTTGCCGTATGTTTGTTTGCTACCGACGAGTATTTAGAACCAGCAACCATCAGTATGAGTATTTAGAGTGTAGTTCAGTAGCAAAAAGCATAGTCTATGTTCGAAATTAGCCCATAGTACAACAGTATTCCGCAAAAATGTGCTTTATATATTATATTTCCAGCTTCCAGTTAGTTGAAAGTTTGATTAGATTAAACTTTCCACCACTATACGTAACAAATCATTCATAATATGGTGCGATTTGACGTAAACTAATCCGATGAGTAATTGTAATAAAGTTATAACATAATGGTAAGAAGAGACTGGCAGTCGATAAGCAAATTAGCGACGAAAAAAAAAACGTTTAAAAGATAAAACTTTGACAGAAGTTGATATGATGACGTCACTAATCTGTAGAATCGATTAATTGATTTTAAAATGTCACGCACCCCCACGGAAATTTTGTGAAAACCTTATCGAAAGTATTAATTTTCTTCTAGGTCCTGCAGTTTTTGAGAAAATTCGAAAAAACCTCCGGAACAAAGGGATTATGGAGATATGTTTGATTGAAAGTGATTTGGTATTAATTCGGCCTTTATTACTCTTTATCTTGTCGTATGTAAATGGCTTCGAAAGTGCGTCCTGATAATTAAATAGTGCTTGTCATTGAAATGTGAACTTTATTACTCAGCGATAGAAGTCAGTACAAACTGGGCGGCAATTTAAAGCAAACATTTTGAATTCCAAAATATACTGAAGGGTGCAACGTTTTTGTAGAAGCTTATCGCAAGAAAATGCTTTTGTCTGCATTCTGTAGTTTTGAAAATAATGCTGAAAATGTATGGGAACAAAATTGGGGATTATTTGATTGTGGCAAGATAAAGAGACGTTATAAAACAAATGTAACGAGCAATCTTGATCCGTATCAGTATAGACGAGCTGTTGACTGATGATAAGGTGTTTCATTTAGATAGATGATGCATTGGCACTTGGAACTGTTTCCAGGTGATTAATTTACATATTATGTTATAATTCAAATAAAACACAAGCTCGTACAAAATGATACTGCCATATATTTGGGTCAAAGCATATTGGTTATAATAGTGGTTATACAATTACATGATTTAGTAAACAGTACATAGTAATATAGAAGTATACTTTAAACACTACAATGTGTTTTGGATGAGGTATTTTATTTTATATGATCGTTTGGAATTCGATTTCAGTTTCCTACGAAGGTATTACTAATACTTATGAGTCTCAGGAAAAGAAAGTAGGAATGCAGGAAAAATGAGACTGAATGTTTAAAAAAATAAATAGCTTCTCACTGTGAATATTTAAAGTTAAAATATTAGGAGCTGCTTTCGTACTTAGATAATTGGGTAAGTATTAGCGTCATTGACCACCAGCTCTGGCATTTAGAACGATCCAATTCGACCTTATTTAATATTCATGATTAAAATCTGATATATTTTTTTAGGCTGAACTTTGTTTTATTTTATATGACTTGTATTGAGGTCGTCACATATGTACAAAAGTATATAAATTATCAGTTTATGACGTTCTTGTTCCCTTCGACGTTTATATAAATATATTTTTAAGTTACTGTAATATACAAAGATATACAGCACGTTTACGGGGAGGCCTTTACTCAGCAGGCCAACATCGGCTCAGGAAATATATCACTACATAGTATAAAACAAAGTCGTTTTCTCTGTCCCTATGTCCCTTTGTATGCTTAAATCTTTGAAACTACGCAACGGATTTTAATGCGGTTTTTTTTTTAATAGATAGAGTGATTCAAGAGGAAGGTTTATATGTGCATTGCACCCGTGCGAAGCCGGGGCGGGTCGCTAGTATATAATATAGTATTTAAAAGTATATAAATATAAATACTTTGGGTTACTTAAAAGTCTTTACTTAGTTTATGTTCTGAACATGTGCGTGTACATTCGGGGTCTCCCCGTATCGAAGAAGTCGGTCATCAGTGTCATCAGCAACAGCACGTGTCCATTAAGACGCATTTTAAATCAGCCGTTCACAATTTTGGTGGCGTAAATTAGCAGTTTTTTTATTAAAATATGACAAAGTGTTTGAAAGATATTAAAATTGATGCGTTTCGCTGAATGTAGGTATGTCTAGTATCCTTGCTAATTCATATTATAGTAAATACAGTGAGTATGTTTTTTTTGAGTGACAGCACTGAAACGGCTGTCATCATCATCATAGATATCGTCAGGGATGTGTCGTGATGTGATTTTCGGGACATGGAAGAATTTGCCGGCAAAAGTTCTAGCCAAGTCATTTGGATGTAGGTGTTTTTGTAGCCCATATATACCTGCTAAAGATGATTTTAATTCCAAGTCATAATTAAAATGAAACCAAAACGTAATCAGCGATTTTGAAAAAAACTATTAGTAAATATTCCTTGTTTTTCAAATGGAATCAAAAAAATATAATTACATTACCCTGTACCTACCAGTTTATCGTGTCGTCCGATAATGCAAACGAACGCCTCAGCCACATAAATATGGCACAGCTTAGTCAGCGGCGCACGAGTCGCGAGGTAGCTTCGCCACGCGTTTGAGCGGGCACAAAAGTAAACAACTAAACGCAACATGAGATTATTGTATATTTTATTATTGTTTTCCTGTATAGGACTTTCTGTACAGGTAAGTGTTATGATGTAACGAAACTTTTAAATATTTGTTTTAATTTAATATTTTAATTGAAGTTAAAGATAAGTAGGGTTTTTTGCCATTTTCTATATAGTTCTAGCCAAATAGCTTGAAAAAATTTATCATTAGTCTAGGGTTTAAAGTTCATGTTTACATACAGACGCCAGCACATCAAGCTACAATTTGTCAACTTTTTACTAAATAGATTTTCAACTTTATCGCTGAAGCATTATGGTGCAAAGTTGATTGGGAAAATTTGACAGTTTCGGTAGCTTGATGTGCTGGCGTATGTATCTGTTTTGAATGACCGATGACGTCAATTGTTGTTGTTATTATTTTTTCAAAAAGCTATTTTCTATTTCGTACGTTGTTAGTCACAGAACTCCTAAGTTTCTGTGATGGCATGAGTTTTTAATAAAAGCCAGATGACAATCAGAGCTAGAATTTGCCCATTTGGGAGTTTGTTGCGCCATTTTTTCTTCCCAGCAAAATCACATATGAAGTGGTGAAGGGTGGGCGATTTGGCTCAGTTTTTTGTAATTTTTGACGTTCAAAAAGTGCTATTTTGCAGCCAAGTTTGAAGTATTTTGAATTTATTGAAATCTAATATAAAATATTTAATTCATGCGAAATGATAATCTATATATTTGGAATACATTGTATATTCAACTACTTATATTCGCTGGAATTACAAAAAACAGTAGTCTGTGCCAACAGTAGTTCATGATAGTTTATTGATAAATGAAGTAAATGTGGTAATGATATCAACAAAGCAAAGTCATACAAATAAAACACAAATTATATGAAAGCTGAAGAGTTTGTTTGTTTGCTGTAACGTGCTAATCTCAGGAAGTACTGGACGGATTTGAAACCTTATTGCCGTTTTAGATAGCTCGTTTATCAAGGAAGGTTACGTACTTTTTGTCTGGCTGCGCGGAGTATGTCCTATGGGACGCGGGTAAAACCAGAAGCAAGTTACATATAATGATTCTATTAGATCAATGAAGTGACAATTTTTTCCAATCAACTTTGAACCATAATAATATGGCATCATCATCTCCCGAGCCTTTTCCCAACTATTTTGGGGTCGGCTTCCTGTCTAACCGGATTTAGCTGAGTACCAGTGGTTTACAAGGAGTGACTGCCTATCTGACCTCCTCAACCCAGTTACCCGGGCAACCCAATACCCCTTGATTAGACTGACGTCAGACTTACTGGTTTCTGACTACCCGTAACGACTGGCAGGATGTTCAATGACAGCCGGGACCTACAGTTTAACTTGCCATCCGAAACAGAAGATATACTTAGAAAGTACATACAAACTTAGAAAAGTTGCATTGGTACTTGCCTGTCCTTGAATCGAATCCATGCACTCATACTAGAGAGTTTGGATCTTTAACCACTAGGCCACCACGACAGTTTAATATGATTCAGCGATAATATTAAAAATCGAATAAGGAAATTTTACAGATTGTAGTAGCTTGATGTGCTAGCGTCTGTACCTGTTTATCTAATTCTATCTGACAGGTTGATGTGCTGTTCGTCAACCATACTGACCTTCAGCATTCAAATTTGCGTTTGCAGGGCAGTTATTTCAAAATGCCGGTGGATAACAGATCTATAAATAGTCAGTTGCACACTGTGTCTGCATCTCCTCATTGTTGCTATCAGCAGCTTAACTGCAAAGATAAGCTTCGCACGAGGGCATCACGTTGTTGCATGTTGATTTCCAATTCTTATGACATCTGCCTCGTTGGTCGAATGTCGAATGACGCAACTGCTTGGTCTGAATTTTTTTTACGGGTTTCAAGAAATTTTCATTGATGTTATTGGGTTGTTTGGGTAACTGGGTTGAGGAGGTCAGATAGGCAGTCGCTCCTTGTAAAACACTGGTACTCAGCTGAATCTGGTTAGACTAGAAGCCGACCCCAACATAGTTGGGAAAAGGCTCGGGAGATGATGATGATGAGTCTGGAAGCTGGTGATTGATACACCCTCTGACACTTCCCGGCCGTGTCGGATTGCCGATCTATCGGTCTAAGGGAGTTCGATAATAGAGAATGCACCTGCGTCTGCGCAAATGCTTGTGCACTATAATAAGTTCTGCGTAGCCGGCTGATTTCCTTAGAGAGACCGGGGCGTGCCGATGCCGACAATCCCAAGCTATCTTTCTGGACGCCATTATATAAAAATAATAATCGCTTTGTACAAAATTGAGGAAAATGACTCGAATGAAAATGGAAATTCCGTCAAACTTTTCCTTGTTTATTTATCAGTGTGAAAATTATTTGTTTACCTAGACATAATCTCTGTAAATTAAGTTTACGATAGATATAACTACGAGTATACATAGTTATATGCCTATGCATACATATGAAACATATTATGCTTACTTAGGTGTCATTTTTAATGAAGTACCGTGCAGAAGAAAATATTTTACTTCTCTGTAAATGGCATCTCAACGTTACGATTTAATTATACTGTCAGTTTCCATTGTCTATCTACTACCATTTTCAATGTCTCCAATTACAAATACCTTAAATGTTTTTTTACGATAAAATCTATTGCCGATTTTCTGTAATGGACATTTCGTTTTAGTAGATATTAATTGTTTTTTTATCCAAATTACTTATCAAAATGGACAACATAGGTTGAAAGATAGCATCATAAAAGAAATACTTCCTTCCTTTTCCGCCTTTTTACTAAGTATTGATTTTAGTCTAAAATTAGTTTAGTTACGTTACTAAATAAATATTTAGGTACTTGACAAATCAGATACATGATTTTTGTTTGTTTGTTTTTGTTCTTATGTACTTACTATTCCACATGCTTTCATGTGCGTAAAACAATCCTTTTGCAAATCATACAAGTACTTACTTTTCATTGAATCACATCGTTCTTACTCATAGTACTCTTTATTTGTAGTAGAGGGGTTAATGACCGTTTCAATTTCATTGTTGAAGTGCATTACCGTCTCTTTTACTCTCATTGACTGCATAAAATGCAAACTTTAATTTACATCAGCAAATTCATGCTATCCTAGTGCATCATCTTCCACGAACTGCACCCGGGGCAAACATATACAATATTTAAAAATAACGAAACAAGTTTCCATCCCATCATCTCTTTTCAATTCCATAAAATAGAATAGGATAAAAATATTTTTGTGACTTCGGAATCGTATCTATGAATTTTATTGATTGTGTGGTTTATGGATACGAGCCAATTTTAAATTAAGAATCGGGTTGTTTAGCGCGCTCATTTTTAATTTATTTAATAAAATCATGAAATTACATTGTAACGTTAAAAGTAGCGCAATACGATGTTTTAATTAATAAATGGAATCGTTTGTTTTTTCGAAGAACGGTTAAAGATACACTTGAGGGTTGAACTTGATCCTCATTTATGCTAATAGAAAAAAACGCACCACCCAAAGGAATACTACCGAATTCTATGCAAGAAAGTGTTAAAACAAAACATAAACGAGTTCTACACCCATCCAAAGAAGTCCTTCGCGAATTTCGACAGCCAGTAGATAATGTTAACGACCTCAACTATGTATGTAAGCTGACTTGTAAACAAAGGCAACCTTTACTTGACGCTCTAGGTCAGATCGAACGAGCATTTCTAGTTCGTAAATACGAACAGTAGCGAGCGAGTATCCGCTATAAACGGATGTCTCGATCAGTTTACTGAATAGATCCATATCATCGGTGTTTACGTCCAAAAATAATTGAATTAGAAATGTCGAAAACAAGACTGCTAATATTATTATGTTTAGTATTAAATTCGTATGAGGTAAAGTGAGCATTGTGTCTTTGTTTGTCTCTTTTCTCAAAAGTGTGTGATTGTGTGATGTTGTTTATTGAGTATTGTGTGCGAAGGATGACGATAATTGATTACTTAATTCTGTTACTATCTCGTCTGCTATTTTGGTTTTTGATAAGTCTGCTCACCGGATTTCGTTAATCATAAAATTTATCTGTTTTATTATTTTTAATTGCTATATTTGCATCTTTTTTTTTCGTGGGAAATCATCAAATGACCCTCCCGCTGAGGGTGCAGCTGGAAGGAGTGTCAGACTCTTGCTGACTACAACCCACTATGTTTCTTCTGGAGGTCCCTGTGTGCCAGGGCCACGGTATCTCTTACGAACAACCCGCAACCCAGGCAGACTGCTAAATTTGCATCTGAATTAAACTTCTTTGTCTGTTTAAATATGTTTTCCAGGTGTTGTGTTTCTGTTTGTATTTATGATTCGCCTAGATAACTTCAATCTTCTTCTATCTGTATGTGTATCAAAATCAACGATATCGTTCAAAAGCGAGTGATGTCGATAAAATAACTATTCTGTATCAGTCAAAATCTGTTCAACCTATACAAATAATATTTTTGTTTTAAAATGCCTTGATGATATTAGATTGTACGTAATCACTACATAGTATAAAACAAAGTCGCTTTCTCTGTCCCTATGTCCCTTTGTATGCTTAAATCTTTGAAACTTCGCAACGGATTTTAATGCGGTTTTTTTTAATAGATAGAGTGATTCAAGAGGAAGGTTTATAATATGTGCATTGCACCCGGGCGAAGCCGGGGCGGGTCGCTAGTAATGAATATGAAATTTGAATTAAATGAAAGATATATCTGTTATTTTTATTAAATGTAATGACGCTGTTAATCGAAAACCAGTTCTTACTTTAATAAATTTTACTAGCAACCCGATAAACATATTAAGACAGTCGATATGTATAGACAGAATGTTACTTGTGAGATGACGGCAGATAGAAGAATTGAGAAGAAGAAAATGTGCTGCGCCGACCCTAAATAAAATTGGGATAAGGACAGGATGATGATGATGAAACCCATAAAAATATTGTCCGCTGACACGCCTTTATATCAAATTTCATCTCATGTCTGTCATGCCATTGTCAGTTTTATGGCTATATTGGATAAGGATTAAATTTGCATGTGTTGTTTCCAGAAATCTACTCCTCAAGATGATCACTACGTGGGAGCTGTGGTAGAGTATTTAGTGACTAGGAATCTCGAGACAAACCTCATCAACTATGCGAACCTTATCAAGGAAGCTGCAGATCAGGTAATTCTTGTACCTACACTGCTATTTAATATGTATATACTGCCTCGTTGGTCTAGTGGTCGCAAGGCGCGACTGCTGTGCACGGGGTCGCGAGTTCGATTCCCGGGTCAGGCCGAAATCGCTTTGTGGGTTGTGAGTAACTTGCATAAAGCAGCCTGGAGTCTGGAAGTTGGTGATTGATTCACCCGTGCATCGGAGAGCACGTAAATGTCGGTCCTGCGCCTGATCTCTCTCCGGTCGTGTCGGATTGCCGTCCCATCGGACTATGAGAGTGAGGGAATAGAGAGTGCACCTGTGTCAGCGCGAATGCTTGTGCACTATAATATGTCCTGCGCAGCTGGCTGATCTCCATAAAGGAGAACGGCCGCCGTAGCCGACAATCGGCCTGGATGCCATCATCATCATCATCATCATATACTTCTGTCTCGAAAGTAATCGAAACGAGCCACGGGATCTTAAACTCCTTATACACAAGGGTACGTAAATCAACGCTACTTTGTGCGATAAAATAACAATTTTTTAAATGGTTCCAGGGTGCTGATATCGTGGTGTTCCCTGAACTGACGCTCACAAACGGATCGACCACCTTTTCTGTGCCCATAAACGGTGCCTTGAAGCAGTACCCCATACCAGCACTCTATCCTGCCATGTTCGATAAGGTACGATTATTTCATCTACATATTTTGGAAGTTCATTTATTTATTGTATAAACATATAATTTACATTTTTAAATATTAACAAAAAAAAAACATTAAAAAGTACAAAAAAAGCAGCTGTCCACCAATATCGGGAACCGGGTCCAAGCAACCGGTTGTTGAGGGTCCCAGAGACAGAAAACTCCTCACAATACGTGCCGTTTCAAGGAGTACTGCCTTCTGAATCTGTCCCTTGATCCAGCTGCCTAACGAGAGCCTCTTCAATGCCTGTCGCTAGTCGTCATTTACCGTCGCCGATATTTTTGCGCCATATTTTAACTACTCCAATATGTAGATTTGCTGTTATCGTTAGGTCTACGGGCATTTTACGTATAAAGTGTAAGAAACTAGTTTTTTACATGGAATTCTAATCTACCTCTTAAATATTATGTATCTCTCTAGATATTATGTACTTAATCTGAAAAAAAGCTTCAAAGATCTTTATTTCATGTTCTCACATTCCCTTAAATATCGTTTCAGGTCATGGTGGGCATATCAAAAGCAGCGATGGACAATCAGATCTACGTGGTCATTAACGGTCGAGAGCTCATGGACTGCACAACTCAGAACGAGGGAGAGTATTGTCCTGAAGCGAAGTCGTACATATTCAACACGAATGTCGTGTTTGATAGGACCGGCGCTGTTATTAATAGGTGAGCCAGGAATGTCAGCATGCAGTTTTTATCCTGGGGCAAACCTAATAAAAAAGTCAGCAACGTCCAGTTTCTTTTGTTCCACTTCTGGATGCTAGTGCACTTTTACACAGATAATTCCCTTTATAGTAAGTCTAGAAACTCTGACAACTTGTCTTACCAAGGGGTATCGGATTGCCCAGGTAACTGGGTTAACACTGGTATTGCATCCGGTTAAGACTGGAAGCTGACCCCAACATAGCTTGGGAAAAGGCTAGGCAGATGATATCTCCTCAATAGCTCGCGGTGGATTGGTGATTTCAAGCATCATTTGAATCAGCGTTTCTCTCCACGTTTTTGTTCTCCATTAATTTAAATATTGCCATCAACAAGAAATCGAACCAGATTTTCTATGAACAAGATTTATTAAAACTAATATATGTATTATACCTTCCAGATTCCGCAAAATAAACTTATTCGGCGAGGCGTCCCACACGCCTGCCCTGAGGCCCGACCTCGGCGTGTTCACCACAGACTTCGGAGTGACCTTCGGACACTTCATCTGCTTCGACCTAATGTTCCAAATACCTGCCGTGCAAGTGGTGCAGAAGATGAACGTCAAAGATGTAATATTCCCCACCATGTGGTTCTCCGAACTTCCTTATTTGACTGGTGAGTGGTAAAAACCGTTTTTGGAGATATTTTTTTGCACCAAAAAGTGACCTTGCCTTCCTTATGACCCTTTTTATTATCATTTCAGCTGTTCAGATACAGGAGGCGTATGCTTACTCCCTAGATGTTAATTTCTTAGGAGCTGGAGCTAACAATGTCAGAATTGGAAGTGGAGGTAAACTTTGTTCCTATTTTTTGTTAAAAAAACTGGTTTTATTGAATGGTTAGTTTCTACCAAAATTGAAGCACATTAAAATTTGATCGCGAAAAAAAAGTAATAAAAAAAGACGTGACATTCGACAGTTTAGAAATGTTCGCACGGCATTTGTTTCTATTTGCTAGTGCGAGTTGACCAGAATAAAAATTGTTAGAGTTTGTTGTTACCGGTGGAAACTCACCTGAATAAAAACGGTGCCATACCATGGTTGGGCTGGTTGATCTCTCATTACGAAATATTGTATTTCAGGCTCCGGAATATATTCCGGTAAGGCTGGTGCTCTCATCAGCATTATGCCCGGATTACCGACAACGAAAGTACTTGTTGCTAAAGTGCCTAAAGTACCTGGTCAGGTGAGATCATTTTGACTATTATTAGGTGCTACTTTTTTTTCTTCCATATTACCATCTTATGATCTACCATTATTACCATCAAATATCCTGGTTTCAAGATGAAGACTCAATTCCATATACATATTATTATCTTCATAACTCAATAAAGCCGTTGATTCCAGGTTACAGAGCCATACCCAGGCCCCATCTACGATGACCCCACAAACATGGACAACATGCGTTTGATCACGGATCCATCGCTCGCGTCGCACGTCACCAGGCTGCTAGAGCCAGGAACACAGGAGTTCACGCTGGTAGACAAGGATGTGTCCTGTACTTTTAGAGTCAGGCTTTCCCAAAGGAACAATGATACGGTGAGTGCATTGAAGGTCATTTTCTTTTTGCGTTATTTCTTTTGAGTATGCTGTAATGCATGATGGCTACTTTTTCGGTGCTTATATTTTTATTTGACTCCGAAATACTGAAACATCACCTGCCTTTAAGTCTTGCTTAAGTCTTTCTGTCGCAGCCTCAGATTAATGTTATTAATCTGAGGTCGCAGCAATAAAAGTCAGTGCGACAGAGATAGAACAACGCTTCAAATTGTCGTTCAGTATTTCTCTGCACTCGTTTAGTTTAGCTTTTATATTTATATAAATGACACCTTTGTTATTTTATAAAGGTTTATTTAATATTTATTCGGTACTTTTATATACTTATTTATTTTATGAGTTTTTGTGTTACTTACACTCAATATAATACATTCCACTTAATGTGTATTTAGTTTCACGACTAACTAACTATTTGCACGCCTCGGATTTTGCACGGTGTTCGTACTTGCTTTTGAGATTATGTACTGCATGAGGAAGGTAAGTTGGGTTTTTCAATTTTATACATTTAGTAGCTTAAAAACAGGAACTTTGCTTGCTTCATCGACATCAAACTTAAACCTCGGAACTACTTGCAATATGAATTCTTGACAAATAAAAAAGTAGTTTTCACCCTCATACTAAGCTTATTGATAGACAAGATCCTTGATCATGCCATAAATTTCTTCAATATTCTTCTTAAGAATGTTTTTATATATTCACAGTCGGTCCGGTACCGCGCGTTTGTACAAGACGGTACCAACACGTACGCTCGACGGGAGGTCGGCGTCGCCGCGTGCCTGCTTGTCGCCTGCAAGAATGATAACGTCACTTCTTGCTCTTACAGGTATTTCATCATAATCAATTATTGGACTAGGTTCCTTGCATATGAAAGCAAATGAAGCTACAGTTCAACCAATATATTCTAGAGAATAGATTTCATGCTTCAATTGGCTCGGCTCATCAATCAATCAATCATCTTCTCCTGGGAAGGATATTGTACTTTTTGCTCAAGGTGGAAAGAAATTAAAAAGCCCTAATCTGAGAACCTAATGAGAAATAACAGGATGTCGTCAGCATCATAGTTTTCATGCTTTGCTTCTATGATTTCACTACATTCCCTTTTGGAAGCCATGCGAGTAAATGCGACATTGGCAACTCAAATAAACTTAAAATTCAAGGTCATTTCTTATCAATTTAATAATTACCTATTTAAACTTGCAGATACACGCAACAGGAACAAAATGAAATAGAAAAACTGGAAATCGAAATGAATACCTATCGGAACACATATAACACTACGCTTGATTGTGATAATATTGAGTATTTCCCTGTGACAGTCAGATGCAACAAGTTCCCTCTTAGTCCCAAAAACTTCACATTCACCGCGAAGAATAAGGACCAATCTAAATGCGAACAGAAGGACCAAAATCGCTTGTCGGTCCTCCAGAAAGAAATCATTAACAGGAACAATAGAGACCGTCTGAATTTCAAAATAAATGTGCCTCAAAAGGAATTAATCGCTTTTGGTATCTGGGGCAGGATTTACACAAGGGATGTCGACCATAACAAAACACCTTCGGATGATGATATTCAGAAATTCAACACTCTTTTGGATGACATATTCAGTTCTGATTAAAATGACCGTTGAAGAATTTTGTGCCATTTTGTAGAATACTTATAATTTAAGACTGAATTTAATGATTAGCTTGATAAGTAATTACGTAGAATTTAAAATCGAAACTGTTCTGAAAGACTGGGTAGTCTATAAAAAATCTTTTACTGCACGTAATTTTTCTTAAATAATTGCTCTTGTATTATTGGAATAAGATCTTGTTAACTTGTAATGCTAGTTTGTTTATTATAATGATTTAGTTTTTTTTTAAATATTTTGTTAATAATTGAATGTTCTGTAATTAGAGATTTCTTTGTACCGAAAGGTTCGTAAGCACTTGTTATTTTAGTTCATGTTAAATCATTGCACCTTTTGTTTATTGCTACTTCCCGTAAACTTGAAATGAGGCTTACACATTAATCGATTTTATTAATAAACGCTTACTAAATATTTGTCATATAATTTATTTCTTTTATACTTAAGTAAATCTCATAGTGAACACTCACCCATGTTCGATCGATGATTGTCAAAATCGGGTCGTACCTCAGTTACGGGGCGGATTACTAGTCAGATATTATCTCGTTCACTATATATACTGATACTATGGAATACACTAAATAGGATACACTTTGTTCCTGGGCAGAAGTTTTCATGATTCACTTGTCCATATTTTGAGCCTAGTTGAGTTCAAAGCTCCTGATTAAGGGCCAACCGCTATTGTGAGTACTACCCTATTTCCTCAGAAGACTAGTCAGATTTAAAAAACTTACTCTTTCATTTGATTCCAGTATTACAGATACAGGGCTGGTGTGTTTAGCGGCGTACGATCGTTCAGTGGAGTGGAGACGGGTGGTGCGAGGATATGTGGTGTCTACGCTTGCACTGGAGCTGCTAAAGACACTTGTGGTCTAAGGTAACACATAGCTCCCAACATTATCATGATCTCAGTGACAGGAAAGTTGCTGAACGTATGCTTGCCTCCAAAAGGACCGGTGCGGTGGAACGGTTTGCATCCAATGCGTACCCGCGACCTTTTGTGTTTTTCCTTCGCTGAGTTTGGCCTTCAGTGGTCTCCACTCGAGACTATTCGCACTATGACAAGTCCTGCCACAGTATAGCCTGCACACAAAGACCTCCAGAAGGGACACTCTCCAGCTGCACACTCTGTGGGCGGGTTGATTTCATTTGATGATTTCCCACTTAAAAAAGTTTATTCGCAAGATGCCATGATATTTACTCTTTCGTACAATTTTGTTTCAGGTTCAATACTTACGTAGCGGATACGACCGCCATTTTTGATGAACTTATCATTACTGCGACGATGCCAACTCCAAGCCTGGAAACCGACTTAGATACCAACGACTCCATTGTCTACCCTGTATCTTCTACCATCTACGTTATGCCGTTACAATCCGAAGAATATTCTTACACTCGCACTTCTAATAATGATGTGACTATTCACACAATGTCATTGAAGAATAGGACTGCTGAGTTGTACACTTTTGCTGTCTGGGGAAGACGGTTTGCGACTGACGGACAGGAGGCAGATCCACCTTTGGACGAGGATGGGCCAGCAGATGCTTCTGTTGTACACCTTCTGAGCCATACGTTGTTGGTGATCGCCGCAACCGTCATTTGCTACTCTCAGTTTTAGACTGTATATTATACACAGGAAAGTTATAGAAAAGTATTAATATTTCAAATGATTTGATACACTTTAGCTAAAATTGTAACCTTGTAATTGTATAAACTTAATAACTATGAATGTATTTCACAGTCGATTCGTATTTTGTAAATTCATAATGCGAGCCCCTGCTTCTGATTTTTTGCTAAATTAAAACAATCACAGAAGATATGAAGTAGGTATATTCTATCCATGTAAAATGCAAGAAATTGCTGGATAGGGATATACTTTTGTACTAAAACTGAGATGTGTGAAATGTGAAATTGAGTTTTTCTACTTCTTTTTGGATTAAACTTTAAATTAATGACAAGCTTATTTAAATATCAAAACTGTATTGCGATTGTGTCGATTATATTCTAATTTCTTACTATACAAAATTGTGAAATTATTGAAAATTTATATGTATTTAAAAAAAGACCAGTATTAATTTTAGGATAAATATTCTGTGTAAATACTTACCTACTTTAAATATATACAAATACAATTATATAACAAAGCACGGTTATTGTTTCCTTTTAAAATTATCTCGATCTTGAGAGCAATCATTAATTTTGTTAAGATATCGCGGCTGGTCGCTTAACGATATCGAAACATGTCTGTATTAAGATAATTGGACAATAAACATATTAATTTGTTTTTATCTTCAACGTTTTGTTCCCCTGTAACAATTACTTGTGTTATTTTCTGAACACATATGTACATATACAACGTTACATAATATAACACCTGTTTTTTAAGATTTGGGACGTTACCTTTATAATGGTCCCATCATCTCCCGAGCCTTTTCCCAACTATGTTGGGGTCGGCTTCCAGTCTAACCGGATTCGGCTGAGTGCCAGTGTTCTACAAGGAGCGACGGCCTATCTGACCTCCTCAACCTTTGGTTAGACTGGCGTCAGACTTAATGGCTTCTGACTACCCGTAACGACTGCCAAGGATGTTCACTGACAGCCGAGACCTACAGTTTAACGTGCCATCCGAAACACAGTCATTGATGTCCAAGATATACTTAGAAAGTAATACATACAAACTTAGAAAAGTTGCATTGGTACTTGCCCGACCTGGAATCGAACCCACGCCCTCATACTTGAGAGGTTGGCTCTTTAACCACTAGGCCACCACGACGATACCTTTATAATGGTATTTTATGGATTTTCCGCCAACTGCTAGAATCCGGCTTGCCATTGTCTAGATCTATATGTAGATCTATGATTCAGGTAAAGTACCTACATATAACTTGGAAAAGTTGCATTGGTACTTGCCTGACCTGGAATCGAACCCGCACATTCATACTTGAGAGGCTGGTGCTTTAACCACTAGGCCACAGACTTATATTATCTTTACTAAAGGAAAAATAAGAAAAATATCATCGTACGACCATACTGTAGCACGCGACTTAATGTATTTCAAGATAAAACATTAAACTGTGCGGTTTGTGAATAAGATAAAAATGTTTATTGAATCCTCTTCTAAGTTGATAACGAGTGTCATGACTCTGTCGACTTATGTATATGTATTGCATCAATTTTTGTTGCGTATCTACAGGTTGGTCTCAAAACTAGGAATGAAAAAAGGTTGGATTTAAAGAGTTTTTTAATGCCTAATCGTTGTTTATTTATGGCCAGACCCAGAAGAATTGAAAAAAGAGACCCAAAAGAGAGCTTGGTCACAGTCAAATAAAATAAAATAACCAATATTGAAAATGGATTTCAAATTAAGGTTTTACTTTTTTAGTAGAACTCGCGAGCTCTTCTTTCGGGTACTTATTAACATGTTATAAGTACCCGTAAGCTACTACAATTTGTCAAATTTCTTGATTGGGAAAATTTGACAGTTTCGGGTAGCTTGATGAGCTGGTGCCGGTACCAAATACATTTGGGATGATGACTAGGTCAAAAATAAAATACTTTATCATATTCAATTTGTTAAACATCTTAAAATAATGACAGTTTCATTTATCGTTTTGAACCGAAAATGGTTTTAATTTTTTTATTGTTTATATAACCGAAATAAGTAAACGGCTTCATGTGAAAAATCTGTGCCGTTAAAACTAAGTATCCTCATACAAATTGCATACAATGTAACCATTTTTGACAGTTCAATAAAAGTAATGAATTTGACTAGTTTTCATCTACCGTATTTTAGAACACCATGTAGCTATTGAGAGTTGGCTGTCAAATGATTCTAATCAGTATTTCTATCTATCATTAACTGTAGTGTCTCAGTATGCACACCGCCGCTGTTCACACGATACTCATACATACAACGTGACATCACACCTATGTATGTTATACGTAATATTCCACAACCTTGCTCCTAAGATAGGTACGCTGCAAAATAATGTCGTGTGTATAAGAATTATACATATAAGTCCACATTACGGAATCAATTTCGCATTCGAAGTTTGAACGTGATTGATGGTGAACATTTAATTGTTTTTTTATTATTTCCTTTTTTAAAAATGGTGCAAAATATAAGAGTGCTGGTTATCTACACCGGGGGTACTTTTGGTATGCTGAAGAATGAAAAAGGAGGTTAGTTAATTTATAATAATTATTTATTATAGAACAATATTCTTTTTATTAATTATTTATAGAAAAGGTGTTTAATATGTATGTCGATTTTCAAAGTTTACGTACTTAATTAAAAATGTCAAAATCTTATCATGTTTAAAAAAACAACATAAAACGTAAATTTTCCTGGCAGCTATTAAAAAACTAAGTTGAAAAAAAATATGATCTTCGCAATACCTGCCGCATTTTAATTTTTTTCTTTAATTTATATCTTACATTAAGAATAGTCTAGAATAAATTAACTTCGTTATTTAATTAATCGTTCCAGTATTGGTACCACAGAAGAACATAGAACAAGTGATCAGGAAGCTACCTCAGCTGCATGACAATGTATATTGGCAGAAGCAACTACAGGGCACAGAACTCGAAGACTACCTCGCTATACCAGGTAGGTTGACTATAAGAAGGTACAATCTGAAAGACTGAAAAATATTATTTAAAAAATGGAGGAATGAGGGATTAACTTGGGGCCCCTTAGGGCTTGCTGGGACTCCACAAAAATGCTGGGTTTTCAGTGAAAAGCCAGACACGCTGTGGGCGTGGAGCGTTAGAGGTTTTCAGCTTAAAAAAAATTGTATCTATGCACATACTTATTGACTTTTATGGGTTTAAGAAAATGCTATCGGAGTTTCTTTCTCAACATTTTGTAAATGTTAACTGTTTGTGGTGTTTCCAAAGATAAATTTGAAACAGGAGATTTAAAATATTATTTGCAAGAACCGATAACAGATGTATGAAGATAAGGTTTCTTGAGCTCATTAAGACTGTAATTAAATAAACCATGCTTCGTCGCACCTGTTGTTTACTTATTAATATATTTTAAAGGATTCTCTAGTCAAAGCACGAATATCCGGGTTTATTATTGTGTGTTCTAATATTATGAATTATAAATTAATTTGATATATTGGCGCCATATTCAAATTGTTACATTGCTAACGTTAAGTGTATCACAAACGTCCGAGTTAAATACTAAAACAAAATTACTCGCATTCGCATTGTGTTGCCGTAAATCGAGGCAAATCAAACAACTAAATAACAAATCGTTGTTAAGCCTTAAAAACTTCCCTTTCCAGCTTCAGACCATATTTTTTGGACCTTTTCATATGTATTCTCTTCCTTTGTTTAAAGAGTTTCATCATACTACAATTTTATTTCACTTTTTGCCACTTTCAAGCGGGTCTAAAGCGTGTCTTATCTTACAAGTAATTAAAATTTGTTTCCAATATTTTAGATGGCAAAGACACAGAGCACAAAGTCTTATACAAAATCTACGAATACGATGAACTCAAAGACTCTTCAGACTTTACCATGGACGACTGGATCAAACAGGCGAGAGATATAAAGGTATGTATAAATCTATACTTATTCATGAGTAAAGTAGATGAATTTTGGCCAAATTATCATCTGCCTAGCCTATTTAAGCTATGTTGGAGTACACCAGTGTTTTACTTGAAGTAACTTAAGTATTGGACCAAGTATTGGAATTAAACATTAACAATGTATCTCTCTATTTCAGAAATTCTATCACGACTATGACGGTTTCGTGGTGCTCCATGGCACGGATACGACAGCGTACGGCGCCTCTATTCTGTCCTTCATGCTGGAGTCTATTGGCAAGACCGTCGTACTCACAGGAGCACAGGTACGAATAGCATCAATATCTTAGTGTACAGATCTCGTCAAATTGCCACCCTGAAGTCATTCGCGCAAGAGTAGTAGTTTGACTGCTATGTATCCATCGTTAGCACCGTAGTCATAGCTCTTAAAACATAGGTTTTTACTTACTAGAGTAGGTTTTTTAGATGATAGCTGGTGTTCGTATATTTTGACTTTCATGAAGGGACTCGCAGCCAACTTTGCAAAAGCTTTGCTGCCTTTAGTCTAAATATTAGAGCCTTATGACACTTGACCCAGTATTAATCTGCAAGGAAATGAGTTTTGGTAACATAATTCATCGACGTATGGTAGCCCCAGACTAAAACCTTAAAAGGTAGATTAGATTTGGCTAAAGCCTTTTTTCCTGACTGTGGATTTGGCTAAGGATGATAAAGTATTTGCCTTTTCTTCTAGATCCCAATATTCCAACCCCGCAGCGATGGCAATAACAACCTGCTGTGCGCCGTACTGATCGCCGCCACACAACACATACCAGAAGTCACCGTGTTCTTCGGAGCCAGGCTCTTTAGAGGCACCAGGTACTTGTTTGTCAGTTTATAGAATTATTTTATTTTTCAGTTAATTTTGATCGCAGTCTGGTCGCTGGTCCGCAGCCCGTGAGAACAGTAGTTCTCAACAGAACTCGAATGAAAAGTAGCCTAGAGCCTTTCTCACCTAAGAGATGTCTAACATTGAGTGAGATAAGCTCATTCAATAAAAAAAAAAAACTCTTGAGCAGTCAATATTTGATCTTTTTCAAAAACTATCCACCCTTTGGAATAGGCATTATGCGCTCTGTGTTAAATGACCTTGAAAGCTTGAACCTCTATTCTATCCGTTCACAGAGTAAAGAAAGTCTCAAATACAAAGATCTACGCCTTCGACTCGCCCAACTTCCCTGCTCTGTTGGAAGCTAAGGCGACCCTGGAGGTAGACCCTAAGATGTTGATCCACCCGGTCGGCTGCGTGCCCAATGAATGCAGGTTACACGATCAGCTCTGCAGGAAAGTGTACATCCTGAAGATGGCACCGACTATCGAGCCTGAAGTTATCAGGGCCGTGTTCTCGGGAATGGAAGGTAATAAATAACTTTACCTTTTTTTACTTTTTTCTCTTCTTCTTTACATTCTTCTTTCCTCTAAAATCGCTAGAAAGGTCACTTTAAGTAAGTTCTTGCCAATTCTTAAAAGATCGCATGTATATGTGACAAGATTTTAAATGTTGTAAGTTCGTGTTATACAAAACAAGCGCCACTTTATCGTCTCCCTACAAGTTCACTGTTGTCCAATGCTAAAAGTAGACCTTTCTTAGAGCGCTCTCACCAAAACCCAAAGGACCAAAACCAAATCCCAAAGGTTATCCCAAACAACAAACACACAAAACCTCTTATCGTTAATAGTAACTCTTTTGAGATCGCCAGTCGTCATCGTGTGTCTACTATTACTATAGTACAAATAAATATTACTAGAAATAACTAGCTAGGTATTTCTCGCTTGCATCGGAGAACTACTTCCTGTACCTAAATAAAATGTAGCTTATGTCACTCGCCCGTCTTTAATTCTTACAGGTGTGGTCCTGGAAACCTACGGCAATGGCAACATCCCCATCAAACGCAAGGACATCTACAAGGAGATCGAGGCTGCCGTGAAGAACAAGGTGCTGGTCGTGAACGTGACGCAGTGCATCAACGGCACGGTCATCGCCAAACCGCTGTATGAGACTGGACTGGTGAGTGTAGACTTAGGCCCGGTGTGCATTGACGGCACGTCTCGCCTTATAACTTGGAACTCTAGTACCTTTTAGTTGAAATTAAAGTGTTCAATGATCAAGGAAGGCTATAGACTATTTTTTAAGCGGGTGTTAACGGGACATGGGTAATCACTGTCAGAAGCATATATCTTACTATGCATATATAAATTACGTGTCTAGTTGTTTGTGTACGATGAACTTCTAAACTACTTAACCGACTTTAATCTGCACACCGGGCTAGTTTAAACCAACTTGAAAAATAACATGGCTTACATTTTAATTTATAGTCGCAATATTATTGTATAGTTGTCAATTAATATAACAAAAATCAAAGCAACGCGTGGCAGGGTCTGCTAGTGACATTATATTTTTCCCAGCTTCTGTTGGAGTGCGGCGTGGTGCCAGCTTATGATATGACACCGGAGGCAGCGTGGGCCAAGCTGTGCTACGTGCTCTCGAAGAAAGAACTCAGTTACGAGGAAAAAGTTAAAGTACGTAATAATAGTATGGACCTACTCATGTTTACGCAACTAAACAAGCGCTACACTTAAACTCCTGTCAGCGTTTGTACGTGTTAATTAACAAAGTCTAAATATTGTTTAAGAGTTACCATTGTATAGATTTTTTTTGATATGTGTTTAACGTCTGCTTAACGTTTTTTTGCAATGACGCTGATTATTCATTTACCAGTTACCTAGATTTTCCTTCATTTTGACGCGTTTTTATATCTTCATTTAGTAGTTCTTTTTTTTTTTCAGTTGATGAAGACGAATATCAGAGGCGAGATGCACAATCCAACACATTAATTTGTAATTTCATTTTTAAGTGATCTTAGTTTAATTTACCTATGCATATAAATTATTCTTAACTATATTAGTCTGAGAAGTTATTTACTATAGTCCCTACATATAAACAGTATCTATTGATAATAGAGTTCAGACGAAATTCGTAAAATAAGTAATTTATTTATTAAAACGAAGGTCATTGAAAGCTTTTATTTAACTTGCAATGTATGTAGGTATGTATGTTACGATGTATTCTTTGAACACAATTTTGAAGTAGAACATCTTCAACCGATTGAGCTGAAATTGTGTATACACGTCAAGTTTTTTATTTACTTAATATACCTATTCTTCTTTTCATTTATTTATAAATACAAAAATAAAATGTTTAAAAGTATAGTAGTAATTGCACGTAGGTATAAAAGAACTCCGACGAAGCCAAGGGTATTTCGATTTTATAATGAAAAACCAAAATAGTTACACATCTTTTTATTAAAAATAATCATTTAGCTTATCCAATATCATAAAGAATTCAATTCAGATACATTTCTTGTGCAATTGCAATAATTAAAAATCCATGAAATTGTACTTAAAACAATAGTAACAACATTTTAAAATAACAAAACTATACCAAAGAAATTATATTATTTCATTAATTAATTCATAGTAATTATAATAAAAAAAGTCAATTTATAAATGCTTAGATTGTGAATACAAGACACACACAACACACAAAATATTCGCATTACTTATTTAAAAGTAAGAATTAATATCGATATATCGATATCGACAAGCTAACATCCATACTAGTGACACAAAAAATATCAAAAGTATCATTACAAGAAGCTGAAACAACTAAGAAAGACGAATATAATATCGAAATCACACAATTTAATTGTGGGTACAGCTTCGAAACACCTATTTAAGTATTACTGTATTTTTTGTTAAACATCAGAAATATATAGACTCTAACAAAACTAGTGCACCATATTTTTGCAGGTCATCAAATACATGCTAAGGATCATGTTTTACACAAAAAAAGTTGAATGACTTAGGGGTCAACGACCGAGCGCCTTTAGAGACCGGCGTTATGCGTACAATTAAGCGACTGTGATAATAAATTTAATAAAATATGTTGTTCTTTTTATGACTTTTTGTGGTAAACATGATCCTTACCATGTACTAGATGACCTGTAAAAATATGGTGCACTAGTTTTGTTACACCTTATATATTTGAAGCAAAACTTGTATATGTTTATAGTTTGATATTAATTGAGACAAGATACTTCACAAAGTACGGTCAACTACTGAAAAAGGCAGTGCCTTAAAGAACACATAGTCTTAAATTTTACTTCTACACAGTTGTACAAAATCTAAATTTCTATAAGACAATACATTTACCTGTAGTCATTCTATTGAAAAATATACATCTTCGGGTAACATGTAGGCTATAACAGACGCCAGCACATCAAGCTACCCGACACTATCAAATTTTCCCAAATGTACTTTGAACCATATGCTTGAGCGATAAAGTTGAAAATCTATTAAGGAAGTTTGACAGATTATGGTAGCTCGATGTGCTGGTGTTTGTACATAAACATTATGTGCTACAAGTTATATACTAGATAGGCAATAGACATTATGTACAACATGTAACATAATAAGTATTTGTTTAGACTCGGCTACTAAATCGATTTAGATACTTAGGTTGATTTTTTTCTTAAAAAATAATCGTAAGTAACCTAACAAGCAGCCTCCGCTAAACAGATCGAGATAATCGGTTGTATTACATAAAATCAAGATGACAAGAGTATTAAAAACAACATCTAATAAATGCCGCGCCAGACCGAATCGGAACGCATTTTTAGTGAGGTGACATAAATTCGATTATGCATTAGAATTTGTCAGCCGTCCGCCGTATCCAACAGCCCCAATCAGCCGTCGGCGGCTGTCACGCGTTCGGTCAGCCCCGTCAGCACGTGGCAACCGATCGCCTCCGATCGGACGCCGCCGCTCGCGTTCGGTCGACAAATCCGTCTACATCCGCGGCCCGCTCGGTCTAAATCTTACTTTATCTAGATCTTAAAGACTACAAAATTCAGATCAATGATAACTAAATGAAACCTAGTGGAGTATTCCAGGCTGTGCGTTTATTACTATGTTGTATGTTGTACATGAAATGACGTTTATATTCGAATACTTATATCGATTTGATCGGACACGACCCCAACATTATGAGGAAGAAAGAGGTATAAACATACTTGATACTTGACTTCTCATGGTAAGATTAAAGAAAACACATATTCAAAGGCCCGATGCATTGTCATTGTAATCGAAAAGTCTCAAATATTACTTTTTGCATTATGGACTTTATTTCGACTGCCCTAAAGTACTTTTTAGTATGTATTTTCTTCCATCTTAGTCTGAGCTTACATAAATACACTTGAAAAAATAATATTGCTTACACAGATATAAATTGTACCATGATATTGTGGTGTTTGACGCGGTAACTTATGGCACTGTTTGTTCTGCCGTGCGGCGATGCCATTGGTGGATGGTGTGTGCGGCACGGACTGGCTCTCTCGGATTGGTTCTTAGCATGCTGCAACTTCAGGCGTTTTCTTCTTACTGGTGCCCGCTGACATCGAGGGATCTAAAGAACGCATTCCTTTGTCAAATTTATAGGTATACAAATTCTTTGAAAACTGGTGACGGAATGCAACTGATATAAAGTTAGAATCGTGGAGGGGAACTTTAAGGAGATTTATTTCAACTAAAAAAAAACAGGTTAATAATAATACAATGTATAACAACCGCACACAGCGACAAATAAATAATATGGTAAAGAAAAACTATAACAAATTATTGAAATAAATGTAGGATCTAAAACTCTCGATTCTTTTGCCAAAAAACATTTTAGAAGCATAAGGACCATATTAGACTGTTTGTGTCATCACAATTTCAACCTTATCAACCTTGCAATACGTCTCAAAATGCATCGCTCATCGGTACCTCACCTCAACGCTACGGCTTGGCTAGCTAGGTTACTGACCGGTGCCGCTGGGGTGCAGGCGCTTGAGCACCTGCGTGAGGTCGAGGCCGGTGAGCGTCTTGAGCGCCGGGGGGATGCCGCCGGCGAGGCGCGCCACCTCGCCCGTCGCGCCGTTGTCGCCCACCAGCACTATCTCGTCCGTCTTAGCGAGGGGCGCCGACACTTCTGCTGCGATCTGGATATAGAAAGAAATAATTAAAAAAAGAGAGACTAAACAGTCTTTATCAATCGATCATCGTTTCAGTAGTGGTCATTTTCCTGATAACACACAAAACGGAGGTTTCGATTTTATAAAATATTGCTCAGTGTTTCGATAGGTAACAAATCCCCTAATTGTAACGGTCATCAAAACCCGTAGTAGCCAACGTTATAATCCTTACTAATATTATGCAATTAAATTCAAGAGTAACTTTGTTACTCTCTGCTTATCAGTCACGCTTTCACGCCAAAACTACTTAACCGATTTAAACAAAATTTGGGTAGATATATAGCCTAGAGTCTGAGAAAGGAAGTAAGGTAGGGTGGGTGGAACTACGGGGAACAGCTAGTAATAATGTAAGACCCAATATGGGAGGTGAAAGACGTTGAGTTCATGAAAGACATGCACTACTCAGCACTACGCAATAGTAGTGTAAAATAATCTCACTTACCTTAGGCAATGCCTCGAGCACCAGCGCCATGATCGCAGCATCACCATACTGCTTGTAGACCTTCGCTTTCGCCAGCATGCGCTCGGCGTCTGCCTTGCCCACGTCGCCAATAGCCGTCGCCTCGGCCAGACCTAGCACCTTGATGCGTTCCGCGTCCGCCTTCGCGCCTTCCACTGTTTGAGTTCTAGAGTGGAAAGGATGAAAAAAAATATACAACTGATAGACTACATATTATATTTTGCGAAAACACATACGTGGAATCGAACCCGAGAACCTAAGCTCGGCTACCCGGTGTGGTTAACAGCCCAACATGCTTTAAATTAATTTATACCTCCAATATATTTATTTATCTGTGTTAGATTGAATCACAATAAAAAACCAACTCACTAAATATCGTACAACAAAAGAATTAAGGATTTGGCTGCTATATAAATTAGATTAAAATTTTAGGTTACCGTTTTCCTTCAGCAATGGCCTGCAGACGGTACGCCTCGGCTTCAGCGGGCAGTCGCACCAGCGCCTTTAGCTCCTCTTCTCGACGCAAGATCTCCTGTTGTTCCACCTGAGAATATTTAACAAACACTTATCAAATGTACATACTTATGTGCTTCATAATGGGCAACAGAATAATTTCCATGATCTTTATAATCGGACCTGGGGGATTGGCCAAGATCTCTAGTCTGTCTACAATCCTAAACGCTAGTAGTAACAAGGAATATGTATGGAAATGACATTTCAAATCACATTATGACCACGTGGCTTATCGACTTGAAATGTCATTTTCATAAGTACAGACGCCAGCACATTAGGCTACTGCAATCTGACAAAATTCCTTAATAGGTTTTCAACTTTATCGGTGCAGCATAAAGTTCAAAGTTAATTGGGAAAATTTGACAGTTTCGGGTAGCCTGATGTGCTGGCGTCCGTACATTTATTTCGTTTGCGATTGTAGAAAGACATCTTGGCTAACCCCGCTATTCTAGTAGTTCTGGAGAGCTAATCGATTTTACCGATGGATTATTTAATGTTCTCGCGAAAACTTTTTTGGATTCAACTCAGGAGTTTAGTAGAAAAATATAGGTACTATTCGTCTAATAAAATGTTGTACTTATAATAGTGCTATGTATGTCTTACTTCAATCTGCTTGCGCCTCTCCACTACTTCGATCTGAATTTCTTCATTACGTATTTTCTGTTTGATTTTAGCCGCCTGCAGCTCGTACGCCAGTGCCGCCTCCGCTTTCTGTAATAGAAATATACGAAATTTATAAATTGAGGGTACAAAGTAAAGTTCTTCTGTATTAAAAAAACGAGCAATGAATTGGCATAGGTGTTCTACAGGATCCAAATCAACCGCCGACACATGTCACTAAGGTCCAGGAATTGTGAAAAGCTACCGTGTAGATGCTGGTCGGCCGACCAGAAGTGAGCGGTCAAATGACTTTTGACCTTGGTTTGGAGCGCATCCATCGCTTCAGTGTCCGTGATCGGCCCCAATCGCGTGAAACGCTATCGGACGACGGGAGACGAGCGACCAAGGCCACATCTGTCAGCGGCCGGTGTGGATCGTAGTAGTAGCGCGTTTCATTTGCAGTCCTTGGTACACTTTTATGTATTTTGAGGAATTTGTGGATAAAGAAGGTGAACTTATGGAAAAATATACGATCAAGAGTATTTTCTTTAGCTTTATCTCAATAAATAACTACGTAAGTATGTTATTAGGCGCTGACTTTACAGCGAATGAAGAAGTCAAGAAAAATAAATAAAAGTTATTTCTTTCTTTCTTTCTTTCTAAGTATCACTCACCGCAGTGTTGACCTCCTGGTCGAACTGCGCCTTCTGCAGCTTGAACATGCGTGTGTTGTCCTCGATCCTCGTGTCCATGGAGTACTTCACGTCCATTGCGCTCTTCTCGCACTCCGCTTCCTGCAAGCAAAATTACACCTTATTTAGATATACGTAAAGGTTATATCAACTTTTCTATATGGACTGTAGTTCGTAGTATAAAGAGTTTTCAATATCCGTAACGCCATGGAATAGTATAGACGCCAGCATATCAAGCTACTACAGTCTGCTAAATTTCCTTAATAGATTCAACTTTATCGCTGAAGCATATGGTTCATAGTTGATTAGGAAAATTTGTCAGTTTCGGGTGCTGGCAATTATAATTGGGATTTCAGCACAACTTCAACTAGCAATTTTGAATCACTCGGCAATCGAAACCGAGAGATCGGGTACCGCAATCACAGCTACGATTATTCAAACGAAATGTTATGTTGTTATAATACATACTATTACACAAAAATATGCTTGCTAATTTGTTTTGTGTGACTCAAAAATCTGACGGGAAATACCAATATCGTGTATCAAAGAGATTCATTAAATACAGGAATAAATCAAAATTAATTCGTTTCAACAAATATATCTAGAGAGACAAAAGAGAATCAGAATCTGGACAGAAAATTAATTGTTTTGCGGTCGCGACGGCTTGTGGACGGTAAATAATAGCCGGTTCCAGCACGCGTGGCTTCGTAAAATCGGTGAATTTATTCAAATAACTGCCATTACGAACTTAATGAACTGAATAATTCACATTAAAGGTAATTTTCAGGATATTTTGTCGTCATTATTAAGTAATTTGGGCTTATTTGATTTCATTTGTATGTCAGATTGCAATTAATTTGATTATTAATTAAGTTGTACATGCCTGTTTTGTGTCAACAATTTCGCAGGTTCATTTGACATTATAATGAGCGCAAGAGCTTTATTATATGGACGTAAGGGCCGAATTGTTACTATGCATAAAATAAGTACTTAAATAAAATTAATTCGCCTTGACGTCGCATAATTGGTTTTCGTACAAAAAAAATAAATAAGTATAGACGTCAGAACGTCAAGCTACTACAATCTGTCAAATTTCCTTAATAGATTTTCAACTTTATCGCTGAAGCATATGGTTCAAAATTGATTGGCAAAATTTGACAGCTGCAAATTTCGGCGTCTGTACATCAAAATGCCGAAAATAAAGAATGAAAAATAGTCGAGCTGTTTTCAAGAGTGCATTGAGCGAGGGACTTCATTGATGCATGCAGTCGACGAATTTCATTTTGGTAGACTTCACATGTAGGTAGAAGCTGTACTGGCTTTTTGAATGTTCCTAGTGGAGGGGCTAACAACATTTTGGTCATAACCCAGTTTCATTTTTAGGGTTCCGTACCCAAAGGGTAAAACCGGAACCCTATTGTTTTCGCTCCTCTGTCTTGAAATCTTCCCTGAATATTGAGTTTATATAAATAATGGTACGGAACCCTTCGTGCGCGAGTCCGACTCGCACTTGGCCGGTTTTTGTTGTAATTACCTGCTGCCTAATTATGACCATAGGCAAGCAGGCCGTTTAAAAAGAAACGAATCGATTTGCTCGCGAACAGTAGATTTTTGACGTTTCTACCATTCGTAAAGGAAATAAATCGATTCTTTATAGGAACCGGGAATTAAATAAACAATGAGGTCTATCACGTATAGAATGGCCGCCATGCGCGCTTGTGTAACGTGGGTCGCCTGTCAAATAAAATTGTACGCTATGGCTACGCGGGTTTATTTCTATTTGGACTAAAATTGCGAATATATTAAGCAATAAGCTAGATTAATTCTGGCAAATAATTTCCGTATCTATGAATGTGTTAGTGTCAGTTTCATATATGGGGACTTCTATACATATAATTTATATTAGTAGTGTTTTCTTTTCTTAACTATGAGGGGTGTGTACACCTTTAAGTGACTTTTTTACACTACAGAGGACAAATATAAATGTAAACTAGTTGTTTGTAAAAATGTCGTTGGTGTGCCTTAATATATAAAATAAAAAATGGGAAACTTATGGCTGCCCTTTTACGCGAAACACCATTAAACTTAATTCTGGTGTAGCTAAATACGTTGACTCTAAGATTCTATTATATCAAACATGATTAAAATAAAAGTTTTTGTTTTGGATCACGCAATAATAAATTTTATCTGCCGTACTTTTAAACCTCACACTTTTTTGACAAAAACAATACTCTTAATTAATTCGCTAATACACCTTTAACCAACTTACCCTGATTCCAGCATCTCTGTTCGCCTGAGCGACACCAACATCTGCATCTCTCTTGACGACCGCCGTCTGCGCCTTGCCCAAGCTGGCCAAGTACTGAACATCATCATACACGTCCTTGATTGTGAACGACAGGATCTCGATTCCCATGCGGCCCACGTCCGGAGCCGCTACTTCGCGCACAAGACCCGCGAACTGATCTCTGTCCTTGTACACCTCTTCTACTGTAAGAGTTCCTGGAAAGAGAGAGAAAGAGATTGTTAAAAAGGTTGAACACTCCTGCTGAAGTACGTATTATCTGACGTCATGGAAATAGACGCGAGAACCCTGCAATCCATCGGAGAGGCCCCGAATGCCCGAAGGGTTTGCGGGTTGTTCATAAGAATTACCGTGGCTCTGGCACACAAAGACCTTTTTGTCAGTAAGAGTCTGGCACTCCCTTCAGCTGTAACCTCAGCGGGAGGAGTCATTTGAAGATGACTAAAATAAAGAACCTTGTGTTCGTAGGAAAAGGGGCGTAGTGCCTAATGTTGGCACAGCGGGATGCTCTCAGGCTTATTAGGAGTGTCTAACCGCTGCGCGCGTTGCCAATAATGCAATTTGCGAACAACGTAAATATAAATTCAATTGAAAATCCTTATTTTGCTCTTTAAGATCTTACAGTTCTTAATTAACAATAATAGAACTGTCCAGCTTAGCGGCTTATCTTTTGATAAGTCTACTAGAGATAGAAATTTGACATTATGTCTATGGCGCTAAAGTCAAAATTCAATCTACGAGTATATTATAAGAAAATAGATAGAATATTGTTGTAATTAATTAATGTTAACTGTTGGATTTAATAAAGTAGTTATTTAGATCAACTACTGTATACAAATTGTCAGTTCGTCACAATGCAATGTTATGCCGTGCTAATTTGAGTGTTTTAATTTGATATGGCTAATCGAATTAAGTCATTGTCACGCTCATGATCTATTTGTTGTGCTTATCCGCATAACATTAATGTATTTGACGAACCTGTTGGTCTATTTAGAACCTAGGCGTCACTGTCAATACAATTGATGAATGTTTGGATTGAACTGTACTTGCGAGACCTGGAATCGATCCCGTATACATTTGTACAGACGTCAGCACATCAGGCTAACCGAAACTGTCAAATTTACCCATTCAACTTTGAACTTTATGCTTAAGCGATAAGGTTGAAAATCCATTAAGGAAATTTGACAGATTGTTGTAGCCTGATGTGCTGGCGTCTGTACTTGATAAGGGTTTCTTTATCCACTAAGCCATAACGATTTAATGAATATTATAAGCAGTTCTTATATACATATATTAATTAAATAGTTTATATTTTTCGTTTATTTTTTTATGAATATGAATGTTTTAGTTTATTGGGAATCGATGAAATATCGGGGATTGGTAAAAAACATGATTCTAGGGTGCGTCATGCTCGTCGCGGTTCGCTGAAATTTTGTAAGAATTTTAGATGGCCGGGAAGCCCGAGAATACATCTATAAATATATATTTTTTTTTTTTTTTTTTATTTGGCTACGGCCGTTTTTGCTGTTCAGTAAATACATAAATAAATAAAATTGTACAATCGCCATCACATCAACCTACCCAATCAATCTCACAAATTTCTTTAATAAATTTTCAACCTTATCACAATACCGGAAGGTTAATATTCGATTGGTGAAATTTGTCAGATTCAGGTAGGTTGACCTGCTAGCGTCTGAACGTAGATAAAACCACTCACTTTTTCACATTCAGACATGTCAGACCGATGGTCAGCACGATCGGCACCAACGCAATACGTATCATTTCCATAATCAAAGTTCTTTAAAAATCTTGATATACTTTTAACACTCACTCACACACTATCACAAATTTTAATACAATGATAATATTCTTTGGAAGACTAATAATTATAAATTTATTTAGATTTTTCAATTCCTAATTATTGTCCTTTTAATACTTTTTTATTCTTTAAATTAGAAAGTCCACAACTATGAACAGGGTTCGATTTTTAATTGGCAATTGCTGCAAAGAATTCTGTCACTTATATGGTGCAAAAACTATTTTTATTGATGAATATGTATCACTCACTATATGTATGGCCATGTTCCAATTTAAATGCATTTCCTGATATTAATTTGTATCATGATGTTATCTTGGATACATTTGGCATTTGTAACAAAATTTTACTTGAAATAATTTGTATAAGACATTTGTGTGTCATAAAATTAAAAAAAATGTGACACTCAAAACTGGACCAACTCGAAACATTATTAAAAAAAATCTTTCAAGACCTTTAAAGATACTGAATTACATGAAAACTAAAATATACCTAAGGTCAATACATTTATCTAATAAAAATGTTTAGTTTATCAAACTAATTAGTACTAATTTATCAGTTATTAAATACGTAATTAGTAAATTCAAAATCACACGTGTGTATTATTAAGACGTCGCGTCAAGATCAGATGCGAAAAAATACTGCTGTCTTACCGTCCGTTTGTACAATACGTTTCGCTATAGATACGTACTGTTGAAGAAAAAAAAAACAATTATGAATCATATTCCAATGGTTTAAAACTCAAAATTGCTTACAAGCCGTGATTGTATCGGTATTTACTTAACGAATGATATAAATGTGATACCAATGATAAGATTTGTTGTAGTTAGATCTGACGTAAACTAAGAATTTGAATAAGATACTATAAATATCTAAATTTTAGTGCAATTTTTCATGCCGGATGTGAAACACATCTGCCGGGGCTGCAGTTTGTTAGCAAGAGTTACCGTGGCCCTAGCACACAGAGACCTCCAGAAGGAACATAGTGGGTTTTAGTTAGTAAAAGTCTGACACTCCCTCAAGCTACACCCTCAGCAGTAAGGGTCATTTCAAGATTTCCCACGAAAAAAAATTTGTAAACAATTAATATTGTTGAATTTAGAGGTTACATATTCGAAAAATGAACTAAATAAAAATGCGACCTCATTTTAACAAAATTATCAGATAGACAAGTAGATCAAACGAAGATAAATAAGCAATTATTTTAAAAATAAATTCGTTTTGATTAAATGTAGTTTCTGAGTAAAATATTTTCATACATATTACATCAAAAGACAAGAAAAAAGAAACGAAGTCACATACTTACAGATGAACTAAATGTACTTAGCTCGTATTTCTTATCATTTACTGCAGTGTGATATGATATTTTTATCGTTCCGCATAAACCGTATCTAATGTGTTGCGATAATGTTTCCCTAGGGTAATCCTTGACAACGTGATAGAGGTCACTGAAAGAGGGTGCGAGGGACTAGGTAGAAACATAGAATAGTTATCTAATAGTTATCTATAGGTATACTAATATTATAAAGTAGAAGAGTTAGTTTGTTTGGTTGTACGCGCTAATCTTAGGAACTACTGGTCCGTTTTGAAAAAATATTTCAATGTTACATAGCCCATTTATCGCGGAAGGCTATAGGCTGGCTTTTTATCCGGGTGCGCGGAGTTGTTCCTACGGGATGCGTGTGAAACCACTGGCGGAAGCTAGTACTATATAAAAACGAATCCTTAATTCCTTTATTCACAGTATTATTTATTTTATTCTAGTAATTTTACTAGCTGACTATCATGGTTCATGAGAGACAGCCTGGCGATAGACGGACAAATGCACAGCAAAGTGTTAGTAATATACATATGGTCTCCTTTCTACCCTTTGAGAACATACGGAACCCTAGAACCTTGGAGGTTTTATTTCTTTCTGTCTCATTCGAATGGGAAAATGTTGTGATATCCCGCTAAGATAAGATTAAAAAAGTTTTAACGTTTCTTTCTTAGGTGTATTCTGCATAAACAGACCAACTTTAACACGTACTAGAATCTTATTTTAAATATTTATAAATGTATGCAAAAACATAGCAGTATTTTTTATGTAAATAATAATGAATTCAAATATCTTTACTTTAAAAAATATATCGTACCCCTCCTTTGCAAAATCAATGAATTTTGAAAATCTTTTGAGGAAAACCCGCTAAAACTATGCACAAATCATTTAGACTTTTTCCTAGAAGAGAAAAGGTCATTAAAGAAAACCGGCACTTTTTCCACACTGAATCAAACAGCGGGTCGCTCGTTATATGATATAATGATGATTTACATACATAAATGACGTTTACTGTCAACTTTAAGCTTACAACCTGAGTCACCTTCCACGTTAATCTCTTCGTTTTAATTACAAAGATCGTGACAAAGCATAACATTAACCCTTAATTATAAATTGTGTGCCAAACTGTGTAATAAACTTGTGTTTGAATTTCCAACATAATGTTCACTATTTTGCATTCTAAACTGAAAATACACATTTATGAAAGAAACTAGCTGTCCCCAGCGGTTTCACCCGCATCTTTGGTTACTGCTACGCTCTCGTGTGTCTTAGCGTGATGGTATATAGCCTATAGCCTTCCTCGATAAATGGGCTATCTAACACTGAAAGAATTTTTCAAATCGAACCAGTAGTTCCTGAGATTAGCGCGTTCAAACAAACAAACAAACTCTTCAGCTTTATAATATTAATATAAATGATGCGTTGTGCCAATATTCCAGATAGGTGAGTGAGTTTGCGGAGGTATGGAGCTGAGGAACAACCACGGACATTGCGGTGTAAACTATTCGAGTCAGTTATCGGATTTAGTCAACTACGGTTACAAGAATCGATTGTTTACAATGTATAAACGAATTTCTGTTTCTGCTAAATATGTTATTAAGAGTAAGGGCCCGTTTCACAGGTTGCTGATATGTTCCAGATAGTTTATCTAGCAGATAATTTCATACAAATTCTGTTCCATTTTTGAATTCCGATCTCATCTCGTTTTTTATAAAAAAATGTGTTGACGTGTAAAAGTGTTGAGTTCAACCTATTTGCAAAATAAATATCATTTATCATTAAGAATTTATCTGGTAGATAGTGGCTATCAGCTACCTGTGGAACTGGCCCTAAATCTCGAGATCAGCTGAACCCATTTCGCTAATTCTTTTTTTAACATTTCTTGATGTACGAAGGTGGTACTTACGGAAAGAAAGGAAAAAATAATATTCGACTATCAGACAGTCCGAAGATCAGTCATCAATTGACTTTTTTCCTTAAATAACTTTTTTAAAGACGTTACTTTACGCAAGCAACTTCGACAAAAAATTTTGCACCACGGAACAGATTGATTAGGAATTAAGACCAATTAGGGATGTGGACTAGATCATAAATAAAATACGTTATCATATTCATTTGGTAAAACATCCTAAAATAATGTCAGTTTAATTTATCGTTTTGAATCGGAAACTGTTTTTATTTTTTTTATTGATAATATAATCGAAATAAGTATATGGATTGATGTGAAAAATCTGTGACGTCATGTGGTGTTTTCATACAAATTGCATAGAGAGTAACCGTTTTTGACAGTTCTATAAAAGTATTGAATTTGACTAGTTGTCCGCATCCCTATTGCACCATTGATAAATATGTACTCATAAGTGGCCATAGATACATATAGGTAGCAAATAAATAGGCCACCAAAGTATTTCTTGGACCAAATGCATATGCTCTTGATACACATATATAGGTTAATTTACTCTAGTGACAATAGAGCACAGATTTATCATCGTTCCAAATTTAAATACCTTGACATGATTGTCTGGAATTGCCATGATTAGGCAGTGGAAGTAGGTGGGCAAATGACACTCACAATATTAAGTAAGTACATAATTATGTAGAGACGCCAGCACATCAAGCTGCTACGATCTGTCAATTTTCTTAAAAGATTTTTACCTTTATCGTTGAAACATGTGGTTCAAAGTTGATTGGGAAAAATATAGTTTCGGGTAGCTTGATGACCTCAATCTGTGCAATTTCTTTAATAGATTTTCAACTTTATGGCTGAAGCATATGGTGCAAAGTTGATTGGGAAAATTTGACAGTTTCGAATAGCTTGATGTGCTGGCGTCTGTACCTATCAAGAAACGATCTCTCTTTCTTTTTTAAAAGATATCTCAAAAAGTAGGAGATTCGCAATTAGGCCGCGTACATAATTATTATATTATAGGTACAAGTATAGTAACGCATTTTATGCATTATTCAGGACTAACTCACTATGAATTTTTTTTATCAACAACTTAGTCGCAATAATTTTTTGTTATATTCTAAGTCTGATGTAATCTTTATTTTGCGAATGTTCTTTGTACACACACACGGCTACACATAAAGCTATACAAAACCAGTTTGTCTTGAACTCGCTTTATATCCTCTTTCTACAAATTGAAAGTTCAGCTTATATTAGTTTTGGGCTAGGTATATCTAAGGGCCTTCAAAACTATTTTAAGTTCACGGTTGATTGTTCTCAAACAAACAACTGAATTAATTGATTACCATTTATGGAAGTATACAGAGATGTTTATTTACGTTGTTTGTGATGAAAATGTTAATTTAACTTGAGTTTTCACTGTCCAACATACTTTTATCTTGACTAGCAGTATAATTAAAATGTCGTGGTGGCCTAGTAGTTCAGGCACCAGCCTACCGCCTATCTATTGCTAATTTAAACAATAGCAAATACGCGTCTAGTGGGTTGCTGTAATTGGTCGACCAGACCATAGAGGTTATCTAGGGAATACAAATGAGTTTTTAATTGTTATTGCAAAAAGTGCGCCGTAGAATTGCGCACATCTGATCTTGTTCGCAAGTTTGAAAACAAGTCTAAAGCTTGATAACACTTCTTTAAATTTATGTTATCGGATAAAACTTCTAAGTAATACTTAAGTACTTATACAGTACTCTTTAAATATCTTTACCTTTAGATAAAGCTAAAATGCGGCTGTGTTAGTTAGAAAACCTAGGGCCTAGAGTTTAACAATGTCCGAATAGCCACTATCTACCGAATAAATTCAAAAATGGAACAGAATTTGGATGAAATTTTCTATCAAATAAACAAAAAAAACACACATAAACAAAAAGTTTAATTTGGATTCGGCGCAGCATGTTTTTGTCTTCCACGCTCTTCGATCTGCCGTCATCTCACAAGTTACATACTTTTTAGCCATATCAGCTTTCACACAATCCATCCATCGTTTCTTTGGTCGTCCCCTTCCCCTATATCCATCCACATTCATGTTTCTACCAAATAAACTAACTGGAACTTATTCGTAGGTGGTGAAACAGGCCCGTAGTATTTGAAAATTGTGTCTTTTTGCGAGAAAAGTTGCGGGAGACAAACAGTTTAAGATTATATTTTCCTTATAGATATAAGCGGTAGATGATATGCCAAAAAAGTGATGGATATGATTGACGAGAAAGGATGACATAAATGGATTCTGTGAAGAAGGAGATTGATATTATGACAAGTATGTTACCTCAAAATAATAATATTAGAAACGGAGGGTTTAGTACAGACGCCAGCACACCAAGCTACTACAATCTGTCAAATTTCCCTAATCGATTTTCAACTTTATTGCTATAGCATTTGCTTGAAAGTAGATTGGGAAAATTTTACCGTTTCGGGTAGCTTTACGTGCTACCCTGTTAACGTCTGTACCGTGCTTATATTAGCTTCAGAGAATTTAATAAGTGTAGTTTCATACATACGTATAAAAATGAAGTCTTTTATGAAAACAGATAATAAATTAGGAAAAAAGAACTTGTTTCATATTGGAAAATCGTATTTTTGGGAACTCATTCATGCTGTAGAAACTACCGTCCAAAAATTTGTCAAGACGTCAATAGTCATACTCATACATCGCAATCGCCTTAACCCTGAACTTTAATCGTCTCGACTACTTATTTGGTGAACAATGAAGCATGCTTAGTCCATTGTCCCAATTTATTTTTAGAGCAATATTTTTGCAATGCGGAAATAGTCAATAGTCATAAATGGTACAGTACGAGTATTCATCATCTCCCGAGCCTTTCCCCAACTATGTTGGGGTCGGCTTCCAGTCTAACCGGATTCAGCTGAGTGTCAGTTTACAAGGAGCGACTGCTTATCTGAACTCCTCAACCCAGTAGACTTACTGGCTGCTGACTACCTGTAACGACTGCCAAGGATGTTCAATGACAGCCGGGACCTTAAGTTTGACGTGCCATCCGAAACACAGTCATATTAGTGTCCAAGATATACTTAGAAAGTACGTACAAACTTAGTAAAGTTGCATTGGTACTTGCCTCACCTGGAATCGAACCCACGCCCTCATACTTGAGACGTTGGTTCTTTACCCACTAGGTCACCATGACTCCGTTGACACGTGCTATGTGTCTCAAGTACCTAATCGCGTGTTCGACACACTAGACTGACGCCACGCCAAAATGACTCACACATCTTAAATAAATCCGTTTCATTGATCGTAAATTGTTCAAAAATAGAATTTGTGTTATGTATTGAGAACGTATTTACTAACAACACGTTTTTTTACTACGGTTATGCTCGTAGTAAGATTTGATATTATTAATTTGACAGTAAATGGGATTTTACTCATATTTTTTTTAAATTTTTATTCCAAGCGTATTATAGACGAGTCTACTTATCCTTTATGTCAAGGGAGATCATTATAAACATAATATATTCGCCTCATAATGCGCTTCGTGTTGGGCAAGCCGCTCTTAATTAGACCCTTGGCCTAACAGCCCGGCGAAAGCCTCTTAAGGTATTTATCAAGTCTGTTAAGTATAAGGCCGGCCTTTCAGCGGCAAATAACTTGCAGACAAAATAAACTACAGTTAATTACAACCACATGGCTCAGACGCCAGCACATCGAGCTACTACAAGCTCTCAATAGATTTTCAACATTGTTTTCAAATAATGGTAACTTAATATCTACATAATAGGGAAGATGCAATATTTTTATTTTTGTTTTTATTTTAAAGAATTCCATGTAGAATAGACCACAAATATATAAAAAAATTTAAACACTGCAATTTATTGTAAAAAAATGCAGTTTTAAATTGACAATTTAAATTTTCGCGCCAAAACGGGCCTACGGTTCCGATGACGTCATTCGCGTCTGACACTAGTCGTACTTGTTCGTTGCCGGCTTTCATTCATTTGCATTTTTCTCGACTTTCGAGATATTTTTCAGTAAAAATTTAAAATGGATTATCCATCAACATCAGGGGATCATAACAATACCACAAATGCTCCGAAAAAATCCGCGTTGACTCATGTTTTGTGTCCATCTACTTCAACAAAGTTTTGACTGGACCTTCTGACCCAAAACTAAGAAAAAAGTGGTTCCAAGCTGCGAATGGGAAGGATAATTATTATTCTCCAAAAAAAACGCGAAATTCTTGAGAGCATTTAATTCATTCCTTCAGATTTATCCTTATTATACTAGAGACAAACATTTAAACTTTCACATTTGTAATATTATGAAGATAGTATAATATTATGCTGATGAAGAACTGAATTATTATTTCTTTCATGTTTCAGATTCATCTTTAGAGTGTTCATTAATCACAGAAACACATGATTCTGAAAATTTTCAAATATCCAATGATAAGAGTGTACAGGTGTCTATATATCCTCAGAAACGATCGAAACAAGCTCAAGTAGAAATGGAAATACCCCAAAAGACTGTAGCTTTATCACCTAAAAAAAATCAATAAATCCAACTTCCATTTTAATCTGAAAAACACAATTTATTTTCGCACAAACTAATTACATTAATGTTCACCTTTACAACTATCTATAACCTCAAATAAGTTGTCATAACGGGAGTGACGTCACTGAACGCTGATTGGTGTTTTGAAATACGTTTCGTTTCAGGTCACTTTAATTTTTAATTATTCGTAAAAATCAACATTATGTAAAATAAAAACGTTACAGTAGTCTTTCTTTTATACTTTTTTAAAATTTTAATGATAAAATTTTCAATAATATTACATTTGCATCTTCCCTATTATGTAGGTCATTGGTTTTCGCACCTAAACTTTAGGTATGGGTGTAATTTCTAAGCAAGAGGTCTTAGGTTTGACTTTAGAATGCGGCATTTTTATTTAATTGGAATTTTCAGTTCCATAGCTCGAATTATTATTTTTGTCAGTCACTGCTCAATATTGAGTCGTGTTTTGTTTTGTTATGGGTCTATCTCACAATATTAGTTACTGACGAGTTATTAGTTACTTCAATCGCATAACGTAAGCTAAGTATGCCAAGATTGAACTTCCTAAGATCCATTACCACCCACAAGTATGGCAAATGGCATGAATCAGTTAATTTACATTTATTGCGACGGAGTAGACATTATTGTACGGACTACTACAATCTATACATATAATAAAACAGTAAAAAATCCGTGTCTGTACAAATAATATATTGATAAAAATAATAACTGAGGGGGGTTTAGAAAAAGTAATAGAACACAAATCCGAAAAAAAAAATATGTCTGTTTGTCTGTATGTCTGTTTGTCTGTTTGTTTGTACGCGCTAATCTTCGGAACCACTGGACAGATTTGAATGATTCTTTTTTTGTTGTATAGGTGTTAGGTCGGGGCAACATATAGGCTATAAATTATCTTGGAAACGTGAACACCTGATGCAGAACAGCAACAGACCAGCTTAACTATAAGAGATAGAGAAATGCTGCCATAGCAAAAACTGTTCCACGTGATGAGCAGTTTCTTCTGCGAGATAAAATTTGAAGATCTGGAACAGCTGTTTTGGACCTCCTAGAGCCCAGCTACACCATTACACATATAGAAATTGCGTCTTAGCAAAAGTTGTTCAGCCTGATGAGCACTCGCTATTGACGTATAAAAATTGAAGATCTAGAACACCTTCTATGGAACTCTAAGAGCCCAGCTACACCATCAAACATATAGGATTGACGTCTTAGAAAAAGTTGTTCGGTCTGATAGGCATTTCCGGTTGACTTATAAAAATCTAAGATCAGACACATTTGATGTGAAGAACCTCCCTTTTTTGAAGTCGGTTAAAAACAACATCAGCTGAAAGTACCTCAGCGCGGTGAAAGCTGTAACAGTTTAGGACTGCGTTTCGTATAGACGCCAGCACATCAAGTTACCCGAAACTGTAAATATTTTCCAATCAATTTTGAACCATATGCTTCAGCGATAAAGTTGAAATTCTATTTAGGAAATTTAACAGATTGGAAATTTTGACTTTGGTAGCTTAATGTACTGCATCATTGAAGATTCCGGCCAAAACTCCATTTTTTTTTTATTTTATCGCATTAATATTCCTTCACATTTACGTTATTTCAGTTTTTAATTTTCTTTTGACTTTTTGAATTGACACGGTAGCCTGCCTGGTTGTGCAATAGAGAAGACGTTTAGATTTTTAAGGATCAAGTATCTTCACAAAAAAACTATAACTATGCTTACAAAAAGTTAAATTGTTTCCATTGTCCAAAGAAGCTAAGATTCATCGGATCATAAGATCCCTAGAATCCAACGAAGAGCTAATTTAAGTGTGGAGAGGCTTGATGCTGTTCGAGGACATAAGGCTGCAACTCGCACCGTTGAAACCTTTTCGGATCGAGAATTACGCCTGCGTGTTCAGCACATCCAGTTCTCTATAAAGAGACTAAAGAAGATACCCTTCTTTGGTCTCTTTTTTTTCGTTGCGCCACTGACAATTAAACACGTTGGTTCGGAGAAACCAATTACCGATACAGAATCATGCTTGACTTCTCAGCGTATTCGCACATCTACTAACGCTTATGAAAGCAGTAATTAACCTAATGCACGACTAATTTCTGATCGAGATTATCATACATTGTCCAGAATGATGGCATCCAGGCCGATTGTCGGCTACGGCGGCCGTTCTCTTTTATGGTTTTATCAACTTTTTTATTTATTTATCAAATTTAAAAATTTATCAACCAGCTGCGCAGGACATTTATTATAGTGCTCAAGCATTCGCGCAGATACAGGTGCACTCTCTATTCCCTCACTCTCACAGTCCGATGGGACGGTAATCCAACATGACCGGAGAGAGATCAGGCGCAGGACCGAAATTTACGTGCTCTCCGATGCACGGGTGAATCAATCACCAACTTCCAGACTCCAGGCTGCTTTATGAAAGTTTCTCAAAACTAACAAAGCGATTTCGACCCGGGAATCGAACCCGAAACCCCGTGCACAGCAGTCGCGCCTTGCGACTACTACATCAATGAGGCTGTTCAGAATAAGCACATAACGAAATATTCATAAGCAGTTAGAAAGTGGAAGAGACGTATAAAATTGAAAATCTGGAACAACTGTTATGGTATTCCAAGCGCTCAGCTACACTGTTAACTAAAGAAATCGTCTCGCGCATCCTGTTGTTTTCCCGTCCCCGGACTCATAGAATTCGATATCAGACGTTTCAAATCTCAGATTTTGACGGCCCTGTAGTCGCTGGCATAAGCGACTGGATCCGCGTACGAAGTCGCGGGCAGAAGCTAGTTTTATAATAAAATTAGAATTATAAATACTTGGGTAATTTACTTGTATATAAATTTATCTACATAAAATTATTCCACTAGAAGAGTCCTGGCATGATATAATTAGATAGAAAACCTTACATCTGCCTAACTCCCTAGGGCCTATTTCACCACCTACGAATAAGTTCGAGATAGTTCATTTGGTAGATAATTTCATACAAATTCTGTTCCATTTTTGAATTTATCTGGTAGATAGTGGCTATTGGGATTTTGTGAAACTGGCCCTTAGTCTCAAATTGTCTATAGCTTACACAACTAATTTATTTCCGTCTAACAAACGCAATTAACTACAACAGACCTGAAAAGGTTTTCCTTTTTATATTGGCAAGGGAAAGGTTTTTCAAACTGATTTACAGACCACTTTGGGAAATTAATCAACTTGGTACCTACATCTCAAGCTTAAGAAAGGATAGAATAACATTTACAGGAGTGTCTGGCTACAGTGGCTACATCTGTTTTGGAATACGATCGCGATTCGATACTACGAAGGTGGTTCTGTGTTCATATATACAGGTTACGTATTTTTGTACTTTGTTTTAGTGTTGCCGACATAATATGTAATCTGTCAAATTTCCTTAATAGATTTTCAATTTTATCGCTGAAGCTTATGGTTCAAAGTTAATTGTGAACATTTGACAGTTTTGTCTAACTTAATGTACTGGCGTTTGTACATAGTACTTGCTTACTAGACATTTGTCTGATTTTTTATCCGACTGTCTTTTGTTTTTATGTTTTTTGTAAACAATGACGCTAAGCAAAGGTCAATGCACTCACAGTTTAGAAGGAGTATCTGTATCCACATTCATATTGCATTTTATATTTAGTACACAAGCTGTATCCCGCGGTTTTCCCGCGACAATTATTTCCCGCAACCAGATAATTAGCCTAAAACTTAATTCTCCAAGGTTCAGCTATTTACGGCGAAGGCATTACAAACACATTTTCGTATTTACAATATTAGTAAGGATTTGTATTGCGTCTTACGTTTTAAATACCTAAATATTTATGAATGAATGTGTTTTATTCAATACATTCAAAGAGGCCACGTGCCGCTTCAACTTTTATGAATGCATTTTATTGTGTTTTGAGTTTTGCGATGTGTTATGCTTTGTTACACAAATCGATGATGTCAATTAGAGTTTTAGGGCCTGTTTCAACACCTACGTATAAGTTTCAGTTACTTTATTTGGCAGATAATTTCATACAAATTCTATTCCATTTTTGAATTTATTTGTTAGATAGTGGGATTGTGAAACTGGCCCTTAATATTAAGCTTTTTTGTATTTATTGGACATTTTGCTTTTTTCTGCGTTTTAAATGACCAATTTTTAACAGGAAGAGAAAAGAGTTGAGGTATTAATTGCCATGGAAAGCTAAAGGTTTATTTGGGAAATTACTTTATTTTAACTTGACAGGTCCTAAAGGGAGATTAATTTCTTGTTTCACTTTTCTAGAAGCTGTCTTTGAAGACGATGCTATTTTCTTTTTTGCAATCAGAGCGCTTGTCAGTTGTATCCCGCATTTAATGTAGCGACACGTTCCAATTAGAACCCTGTCGATATCTCCCGACACCTCACACTGATTGCGGTTTCGGAACATTCTAGAAAATCTCTTCGCTTTTTGTTATTAATGTGAATTTTATTTGACGAATTGAAGCTAGGACATTGAGTAATAGTTCAGCAAGTCTATGTTAAAAATTGACAAAAGGAGATAATTTACCAACTACGTTCTTTCTAGAACGATTAGGAATAGGGATATCAGGAACATGAGGCATTGGAACAGTCCAATTAAGCAAATCTTTCATGGATGGGGATAGATTGATTTAGTTCCCTAATAAATGGTGAAAAATCTTCAAATCTATATAAAAAAGAATCCCTATTTCAGTTGGTCACGCGGGAACGATTGGACCGACTTCACTTTTTGTTGTGTTTGTACTGTCAGGATAAGGTTCTTATGAAAAAAATTTAAACAGGATTAACATCTGTCGCGTCAGCTAGTAATTAAATAAAAAATATAACTCAAAAACAAAGTGTAATTAAATTAGTTCCACTAATTATCATGTCACAAGCTCACAGCACACTTCAACACCCGATCCTTTAATAAATTAAAGATAATTCGCACTCCACATTATAATATTAAAATTACATTAAGTAATGCCACCACATCTGGTGATGTTCCCAGCGAAAATAACATATTTTTCACACTTGCAGTACCGACAGGCTTTCCTCTATAATTGCATGAAAACGCGAATGACTTTTGCCATATTAATTGATTTAGCTAAATAAAACTAAACGCACGAAATACTGTGAAATTTGGTTAAGGTATCTAGGAATCAGAAGTAGTCAAAAACTCTACGATACAATAACTGTATCTACATTTAAAAATCAAATTAAAAAAAAAACCTAAGTAAACAATGAGAACTAAATCACGAGTCATAGATTCATATATCAACATCTTAAACAATAAACGCTTTTATTGTTTTTCAATCAATTATGTTTTACTAAAGTAGTTTTCATGTTCATGGTAGTTTTTTTAACGTATTTCTGATAAAAGAAGTTCTAAACTAAAAACTAAACCATTTGAAGTTGTATGCCGTCAAATAAAGCCATACAAAGTGCATAAACCTTCGAACATATCGACAAAGACACAGAGCTACACATTACACCCCCGATGACCTGCTTAGCTTATATTTACATTGCATTAAAAGTACACGCAAAACCAGCCTTTGTTCTATTCTAATGAAGGTCCCAATTAGTGTAACAAATGTTGTAATGATTGTTTAATACACGAACGCCTCGTTTTCCGAAGGCAGTGTTACATGGGGCAGCGTGACCCGCCGCTCGCGACGGCCGCGGCGGGACTGACACTCTGAGGACCCTGTATTCACTAGGTACCTCCGTTTCTCTGGAGCATCGTCTGCTCACAATCTTCTCATTGATATTCGAAGATACCTTCTGTAATAATATCGATATCGAAGTTGTTGGGTTTGTAGATTTAAGAAGTAAATAAGTATGTACATATAACATAAATTTTCTACAAATAACCTAAGTAGGGACCTATATTGATAAAGCGAGCTCTATTTATTTCACTGTAAAGAAAATGTACTGTATGTGCAATTTCTTCTTTCTACAAATCACGGTAAATACATCGAAGACATTTCTTTAAATTCAGCCAATCTTTCAGGCTGTATTCACAAGTTAGCCTTTCGCATTTTAAATACAGGAAAATTTGAAAATATTGCTATTGGAGTAAAAATTCGAATATATCTTTCAATGCGTGTTTTTGCTGACTTGATATGTCAGCGTTTTAAGTTTTACGTTAATAATGAAGAAAAAGTGCGAGTTTATGATCAAAATCTGAAATAACACTGTCTACACTGTCTCTTTTATTCCTATTTTCCTTACGCAGATATGCTGAAAATAAGCGTTACTTTTTTAAATTCTTTCTTTCCTGTTATGTTTCTCTATCGTATAAAAATCGTAAATAAATAAATTATAAAAAAGGCTCCACACGTCAGTGATAGTTCCAAATACCTATTCAATTTACGAACAAATTGGTACCCGATGTTCCGAATGAGGTTCAATAAAAAATCTACCAAATTGGTAGAATATTACGTATCGGCCAGGTGTGAGAAATGTGTTAGGTCTGTGAACAAGAACAATAATTTCATGAGTTTACTGATGAGGCCGGAAATTAATATTGATGATGCGATACGGACTATCGGATTATATTCGAGGATTGTTACGGTGGCCCACTTCAGCTTTAGGTACGAATATCGTTAATACGTACTTTATTGTAATGTGTCAATATTTACTACCTGGCTTTTCCAATTGCCCTGTTTAAGGTATATTTTGTAAAGTATTATGGATTAAGTATTTACCGATGCGGATTATTTGCAGTTAATAATAATGTGGTTAGTCTAGCTAGGAACGTTAATAAGCAAGCCAGACTTCTGTCTGTGAATTCCTTCTCAAATTCAGCAAGAAAGACTAAACAATCCGACTGGATCAAAGAAAATTCTCAGAGTTCGGAATTCGGAACCAATTTGAGAATCATAGCAAAAACTCCATAAATATTATTATTTTCCAAATCCACACAAACGTCAAAAAGTTGAATATTTTTTTTGTTTGTTTGAATGCACTAATTTGAATAATTATTTCAGTCTTAAACCATCCATTGATTGAAGAAATAAAAATATGCTTTAAAGTTTTTATTACAACATATTTTAATTTTGGAATCTGGCCATTTTAATCGAAAAAAATATTGGATGCCAAAAAATAAATAAAGAAAACAATAATTTTATTTCTTTGTGCCAACTACGTCACTGGTTTGCGTCGAAACCAGCCAGTCTTATTAAAATATTTTTAATCAGTAATGATGACATTACATTTTGATTACAAAAATATGAAACAAAAAATAAAATTGTTATAACAAAGGTTTCTAGAATGTTCGCTGCATTTAGAATTAAAGTTATCCTGCACAGAGACTAATCTAGCTTTTATTCTGAAACAATGCGAACAAGTCAAACAATGTATTTCAAGTCTGGACTTCTAGCTAACTCACGAAGCTTTGGTCTGTCCTTTGTGTGAATTGAAAGGGATTTTCAAAAATTCACCTGACTTGTATTTCTCAAAGCGCAAACATTTTGCTAAAATATTTTCAAAACTGATGCAGCGGAATCTTATTGACTAATGCGAAAGGAGGTTGAAGTTTCCAAAGACAAGCTGTTGATCAGCGGCTGAATAATGTGGCCGCCTTGAGGGAACTAATTAAAATCAATTTAGCCGCAATCTCTGTGGCCCGTTTCATAGCCATCTGTGTTATTATAATCTAGTTTAATCTAGGTCGCTGTAAAGTCTATTGTTATGTAATTTTTTTTTTTTATTACCCTGTACTGTCCCACTGCTGGGCAAAGGCCTCCCCCATATCTTTCCACTTATCCCTATGGCTAGCTTTTTGTGGCCAGTCCTCGAGGAAACGGTCTAAATCGTCTCTCCAGCGCTTCCTCGGTCTTCCTCTCGATCGTCTGCTGTCATTTGGATTCCAATGGGTGGTAATGCTATCCCACTTATCAGGGTGCATTCGACAGATGTGACCCGCCCAATCCCACTTCAACTTTGCAGACTTATTCCCCACATCGACTATGCCCGTCTTAGACCGGATAAAGGTGTTGCGTACCCGATCACTGAGCCGAATGTTCAGCAAGCTGCGCTCCATGCTCCTTTGGCATACTTTTAGTCTGGACTTCTGAGATTCGGTCAAAGACCAAGTCTGAGCGCCGTAAGTTAGGACGGGGAGGATACACATGTCGACTAGTTTTCGCTTCAGTGATAGAGGAAGGTCACCTTTCATGAGCGTCTTCATGGACCAGTAGCTCTTCCAGGCGTTTTCGATCCTGCGATCGATTTCCTTGTCTTGCCTGTTGTCGAAGGATACTAACTGGCCCAAGTAGATGTATTCGCCGACATACTGTATCTCCTGCCCATCTACCTCGACCCTACGTTTCGCGCTATTAGTCATTACTTTGGTCTTTGACCTGTTCATCATAAGCCCGACCTTAAGGCTGACGGAACTCAGCTCTTGGAGCATTTGTTGCAGTTGTTCTGCTGACGGTGCAAATAAGACAATATCGTCTGCAAAGCGGAGGTTTGTGAGAGTTCTACTGCCGACTTGAATGCCTTTCATGCCTTTCAGTGCCCATGAGTCTGTCAGTGATTTGAACACCTCTTCGAGCGTGCTGGTAAAAAGTTTTGGAGAGAGCGGATCACCCTGTTTAACTCCCTTATTTATTTGAAATTTGGGGCCTGATGAGTCAAGTTTTATGTTGGCGGTACTATGGCTGTATATTATTTTAAGGATATCTATGTATGTTTGTTCTATACCTTGGTCTTGTAAAGCTGAGAATATCGCTGAATGTTTAACACTGTCGAAAGCTTTTGCGTAGTCTACGAAAGCCAAGTACAATGGTTTCTGAAACTCTATGTGTTTTTCGATGACTTGGTTGAGTGACTGAAGGTGGTCTGTTGTGGAAAAATGAGGACGAAAACCGGCCTGTTCAGGTGGTTGATGGGAGTCTAATTGACAATCAATGCGATTGTGGATTATTTTTATAAAAGCTTTGTAGATGTGTGAGACTAAACTTATCGGTCTGTAGTTGTTAATATCCGATTTGTCTCCTTTTTTGTGAAGCAGGATTATGTAATATTTCTTTTTTTTTACAGGGGCTTTCGAACTATTGTCACGGGACAATATTAATATAATAACCTTTTCTGAGAATACAGATAAAACAAATTGACAAAAAAATATGAAAATACTTAATTTCTTAAGTATCTAAGTATTAACAAAAAAATGCTTTGCTTAGTACCTACATAGACCTTGCGTTAACTATATTATTTATGCGTCTATTATGCAGTAATAATTTACAACCTACACCTTTTTCAGGATATGGGTCAGAGGACACAACAAAAATCAACAAACGCTTTTTAATGTGCGTAAGTTTGTAATAAAGAACAAAAGTGAGAACAATCAATTTTGAACTATAAGCTTGAGCGATAAAGTTGAAAATCAATTAAGGGAATTTGACAGCTTTTAGTAACTTGATGTACTCGCGTCTGTACAAAAAAAAGCCATTAAAATTTAACTATTTTCCAATAAAGTTTTATAGTCCTGGATACAAACAAGCTCTTATTAAAAACGTCTTTTAAACGTCCGCAAGACAGTTTCCATTGTAGCGCGGAAAATTGCGTATCTTTGTTGTAGCAGCGACTATCATCGTGGCCCATTTCCAGCGAGCTCGCATTCTTTTTTTATATTTACTTACGGGTCATGTTATGTGTGTAGGTACTTATTTGATATTTTTTATAATTATTAAGTAGCTAACAACCACCCTTTCACTCGCGATAAAAAATAGCCTATGTTATTCGGGAATAGTGTATTTTCCCAACCGTCAAACTCAAAAAACTCAAACTTGTTTATTCAAATGAGGGTGATAAATCAGCAGTTTTCGAAGGTCAAAACAAAAGACTCTCCAAAACGATCACACTTTGCCACTTCTTTTGTGTTTTCGCTGGGAAGAAGAAGTGGCGCAACAAACTCCCTAGCAAGAAGAAAGATATAAAACGCAACAGAGCACTCTATCTTTTCAAATGTTATTAAATGCCAAAGTCTGTCTATCTGTCCGACTTTCACGCCAAAACTACTCAACCAATTTCGGTAGCTTCCTTGTCTATCTGTCGGGCTTTCAAGCCACTCACAAGACTACTCGACTGATTTCAGTCGTTTTCCAATAAAATTTGAAAATGTATATTTTCTCCAATAAAAATTCGAAGACATACATTTGGTGGACAGAGCTTGAGAAAGCACATACTTTTTATGCAAGTTGGCGAAGTCGTTCCCTCGAGTAGAGCGTGGAACCACGGGGAACAGCTTGTTCTTTTATATTTATGGGTCTCTCAGAATACTTCACTGTTTAGTTATTACCGTTTAGTTACAATAGTTACAAATAAAATTATTACGTAATTTGATAACTGTCATACCAAAACGATTCTTTGAATTTTCTTGAAGGATTATGGAGGATTGTGAGCTCAATCACTGTCTTTGTAAACCGTTCTCTGTTTGTTCAATGAGACGAATGCTGTCAGAATAATACCATTACTCAGGCACAGATAATACAATACTGTTCAGGTATGTTTTTGCAGGCGGCGGGAGCTTCCTAATTCCTTTCAAGAGAGGAATGACAGTCGCTTTATTAAAACTGAATTTTATGAAATATTATTACAGAGTGTCATACGTTTAAATAATTAAAAGTGCGCTTGCTTTGGTAACATTTGTTTTGTCATTCCTGTTTTAAAAGGGCTATAATTTTTAATTCAATATAGATGATTCTTGAAGGAAACTGTAGATAGGTAGAATTCAAGCAAGGACTTTTTTATACGAAACTAAGGTCAGTTTAGTAAAACACATTTCTGGCGCCTTAAATAATTGTCATGAAAATAAGCAGTTTATTCAGTTTATTAGACCGGTTAGGAAAAAAATGCAAATAAATTCAACCTTTTTGGATCATCATCTATTTACAAAAAAAAATATTTTTTTTACGTTCATTCAACCAGGCTTCTACATAAAAAAAAAGTTCATTGCGGTGACAGAATGACACCTTCGTTAAAAGGGTTCCGAACAGTTCCGAACAAAACGTACCCAATTGTGTGTATCGGAAAAACATTTTTTACCGATATTTTTACTGACGGCGTCGAAAGAGATCTCTGGTACAGATAGGACACATTTTTTGGGTATTTTTCGTGTTGTATAGACGCCAGTACATCAAGCTAAGTTCTTTCAAATTTCCTTAATAGATTTTCAACTTTATCGCTAAAGCATGGTTCAAAGTTGATTGGGACAATTTGACAGTACTTTGGTATGTGATATGATACGGCCTGTGTACAGACGCCAGCACATGAAGCTACAACAATCTATCAAACTTCCTTAATGGATTTTCAACCTTATCGCTAAAGCTGAAAGTTCAAAGTTGATCGGGAAAATTTGACAGTTTCGGTTAGCCTGATGTGCTTGCGTCAGTACATAAAATACTTGTACCGTACAACAAATATTACATAGGTACATTATACAGGACAAAAAAAAACGAAAATGTATTTATATGCAAAATATTGGTCGTAGTGTTGCCAAATGAAAAAGAACGACCATAAAAACACCAAATCCACATATCTTTCAAAGATCCTATTTCTTCATGGAAATAAATTCTGTATCCATTACTCTATCCAAAATCTCAATCCTCTGAGATCGTATTTCAGGGTAAGCCTTGTATCATTTACTTCAGAGGCACCGAGGATAGTGCCTGCCATGAGTGACCGATAAACAAAGCCCTTTATGTGTGTCGTGCCCATATTGCGTGTATTAAACGTACCATTTAATAGGCCAACTGTATAGGAATCTAACAATGACTAGACATTTACACATGTCATAATTTATAACTCGGTAAGTTACGAGAACAATACATACAAAGACTTTGTTCTAATAGCGATTATAATTGGGTAGTTGACAACAAGTCAAATTCATTACTTTTATTGAACTGTCAAAAACGGTTACTTTGTATGAAATGTATTATAATTATGACGTCACATTTTTTTCACATCAAGCCATATACTTATCTTACTTAAATAATCAATAAAAAAATTAAACAGTTTTTCCTCCAAAATGATAAATGAAATTGACAATATTTTAAGATGGTCTGCTGAAAATTAATATGTTATAGGATTTTATTTTGACCTAGCCAAGTACTCAATTTTTAAACCTATTTTGAGTAAGGAAGAAAAAGAAGCTTATTAAAGACTTATAAATAATATCAAAACATAAATTCCATCTTCATATTTTTTTTTTATGAACTTATACATGCTTTAAAAAATTGCCAAACCCGTTACTATGGTTGGCTAAATGTTTTATTATTATGTGATTAGCACATAGAAATAAAATAAATTACCGATCATTAAGAAAGTGATATTAAATTTTATGGCATTACATTGGCATAAGATTGTATAGCCTCTTCTAACTTTAGTCCCTCGTTTCATTCAAGTTAACCGTTGTCAGAAAAATGGCGGGAATCTTCGTAACATGTTCCTTTCGTGATTAAACTTGGTGATACTGGATCCTTTTGACAAGATATTAATGGCTTCTGTAAGTAGGTCAAGCATTCACATAAAAAGGGTATCCTTGACGGCAGTAAGGGAGCGAGTAAAGATCGCGCAACATACCTACAGCTTTTGGTAAAAAAATTTAAAAATCTTCTTTACCATAATTTTTTGTATGTGCTAGCAACATTCGGGGCCTTTTTAGATATTAATGCTGAAACTTATTTTAAGACCTTCATGTACATGGATCGGGGATGCCTCCACGCTTCAAAAATGGAATTCATGTTTTTCTTGCCTTATTTTTTTTCGTTCACTTCTAATAAAGATGACGTGGCTAATGTCTTAACTGTAATTTCGCTAAGGCATAACTTGCAAACAATGCAAATTTTCACAATCAATTGTACCCATATACTTCAGCGATAAAGTTGAAAATCTATAAAGGAAATCTGACAGACTATAGTAGCTTGATGTGCTGGCATCTGTACATTACTTCAGCTTCAATACTAGAAAGCTACTTAAGCAATACGTTATTGTTTTTGCCTGACCTTTCTCAAGTCTTTAAGTGTACCATTAAAAGGGTTAACGTTTATACATTGTCGTCAATCCGCTTTGGGACGAAAGCTTTTATACAGATGACATTTCAATTTCCTACTCTGCCCTCATTGCTGACAAGTGGAGGGACGAAGACTTTAATGCCATCACTTCTTCGGGGACCTTAGCATAATTTATCAAAGCCAGGATATTTCCGTTACAAAGAAGACTGAAGACTTCTACTACATAGAAATAGAAAATCTTGTCATACTATATACCCAGGGTACAGTTCAAAACAGTGTGACTTAAACACCTAAATCGCATTTAGACATTCGAACTCTTTTGAACAATATGACATTTGAAATTCGAAAGCGATTCCAAGCGGTTAGGGGAAGCCTCATAAATACGGCGCAGTCACAATCGATTTACGAATAAAACATGGGAAAAATGCGATTCGACAGCCTTGCTTTGAATCGCAAAATGCTTAAACCTTTAAATCGGAGATGTTTCGGGATCAAGAGCTTTTCAGTTTAAGTTATTTTCAAAATTAATTCCTCACCTGACGTCTTAATGAAAATAAAAAACAGCTAAGCTTGAGTTTTTCTACAATAAATTGTCTGTGGTCTAGCTTAAGGTTTTTTTTAAAGAGTTGTCTTGCAAAAAGGTTTAGCTTTGCAAAACAACATGAACAAGAAGTACAAACCTTTTAGAACCGAGGCGATTTGTCAGCGTAACATTTTATGTAAACGTCAGTTTCGTAAGAATTAATGATAATTTGTATGCTCAACAAACGATATCGTTCTTTTCCGTGAAATTTCACTGGAAAGGATTAATTTGCAAAGGCAGCATAATATTGGATTTGTGAAATCTGGGGTTAAATATTAAGGTAAGTTACAGACGCCAGCACATCACACTACAACAATCTGTAAAATTTCCTGAATGGATTTTCAACCTTATCGCTGAAACGTAAAGTACAAAGTTGATTGGGAAAATTGGGCAGTTTCGGTTAGCCTGATGTGCTGGCGTCTGTTTCTAATATACCTAGTTTGTCTAATGACATTCTTTTCTTTTTTCAAATGCTTAACATAACGCATATATTCCTTCGATATTTTTCTGTGCCTTTTCGTAAGACTACACATTAATGCAATAAATCTTATTAAGCAGGACTAATTCCAGTCTTCTTTGATAATAAAACAAATTAAAACTACTACTTAAAATTCACTAAGGGCCGCGCTTAATACCAAAATAAATATTCATAGGTAAACCCATTATGATTTATTCGCAAATACAAACATTTAAATACAAAGTACAACCGAGATAATATATCCGTGTCGCGAACAATCGATTTATGCTCGGATCCACTCGATTTAACTTTTTGTTACGGCCTCAGAGTAATGACTCGACATCACGATTAAGTACCACTCTACGGTAATGCCGATCACACGGTGGAGTAGGAAAAGAAAAAAAGAGTGTCCATTAAAAAAAAATAACGATCGTCATCTGTCGCCTTATTACTTTTCATTTGAAATTCGATTTCAGTTCCAACCATGGTTCTTGTTCCATATTCGGATTGCACTCGAAAGGTATTAAAAATTGTGACGTCACTTGTCATGATGCGGGTTTTTACGACTGGTCAAGGTTATGTCAATCTTGAATCATAAGGGCGTTTACATATCACAACTCAACGGCACTGTCTTTTCAAGTAAACTCGAACACATTAGTCTCTAAGGCTCCATAGAACATCCAAGTAATGTAGCGTCGCGTCGTTCCGATGGTGGCACCGCTGCCGAAGAGAAGTAAGTAATGTCTACTAAACCTAGGCCTCTTCCACACTTAGGGCATTCAAATATTTGATGAAAAGATAACAGGTCAATAGGCCTTTTTATGAAACCTTTTTCATAAACTTTCTTCATAAACTAGCGGGGAAAAAATATTTTCAATTTTAGAACTGCGCAAAATGATTAGGTACAATAAGAGCTAATAAACCAAGAACATACGAGTCTATGAACAAAATAAATCAAACCATGATTGTTTTTTTTTGGACCATTATCTCGTCTTCAGTTAGGCATTAGTGTGTCCAGCAAAAACTGCCATTAGGTCTAGACGCGTAAATGTATTTTATTTTGTATTACTTATTTTTTGTGATACAATTTTAACGCTAGGCGAAATAAGTGATCGAGTTGTTGGCTAAGAGAGACGTAGGTACATTAATTTGCAACATTGTTAATTTTTTTATATCAATTTGGTACCCGAGTTGGAACAGACAAGAACTACCAAATTGAAGAGACTGGATAAATACTTTATGTTAATAATATAATAGGTTTCACAATACTTTACTGATAAGTCGTATAAATAAAGAAACGAGTTACTATAGTCGGGAAAGTTAGAAACTCTCATCAAATCATTGTTTGATTGAAGATTGTCGACCTGCTTCAGAAGTTTCCACTAAAAAGGTTTTATGCTTTTTCTTTTGTAAAAATATTTTTCAATAAATATTTATAACGAACTGTTTTTGTTGATGCTGGCATTCATATTTCTTTTTACAGGCTGATGCATTTTATTGGGAAATTCGGTCATTTAGGTTGTGACTTTAACCTAATAAGAAAAGAGTATGAATAATTTGTTATATAGATAAGTTGTATTTTGGGTATAGACTGGATCTTTCATTCGACCATTATTTTTAATACGTATATCTGAGGAAAAGATTGAAAAAAACACATTGACTTTCCATCTGCCAATACTATAGTCTCTTCGAAATGACACAAAAGTGCAGTTCACCAAGCTCTCAGTAAGTCGATTACGAAATCGACTACAAGCGTCGAACGTGACCCGTATTCGATTCTACACCTCTCGATGACACGCTTAGCGTGTCCCAGATTGTTACGTAACATAAAAATTCCAGTGACATCCTGATATAGCGATATATGTATTTTATGTTCTTGACATTGTCCACAGCTTCATGTAAATGTTTATTGATAAAGTTCAGTAAAACGAGAAAACCAGTTACAAGGTTATTTTGGCCCTCGAGTCAAGTTCACGGTCGTGACGTCACACAGATAACTCGTATATAAGGAGGTCAGTTTGGTTTTTGTCAGCTGGCGTATACTTCCAGATAGTTCGGTTGCGTCACTTTTTTGCTGCGCCCTTTTCACAAGACTAACTAACTACCTAAGTACTTCTAAGCACTTTATTTCATTTTATATTTGACGCAATGTAATTATGTTTTGTTTTACTCATTAAGAAGTTATAACGAGTCATAATGTTAACTTGTACAAATGTATATACAAATGTATATGAGGAAAAATTGAACTGATTTGATATTTCATCTGTATCCATTACATTTCCAGGATATGAAATTATTACTCACTGTTTTAGCCATAATTAATATGCAAAAGTACATAATTTATCATACACAAGTACATAATACACAAATACGCAACCCTATCAAAATGTTCCAGTCTACGGACGTAATTTAATAATATATCCAAATTGACACGTCAGTTAATAAATCATTTCAACTGCTATAAATTAACCTGGCCTTTTGATACACAATAATATCAGTAGGTACAAACTATCAACCATTAGTTCCCGCTCTCGCCAGCCGACGAGGAAATATTCCCGCCATTATGAAACTCGTACATTTTGTTTGTTATTCAAACTTCTAACAGTAATGTTTCAGCTTGCAATGAAACTATGGAACCTACGAGAAAGTAAGAATACATGCAATTGCTTGCAATCGAATAAAAAACCAACAAATAAATAATATATTATAAACTTCTTACTAAATTTAAAATATACATATAATTATATAAATACAATCTGTTCCCGAGGGACTACTTCCCGCACCCGGATAAAAAGTAGCCTATATCCTTACTCAGACTCCAGACCAATTACTACCAAATTTTATTCAAATCGGGTCAGTAGTTTTGGCGTGATAGTGTGACAGACAGACCAGCAGACGACAGACGATAATAAAAGTAAGGATTATTACTTTTTGGCCTGTTTCGTTTTTAAAATGAGAACTGCCAGAGATATCATCTGAGCGAAAGTAGTGAAGGGAAAGAAGCGAAGGGAATTATTCTTGAGGCAGCAACTAGTGAATGACACATATGTATTAGGTAATAGTACTTAAACAGCTTTCCGTATAAAATGCACAATGCGGAATGGAAAACCCACAGAAATTCCTGATCGTTGCACTTTACGATAATTTAGTTTTTATATCAACAATTTGTGAGAAGTAAGTAATTTGTTCATCTTAAGATAGACAAATGAATAATATTTTCGCCATTAAACTCAGTGATATTATATAGCTTTGCTATGTAAGTGTCTAAAATGAAATATGTGCGTATGCGTCTAAAGATTGTTGGTAAATTATTGACAATTCTCTTTAAACTTATCAGATCTTCGAAAATGAATGTTTTACTCCGAGGGGCTCGCTATTAAATTTAGAATAACTAGCCAATCAAAAAAAAGTTGATTTACGGCCGAAATTAATAACTTATCTATCCGTTGTTTTGCCAAACTCGTATTTATAGATATATACGAGTAGAATAGGAATTTGACACAAGTATTATGGGGCTAACGTCAAAATTTAGTCTCTAGTAAGCAAAACAACGGATAGATAGGTTATTCATTTCGCCCGTTAAAGATATTAACAAATAAAACAACATCATCGAAAGCTAAAAACGTCAACTTTATAGTATCCATAATAATAATTTAGAAATTACATTTTGATAAAGTCCCTACTAATTAAATATGAATGTATGTAGGTACTTATAAATGACGTGAATGAGTGCGATAAAACAATACATTCACTATGAACGAAATATTAAATAAAATAATTAATGCATGTCGACGTGCGGTTTTGCGGTAACTTATTGAGGAGATATTTTGCTAATTGGTTATTATTCAATTGAACTTGACGTAATAAAATATGAATAAGTTTGAAATTTGTGTAAAAAGTCGTTGTGTCCTAGTGGTTAAAGCACCAGCCTCTTAAGTATGAGTGTGTGGGTTCGATTCCAGGTCAGGCAAATACCAATGCTACTTTTCTAAGTTGCATGTACTTTCTAAGTATATCTTAGACACCAATGACTGATTAAAACCTGGACTATAAAGTTTGAAATCACCAATCCGCATTGAGCAAGCGCAAGGAGGCCTGTGCCCAGCAGTGGGACAACAAAAAGGCTGATATGATGATGATGATGAGTTTGTTTGAAAAACCGAATAAATATTATTCACAATAAATATTACTCGAACAGATTTAACGTCATATATAAATACAATTCCTTTATTCACAAACAGCAAACTCTAGTTCAGTGTATTTGCTAGTAATGAGATTTACTGCGCACTCTACTAGACGTTATGTCTTTCCAATATACATATAAACCGGACTTGCACCCCGTGTGGGAGAGATAGAGAGGTGAACAAACCAGCTTACTAGGTCTTTGACATTGCGAAATTTCTTTAACTCTCTAAAGGGCATCTTCGGACTGCTTTCCAAATAGCAACAAAAAATAAATATATTAGATATCTTAACGAAATATTAGTAGCAAAAAATTATAATTAGTTTTGATACTTAACAATTGGACCTTACCTCGTAACAACAGCAAAAGTAGCACCAACAGTTAAACCAAGGTTAAAAGCGCTCATCCAGAGTAAAGACATATCGATGTCTTGTATTCAGCACGGTCTCGATATCGACACCTGAAGGGCACTTCACTATAATAGACAAGTTTCGTTCATCCCGTAACACAGCACAACACTGACTTATTCTGAATTTAAATTAACGTTGAAAATAAATTAGATTTTCTGTTATCTGTGGCCGTAATTGACGGGTGATTGGCTTTTGATGTTCGTTTTATGAAATCGATTTATTTTTAATTTCTGATAGTTGAGTTGTCTATGTAGGTTGATGTAAGTAGTTTCGTTGATGTAGTAGCGAGTTCAAACGCTCGTGAACGAGTGGCGTAGAGGTACTGTCCTTTACAGTATAAACCGGAGGTTTCCCCCGCTCCCCTTACAGTAAACATTGCGGTTATTTGGATATACATATGGTGCAATTCATTGCATCTGAACTTTGTCTTGTGTATTATTTACATAGAAATTGAAAGTACTTGTTTTAACATAATTTTTGTAAAATAATTTTGATATTTCGTGAATATTTCTTAGAATGGATCCATTATATGTATTACTACAGGAAAAACTTTCATTTTTCCTGTCTGAGTCCAAAATGTACTCGGGGTAGGTACTCGTTTCATCATCGGTGTCTCAGTGTCATCAATTACTATAGAGTTATGCATGACGTCAAAAGTAAAGACGAGTTCATAAGCGAACCAGATAAAACACACAAATTGACGTGTATAATAGAATATATTTAACAAAAGGAACGCAATAAATTTATTAAAACTTGGAATCTGATTACGTTTACATGAATTGGCTTATTTATCTCTGGAAATTTTTTATCAATTTTGTTAGACTTACAAGGAGTTACTTACATCTACAGCTGTTACAAACACAGGAGACTTTATAAGTAGAATCTAGATACATCTAGTTACGAATCCACCAAAAACTTATGACCATCAACTAAATGCCAAAAAAAAAGAAACTACTTATAACTATAGGACAATAGTTAAATTCGACATACAAACGCCATTCCAATTAGGATATTCCCAACAGATCACATCGGCACACCCAATGCTGACAAATGGGCTTAATTAGTTCATTTGTTAATAAACAAAAATGGGTTGAACCTCAAACAATAATACTTCAAATATGTTATGAATGACAATATTTCGATGTAAAGGCCCCCGAACCAAAGCTTCAGAAGCAAATGCTCCAAAGCAAGCAAAGAAATCATCAAATGACCCCTTTTCGTGGGAAATCATCAAATGACATCCCGCCGAGGGTGCAGCTGAAGGGAGTGTCAGACTCTTACAGACTAAAACCTTATGTTACGCTATGTTCCGTCTGGAGGTCCATGTGTACCAAAGCCACGTTATCTCTTGCGAACAAGCAGCAGCCACAGTAGGTTCAAATGACCCCTTCATTTGATGATTTTCTTCCAGTAAAGTATTAGTCTAACGGAACAAATTCTTAATGTATTTTTGTTTTAGAGGCAAATACAGCCTGAGATATTACAAGGCTTATTTAATTTATTTAGCCTGAGATCTCACCAAGGTCAATTTTAATTTCATTTAAATAATAGTAATAGTTTATTGAAAGTCTTACGAAGGTCACGCTAATTAGACCTGTTTTAAAAACTCAATTTACGGTAATTACTAGTCTTCATGTATTTATTTGATAAAATGTTAATGTTTTCTTTGTTCTGAAAAGTTTTTTTTAATCTGCCAGGTAGACGAATACTACTATTTCATTTAGTCAAGGAGTCTTCAATGAATAATAATCATCATCAGCCTTTTTATCGTCCCACTGCTGGGCACAGGCCCCTTTTAACACAGAGAAGGATTGGGCGTTAATAACCGCGCTTGCTCAATGCGGGTTGGTGATTTTAGACTATAGTCCCGGTTTCTTCGAAATTATTTTCTTCACCTTTAATCAGTCATAATGTCCAAGATATAGTTAGTAAGTACATATAACTTAGAAAAGTTACATTGGTACTTGCCTGTTATGAATCTAACCCGCACTCTCATACTCGAGAGCCTGCTGGTTTAACCACTAGTCCAATAGACGACGAGCAATGAATAATGCAACCTTATTTTTTTTTTCAGTAAGGCATCATCTAAAGGCCCCTCGGAGGGAACAACCTTTTCGCGGAACTAGCTCCATCCTTAGATGGAGCCTTTGTCGCAACTCACTCGACACAATACATTCTCGTATAATGCTATACCAGTGCATTACTAAAGGCAAGAATATCTGTTTACCATAGCAAATAAGAAAGATTACTGATTGTCTTAGATATACAATCCAGCATAATGATACAACGGGACTGAAGACACTTGTGTAGGATGGGCTCGCAGAAGTATCGGTCACAATGCTTGCTCGTATGGAGAATACAGATATTATACTTCATGATGTAATCCTTCGCTGATAATAATCAGAGGAATTGACAATGGTGTCCCTTTCATATCGCATATAACGACTGAAGTTATAAGACAAGGCGCAGGAGTAAACGTGCGGTGCACTAGCTATAGTTTATAGAAGAGGTACTATAAGCTCTCTTGAGTCAAGGCGTCTTGAGGTGCTTTGAAGGCAACGGTTGTCCAAGTAAGTCATATCGATTTTACGGTAATGGAATATTGAAAACAGCTTCACTGTAGCTTAGCATTCTAATATGGACTTGAATGGTTAAATTTACGTATTTTTACCTTACCTAACGATGTCCGAGATTTTTAGTATAGGAATTTGTTCAGATGAGAATTATGTTTTACACAAAATGTATTATTATTGAAGCCACAAGGCACAAGCATCGCTTAGTTTGTGGCTCATGTAACAAAACAAACTTCCTGTTTAAATAAACTATTTTATTTTATTTAGTTTTTTTGTTAGGGAGTTTTTGTTAATAAACAGCCTACGTAAAAGCAGTGTTTGTTAAAATAATAGTTGGTGCAATTAACAACTGTTGGAATAAAAAGGATGATATATATTTTGAAAAAAAAAAATACGAAACTTGAAATACAAGTAAACGAAGTATATGTACAGGGTTAACCTCAACACAGTCTATCTGTAAGAAATAGTACCTACAGTAAAACGTTCAAAGTAGAACAGTATTGATTCGGTACGGACCGAAGATAACTTAATGAACTAACCACGGGGCGTATTTGATTGTTCCGGATCCAAAGACAGGGCATTCGTACCCTTATTAAAGGTACGGCAGTGCATTGAAAGGTGTATGCTACTACGTCGATACTAGTTTGCTATATGGGCTTGATAAGGGCCTCATAGTTAAGAAGCAGTTCAGATCAAGGGATACATAACAGATCGAAAATATACTGCAGAAATTTTGGTCTGTAAAAGTCTGAGCGGAATAAAGTTTTTAAATTAATTTCATTTTAAAAACATCGAAAGACGTCTTATCTTGGTTTCTGTTGCGATTCTCTCGAGTTAAAGTATTAAGAAAATCTGGCTGTTAATCAATTTAGATTAGTAAGATATGGCTAAAGACCTCTTTAACTCGTTGTGGACGTCACCAAATTTACTTTTATCTTTTATTTTCGTGAGAAGTCATCAAATGAGTCTCGCTGAGGGTGCAGCTATAGCGAGTGTTAGACTTTTACAGACTACAACCCTTGTTTCTTCTAGAGCTACCTGTGTGCCATTGCCACATGGCATTGCCACAACCCGCAGCCCAGGCAGACCTTGGAACTTAACTTTTATATTTAGTTACGATTTTGGAGAGCTTCGTCTTAAAGTAAGACGAAGGGACATTTTTGTTTCCAAATTACTTACTATACCTACACACGGCCATATGATTTCTACAAGATATAGCAACAGGTTGTACATACATATATCATTAACATTACAAATAAGACCATCAGACCGCTACCATGTCGGTACCTACGATAATTCAGAGTACAGTTAAAATGTACAAACGCCAGCACATCAAGCTACCGCAATCTGTCAATTTTTTTAAATAGATTTTCAACTTTATCACTGGAGCATATGGTTCAAAGTTGATTGGGAAAAATTGTCAGCTTCGGATAGCTTGATGTGCTGGGCTGTACTTGATTTTCATTTGATTGCAGTTTTCGTTCAAAAGCCTCTTGGGTGTACGTGATCGCTTGCACGTCTGTACGGCATGGCAGCTGCAGGGAAAGTGCTTACTAAGTTTTTGAACGTAGCGGAAAATTGGTATTCTGCGGTTGAACGACCGTTGTGACTCATAATTATAGGTAGTGTGTACGGAATTATGACATACGCTAGCCTGGTATGGGCACACGAAGATAATTTTCGATCTCAATTGATCTAACTTACGAAGTAAGACTGTGGTTTAACCAAAACTATTAGACTAAAGTTTTTTTTAAGTGTGTATATGCGACGATGCTTGCTAATATTCCTATTACAAACATTGATGAACAGACGCCAGCACATCAAACTACCTTAATCTGTAAAATTTTCTTAATCAACTCTGAACCATTTATGTTTCAGCGATAAAGTTGACAATCTATTAAAAAAAATTAACAGATTGAAGTAGCTTGATGTGCTGGCGTCTGTACCTACTTACTAGGTATCAATCGTTTCGTTTGTCAAGAATCGTAAACGTTGGTCATGAACGCGTTCTTATTTTTATCTATTTTTCTCCATAAATGTTCCAAGCACATAAAGATGCAGAGAGGGCGAATCCGTCCGTAAAACCGTTTTAAAAGAAGAACGTTGCCCCTACACAAAGGTAACGCTGGATAGTTCACTCGTTGAACTAGTACTAGCAGTAATACAGGTCTAGTACCCAGGAACAAGATGTGATCTAGACACAGCCTTGTTAGCTACTCACAAGGCTAGGTTCGTCGCTTTGTTTACCCGTATCCTAGTTAATATTCACTGCGTTTTCTGCAAGGTATTATCCACAGTATACTTCATACTATATAAATATCGATGAAGCTTAAAACGTATTCAACTTAAAATTAAATTTAGCACAGATTTTTTAAAATTTCCTCTCGGATCTTCAAAATATTGCTAAAATAAGCCGTACCTACTACACGCTACATTACGCCTAAAATAATTCAAAATCTACAGACGCCAGTACACCAAGCCACCCGAAACTGTCAACTTTAAACCATATACTTCAGCCGTAAAGTTGAAAATCTGTTAAAGAAATTTGATAGAGCATATAAGCTTGATGTGCTGGCGTCTGTACAATAGATGCAACATATCTTGCACGTGATGACCCTGATCTACAATCGTAAACATTTATTGACTTCATATAAACCTGTTGTTAAGTCAATCGACATTATTAAATGGTATAACAAGATCAAATGTTGGGACCAAGGTCATACAAGCAGGCCAATGAAAGTGTGCTTCTAACCTTTCAATTCAAAACTGTATTAAATGTTCGTGCAGACATTGGGTCCAATGTTGGAAGCCAAATCTTTTTCTGTAATGAATACTACTATTTTAGCGAGATGGCAATACGTTTCTACGAGTAAGGATGATTTAAATCTTAAACAAATGATAAAGAATTTCAAAGCACACCAAATGAGATGCCATCAAGATTTTCATGATCTATTAACATTATTTTTTTTAATAAATACAATTTCTGCTATTCAATATTCAGACGAGGCCTGTCCCGAATAATGATTTGTATAAAAAACTGCGCTCAGTGTGACTTTCTATTTTAATCAATCTCATACAATCTTCAGAAGCAGAGGACACAGGATAGGCAAATTATATGTGCCTACACATGGTACTACATGGTTACTTACTTACTAATATGAATATTTTACATTTATACTTGATATTACTGATACTGATTATATTTGATATGAAAAGTTAGATAGTTTCAGCAACAACCAGCTCTGAGAGCTACTCGCAAGAGACTACGACCCTGGCATATAAAGACCTTCAGAAGAAACAAAGTGGGTGTTAGTCAGGAACAGTCTACCACTCTCTACAGCTGCATCCACAAAGGGATAGGGTTATTTGATGATTTCCCCCGAGAAAAAAAGGTACAACCAGCTACCAAGTGCAGGCAGACCTAAAGAGGTCAGGCGTTGCCTTGATAAAATTATTGCAGGATTGCCCCAGACATGACGTGATAAAGAATTACACTAGGGCTATTCTAAAGCGTCCCAAGAGTTCTATAGTTCTTAACAAAACAATAAACAAATTGACACATCAGCCTGTATTCCGTCATCAATTAATTAGCAAGGGCTGGCCAACAAGGTTGGTATTATCAAATGAGTATGTATTTATACAAAATCAACACATCAAGCTATCTGAAATTGACCAATTTTCCGAATCAACTTCGAATCTTATGCTTCAATGATAAAGTTGAAAATCTATTAAGGAAATTTGGCAGATTTAGGTAGCTTGATGTGCTGGCGTCTGTACACAAATGAAACGGAACGGGAAATGTCAAAAAGTGATGTGGGTATGCCCTGACAGTTCCGAATTTCCGATCGCCTATTGTTGCCGTTTAAGCTGGTCAAGGAAATATGGGTCACGTATGGATTTGTTTATGGTTAGATGTCAAAGTAGATTTGGTAGTGGAAAACTTGAGACAACGAAAGTTTTGCTGTAGTTACGTACTGAAAGCAGAATAATGTATATTTTTCTCTGTTCCATAAGGAACTAGAAATATCATGAAATTATTGAATAGATTTGTGACATTTTACTACATTATACATTTTTACATAAATTTTTAGCATATAATTTTTATTTTGTAAATCTCCTAGATTCTGCTAGCGGATTCACCCGCTTCCTGAAGGAACTACTTCCGACACCCGTATAAATATATGTTATTCTGAGGTATACTCTATATTACTGCCAAGATTCATCAAAATCCATACTGTTGTTTCATCTATCCATACATAAAAACGTTTATAATAATAGAAGGATAATAATATACATAGGTACTTTTGAGTGTATTCTAAATTATTTCCTACTACTAACGACATCTAGTGACAACGCGCTGAAGACACTTAGTACGAGAACGCAACGATAGATGGCGCTATTAAATAAATGCCACTGAGATTCGAAAGAGGGCGCTGTCATAAAAAACATTGCACTTACCGAGAATAGCTCTCAGATGTCCTTCCAAGGTCTGCAGGATCGTCATTTTGATTTCCTTGACGGACTTGCCCAGGAACTGCTCGCAGGCAGTTGTGAGAAGTTCGTCCTCATTCATTATTTTGCATTGGGCCACACCGGTGACGGTGAGTGGGACACCCTGGGCTGTTTCCACGTACTCGCACATCGGGTTGAGGGTCATCACCTGGATGGATAAGACAGCAATAAAATCTTGTAAAATTCATAGAAACTGCTTTGTTATGGCTTTCCTAAAGCCTTTATAACTAATGATAGTAAGAGAGAGATATTCGATTCGCCAGGGCTAATCATCATGCAATTTGTAGTCTACACTGAGGTGCGGTTGCTGATAACCTTAGCTTCATCAATCTTTCTGATTATTTGACTGCTTTAGCGTTACTTCATGGATCGGATATCTTTTATACAAAATTCACCAAAACCTTGCTCCAAAAGTTTGGAAATGATAAAATTGTTTGTTAATATCTATAGTTACCTCAAGTGAGATCCTCTGGACATCGGTGACGAGCCACCAGGCCCACGCCCACCCACCGACGATGGTGCGCTTCGTCATGGAACCGAAGCATCCTCCTGCGAACAACAGAAAACAACATCTATTAATTATAATGAGATTGACAATAATATAGGCGAAATATTTTTTTCTTAGGGCACTTATTCCAATGATTAATTATCCTTGCGCCTTCGATGTGTTCAATTTTGTGACAAATAAAGAAAAATCACCACGCTTGCTCAATTGGCGATTTCACAAGTCCAGGTTTCCACAAGATGTATACCTTCACCTTTACTTAGTTAAGAAAAGTTACATTAGCATAGACGTCAGGACATCAAGCTACCAAAATCTGTCAAATTTCCTTAATAGATTTTCAACTTAATCTCTAAAGCATATATGGATCAATGTTGATTGGGAAAATTATAAAGTTTCGGGTAGCGTGATCGAACCCGAGCACTCCTACTAGAGAGGCTAGTGTTTTGACCACTAGGTCGGCTTGGTTTTTTACATATTTGTAACTTTCAGAATCATCTTGTATATCGTTCGATTAACGCCTTGAGTAACAATGTAGTGGAAAATTCTTTTAAGCAACTCAATTTCTAAATTAAATTAAATTTTCCACATATCATTTTGATTATATAAGTACTTTTACTTGTAAAGGCAATAAAAGGGAAAATAATTGCCAGCACAGTAGCAGTAGTAACAGTTGTAGTAGGCCTACCTATGGCAGTATTATCTAAAGGGCGGTAACCTCAGGGAGAGTGCCTCGTGCAAGTGTTCACGTGGTGCAAACGAGTTTGTCTTCCCCTACACCACATAACCGTTATGATGTGGTCCTTACGCTTTCTAATTTTAAATTGAGTACCATAGTTATTACATCTCTGAGGTTTATGACGTGGTATGTATTTGAGGTATAATAATTTTTGTATTGTGGACAAGTGTCATAAAACATCAAAACCGGGTGATATTGCGTTGGTTACAGATGAGAGGTTGCCTATAGCAGACGTATTCAATATCCTCTAGCCTGAAGATGGAGGTAAAGTTCACTATCTCTAATTTTATTCCCATAACTTTAAAATATGCTTTGAAATTTGAGATACAGGGTCAAATGTCGGCCTCGAACTCGAAAGCCGATAAAAGGTGCTCTGATTCCTAACAAAAAAGATGAAAAATATCATACATAAAAATATCATCCACTAGACAACTAATCAAATAATTGTATGTGTTATAAATATAAGTCCTAGGTCCAATGACTAAAGAGTGGGAAAGTTGACTCAATTTTAACGATACTCTAAGTCAAGATCACGGTTAGAGACCATTATTGATATCATTTCCAAATTCACTTTCATCAGTAATGGTGGGTAAGTGACCGTCACTTGACACCGTGGGCGACTCCCGCTCGGTAACTCAGCTGGTTGTATAATAACGTTAGCTACAATTTATTACGCGGAAAATTAACGTAATAAGAAAATGGATATGGATTGTGGAGAGAAAATTAGGAGTTGGTTAGGAATGAGTAGACCACAATTTTTTTAAACCTGATTAATAAGGAATTTAGCAGGAGTAATTGTGATAAGTGGATGATGAAGTGGTAAAAGCCAATGACAAGGAAAACAATAACGTTATAACACAGATTTCAAAGAAATAGAGATTACGAGAGTTTTCGCTTCTTAGAAATGCCTTTAGCTAGTTACAGAGATTATGAAACATCTTATCACAGTCGTGTAAATTATGCATAAAGGAAATATTCAACAATTAAAAAGAAATAAAAAGCTTCAATAAAACACTTAAAGAGAAAGTGTTAAATATTTTCGGAGATAAAAAAAATAATAAAAAAGGATATAGCATCAACGTCTAATACAAAACTACATTTGAATCCACAACTTTTAATGAAACTAGTTCATCGGCATGAAAGCAAGACAATTCCTATGGGATTATGAACGGTCGCCTCTACGTGGTCGCTGGCACGGTCACACGTCCTGGCAGCCATTGTAACACATGACACATCGCGCGCTACCGAAAGAAAGTCGAGCGACCCAAAAACGACCTACCTTCGAGAAGATTCTTCCGTTGACTTTTTTCAAGCCTTTTAATTTTGTACAAACGCTAGTACATTAAGCTATTACAATCTGTCAAATTTCCTTAATAGATTTTCAAATTCAACGCTGAAGTATACGGTTCAAAGTTGATTGGGAAAATTTCGCAATTTCGGGTTGCCTGATGTGCTGGCCTCTGAACTTTATTTCTGGTAACAAATTATGTAAAAAAACACAAATATTGCAAACTTTCAAATGGACACAAATGATTCACACAAACATAATGAAAGTGAAAGAAAGATAAAATCGATAAACAAATAAATTGCATCGCACATCCGTATTGCAAATGTAGGAAATCCCAGAAAGTAATAATATGCATACTTGAATCATTACTGAAATATCCTGCTAAAATAAATCAGTGCGAACATAAAATAAACCTAGTATGTGGAAAAGCATGAAATCGATATTAAAATCCACAAAATGGAGTTTTTATTGAAAAAAGTTGGAGGTCTTCTTTTCATTTTTCATACATAGAAACTGAATTTTCTGATGAAGTATTCCTAATAGCAATTAATTTAAAATTAAGAATTAACGGGTAATCATTAATTATTGATCGCATCATCAAAGATAGTCAATGTAAGAATAGCCATGGGTCGAGTTGAAAGGGTAAGTAACACGGTTACACATTAAATAGAACCAATGACGTCACAACATGTTCAAACAGAGCCCCCTACTCCCACCATTTCACTACAAACCCAATGAACGGTCTACGCGGGAGTTGATACACAACAGCCGAAGAAAGTGCCCGTTACCCAGTCACACGAAACACCGCGTGCATTCGATATTTAAATCGACTTGACAGATTCCAAAACTGAAACTGATCAAGCAATTAATGATTTGAAAAAGAATACCTTACGTGACGTGTGAAGTGCGCAGACGTAGGGAAAGTGTTGAGGAATCCGTGATATGCAGTTTGTAATGAACAGTAAATCGGAGTTGTTTGATATAATTTGGTGCAGACCGGGGAGCTTTCTGTATTATGTTTTGTTGTGAAAGTGCAAGCGACTGACCGTAAGTTACCTTGAAGCTTTTGAACGTAAACATTTGTTTTTTACTATCGTACTATCATTGTTCGATGTTGCGTTGTTTGTTGTAGAAATTTCGTAGACGGACGTTTTCGTAGACTAGAACTAGCTAGAGCTATGTATGTATATAGCTTCTCATAGTAACTTAACTTTGAAATCAGTATTATCTATGCCTTTATTTATACTTTTGATACTGAGTGATAGATTACTGTCGTGTATTCCCAGAGATTCATTATTACGAGTAATAACGTCTTGAGTTAAGTATTCGCTTGCTATGTTTATTTGCGTAGATAGCATTTGCAATTGATCGATTTCCTGATACTGAATGAAACTGTAAAGTAATAAAACTTTAATTTAGACGACAATTTATTAAAAATTGACTGTATGATTCTTCTTTTGGACCTTACATCTGCCTTTCGTCTTATTTGACAAACAGTGATAAGTTCACGTATTCAAGCAGAAATGACAGTTCAACTGTTGCGGGTGTTCCTTGGCCCTGGCTTCCATGCCCATTGATAAGTACTATTGCTAGCGTCATGCATTCTTCAGTATCATTCAGAACTGTTATTGTTTGTGTCCGATAAGGGCAATAAAGCGTTACCTACAGGTCATGCAGCAGTATATGTATAACAATAAGGGTCACTTTTCCATATAAATGCAAAGAAACTAAGCTATTCAAAATAGACAGATGAGTAAAAAGAAACGTCATTTTGTAGTAGATCCAGAATATTTAAAACAGAGCAAAGGAGCGTAATTTCGTAAAAGATCCAGAACCTTAAAACCATTATTCCACTGGCCCTTAGGTAACTAATTACTTATGTTTCATTATGAAACATTTAAGCTGCCAAAAGGAGACAGTTATATAACAAACAGTGGATTTATTTTCTCCGGAACTTTTTAATATTCTGGAGGCAAAGCAAGCATTTGTAAATAGTCTTGGCCGCGCTTCAATGACATTTTGGTACACTTTCTAACGAAGCAACAAAATAACAATACCTTTTTTTTTAAGTTATTTTTTCTTCGAAATATAATATGCGTGTTGTACCTATCTATTACTATGCCATTTCGTATGGTACCAAAGAACTAAGAAAAACTAAAATAAAGACGAAGTTAAAGAGTCTCAAAGTTAGAAAAGTAAAAAATTAATAAAAGATTAATTATTTATGACAGGGAAATTAAAAAATCTTCTACACATACATACATAAATATGTGAATGGGGGAAATCTACTCGTATTTGGTATTAAAATTTTCTAATAAGCTTTAGACAAAATGATTTGCTCAAGGTAAAATGTGGGTGTTTTGGGGGCTGTCTTTTGTTTTTTGACGTTCGAAAAGTGCTGATTTATCAGCCTAATTTGAATAAATCATTTTTGATTTTGAAACACACGTGTGCTGATATACTACTACAAACTTGCCAAACAAACAATTGACATTACATTGCACTTACTTTATTATCTACTAATACATTCAATTTTAAACCCAAACATCTAAGAACTACAGCACAAAATCGCGAGAACACAAAACCTCAAGCATTAAACTTATGTGACAGATATCCAATTTTCGTGAGAATCAATTAATCAAAGAGGCGGAACTTGTGGTGCATGTAAGATGAAAGTGAATTACGGAAAACTCAGAATAGACAATTATATAAGCAGGTAGTTCAATGATTTACGTGCATGGGACACGGAAGGTAAAGCGCGGTTTAGAGCATACAAACGTTGTTATTATGATAGATAATAAAACGTTTTATAATAAACATCAATAACTTTAAAGCAGGCATAAAGTATAAAAAAAGAAATATTCAATCTGATACCTAAAAATACTTAAATACAAAACATTTGACATGAAGACAAATTGCATCAGATTTGAAAACTTAATTATTAACCAAAAAATTGTGAGAAAAAAAAAATACATACACAGGAAAACAAAACAACAAAGCTTATGTTTAGATAAGATAGTCACGTTGTTACGTAATTTAAATTTGGAACAAATGCCTAGGAATCACTTTGATCGACATCAATGGCTCAAAATGTCAGTGGCCACGAAAAGTCCTATTAGAAAAGTTTTTTCAGCGATAATATATTTTTGATTATTCATTTATTATATTTTAATTATGAGGAGCTCGTAGCGAGTAAGAACCGCATGGATCGATTGATTAAGCAACGCTTGGCTCTGCCAGTCTGTGGATGGGTGACTTCTTGTTATGACGAGTTCCTCCATGTTTCGGAAGGCACGCTAACTTGGCGTGTATCAGCTGTCATTTGTACATCATAGGCAGTCATTACGGGTAGTCAGAAAGTCGGACAACCAGTCTTATTAAGGGATATCGGGTTGCCCAGGCAACTAGGTTGAGGAGGTCAGACAGGCAGTCGCTCCCCGTTTAACACTGGTACTCAGCTGCATCCGGTTAAGAGTTGAAACTGACCCCAAAATAGCTTGGGAGAAGGCTAGGCAAATGAAAAAAATGTATGAATAATCAGGTTTGAGTAATAGTGAGTCAGTAATATTTCCACAAAAAACAAGCTAAGTAATAGTGTATAACCCAGACTCTAAAAGCCCGAATTGGTATCGTCGATACGATCTCTGATGATGTTATTAGTGACGCGTGGATGATCACAGTTTTTTATGGTATCTGACAGATTTCTAAATAATCATATCATTAAGCACTTTCATAGTAAATTGTATATACTTTTTATTATGTATTTTACCAAATTTCCCTTTTTGAAATCACGACTTACTGTCCCTTTGTACCCTTCGGTAAATTATGTAAACGGTTCTTGACTGAAATCCATGATTCTGACTTTCGTATGTCTTCGGATACCTCTTCATATTTCCCATGGAGAACCAAATAACGAGATATTTCCTCTAGTGACAATGAAATTTTAAATATATATTTTTTATTTAATATTTTATAATTCAACTTTGATATTTTTTTATAATTTATTTTTTTCATGTGTTGGATAGGGCAATTTTGATATCCTATTCTATACATATGTCAAAACATAAAATTCGCAAAATTCACGTAATTATCAATAGAGGTAACAATTCACCGCGACCCACATCACTGTAACGTGCAGTGACGTAGATACAGCCGGTGCGCACGCGCCGGTCCCGACATAACGGGAATAAGCGTGTCATCTGCACTTAACCAAGTGACACTGTTTGTCTGCTGTATTCCGATTGTGGGGCATTGTTTTCGAAACTCAAGCGAAATCTGTAGAGAATAAATCTGTTTTTCGGTTCCATTACAAATATTTGCATTACACACTTATAAAAACAGTTTTAGTACAACTTTTTCTGTAAATATATTTCCAGAAAAATTCTCTATATACCTAAAAAAATTGAACATATAGGTTCAACTGCTCCCAAAACTTATTATTGTTCTATTCTGTCTGTTTATTGATCCACCATTGTTCTTCTAGCCTAACTGATGAAAAGGCAATTCTTATTATCTAATTAAAATTAAAATTAAAATAAACGGTATGACAGTACACAGAATAGACACAAAAAACCTCTACTAGCCTCATTGAACTGTATAAATCAAGACCATTACTTTCCAGTCTAACAAATACTAATACTGTACAAATACTTATTACAGGTAAGATGAGTGCGATAGTGAACGCGGCCGCCGACGTGCTGTCGGGCACGGCCATCGCCGCTGCTGCCGGATCGCAGGTAAACGTCCTCTCACAATTATTATCGTACAATAGATCATAGTAAAGCGATGATTCATAATTGATTCATTCAATTCATAATGACGACCCCGATGGCGCAATGGTTACCACGCCGGACTGCTGGGCAAAAGGTCCCGGGTTCGATTCCCGGCACGGTCGACATTTGTGTGATGAGCATGCTTGTTGGCCGTGGTCTGGGTGTTATAATATGTATTTATAAATATACAATACATATATGTGTAAAATATATGTAATTTATCAGTTGTGTTGGCACCCGTAACACAAGCTAATTAATAGCTTACCATGGGGCCAACCGACCGTGTGTGAAAAAAGGTGTCCCAATATTATAATGAAGCAATATGTTGATATACTTGGAAACATATCACTTCACGCGGACCTTCTGATATAAGTATATAGGATTGAGGTTGAAGCTTTTGTTCGCAAAGAGATAAAGATCAAATATTAAAAGTTGTCTTTTGCACCTTTCTACGACATATTCACTCAAGAATCATTCATTATCAGGTAAATAGTCAATCTACGTTAATTCTAACGCGTTCACTCATTCACTAACTATTGAATAAAAAATCTATCTTGCAATTGCATAAGTTGCGCCCTAGTAAATTTATTTACTGGACATCTTTGTTTGATTCTGACTTAGCAATCAGTCAGAAAAAAAAGCCCTTAAGAGTAAAAATAACGAAGAAGCTAAAAAGACAGTTCATGCAAAATAATTTCAATCAATCTGCAATCAGAATAAGCAAATATCTCGATCAATGGCTATGCCAGGATGATACGCTGTCTTCAGGCATAACTTGTACTCTCACAATGCACTTAAAAATTCACTTGACATACCTATAAATGCCTATATTTGGTATATACAGGAGAATCTGCGGAATGCGCGCCATGACATCGTCTTAAAGTGACGTCATGTTACACACGACTAGCATACCTTACACGGCTTGCACGCGAAGCTAGCACAAATGCTGCTCATTTCCCCGTTCCGGTAGTACACGCTGATGCGGTTTTATGCATCTGTCATTTTTGTCTTCGTAGAAAAAAAATGCAATTGAGTCTTATAGAAAGTTCAAAAAGATAAGATAAAAAGAATGAAAAGTAATTTATTCGAAGTATGCTGAAAATCAGTACTTATTGAAGGTCAATTTTACTAAAGACAGCCCCCAAAACGCCCGCCCTTCACCACTTCCTATGTGTTATCGCTGGAAAGAAGAAATGGTGGAACTACACAATTCTGTATGTATGGTTTGAAGAACCGTTAGCTGCTGGTTAGGCCTAGTGGCATATCATCAATAACATCGGATGTTAAGCGTTCATATCGATTAGTAATCGATTAAGTTTTTCACCTGTTCCCGGCAACTAGACCATGCTTCATTAGTTTTCTATGAAAAACCAGCATTACTTCAGTCTAATATTCATTATACTCGATGATATATGAGAACATATATCGTGTGTCAGTCATGTTTAAACTTAGTACTGACATTCTAGACTGTACTTGAGCAGCTACCAGTTGTACTGGTCGAGTTTTTATCTCCATATAGAAGTCGGAAAACGGTGACTAATCTAAATCCAGCAACTAACGTATTAGATCAACTTAGGTTCACTTTTACTTAACATAGAATTACTTAGCACAATCTAATTAAGCTATTATTGTAAAAAAGATTCATTAATTGTAGAGATATTTATACCTGAAGAACCAAAATGATCAAATCAAAATTCAACTGTATTTTTTTCACAACACGGTTTAATTTGGAATAAAATATCCTAAAATTTGTATAAGCTACAAAGCTAACTAGCAATTCGTTGCCATTTCAGGTAGCCTGGTTCATCCCGATGCTGGTTGCAGCGATAGCGTACTACCAGTTCGACGCGACGGACCCTGAGGGCAGGCCTGCCGACATCAGTGATGATCGCATGCTGCCGGAATACGATTTCATCATCGTCGGAGCTGGTTCTGCTGGTCAGTGGGTATATACGACTGCGTACTTTTCATAAAAAGAGTTTGAACTAAATTTAAATTATTTTTATAATGTTTTATTAAAAAAGATTGTATTATAGCGTCTTGCATATCTGAATAGACTCGAATTCATTGTCCTAGGTATTCCTTTTACTTGCCTCTATCAATAATTTTCATATTAAAAATATTCTTTCAATATTTTCAGGTGCAGTTGTAGCAAATCGGCTATCAGAAATCGGTCACTGGAAGGTTCTACTTCTGGAAGCTGGTGGAGATGAAACGGAGATTTCTGACGTACCTCTACTGGCTGGTTACCTGCAGCTTAGCAAACTGGACTGGCAGTACAAGACTGAACCTTCGGGAACCAGCTGTCTAGGTAAAACGAATGTACATAATACGTACCAGTTTTCATATTGACGAAATCAATAATAGTATTTATTGAACATGTTATGATGACGATACTGTTACGATATTATCATATTTGTCTCAAATCTTGCTGATTATACCGTGCTTATATTCAAGTTCATGTATAAAATTCCTAAAACTATTATTACAGCAATGGAGGGTGGCAGATGCAACTGGCCCCGCGGCAAGGTGCTAGGAGGTAGTTCAGTCCTAAATTACATGCTATACTTACGAGGGAACCGAAGAGACTATGACTCCTGGGAAGCGTTGGGCAACAAAGGCTGGGGCTATAACGATGTTCTCTACTACTTCAAGAAGTCTGAAGACAATAAGAATCCTTCTCTAGCTAAGACACCATACCACAGCACTGGAGGATATTTGACAATTTCCGAAGCGCCGTATCATACACCACTCGTTTCAAGTTTTATTGATGGAGGTGTTGAATTAGGTTACATGAACAGAGATATAAATGGCGAAAACCAAACAGGTTTTATGGAAGCACAAGGAACCATCAGACGTGGTAGTCGCTGTTCTACTGCTAAAGCATTTCTAAGATCAGCTAAAGATCGTGCCAACCTTCATATATCCATGTATTCTCATGTAACTAAAGTTATGATAGACCCCAGAACAAGGGTTGCTTTTGGTGTTGAATTTGTTAGAAACAAAATGATATACCGCATTCGAGCTCGAAAGGAAGTTATTTTGTCAGCTGGAACGATTAATTCTGCACAATTACTTATGTTGTCTGGTATAGGACCTGCTGAGGAACTACACAAGCATAAGATACCTTTGATTCAGAATTTGAAAGTCGGGAGGAACTTACAGGATCATATTGGGTTGGGTGGATTAGCGTTTATGGTGAACCAACCTATTTCTATTGTAGAACATCGTCTTTATACTGTTACCTCGCTCATGGACTATGCTATGTTTGGAGAAGGTCCCTTGACTATCATGGGAGGAGTCGAAGGCTTGGCTTTTGTTAATACTAAATATGTAAACGCTTCGGACGACTTCCCAGATATTGAATTCCATTTCATATCTGGATCTACTAATTCAGATGGAGGAGAACAAATAAGTAAGATACACGGACTGGTGGATACATTTTATGATGCCGTGTTTAGACCCATAAACGATATGGATGTATGGAGTATAATTCCTATGTTACTCCGACCACGGAGCAAAGGCTTTATACAGCTGCGTAGTGCAAACCCTTACGACTACCCTTACATTTATCCGAACTATCTCGCTGATGAGCTTGATGTAAAAACTTTAGTAGAAGGAGTGAAAATCGCTGTCGCACTCTCTAGGACGAGAGCGTTTCAAAAATACGGCTCTGTTTTAAACAAACACGTCTTTCCTGCTTGTGTGAGTATTAAGAGGTACTCAGATGCATATTGGGAATGCATGATTAGGCAGTACACTTGTACTATCTATCATCCCGTGGGAACGGCTAAGATGGGACCTTACTGGGATCCAGACGCGGTCGTAGACCATCAGCTGAGAGTGTATGGAGTTAAAGGTCTACGAGTGATAGACGGCAGTATCATGCCTAATATAGTAAGCGGGAACACTAATGCCCCTATTATTATGATAGGGGAGAAAGGCAGTGACATGATAAAAGAGTATTGGTTAAAACGACGAAGTTCTAGATATTACATTTAATTGACGTACAAAATTAGTATAATTATCAGTATTACTTACGTGTGAACTGTTGTAAATATTGCAAGTTACAGTCAAGTTGTGGAATTATTTATTTTCTATTTATTGATGCGCTCAATTTGTAAATTATTTGACTAAGGATAGTGTGTATAGATAATAAATTATGTTGAAACTATACAATGTGTTTGCTCTCATGTCATAATTTCTAGGTCAGAGACCTGCAATGTCATAATAATGCATATCTACTTGATGTAGCAGATTTTGCTGACTGTAATCAATTGTGATACAATGAATCAAGTACAGAGTATTAAAATTACTTAGAGATTTCAAAACGGTTATTAATTTATATGGACAACGATTATATTTTTCGTACATACACAATCTTTCAAATATTATATGTTAAAAAAATTTCATAATCAGTTAAACCTTTCATTACCGTGAATCATATCGTACCCAAACTACTTTCACCCTTTCTTGACCCTTGAAAGCATCTATAAAATAATTAAAGGCACATTTACTTTAACAATGCATTTGAATGTTTTAGTTACACCAAAATCAATATTGCAATAATTCCGAATTAAAAATAAGGCGTATTGTCGTATTGATGAATTCTGTTGCTTCTAAACAAATTAATTACTCTGTGCAATGTATGTTACAAGCGTGACACAATGCAGGCTGGCCTGATGTAAACAATAACTTGTCTTGTGCTGAATCAGGCGCCATTCAATTTCTCCACATATCAGTTGTTGTGCAGCCGCGGCGCGCGTATTATGGCACCATGTCATCTCACGCTACAACGTCACTCAGGGGTCTCCTATCCAACTCCAGAATCACTTTCGGATTACTCCCCGGACTCGGCATTCTGATAATCCTCCGAATGGCTATACATTTATACAGACCTGATATTGAAGACGCAGAAAACCGTGTTAGAGATCATCCCTTCGAAGAGCTTTATGACTGTTATGATTTCATCATAGTTGGTGCTGGATCTGCAGGAGCTGTGCTAGCCAATCGGCTAACTGAGAATCCCAAATGGAAAGTGTTGTTGCTAGAAGCTGGGCAAGACGAAAATGTGTTATCAGAAGTGCCAGTGTTGTTCCCTGTACTACAAACCTCGTCTATTGATTGGCAGTTTCTCACGGAACCCAGTGACGGTTACTGTTTAAGTATGATAGAAAAAAAGTGCAAATGGCCCCGCGGTAAAGTGCTCGGCGGTTCGAGTGTGCTCAATGCTATGTTGTATATTAGAGGGAATAAACGCGACTATGATAACTGGGAGAGAATGGGAAATGTAGGATGGGGTTATGAAGATGTATTACCCTACTTCCTAAAGTCTGAAGATATGAGAATACCTTATCAGCAGCACGATAGATATCACGCTACTGGCGGTCCTTTGACAGTTGAACATTTTGCGTACGAACAGCCAATAACAAAAAAGATTTTAGAAGCTGGAGAACAATTAGGGTATAGCATTCGTGATGTTAATGGAGAATATCAAACAGGCTTCACTAGGTCCCAAGCAACAATTCGAGACGGCCTTCGATGCAGCACTGCTAAGGCGTTTCTACGACCTGCATCAAAAAGGCCAAACCTGCACGTGAGTGTGCATTCGCTAGTAGAAAAAATACTGATTGATGAGAAAAAAACTGCGTACGGTGTTAAGTTTACGAAACATGGAAAAGGAAGAATAATAAAGGCCAGTAAAGAGGTCATATTATCTGCAGGCACGATACAGTCTCCTCAATTACTGATGCTATCAGGAATAGGGGACGCAGAGCATTTAAAAGAATTGGGCATATATCCTATTGTTAATAGTCCCGGTGTCGGACAGAATCTACAAGACCACGTGGCAATGGGAGGTCACTCGTTTCTTTTCGACAATCCTTACGATAACGGAACAGATTATTGTTTCAACATCCAACAAGTTATGTCAATAGGAAGTCTGGTTGATTTTAGTGTTAATAAGAATGGACCATTTTATAGTATGATGGAGGCCGAGGCGATGGCATTTGTAAACACTAAATATCAGGACCCGAATGAAGACTATCCAGACATTCAACTGTTTATAGCTCCTACGGCAGATAATATGGATGGAGGTTTATTCGGTAAACGGGCCAATGGGTTAGATGATGTTACGTACGCGGAATTGTATGAGGAAATACTATATGATCCTTCTTTTTCTATCGTACCTCTGATACTGCGGCCGAAAAGTCGTGGCTACTTGAAGCTCAGGGACGCGAGCCCCTACTCGCCGCCACTGATTTATCCGAACTACTTCGCCGACCCACAAGACGTCAAAGTGATTGTAAGTATTTTTGTTATTGTTCGAAAGACCTCCAAACTTTATTGTTGTCATAACATACATAATAACAATCATGTAATTAGTCGATAAATTACTACAAATGACGATCATAAATATGATATTAACAGTAGATAATTTAGTCTGTTGGTAAATGTTACGATTGTAAAATTTGTGATACTGGGACAAAAAATCACGGAGGTGAAGAGGTTAAAGTAATTACCAAAAAGTGTTATTAAACGTCATTATTGCACGTGAAAGGCGACTGCAGGGAGATACTTAATGATTGACTTAATTTTCTCTTGTGGTCTACTTTTTATCCGGGTAAAGGAATTATATTTCCCAGGACGCGGTTGAAACCACAGGCGGAAGCAAGTTTTTGATAATACTATCTTACTGTTACGCAATGGTCGGTCCAAAAGTTCCTGAGATAAATATATATAATAAAAATTATTTAAAAATACTCAACCACTCTTTTTCTAAAACAAAAAAAAAAACATTTCCTTTTCAGGTAGAAGGAGCGCGCATAGTCCAGGAACTGGTAAACCAGCCAGCATTACAAGAGCTGAACGCTCGTCCCAACCCTCGACGGAACCCTGGCTGTGCAGCACACGAGCTGATGTCAGAGGAACACCTGGAGTGCCAGGCGCGGCACCACTCGCTGACGATATACCATCCCGTAGGGACCTGTGCTATGGGACCGCCTGAAGATCCCGGGGCTGTTGTTAGTCCCAGGTTGAAGGTATGTTATATATATATTAAGGCTGATGAGGTTGTGTAAGAGTACCTAGAACAGTGACGCTGATAGTTTAATTGTCATGTTTTACAAAGTAAACAATTCACGTTACCGCGGGTAAATAAATATTAGGTAAACGGCAGCACATCAAGCTACCAGAAACTGTCAAATTATCCCAATCTACATTGAACCATATACTTCAGCAATAAAGTTGAAAATCGATTATTGAAATTTGACCGATTGTAGTAGCTTGATATGCTCGCGTCTATACATAAATATAATTATGTATAATAGTTGATGCAAAAATATGGTTCAATTCCTAGCCGTAGCGTACCTATTCAAAAGATACAACTCTCCCAAAGTTTTTTCTCAGCTTATAAAATTGTGGACAGACAGCGCAGCGCCAAGATCATATTTACATAATTAGGACATATTTTTTAAATCTATCTTAATTGGGGACATGAATCATCATATGATTGGTTTTGCAGACAGAAGTATAAAAAAACTGTTTACAATGTTAAAAATATCAACAGTCATGCACTCCACTAGGATTCACCGTTCTTGTAGTGTTCTAACTCCCACCCGTGGTTAAACGTTTATACAGTATTAGGTTTATACAGTATATACTTATATGTATATATAATATGTATATACAGTAGAAAGGAAATGCCGACCTCATCTAGTTTTTTATAAAAAAAATGTCTTGACTTGTAAAAGTGTTGATGTCAACCTATTTGCTGAATAAAAATCATTCAGCACTTGTAATGATAGTTGAAGTTTTTAATTAAATAAATAAACTTTATCCTCTATTATTCAGGTATATGGAATCGAGAACCTTCGAGTGATTGACGGGAGTGTTATGCCTACAATCGTAAGCGGCAATACCAACGCGCCCATCATCATGATAGCCGAGAAAGCGGCAGACATGATCAAGGAAGACTGGTACTCTCTGGTCTCTGAAGAATGCCCACTAGAAGAAGCTAAAACCTATCAACAAGCTAAAAGTACTGTAGATGAAAACCCGACTAAAGTTCAACTTAATACTCCCCCAGACTTGTTCAAAGAAACTTCTAGTTTATTCCCATCTCTCAACACTAACTTAGCAACTAATCCTTTTAAAAATAGTACTGTGAGAGTTACCGAACCCAAACAACAATATAAACCGAAAGTGTTACCAACTAACAACATACCTAAACAAGCTCCAAAAATTAATTTACGAAGGGGACAAAAATATCCTAATTTCTACAAGCCTCCCCTTTTAAATATTCAACCACAAATAACAATACCAAATATTGTGAAGGACCTACGGAATTTTCACGATCAACTTTTGTACCCTAAGTGGGGTTTACAGAAGCCTTTAAATAACATATTAGGCAATCAAGGTATTAGACCTTCGATATATCAAAATGCATTAAATAGAGTGAATGATCCTAATATTTATTTTGAGACTGGTAATGTGATAACTCCGAGAGGAGAGAAGAAATGCAAGATCTGGTTATATAAAAATGGTGAAAAGTATGAAGTAGAGTTGCTTTAAAAGTTGTTGACAAAAATTAATTTACTTATGTATTTATTTCTTTAATGTAAGTCCGTAAATAAACTAAGTGAAGTATTATTGATTGTATTTATTTTTAGCCTTTAATGTTACATGGTAGGGCAAGATACTTCCTTTCTCTTTCCGATTATCCCTGACTGTCTCGTCTCGACCTGAGGTCATTCTTTAAAAAGAAATATAACAAGTGAATACATATTATAAACTTTAAGGGCCTGTTTCACCACCTACGAATAAATACCATTTAGTTTATTTCGTAGATAATTTCATACAAATGTTCCATTTATTCGTTACAAAATGGCTATTCGGAGATCGTGAATTGGGCCTATTAATATGAATTCTTAATCAAAACGAATGTGAGTCTGTGTAAACGCTGTCATTTATTGAGTTACGGGTGGTTCACAATAGTTACCATAGCCCTAGCACACACAGACCTCCAGCAGGAGCATAGTGGGTTTTATTCAGTAGGCGTCTGACACTCCCAGCTGCACCTCCACCCCCCTGAGGGTGCAGCTGGGAGTTTGATGATTTTCCAGGAAAAAAAGGGCAAAATGGAGGAACCGATTTTGATTTAAAAAAATGTGGAGATACTTGGGATATTACCCGATTTTCATTCATATCTACTTGAAGTAGTCTCTCAGTACGGAACCCAGGGGAACTACAGGAAAATAATGAATTAGAGATTAAAAAAATATGAGACAGTGATTCACAATGTGTGCAAACAAACAGATCCATATACGAGTATGTATGTCAATAGATAATTTTATGTAGATATTTAATCGTCACGGACATAAATGCAATCATTTGCATTTCATAAAAACACACGTACGTGCCATTTTTTATAATAATAGGTATAGATTATTCGGATATTATACCTTCTTTGAACTTGCATATTGATTAGATCAGTAGGTCAGTGAATTATTTCTATAATAAGTAGGTAAGTATCCTAATTATAATACGATACCTACATACATTAAAAGCTGATATTTCTTTTTAAATAATAGCGGGCATTCTCAGTCCCCCATTTTCCAGACAGTGTTTAGTACTTATAAATTTAAAAAAATGTATAGAAATAAAAGTAAAAAAAAAACGATAAAAATCGGGTCGGTCGATCATAGAGTTGATCAACGCTTGGCACGGTCGGTCCGCGGATGGGTGACCATTTATGTCACAACGGGTTTTGGTTGTCCTCGGCTGTCATTTGAACATTTTTGGAAGCCATCTATTCGAAATCCAGAAATTCTGACAATCCTTACTAAATTTTATCCGGGTGCTTGGGTAACCAGGATGAGGAGATCATAAAGGCAATCGCCCAATGGGTACCGTACCAGCATTTGGTTAGACTGGAAGCCGATCCTTACACAGTAGGGAAAAGCCTAGGCAGCAGCCTTCTTAGACAATAGCTTTTGGAGTTATACAACAAACATACCTCCATACACTTTTCCATACAGGTAAAATATTTTCTAATTTACCACAGTTAAGCCAACCGCGAATCGGCTATCCCTCGATACAGAGTGGCCACGAGCCATTCTCGACCTGAGTTATCAAAAATCGTTTAAGCGGTTAATTGCTTCAGATAAACATAATATTGAGATGTAATTTGTTTTTTCTTAATAATACAATTTGTTAAACAAAATTGTTGGATTGGGTCACAGTTTATCATGGCTTTTCTACCTCTGCAATAGTTGTCAGCGATCTGCCACTAAGGGGATATTCTCAATCGCCTGTAATTTTATAAAGAATAAAGATTTGATTGTTTGTTTGGATTGGCTACGAAACAGCTTTGATTTCTTGCGCTTTTGGGAAGCTACACGATCCCCGGAGAACATAGGCTATGTTTTATCCAGGTACATAGGGACGCGGGAGAGTTCATGAAGTATTTCATTTCACAAGCAACATTTTTTCTAGCCATTTCAATATTCAGACAATCCATCCATTGTTTCTTAGGTCGTCCCTTTCCTCTACGTCGATCCACGTTCATGCTCAAATTTTCCTCACTACATGATCCTCATTTCTCTACATCACATGCCTTATGATACCGATTATCATGATATGTTTTGGATACCGGTGGTGGTGGTTAAAAAGTCGTGGTGGTCTAGTGGTTAAAGAGCCAACCTCTCAAGTGTGAGGGCGTGGGTTCGATTCCAGGTCGGGCAAGTACCAATGCAACTTTTCTAAGTTTGTATGTACTTTCTAAGTATATCTTGGACACCAATGACTGTGTTTCGGATGGCACGTTAAACTGTAGGTCCCGGCTGTCATTGAACATCCTTGGCAGTCGTTACGGGTAGTCAGAAGCCAGTAAGTCTGACGCCAGTCTAACCAAGGGGTATTGGGTTGCCCAGGTAACTGGGTTGAGGAGGTCAGATAGGCAGTCGCTCTTTGTAAAACACTGGTACTCAGCCGAAACCGGTTAGACTGGAAGCCGACCCCAACATAGTTGGGAAAAGGCTCGGGAGATGATGTTTTGGATACCGGTGCTACATTTAAACGTTCTATTTCCGTAATATAATCTTTCACGTTGAATATCTTGTACCAACGACAAAGGCAAATCTAAGATGTTTGAAAAAAAAACGTTCATCATCATTGGCCACGCAGCATCTTTGTAAGATGATTGTGGTATTGCTTACTTGTGGATGTTAGTGAAAAGGACGTTATATTTCTAATAACTTACACATTAATTAATATGAATTGGACGTAAAGAAACAAACTATTAAACAACAAAAAAGTAGTAGTTTGCATCAAACAAAAAATATTAAATTGTACTTAAATTATGTAAGTATTGTGTATGTATGAAATATGCCATTACTCTTGTAAAAAGTATGATGGTAAGAATACAAGAAAAAATTGGGGCCAAATACATATATAATTTACCTAATTGATTTGATTGAATGCACCCACCCAGACAATACTATCCATGTATTTTAAAGCCAGTTACTTATAGATATACCCCAATTGTAAGATTTTTACTAGCACAATTCAACTATGTGTGCGAGGCCTTATTTCAAAAAATGAAACAGTTGGCGATAAAAATTAACCGGTTACAAATTATGGGCCATTATTATGATATTGTTACAATAACATAATTGCAATTATCTGTATGTGACGTGTTTATCTTGCCTATAGCATCTCGTATTTATAAGCCGGGGAGATTCTGGGATGATCATACTGACCGGTCTCTAGCAGTCGTCAGCATCACATACTTACGAAGTAGAGAGAGCTGACAAAAAGTAAGTCTCGTTTTGATCTATCTCATCTTTATCCTTTTGACTTGATTTCGGATTAAATGCAATTTGTCCATCAGTATCTTTTTCTTCTAAAATATTCACGATTTTAAATCCATTTTCTTCACGATAACTTTTTAGATCTTCTAAATGATTGTAACTATTAGATACGCCTTTAAATTTTCGAAGTTCATCACAACTTTATTATTTATACTTTTGGTGGATAGGCCTGCCCTAACGTTTGCCGTAAATGGTGGGTTATAACCATAGAACCAGCTATCGGATTGTTAAAACTCTGTGTTTCATTATCAACATTTCTCACATTAACAGAGCAAGATGTCGTGGGCTTGCGATCCGGCGCTGACAAGCACCATCGTGAACAGCTACCAGACTGCTGGTCCGTTGTTCATGCAGAGTTTGCAGACATTCCTGGCAGCTCAGTGTGCGCTGGTAGGAGACCATCTGTGGCCTGCTGATGCTACTCAGCAAGTTCTTGAAGGTAAGCAAGGTCATGAAAACTATAAGTCAATATAAAAGTACTTATGTTTCTACTTATGTACTTTTTGTACTACTACTGTCACTGCATTTACTTTTGAAATGTATTTTCATGAAACTATAGACGTACGCTCAGGATTTCAAGCTTCCCATTAATTTTTAAGGTGAAATAATTAAAGTAGGTACGAAATGTTTTATGTATAAGATAGTTTTCAATGTGAAATGTATTGGCTTTCTTTTTTTCGTGATTTGTGAAGTAATCGTTTGTAAGCTAAATCGAGATTCATTATTGCTATGTATGTTATGATTAAAGATATTAAACTGATCCAGTTGATAACTCAGGTGGTAGCTAATTGAAAGATTAGAGGATAAGATTAGATAAATTTTACGATACAGATCACCGCAGTTTAATAACATGAGGTTTTTTAATAAATTAGGACTCGAACGGCAGATCAATCAATTAATAAAATCGTTATTGTTTCAGATCCCAACTACGATTTCATTGTAGTTGGTGCTGGGTCGGCAGGTTCAGCAGTTGCTAATAGACTTAGTGAAGTACCAGAATGGAAGGTTTTACTCGTAGAAGCTGGCGGCAACCCTACACTGAACACAGAGGTAAGATTCATCAATATTAATGAAGGTTGTTAAATGAGCAATAACTCTACTTATAATACAATGAATTCTAATGAATCTAATCTATTTCACAGATCCCACACTTGTTCTACAACAACATGCGCAGTCCTCAAGATTGGGCCTACAAAACTCAGCCTCAGGACGGTGCTTGCCGAAGCTACACAGCTAAGGGATGCGCCTGGCCTCGTGGTAAAGCTCTCGGTGGCAGCAGCAGTATCAACTTCATGTTCTACGTCAGAGGCAACAAGGCCGACTTCGACGAATGGGCAGCCGACGGCAACTACGGATGGAGCTACGATGATGTCTTGCCTTACTTCAGGAAGAGTGAGAAATTTACTGGTATCTACAATGAGGAGAACAAGAAATACCACAACTTTGAGGGCAACCTCAATGTAGCCGTCGACAAGCAGTCTCACGACTTCGAACACATGATCATCAATGCTGCTATTGAACTCGGATTGAAGAACTCGACCGACATCAACGGTGAGAGCCAAATGGGTGTTATGACATCACAGACTACGACCAAGGATGGAACTAGGTTCAGTACCGCTCGTGCCTTCTTGAACCCGATCAAGGACAGGAAGAACTTCCACGTTATCAAACACGCCCAAGCTACCAAAGTTTTGTTCGTGCCTGGCACCAACATTGTTAGCGGTGTCTTGCTTCACAAAGACGGCAAAGACATTGTCGTTAACGTAAGGAAAGAGCTGATTCTCTCAGCTGGTGCCATTAACTCACCACACATTTTGTTGCTGTCTGGTATCGGACCTAGGAAGCACTTGGAAGACATGAAAATTGAAGTTAAGGCTGATTTGCCCGTTGGAGAGAACTTACAGGACCACTTGTTCGTTCCTACATTCTACACCAAGCCCGGCCCCAAGGACTACTACTCTATCTCAACTATTGTGAAGAACTTCGCTCAGTACATTATGGAAGGCACTGGACCTTTGATCAACACCAGCCCTAACCGTGTCATCAGTTTTATCAACACTACCGACCCTGAGTCACCCGCCTCTGACATGCAATTCCACTACTTCGTCCTGCCCCCTGGTGTGTACAACCTGATCGACATTTTCCAGAAGCACGGATTGAACGATGAGGCATACACTAAGTTCAAGCAAATGAACGAAGACAAATTCACGCTGGTGATTTTCAACACTCTGCTGAAGCCCAAATCAGCTGGTAAGATCCTTTTGGCAAGCAAGAACCCGCTTGAAGCTCCTCTGTTGTTCGCTGACTACTACAAGGACCCCGAAGATATGGCGACTGTTATTAGGGCGATGAAGCAGCACTCTCTGAGACTGGGTGAGACCAAGGCTCTAAAGCAGGGTGGATTCAAACTGGACTGGTTGGACATTGACGCGTGCAAGAAGTTCGACAAGAGCAGCGATGAATACTTGGATTGCATCTCAAGGGAGCTGACGTTCTCGCTGTACCACCCTACCAGTACCGCTAAGATGGGACCAGATGGTGATGAGACCGCGGTTGTTGACCCCGAACTGAGAGTACGCAAAGTGAAGGGATTGAGAGTGATCGACGCTAGTATCATGCCCTCTGTTGTAAGAGGTAACACCAACGCTCCATCCATTATGATAGGTGAGAAGGGCGCTGACATGATCAAGAAGTTCTGGCTGAACCAACACACCGAACTTTAAGCAATTAATTTATTCAAAGACTTGCCTTGACAATTCCTTTCTACTAAAACGAGCCTCTTGTACAAATTAGTTAGTATCTGGAAAAATGTTTGTAGTTACGGTATTTAAAGGATAATTATAATACGGTATCCATAACTTCAGTGTTTCTTATTCCTTTCCCTCGTCCTTACTTGATTATTTAAGCAATAATTTTGTAAAATGTCCTCATAAAACAAAGTCTTAATGCTCACTCATTCCCATACATTGCAAGTAAAATATTCGTTATTCTGTATTCTCCGAGCAAAAGCTAACTGATTTTGATCGTAATGATAAGGACATATTCCTTGAATGTTGTGGGGCATACAAATAAGTAAGGACGAACTGAATATAATTATTATAATATTGAAGTTCATAGTCCCTTTAACAATAAAATCTAGGTAGTCACTTGTACTGCGCAAATACAATACGCGGCATAGGTGCCTAAGTGCTAGAGCAAATTTACCTTCCTCAAGTCGTTCAAAGAATAGAATAATACATACGCCATTAGTGGCATACTTCATAAAGTTATTTATGGATAATTTTTCCTTAAAATTACAAAAAAAAGTACTATAAATTAAAAGGAAAATAAAATTATGGATAAAAACAGTGCCTAGTATAATTTGCAAAGCAATACATCTAATAGGATGATACAAACGATAATATTACAAGGCGAAAGAATTAAACTTTAAAATATCATAACAGATAAGAAAACCAGACGGCATTGCCGCGTAGAGATTACTCCGTATGTACTGGTACATAAAGATAATATGACCATGTCTATGTGTGAGTGAGGTGCGTGCCACTAGTTGTCGGTCAGTGGTCGAACAGTCCGCTATACACCTGAGCTCACTACTGTTACTGTGTTCAAAGATAATCATACAACTTAATAACAAAATAAGGACCAAATAAGACGGTAAGTTTCTCTTTAAAATTAATTTTAAAAATTTAATTTAAGAAGTTTCCGGACTTAGTTTAATTTAAATCGCATGTAGTTTACAAGTTTCTATTAAAAATATATGTATTACAGAAAGATGTGTTCAAAATTTTCGGAAATAGCCAATATAAATAGTATCAACACAAATAAATTAGGAATAAATCCAAGATCTTCAAACGAATCAATGGAATCGAATTTATACTGTTGTGTTAATATTTTTTCTCTTCAATCTTGACGCAGACAGCTTTCTCCAATTATTTACAGTATGATTTATTACTTTCTTTACATTTCTCTACACATCTATGAAAAATACATATAATAATTAATTATTTTATGCAGTATCATTGTGCATTCTCTAAACATAGAGGGACATCCGTTGTTATTAATGTGTATGTCAATTTATAACTTGCGGTCGTCTAGTGGTCCGAATAAGATCAAAATAGTTCCTACACGCTATCTCTCAAATTTCCTTAATAGATTTTCAACTTAGTCGCTGAAGCATAAGGTTTAATGTTGATTGGGAAAATTTGATAGTTTCGGATAGCTTGACGTCTGTACCACAGCATGTATTTTAATACATTTTAGCTCCCTTCACTAAATTATGTACATACAGTGTAACTAGGTAAGCCATTTCAAGATTGCCCGTGATGATAATGTGTTTTAAAAAGGGTAATTTAAAATCACTTCATGTCGCAATATTGGTTTTTATGACAAAAACATCGTCATTATTGTTTTTGCCGTCACTTTGTATGTTAATTAAATAATGGTACTAATAAAACATAATTATTCGCGTAAAGAAATACCGCGAAAACCAGTCGGCACTGCGCGTGACCAGAGGGCTGGCCCATTCTTTCCATACAACGTGGCAATGCAGCCAATCTTCTGGGCACGTTACCGGGTGACAGCGATGTGGATGAGTACATTGACGCCTAACGACGCGCGCATATTTTTGTTTATACTTCTTTGACTGATTACGTTTTGTTTTAAGCTTCATTAATTCATTAATTTAAGTAGATAGAGGGCTGTGTTATAAACGTTAATAACTACTATAATAATCACTTTATCTAGATAAATAGGTAAAAATAAATATTATTAACACAAAAATTATCTTTGAACAAATAAGTTAAGGGTAAGTTCAACACTACTTATCTTATACATACATATCTGTTCAAGGCTAACTATATTATAAAAAAAGTACATTAGTATAGGTACTAAATTAAATGAAGAACTACATTATTTTGAAGATTGATTGAAGTGCAGATTAATGCTCGGTTTCTATAAAAGGGAAACGATTCATTTTATTTACAAACTGTTTTTTTTTTACATTTATCGAATGAGGCTCATGTCAAAAACTGCCTACTAACCCAAAATTAATATTTTCTTGTTCTAAAGCACTTAAGGAGACACTGAGTGGATTTCTTATCTATCCTTATCTTTGCTAGAGAGTCTGTTCCACAATTTCTTCTTCCCAGCGTTGACACATGGGAAGTGGTGAAGGGCGGTCGCTTTTGGGAGATGTCTTTTGTAAAATTGACCTTCAAAAAATTCTGGTTTTCAAACGACTTTAAATAAATTACTTTTTATCTATCCTGACGGGCGAACGTGACGGAAAATCGTGGGAGACAGTCTGTATTTTATATTTCACTAATACCTACGTAGACGTTGAACGGTTCTCTGAATATCTAAGTGAGAATGCTATTTTCTTTTCGCTCTGCTTTCTAATATGAATAAAATGATCGCGACAAATACAACGATGAACCGTTCAAAGCCATAATCTAAGTCTACAAAGCTTATTTCATATAAGTATTCAGAACAAGACTCAAGCCTGGTAATTATATTGTTGAAGGGTTATTTTCATTAATGGTATCGTTCACTAGGTATTAGCGATATTACTTTAAACGTTCCGCATAGCAATTGGAAAGAAATCCGGTACTTGTTTGATTTGAAATGTATAATTTTGGTAGCTAATGCTATTCAAAAGATTGTCCATTAAAAAATAAACTCGGTACACTGATAGAGGGACTAGCTTTAGAAATAGCTTTAGTTGTTTTCTCTATTGGAACTACTCAATAAATGGGTTAGCTAACACTGAAATATTTTTTTCAAGTTAGTCTAGTAATTACTGAGACAAGCGCGTTGAAGAAAACAATCTCCTCAGCTTTCTAAATAGATATATCTTTTTGTTTTTTTTTCGTATCTACTCGTAAAATCGTCTAGCTAAAAACATTCGATTGCTAATTTGATTAAATATTTACACTTGGTCAATAGCTTACTATTAAACACTATTTTACTACTTTGTTTACCATGTTATAGTTTATTTATGTAAAATACCTACTATTTGCGTAGATAAATAATGTTAATTCAATATTGTATGCTTGAATAAACAATTTATTTGTATACAAGTTGTTCTTTGTAGTAATGGGGTCAAATCGAAAACGACATTTTGATCCAAGAATGTCAAGCAATCAAATCTCTATACGTATAAATACAGGTAACTAGGTTGGCAGATAGGCAGATAGGTATTCGCTCCATGTTAGACACTGGTACTCTGGTAGCTGCATTTGGTTAGACACGAAGCGGACCTCAACATGGCTATGCAAATGATGATAGTTATATTTTATTAGTCCATACTATTGCTGCACCACTTCCATAAAGTCCTAAGAAGATTTCTGCGCAGCAACTCGCAAAATATTCAGTGACAACCAAAAGATTGGCGAGAACTATACCTACCTGTCTAACTTGGATGAAGACACTATAACTACTGATGGTATCCATCCAGGGGCCTAATGCTGCTAATTTAGTTTAAAGAACACGCAATTGATATTCAACTGATACTCAATCACGACTCCATGTCGATTGAGACAAATAGGGCATTCCGAAAAATTTGGTTTTCTATCTCAATAAAGTCGTAATTGAATTGTTATGTGAGTCTTAGTTCAATGGTTATCGGTGTTGCTATTCTAATTCTACCAAAAGCTAAGTGATAAATGATATATTATATTGTCTTTAATAAACGTTTTGCGTACCAGTGGCAGTTCAAACGTAGACCATTGGTCTTAAATTAGTAACAGAATACCCCATAAGGTAAAAATTGCTATTAAAATGCAATTAAGTTTTAAATTGACACAATATTAAATTAGCAGCATCAGGCCCCAGGCCGATTGTCGGCTACGGCGGCCGTTATCTTTTATGGAGATCAGCCAGCCGCGCAGGATATACATATTATAGTGCACAAGCATTCGCGCAGATACAGGAGCACTATCTATTCCCTCACTCTCATAGTCCGATACTATAACTACTAGCAAGGCTACCGTGACTTTTTACCTTTGCTCGTTTATGAATTGCTTAACTATACTGATTCCAGGTGAAGATGTCGTGGGCCTGTGACCCAGCGCTGACGTCTATGATCGTTGATAGCTACCAGGTGGCCGGACCACTGTTCGTACAAACTCTGCAGACATTCTTCGCGGCGCAGTGTGCGATAGCAGGGGACCATCTTTGGCCCGAAGACGCTACAGAAGCTGTTTTTAAAGGTACATTTTATTTATTTTTTCAATAATTATTAGCACGACAGTTCTTTCTCTAAAAAGCAACTATAAGCAGGTACCATGGTCAGCAGCCAAGTAGATTTTACCTATATTTCTTAGAAAAACGCACGGTTTACTTAATAATATGTCTACCAGCTTTAGGGCCAGTTTCACAGGTTGCTGATAAGTTCCAGATAGTTTATCTGGCAGATAATTTCATATAAATTCTGTTCGATTTTTTAATTTATCTGGTAGATAGTGGCTATCCGTAACCTGTGAAACTGGGGCTTAATATCCCAAAGTTTTCAACAATGGATTTTCTTCTGAGTTTGCTCGAACTGACCATAATGGAATAAATTTTGTGAAATAAATAACGATGATTTGTTTTTAATTGAGTTTGCCTTATTTAAAATCGAATCAATATTTTATGCTATTTAACTATATGAAACAAAAAACGTTATTTACACGTAAAATAAATTCGAAAGGTGAATGGAGCCCGAATTATTATACCTTATAATTTTATACCGCTTTTTGTTCAAGTAAAACCATAATTACGAATATTGACGGGTCAACAATGAGTAATCATCATTAGCATTGAGTGCAGTTCACTGGCTTCAAAATAAGCTAAAATATAATATAATATGCACTTACAAAATGTAAAAATAATTGCCTCATGACTCACGAATAAAGTAAGTACATACATACATCATTTTGGTGAATGGCTAAAAAAAATATATATTTTGCCGTGTTCGTAATTATCGCAAAAGGCAACAAGCATTGCGAAAAAATATTTTTTGGACTTAAAAGTAAATCTGGTAAGAAAAAAAATAAATATATCATTATTAAAAAAAATGAAATGAGGAAGTGAAACCTGGAAATTATTTCACTAAAGGTTGACAGACAGAGTTTAAGCCTACTCGTTGGCACATAATAATCACAGGAGGCCAAGGCGATCTGCTAGTTATTAAATCAGATTGTACATTTAAATAGTGCGTGGTATATCGGTTTGGCTAGGCATAATTATGCAGATTTCGTAAATATTACTCGACTTGGCGGGGGCACTGACGTGCTCCCCGATTACGTAGAAAAGTTAGGATGTCACTTAGTGCCTCCGTTAACGAAAATGTATGAAGTCTATTCAGAAAATGTATAACACATTTAAAAGATTATTTTAAACACACATAATGTAGATCCAGCATCCGAATTGCTCCGAATGTACGCTGTGACTAAGACATTCAATGGCCATACATGGCCATGTCATATAACATAGTTCAGAGCCATTTTAGGAATTACAAAACATTAAGGTTTTTATAGATCTCCGTTTAGAAATAAACCTTCAAGAGAATATCGAAGGGTTACGCACTTAGTGCTAAAAAGACAACACAAATGATTTAGTACAAAATAATACTCAGACTAAATAATTCTTTATATTTAATACAAAAAGAACCCCCAAAAATGATAATAATGACAGCAAAAAATTAAAGGCTTGACCGACTATTAAAAAAGAAACCTACAGGCGCTATTTAATAATATAAAAAAACTACATTTCAGATCCGAACTATGATTTCATAGTGGTAGGCGCAGGCTCTGCTGGGTCGGTAGTAGCGAACCGGCTGAGTGAAGTGCCCGATTGGAAGGTGTTGCTGGTGGAAGCTGGAGGGAACCCAACGTTAAATACCGAAGTGAGTACTACTCTAACAAAACTATGAAATTCCATTATACTTGAAGGCTCTTCACGTTAACTATAATACATAGATAGATCCTGCTAGTATAAAAAAACTCAAAAATTTTACAGATATGAAGGAATCAAATCTATCAAATCTACAGACACTATGTAAAAATGTTTCAGATTCCGCAAGTTTTCTACAACAGTATGGGTAGCGAATTAGACTGGGGATACAAGACACAGCCCCAGGATGCTTGTAGGAGTTACAGAACAAAAGGTTGCGCTTGGCCACGAGGGAAAGTACTCGGAGGAAGCAGCAGCATCAACGGCATGTTCTACGTCCGAGCAAACAAGAACGATTACGACAACTGGGCCGCTGACGGCAACTACGGATGGAGCTACGATGAGATCCTACCCTATTTTCTAAAAAGCGAAAAATTCACAGGAGACTACACAAAAGAGAGGAGCAAATATCATAACAAGGATGGAGCTATCAATATTGTAGAAGCAAAAGATCTTCATCTTTTCGAAAATATAATCATACAAGCTGCAGTCGAACTTGGTATGAAAAACTTGAGCGATATCAATGGGGCTAATCAAATGGGTGTAACAGCAGCGCAAACTAATATCAAAGATAATGTTAGATATAGTACAGCTCGAGCATTCCTAAGCCCAGTCAAAGATAGGAAAAATTTACATGTAATAAAAAATGCCATAGTTACTAAAGTTTTATTCCATCCTGGCACGAACACGGTTAAAGGTGTTCAGATTACAAAAAATGGTACTGAAATTATTGTCAATGCAAAGAAAGAAGTTGTGTTGTCAGGTGGTTCCATTAACACACCACAAATTTTAATGTTATCGGGTATTGGACCAAAGAGCCATTTAGAGGAAATGGATATCGATGTAAAGATTGATCTACCTGTTGGTGAAAATTTACAAGACCACGTATTCGTTCCCACGTTCTACACATTGCCAGGAGACAAAGATTTAACATCTGAACAAAATCTAGTGGGAGCCTTTGCCGAATACTTTTTGAAAGGTACTGGCCTATTGAAAGATACTTCTCCACATAGAATTATAAGTTTTTTGAACACCACTGATCCTAACGCATCTACTCCAGATGTGCAACATCATTATCTTGTTTTGCCTCCCAGTATACATGGAATGATTGATGTATTTGAAAGACACGGTTTGGGTGACGAGGTTTATCGTAAATTCATTGAAATGAACACGTCGAATTTCGTCATCGTAGTGTACACTGTATTATTACTGCCAAAATCAAGAGGTAAGATTATTCTTAACAGCAAGAATCCGCTTGAACATCCCCTTATATACGCTAACTATTTTAAAGAGCGTCAAGATTTGGACACATTAATAAGAGGCCTGAAGAAACACGCCTTAAGACTGGGTGAAACTAAAACATTTCAGGGAGCTGGACTAAAACTAGAATGGATTGAGGTTGACGCTTGTAAAGGCTTAGAAAAGCAAAGTGATGAACATTTGGAATGTATAGCGAGGGAGCTTACATTTTCACTGTACCATCCAACAAGTACAGTCAAGATGGGACCTAAGAGCGACGCGGAGTCGGTAGTTGACCCAGAGCTTAGAGTACACAACGTGAAAGGGTTACGAGTCATCGATGCAAGTATAATGCCGGTTATAGTACGGGGGAATACCAACGCGCCAGCAATTATGATCGGAGAGAAAGGTGCAGACATGATCAAGAAATCGTGGTTAGACGAGCACGAGGAACTCTGAAGCGTTATAAGTACAATTGAAGTCTTGGAAAAAAGTTGTGATAAATTATGAGAATTTAGACTGTAAGGAATTAAATTAATATAAGTACTTTTTTAACATGCCTCGTTTATTTGTTACATGGTTCCATCAGTAGTTATACCTACCTTCCATCCCCCGATAAAAAGCATATATGGATTCTGATTTATAAGCTAAATTACGTAAAGAAGTAACAAAGAAACAGTCTTGCTTTTATAATATTATTGTGATTTTCATAGACATGCTTATTATTTACAGAGAACTGATTACGAGAGCCGTTAATAAATATGTACCTATAAGTAAAATTTATCAAATAGGCAGATAAGATATAGAAGAGAATAATGTTTACATTGTGACAATAATGTTCTCAGTAGGTAATGTAGTTATTATGAAACTCACAAACATATAAATAATAGTTTATTATCAGCTTATTTGTATATTGTACTGTTTTTCACTATGATAAACATACAAAATAAGGATGTATATTGGAGAGTGAACTCAGATTAATATTGTGTAAACAAAAATAATGACGTCCCGACCGATTGGCGGCCCCGGCGGCCGTTGTCTCTAAGGAGATCGGCCAGCTGCGTAGGATATATTATAGTGCATTTTACGCAGACACACGTACACACTCAATAGAGTGTCCACTCTCATCAGGACAGCATCCGACATGACCGGAGAGAGATCAGGCGCAGGACCGACATTTACGTGCTCTCCGCATGCATAGGTGTATCAATCACCAACTTCCAAACTTCGGGTTGTTTTATGAAAGATTCTAAACATCAAAACGATTACGGCCCGACCCAGAAAACGAAACCGAGACCCCTAGCACAGCAGTCGCGCTATGCGACTACTAAACCAACAAGGCGGAAACAAAAATATAACTAGGACCACATCCCTGCAATTACCGTAACACGTTATAGCACATACTAGGACTCCTTGCAACATGGTTCCTACAATTAAATATGATGACAACTCGCACTTATTGGGTAGAAATATGATATCAATCAATTTGGATTAGATTGTTTGCTACACAAGTAACTTAAAAGATAATAAAATAAATTCTGTACCTCCAGTGAAAAGTGATATAACTGGAAAAATGGGATTTTGAGAAAACGAAGGTTAAAGTTTTAAAAAATTCTGACACATTGGTAACTGCACTAAAATGAAAATGTGTTATTGGGATTGGTAAATAATATGTTAGGGTATGTTTCAGGATAAAGAAAGAAAGTTTAATTTATGCAGTTTTCTTGTAATTAAAAAAACAATCCAGTTGTATCAATTAACACAGTAGATATGAATTTCGAAAATTATGTAAGTTGATTTAACACAACTTGAATCATTTTACTCATTGTTTATTGGCGTGGTGTCGAATGTTACGTGGCTTCGTGTTTCAAAAAAATATTCTTTAGGGAGTTACTAACATAAAAAAGTCTAAAACAAAATTAGTCATAATTTGTATGTTTTTTCTAAATTTGGCTTTTAATCGTTATTTTTTAAATAAAAATTAATTTAAATTGTTTTACACCAGAATTATTTTACGAAAAAATGTGAATAATGATATACGCTGTTTGTAATAAAGGTGAATTTGAAATATTATTTACGTGTTTACTGATATAAGTTTAATAAAGATATACTAATAAGACATTAAAATTTTTCAATGAACAGAATATCTAGGCAGGTACTAGATTTAAATAAATGAAACAATAGCTGAATGAAATAAAAAACTATTTTTATTAGTATCTCTAAAAATAAAACGAACCAAATATTAATTTAACCAAATATTAAGTATTTGTTAATAAAGCAGCATTGAAATAAAACAAACAAATGTAATAAAAAAAAACAACACAAATGTAATAAAAAAAATGTATGAAAAAGAATACTTGTGATATTGTCAGTCCTATATTTCTTATATTATTACTATTATTATTTTAAATTTACTATTTATATTTTAAAGTTTTATTAAAAAAGAATGTCTGGGTAAACTTATGTTTTGTTAGTGATACTTATAATCAAACAACAGATTAGTTTTTATTCAGTCCTCTTTCATTCAGTTTCTGAGAGATGTACACACACACTCTGTAAAAAGCGACTGCTTTCTCCAAGTGTTTTTAAAAGACAACCCTTACAAATTTTAAACTCCTCAGTAAAATAAACTAGTTTGTATGAATTGCTGTACTCTCGCTTGGTTTTTCCTCCAACAGAATGCATTTTCTTATCATCAATTTTTATAAGACGTTCCGCATACTTTGCTCGTTCATCGTATGACCCTAATCCGAAATATTCTTTGAATATAAATTCCCTCACCTCATGGGGTATACGACCACTGCACTTCATTCGACAATCTGTCAGAGGAGCTAGATTTCTGCCAGGTTTCAATTTCCCTAGTCTTGTCACATGACTTTTTCCGATTTTCTTCGCTTTTTTAGATCTGATTTCACTTTCTTCTTCACTTTCATCTGATTCACTTGTATTGGGTATACAGTTGTCACTACTGCCAGTACTCAAATCTAAAATTTCAGGTGACAATTCAGGTTCTGGCGCTATACTTCTTATAATACTTAAAGTTTCTTGCTCATTTTGTGAGTCCTCGTCCTCTTCTTCCACTACTCCAGTTATTTCCATCTTCTGTCTTTTTACGTCCTTCTCCTTCATCATGCATAATTTTTCAGTGTCACTAGTTTCATTCATCTGTTCTCTGACCTGCTCATCCTCCCCTATTTCTTCCCGTATGGTAACTATTATTTCTTCAATTTTATTTTTACTTTGATCCTTTTCTACGTGTATATTTAATATATTTTTCTCGTTCTTCTGTCCATCATAGTGTTCTCCCTGCGGCATGTTTTCCTGATCTTTTTTTCCTAATCCCTCCATTATCTTATCAATACGAGTTTTCACCGTTACCTAAAAAAAGCAAAGCTCCACTTAAGGTATTACAAGCATAGCAACATAGGAAGGGCCTGCTTGGCTGCAGGTTATTCGCAACAGTTACCGTGGCCCTCGCACACAGGGACCTCCAGTAGGAACATAGTGGGTTTTAGTCAGTAAGAGTCTGACACTCCCTCCATCTGCACCCTCAGCGGGAGGGGACATTTGATGATTTCCCACGAAAAGAAATAAAGTATTGCAAGCATAATATCTACTATGTTACAGATAGTAAATGGATACACATCAATTTATATTCGTTCTCCGATTGCCAAGTCAAGCTGACGCTAACCATAGGAAAAGTAAATTTAAGTCAATATTTTTTTAGTATTTACTCAAAAATAAAACTATAAAAACATAAAATTAATAAATAAAATCTTTTAAGACACTTTAAAAACCCCGACATTAATAAACCTAACACACTGCAACATCAAGACTACGTAATGATAAATATTAAAGTGTCAAAATAATATGATCACTAAAAAGACATAAAATATTGTAAGTGTAAATAAAATAGATTTTTCTAAAACTAATATCTCGGTACAGTGTAAATAAATGAAATAATGATGCACTATCGAGATGGTTCTGCTGCTGACGACTAGGTAGCACCAGTCAGGTTAACTTTGTTATCTTTTACTAGAATACGGATTGAAAACTAAGTAGATATTAAGTTTGTTTACAAGGTCACAAATTCTGCGTATTCAAAAAATGTTTGTGATTTCGGTAGTGTTACTTAGTTTCTAAACATTTATAATAATATGCTGTACCGATATCGTGTCAATAAATAAAATTACAAGACATGTTTAGTATTGCAATAGTACCACAACTTATAGAATACAATGTGTAAAATGATATAAGTATGCATACCTTACGCATCGTCTTGCTACATAAAATACGACGCTCCAGATAGAAGACAGCCGCTACACTAACGAAGAGTGCAGGCGGCTTGCAACTACTCGTCACTCACTCGTTCTAGTTTACTCCGACAAATACATGCATCTCACTCTTCGCGGAGAAGTGGGGCGCAGACGGCGAACACGATTCAGTGGCAGTAGCGCGGCCGAAAACATGTATCATGCTACACATCCTGCTAATCTAAGTATTTTGATTCAAATTGAAATATTTTTGATTTAATTAAAGTTGTATTACTAATAATTTCTTTTGAAATTGTGTGTATACTGATACAAAATAAACCAGTATCAGTAAAAATATCGAAAATGTTTAAAAAGAGTATGTGTAAACTGATACGAAAAGAGTTATATCATCACACACATTTTTTTCAATAAGATTATTCGATTTTTTTATGGTTTAAATGTAATTGTTCCAGTTTTCACCACAGATAGCAAGATGTGCAATAGAATTATTAATTAATAGAACTGTAATTAAATCAGTTCGTACTAATTCGCCTCCACACTATTTCATCGCGTATTAAGAGATAAATACATTCGTATTATAATACACGTAAGAAATTAAAAAAAGTGTTCAGTTCAATTTGATATTAATTAAAATGTAGTTTTTTACACATTGATTAATGTCAAAAAAGCTTAGTTATAGCATTTAACACAAAAATAAACTCGCTCAATTTTAATCGCACAGGTGTCTGAATTAGATCAAAAAATTGCGCATTTTTTGCTGATTCCTTGTATGTGAAAATATTAAAACTGATACAGTTAAAGATGTATCACTTTTCACTGAAGGTACAGAATTGATTTGATCGAATCCATGATATAAATAAATCAAGGTGTGGAACTCGAGGAATTTAGATTTTCAGTAACATAGAGATATTTAACCTTCTGATAACGAAATCGTTGTAAGGTGAAATATTTCAGAATCTAATCAATATTTGAACGCAGCCACGAGCACCCTTTCAGTTTCTATGTCTAAGGATCGTAAATAAAGATAGCTAATTTATAACCTTCACTAGAAGTGTTTACTTATTAAATATGAATTAGAAGGTAATTATCAGTTAAAATAAAAATTGGGTCATCATCAGCCTTTTTATCATCTCACTGCTGGGCACAGGCCTCCTCACACGGAGAAGGATTGAGCGTTAATAATGGGTACTAAGTATGTAATCTAGTTGTCAAATAATTTTATACTCCAAAAGTCGTTAAGCCGCTGACTGACGAGGTTAGAAGCCTCTACAATCGCATTCATACCAAGATAATCACCAAGCAGATGGCTACATTTTTTGCAGCGTATTGCTGAACTCGACGTTCCCGCTGCGGTCTAAAAATACCACCTTCCCCTCCACGTATCTTGACACAGATTCCTCAGCAAGTTACTAAGCGACTAATGGTCCAACTCAATGGAATAAAACACCGTGACGAAACACACACAGTACTAGAAAGAAAAAACTTTTTTTGACCTTCACCCCATACCAGCCGATGGACTTCGAACTTTGGACTCCGGGCCACTCACTTTACTAATAGAGCCGTTGGAACTTCGGCGAGGTCTGAATATGCATGTGTGCCAAATATTTTTCTGACAAGTGCCTTGAAGAGTGATTTTCAACTTTATCGCTGAAGCATATGGTTCAAAGTTGATTGGGAAAATTTGACAGTTTCGGGTAGCTTGATGTGTTGACGCCTGCGTAAATAATTTACTAGTTAACTTTATAGGGTACCTTCTCTTTATTTTTCTCGGTATCTAAAGTGAAAGTCTATTATCAAGTTCTAGATAATCTAATGTCAATCTTATGTGTGATCCAATCAATCCCAATTTTCTTTACGAACAATCCCAGAGACCCAGCAGTGACAAAGACGTCTATAGGTTATCGTAACCTACAGACATTTATACGAGAAAAAAAAGGTTAAATTGATAACCATTAATAAGTACTTATTGTTTAAAATCTTCGCCTCACCGTTGTCGTAGTTAATAAGAGTGCAGCAATACCTGCAAAGATAAAAAAAATATTTAATTATTAACCCTGACAATAAATATGATATTAACTTTATCTATAGATGGTTCGTAAGAATGTATGTTTGTATGAATGTTTTTTTACACTTACATGCTAAAATTACTGGATAGATTTTGATGAAACTTATAAGTAAATAGGTGCTACGAATATCAGGATAACACATGAGCTTTTTATCCATGTGCTGGAAGAAGCCTCTGGATGCAGGTGAAATCGCGGGTCGAAGCTGGTATGTATGATAAAGGTACCTATCAATTTGAAAACCTTGAAAATAATTAATTAGGTATTCAATTAATGAATTGATAAGTAACAAAATAAAGCAAAACAATTAAGAAATAATGAATAAACAATACTGATAATATTTCATTCATAACAACTACATACATATATGTATATTATTATCAATCATACACATTCATGTCAGACGCCTCAAAAATGTTAAAGGGCTCGTTGCATCAGTTCACGTTTCGTATGTGTAGTCAAATATGGCTGCAAGCACGATTTTATTACTTTTTAAAATGTAACTAGCAAGTCATATCTGTCGGATGCACTCAGATAAGTGGGCCAAGATCACCACCCAATGGATCCCCGAGGATGGAAGACAGCCTCGAAGTTGACCACGGAAGCGCTGCCGCTGGCAAGACGATTTATACACTTTCCTCGCTGATTGGCCGCTGCACGCTCCAGATAGAGATAGATGGAAGACTTTGGGGGAGGCCTTTGCCCAGCAGTGGGACAAGATAGGCTAGGAAAAAGAAACTAGCATGTACCCCCGGATTTTTATCTTCGCATTTTTATTGATTTTGTTCTGAACAAAAAAAAACAATACATCCAGTTTGATTCACCCGTTCGGATGTTCGACCGGGAGGACATATTTCAGATATTCGTTTTAATGTAGAGGTTTTACCTAATTGTTAGCGCCTTTGAGAAAATAAATAAGTTAAATATTTAAGAAATGTTCCTTCATTGGTTGACATCTTGAGGAGTTAGTTCCTACAAATATTTGTTTTAATATACGTAATTATTCAAACTCATAAAATAATTTGCTTCGAAATGCGTCCCTTGAGAAATATTTCACGCGGACAAAAAGGGGCTAAAGCCTTTAATGATAAAAACGTTTGTACTATCTACCAGTTAAATAATTTTACAAATCGAAAAAAACTCATCAACCTTAGTATACGTCATATAGATGTAGAAAAAATATAGAATTAATAAACGTATCTAGACTGAACTGTATAATTTCCACTAATTATAATTCCACAACCAGTAGAGCTATCACATGAGCCGTGGCCTATTGGCTCACAGTGCGTGTCGTTGCCAAAACAGACGCCTCAAGGCAACACGTTGCGCGGTTGTTACTTTGAAAAAATGTGCTACTACGAAAATATCACCTCCTGCTACCTTTTTACTGAGACTGAATGTAGATAGATAGACAAAATATTTATTCTGCAAGACAAAAAGAAATAAAATATATTAAAAGAGTGAAAAAAAACGAATGAAAGTGGGTACAAAGATTTTATGCTTAAATACCAAGCAAACTACAGACGCCATTCAAATCTGCCTTTCCTTAAGGGCGCGTGTACGAAAATCTGGCAACGTCGCAAATAGCTGTCAAATATTTACGTTTTAATTGCAATTCCTATTCAATGTTTTAGGGAGCTACAGAGCCATATGTCTTACTTTCATATAGTAAAATGGCCAAATTAATTAAAACGTGTAAATATTTGACAGCTATTTGCGACGTTGCCAACTTTCGGTGCAAGCGCTCTTAATAGATTTTCAACTTTATAGCTGAAGCACATGGTTCAAAGCTGATTGATAAATACAGCTTCGGGTAGCTTGTGCTGGCGCCTGCCTCAACAATTTACTAGTTAACTTTATTATAGCGTACCTTCCCTATATTTTTCTCGGTATCCAAAGTGAAAGTCTATCATCAAGTTCTAGATAGTCTTATGTCATAAACTATGCGATAATTTGAGCTTCCAATAACCCTTAGCTATTTGCTGTGAAACAAACCGATTGAAGTATTTCCTTTTGAATGAGTTTGCTCGCTTGTGGAATATTTGGATATCCTAATATTGATATCATCTGTCAGTTTATTCTGAGAGTTCATTGTTTATATTGAGATTTTATGATGTGAGAGATAAATGGAAAAGTAAAGTTTTGGACTATTTTTTGGAAATAAACAAGGACATATGTATCTGTGGAAACTTGATAAGAAAACCATAATTGAGAAAACTGTGTAAACAAGCTGTAAGTTTCCTGAACAGTGTAAAGTAAAAATGTATCGAAGCCAAAAAAAAAAAAAATGCTTATTTTTTAACCGACTTCAAAAAAGAGGAGGTTATCAATACGACAGTGTGTTTTTTTAATATGTTTGTTATTTAAATTAAAATGCAAACCGTTTCTACTCAACATTGGTTAACTAATAGGAATTTCCTGTATTTCCTAAGTACATGAACGTACGTTCTTATATGAAGAAGTAGGTACCTACTCAAATTGATAATAATCCCTCTTCCACTTATGTTAGCGGCAAATAGAATAATATATTTTATCTTTTTATAACATTTATGACTGGATTGCAGTCAATTATGAGAAGTTAATCCCTCTATTCAGCATACGGCAAATAGTTAAGATAACAGATAAACATACACAATCTACGGTATTATATCTAAAAAGAAATTTAAAATAATTTATTTTTGACAGTGCCGAAATCACATAACTAAATGGCGTAACGCGATGAGGCCTTAACAAGCAAACAAAGATTTTCAGTTAAAAAAAAAGTTAACAGCAATTTTTTTAATAAAATGGCCGTATTTGAAAATTATATAACTCTTTGCTTTTACCGCAGTTGGTTAAATGTTTCGATGCAGATAAGTCTGTTAGTCTGCCGGAGCTGCGGGTTGTTCACACGAGTTACCGGGGCCCTGGCACATACGGACCTCCAGAAGGATCATAGCGGGTTTTAGTCAGTAAGAGTCTGACACTCCCTCCAGCTGCACCCTCAGCGGGAAGGGTCATTTGATAATTTCCCACGAAATAGAAGAAAAATATATGTATATTAATGGATGTGTTAAAGTTACGAGACATTTACGTCTTTTTCCAAATACTTGTAGCATTCGTAAAATATTTAATTTCGACAAATGACATCAAAACTTTGCCGTTACAAACAATGATACTGATTACCATAACAAACACTGAGGTCACAACCTGTGTGGTAGGACATGTTTGAGAATTACAGGTCATTTGACCCAAGTACGTGCCAGTCACGTAGGTTAACATAAATATTTAAATCTTTATTAACTAAGACTAGAATTAAAATAAACGTTTTACGTCATGTAAATCATCATCATCCCATCCTTATTTATCGTCCCACTGCACAGGCCTCCTCTCCCACAGAGGATTGAGCGTTAATCACCACACTTGCTCAATGTGTTGTTATGTGAATAATTATTTATTATAGGGCTTAAACTCGTGAACGGGGATAAGTGTTTACGCCTACCGGAATACAATTAGCAAAGAGTAGCTGAGTCGCATTGTTGCAGCGAAGTATTTTATTGAAGAATCATTTTTTTATATACTATCGACAAGTTTTCGGTATATGTAGCGTGTTTAAAAACCGAGCCTATACGATAGTGTGAAAGCGCTCTTATACTATTAATAGGCAAATCTATACCTTATAACCTGACAGTTGTCACCAAATTACATCATCAAATGTTACCAGCTACAAGGGTTAACCTTGAAGAAGAACCGTAGATCACCGCTTGCAACACTCACCTTTGTATGCAATCTTTATGAAATGTTGCCACCTTTTATTGACCCGTTCATCTTTTAATAGCCTACCCATGCATATTCGTGTGATAGGCATTTCATAAATGTATACATAAAATGTTACGTTACCTTTACAATATTGAAACAAAAAAATATATATATTTCTTTGATTTTTTTCAAAGGCGAATTCGATCTGGACCCATAAAAATATGGCCCTTTGCCAATTACTGTACAATCTTGATCTTTCATATACTTTTTCTTTAGGTAACTGCCGGATTAAGAAATTGTTCATCGTTAGCCTAATCTTTTCCTTAATTATTTATAATTATTATTGATTAAGCATTACTGTAATTACATTGATATTTTAAAATAAGCTTAATCAATAAAATGCTTTCTCTTTATTTATTTATTTTTAGGGATAACAACAGCGGTAATTCTTAACTATTAACTTAAATTATTACACGAGGAGCCAATAATAGTTATCCACGGTAGATCCTCCTTACTTCTTGTTTAAAAAACCGCATTTTTAACTACCTACCACGTTTTCTGATGTAGAAATTTAAATTATGCACGGCATTAAATAATTTTCCCGCGCAATCTGCAATCAGCACGAGCGAGTCTACAAATGTTTAAATTATTTTGCATAATCTACACAAATACATGGAGCTTATGTATCCTTTTATTTCTTTCTTTCCATCTCCAACTTATAAATATGGATAATTCTATGATAGCATAAAACTGTTGGTAAGATCCAATTTGCTACCTAATTTTTTGTTAATAACTTTAATTTTTTTTAACTTTTCCTGTAAAATAACGCCGCTTGACGCTGCCCCTGAAGGTCTGATGTATACCTTCTAAACGATATAGCAAGTAAAGAAGCAATAACTAATACGGTGCATATTAGGTGCACGGTCTTGTAGATACGATTAGACTACATAACTAATCATTATTTTGAAGAAAAGGAAGTTACACTGAGTCCGTGAGGGTTTATTAACCGACTTCAAAAAAGGAGGAGGTTATCAATTCGACGGTATGTTTTTTTGTTTTTTTTTTTTTATTTTATTTTCTTGTTTTTTTTTCTATTTATATGTTTAGTCAACGCGCCTTCTGATTCTATCTTACAATTTGCAAAAATTAAATGTCGTAACATTACATAGTATCGGATCGGCTGCGCAGACGGCGATACACCAGACGCATGCGCTCACTATCACGTACGCCAACCACTTGTTAGACTTGCAACAGGGAGTCCGATTCTTTCGAAACATACTCGTCTCTGTCTCTGTTTGTTTTTATTTGTAGTTTGCAACAGAAATTACGATATTTTGTTGGATGTGACGTTAAAATTTAAATGGTACAGTAATTGCTGAATGTGAATTGTAACGTTTTAAGTGCATCAGTACTTTTTTCTTCCGCTTGGATTTATCTAAGGAATAAAATAATCTAACGAATAAATTCAAAAATGGAATAGAATTTGTATGAAATGATGTGCCAAATAAACTAACTGAACCTCATTTGTAGGTGGTGAAACAGGCCCTAACACTATCGAATATAATAAACTTCCAATCTTAGTAGAGTAGGTGGTAGTAGTTCCCAAGATCACCGATATCGACCCAGTACCTAGACGACTGGAAGATAATTCTGTCGGTATGTCTGGAGTATTATGAGACGAGGAGGTAAAGATTTCTTATTTTTTTTCTAGTAAGTGTTACTGGCCAATAGTCGTTTTTCTTGTCAAAGGAAATATAAATAATTAAAATGCGTATTAGTTAGAAGAAAACAATTATTTTTGTCTTGTAATACAAAATGGCTAAATTTGCACAAACAGAAATCAAAGCTCAAACTAAAATCACAATCGGTTACCAATTCATCATGTTAAAACTTCACAAGAACTACCTAATCAACAACCAAGTTTTTCCCGTATCTTAATACGCCAGTCCTTTTGCGGCAGGACCAAAAAACCCTAATCAGCAAAAAGTTAATAGCAGTCTACTAAAAGGCCTATTAGTTCTAGCGGACACAAACTTTCCAATCGAACCTTGAAATACAAATCCTGTTCTAGGGTAATAACATAGTATCAGTGACTAGGATCGCGTGGCGCCGAACCATTTGTGTCTGATAACGCCCGACCTTTACTTTTTCCTGCCAAAAAGTTACCAATTTCAAGTTAATTGCATTTGTGAAGGAACTATTACTTTAGGTAATGGTAACTTTCCGTGGAAAATCATCAATTGCCCCTGCGCTGTGCAGCTATTGCAGTGTCAGATTCTTACTAACTGAAACCTACTTCGTTCCTTTTGGAGGTCTTTTTATGTCTGTGCCAGCGGTAATGCTTGCGAACAAACCCGTGGCCCCGGCAAGTTTTATGGTCTCCTTCGAAAGGGTTTAGTCGTTATGGTTAGAAGATCGGGATGCGTGATGACTGTAGCAAGAACGTGCCACAAAAGGAATGTGGCCCCTCAGCCTTTTTAAGCATGAATTGAAGTTTGTTAGAACCCTTCATAGGTCCTGTCCTGTGTAGTTGAGCGCGTGTTGGAGTACATTGCTTCTTCACGATGCGTCGTAGTTTTATTAAACGTGACAAATGCAGCAATGAATAGTAAAACGCGTTGAAAATCGCGGTGACCACAAACACAAGTTACTTCACATAGCTCTGCATCATCTTGCACTCTAAGAAACAGATATTCGACATAAACGACTTCCCGAGAACAAGACTTCCTACTATCATTTCTCCTCAACAGTGTTGCCACATCAAAAACTCGACCATTATAAAATAACAACATGTTTCCATCGAACGCATGAGCAATACCCTCAAGGTTTTTCTACTCAAATCAATTTCAGATACCAAATGAGACGGTATGTCGTCATTTTGAGTTTGCTCAACTGCACATTATAACGACACTAGTTAGTGATCAAAGTCGTAATTAGGCGATTATAGTAATCAGTAATTGTGTCGCCGGCAGCTCCGAGAACCTGTTTCACAATAGCCCAAAAAACCAATTGCCTAAGTGCAATGTCTAACTAAAGGATTTGTATGAAATACGATTAGCTCGAAGAAGAATTCAAAGGCTGGCTTCACAAGCATTTCTAAACATTCAAAACTCATTACAACGGTAGAATAATAGTTTTTTTTTGTTTTGTATTATTTGGAACAAAAGATTTCAAAAGTTTTTTTTTAAGTGTGTGACTCATTAAGTGATTTTTCTTAGCTTTCAAAATTTTTAGATATCATTTGGCGGTTTGCACTTCGAACTTTTTCCTTCCAAGAGTTTATATAATTTAAAGACACATAATCACTATGGAAAATAATCACCCTTTTCAAGGTTCTAATAAAAACAAAACTATATCCTCCCGCAATGATCTATCGTCCTAAATCCGAATTAGCCTATTAACATTGACCGTAGGTTCGCAACCAGTTGGTTGTGCAAGAGACAGGCGCAGGCGCATAGCGAGTCTGCTCGCGCGCAGTCCGCCAGTGAATGGGAAACCACATGGTGTTGTGAACAGTGAACCTCTTGTAATAGTGTTGTGCTTACTTTTTCTTCAGGTATTGTTATACTTTTTTTGTACGTTACGTATATAATGGTAGAGCGAAAATATTTGTTGAGATAATTTTATAGGAAATGTATCAGTGATTTTATATATTTAAAGGAATCCAACTTTGCGTGTAAATAATAATGATACTTAGAAAAGTTTTGTGGTTAATTTAAATGATCATGAATGTAATTATGCATTTTTAACGATATTAGATACTCAACTTAATATGGGTCCGATATTGCAATAGGTTGAGGAATATGTATGGTGAAATTTTGCAATACCATAAAGATCAATGGTGGTTCACTGTCGTAAGAGTATCGGATCTGTATTCTTACATAATAAATTAAATATGCCATGAAGATGAGTCCATCTTAACCATCTAGTCTTTAAGTAAATTGCAAAGATTAACGTTCTGTAACCGCATCACTTTCCCGCGTTAACTGCTAAAAGTAACCAAACTGTTTTAGTTTAAAATAACGTTCATGGTAAGTGGTACCGGTCAGATAAATAAATAGAATATATTTGATTTCCACTGCTAAGGCTCGATTCGTATACCGTCAGAAGATCGTAATATCTAGGAGCTGAGCGATTGATATCACGAAAAATTTTGTTCTTTTCAATGCTTGCTTGCTTGAACACACAAATCTTAGGAACCGATTTGAATAATTCTTTGAGGTTTGGATAGCCAATTAATCTAGGAAGACTAAAAGCTACGTGCGCGAACTTATACCCCGGGACGCGAACAAAACCACGGTTGGAAGCTACTAACATACATACATACATTTCATTTACCTAGCCTTTTCCCAATCTATGTTGGGGTCGGCTTCCAGTCTAACTGGATTAAGCTGAGTACCAGTGTTTTACAAGGAGCGACTGCCTATCTGACCTCCTCAACCCAGTTAGCCGGGCAACCCAATACCCCTTGGTTAGACTGGTGTTAGACTTACTGGCTTCTGACTACCCGTAACGACTGCCAAGGATGTTCAATGACGTGCTATCCGAAACATAGTCATTGGTGTCCAAGATATACTTAGAAAGTACATACAAACTTGGAAAAGTTGAATTACAGACCTGGAATCGAACCCACGCCCTCATACTTGAGAGGTTGACTCTTTAACCACTAGGTTACCACAAATTTTCTTTCTTCTCACACGAATCCTTGCACAGGTGATCGATGCATAAAAACTAAGCGTGAGATAAAAGATAAGTGTCGTGTACATTGTACTACGAGTATTGACCGCTAATTAAAATATGAATAACACATCAACCGTCACGCACACCTTACATCGAATGAGCTTAGATGTAAGTCAGGGTTATTACTTGACGATTTGAACGTTAGACTTTGGGCTTTTATACATTTGTTCTTTACATACACAGTCTGTAACCTATGTATATGTTTATTCGTTTATATTTATGAAGCTTTCCCATCGCTGAGGGGGACACATTATCTAACATTTTATTATTCTATTTAATAAATATACAAACTCCATTGATTGCCTGAAAGACGATATGATTAAGAAGGGAGTGGATAGTAGTATGACGTCTAACAGAAATGAGTGGAAGAGGAAAACACATTGCGCCGACTGCGACCCCAAATAGAATTGGGAACAGGGCGCGGAAGAAGAAGAAACTCTTGTTCCTAATGATTTAGCATCTTCGCCTCCCCTACTATCAGAAGTTAATTTGTCACCAGAAAACGTAGCTCTTAATTTGTTGCCTGTTCTTATTATTCTCGATAAATAAAAAAATACCGATAATTGGGTTATCATCGATATTGTTAGGGTAGTTCTCTACGTAAATGTATAAGGAAATGAAGGATGACACTACAGGATTGTCCAAACGACACGTAAACACAAACAGCTTTTGTAGGAATATTCGTATTATATCTTTCTATTCCCAATTGCATTAAATTAGAAACGAACGATAATTTTGCTTACGAACTATAAAGAATAAATGTAAATACAAAATAACTTTGTTCTCCATGGTAAATAAAATCCACCATCAGTAGGCATAACTAATTTTGTTAGGTACAGAGGTAGATATTTAGGTTATTTTTTATAGACACCACATATCAGTCAAAATACATAGTTCATAGTTCATCCCACAGCTGGAGAATAATCCAACGATTTACCATCATCTCCCGAGCCTTTTCCCAACCATGTTGGGGTCGGCTTCCAGTCTAACCGGATTCAGCTGAGTACCAGTGTTTTACAAAGAGCGACTGCCTATCTGACCTCCTCAACCCAGTTACCCGGGCAACCCAATACCCCTTGGTTAGACTGGCGTCAGACTTACTGTCTTCTGACTACCCGTAACGACTGCCAAGGATGTTCAATGACAGCCGGGACCTACAGTTTAACGTGCCATCCGAAACACAGTCATTGGTGTCCAAGATATACATAGAAAGTACATACAAACTTAGAAAAGTTGCATTGGTACTTGCCCGACCTGGAATCGAACCCACGCCCTCATACTTGAGAGGTAGGCTCTTTAACCACTAGGCCACCACGACTTAATCCAACGATTTACCATCTACGAAAAAGAAAGATGAACAAAGCTCATTCCGGGATCCAAAAAGAATTAAGACATTCAGCTATTATTGCTTCTTTAACAAATCTTATGTCTAAACGTGTGGTAATGTCAAAGTTACCGTACGCTACTGGGTCAAACCACCGCTTTACCTAATACGACCTTGATAACGAAACGTATTTTGACACAAAGTTAAAATACTCTGTTTATATTTTATAAGTAGGTACGTATAGGTAGTTATGACTAACGTTTTCGGAATAGTTCAATTTAGTATTTGAGAATTGAGTGTGTTGATATTATTTTACCTACCTAAATGAAGGATGTGATTACATTTAAAAATATTGAACTTTGAATCTATACTTATATTATAAAGCAGAAGAGTTTGTTTGTTTGGTTCGTTGGACGCTCTTATCTCAGGAATTGGTTTGATTTGAAAAATTCTTTCAATTTTTGATATCCCATTTATCGAGGAAGGCTGTAGACTTTATATCCGGGTGCACGGAGTTGTTCCTACGGGACGCGGGTGAAATTGCTGGCGGAAGCTATTGTTTTATAAGTACGTATGGGTGCCTAGTTATGACTAAAGTGTATTCGGAATAGTTCAATTTAATACTTGAGAATTGAGTGTGTTGATATTATTTTACCTGCCTAAATGAAGGATCTGATTACTTAAAAATGTTGTACAGACGCCAGCACATCAAACTACCCAAACCGTATGTTTCAGCGATAAACTTGAATATCTATTAAGGAAATTGAACAGATTATAGTAGCTTGATATGCTGGCGTTTGTAGTCTAAATTACATTTTGACAGCATCATAGTCTTCAAATCACAATTTTACGTCAGTCAGGAACGTTCTATCGTTCTTACGTTCTATCAGTTTTTTAAGCTTTTCCTGTGCTTCTGATGATCATCATCCACATACATAGGTACATACAAACAAATGCATTACAAAAATCCTGGTGTTATACATATTTTTATAATTTTCCGCACGTAACAATCACAAATTCGCAGTATCTGATTACTTTGTTATATTTGCTAGCTGTGACACAATATACACAATCAACAACTATTGTCGGCTCTAGATAACATCAATATTATTTAACATTCTCCGTTTCCAACAATTTCATCCGCTTACAAAGAGAATTTTACGCAATGATTCCATATTGTAATATTGATATTGTGAACAAGTTTGTTTATAGCTACAAAATTATGTAAATTTTTATTTCTTGCACCTATATCTACTAATAAAATTTGATCAACAATGATCAAGCAATCGGGATAATGACTAGGTCAAAAATAAAAAAACATTATCATTTATATCACAGTTTTTTATCTATACTTATAATAAATCTGTAGAGAGGTCAATTCTGTACATTGAATATATTTTCAAAATAACTATCAGGGGGTGATCAGTGATCGATACTGATGCCAAAAATGCTATCAGTAAAATTTTTGTCTGTCTGTCTGTCTGTATGTTATTAATAGGAACAAAAACTACTGGACGGATTTTAATGAAACTTGGTACAATTATTCTTCATACTCCTGGGCAGGTTATAGGGTACTTTTCATCACGCTACAATCAATAGGAGCAGAGCAGTGAAGGAAAATGTTGGGAAAACGGGAGAAGTTACACCATTTTTTAAGCTTTCGTCGCGTGTGCAGCCTTAATGGATAAAGCTACATAGAAATCATGTATGACGGAAATATTATACATAAAATTATCTAAAAAAAATCCATAACAGCATATGTCTATCTTTAATGGTTGACTCACAATTACACGTATAACTCCCGATAGTTTACCAGTTCGGAGCTTTCTGATTATTTGTTATTGATTTGTTTACTCTTTTGTTTATAATATTCTCGCTCATGCCTTATTAACAAAAGATAACATTATAACATATTCTATAAAATAAGAATCATAGAAATCGGTGTAGAAATACCAAACTTATACATAAAATACGATAATCAGCAGGTCGGTCGGTAGGTATAATATAAGGCGGGAGGTCCGAGCGCGAACTTCTCATCCCGGCAAAAGTTAGGCATTGGTAGCGGTAATCGACATCCACACTGGCGTAGCCGCGGGGGTCCTCTATAGGTTATACATCAGAACAACACATAGACTACTTTTTGTCGCGAAAACCGACATCCACGCAGGCGGAGCCGCGGGCGACCGCTAGTTGAAAATAAAATCGAAATAAGTATACTGCTTGATGTGAAAATTCTGTGACGTCAAAACTAACTAAGTATTCTTCATACAAATTGCATACAAAGTTTTTTGACAAACATTTTTGACAGTTCGATAAAAGTAACGAATTAGACTAGTTGTCATCTACCGTATTAATAAAATGTGCTAATTAAATAACAACTTACTTTAATATGTAAGAAAATAAAAATAAAAGAGCCAATTCGAGTAAAACAGTTATGTACTGTATTCGATACTTAAAAGTTCAAATTTAAATCGATTACGGAAGTCATTCCAAAAGAGTAAATAAAAAAAAACTGGGTCTAAAGCTGCGTCTGTATGACTTAAGTAGACCAGTTCGGTGGCCAGTGACACGCTGCAGTAGGTTAACAAGACCTTTTCTTAGAGAACCTTTTAAAACAATATTTCTTTATCCTCTCTTAAAGTCATAATCATAGCCCCATCCTCATCAACACTATTTATTCGTATATATATTCGAAATATATTTTAAAAAATTCGAACGTCGTCCCTGAAATTATCCAGTTCAACCATAAAAAAATATCAGCCTTATAATATTATTAAGTAAATATTCCCATGGGAAACTAGACAGGACTAACATACTGAAAACTCTATAATTAGCGTTAAACTCAGTAACATTTTTTTTGGTGCTTTAATCATGTATATGATTGCGCCTTTATTTGCTAAAAACGCCACATTTCGTGTTGCGACAATAAAATTACAGTTTACTTCCTCCTTACAAATATTACACAATACATTTAAATGTTATTAAAACTAATTACAACGCATTCAATCTAATAATAGTTAATATATACGGGCTATTAATTTTTCAATAGAATGTTTCGTTCATTTTTACATTCGTGTATGTATGTGCAAATGATGACGCTATTTGCCTATTGCATGCGGTATTCACATTAGCTATGAAACCTTATGATGAATGAAAAATGAAAAAAAAATGAAAATAATATACACGACATAGGTATTGTGTTGACTGTTGAAATTACAGATGCGTGTGAGAGTTATCTATGAGTATATGAAATAAGGCCTCTGTGTGCAGTGCAGTGATACAAAAAAAATGGCTGACTATGACGATGATATGAACGTCGAAACTGGTGGATAGGATATAATCATTCCACAAGTATTTAGTACTAAGTCCAGTCAGTGTTGTATCTCCCTAGAACTATCAAGCATTTTGATATAACTTCTCGCAGATCAGCCAAGGAGGCCGTGTATTGTGGTCGCTTAAGCGGACTTTCCTATGAAATCCTAAACCAAAACATAGGCCTTCAGCCAATGGCCATTGTTCTTAAAACTAAGCGAGTGGGCTAAGAGTCTTCGGCTCAGCCCAGCCTTGCTGGAGAGAGGATATCAAGGGAAGTCCGTCCCTTGATGTCCTCTCTCCAGCAACACCCTTGGATCTGTTTGTAATTATTATTATTACGGATTTTTAAAGCTCTAACTCGACGTGCTAGGGACGGAAGGGCTTATTGCATTAGAATCGCATTGATCATCTTCGGATTACAGACATAGGAATAAAACGCACCACAGATCCTTTTATTTTCAATAGGTTACTTTTTCACAGGTGCTACCTTGAAAATCATACAAATATAGGTCATACCGGTCGGTGTTAGAAACCTCTCTATTCGCCGACTTGTTGTTCTTGGCCCAGTTTAATGAATATGACTAAAACTCTTTCACGCAATTTTGTTTATCCTATGTAACAATTATTGTTTATTTTTGTGTGTCAGATTAATTTTATTTTTGAGACGTCAACCATATGTGATACTAGCATCCGCCAGCTTCACCCGCGTCCCGTAGGAACTACTCGCGCACCCGGATAGTGAACGTAAAGCCTTTCTCTTAAAATGGGCTATGTAACACTGAAATATTTTTCCATATCAATCCAGTAGTTCCAGAGATTACCCTAAGTAAATAAACTTTAAAGCTTCGTAATATTAGCAAAGCTAACCAAAATGTTTAATACTCATGAATTTCTGTTTATTTATCAATACAATTAATAGAAATCTGAACCATTTTCGTATTATAACCATAGGTTACATAACATGACCTAAATACCAGACGTCTGTCCGCCGGCACGTCCGCAGCGGCACTGAGAGAGGTTAAGAAAGTCGATGCAACTGCGCATGCTCTGTGCACCGGACAGTGAAAGTAATGCGCGTGAGACGAATTGTTTTATCTCGCGATGACTGCCTCTTAAATTTTTGAATATCTACTAATTCAATATTTAGGTTAATTTTTGTGTTTTCAGTTACCGATCAACTATAACTTAAAAATATTTTTGGCCTAATGTTAATAGCAAATCATTACTTCTTTATTTCAACAAATTACGGTTTTCATCAGTAGGTAAAAAACGTCATTGGTTATTTTGTGTTTCCAACATTCCAAGGTAAACTTTCTTAGAGCCTACTCTTCACTTCATTTAATGTTACATGAGTATATTCTTAAACGTTTCGTTATGTGTGACGTTACATCAGGGTTCACTTCAGGCGAATTGGGAAATATAAATATTGCTTCTTCAAAACGCCGCTTCTTTGATCGATCTTATTAATAAATAGTTTAGTTCTAGTTTGATTTAACCAACAGACAGACATGTGTTGCTGGGGAGTTTTTTGCGCCACTTCTTCTTCCCAGCAAAACAAATAGGAAGTGGTGAAGGGTGGGCGTTTTAGGGGCTGTACGCTGTTTTACAGCCAAGTTTGGATAAATGATTATGAGTTTTATTTTTTACTAGTTCTTTGATTTTTACTAGTTTGATTATCCTTTTCCAAAAAAAATGTTGGGGTTGGCTTCTAGTCTCAACCCGATGCTGCTTAGTTCCAGTAGTACCAAGAATAGTTTTTAGCGCGATGTTTACATAGATGACATTCTGGGTTGAATCCCCTAAATTGTAGCCTACAAGTAACCTAAAAGTCACTGTAGGAAACGTTTAATCAGTTCCATATAGATATATGAATTGTAAATAAATAGACGCTTTAGATCAATATATATATACACCGTGGGTAGGCAGATCATGTTACATATCGTTAACTTGCCTATTTTGCACACTAGCAAACAAAAACAACAGAGAAACTATTACAAATGATAACGTTTGCAAATGGACTCCTGTTGTAAAACTATTTATAAAAAAGATCCCACAAACGAAACGAATATACTTACACCTAGAGATGAAAAACGCCTTCTCTGTATACAGACGCTAGCATATCAAGCTAACCGAAACTGTAAAATTTTCCCAATCAACTTTGAATCTATACGTTTCAGCGATAAAGTTGAAAATCTATTAAGGAAATTTGACAGATTGTATAAGATGCGCTGGCGTCTGTACCTACTTGCACGGCATAGCTTTTAACCCCCAGGGCTAGCAGATACTATAGTTATATAACGTACGAACGAAGAACTGAATCCCCTAGAAACAATTCTCATTATAAGTATTCACTAAGTATGCCGTGGAACCGCGATGGTCCCCGTCAATACGATCGGTGTGGCAACCAACCAAGGTGCTATGCTTGGCCCGGTTCACACGGTATACGGATCAGCGATAAAACTCCCAACAATGCTAAATTGATTCCATATTTTTTTCCGTAAAATTCTATTTCCTGCAATCAACATAATGACAGTAACATATTTTGTTATATTAGGAACTGTGGGAGCAAGTGATGCAAAGCTTATGCCTAAAGAAATCGTTTCTCATATCAATGTGTACTCAAAATTATAAAACATTAAGGGCTAGTTTCACAGGTTACGGATAGCTACTATCTGCCAGATAAATTCAAAAATGGAACAGAATTTGTATGAAATTATCTGCCAGATAAACTATCTGGAACTTATCAGCAACCTTTGAAACTGGCCCTAAGTAATGCTGTTACTTAAAAGGACATGTCCAGAAATGGTTTTTTATTATTGAATAATTTTAACCACGGTAAAGTATATATATTTGGATAGACACGTCAAAACTTAGGGCTTCTGACTATATCAAACATTTTTAAAGCCCTCCAATTTCCGAAAAAATATTTTTTCAATATAGTGTGAATTTACTCCTAAAACTAACAAACCTTAAGATTTATCTAGGCTAGGAAATCGAACGCACCCCAAAAAAAAGTAAAATTGACATAGGAAGACAGTTTTTCTTTGTCAATTTATGACAGTTACTAACTGTCAGCAGAACATAGAAAATACACAATCTTCCAACTGGAATTGCGCAAGGATATCGAGTTTGTTCACGTGTAAATTACAATATTTTACTTAGACCCCAGTCAAAAAGAAATGCATGTTTCATCATACTACATAAGAGCTTATAATCAGCCGAAGAAAATGAATAATAATGTTATCTACCGATCAGAACCATTGTTGATATAAACTGGGATTTTATTCGACTGGAAATCACGATGAGTGGATGAAAAGCCTTTCGAAAATTATATTTAAAACTGTTTAATATTAAGCCTCAGTGTTTTATTGTTCTCATGCAAGCGATTCGTACTGTAAATGAAATACATAAATAAACATATGTTTTTTTTCTTGTTTGGCGAGCTAGCAAGATGTCTGTTTTATACTGTCTGCTACTCACTAGCGAAATATGATTAAGTACAATAATGTTGGTGTTTTTGAGAAATAAATAAATTCAATAACTGGTCTAATACTCGTCACGTGCAATATCAAATATCGGTACGAAAAATCATAACTGTTAGTCACAGGTTTATAAAACAATCATGTTCTAAGTGGAAAAATCAGTTGTGAAAAGCTCAAGTCAGTTAAATCGGAAAAATCAGTAAACGATACTGTAACGGCAGGGGAGCCAATAGGGGTGCGATTAATTAATCGAAGAATCGATTTTTCCTGCAAATGAAATCGATTTATCCACTAAGTTTATTTATTTATTTAGTTTTACCAGCTATTGTTTCAGTGATACATATGTAGGTACACAGATAAAATAAAATCAAAACTTAAAAACTAAATGCACAATCTTTACAGGTAAACACCGCATGCAAGTTTGATTTCTTATGTGAGAAGTTTATTCTACTATTTTATCTATTTTCTAATGAAAAATAGGTTCAGAAAACAAATGGTCTTCTCTCATACCTGATACATAAAATAATAAAATTGTTACTATCAAACTACAGAATCACATGAATTTCAATTCGAGTCAACCTAAAGCGAGTCTAATCGTAAGTTGACCCATCTCTATTGTCAGTGACAGATAAATAATTTGTTCTGTCAAATACTTAGATTATAATACCTATAGATGGAGCACCCACGTGGCTGCACATGAGACAGCACTATAAAACTCAAAATGCACTAAACACTCAACTACAGGAGTCTATTTCTCATAATTATATACACTAAAACTAGAACTTAATTGCCGAAACTTTTCTAAAAACATAAAAAATGATCTGAGTCGACCTCTCGGTGATAGAGATCCAGGACTTTGTTTGGGCCAACTTTTAAATGTTGGCCGAGCAAAACCCGGCACGCCGAATGCGACAGAGAATATTATGTTTTGTCTCAATTTTCTTACTTATTTCGTATATATGCTTCTCATTTCCACATTTGCCTACAGTCTCATGGTTACATCTAGTTATCTATAGGTCTATAATCTAAAGTCAAATATAACATTATCCCAGTGTGGCGATACTTTAAATAAAAACTACCTTTTTTAAGGGTTGCCAGCAATTAAAAGAAGAATAATAACTTCAATTATTAACTTTTGAATTTTCTGTAAAATGGAGGGGTTTAAAAATATTATTTCAGTGGTTCTAAGTTCCTTATTTTTGTCGTCTTTATATGAATAAACATTGATGCTGGTTAAATTTTACTCGGAATAAAAAACCAACGTCCATACAAAAAGCGGACATGTCCTTTACATACGTAACACGGTTCAACATCTTAACCGATTAACATGGATTTTGGCAGGCTGGATATGGCACCCATAGGTGATCTATTTCAGGGTTTCACCTAGTTTCCACAGGGTGTGAGTAATACATCAAGATACAAACAATTCAATGTTTTAACAATTCGTAATCAGTTGACCACTGAACCAATACCACTAAATAAAAAACAAAATGTATTTGTCTATGCAGATGAGCTAGGAGACTGTCAAACAAATAAAGCAATGACACGCACAATTGAAAAAAAAATACACTTTAAATGTAAACATGTGTAAAGAAGACGTTGTTCGCGTCAGGGGACACATTGCGTTGCCTTGCATAATATGCAGTTACGTAAACCTCGAGCACTGTCATGCATCCGATATACCCGTACACACAATGGCCCAACTTGTCACAGAATGTCCATCAAAAAGTTACCTAGCTTATGTAGTTACTACATTTTTAAGGCTACTTTTAAAGACATCTTCAAGGAAGAACCTCGTGACTCTTATGGCCCTATGACCTCCATTGGAGAAACTGGTAGCATACGTGCGTGTAATGTTGCAATGGTGGGAATTTTGAGCGGTGATGTTGAATCATTAAACAGGATATGTGTTAAGTACTTAGAACATATTGACGATGGATATTTGAATAAATGGATAACTATTGATAATGATGAAATTTTACACATTTTTATGGCCCAGATTTCAATTGGAAGGTTTTCTTTTTAAGTTAAATTAATTAGGACTAAAATTGTCGTAAAACACGAAAAGCGATTTCCGAGCATTACCAAAAATGTACATCGAGAGCAAGACAACTCTTCCATTTCTTGCTCCAAATAATTCGCCAAAATTGTTCCAAACTTTTTACTTCCGAGAACATTGTATAAAGCGATCCAGTTTCGAAACTCCCGTACGCTGCACCCCGCCCTTCTTTTGCATGACCGACGTTAATTGAATATGATGTAATGAATTATATAATTATTCACGTTTTACATGACTTTGAGACACTTTCTGCAGATAATTAAACTTTTTCCTCCTCATTTATTAAGAGATCGTTCTTGATACTGTGGTAGCCGCCTGAAGACGTAGGTCAGTTAGGGGTAGCAGATAGTCTTTAGAACGCATTCTAGTAAATAGCTTAAAACAATGACCGACATGTTCTTGATTTTATAATGATCATTATTAAGGTAATATTACCGGTTGGCTGCGTTGGTGCTTCCGCTCCAACACAGAATGTGTATGAAGCAATCTTCAATTTGAATTGTTGTCACCCATCATTTCTTAATTCTTACTCAGTGCCCTAATATGTAGAAGTTACGATCGAGTATCAAATTGTGTCTTTATTTCTTTCACTCTTACAAGCATTGTGATTTACATTATTTCCAAATATAACGACTAACAAATTTCTGTTATTTTCCAGGCTCTGACGATGCAACACTGAGCAACAATGGGCGTGGCATCTGTGGCTGCTGCGGCCACCAAGGCGGCTCTCGCAATCGGTGGCCTTAGCAAGCTCTCCATCATCCCAGTTCTGTTAGCAGCTATGGCGTACTTCAACTATGAAATCCTGGATCCTGAACAACGGCCTTTTAATCAAAAACATCTTCGAGAGAAATATGACTTTATTATCGTTGGAGGAGGTTCAGCTGGATCAGTTCTGGCCAATAGGTTGTCAGAAATCGAAGGATGGAATGTACTGCTTTTGGAAGCGGGAGGGCATGAAACAGATATCAGTGATGTTCCCCTATTGTCTCTGTATTTACATAAGAGTAAACTGGACTGGAAGTATCGGTAAGTGAAGTAATTATTTTTACTTCTGCGTTGTTTTGTGTGCGTGTTAATGTTAACGTAATCGTTTGTCGTTTATATTAAGTTATTATAGAAGTATTTTCTCTGAGACACCTTTATATGCGGTCTCTTTATTACACGATATGTTTTATAGCAATATTATATCATAACTATACGTAACATATTATTGCAGTTTCCAGGCTATGGCAATTTTATCGGTATTAACAAGATGATTGATCTAATTTTCAGTACTCAACCTCAAGACACTGCTTGCCAAGCCATGATCGACAAACGCTGCGCTTGGACAAAAGGAAAAGTGTTAGGAGGTTCCTCGGTCCTGAACACCATGCTCTACATCAGAGGTAACAAACGGGATTTCGACCACTGGGTGGAGCAAGGTAACCCAGGCTGGGGCTACGAAGACGTACTGCCATACTTCAAGAAGTCACAAGATCAACGTAATCCATACTTAGCTAAGGATACACGACATCACGCAACAGGTACAATCTTGATACATATTCAGTTGGAAAAGCCACTGCAATTAATTAAATTTAATCTCATGAGTAAATTTTCCAATTTCAGGCGGATTCTTGACGGTACAAGATTCACCTTTCAACACGCCAATAGGAGCTGCCCTTATACAAGCGGGCGAAGAAATGGGTTACGACTTCATCGACGTAAATGGAGCCCAACAAACCGGCTACGCCTGGTACCAGTTCACCATCCGTAGAGGAACTAGATGTTCCGCAGCGAAAGCTTTTCTAAGGCCGGTCAGATTACGTCAAAACCTTCACATTGCCCTCTTCACGCACGTTACTAAAGTACTTATTGATAAAGATAGCAAGCGTGCTTATGGAGTTGAATTCATAAGAGATGGTGAAAAGCAAGTAGTATATGCAACACACGAAGTCATTCTATCAGCTGGTTCTATCGGCTCACCACAATTGCTTATGTTGTCTGGCGTAGGACCTGCAAAACATTTACAAGAAGTAGGAGTAGATGTAATCCAAGATTCTCCAGGTGTTGGAAGAAACTTGCAGGATCATATTGCAGTCGGTGGCATTGTATTCCGTATAGACCAACCCATCAGTTTAGTCATGAACCGACTTGTGAATATCAATTCAGCTTTGCGATATGCTATTACTGAAGATGGCCCTCTGACATCAAGTATAGGATTAGAAGTAGTCGCTTTTATAAATACCAAATACGCTAACGCTTCTGATGACTGGCCAGATATTGAGTTTATGATGACGTCAGCTTCAACTCCGTCAGACGGTGGTACGCAAGTTAAGAGAGCTCACAGTCTTACTGATGAATTCTACAACGAAGTTTTCTCCGAAATAAACAATAAAGACGTGTTTGGTATTTTCCCCATGATGTTGAGACCGAAGAGTCGTGGATTCATAAAACTGCGAAGTAACAATCCTCTGGACTACCCCATTATGATTCACAATTATCTAACGCATCCTGATGATGTTGGAGTTTTACGAGAAGGTGTAAAAGCTGCTATAGCTGTTGGCGAAACTACAGCCATGAAGAGGTTCGGTGCAAGATTCCACAGCAAGCCATTGCCAAACTGCAAGCATCTACCTCTGTATACGGATGAGTATTGGGACTGTTACATACGTCAGTACACTATGACAATTTATCACATATCGTGCACGGCGAAGATGGGACCTTCAAGTGATCCTATGGCGGTCGTCGATCCTCAATTACGAGTATATGGCATAAAAGGTCTTCGAGTGATTGACGCAAGCATAATGCCTACTATAACTAATGGAAACATCAACGCGCCGGTGATGATGATAGCCGAGAAAGGAGCCGACATGATCAAGGAAGAATGGATGGCTAAACCTAACAAAAAACGAAGAACGCGCCGCTCAGCCAAATGTGATATGTTACAACATTTGGGTTTGAAAAGCAATAGAACGAAAAAATACTGCAGAACTGAGAGATGATGGTTGAGCAAATAGTAGACAAATTGCAAGCCATATTATAGGTAGTTATAAATAATGTACAATTACTATACCAAATGGGTTATAGCTGTTTAAGGATGGAAGTAAAGCTAAATGTTATATTTATAGTGGAATAAGAGTTAGTTGCACTATTCCTAAAAGTCGTAGAGTACGGGAGAATATTTCTATAGCTAACTTTAGAAGACTATACGTACAATGTGTACCTCATTGTGTAATAGAAAGTCGTTATCACAAAAGTTCTAGTCTTTATCAACAATAATATAAAGATAAATAAACTTAGTATTATAGCTTAAACAGTCATAGAAAACATCACATACACCACAATAATGAGGAAGTCAGAAGTATCATGAATATAGGAGTGTCATCGGAAAGCTACGCACAGGCTTGATATCACATTAATATTTACTTTAGTTTAAGGGGTGCAATGTCAAAAAAGTTGGATGGAAAATTAGCACTATTGTCATTAAGTTTTACGGTTTAGCTAAGTGTTTTATTGTAAATACAAACGATTCTATTAATTAAAATATTTTTATTGATTTTGTGTACCTATTTCTTTTGCACGATAGCAAGTTCATATGTATTCTAATTTAGCTACAAGCGGAAAGATTAGCAATCGTTACAAAATCAAGCTGTAATAGAAAAGGTCAGCGGGTCTTTGCGTACAGAATGAATTAAGAAAGATTTTATGCCTTGATAGTAAAGCTCACTTCTTGGTACAATTCGGGTCCATTTCATATTCTAAGGTATAAGGTACTTCTGCCGGGGCTGTGGGATTACTCACAAGATTTGGCGGCCCTGGCACAAAAAGGCCTCCAGAGGAAACAAAATGGGTTTTAGTCAGTAAAAGTCTACAAAACTCCCTGTGTTAGGCTTTAACAGTAGGAGGGAATTTGCACTGTTAAAATTTCTATATATAGATAAAAATACTATCAAGTTTGCAGCAACTCTTTCCAATACCGGCCACTTGCATCAATAATTATGTATACTTTTGCTTGAGTATGTGTTTAACTTTTTTGAAATTCATATTTTGCATATTTTTGTACATCGTTGACATGATTATGTATTGTATACAAAGGTGATGTTTGACATCAATTATTGCCATAGCCGCTAACTTATTACCGCAACTGTCCCGTAGGTCTAGTGGTTGAAAACGCGACTACTTTACACTGGGCCCTGGGTTTGATTCCTGTGTCAGGCCAAAATCACTGTGTGTTTTTAGATACTTTTACAAAGCAGCCTGGAGTTAGGAATTTATGGTGTTACACCCTCTTGCTTAGGCATCAGAAGCCGTCAGGACTATTTGAGGAAACTCTGGCAATAGAGATTGTATATGACAAAATCTCTCACTCTTTAAGAAGAAAACGCAACTGTTTCCCATACATTTTGAGAGCAAGGAACAAAGTTAACCCTACACAGACAATTGGTGTTGTTGGCACACTATCTGATGAGACGTTTAACGCCCTCTTAAGACGTAACTATGAACTAATGCCTGTATGAACACGTATTCATCGCCTAGTCGAGTAAAAATAAATGTTCACCAAGTTGTAAGAGTGGTTCGATACACTATGTACAGATGGCGCTGTTGTTGGCTTTTAAAAGTCTGGTTAAGCAGTACACGGCCTCTTAGGCTAAACAGCTAGAAGCCATATCAATGAAAAAAAAAATGGCTTATAAGTAGTATTTTGGCAAAAGAAATGGAGATGAAAGGAATGGTCCACAATTGGTTGGGAAATTTTGACAATTTCGGGTAGCTGGCGTCTGTACTTTCTTTTATGTGTTTGCTTTGCAAATAAGCTAGGTAAATAATAAACTTATTACAAAAGTAGGTAGTTTCTAGAGATGTTACACAAGGTTCTTTTTTCATTTTTCATCTTTAAAAATTTACAACGATTAACGCTCAATCCTTCTCAGTGTGAGAGGAGGCATGTGCCCAGCAGTGGGACAATAAAGATAGGCTGATGATGATGAACAATTTACAGCCCTTCAAACAATTTTTGTTGTGGACAGGTAGTGTTTTTATTTATAGGCTTTCCAATTTATGCGTGGGCGGGACAGCACACGTACTCTTTTATACGAGGACAGTAGACATACAGAACTATAATTCCTGTATAAACGTAAACGACTACGCATGTTAATATTGGAACGTCATCGATATAAAAATTCCTACTTATGCGAAGCATGATGTAGTAATGAGGTAACATGATATTCGATGTACAGACGCCAGCACATCAGGCTACCCGAAACTGTCAAATATTCCCAATCAACTTTGAACTTTATGCTTCAGCTATAAAGTTAAAAATCTATTAAGGCATTTTGACAGATTGTAGTAGCCTGTTTACCATTGAAATGACAAAAGGCGCTTGTTATATCTAGGAAAATATTAAAGAGTAGACCATATTGTAAGTAAAACGTAACAAGTTGTATGTTAGTATGTCAAACGTATTTATGATCACATACCGTTATTTTTTTAAGAGCAAGTGACACTTTATGGCACTAGACTACGTTGTAATGTTGGGGATACTAACCATAACGGTTTACATAGTAACGATTATTTTGACCGCAGTTAAATACACACGCGTGGTATATGACAATGCCGAATAGTGAAATACTGGCTCTGGTTTTCATATAGTGTAACTAGATACAGACTCCAAAATGTCTGGGAAAAGGCTAGACAGATACTTATTGGTAAATGCAGAACATTTTTGCTTCAAATAATCTATCCATCCCACCAAAAACATGTCATATAAAATGTTGCCATGACGACCACAATCACAAGGTTTGGCCTGTGAATAAGAAATCAGATCTCATGTAGAGCTAAGCTTCTGAATCTAATGACCTAAATCCACCGAACTTAACTTCAGATTTCTATATATCAGTAAAAATGTAGCAGATATATGTATGTATAAATGAATCCCTATTTTCTTTAGTCACGCAATTACGCATGAACGGCTGGACCGATGTAAATAAAGTTTGGTAGCCACATTGTCTAGAGTCAAAGAAAGAACATATAGGCTTCTTTTTAACCGGGTGCAGGAAGTGGTTCCCTCGGACGATGGGTGTAACCACGGGGAACAGTTACTATAAGATACAGCTGAGCAAGGCGTAATGTCTGGAACTCAGATTTATAACAAAAACGAATTCCTTAATAAGGCACATTACAGATCCATTAGATGTGCATAAAGTAGACATACATTATCATAAAGCGTGCAGAAAAACAAAATTGTATTCAGAACAGACCATTTATCCGTATAATGAAGTTTATCGCAAAAACTAACACTCATGTCTTTATTCAAGATTTATGTACGTTTGTCTGTTTGTCTTCTATTCGTTTCTTGACTTTTCCTCAGATTTGTATAGTAGGAATGTAATTACTGATCAATTTTCCAAGAGGAGGTACAAGATAACAGTTTTAAACTTATAGTTAGACATTTCCTGGCTTTTGTTTCTTCTTCATCGTGCTCTTTATTACTGAAGGTCGTGCCTTTCTTGAGTCACCGAGACGGTGACAATGTTTCTCCATCTTGCTCTATCTTCGGCTTGTCTTAGGGCAGTAGGTATAGTGAGTCCGGTCACGTCTTTTATTTGGTCTGGCCAACGGATAAGCGAACGATCCCATCATCTTTTACCCTCAATGTTACGGAAAACAACCTACTTGTCTAAGTTATGGGGGCTTCGGTTCGGGTTCTCTCCGGGCAATATGACCAACAGATAGTAAATAGTCGTTTGTTAATGTATGCCATAATAAATGATAAGAAAATCCGCATCAATTGCACAATTTCCATTGCAGAAATCCTCATAAGTTGTCTGGCGTATTATCGACTATAATTCGATAACTCCCAATCATCGATAAAATGAGATTACCATCGCATTGGCCTCACTTTTGTTACGCAATCGGTACCAAACAATAACACGAGCGATGGCTTCGTGCGTTGTCATCGCGCAAGTCCGGTAATGTTATGAGGACGACGATTGCGCAATGTGATACCCATTATGTGAGAATCACACTTACACTTAACTACTTAACGGTTTGGTCGCTTAAACTTTGGAGTTGGTCATACTTTCTTAAAGCGACCAATTTCGAGTAGATCACCTGATTCTGGTCGTAGTTTAACATTCAAACGCACATGGGAACACAAAATCTATGCTTAATATTGTAAAGGTGTAGAGTTTGTTTGTTTGCTTGCTTGCTTGAAGGCGCTATTCTTAAGAAGTAATGTACCGATTTGAAATATTCATTCAGTATTTGATAGCCCATTTATTGAAGAAGGCAAAAGCAAACTTCTTAACTTGGTGCTCTGATTAGTTCCTACGGCACGCGCGCAAAACCGCTGGCGAAAACTAGTGATATAGTTTAAATTTTACGAAGCCACAAGATATTAATAATTGTCGAGTTATTTTGAACGCAAAACTTTAGTCAAAGGTACTTTTCTGTATCTACCAAATTAGCTGATACTTTTAACGGGTCAATTTATGGTTTCCTTTATGTTCTCTTCTCGAATGTTCTATACCCCAATTCAATGTCCAAAGTCTACAGCACCAGTGGTCACCCAAAAGTTGCAAGTCAAATCGGAAATAATCTTCGTGCAACAATGTAGCTGTACCGTCCGCATACAAATGGTGCGCGCAGCTGACCCGAGGTCATGCAGGAAGTCTTGAGTAAATAGGTAAGTGTTACTTACACACATTTGAGGTACAAAGTCCATCGTGAATCATTTCATGAATGCAAAAATATGCAACTTGTTCGTCTCGGACAACTATTCTCGGGTCAACTATTGTCGGGGCAGAAGACAACCGATTGACTGTACCAAGTTTTCGCGCTGTGGTTCATCCTAAACCGCCTATTGATCGAACAGAAGTCGCCATTAATGCTCTCCTGAACTCATACACAAGTCTTGATGTGTTTGCAGATGAATGGAAGATGATAATGTCTGAATGTTTGAATTTTTTTGAGAAGGGTGTATGACTGAGTTAAAATTTGTTTATATTAAATAGTGTAATAGGATTCGGCCACTCTATTTGAATAAATATTAAAAAAATATATAGGGTGAACTCATCTAATTCTGTGACTCGCCTAATTCGGTGATACTTGGTTTGAGCGCTATCATAGGGCTATACGAGTGAAATCAATGGTTTGAAATACAACCTTAAGCCTCTTTGATAAAGGTAAAATTCGTCTGTAAAGTTTGGGGATGCTCGACTGAGCGAGATAGGAACAGCTAACGGTTTTGTCAGATCGCGCGCGAATTTCGCCGGTTTCGGCAGTGCTTGTGAATTGGTGGCGAACTTTGCTGTATTTATGTAAGTATTTAACCGATTTTTTAGCTTTTTTCTAATAAAATGGATTGTAATTGATATTTCCTTGATGTGGCAGTAAAAAAATCGCCATAGTTCTGCGTCTTTCTCGTGTTAGAGCTTATTTTGTTCGTCAAAAATATTAGCGTTTTAGCGGTTGAGTGGTTTATGTGCTATCACGGAATTATAGTAGTTATGTACAAATATTTGTGGTTTTAACTGAAATTATTGACTTATTTTGAGTTTAGTAGACAAGATTAATGTCATTTTATTACTTTTATCTGATCTTAATTAAAATGACGACTTTGAGCCACTATTATATTTTGCTATCACAGAATTGGGTGACACTTTTTTTGCACTTGTCACTTAATTGCGTGAGTAATTTACCAAATTTCGCAGCATTTTTTATTAATATGAGCTTAAATTTTAACCGTCGCTGAAATCTAAGCAGGTAGGTACGTATTTATTATTTTAATTTGCTTGATTACTTTCAGATATATCATGAATGACCCCAACACGAAGATCAGAAAATACTCGGAGACCGATTTCAAAACCGCTGTTGAAAATGTTTCGAGTTCAACAATGACAGTTTACAGAGCTTCGAAAGTGTTTAAGATTAATTTTATTATATTAATATTGTAATACTTAAATAAAGTTGACTTGCCTAATTCCGTTATATCAGAATTAAAGTACTAGCTATCACGGACTTAAAGAGGTCACCACGGAATTAGGCAAGTTGACTTGGTTTAGTAAATTTGGTATAACTCTTAGGTTTCTAGAAAAAAAATTGATTATTTGTGCAAATATTCCTCATAAAAGACTGATAAAAACTCATGCTGAGAATGAATTAAATTAATTAATAATTTATTGGTATTTTATTACTCAAATGCATTTGTCACGAAATTAGATGAGTTCACCCTAGTTTAAAAAACTAAAAAACACGGTTTTAACACGCAATAAAATTTATAGGATTTATAATGACGTTTCTTAGCTAGTCTTTTATTGTCATCAGGGCTCAAAGCGTGTGCAAAATTTCGTCCTAATCGAAGACCGGGAACTGGGTCAAATTAAGATTTCAAAATTTTCTTACATAAATACTTAGTTAGAAGTGAAGCTAATAAAAACGGTTAACAATAAATAAGAAAGGGAATGTGACTATACCGTGTCCCAATCGTCAATAGAACGCATGCTCTCAATATACGCCCTTAATGGAAATGGCCATTCCACTTTTAAAACTTGTTTTCTTATTTATGGCCTACGGATATTTTAATTTTTGTCATAAGATTAGGTACAGTTACATCACTTTAATACATTTATATAAATAGCGATGCATAAATCAATCTATATTTTAAATAAATAACACTTCCTATTATGTAGCAAGGTTTTCATAATTATGGAATATTAGCTTACGTCCGCGTTTTCTTCTGCAACCCGATGGAACTTTTTCCGCACATGAAATTCCCGTCTATACTTATTCTTGTATGTCATATGCTATGTTAATGCCAAGTTTCATCTATATTTCATTATTCATTAGCTTTTGCGTCAAAAATTACTAAAGATAAGAAGTCATTCATTCAAAGTAGACTGAAAATCAGCACATTTTGAAGGACAATTCTACAAAAAAACAGCCCTAAAACCGACCGCGCTTTACCACTTCCTATGTGTTTTCGCTGCTAAACACATTCATGCATCCATACATAAGGGTCGGTTCATATCTGACGTAAAATACGCCGAGCGTATCATCAATCGTACTAACGTATCATCGGTTGAGTGTGAACGGTCAAGCGTTTTTCTATACATTTGTCAGATCTGGCGTTACGCGACCGATAATACGCGATGCATATTCCGTTAGATATGAACCGACCCTAAGATATCAAAATATTTTTTTGGTCCAGTATGGTTTTATATCAAATACGAAAATGCTGCCAATTCATTATCTACTAAATAAATATTTACCTAGTCAATCAGTGGAAAACCACAAACCAATAACATATTAAACGCCGCATCCTCTGACGTCAACCCAGATTGAGAAACAGACAAAATTAATCTTAATTACGTACGAATTTCGCCACAATATCGCTTAACTTTCATTCAAATTGGATAAGACATTATCCGAACTAAGATTGGCCTATCAGAAGACATATTTACGTGAAACGATAGTAAAACAACTGAACTCGTTAAAGTATGGATACATAAATAAATAATTAATTAATTAATAATAATACTGATTTAATAGACTTTGTTGCTATATTAATAACGAAGCAATGGGGAAGTGTTTGCTGTGTAACAGATTTCTCTAGAATATGCGCGTGCGCAAGTGACGTACAAAGAGGTTTAGAAGGCCTACTTTACAGTACCGAACAACTCTAAAACACATATGTCAGGCATAATTTCGTATACCTAATTAGAAACAGATATTACGCATGCACGATATATAAAAAAACTTAATTCCATTTAAATCCATCTTACAGTTCTGATCGTAACAAATATTAAAAATATTTTGTAAAGATTATGTCAAATATGTTTTCCACTAAAGAACCCAATTCCTGCAGGCTTAGCATGGCGATTCTTTATCTATTCTGTCAAGAAAAGACAAAGCTCATTCTGTCAATGTCAATTCGCTTCTGCCCGAGCATGGCGTGACCTGTCAACTCGCATATCATCATTTGTGAACTTATGTCGATCGAAGAAAAGAAAAATTTCTTCAAAAAATTACAAAATCTTACGTCAATCTGTCACTTTTCTGTCATTATGTCCATTCTCCTGCAAACAAAACTTGTTTCTACGGTTGACATGCTAAGCCTGGTGGAGAAGATGTCATTGTAAAGTAATTGCAATGGCTACCTACGCTGTGAACGGACACCAACAAATATGTAGCAATAAAAAACCAGATGCTAGATGAAATAATTTTGGTATACGAAGAGATTATATTTGCAGATTATTTTAATGATGATTTATGCTTCGCTATGTAACGAAAGTCCAAAGTCCACCAATACTTCTGACTTCAGTATTTACACCACACTTGGGGTCGCCACTCTAAGTGAATTTCTGACGGTGGCAGCAAACGGCCGAGATTTACTTTCACTCGGTCGCGGCTAGATTTTGCGTTGGCGCATCAAGGTGCGGCCGCACAATGACGAATTGTGGAACTTAACTTGGATGAGAATTTGTTGTTACCTGAAAATAAAGAGAATTGGGTTGTTAATATTTTAGTTAAACACAGAAGATTCTAAGATATTTTTGTAAGAGCTTCATGATAATTAATTATCTTATAACTAGCAGACCCTTCCACGCGTTGCTGTGGTTAAGGTTTTTGTTATAATAACGGACAGATAATTTACAATCAAATAGTATTGCGGCTATAAATTAAGATGTAAGCTATCCCATCTTTCAAACTGCACACGGAGAGTTAAGTAGTTGAGAAGTCCACCACGCACAAACAACATGACACATAATTTATATATACATATTAAGAAGAAAAAGAATAGCCTAAACTCTTAGGGTATTATATAGTAGCACCTTTTTCATAGTTAATAATTAGTTTTTTTTATGATAAAACATAAGATAAAGATAAAATATTAATTATTTAAATAGTACGACCGAAGCCAATAATACTAATAAAAAAGTAATTTTAACTCACTCACGCATCCTTATTAATCCTTAATCAAACATTCAGACATTATCATCTTCCATTCATCTGCAAACACATCAAGATCTGATATACTATATATACTATTAGATCATACATAGAGAATATTGATAATATTAGATCATCAATCGCTTGAATAAGTTAAGTAATACAACCAAGAATTTATTCTACGTTCTAAATCGTCGTTATCAGACCTATAACTCAAAGATTACTTAATTGTCGTTCGTCTGTAGTGCTCCTGCTTGCAATGAATGCGCACAATGTAATACCTTAATTATTTGCCTCTTATCGGAGCATACATCAACACTAATGATAATGGATGTTCATGAAAAAAAAAACGTGCTGTACAGACGCCAGCACATCAAGCTACCTCAATATGTCAAATTTCTTTAATAGATTTTCAACCTTATCACAATACCCGAAGGTTAATATTCGATTGGCAAAAGAGAGATTCCGGTAGGTTGGTATAAAGCGTAGTAGAGTTAAAATTAATTGGATATTAAAGTACTTATTAGGGCATGAGATACAATAGTTTTTGTAGTTAAAAAAACCTTTTCATGTTTCATAATTACCTAAATTAGTTCTTAGCGATAATTACATAGTTTATGTAAACTAAACAATAATTACGTATAACATGCGTTTTGTTTCTGTCTGTTTCATAATTTTATTTTCGTATATCGATATTATTTCTTAATTTAGTAAACAGAAATAATGAATCCAGGTCAGTTAAGTTGATTTGCTTTTTTATAATATTTAAAAATAACATTAAATAGTTATATCTTATGATGAATACGATTAACATTCTTGTTGCAAGACTTGAAGCCAAATACTATAAATGTAGTTGGAAAAAGACTAGGCAGACATGTATTTGGAGGCAGTCGCATTCAGTCGCACGCAGTCGTTGTGAACATCTTTTTTTACATATTAATACAAGTATGTACTCAGTATACACGGTATATTCGTACAGGCACATCTTTTAGTAGAACACTGTACATATACCTACATATACGATTTTTTACAGGAAAACAAAATGGTTATTTAAATAACCATGGCCACCAAAGCTCGACAATTATTGGCATATTTCAGTGGCAAGTTTTCATTTGGTATAGGATCATTCAAAGTAATGCTTTGCATTTCTGAGTAACCCATCTTTCATTGAGTTATCACTAAACTTGGACCGTTTTATAACTATGTATATTCCCAGTGAGATAGTAATGAATCGCTTTCGTATAACTTCGTTCCGGTATATAATTATATCCCTAGGGATATAACTATATGACGGATTTATCTACCCTGCTGCGACATATATACTAAGACGGTATCTATAACAGTTATGTCTTAACTAATTTCATTACAAATATTTTCGTATCCAACAATAATATACATAGGTGCGCTCTCTGCTAGCGAAAGTGAAAATGCTTTAAGCGACATGTCTCAAGCATTTGAGAAAAGCCGTTTGAGCATTGAGCACAACGTTAGTTTGCGTCACGTTTCCGCATCATGATCAAATATAGACTTCCCGTTTTTTCCTAGATACGTAAGAAAAATATTTTTTTTACATCGACGTCTGTACAAGCAGTGCGGAGGAATGAGGTTCGTGGTGTGAGGAAGGTATCAAGGATGAACGTGGATAGATAGAGGAAGGAGAAAAAAATTAAAAGATATTTGTGAAAGGAGATAGATCTAGAAAGAATGTCAGTAGTAAGATGACATCAAACAAAGAGCATGGACGAAGACGCTGGCATGACGTGCTACTTCGACCCCCCATTTTATTGGTATATAAGTTCCGTCAGGCAATTTTTTCACCTGGAAAAAAAGGGTGATGACGCAGAATATATGTAATATGATGATTATATAAAATGGTTACTTCTATTAGCCGTATTTACTGGGGCTGGAGACTGTCCCCAATATAGTTAGAAAAAGAACCAGCTAGTCAGGTGTTTAATGAACATATCAATGGAGGTATAGATCTCGAAAAGTATAATTATTTTACTTTAAGTAGGTACTGTTATATACCAAATAGCTTAACTAGCATTTTAAGTGTCTTCAAGTTCTATGAATGAGAGAGCTCATCCCATTCAGAAAAACCGTCCGAAAATAATTATTTATGAAAATAAAACTGAAGTGTTTTTATTTGATTCTATATAGACAAAAAAAATACCGATACAATATGTAAAGTGATTCGAAACAGACACAGCATATTAAAACCATGGTAAGGACGGCTAGAGCTTGATTAAGACATTTCCACCAATATATTCAGCAATTTATATTCAGTGTGTTGTAAAAGTATTTTAATAGCGTGGCCTCATGTTTCAAAGCGTCTACAGGTTATCGAAAAGATAGATAAAGACAATATTGAGCAACATTTTCGTTTTGTTTGGTCTCTGTGAATTTAACATGCATATACCATTGTATAAAACAGACGCACAGACGCCAGCACATCAAGCTAATACAATCTGTAAAATTTTCTTAATAGATTTTTAACTTTATCGCAGAAGCGTATGGTTCAAAGTTGATAAAGAAATAATAAATAATTTTACAGATTCGTGCAGCTTGATGTGCTGGCGTCTGTTCTTCTCATCAGAGCATTTTGAAGCTTTATAATAAAACTTATCCAAGATATTTCTTACTTAAAAGAAAAACAGAAGTACCTACAGAATACCACCAACAAAAGAACGGAACTGAACACACGTAGAGGTCAAAAGTCATAGAACTATCGCTTCCCCGTTTCGAATCTCATAGAACCCGTGCACAGCGCATCCGACCACCACAAAATTACCTTCACGAATATAATTCTATGCCACAAATATATTCTGATGGTTATAACCACAAGTTATCGAACAAGAAACCGGTGCAAAACGTATCGTTGACGTCACATTTAATATTATTTATAACACTCATAATAATATTCGATTGCGCTTTCGTCGATTTGTTTAAAATGCTACGGATTTTCCTTTATACGGATTTTTTATCTTATAACTACATAAGCTAGGTCAATTTTTGAGTGGGAAATCCTTCCCGCTGTTGGTGAATCTGAAGGGAGCGTCAGATCTTTTACTGACTAAACCCACTTTTGTCCCTTCTTTGCATGCTAAGGTCTTTTAACGCTAGTTACTGTTTAGTATCATACAAATTGTGTATGAAGAAAATATTGTTTAAAGGTTCTTCAAACCAACAGACAGACATGTGTTGCTGGGGAGTTTGTTGAGCCACTTCTTCTTTCCAGCAAAAACATAGGAAGTGGTGAAGGATGGGCGTTTTGGGGGCTGTCTTTTGTAATATTTGACATTCAAAAAGTGATTTTGAGTTTGTGGCTAGGGTTAGACACTTGTAAATGTTAAGGTACTGTATGATATATATTTGTCGGATCATATGCCTATTGAGGTTGAATGTAATTTAAAATTAGTTACACCAAATATAATATTACCTAAACCTAACTGTAATAACATTGTTTGGGGGCTACGTGATATAAACCAAATAAATGCATATGAGGTAATGTGTAATACTGGTTTGCGGGAAATAGATTTCCCGAGTGAGTTTAGTCGCTGTGCAGACACTCGTTGTAAAAATGCAAACCACAATATTGTACTGGATGAACTGTATAATAACATAATATGCATTCTCCAAAAGTCTGCTATGAGTAATGCGACGGCGAATAAGCCCCGAACATATAAACCTGTAACTGGTTGGAATAAATATGTTAAAAAAGCTTATGAGGAGGCTCGACTAGCTTTTCAATGTTGGCAACTCTGTGGTAAACCAGATACGGGTACTGAATTTAATAAAATGCGTGATAAACGAAGAACTTTCAAACGTAAATTAAAATTGTGTCGTCATAATGAAAAACAAATTAAACTAGACTTAATAGCTGAAAATCATAAGGCAAAGGATTTTGGTAATTTTTGGAAAAACTTAAACAAGTTGAACCCTAGGTCGGGTCTCCCCGTGAGTGTTGGTGGTAAACATAACCCCACGCAGATTGCAAATATGTTTGTTAACCAATTTAAAATAAAACCCTTGGCAAATACCACAGCTGATCGTGTGACGCAGATGGCAACTGACACTGACATCAACATTAAGCTGGGTGTATCTTTCTCGGCTATAGAAGTAGCGAAAGTGATTAAGAATATGGTTAGAGGCAAGTCCCCAGGACATGATCAGCTTAGTGTAGAGCATCTTAGATACGCAGGTATACACTTGCCGAGAGTATTGGCCATGTTTTTCAATCTGTGCATAAGTCATTCGTATTTACCTAGTGAACTTATGAGAACTATAGTTGTACCTGTCATAAAAAATAAAACAGGTGATACTGCAGATCCATCCAACTATAGACCCATATCGCTAGCCACGGTCGTAGCCAAGGTACTGGACAGTCTGCTGGACACATACATGGCCCCTAGGATTAGTCTGCATGAAGCACAGTTTGGATTCAGACCGGGACTATCAACCGAAAGTGCCATCATGTGTCTAAAGCAGACAGTCCAGTATTATACTGACAGGAAAACACCTGTAAACGCGTGCTTCTTAGATTTGTCCAGGGCATTCGACCTCGTTTCTTACGACCTCCTGTGGGATAAGCTAAGAGATGAGAAAAAAGTAGAAAACGATGTTACCTCTCTACTAAAGTTCTGGTATGAAAACCAAATTAATAATGTCAGGTGGGCAGGGGCTTTATCTGAAGAATATAGACTGGAATGTGGGGTGAGGCAAGGGGGAATCACCTCCCCTCGACTATTCAATTTGTATATTAACCGGCTTATTGTTGAGCTCAGCAATACCGGCGTCGGCTGTCATGTTGATGGAGTCTGTATGAACAACATCAGTTATGCGGACGACATGGTGTTGCTGAGCCCATCAATCAGTGCGTTGAGACGACTTTTGAGGATGTGTGAGGACTACGCGGTGACTCATGGGCTCATGTATAATGTGGCAAAAAGTGAGCTGCTTGTTTTCAAAGAAGGCACTAAAAGTGACTTAAATGTACCGTGCATCTCGCTAGCAAGTGTGCCCTTGAAGCGTGTATCCAAATTTAAGTACCTGGGTCACTGGGTCACCGAGGATCTATGTGACGACTTAGACATAGAGAGGGAGCGCAGAGCGCTGTCTGTCCGAAGTAATATGCTGGCCCGGAGGTTTGCAAGGTGTACACACGACGTTAAAATGACGCTTTTTCGAGCCTACTGTCAGACTTTCTACACCTGCAGTCTCTGGGTCAGGTATACGCAGAAGACGTACAGCGCTCTGCGTGTACAATACAACAATGCCTTCAGAATGCTTGTGGGACTACCGCGGTATTGTAGCGCTTCGGGCATGTTTGCAGATGCGAGGGTAAATGATTTCTTTGCCATAATTCGAAAGAGAAGCGCTTCTCTCCGGCAAAGAACATGCGCAAGTACCCATGGCATGCTGAAGGCATTGAGTGGTCGATGGGACTGCCCAATGCTTGGTCGGTGGGTGAGACTGCACTCACAGGCCGGCAATAAATAAACATACAGATATTTATTTTTCTTATTTTTATTGTATGTGTATTTGTGTTACTAACAATAGTTACATAAGTATATTAATGTAAATACTAATCACTATGGACTTTCAGGTCTGCAAAATAAATATTATTATTATTATTTTGTATGTCTTTTTCCGACCACGGGACTATAGAGTCCCGGATTTTTGGAAGGCGAACGTGGGGCCGAAGCCAACACGCTGAAGCCCTTTTAAGACAACTTTAATATATGTAATGGTGACACAAAACCGACGATTATCCCTGTATACACTAAGGAAATGTACCCAAGGACAACCCCCGGTTTGTGCTAAACTATTGCTAAGTATGGAAGAAAATCTACTTGGGTTATTGTGATGGGATGCTAGTGGACTAGGGAAGGGAAAACTATGGGGACTATGACCCCTGCCGATAACAATGTAATAAATACATGTAAAAATGGCAGGAGGAGACTCGCCAGCTCACTTACCGGGCCCCCGGGAACTAGTCGCTAAGTCGCAACAAGGGGGCAACGGGGACGTGAGCGGCTGAAGGGTGAGGTTGCCCCGGCCGGCTTTCTACCCAGATCACGCGCCTTAAAACCGGCATCAAGCCAGGGTCCGGCATCTCTGTGCCCACTCGCCACTTACCCGAGGCATTCACCCTCCGAGCATTGCTCTAGCGACTCCACTCTGGACGGCCAATGAAGGCAAGCCAGAGGTGGGAGACCTATCCCCCTTCAGGGTTCACTCCGGCTAGCCGGAGGTGAGGGACAGTATACTCTCCCTGGAGCACTCGGTACCCGCGGGGTCGCTACTCCCCGACATCCGCCTCAGATGCCCTGCGGGCTTATTATTATTATTATTATGTTGCGCTAACTTTTGCGTATAGTCCCGCAGCTCCGGCAGGTCTCGCCCCTGATAAGGTACATGCTGGGCCCTCGGCGCAATACGAAGTTCGGAAGTCTATGCAGCGAAAGCAAGGCCTAATAAAACATAGGTACCAATAGATCTTTATAAGCACTCTTGTCAATAAAGATCTATTAATAAAGTGAAGTTAGATGCATAATAAACGTTACTACGACACGCGATAGGCTTTTATAGCCACAACGAGACTTTATAACAAAATACATTGAAGGTCGAAAAATCTGAGTCAGTTACATAAACAAACAAAAAATAGCTATACTAATATTATAAAGCAAGTCCAATTTGATTATTTTTCTGTGATAGATAGCCCATTTATCCGGGTGAGCGGAGTTGTTCCTACGGAACGCTGGTGAAACCTCTAGCGGAAGATACTTAATATTAAAAGAATCTAGTTAAAAATCTTGCACATTTACAGATAGGTTAAAATAATAGATTCTGCTGCAGCTACTGGGCTTCATTATCAATCATACAACTTAACAAGAAAAGAAAAATGTCAATCCCAAAACTAATTCAAAAATCGAAAGAAAATATTTATTTGTCGTTGCCCAAATTTCCTTGGCCGCAAGTGTATGCTGGTATCATTTGATTACAAACTAGCCAGACATTCAATTAGCTATGTAGAGGACCGTGACATGACACGTTGTACTCACGCAACGCGTTACACCAACGATACATATCTCCTCATGTACTCGGGCCTTAGACAGCTTAACCTGCTGGACACGCCATTGCTGGGCCTTATTCTCTTCTAAACGTAGGAGAGCGCCGAATATGTGTGCCTGAAGTCAATGCTCGTGTTTATCAAGTTTGTCTTGTGAAAATGCATTAGGGAACTGTAACCGTTTGTTAATTAACAGATATTTTCGCAATAAACATTTGTGCTTATGGCTGTTCCAGTTGGTCACATGTTCCAAGACCCGTACGCATATCAAGATGAATTTCAAACAAATTATATATTGCACTTTCTATTCGCCCCCAGTTATATTGCAGGAAATATAAAGATAGACGCCATTACAGGCCGATACCACACTCAGTACTTATACTTTATGGTAACAATGTTGTTTATGTAGTAATGAGTTCGCTATCTATATTTACTATGCTTGATAAAGCTTCAAAGTTTGTGGTAATGTATTTTGAATGTCTCACAAGACAAATAGGGTTCTAGTTCTACGTATTACTATAAGATTAGGTATAGATCTCGCGGGACGCCATTTATTTTTGACAAATCAGAAAGACCCGAGCCCTCTTATTATAAAACGTGGACTTACAAGGTACCGGCTTTAGTACTAGAGTTAGACCATTAACTTTGTTCAAGAAGACGGTTTAAAGCTAGCACGAAAGGCGGTACTTTTTTAACACCACGTTTTATAATAAGGGGGTTGTTGTTTGCAAGTAACGCACACATACGTACATATCAGGCCGTTGCGCGTTGGCGGAGTCGAGCAGCAACAGACATCGTCATCCTCTCAGCCGTAACGGCATACAAGTCGGTCAAACCTCGATAGCTGGCTAATATACATATTTCACAACGAAAATCGACTTAGTCTAACATCCAAATTAATCTATTTCGTTCCTGTAATAAGCGGCTGTGATACACGGACAAACAGAATGACAAAATCACCCCAATGTTCGAGTTCACTGTGAGAGAATCACACAAATAAAATATGTTTTTCACATTTTAAACACGATCTAACGATTGTCAACTAAAATATGGACTCAGTATCAACAATCAAGCTGTCAGCTTTCAGTCTCAAATCATAATGTAAGACTAGACAATAATCTAGTGCGCGACGATCACTAAATCTTGTCTAGACTCACTCGCTACCCAATTTATTCTCCGTCTAATTGAATTCCTTTTTAATTTCATTAAGCAATGAGCCTAATTATATGAAGAACCGCCACGCTTATCTAACAAGACTTATAACTTGAATTATTCAAAACTTTGATGAAATGTTTCATTAAAATATCTTGTTGCCAAATTATTATACACGATGAACAAATTAGACAAGTTATGTATTAAAAATAGTGTGGATTTACATATTACTTATTAACTGAAGCAAACGTTTGAGTAATTTTATGAGAACGCAATAGATTGAATAAGAATATGCAACTGCGGGAATTTATTTGCATTATTTTGTTCCTATCACATCATCGCCAATACCTCAAACATTAGCCGCCATTAATGCTCTCCTACATCAAAATGCAAATATTGATGTGATTGTGAATGAATTGAAGGTGATATTTTTTTTAATAACAGCATGCCTAATTTTTTGTGAAAGGAATGCGTGATTGTGACTTGTTTTCGTATTTTTATCTTTTTAATTTTAAATAGTATAACTGGCCATTGATCTTTCTAAAATTAAAACCAATTGTACTCTGTTTTTTCACCGAATATCCCTTGTGTCTTTACTTTAATTGGTAATGACTGTTTCATCTGCTTTAATTTATATGACATTAATCTTATTACTATTCTAGGCCTTCTAGCTACGATGCGAAAGTTACTAAAAAGGTTGAAACCGGTCGTTTCCTTGACGTCAGGCATCTCTTGTTGGAAAATCTATAGTGCATTTATATTCATGGTAAAATATGTATTTAAAAAGAGATGGAAAATATCATAATTTATGCGTAAACGGTCATGCAATAGGTAAGAATAAAACCTTCAAATCTTGACATTTTGAAACAGCTGCATAATTCCAATAAAATTAATAATTTTGCTCAAAAAACCTCTTGAATCCTCATCGCCATCTTACTAATAATAAAATAAGAAAAAATGTTATTTTAACATAATATATTTTTACCGCGATTACTGTACACAACCTTACGTAATCGATCATAATGATTACGGAAATCATTAAGTATTTTATTGTTGATTTGATTTATTGATGCACTCGTTCTAATTAAATGAACTGACCGTCATAAGCTGGGCGTCATTACCACATGTTCATCGCTGCGCCCGCGCCAGTAAGAGGCAATGTCATGAGATTATCATTACATAACATAAGGCAAATGCATTGAGACGGTGATGAGGTGCATTCAAGAGATTCATGGGTGATAATGAATGTAATATTATTGTCAATTATGGTAATAAATAGAATCGAAAATTAACAAAATAGGTTCCTACACAGGTTAATGGTAGAAAATTATTATCTAAAGGAACCTACCTAAAAAAGAAGAAGCCCATTTGAAGTGATAATCATTATACAGACGGCAGCACATCAAGCTACCTGACACTATCTCTTCCTAATCAACTTTGAACCATATGCTTCAGCGATAAAGTAAAAAATCTATTAAGAAAATTTGACAGACTATAACATCTTAATGAGCTACCGTTTGTTCCTACATAATATAATAGTGTAGTGTAATACTCCAATATCTCGACCAAGTGTCATTTTACTGTACCAAACATATTTCATTCCTCTTTAATTCTACTTAAATTTTCCTCCTTTCAACATCCACCACAGCATATGTACATACAACAATAAAAACGACAGCTATACATATGTATATGTTTCAATGTAAGAGAGATAAGTAACAGGAACACTTTCAAACAAAACACTTTGAAACGTTCAAAAAAGCACGAAACATAATCCCATTCATTACAAAGTACCATTGTTACAATGTACCAAGATTAGGAAGCATCATCCAGTCACGGTGCGGGGCTAAGCAGGAGTAGGAGAGTGCGCGGTTCGCAAGTAGCGCGCGCGCATTGGCGGTGTAGCGTGCGCGCCGGCCACTCTCGCGCCACTCTCGATCTCAACCAGTGAAAACAATACACGTGTTAGTGTTCTCTTTTTACTAAGGATTTGTGCTGATTCACGAGAAACATCCCTTCACGAAACGGTGAGTTTTTATTCATTATATACTAGAAATTATATCAATAATTGTAGTAATGTTTTAACGCGAAAATTAGGTGAGAAGACAAGAAAAATATAAGGAAAATCTCGCAGAAGTAGAGGCTACTTTAAAGTCAATTTATCTTATAAAATTGGTCTGTTGTAAACTAAGGACTCAATATTGAAAAATGAACTCTATTCGAAATGCATTGAAGTTCAAATTGGAGTACTTCTCAGAATGTAGTAGTGTCATATAAATGCTGGTTTCAAAATTCGTTAGGTCCTAAGATAATTTACTCATTGATTAATGAATTAATTAATTTTACAAGAACAAAATTTGCTTCCTTATATTATAGTATTTTATTACCATTATACTTATATATTAGTAGGTATATGATATGATATGGCGATACGGAGTTACTTATATTACCTAACATTAATTTAGAAGAATAATTATACCGTTCACTGAAGTTCAAAATTCATGTAAACTAATAAATAATTGCTCAATCAAAGTGATCGTAAAAATTACGACTGTTTTAAGTCGAGTATATGTAGAAAGGCAAATAACGTTTAATTAATTGCAAGGAAATATTTACTCAGTGGTCTTACTAAATAAATATAATCAATGTTATGGTCTGTAAGCAGTTTTCACAATACATACAAGATGAGTAATTAGAGGCAAATTAAATTTAAAATTGAGAATTACGATGGAAAGGTGAGATACACAGAAGCAACACTCTGTAACATTACAATATTGTACTTTTTCTTTTAGTTTTATGAAAGTAGATTTCATGATGTCTCAAGAAAGTAATGTTCAACAAGGAAAAGGGTTAATTTATTGGATTAAAAATATTCCTGGTACAGACGCCAGCATATCAAGCTACCTAGAAACTGCCAAATTTTCATTTTCCCAATCAACTTTGAACCATATGCTTCAGCGATAAAGTTGAAAATCTCTTAAGGAAATAGGGCAGATTGTCAACATTAAGTACAAAAGCCAGCACATCAAGCTACCAAATACTGTAAATTTATTTTTTCATCTGTCAATTTCAATGTTATGTAAACAAAAACAAAACTTGAACTTAACACTTAATAGGGGTGGGGGAGGAAATTTATAATAGTGTAGTAGACCAGTAGACATTAAGCAGTAGTTGATCCACTTCTACATAATACACAGCCCTCATCAGTCAGGTCAGCAAACAGGATTTATTTTTAACAAATGCCTTCGATAGGCTGGCTGGCGCACTCAATTTACATGTCAAATAGTAGTTGCAACCCATGAGAACGGATGCAGTTTGTTTGTTTTGAGTTAATGTTAATTACAATGAATGAAGTAATTAATTAGTTCCCTGTTCTGGTCTGTACGAAGCAGTTACTAGCTGGAGAGATAAGCATATACATAGGACTGAAAAGCAAATATGCAATTATTATTAAAATCGGAAAAACAGCTCTAGTTTGACAAATTCAAACGACACTATGAAGATACATGCCAAATATTGTAGAAAATTGTAGCTACATTTACCTGTATACCCGTAAGTAACTGTGTTTCTAAAATAATCACTAGGCTGGTAGAGGTAACACATGGCAAGCTATATCTTAATGGATCCTGCTAATACTACCGATTTTTTATATAAAATGGTTCTTTGAGCAATAATTTCGAAATACATACATAATGTCCATTCTAAGAACAACAATTCTTATTATGACTTCATGCATAGACTATAAACATTCTAATAAAACATGTTTAAAATACATTCGAAATAAATATTCAATTTTATAAAGTTCATCTCTATTGTTAGCGAGCGAGGTTACAAAAGTCAGAATTTGATTAAGATATTTTTTTTTTTGTCTAATAGCGCATGTGTTCACAAATTGACCGTATAGAAAGCCAGCAACAGCTGATTTTGACGTACGTACGATGTGGACTATAAAGATTATTTGGTAAGAGTTATTCACAAATTCGTTGCAGTGAATCACAATATACAACGGTACGCCAATTAGCGTTGTCAAAATCGTAGAAATATCGTCTAAACGCGCGATGACGTAGCTGCTTTCCTTTCATACGTGTACCGTGTCTTGTTAGAATAATCTCACTCGGTTTGTGATAAAAATGTTAAGCGCAACACTCGCCGACGCTGAACTAAAATTATAGACGCGAGATTATCTGTGTTACTGAAGTTCTTACAATTTTAATTACTACTGAATCAATTTGCATGCCGTTTTAAATAATAATATAGAAAGCAACAGCCTCTGTAGTATGAATGTGCGGGTTCAATGCCAGTCACTTCTCGAAGAGATGTCAGCAACATAGGAGGAGCCCATTAGGGCCAGGGTCTGCCTGGGCTGCGGGTTGTTCGCAAGAGTTACCGTGGCTCTGGCACACAGGGACCTCTCCCGAAGGAACATAGTGGGTTTTAGTCAGTAAGAGTCTGACCCATCCTCGGTGGGAGAGGTCATTTGATGATTTCCCAAGAAAAAAAAATCAGGGAAGTACCTATGCAACTTTTAAGGTAAAATGTCATCATCTCCCGAGCCTTTTCCCAACTATGTTGGGGTCGGCTTCCAGTCTAACCGGATTTAGCTGAGTACCAGTGTTTTACAAGGAGCGACTGCCTATCTGACCTCCTCAACCCAGTTACCCGGGCAACCCAATACACCTTGATTAGACTGGCGTCAGACTTACTGGCTTCTGACTACCCGTAACGACTGCCAAGGATGTTTAATGACAGCCGGGACCTACAGTTTAACGTGCCATCCGAAACACAGTCATTGGTGTCCAAGATATACTTAGAAAGTACATACAAACTTAGAAAAGATGCATTGGTACTTGCCCGACCTGGAATCGAACCCACGCCCTCATACTTGAGAGGCTGACTCTTTAACCACTAGGCCACCACGACTGTCACCTTTTAAGGTAAAATGTACGTACTTTAATTACTGATAGAAGGAAAAGATATAAAGTCTGAAATCACCAACCCGCATTGAGCAGACGTGGTGATAAACGCTCAGTCTTTCTTTGTATGAGAAGAGTCCTGTGCCTAACAGAGGGACGATACAAAAGGACGTTGGTGTGTACCAAAAACTTTTTGTTGGGTACAAAATGTTTTTACGAGTCAAAGAGCTCTTAGCTATGTAACACTTCTTTCCGAGCTTGAAAGACCAGTCTTCAAGTTACAACAGGGGAAGTAATGCATACGACAGTGTATGCGATCAGTTGGCAAGCTGTTAGCAGCAATTATTCTGCACCAATGCGCATTACTATTGCGTATTTAACAATGTGATACCGTTAGCTAATGCATCTTATGAACTATTTAATTGTCTGTCAATAGAATATAGACAGTGTTGCAATAAATGAGAATTCATGTGTTACTTGGGAGTTTGTTGTGCCAGCAAAAACACATAGGAAATGTTGAAGGATGTTTTGGGGGCAGTCTTTTGTTTTGACGTTCGAAAAGTGCTGATTTAATAGCCTAATTTGAATAAATGATTATTGTATTGATTTGATACTAATTTTAAAAGCGTTATCATATTTATTTTAATACCTATTTAAAATGACAAAAGTGTATGTTTGGTTAAATGTATAGATCCGGCCAGCACATCAAACTACCTCAAACTGTAAAATTTTCCCAATCAACTTTGAAATGTATTCTTAAATAATACAGCTCTATCCATTAAGAAAATTTGACATATTGTAGTAGCTTGATGCGCTGGTGTCTGTACTATATCAAGAACTTGTTAATCGAGCACTATTCTTTATCCAGATGCGCATATTATATTCCTCGGGATACATAAACCCGCACGAAACAGAAACTATGTAGGTATTTATTGAATGAACTCAATCATCCACCCAACAAACACAGTCACGGTCCTAATACTCAAACAAAGAGCTCCTACAATTGTTTCTTTGTATAACATTGCATACATGATACATAAAATATTAAATAATACAACATAATACCGGTTACATAACGTTACCTTGTTCATGAACGTTAGTAAATAAGAAATTTCACTTCTTTACGACCACAATCTTATGTCAACATAAACTTAACTGTACATGTTCTGACTGATCTTCGCATTGTATGAAATTCATTTTGTATTAAAATTGTGTTTTTAGCTGTATTCGGCTTCCCAGGGCAAATCGAATATAATTATATTGGCTTATGTATACTGTCCCATGCGCGTACTTTACTATTTCAACCGTGGAATTCATACAGACAGACACACTGGTATATATACGAGTAGAGAGTACTTAATGTTCACATTTAGGACCAGTTTCACGAATAGCCACAATAAATTCAAAAATGGAACAGCATGTTTATGAAACTAGACACCAAATAAACTAACTGGAACATATTCGTAGATGGTGACATAGGCCCTCAATGTATTAACTAGCACGAGCTCAAGAATTAATTCTTAATTTATATTGTACTAGCGACCCGCCCCGGCTTCGCACTGGTAATGTAAGCGGGAAAAATGAAATTATATACGACATCACATTAGAAACCTCAAAAATAACAGTACTTCTCCACTATTTAATGGATGTTATTATACATATAAACCGTCCTCTTGAATCACTCTATCTATTAAAAAAACCGCATCAAAATCCGTTGCGTAGTTTCAAAGATTTAAGCGTACAAAGGGACATAGGGACAGAGAAAGCGACTTTGTTTTAAACTATGTAGTGATATTTTGTAAAAGAACTAATTTACTTTTCCTTTAAATATCTGCCTACATACTTGATTTTCCTCAAAATTATATGAAAATCGTAAAATAGTGGAGCCATTTTGAAAATCTCAAATGTCCGCAGTTTATGTACAATTTTGTTTTAGTATATTTAACACAAACATATGTAAATTAATCTATAAATGACGTAAGAACACTTCTTAGTTTAGTAGATCGTAGTGAATCTAGTTGTCTAGATTAGCAACGAAACGTGAATAATAATTAGTTAAAACTCACATATTAGATGCCATGCAATCATCTCTTGCACATGTAGATCAACTTCGCTTACCGGACCAAGTTTAGTAACCATAAATTATTCAAATTCCATTTTTGAACAAAGAATTCGTACTACTTTTTTTTAAACTATGGCCCACTTTTTTCTTAATATTGCAAGCGTTCGTTACTTGCAACTTTAAAAGGGTACCTAAGGTTTGCATTATCAGCCGTAGGTAAACACATGCATTGATCAAAAATAAAAAAAATCAATGGGGTGATTTCATAATCATAATCTTTATTGCAAATCGACAATGTAAAATAAGATGGTAATATAAATGACATGGTATCAATCATGGACCCTGATGGGCATTTCCAAAAGAACGTTAAGCGACCTGATTCAAGTACAAATGATAGGATTTTAAATTTAGGATTTTAGGATTTTAGTGGCGTTGAAGTTCCACGATCAGTCACAGTGGACACGAGCAGACACACAGACGACAGTTTCAGACTGTCATGACAGCCGGTAGTCTAATGGCTAAGAGCCAGGATCAACATCTGAAGAGGCTCTCGGAGAGCGCGTATTGTATGTTTCTGTCTCTGGCCCTATCTACCGCTAACGTGGGTTCTATTCCCGATATCCATAGTCACCTATTTTTATACTTTCAAATTTTGATATTAATTTATGATTTACTAGCGACGCGCCCCGGCTTCGCACGGGTGCAATGCTGATACTATATACACTACAGAAAAGCTGTAAACGTTGTAAACTAAAAAAAATGTAATTATTTACGACATCACATTAGAAACCTCAAAAATAACAGTACTTCTCCACTACTTAATGGATGTTATTATACATATAAACCTTCCTCTTGAATCACTCTATCTATTTAAAAAAAACCGCATCAAAATCCGTTGTGTAGTTTCAAAGATTTAAGCATACAAAGGGACATAGGGACAGAGAAAGCGACTTTGTTTTATACTATGTACTACTATGTAGTATAAGACCATAAAATATAAGTAAATAAATAAATAAAATAATAAAGATTTATACAAATTAATCTGAAAAGTGAAACGTGTTAGCCGCTCTAATTTCATATACATAGGTAGGTACTGCCAGGCGTAAATGTTACATCGCGTGGGCACCTAAAATGCCGCTCACCAGGTTCATTAATCACTTAGTTTAATGATGATTGAATTCGCAAACATCGTCTATTTAAACGTATAATTATACATTCATCGGTCGTGTTTTGCTACTTAAAGTACTTCATGTTGGATTAGCAGAATTAAAAAAGGAAATTAAAAAATATATTTGATATTTTTTCGTTGAATCGATGTTAAAATGGTATGGTCGATGTTGATCAATAGTTTCGATGATGGCGTGGTGGTAAGTGAACCTGCCGGCCATGCTATAGGTCACAGGTTCGATTCCCGCATAAGTCAAACATTTGTGTGCATGAACATGGGTGTTTGACTTAGTCTGGGTGTTTCTATGTATAATATGTATGTATTTACAAAAGAAAAGTATATAACTAGTAAGCTCTGCTTAGTTTGGGACTAGATCACGTTGTATATTATTATATTAGGTATATTCTCCATCCAATCCATTCTACCATCGATCGAAGGCGTCGATTGACGGTCCATCGATAGGTCTGGTAACCCTTATAGGTAAGTTAACATGCGTAGCAATAATAACTAACGAATATTAGCAATATACATATAAATATGTCGAGAAAACTGACGAAAAATGCCTTTGAACCAGTTAAATACCGTAACTGTGTGTGACGTAATAATAATATATTCAAGTCATCATATAAACATAAAAATAACTGACGAATCATCATAACTGTGACCCAATATCGTTATGAATTATTTATTTTATTTAAAGTTATATAAATAAGAATTGTATCATACCTATATATACCTATATCTTTGCGATCGAAAGCGAAAGTTTATAAATCACTTAACAGAAAATCTGTGCGTAACAGGAATCAAAACACAAAATATTAAAATTGACGCCATATTGATGGTACAATGTCATTACATAAAAATCATATTTATTAACTAAAAGTAATGGAAATAATACTAATTTAATAATGCTTAATGCAAATAATACCTACTATTTTGGAATATATTTAAAAAAATAACTGTGACAAAACTCGGTAAAAAATAAAAAATTAAAAAAAAAAAGAATATTTCAGGAATTATTCATCTATGTAGTGAATACCATAATATATCGAATTTTTCTATCGCTCTTGTATGTATTTGCTGTTAGAAAGCTCAATTCAGAGTTTAGCTCGATTTTAGCATAATCTTCCAGTATTGAATGTGTTAATAATATATGTTATACAATAAACATTTTTTTACGGTCATTAATACAAAAAAAAAACTAAAAATGTAAAAAAATACCCAAAATAGAAACTCATGTAAAACACATGATTAAAAAACACCATATGCATATTTGTGAAAAATATCGGAAATGAAAATCAAAAAAACCCGAAATAAAATAATTTCAATACCTAATATCATATTATCTTAAAACAACATATCGGTTGCATAATAAACGGTTTCATGGCTTTAAGAAAATAATAATTCTTGTTCACATTTTCACGTCAAACTTATAAATTAGTAATAAGTTTATTCCATTTATTAAAATGTCACCATACGAGTATTCTTCAGAAATAAGAATGAATTTGATTTGTTATTTAAAATATTCAATCACATATTAAATTGACCTATGAACTTAAACACAAATATCAAACAAGGAAATATTAATAATTTTTATACAAAGCATTAAAAATATAATCAACTGGCAATGCATAATGGATGGTGCATTTCATGTGTAATAGGGTAGTTGACAACTAATCAAATTCATTACTTTTATTAAACTGTCAAAAAAAAAATTCTACGCAATTGGTATGAAAGTAAGAACTATGACGTCATAATTTTTTTACATCAAGCTATATACTTAAATTATCAATTAAAAAAAAAAACATTCTTTACGATTTACTGAAAATGAAATAGTTTTAAGATCCTTTAACAAACTATGAAATATCATGAAGAATTCTTTTTTACGTAGTCAATTAACCAATTATTATCAATTTTACTTGTGCCCTGTGCTTTATATTTCAACTAATTTTCGCCAGCGATTTCACTCGCATCCCGGGGAACTACTCCGCAAACCCGGATAAAAAGTACCTAGATTACAGCCCTTTCGGTAAATGGGCTATCTTACTAAAAGAATGTTATATCGGTTCAGTAGTTCGCGCGTTCAAACTCTTCAGCTTAATCATATTGGTGTAGATTCATATAATTAATTATTAATTAATATTTATATCATAACTAATTTAGTCATTTTGTTTTTTTATACTTCATCGCACATATTATTATAGATTATTCATGGATATATGTAATTTCATATCAACTTTCACGAAAAAGTAGTAGATTGTTAAAAATAGAAGTTGTAAATTGCATCTCAGTTGTGTTAACAGTTCACAGTAGGTACGACACAAAAAAAAAATATTTTTTAAAATATTCATTCCATTTGTTGACATCACTCATGTTTGCAGTCAAGTTTCACGGAAACTGGTTTAGGCGGCTATTGTTTGTATTACACAAGACAACGTACAGACGCCAGCACATCAAGCTCCTAAAATCTGTCAAATTTCCTTAATAGATCTCAACTTTATCGCTGAAGCATATGGTTCAAAGTTGATTGGGAAAATTAACGGTTGAAAAGAAACGGTTTCGGATAGTTTGATGTGCTGGCGTCTGCATATTCCGTACCTGAATAGGAATAAAAAGATCCTACAACGTCTATGTCCTGGTTCTATGCCTCCTCCACACCAATTTTCAGCTAAATCGGTTCAGCCGTTCTCGAGTAATAAATAGTGTTACTAACTAACTTTCTATATATGTATGTATTTATAGTTGTATTACATATGTATTTAAGTGGGCTACATTTCCGTAACCCATCGCAAGATATATGGTCACCATACTGACACAGTTACCCGCACATTTTTATGTTAATTAACAATTAATTACAGACACATGGGTGCCATTGATATAGCAAGATAAATAATGTTATGTTAATATATTACTAATCAAGTTAACCTTTATTATTATTACCGAATAAATAATATTTTTGCATACATTTTGCACAATGCCCAATGTGAAATATCGCACACTGCCTAGTGTGCGATCTCCCAATGATAGTTCAATTTTTTTACATGCCAATCAGTGTTACCCAATAAAAAATATTAATTAAAACTATGACGAGGTACAGGTGATGTTTTTCACTTATTAAGAATGTATTGCATTGTTTTAATTACCTGTCTTTTGAAATGGAAAAAATAATGTACCCTTTCTTTTTGGATTCATAAAGATTTTTTTTTTAATTTTGTCGTCTTTAAGTGGTTAACTTATTTTTTTTAAATAAAATAAATACAAGCTAAAACTAAACGCCTAGTGAACATACAGAGAGGCTCTTGTTAAACAGAACCAGTGCTTATCTCTTTAAAACATCAATGAATTATAAAAACAATACGAGAAAGATAACCGCAGAAAATGATATTAAAAATATGAACGTAGAAAATTGTCGAGTCATTAAGTAAGGAGGCCAAAGATTGTGGTATTGAATAATACGCGGGCTCCATACCCTTTGGCAGTTTTCGTTATTACATGCAGCATTTTAGTGGCCTTTACATGTGTGGAACATGGTTTACATTTGCCTTAGTTCATGTATTTGCTTTGTTTATTTGTAAATTAGCTTATCATATATTATTTATTTATTTCTAATAAAAATATACGCAGCACTTGAAAAGTGCTTGAAAAGAGCGTCAAGTCTTGACGATCACCAGCCAGCAATACAATATAAATAATTTTCTTTACTTAACAGGATAATATAAAATATCTGTATTTATCGTCACAAATTCATAAAAATCACATAATTCTGCCCTGACCGGATCTTTTATGGGGTTGAATGCAACTAAATACAATTTTTATTTTAGTTTTCTCCCAAAGTCGTTTTTTTTTAGTTTCTTTAAAATACAAACCGTGGGTGCTTACAAAACAATACTTACATTAATAACTAGCACAAGGCAATGAATAAAACAATTGCCTATTTACATTTGTTATTTTGGAATAACACAAAAAATGGTTATTATCATAATGAGCTACATTTAAGCAAGGTAACTAAGTCTATCATTACATTTTAATTTTAGTAGGACATGTTGTAACGTCCTGTAAACTATTAGGCAATAGTTAACTTTTCGTTCGAACAATTATTTAAGGTAGCTAAGCTAGACTTAGGCCAGTAAACTTCAGCCAGGCGTCTTCTTTTCGCTCGCTTCCCGTTTTCAACCACATGTCATAGGCGTTAAGGTTCATTTTAAATTGATTTATTCTCAGTATTTTCGACGCGCTTCCGCCGGTTTGCGTTAAGCCTTAAGATATAGCATTCTCTTTAGGTGTATCTAGGGACTTTCAATAGGAAAGACAATCGTACGAAGACTAATGAAATAGTTTCTAATGCTGAAAAGCATGTCTTTTTAGTCAATATTCACGACACGAAAATCTTATATTTTCGTACAAAGCTTTGTCTGTGAAAACCTCTTTGCAGTTATGAAACCAATCTTCCAACAACATATCTATATTAAAACTAGCAGACCCGGTCACTCGTTGCTGTGATTAAGGTTTTGTTTGTAAGACAAATAATTTACAATAAAATAAAATTGCAACCATAAATTAAGATGTCAATTATTATATCTTTGAAGTTGGATCAAACTGCACACGGTTGACAAAAATTAAATTTGTTAAGTAATTTAGAAGTCACAAAGAACGTGGCACGTAATACTTTTATAGAACTGTCAACAACGGGTACTCTCTATGCAATTTGTTTGAAAACGGAAAACGTCACAGATTTTTCACATCAAGCCGTATACTTATTTCGATTATCATAAAAAAAAAATGAAAACAATTTTGAGTCAAAACGATAAATTAAACTGACATTATTTTAAGATGATTTACAGAATCAATATCATAAAGTATTTTATTTTTGACCTAGTCCTCATCCCAACTTATATACATATTTAAATTAAGATGATATATGGAGAACTATTATGCATCCACATAATATTATGGTATAGATTCTATAGATAGTAATGAAACCAGAACGAAGCACCATCGATCAGCTGGACCAGTTTGCGTAACACTAATTCGTCTTGACTTTGGCGAGAGAGTTTCTCGATTACGCACTTAACCATACGAATCGTTCGGTCATCTCTTATGTTGTTGTGAGTAACAAACCGTCAATATATTTTGAAGTTCAATAAATTAAAAGAAAAATCTTTTTTAAAAAGCTTTTATAGTCCGCCATATTGGATTTAGAATAACGTCAAATTATTTTTAAGTCACTCTCAATAAGCCCTTTCATTTGATACCCATATTGTTGAAATTCATTAAAAATAACTACTCCGCCATCTTGGAAGGTCCGCCATATTGGATATAACGTCATATAACATAAATCTTGCATTGTCATCCAGACTGAACGTGTATACAAAATTTCAGCTCAAAATTGAGTTTCGAATTTGAGTTCAAAGAATCCACCGTAACATACATACACGGCAAGTTAAATAAAAGCTTTTAATAAAAGAAGGAGGTTTTAAAATCGGAAGAGGCAATATTTTCTTTTTAAGAACTTGTAGTAAAATGTCTTTCAGTGATGTGTGACCTCGGTGATGTTTTTTCGAAGTACTTCAGAGACTTCAGTTCACTTTAGTAAGCGAATATTTTTAACTTCTAAAGCTAAAAGAGTGATCTTATAAGTTTCTTATAAGTCGGCTATGTCTGTCTGTATGTGGCACTCAAATGGGTGACCCGATGAGGGTGCGGTTTTTTTTAATTAGAAAGCAAGGTAATAAATAAGTAGTAAGTAGAATCCTTTTTGGAATTAAACTGAAAAAGTGGACTTTCAGCTAAGATTTTCTGTCTAAATTATATAAGTATGATAATAACTTCAAGGATTTTTAACCGACTGCCCAAAACGGAGGTGGTTCTCAATTCGACGTGTATATTTTTTTGTACTTTTTGTAGCTAGGTAGGTGCTAAAGTTAAGCAACGTTTTGTTATAAATTTTCTTTATACTGGACGAAATAATAAGTTAGGAATGTAAACATGCACCCTATATTAGCGACATAACTCACTGTCTCATTTAAATTGCAACTGCGTGTATTTACATAGAGTACCTAACTACTGCTAAATAAATGCAAATGTCGTTCACCTTTCATACAAATTTGCTTAAAGCAAAACAATGTTTGTGAATCTTCACATGCAACGCAATGCCAACAAGGAAATCCAGAAATCGGTCAACTGTTACATAAACGCACTAAACTGCCGCAAGTCGTAAGCCTTCTTAATTATTATTTAAATTATTAGCATAAATTACACCAAAGCAATATGTTGTCATGTTTACAAAGTATATGTACAGCCGCGCTACCACTTCGTTCGGTAAAAAAGAATTCTGGTAGACATATGGATAATAATATGTATACCTAGGTGTTCAGTGAGTTAACGTAAGGAAAGAATTCTTACAGATATTATAAACGCGAAATATTGTTAGAATTTTATAATGTTCGTATGTTTGTTACTCTTTAACGTGAACACCACAAAAAACAAAATTCAGCGTAAAACTCTTCTTTATCACTCAAGCCATGGTTTGACCGTCAGCAACGCCATCTACGCTTCCATTAAAGAAGTTACACGCAGCGCCATCTTTTGACGAATTGTAGTAACCACGATATTACATAGTTTAGCTACTCCCCACAAGATGGCACTGGTAATCTTATAAATAAATCGAAAACAATCAAAAATAACACAAATGTTTAGTTATCTGTGCTTCATAACAGAGAAAGCAAATAATTTTATGCAATATAGAGTCATGAACAATTCATGACATAAAAGTTTTTTTTTCTCATCAATAGTTTTAATCATCTGATCATCCAACTGCAAAAGACAGCATCTCACAATGCAATAATGAATTAAAAAAAAACATTACGAGTGATGACGTTTGATCTCAGCAAAACTTGCCGGTTCAGCGAACAAGATGGGGAACTGGTTATTGTATAACGGGACAGTCATAGCCAAGTTAACGGTTCCCCGCAAGGATACTCTTGCTTTCTAATCGTAATTAGCCGTTATTTAATACCGTAAATACTTAAACTTGACCTACAATTCAAGAAAAGCTATGAGAAGCCGGGACGCCGGAAATTGTTCGCATTTTATTGTATTCACTGTGCCTAGTGATTAGAAGGTATTAATCTAATTGTTTTCATTAGAATGGACTTAATCACAATAGGTACTTAACTTAATAGTTTCCTCAGTAAAAGGAAGAAATAACTTTGCACAAATGATCATAAAGGTCTCTTTAATAATCCCTTTAAGTGAGTTTTGGCTTTTATTCAAAAGAGGGCGTTATTCTGCTGTTTATTTCAGAACATACGTGTATGGTTTTTTGTTTTACTATCTGCGTAGCGGAAGTTTTTGGAAAACACATTTAAATTATAAATGTTAAGTATAAATAAAAAAATATACAATTTGATATCGGTCTATTACATAAAGAAGCATATTTTAATTTCTACAAAAAGATCGCGAGTCAATATGTAGTTATTCTAATATGAGTCATATTTAAAGATCGATTTTGGTTTGAATTGAAATTAAATACCGGAATCTTTTCGCCAAAACGCACGTTGCGAGGCAAAATTTCACTAACGACGCCTTTCTCCACATCGGTGGGATCGTGGCGGACGCTGACTCGGAGGCTGACTAGAAAGGCTTCCACCTGATCGACTACGAACGATAACTATTGTTTATTATTTATAAGATATTGCTGAGCTCATTAACAATCAATCCAAGATACGAAGTAAATGATAAAACTATGAATAACGATGTTAAGTTTCGCTTCAGATGGTGCATTGAGACTCTAAAGAGAATTTGGAGTTAGATTCAAAAATTAAAAAATAGTTCTTAATCTATGGCATTCTATGTTAACACAAGACCTATGGTTATAAATCGTTGTTAAGGTAATAACTCTAAAATAAAACATACGTAAGCTCTACTGAACTCAGAAACTGTTGGTAGACATTAATAAATAAAATGTTTCTGTAATCAAATCACAGTGGTTTTAAGCAATATAATATTTCATACACAATATATAAGGTGCTATAGAAATATCTGCCACGGCTTTAACGGAAGGTAGTTGTGTCCCGTGTCGGCGGCGCGTTCTGTTCCACGCGCTCCTCGAAGAGATGTCAGCAACATGGGAGGGGCCCCTTTAGGGCCAGGGTCTGCTTGGGCTGCGGGTTGTTCGTGAGAGATACCGCGGCCCTGGCACACAGGGACCCCCAGAAGGAACATAGTGGGTTTTAGTCAGTAAAAGTCTGACACTCCCTCCAGCTGCACCCTCAGCGGGAGGGGTCATTTGATGATTTCCCACGAAAAAAAAAAAAAAAAAAAAAAAAAAAAAAAAAAAAAAAAAAAAAAGGTAGTTGTGTTTATAGATTACAATAGTGAAGAACTTTCGTACCCCGGAGCAGTTAATTTAATTTGACATTGGCTCTACTCTGCAAAGCATTGTTCAAAATTCATACGTAAAATAAAAAATAAAATATGACAAATAATTTCTAATTTATCTTCACTATTGCAATCTATAAACACAATACTAAGGATATTTTTATAGCACCTTATATAAATGTGTGAATTATTTTATGTATTGCAACAATCATTACGTGTGACATTTGGATAACTAACAAAACTATATTCTTTAGATACTTGAAGATATATATGTTTCTGTAGAAGCGACATAGCGCATTGTAGAGTGAACATGGACGATAATGATGCAACACCTTTCATTCTAAACTTAACATGAAGTGTTCTGCTCTGATTTATTGTAAATTGTAACTAATTACGTTGTAGCGAAACCCGAATATCCAGATCGTTACAGCAGTCAATATGTACACACGGCACATCAAGCTATACAAAACCAATTTCTCTTGGACTCGCTTTATATGATCTTTCTACAAATTGAAAGGTCAGCTTATACTAGTCTTGTATACTCGTAGCTTGATGTGTAGCCGTCTGTACCTTTGATTTTTGCAATAACGATTTCTGTTAAATAATCGATGACCTGCCAAGAATGCATTATTTTTTCTATTGTTTAAATATTAAGGTCACAAATTGTTGGGTTGCAAGTAGCTGCGAGTATTTTGTTTGTAGTAAGATGCTAACTAGAACGATTTATCTGCATCCTTTCACTAGCTTATATAACTAAGCTTATATACTAAATATAGATATCAATTAAAAGTTTGAATCAATAGCTGAAGTCTTCCAAAACAAAGAAAACTCGTTTAGACAAAATGATAAACGGCTATGAAATGTAATCGTAAATTTTGAAAACACTCTCAATACACTCTCAATAAAGACATATTTAATTTGTAAACCAATAATCTGCTTAGAATCATTTTGATCTAGTAATGAGCCAACAAAAACCTTGCAATTTTCATGAAAGTTACTCAATTTAATTTGTTTAAGATTCAGAAAATCTTTGACTTTGAAAGACCAAAATGAACTTTTACTTGGACAATTACACCCCGGAACAGAAATGTCCTTTTTAAGGGCCTTGAACTATTACCACCTTCCACGAAGGTCATAAGCGTCCTTAAATCAACATTTCCAAACAATTCGGATCACTCAATACATATATTGAGCAATGTCCAATCGGTATCAACACTAGTGGCCGCGCTTGCGCTTCACTCGCCGTGAGCCGCGGCACGTTTGCGCACGCGCCGAAGAAAGTCCCACACCGGAACACTCATGGCTTTCTATCAACCGAGACATTTCGAATGGAATTTATAAAGTTCATTTCAATTCGAGAACAAAACCACTGCAGTGTTGTCTATGATCGGTGTTCGTTAAAAAAGTTGCGATCTGTCAAACAATCAATTGAAGTGTCATAGTGTGACGAAAGTGAATTTTAAATGTGGAATGCGAAACATCAGATGTGTTAAATAGTGACATTGTTTACTCTGTAGTAGCTGGATTGTTTTTTTTTTGTCGTTTGGATGCTGTAATCTTGAACATCACAATGGATCCAAGGTAAAACTTTACTTATAACCGAATAGGTCAATAAAATTTTGCTTAAATCTATTAAAACGTTAGTTTTTTTGGTACTTTTTCTAGAAACGCGTTAGCATACCGGTTTCATTTCTCCAAACTCTAACGCCATTACTTACAGACTAAAGTAGTTATGAAATTCGGATACTAGATTTTAGCCGTTGATCATTTTGTTGATTAGGAATGGGTGTGCCTTAAATATTCGCAGCGAATAGCAAGGACCACAATTTACCGCTAAACTTATTAAAGTATTATTTTAGGAATACTTACAAAGAAAGAATATTTTCACATAGGGCTAAAATAGGAATATGGTAACGTAATCATAGAATCTGCATTACAATTAATAATACTTAAGATAGGGAACCATTACTTACACTCATAATACACCTAAGAAACGATGACTCAATGGTACGTGTTTCTACAATTAAAGCCATCTTTGACAGACGTTGGGTAACGCCAATAAATTCTGGCAACAATGCATAGTGATTTATTCCACCAAGCAGGTGCGAGTCGCGTCTAGCATTAATTCGTTCGTGGAAAGCTGCAACTTATATTGACCTACATCTAAGCTTGTAGATAATTTTGTTCTTTCTTTTAGTTTATTACCGATTAATACTTTTTTATTCAATTATATACCCATTAATTAAAGTCTAGATAATTTGCAGTCGAGGCTTGATAGCTATAGTACTCTTCGTTCACTCGTTCCTGATGTGATATCAGGTACACTGGTGGTGGTTGAGACACAGAACAAAAAGTTCTATTCTATGGTAAAAAAGGTTTATTTTAAATTGACCTATCTTAAGCAGAGGGCTATCAGTCAGCTGATTATTTAAGATATCAAAAATTTTAATGCAAATCAAACTCAAATTTCGAATGAATGCAAAAAAAGTTCTTAATTCTTCAAAGCCACATTTTGGTTTTGATAGCAACTGGATCCTAGAATTTGATTTATAGTTTTCAAGATCTTGATCAATTCCATATTGAGATAGACACAAGTCTATGTTCCTATACTGATATATTGTAGCATTCAAATCTTCGCGTAAGTCACGAAATATTCAAAACCGCTTCAAATGATATACAACGCAACAGCATAACAGCAGTGTTGCCAACAGTTAGGATTGCACGCAATGCTGCAGCTACATAATTGAATGTCTTGTTGGTTGTTCTTTCTTTATTTAAAATCAGACTGGAATAAACTAAAATTTTGTGATTACATACATACTCTTTTATCATTATTAATAGCTCGTGACATTAAGGTAACGTCTTTGCCTTTATCAAAATCTTATATCTTAACTTTTTCAAAATTCAAGGATTCAGAAGCACTAAAGATCATTTACGTAAAATTATGCCAAGTAATTAACACAAGAGCTTGTTAACTTTTGAAAGTTTAACTGCTTACTTGATATTTAACTTAGCCATGACCTTTATCTATAAGCAGTATAATCTTACATGTACCGCAATTCACAAATAAGGTGTGCAATCTCAGGTAGTCGTTTTCACCTCCCTCCTCCTCACAGGTTTACTGGGCACGTAGTTTCCTGATCCACTTGTCAAACTGGATTCCACCTACTTTCGTCCTATTTTAATGTAGAGAACCTTTTACCATTTGTGTTGTTTTGTATTTTCTGTCTCTTTCTTTCTTGTAGATCCGAGCGAGTAAAAAGCGAAACTGTGTACTTGCTTTCGAAGCTTGATTTGGATTTTGATGGATGCGATAGTGACCTACAGCTTATAACAGTAGAGACTTTTTTATTTTATTGAAACCTGTTCTAACAACATTGTTAGCACCTTTATGATGTAGGAATATACAAAAATATTTTTTTATTACTCTAGAGTCAAATCAATAAGGTGATTGATGAATGATTCATCACACATAAGATGACATTTCATATTGAATACTATGATGCAAATTGGCAGTTATTCCAAAACTAACAATAAATATTTCAACAAAGTTATGTAAAGTTTTTATTACCTAACAGAAATCATCCAAACCAATCAGTCAGCTCTGATATGTCATGAATCAATACAGAAGTTTCAAAACAATATTATACAATAAAAATATTTAGGCACAGAAAAAAAAGAACTATTCAAGATTCGTCAATTAAGATATCTTCCGATAATCACAGAGATAAACACACATTTGCACGCGATTTACAACCTGTCCAATAGAATTATAATTAACAAACAATTGAACGCTACACGAAGGTAAATATTGAAGTGTCTTCACGACTTAGTGGGTGGTGGAAGGTGGTATGGACAGACACGCACCCACTGACACAGATGTCTTATTGACCCACCGAGATAATGGCTTCCATTGCAAAAAACTACGAGTTTTGTAATAACCATGATGATGGTGCCTCTGTCTTTCGTGATAATTATGAATAATCATTTAATGATGTTCTTGATGATAACGCAAAAAACTATTTTATGAAATTAGCAGTCAGGTCAGGAACGTTATAAGAACATATAGAATTATACGTTATTAAAGAAGAATGACTACAATTGAAGGTAGATAGATATGATAAACTTAATTATTCCAAAATCGTCATACAGCTAGATAATTTGGAATGTGTTAAGGTAGCCTCCGTCAATGTAGACGTCACTTAAATAAATACGGATGTGTAGTTTTGAGCAGCAGAAGGCACACAAAGACAAAACAGTAAAGATAAGAGAACTTGAATAAAATGTAGGCCCAGCTAGAGGAAAAGTAAGCATGCCAATGATCTTGAGGAAAATATGACAGGATGATGAACTCGATATAAATTTTAAGTGCTTTCTCAAACCGGTTGGTGTACGTGAGTAACTTAATTTTTAGAAAAGACAAACATGCGGTGAAATTAAGTCCACGTCATTAACATGTGCGTAAAGATGAAACTAGTTAAGATAGCAAATAGTTATTACACGAATATAATTGCTAAGGCACATAAAGGCAGAATATGCATAAGATAAAATTTACAAACTAACATAAACTTTTAAGTTTACACGATATTATAATTGTATAGAGTAGCTTCATTGTATATTGCAAGACTCTAAGGATGCAACGATGGCATAGCATTCGGACAGAATGTCCGAATGGTACGAGTTGCCTAGGACTTTGTAGAGGCGTTTCTTCTACAGCGGTATAGCCGCTTCTTTGACAGTTTTGGCTCCCAGCCATGAAGCCATTAAATGGAAAATTGACAAGACAGGGCTTTTTCAAGGCTTCTAAATTATAATCATTTACTGATTCAGAGATTGATTCTGATTTTAGAGATTCATTCGTTACTTCAAGTTTGAGGATGGCGTGATATTTACCTATATTTTAATTACAACATCAATTCCATTGCAGGTTCTTGTGATAGGCTTCATGACTATTGCACATTACTAAATAAAAGACAGACATGCATATTCAAATCTTGTATGTGCACTCAGTGCGTTTAAATTATTCTTAGCTATCTATTTGCATTTCATCTCACAAAAGTGCATGCAGACGCAGATAACAGATGTAGCCATGTGTCGTAAAACCTGAGAGGTCAAAGTGTCAGAGTTCATCTAAATTCAAATGTCAAAATTGTGTAGAAATATTACATAGCCGAACAATTGTTTCATGGGGTCAAATCATCTTCTATAGACGCAAGCATTTATAATTCCATAATTATTCGTGTATTCAGAGTATCATGACGTTGCAGCATTTTTGATATTTCTATGCAAAATTTTATGAGGACATTTTCACTTCCCAGAGCATAAATGATATTATCTGCATCTGACCGTGATACATTGCTTAGAAAGTTAGAATTATCAGACTTCATCTACATCCTAGACTAGTAGGTACAGCACCATGATATTATTACATTAGCATGTTTATATTTAAACCCCCTATTAAAGCTAGGTTCGGACTTGTACTATCTGTCGCTTTGCTTATTTGGAACGGTGTCATCAGCTGCGAACCTTTTACTTTATTTTCTTTTAGCATCCTGATATTGTCTAGCTGTTCAGAATTCTCGACTTCCTACTCGTAATGTTATAATACATGGATGCGCTCATACGAACGATTTGCAATTTGCATGACTAGCATCACGTAAATAAATATTTCCGTCGGAGCCTATTACGAAATCAGCTATTCTGTGCTTACTTAACTATCCATTCAAACTCATCGAGTCTGCCACTGGCATCATTAGTAAGGATTTCGACATTTGCTCTTCAAAGATGTGAAACAGATTTCAATATTGTGTTATTTGTAAGCTATTTTTAAGACAACATTCTAATCGACATAGTATATTAGCAGACAACATCAAAGTTTAGACCTTCAGTAATTTATTAAAATGTATTCTAAATTATTCAATTATTGTAACATCACCTAACATTACGAGCTAAACATACCATCTGAGCCTTGTGTAACTATGTCCACGACACGTTTCACACTAGATCCCAAATTGCAAGTGTCAATAGAAATTGAGAGTGTCGTCCATAATTCTGAGTTACGCCACTCTACGCACGCGGTGGCCAGCTAACTATTGAACCAACAAAACGCAACGAACAATCTCATAGCTTTCTCTAACGTGGATGGACGCAAACACATCAATAGCTGACGTCAAACATTGCCTTCAGAATTGATTAACTAGGGGTGGACCATTTCTATGGAAGACACGTTCAATAATGGACCATACGTGTCAGCAATAAAGATCAATTTCGTAGTTTACATAAAACACATAATGGAGACAAACCAATCTGCACGTAGGCTGTTGGAAATGAAGCCAGTGTTCCACTTGCTGGACGGGCCATTCCGAATAAAGTTCGCACCGAAACCATCGGTGAATTAATAAACACGTTTACAAATATTAATATGGCTCGTACGTTGACTGAACTAAATAATATAATGGGACTGTTGCGTCTGAAGTTTAAGTAGACAGGTTACGTGTATGTCACCCATGTATGAATGAATATTATATAACACAGAGTAGGTACTCATAATAAGGAAGGATAGGAATGAAATAATAAGACATTCATAACATGAAGTAAATCAATGAAAAACTCTTGAAACAATTTTAACACTTTCAAAGGAATCTAGTTGAATGCCATACAAAACCACACTTCAGACAAAAACTAACCCATTATGCTACCTCAAAGCCGCACTATTCTCATTACAAAAGAACTTAAAGGCTACTCGCTTCAAAACCGTTAAAATCTGCATAATTCGAGGCCCACCAATGCCCATGAATAAAGAAATGCAATTCGTTACATATTCAGGTTGAGCATGGAAACGAAGAATAAATACAAAATACGGTATATTGACACAGTTATGGGCTCATTTCGTTTCAAAATCGAATTTAGAGTTTTGTTTTTCGAAAATTTTATAGTTTTGCTAAGTCATGCCGATTACTCTGAGGTCAATCTAATTTTAATGCACCACACAAACTCATTTGTTGAGTCTGCCCCTTTATGCATTTTAATCAGCAAATAGACTTTACTAGCTCCCACCAGCGATGCCTGCGTGTTCCGTAGGAATTACCTATTTCGTGAACTGTGATAAAAAGTAGCCTTTTGCCTTTTTTTTACGTTTTTTACGGTTTTCTACGATTCGATTTCTTTTTAAATTTTTTCGAATAGAGCCAGAACTTTCTGAGTTTAGCGCGTTCAATCAAACAAACAAATTCTTTACCTTAATAAAACTATATATTTTTTTGTTCAGTATCAGAATTCCGACCACATGTTTTACAATAAGTTTTAGTCAATTGAAGTAGATTTACATCTTATTGTAGAAACTCTTCACGTGTAAGACCCCGACGACGTTGGTGGCAAAAAACTTTAATGTCGTCGTGACCTGGGTTTACATGACATTCTTAATGCACTGTGCCTTTAACCTAGATAAAATCTGATGGGTTCTAAGAGAAAATAGTGAGAATGTAGCATATTTGAAAATCTATGGCATCCGAGCGGAACTGTTACGTCCTAAAAGATTAAATTCTAGTGATTTTGGAAACGGTGATAAACAGGCATGATGTCCGCAATGGGTTTTCATGTTATTTTCTATTTATTTCTTCTTGCGGTTTAAATTATAGTGAATCACAGATTTGATTTTACGGCACCTACTCGAAAAGTAATTCACAATAATGTCATTGTAAAGCTTTTGCTGTTCAGCAATTAAACAGGCCATCAGCATATTTACTAAAAAAAATTGTGTTACGATTATTTTTTAGTTTGTTCACTAATTAAACATTAATTATGTAAGTTGAGCAATCTTCCCATTAGACTGAATTTGCCTTTCTCTCATTTATATGTACATTCAAGGATCAAATTGTTTAAGGTCATCCTCCGCATAAGTTTTGTGGTTTCGACAAACTGCTTGATGTTAATGAATTCGATGCTAACACAATCCCATTTAGTTATATATGTATTATTTTATCTGCAAAAGTCAGTCTGTCTTGTCTCTGCTATATTACTTCCAACCAGCAATAAATAATATTTCTAGAACCTACTTGATTTCCCAACTACTTAACTCTGGTCAAAAATTCGAAGATTGTTATAACCTTCAATACATTTAGATCAATCTATTTACTCAAGCTACAAAAATAAGAAAATCAAACAGGTGATCGTACACCTGTATTGCTTACTTGGTGCAACACTTATTGCAAAATACTTGTCAGGTTACTCGTACTTGGGTCAGCCTAGTTTGTGGGTATAGTACTCATATAATCGTTTCTCAATTATGTCGCCAAGGCAGGCAAGACCATTTACAGAACTTAAGATTGAAAAATTGAGGTTCAACTGTACTAAAGTGCAAAGGGCTCGCTGTCAGAAATATGTACTTTTATTATTTACAAACTTTTTTTATTGTGGGATATCATCAATGACCTCTCCCGCTGAGGGTGCAGCTGGAGGGAGTGTCAGACTCTTACTGACTAAAACCCACTATGTTCCTTCTAGAAGTCCCTGTGTGCCAGGGCCACGGTATAACTTTTGCGACCAACCCAAAGCCCATTATTTACAAACCTTGAAGATTAAAACTTGTATCAAATTGATACAAAGCTAAATAATGTCTGAGATTCATAGCTTCTTTTTCTATAGTATTGTTTCTTGTTTTTGCTTCGTCTTATGTGTTGTTTAAATAGTTTTTATTTCTTTCAAAATGGACTACAACAATTTGTTCTAATAGGTACTTATTACAAATGATAAAACACTAAAACCTATAAAACTAAAGCTAGTGAGCAGTATCTACGACAGTTAGTTGCTCGTAATTAATAAATGAGTGTCGGCGCGGAAACGTACGCGAGTAAAACTAACGGAGCGCTCTCTGCAGACGTTGATGATGTTATAATCTAAAACATCGTTACAGACATCATTGCTGTAAAAACAGCTTTAAACAGCGCTTAGATGACTTCAGTTCATACTCAATTGGGTTTTATGGAAATACTTTGTTTTAATTATGTCCCTTTTAAAGACGAATTACGAAAAAATCTTTGATTTTGGGACATCTTTTGGTAATTAGATGTATCTGATCCATATTTAAGATTTTTTTAGCTACAGACATAAGCTTTGCTAAGTCTTAATTTTAAGTTCAATGCTTTATACCAAAATTTTGCTTCGTCATGTCTGCTTATAACAATTTGAAAGTCATTGGTAATATAATTTTGTTCTACTTTTGCACTAGTGTTAAATTTGTCTGAAGTCTTAAAATTATTATAAACTAGGTAGATTTCTATTTTATTCTAGTTTATATTATATCAATTATTCAACCTATTAAATTTTGAACATTATTTTATTCTTAATAATAAAAAAAGGCTAGATGTAATTGATAAAGCAATTGTTTTCGTTAAGCTCTAAAAATTAAGAATGCCAGTAAAACAGATGTGTAAGATAAAACTACGTTGTTATGAAATTAACGGTGATACAGCAAACATTAATGAGTTTTATCATTTCACAGTAAACAATTTTAATGTCTAGGTGGACATTATAATAAGTCTACAAATTGTAGGTGTTATTTGCTATGGAAAATTATATGGAATGTCGTTATATGAGTCAAGTGTATGTACCTCTCAATTGTGAATCTCAAAAGAAAATATTTGAGGTTAAAAGCATTTTATATTTGTTTTCTGCCCAATATAATTTATTTAAGACACTCGAAAAGTTATTACATAAACACCCTTTTAAATGAAGCTTAACTTTAGTAAATAAAAATATTTGATCAAAGCTTTTAGTGCAGCGTTGAAGATGTTAAAATTGCAATTTGCATCCTCTTTTAACTTGCTTACGCACTTAAGTGCTAAAAGAAAACACTTCAAAGCGTTGCCAGCTGTTGCATTCATCACTCTTATTACTCAAAACATAAGGTTTATATTTGTGTCGAGCACAGCTTCAAACAACCCGTTTGCCAAACCATCGGGAGACCCCCCAGCACATGATTTTTATTCCATTTGTTTAAGGTGGAAAATTGCGTGGCATTTGACTTTTTTTTTCAAGATCGTATAGTTTAAACAATGCGAACAAATGAGTTGTCGGTTGTTGCCGCTGTTGTCCCGGCGCCAGTGGCGTAGCGTGGGGGGGGCGGGGGGTGCGGTCCGCCCCGGGCGGCACTTTTTGGGGGGCGGCAAAATTTCACATTAATTAGTAAAAATAATTTAAACCATTATGAAATAAAAAAAAAAAAACAGCGCATGCGAGCGCCAGGCAACGTACCGCGTGTGCGCGGCGTATCATCTCGCTGATGATGTTCTTAAAGCTTTTATTTATTAAAATAATTAAAAACGGACCAAACAGGATTTTCAGATACTTACTCAGGGTTCCGTACTTTTCTACAAATATGCACGGTTTTCAGTAATGTTCTAGGTTACTAGGTTCCTGTAGCCAAATTTCATGTTGATATCTCAACGGAAACTAGATAATTTTTTAACAACATGGTTGGTGACAGTAACTTTCCGTTAAAGGTAAGTTTCTTTTTGCTTTTTAGGAACAAGTCTTAAAAAAACAGGCATTTTCTGTAAAGCTCTCTCGTTTTTTTTGTAAATATTCGATAGTTTCGTTTATGAGAGTCATAAACATGGACATTTGCCATATTACTAGCTTTCGCAATCGGCTTCACCCGCGTCCCGACGGAACTACTTCCCGTACTCGGCTGTCCTTGATTTATAAATAGGCCGTATGGGCCGCGGCCTAGGGGCGGCAGCGTCCTAGGGGCGGCAGCGTCCCAGGGGCGGCAGATTTCAGAGAACGGTCACTAGTATTGTCATGTTTTTATATATAAATAAAAAAAATACGTATGAAGCCACAAATGAAGAACCTGAAATACCCTCCGGTTCCAGAGATTATTTCAGAGTGAACACCTTTTTGGTCATTCTTGATAAACTGAGAGCTGAAATACAGAGAAGCCATAATGCTTACTTGAACTTGGAGAAAAGATACTGTACATGGGGTGGCGGAAATAAAGTGGTCTACACTCATAAAAAATATAAATCCGGCACTGGTACTCGGGGAGTACACGCCTCCATACCATCTTCCATCATCTAAAAACAAAGGACCTGCATTAATTTTTTTTTGAGTGGTAAATCATCAATTAGTGACTCCCGATCACTCCTCCCGCTGTGGGTGCAGTGGGTCACTGGTGTCAAACTCTTACTGATTAAACTGTCTTATGTTCTTTCTGGAGCCCTTCAGGTTCCAGGTGACTCATGCGAACAATCCCGCAGTCCTGATCCATATGGCTGACTGCCGACTAGTGAGAGGTGGGCGTTTTGGGGGCTGTCTTTTGTAATTTTTGAAGTTCAAAAAGTGCTGTTTTGCAGCCAAGTTTAAATAAATGATTTTGAGTTTGAGCTCATCTAGGAGTGCGTGGAACAGAACGTGCCGCCGACACAAGCCTGTCATCATGAAACGTACGGACGGCGAGCCACCCAACACTAACCGCCTACGGCGGCCGGTAATCAGCTCTCAACACCTTGCGCCCGTGGCGTCTACCTGGTTCAGCTCTGCCGCGGCGGTTGGGATGAGCGGTGCGGTCTCTCAGGCGCTCCTTCCGTTAGCACAACAGCTTCGTAGAAGGAGGCGACGGCATCCCATTCTTCTTCGTTCCGGACCATGGCCTTCACCAGGCCGGACGCGAGTGAACCCTCGGTTCTCGCTTCCATCTCAAAGAAGACCTGCCACCTCGCGGGAGATTGTGCGGTACCCCGGGCCTTATGGAAATGACCTTCGGGGCACGTTCCGGTAGTGGGCGGCTCGCAGCTTCATTGAACGCACCCATACCGGGGTCAACCCACACCGGTAAAGGGCTATGGACCGTTCTACTCCCGATAAGAGAAGAACTAAGTTGGAAAGCACTGCCAGCTACGAGAGAAGTTTTTTAAATATAGTTTCGCCAGCGTTGGAAGTTTTTATGAAAGTCCTTTGTTTTTTTAAGTAAGAGACTTAACATTTAAAATGTGTGCTCTACAGATGCAGTGTAGTTCCCTCGAGACGCGGGTAAAACTGTTGGCGAAAGCTAGTAATATGGCAAAAGTCCAAGTTTATGAGTCTTATAAACGAAACTATCGAGTATTTACAATGAAAAAAAACCTGTTTTTAAAGATTTGTTCCTAGAAATAAAAAAAAACTTGGTACCTATAAGTGAAAGTTTACTGTCTGTTTAGTTATACATATAAAATAATGAGATAGAAAATATGCCAAAGACATTTATGGTGAAATGTATAAGCGGTTGTGATGTGGACTAAAGTACCTACCTAGACGTTTTTTTTTTTTATGAAAGATTTTTTTTTTAGGATAATTTCTTTAATGTGATTGTAAAAGTTTTAGATATTTTTTAGTTAAATTCTAATGAAAAAACCTAAAATACATATTGAAAAGCCAAAACAGGGGGGCGGCAAAATTGTCTTCCGCCCCGGGCGGCGGATACCCACGCTACGCCACTGCCCGGCGCAGTTTTGTAAATAACGTATCCGTGACTGATTGTCCATGTGATTACATTTCATGCTCGCTATGAATGTCAACGTGAGCTGCACTACAAGTTTCTACTCTTCAAGGTTGGTTAAAGCCTTTAAGGTTTTGTGTCTAGCTGATTCTTCGAATAATGGTACTTTAACCTCGTTGGAAATAGCTTGACAGACGACAAGCAACATTTCAGTAAATAGCAAAATGAACTCAATAAATTTTGGCTAAACTTCTTACAAACAAGCAACAAATTTAAAAACACAATTCTCCGATTGTAAAAATGTCACTATCTTTAATAGACGCTAACAAGTGCTAATTCTCATATAAAAGTAAAATAAGCTTTTATTTCTCGTAAAGTTTTAGTAAGGTGAGAATTACCCAATATAATTTAAGAGAATTGAACAACTAACAAGCAAGATTTTACTGCAACTAAATGAGATAACTGCACCAGTGATAAATAGTAAATGAAATCAGAAATTGACAGCAAGAGCCACGGCAGAGTCGCTCTTCACACCACAGAAACAACCACAGGCTCAGACATTTTGCTAGAGAAAGTTAACAATTTACCAGCCCAATAAGATTATCTTTAATTATTCTTAACAGTTATATAATAAAATGTTATTACTTTAAAGAATGTTTGTAATGAAGTACTAAAACATGTTTACCATGGTCTGAGTCCATACAAATGCAATGTGCCTTAAAAACTATACTGTGTAAAGAGATTGCCTCTGCATTCTATTCTAAGTCACTTTGTTCTCAATAACTATAAATTTATCAAGTTAAACCAAACATCGTTGTTAGTAGAAACACGATACCTCCAATGCAACTTGGTTCAAAAACCTGTTGAAATTTCTCTCCTCTCAAAATTTCGGCCCGGTCCACTCTCAAATTAAGAGCCCGTCCTACTGACACACTAAACATTAATATCGATAACTAATCATGATTTTAATGTTTTGAATTGTTATAGCTATTGCTTGCCTGTTATTATTATCATCAGTAACGGTACTGAAGCCTAGGCCATTGACCGGGGCACTCTACTAAAGGCAGTTGACGCAACTTGTCAATAGATGTCATCCCTGAGTTTTTGCAAATCAAGTAACTGTTGTAATCAGATATTTATTCTAATAATAATTATCACCATGACTTGCATTTTATTGAAATCAAAATAAAAACAATCTTTGACACTTGAGCAATTTTACGTAACGATTACAAGATATATAAAGACTATGTTGTCAAAATCTTACGATAAATTATTCTAACACTGCAGTACTAATTGATTGTTTAACATACCGGTTGTTGCACGTGGGACTCACGTTTGTTGACATTACCTGCAAAAAATCGCATACATGAATTTTAAGATAAAAAAATATTTTACTTCAAACATTGTGATTTCGAGATCTTAAAACAATTCAATCAACTGTCTACATATTTCAGATGACCCATCTTTTTTGGAAGAGCCTATTTATTTAAAAATTAAATAGGACGTTCAGCAAAAGACAGTTACAGACAGCCAGACAAGCGTACATCCTCAGTTATACTTAAATATAATTTTACTGTTACAGAAACATCGCGAGAGCGCGAGCGCGCGTGACATCATGGGCCAAGAACAATCGTACGTGCACGCCAGCGGCACGCAAGTAAGGCGCTACAAGGAACAGTACGACGAGCCCCTGCACTACCGCAGCTCGCCCGTCGAATACCGATCAAACGATTACGAAAAGGATTACAAGCGACACAAATCCCGAAGAAGCGCTGACAGCTTCAAGAGCGACAACTCCTCGACAGAGAGCAGCGGCTACAGGAGCGGCTCAAGTGCCTGCGAGTACCGCTCCGACAGATCCTCCAAGAGCGACTACTACTGCACGTCCTTATACAAGAACGAACACTACAAAGACGTCAACAAAGAAATCTACAAACCCGTCAAACTACACAAAGAGAAGCGATACAATACGCTTCAACTCTTCGACACCGACAAAGACGAACTCAAGAGCGCACGACTCAAAAGCTACCTTAGCGACACAGAAAAAGCGAAAGCAACGCCTACAAAAAAGCCAGGCATTAGGAATTATACCCCTAAAATTCTCTCAGAAGAAGATCAAAGAAAGAAAAGTCAGCATTGGATTTAAGAGAGCTAAGACTAGTAGGCTAAGTTGTAAATATTAGTTTAGCGGTAGATGAGTTGTAAGGGTAGCCATGGAGGCGGCAGGAGCGCTGGCCAGTTTGGCACCGTCGCCCATCACCGTATTGGGTCTGATACCACTCCTAGCACTCGGGATCACGTACTTCAGATACCAACAATTCGACCCGGAGTCTTATATTACGGATGTCAATACTGTAAGTATCGATGCCTTCATAATTCTATAAAATTTAGGTAGTATAATAGAGCTATCATGAAAAAAACTAGGATAGAGCCATCTGTTCCAGGTGCCGTTAGTTACCTTTTATAATATTATAAAGCCGAAAAGTCCGTTTGTTTGTCATCCTGAACCCGCTAATGCCAAGAACATGAATATGTTAATAATGTCAAGTCTGATTTGTAAAAAAATATTTCTGTAGTTATTTCTTTTTAATTTTCGCCATTTATTATGGTGATCACAAAAGCCAATTAATAGTATGTCAAATTCAAAACAACGTACTCGAATGTTACAGGTGATGCCGATCTACGATTTTGTGATAGTCGGCGGCGGTTCCGCCGGCGCAGTAGTCGCGTCGCGGCTCTCCGAGATCGGCAACTGGACAGTGCTGCTCCTGGAGGCCGGCCAAGACGAAACTGAGATCTCTGACATCCCCGCGCTGGCGGGCTACACCCAGCTCTCCGACATGGACTGGCAGTTCCAGACCACGCCCTCCAACAACCGCTCCTACTGCCTCGCCATGAACGGCGACCGCTGCAACTGGCCCAGAGGCAAGGTACTCGGTGGCTGCAGCGTGCTTAATGCAATGGTGTACGTGAGAGGCAACCGCAACGACTACGACCTCTGGGAAGCGCTCGGTAACCCCGGCTGGTCGTATGATCAAGTGTTACCATATTTCCTCAAATCCGAAGACAATCGCAATCCATACTTAGTGAATACACCGTACCACGCCGCCGGCGGATACCTCACGGTTCAAGAGGCACCATGGCGCACGCCATTATCGGTTACGTTCTTGAAAGGCGGAATGGAACTTGGTTACGAAAACCGTGACATAAACGGAGCGAAACAGACGGGCTTCATGTTGACCCAAGCAACGATGCGGCGCGGCAGTCGATGCAGCACGGCCAAGGCCTTCCTCAGACCTGTCAGGCAGAGGAACAACTTACATGTAGCTCTGGGTGCTCAAGTTACTAGAATTCTTATCAATCCTGTCAAGAAACAAGCTTACGGCGTAGAATTCTTCCGAAACGGTCAAAGGCACAAAGTCAGAATTAAAAGAGAAGTGATTATGTCTGCTGGAGCTCTCGCGACCCCTAAAATAATGATGTTAAGTGGAATCGGACCAGCTGACCATCTAAGAGAACATGGTATTCCTTTAGTAGCAAATCTAAAGGTAGGCCATAACTTGCAAGATCACGTTGGACTTGGTGGTCTGACGTTTGTAGTCAACAAGCCTGTAACGTTCAAGAAGGATCGCTTCCAAACGTTTAACGTTGCTATGAATTACATTCTGTACGAGAAGGGACCGATGACAACACAGGGCGTAGAGGGACTAGCTTTCGTCAACACTAAATACGCGCCGTCTTCGGGCAATTGGCCTGACATACAGTTCCACTTCGCGCCGAGTTCAGTGAATTCCGACGGAGGTGAACAGATCAGAAAGATTTTGAACTTGCGGGATAGAGTGTACAACACCGTTTACAAACCGATAGAAGACGCTGAGACTTGGACAATACTCCCATTGCTATTGAGGCCGAAGAGCTCTGGCTGGATTAAACTTAAAAGCCGCAACCCATTTGCTGCGCCGTCTATAGAACCTAATTACTTTGCTTACAAGGAAGATATAAAAGTTTTGATTGAAGGTATAAAAATAGCAATGGCTTTGTCGAACACGACTGCTTTCCAGAGATATGGGTCCAGGCCACACAACATAGCTATGCCAGGATGTCAGCATCATGTGCTGTTTAGTGACGAATATTGGGAGTGCAGTCTGAAGCACTTCACGTTTACTATTTACCATCCTACTGGGACGTGCAAAATGGGTCCCAAGCAGGATATAGATGCTGTGGTAGACCCCAGGCTACGTGTGCACGGCGTAGCTAACTTGAGAGTCGTCGACGCAAGTATTATGCCCACGATCATAAGTGGCAACCCCAACGCTCCTGTCATCATGATCGCGGAAAAGGCATCAGACATGATAAAAGAGGACTGGCTTGTATTATGACAGTGTTAAACGATAGTGAATAAAAATACTCAGTCATGAACAAAAATTATTATCTATGTAGAAATACTCGTTAAGTAAAATGTTATTTTATTGGAGGTTATATTGTTGTTGTAAGTAAGGACTGTAAATATAATACTAAGGTTTGTAGAGTACGTAATTATTTTATTTTCCGAGTCTATTAGGCATATTGTATTGTAATAAAAATTACCAAACGCTGGTACGGTATACAATAAAATAAAAAAATATCAATTGCTTTTGGTTTTATTCACAACAATCTGTGTCGCGTGTACACACTCGTCCCGAGGGAACTATGTACTCACTGCGCCGGAGTGGTGCTGTATAAAAGGAAATCGACTCAGTGAATTTAGAAATGAGTAACCTTATCACAAGAGAAGATTGTTTCTCGATCTATGATCTTAGATAGATTAAAAAATAATTCAAGTAAAATCGAATCAGACCGAAAACGAACGTCTGGCAACAATATTAAAACAAGAAGCTTATTTTCCTATTCTATACGAATTGTTTGAAGTGACATCTGTCGGCAAGCAGCAGAAGCACCAAGCGCCATCTTTTGATGAGTAGCGTAGAACTTCGATACAAAGTAGCTATACATTTATAACCGCTAGATGGCGGTAACAGATTAAGATTGACTACTCCTATCAATGATGCCTATCATTGATAGGAGTAGTCAATCTTAATCTGTGTCTATACATATACTATCTTCAAAAATATATCTTTCTCTATTTTTGGTGATTATTCAAGTCACGTCAATATAAAACAGCTATATAGGAAGATTATGTCAAACAACAAGCAAGAGGAATATTCATTAATAGGTTTAACTTCTCGTATGCCGGCAATAATAAGACAATAGAAAATTAATTGTGTCTCGTGCATATGTGCGCTCCGGCATACAACGGGTTAAAGGTAAAAACTCACTTACATTCACACCTATAAATGATAAGGGTAGTATGAAAAGTCAACAGTGTAATTAAGTATGTCAGCACATATTCTACACCAGTAATCTATTCATATTATTTCCCGGTAATTAGATAAGCTCCTACACAAATGTGTGGGTCATAATATAATGAGATTGCAAATGTATGCGTATCTTAGTACATTTCTACTAGAATTATGTGTCAACGGAAACATAATTAGTTAGATAATATGCAGTCGTATTAAATCTACTCGATTTTTTTACTGTTTTATATCTACAGAACTAGCTATTTCGATTGAGACTTTCTTTATACGTCATATTAATATTCCTCACACATTCACATAACGTCATCTAGTCCCGAAATAAGCTTTACTTTGCGGTACTAGACAACTGATAAACGTACTTACATATATACTTTTCAATTGTTAATACCAGAGCTCCTGTCTCAAATTGTATTGTAAGGTACATTTGGCAGTTCTCGCGTGACATGACAGTGCAGATTATATCGTCGGCGTCGCTGCAAGATGTATACAGAAAGCGAATTCGGAACTTTATGGTAGGCGCTAGACACACTAAGTTAATTTTCTTTGAGACTTTCATTTGTTTTGTATGGAAAATTTATGGTAACAATAAAAATAGAGAGCCAGCGACTGCCTGACGTCCTATATTTTATGAAAATTTTGTAAAAAGATATGGCACATCAAAGTAATTGGTAGAAAGGTTAGCTCATATTTGTTCTCCTCTCTGAAGACATCAACGATTTCTGTCATACAAAAAAGTATTCAATTTAAATTTAATACGAGTATAGAGCAAAAATATGCACAAAATAAGTTACATTAGGTTATGTTTCTTTCTGCGGAAGAATGAGGATTCCCGCGCGCACTTGGGAGGAGACACCGGGGTGGTCCCTCCGCCTCTCCCCAGGCGGAAGAAGTCCATAAGGATTTCCCCAAACAAAACAGGTGATGATTTTTTTTTTATATATTCTATTTGTTACAACTTGGTCCTGATCAAAAGTTCTAAGTGTAGGATAGATACACACACCCAAAGTTTCAACTACTCAAGTGTGAGCTTCAATCTCAAGAATAGGACGTTATCCACTCCTAGTCTCTTACATGTAGCTAAGTCACATAATAATTATGATAGTGCATAGGAACCAGTTGGCATACGTGGCGTTACGCGCTCGGCTGCGCGGTAATCGGCCGGTATTGGCCACTACTCGTATTGCACAACTATTCAATCCACACTATCGGTATGATTAGCTGCTCTGACTGATTTAATTTTAAGACTTGAGAAGATACAGCTCATTTCATAACCAAACGTATGCATACTGAATTATATCAGACAACTCCCTTAAAAAAAAACCACGCTTCCGCTTTTAGTTTTTCGTGGAAATTTATCAAATGACCCCTCCTGCTAAGGGTGCAGCTGGAGGGAGAGTCATACTCTTACTAATTAAAACCCACTATATTCCTTCTGGAGGTCCCTGTCTGCCAGAGCCAAGGTAACTCTTGCAAACGACCTGCAGCCCCGAAAATCACGCTTCCCTTAGAAGCTTATTTTCATAAAAAACAATCGATTAACTACTATGATGACAACACCTAAAAGTAACAATAGAAGTGTACAGAAGTAACGCGTTCAAGCAAAAAAAACAAACTCTTCTGCTTTATATTAGTATAGATAAATAAATACTCATTTAATTTATGATGATACAGCTCAATCAAAATCCTCCATATCTTGATTCAAACTTTAACTTCCCAAAACCTTCCTTAGAAAGGTATCCTTCTGAAACTGCGCGTGCGACTGACGCCTGTGTCTGAAGGTAAGCTTTAACCACAGAGACTAACTAAACAGTTAGTGCATAACTGGCGAGTAAACGAACACCTCGGTTATATCACTTAACATTTGACTAAACTGCATCATGTAACTGCATTTGGGTTTACCGCTGCTTAAATAACATAGTTAATCAGAATTAGTTTGCATGGCTAAAGAAAATATCAGTTTAAATCCTACATTATCTTACTGCTAAGCAGACAATCTTTTCTTAATAATTATGCCACAAAAGATGTGTTTTACAAGGAGTGACTGCCTCTCTGACCTCCTTAACCCAGTTACCCGGGCAACCCAATACCCCTTAGTTAGACTGGCGTCAGACTTAGGCTTCTGACTACCCGTCATTTGATGATACCTCACAAAAAAAGGGAAAAATACGAAACGTGCCCAAATGAGTTTAGAATAACGACCTCCAAACAAATCCATCATTATTATCCAAAAAGAAATTATTTCACAATCAAAATCAAGTAATAATGTACATTTAATTGACTATCAGATAGCAGTATTAATTCACTGAAGGCATCCAGGCCGATTGTCTGTTATGGCGATCGCTCTCTTTTATGGAGATCAGCCAGCTGTGCATGACATATTATAGTGCACATTCTCTTACTCTCATAATCCGATGGGACGGCAATCTGACACGACCGGCGAGAGATCAGGCGGTGGACCGATATTCACGTGCTCTCCGATGCAAGGGTGTATGAATCACCAATCACCAGACTCCAGGCTGCTTTATGAAAGTTTTTCAATACCCACAAAGCGGATTTCGGCCCGACCTGGGAATCGAACCCGAGAAACCGTGCACAGCAGTCGCGCCTTGCGACTACTAGACCAGCGAGGCAGTCTTAATTCACTATAAGAACAATAGTCGAAGCAAATTAATCGCTACACATGATTAAATTCACAACGTTTAAGTATTATGAAATATTGAATCGTAATCAGTGATGCGCTCAGGTTATTAACCCACGTTATTACCTATTACTAGAATACTGAGTATTAAGTAAACTGATGTAAAGGCCATTACATCAGTTGACTTTACAATTGTGTGCATTGATTTGTTTTTACCGATCCAACACATACATACGCGTAAATATACCTTCAGCTAAGCACGAAGCTAAAGGAGCTTAGAACATCAAATTGGTCACTATTAGATAAAGAAATCATTAATTTGTAAAAGAAATTTAACAGACGTTCTATCTTTAAATAATAATCCAACACATACCTAGCAACAATCTACACTAAGTTTGTACAGAGGAAAACCCTCAGTAATAGATTAACCCTACCGCAAAATTAGTTTTTAATTTTCTTCTGTATTTCCATGGTGCGCAGGCGCATCCCACCGCGTCGGTACTTAACGGCGGCCGACAATGCGTCCGAGCTCACGTACGCCAGGCTTATGTAACACGCACACATTCAAACAGGGTTCCGCATAAACCGCAGTATACACTGTTTGGAATTAAAATAGGTACATACTTCAAGTTGCGAGTTTCTTTTCGCTATTTTTATTTTTATTTTCTGAAAATTGTTTAAGAATATTGCCATTGGACTAGCAGCGTGCTTAATTCAAATATGTAGGTATAATGGAAATGTATATTGGTATAATTCAATTAAAGCCCTAAATTGGTATCGATGGTATTTTGCAGGATATAGCCCTGTATTTCATTCTTGCTGAGAGCAAAAATATCCTCTTACTTATTTCTTTTACCTACCTCCTTTCTCTATGTCAGAGCCCAAATATATTTCAACCTCCTTTTGAACGCATCGAGTACAATAATTTCGATTAGATATTTTTCTTAAACAAAAACCTAGAGTTTTTGTTTATCTTCAAATATTTTACTAAACTAATGATTATCAACTACATTGGTTGCTAAGTAAATATAGTTATATCACATATTTACTAGATCATTTACGAGGATTATATCTGAATACGTAATCACTCGCTCCAATAATCCACTCGTGTGCATTCAGATCAAGTACACCTGTTTTAGTTATTCATTAAAAAACATTCCAAAATTTTAATAGTATTGCAAAATTTGACGGACCACATTTGCTAGAATCTCCTACGAGAGTCAAGAAAACTATGATGTAAGGTTGCTGCAACATCAATTATAAATACAAATATGGTGCTTGAACATGATTGCTTGAGGAAATGCGAACGTCGGAAGGAAGATTTGTTATAGGTACCTTCGTTTCTAAAATCCAAGGATCAACTAGAAACTATGTATATTAGCAGTTAGGAGGGGCATTGGCATTTATTGGATCCAATATTTTATCAAGACTGTCTAAGCTGTTTAGAATTTTTGTCACAAAACCGATACTGAAGTATCTGATGATCTGTTTCATTTAATAGTAGCATTTTCTAGCGGTTTCAATGTCGGAAATTGTTACCGTTGCCAGCTAAAATGTAACCTAGGGGGTGATCCCCTAGGTTACCCCCTAAGGGAAAGTGTAGCTTACAAGCACAGAAAAAATATTCAAATCGAACTCCAAACGAACATATTAAATAATTATAGTATTAGTTCCGAAGATGAGACATAATATATTCTACTTAGCTTAGTAGAATAAATTACAAGGAACTTACAATAATCACTATACTAAAAGAAAATTACCCGCATGCTCCCATTAATTAAGTAATAGTTCAATATAATTATAATAATTAATAGTTCAATATTAATCACTCAACCTTCTGAGGACCACACCCAACAGTGACCCACTAATTTACTTAAAGTTCAAGAAAAACAAGTGACAGTTGTTTTATGCGAACAAAAAGTTGCTTGAACTTCATAACCATCGTTGTGTGTAAACTCATTGATTCATGCAATAGCTGATTCATAAGCTTTGTTAAAGATGACAAAACTATTCAAATTTTGAAAAAAGAAGTTACGAAATTCTAGTCTAGATTTTAAAAGCGGTGTTCGAAATTTCATTTCCATTGTTCCATACTTGTATTTAAAATTTTCAGCTGACGTTTGTGACGTTTACATCAATATGTTTGCACTGCATGAAGATAAAAAAAAAACCGACTGGCGAAGAGTAATTGCAGACATCTACATCTTAATGTATGTAAAACATTATGTAATAACAACAGCAAGACAAAGCCGTAAATCAAATCGTAATTAGACCTTACCTTAAGTAACCTCGAAATCTCTATACATATTAATTTATCATTTGCTATGAGGTAAGTGGGCTGTTCGCATTCCCCGGACATAATTTCCGCGATCGCGTTCCCCTCCTCACTCACAATGGATCTTGTTACAGAAGTTTAGTGTTACTTGACGTAATCGATTGAAGCGCAAGTACTGTGGCCTTATTTCCGTCTGCTGTGACCACGTGTTCAATGCCTGGTAGAAAAATGCAAAAATAATCGGAGTACAGACGCCAGCACATTAGGCTACTACAATCTGTGAAATTTCTTTTAATATTTTCAACTATATCGCTCAAGCGTTATGGTTCAAAGTTGATTGGGAAAATTTGACAGATTCGCGTAGCCTGATGTGCAGGCTGTACATACCTACACAAAATTTTAAACATGCCTTGTAGTGTATGCGGATGCTACATCTATGGTACGTTTATTATCTGTCGTCTCGGTTATGCGCGGCGCGAAGTGCGGGGCACTGTCTATGGCCAAGGATTGGCGGGCAGACAGTGTGGAGGCACGAGAGGACGCTGAAATATATACCGAGCCGATATCCTAAATAATAAACTTGCCGGGATATACTACATTTTGGCGACGAGTATAAATATACCTGTTGGCAGCATGTCGGTAAGTACGATATTTTTAATTATTGCAAAGGGAAGGACGAATGAAAATCAGATTGCCGAATACATTTTGAAGGAAACCTAGATACATCGCGCCGTATTTGAAATATAGGTTGTATGTTGTATGTTTGATAAATCAATCATCTGCTATAGCAGTGATATTAATTAGAAAGCCTGAGAAATCTGCGAGCTGAGACGACTATACGTGCAATATCGTACTTAATAAATTCATGAAGCATTAAAGAATTGTCAAGAAGAAACATGTTGTCCTTTTATTTCAACCTATGAATATCATATTTTATAATATTATAAAGTTTATGTCCCTATTATTTGTGTATTCGTGTATGGTATAGTTTTATTATTCAATTTGAATTTTCCCTCTATTGTACGCGTAAACATTTTTGGTAGAGAAGTTGCAAAAAAAAAAAAAAAAAAAAAGTAACCATAAAGTGTGACCGCGACCTTAAATATATATTGGAGTCCACCTTTAAGGAGTTCAGATAGGTAATAATAAAATAATATATGCGTGTAGTTAGTATGGACTTTTGCTTACTGGTAGTTTAAATAGAAAATCTAACATATTGCATAAATGATAGCTTAATAATATGCAATGTTGCTAAATATACAATATATATAATTTATATCGAGTCATACTATATTATTTTACCCAAATATTTATGCTTGAGAAGCGGCAGAAGCTCGCATGGATTTGCGAGGCACGTTCCACTGTTGCTAACAGTAAGGTTCGTGGGATATTATGTGTATGTGTTTATGCCTAATGATAGGCAGGAACTCGCATGGATTTGCGAGGCACGTTCCACTGTAGTACTGATGCATAAACGCTGGTGCCTCGATGCTAAGGTATGTATTTGTGCTTTTATAAATAAAAGATTAAGGTAAATATTATAATTGTTAACAGGTAGCCCATATTACACTAGAAAAATTTCAATGTGAGGGAGACTCTACTTCAGTTGCTATTAGATGGGAAAAATGGAAGAGAAGCTTGCAAATTTATTTGTTAGCAGCTGGCATCGAGGACGACAAAAAACAAAAAGCTTGTTTATTGCATTTTGGAGGACAAGAGCTACAAGAGATTTTTTTTAATATTCCGGAGAGTGCCAGTGGCTCAGATGTCACATTTAAAGTAGCTATACAAAAACTTGATGATTATTTTGCTCCTAAGCAGAGTAAAGTTTATGAACGACACATATTTAGGCTTCTTAAGCAAGAACCTCAGGAAAAGTTTGAAAAATTCGTAGTTAGACTTAGACAACAAGCCGTAAAATGTGATTTCTCTCTCAACGATGAGTATATTATAGACCAGATCGCAGAAAAATGCTCATCAAATGAGTTACGGAAAAAAATACTTAAGCTAGGGGATGGAATCTCTCTTAACGACATTATCAAGGAAGCTAATATATTAGAAGCCTTAAATCGACAACTTGGTGAATATGGCGATAAACGACCAGATTCTGAGGAAGTAAATAGGATTCAGTCTAAATTTAAGGAGCAGGCTCGGACAAAATACTGTCGGGATTGTGGTCGTAGAGGGCACATTTCACAAGATCGAGATTGCCCAGCTAAAGACAAGGCGTGTTTAAAATGCGGAGAAATGGGACATTTTCGTGTTCAGTGCTCGTTTAAGAAAAGGAAGATAGAAGGGAACGGAAAAGGAAAAGAGGGAAGCGGAATGGCAGGAAAATCTAATCAAACAAAGAAGTTTAAAAGAATTTATAACGTGAATGATAGAGACGACGATACAGCTGGTCAACCAACAGACTATATATTTAATATTAATAAATCAGCTTCCATTACATGCAACATAGGTGGGGTCGACGTTGAAATGATAATCGACTCTGGGTGTAATGACAATTTAATAACGGATAAGACGTGGAAGATAATGAAGGAGAATAATGCTGTTGTTACGAAGCAAGATGCCTTTCCCGTCAAAAAATTCATGGCATACGGTAGTGATTCACCCTTAAAGTTACTAGGATCTTTCCAAGCCAATATGCAAATCGGTGAACGCACAGAAAACTCCAAGTTTTATGTTGTTAAAGATGGAACCTGTAATTTACTAGGTCGTCTAACTGCCACTTCATTTGGTGTTCTGAGGATTAAAGTTGATGTTAACTCAATTACTTACCAGGAATTTCCCAAATTTAAGGATGTATTAGTTGTAATTCCTATTGATGACACAATACGAGCCGTAAGTCAACCATATAGAAGAATTCCCATTCCTCTAGAGGAAAAAGTTAATAACAAAATTGAGGAGTTACTTTCGAAAGATATAATAGAAGAAGTGAAAAGTGCACCTAGTTGGGTGTCACCAATAGTGCCAATCCTAAAAGACAACGGAGAGGTTCGTTTATGTGTAGATATGAGGCAGGCAAACCTTGCAATCAAGCGCGAAAACCATCCATTACCAACTATGGATCAGTTGCTACCTCGAGTTAGATTCGCTAAAATATTTAGTAAACTAGATATAAAAGATGCTTTCCACCATATAGAAATACATCCAGATTCCAGAGACATCACGACCTTCATCTCCAATAAAGGATTATTCAGATACAAACGAATGATGTTTGGTATAAACTGCGCACCAGAGATATTTCAGAAGACCCTTGAGAGAGTTCTTATAGGCTGTGAAGGAGTGGTTAACTTCATAGATGATATTTTGATTTTTGCAAGAGATTTACAAGAACATGACGAAAGACTGGAAAAGGTTATGGATGTTTTAAATAGACATAAAGTATTACTGAGAAAGGACAAATGTATATACAGAGCTAATAAAATTCAATTCCTTGGGCATGAGTTAACGGAGCATGGAGTTAAACCCCTACAGAAGTACAGCGTTGCAATTAAAGAATTTAGACCACCAACAAATATTTCAGAACTTCAAAGCTTCTTAGGTCTAGTTAACTATGTGGGAAAATGGATTCCTCATCTGGCGACCACAACTGAGCCTTTGAAAATACTTTTGCGAAGCAGGTCAGGCAGAAATGCCAGTATAAAAGAAGACTGGGGCGATGCTCAACAAACAGCTTTTAATAATTTAAAAGCTGCATTAGTAAATGTACCACACTTAGGTTATTATGACCCCAAAGATAAAACTGTCGTTTTAGCAGACGCTAGTCCAGTCGCACTAGGAGCTGTACTTGTACAAATAGATAGTAGCGGTTCTCGTATAATTGCTTTCGGCAACAAAACATTAAGTGACTGTGAACGCCGATATTGCCAAACTGAAAAAGAAGCACTTGCTTTGGTTTGGGCGGTTGAACATTTTAATATGTTCCTTTACGGCAAAGAATTTGACCTTGTAACCGACCACAAGCCTTTGGAGGTTATATTTGGTCCCAGGTCGAAGCCGTGTGCTCGAATCGAAAGGTGGGTATTGCGGTTACAATCTTATAAATACAATGTAAAATACAGTCCGGGTAAAAACAACATAGCAGATCCCTTATCAAGACTCTGCAAGCTAGAAGAAACACCAATAGCACTAGATGAAAACCAAATTCGACATATAGTTGAGTATACTATACCTCGTGCTATACCGTTGCGGGATATACTCGAACAGTCTCGTATGGACCCCGAAATAAAGAAAGTAAAAGAAGGGCTATACAATGACACATGGGACGAGACCGTAAAGAAGTACAAGATATTTCAAACGGAACTTTGTTTTCACGAAGACATATTATTACGTGGAACACGAATAGTTATACCAGGAAACCTACGAGATCAGGTACTCCAACTAGCACATGAAGGACACCCAGGTATAGCGGGTATGAAAGCAAGATTGCGAACAAAAGTTTGGTGGCCCAACTTTGACAGAGACGCAACCAACGTTTGTAAATCATGCAAAGGTTGCACGTTGGTATCCGCCCCTAATCCCCCAAACCCACTAAAAAGAAGAGAGTTACCTACCGAGCCTTGGGTAGACATAGCATTGGATTTAATGGGACCACTGCCTAGTAATGACTACATATTGGTAGTAGTGGATTACTACACTAGATATAAAGAAGTAAAGTTATGTAGATCCGTTACAAGTGCAGAAATTATTGAACAATTGAAAGATATTTTCAGTCGATTAGGGAATCCAGTTTCATTGACAGCAGATAATGGGAAACAATTCACCAGTGAGGAATTTAAAACGTTTTGCGCTGAAAGAGACATTCGAATATTCAACACGGTTCCTTACTCACCCCAACAGAATGGTGAAGTAGAAAGACAAAATCGCAGTATATTGAAACGTTTAAAAATAGCTCAAGCCGAAAAGAAGAATCTGAAAGACGCCTTACGCACATATTTAGTAATGTACAACAGTACACCCCACACCGTCACCGGAAAAACACCAGCCGAACTCTTCTTCCGCAGACAGTTTCGCGATAAATTACCAATGATTAATGACATCACCCACAAACCCGATGATTTCGAAATAAGAGATAAAGATAAAGAGTATAAAGAAAAGGGAAAGGAGTACACTGACAAGAGAAGACTAAATGGATATATCATATATTATTGATACTAAATGGTCGTATCTTATTTATTTAAAAAGGAGTCAATTTAAGTTTGTTAGATATTTAGGATGATTTGATTTTGTTTACTTTATTAAATACTATTGTCTAAACAGATAATTGGACTTTTATTACTCCTTGCGTTTTAGTACCTCTATATTCTATTATGCAATGTATGAAGCTAATAGTGTAAGTCAACAACTTTATAAAAAACTTTAAAACAAGGAAGGGATGTAGTGTATGCGGATGCTACATCTATGGTACGTTTATTATCTGTCGTCTCGGTTATGCGCGGCGCGAAGTGCGGAGCACTGTCTATGGCCAAGGATTGGCGGGCAGACAGTGTGGAGGCACGGGAGGACGCTGAAATATATACCGAGCCGATATCCTAAATAATAAACTTGCCGGGATATACTACATGCCTTACCAACCGAATTTTCGCGAAAATCAAGTCGAATTGTGAGGAATTATAAATCCTACTTGAGAAAACAGAGCAAGGTAAAAACTAAATCATTTAAAGGACATTACATTGTTGGGCCGCGGGTTGTTCGCAAGAGTTACCGTGGCACACAGAGACCTCCCGAAGGAACATAGTGAGTTTTTAGTCAGTAAGATTCTGACACTCCCTCCAGCTGCACCCTCAGCGAGGGGGGTTATTTGATGATTTCCCACGAAAAAAAAGACATTACATTACATTATTGTATTTAGTTCAACCTTGTATCAACGCGAGTATTCGAGGACAGCGGACCTTATGTAACTTCAACATGAAATTAGAGTTTCTTTGATGTTGACTAAATCCCGCCGAACAACGGCTAGTTTTTTCACAGAGGTGTTAGTTACGTTGATATACAATGCAAATGAAGTGGCGAGATGTTGTTCAATATGCAAATCTCTCAAGGAACAAGTCAGACAAAAAGAACACACGATACAAATGCAATAATAAATCGAATCCGCTAACAGTCATAAATTCACAGTTCATTCACCTTAGCTGCATTGTAAATGTTATGCAAGTGCAAAATATTTACATAAAATATACAACAATTGATCGTTTGTACAGTAAATAACGCGAACAATACGCGACAGTTTAGGAGCACATAGCCTGTGAAAGCTTTTCACACTTGCGCCTGCGCCATGTGGCTTGGTGACGTAAGCGGCCTTATTACCCACAACTTTCGATTTCTGGATGAAATCGAGTTTGCTTCCTTTCCGGCCAGTTGTGCATCGAAGGTGATAAAAGCTGTGATTCTAGATCGCTTTAGATAATATTAGTTTTAAATGTAAATATTTTAACATTTATCACATCAAGCCACCCAAAACTGTCGAATGTTCCTATTCAAATTTGAACCATATATTTCAGCATTAAAGTTGAAAATATTACATATTGTGGTAGCCTGGTGTGCTAGTCGTAGTCTATACCTAGGTAAAGGTTCAGAAAAAAAAGATCGTAAATAAAAAGAGATGTAAGATTTATGACGTCTAAGTGACTCTAATCATTAAGTAAATATCTCCATATTTTTATGTTTCACACAATAACTGATTAGCGAATCAATACAATGTAGGGTTATCACGTAAAAACGAATGCTCAATTTTACACAATACGCCTTCGGCTGATCGTAAATAAAGTAAATGTTCGATGTTATCATGTAACATTCGCTTCCACATTAAATACAATCGATTTATAATCGATGTTAAAACTTATTTCATAATCGAATATCAATTATTTCGAGTTACCTATACTCTTTTAATGCACTTTCCTGATAGATGATCTTTCGTTTTTGTAGCAAGACATGGGCCCATGTTGCCCTAGGCGTTGAGTGCGTAAGCGACCCGATTACCTACAACTTTCGATATCTGGATGAAATCGAGTTCGCTTTGCTCGGTGCTAACCTTAACGTCACCTAAGTAACGTTGTACGGACGCCAGCACATCAAGCTTCTATGGTATAGATTTTAAACTTTGCATGAAGCTAAAGCATTTATGGTCCAAAGTTGATTGAGAAAGTTTGAAAGTTTTAGTACGACAATATATGTACGGCTAAGGCAATCATGATAGATACTTTCTTCGTTATATTTAAAATTGAAAAAAGGTTGACTTTTGCTGAAAAGAAAGACAAACCTAAGGGTTGCGATACCGGTTCAAAATTATGTTATTTTTCGCCAAATAAATTCGATAGCACTAGAAGAAAGATACCCAGAAAGAATCCATAACAATTAAGAATCAAGCCTTGAAATTGCTAAAATTGTGCAAAATCACCAGCCGTCAGGAAGCCGAATAAAATAAACTCGTTACTCGATATTCATTATTTCACAATCGATTATCGGAATTGGGTCGATCGCTTCATTTTGCAACGAGTCAACATTTAGTTACGTGTGCGATTTTCGTCACATGCATACCTGACCGGTGTCATCGCTATACTGACACACGGCGCATCACGTCAGCATTGTCTACAGTTGCCTTGTTACCACATCAAGTAACTTTAATGCTAAGTTTAAGTTCACGACCCACTTGTCTATTGTGGAAACTAGAATAATCTATTCAGTAGACGAATGGATACGTACACAAACTCAAATTCCTGTGCCTTGTCATCTTCAATAGGATTGGTTTGACTATTTTCAATACATAAAGCATTTGCATTTACAAGGTGAAGGAAAGCATCTCGAGGAAACCTGAACTATAAAGTCTGAAATCACCAACGTGATTAACGCTCAATCCCTCTCTTTGTGAGAGTAGGCCTGTGCCCAGCAGGGGGACGATATAAAGGTTGATGATGAAAGCGTTTGCCACCCTTGCGCCTATACCATTTTTTTTGCCTTATTTGCCTACAACCGTAAGGTAATATCTAGGTATAATGTTCTGTGTTACGCTTAATTTTTTTTGCATCAATTCTTGTCTCCTGGGCTGCGGGTTGTTCGTGAGAGATACCGTGACCCTGGCACACAGGGACCTCCAGAAGGAACATAGTGGATTTTAGTCAGTAAGAGTCTGACTTTCCCTCCAGCTGCACCCTCAGCGGGAGGGGTCATTTGATGATTTCCCACGAAAAAAAAAAATTTCTTGTCTCCTATTTAATAATACCTCAATTGTTTCGTTAATTTATAATTCCATTTTTTTTTTAATAATTCCACAAATTTACTACAAGGAAAGTGAAACAAGTAATATACAGCATTCTGTCACAGCTATACAAAAACTCGTAACTAATTAGCGAATCACACGAGGCAAGAAACATTGCCGCAGACGAGGATGTACCACACAAAGCTGAGAAGAAAATGACAGAAGCTAGCGGAAAAACACATCAAGACACCGAGGAAACGTGTTGATGAGTTCCTCTGATACTGTGTATACGTTATTTTATAGTTATTGTTATGTGTTAATTACTTGCTTTGATACGGTTGCAAAAGCCTAGACACTTCTTCGGAAGTTAAATTAGACAGTGAAGTTTTGATAACAATATATTCATCTCTAAAGTCTTACTATTGTTAGCCACCTAGAGCAGGACATACGCTATCAGTCAATGACTACTTTAACACGACTCACTTTAAATAAGTAGCCAAGTATAATTGTTTACGAAACAAAACACAGCCAATAAATAAACTCAACTGCAAACATTTCTGCGCACGTAGTTCATTGAAACAGCGCTCTAACAAAAGTATAATTATGCCAGTTATATCATAGCAATCAGTTCAATGTCACAGGACAGCTCATTAAGCAATGATTGCCGCAGATTGTCCGTCGAATTTCACCAAACAAACCATAACATGCCCAGGCGACCCAAAACTCCACATAAGCCACCTCGTAACACACATTACGAATTTTCTGCAACCTGGGGAGCGCGCGTGGGGCGCTCGCCGACCGGCGCACGCGCACCGCCAGTCCACCACGCGGAGTCGCGTCGCGCAGCTGTCGCGAGCCAACCGGAACACAGCCCAAGCAATCCGTCAGTTCCATTTTTTTATTAAAACCTCCTTCTCTATCTCTTAAATGTATTGAACAGTTCGGTAAAAAAATAACAAAAAAAAATTGAAAAGCTATTTTCGTGACTGACTCTAGTTATATCGTTTCCACTCATTGTACCTGTAATGTGGTGTAATAGAGCCTTATCTAACATAGCGTAATACGACTGGTTAATCTTGTCCATTATTGCATAACGTCATACTCCTTTTTCACCCTTGGATTGACGTAAGATATTAGCGTGTGTTGTGATAGGTCACGTCATACAAACGGAACGGTTTTCGCGCGGGCGCCTGGAACTTGATATCTGATACCATCTAATAAATCGTAATCGTGATAACATCTATGAATACCACGTAATCGTGACAGGGTCTTAGAATTTCTCGTTAACTTGGTGCTAAAGTTAGTAAAAGCTAGGAACGCTAAGTTATATAAGCGTATTCTATGTAGTTGTGTAGCTGTGAACTTATTTCCTAGCTTCATTGAAAATTAGTAGTTTACTTCGGCTACGATTTTGTTGGTGAACGTTATTTGAATAACGTGTTTAGTGTTCACGGGTGTTCACTTCCTAGTCTACAATATTAGCTAAAATTAAAATGAACCAGTTAGGTTCTCTTAAAATTCGGATTATGCTTCAGTTTTTTTCGCTTCAATTGCAGTGATCTAATGCCGCTTTGGCGTGACCTGTCAAATGATAATCGTGTCTAACCTGTTACGTCCAAACAACGGTAACTGCTTCTCAGCATAATACTGGCTAATGATTGGTCGCAATTAGCCGTATTTAGTATTATATAACTGCTATATTTATTTCTACTGACGTAAGGCTCTAACTAGAATATATTTACTTAAGTTTTATGCGGTTTTGACCTACATTCCTTTTAGTTTGGAACCTTGATTGCTTTAAATTAGGCTGCGCTAATTAATAAGCGATTAAGTAATTGCACTTTGCAGCTTTTTTTTTCCTTTTTTAATTTGAACTTCACAATTACTCAGGGTCGGTTTAATATTATCCCTTCAATTTAGTCGGTGATTTCTTCAAAATACATTTCTGTGAAAACCTTTGATAATCATGAGTGGATACGAAACTATAGTAACACAGTCTAAAATCAGCTCCCGATATTCGATAGAAATCAAAAGTTACACCAGTTATCACTTGTGGCATCATTTCTTACATTATCACTTTTTCTAATTCTAGGTTCGTCAAGTTCAAAGTGCATCGACAGTGCGTGAGAAAGATTACAACAATACTTGCAATAAGACGTATTACTTTCGACTCGACAGAGATCATTCGTTGCACTGTCTACTGAGCCCGCTGAGTCTCCTCAGTCAACTGGTCTTTTGAGTCTACTGATTCTGAGCTTGAACACCAGTGAGTGCTGATCAGTGAAATTTGATGGTGTGTTTGATAGTGAAGTTACTGTAGAACTCTTATATTCGCGTGTTTGGATGAAAATCGAGAGAAATGAAGGTGAGTTTCAATATTATGTCATAAATGCTTTCTTTATTGACTTTGTAGTACTATTTTTCATGGTGAGCTCTAAGATGTTTTTAGGAATGGTTGGACCTAGTGTTGTTAGGATACGACATAAAGGTCAGACTCCAACTAGTGTAGGTAAAGAAAAGATTACTCTATAAACAGTGCTTTCAGAGGGTTACCGGACCAATCGATTGACTGTTGATACATAGCATGAATCGCTAAAATGGAAAGGTGGATATCGATAGTGAGAATGGATTGTCATTCTACCAAAAATCGATGGCGTCGTTTAACGGCCGATCGATAGGTCTTGCAACATCCTTAGCTAAACGTACAACATCCATAACTACAAAAATGATTGTTAACATCAAAATCTACTTGAAACTAATCGTTACATCAAGACTTATTAAGTCTTTGTAAGAAAAGAAGAGAATTAAAAAAAAATATCAAGTTAAGCAATTAAGTTGTTGCAATACAAAATGTAACATTCTTTACATTGGCAAAATTTCTTAATAGCGGAAAGAATACAAACGTTTTTACGTAATTCATTTCACATTCTCACAGTTTGATAATAAACAAAATGCTACTCATATACAGATAATCGCGAGCTATGAACCGTTGCACAATTTCTAAGGTGTTAGACCAAAAAGTATTTTATGTCATAACATTAATATCAAACGGCTGTGTGCCAAGGCCAGCGAATAACTAAACGAAACATTGCAATGTTATTGAGAAATTTAGCGGCTCGGACTTGCTAACAGCGTCAAATGATTGATTTTCAAGTTTAGCTGTTTTTACGCAGGCTTGTGTTGCGAGAAATATTTAGAAACAGATGCAAACTAAATGTTTATACTGAGGAAATCGTCTCTTTTATATGAATATTTGTTCCCAGTACATAATTATGTAGATCAGAATTAAGATTTCAGCACTTCTTAAGCATTTCACTTCAAGCTTCTTGTGAGGCCGCGTGATATTTAAATTACGATTCAGCCAGTCATATAATTTAATAAAAATATCATAACCTCTACAGTATTATAGGTTTTGTACTGCCTTAAGTAGACTTCGGGCCAGTTTCATCGGTAGCTGATAAGTTTCAGATAGGTTATCTGGCAGATAATTTCATATAAATTCTGTTCCATTTTTTAATTTATCTGGTAGATAGTGTAGTCACAATGTAGTCAAAATTATGGACCTGTGTATGGTTGGCTAAGCCTTGGACGAAATCGAATTTTATTTAGCCTTTGACCTTTTCTAACTTCTAATAGTGTACATTTCTAAACCACATTATTTCGCAAGTCAAATAAAAACCTGTTATTCCCATTTTAAATTATTGCTAAACATAAACATCATGTAACTGCAGTACGTGTGTAACATCCAATTTAGTGCACTGTGAGGAATACGTCATATATGTATGTATGTATGTATAACAAATTGTCTTCTTCCTGCCTCAGGTTACAATCACAATCTTCTCATTAGCGAAGGTAAAAGTTCATACAAAAATTAACCTCTCGTGTCGCGAAGTCATTAAGGCATGTCTTCATGTGTCTTTGCTATAAAAATACCTAATTTATATTAAGTTTAATATGTTTATAATTGCGTGACATGTTTTGTAACCAAGTCTACTCTACTTTAAAAAGTTGCTATGCTTTGAGAACTTAACTAATGCCTTGCAGAATGTTCTATGTTATAATGGGTTTAATTAAGGATTATAAAACTAGTATCGAGTTCATTATTAACTGCTGTGATCAATTAAACAATACCGCTAATTAAGAGACTATGCAATCAATGGCAGCGTATAATCATTATGTATAAATAAAATTAAAATAGATTTATCTGTAATAATCCGTACTAATAAACTCGATATTGAAATCTCTATTGAGCACTAGCCGCGAGCGCAGCCGTCGGCGCCTGCGCAGTTCGATTATGCAAAGCTGATACAAATCTCATTGCACCACACTACATAATGTCTTGTTGCGTTTTTGACATAATCTTTGGCAATAAATTTATTTGGTTGTAATATGTTAAGAATTCAGTTAATTGAGATCGCTAGCTGCTCATATAATTGCTAAATTAAGGTTATATAAACTTACATCGAGGAAATGATCTAAACTATCTGATAAGTTATCAAATATTTTCAAATTAAAAAATATTGGCTAACTTGAACGTTGTTTTGGTGTTCATATTATTCAGTCCAATTCATCTCTCTGGCGAGTAGGTACAATAATAATTGCGTTATTTTTATTTTAGTGCCATTCAACATTATGTTTTCTTTACATGTGAAAACTATTTAAAGGCTCATCTTGCCAATGACTCCTTATATCCTTGTTGTTTGTGATATAAATGACGTATCATCATAAAACAAAATCTGAATCACATTAAATAACATTTATCATGCATTGTCATCCAAACTGAACTTGTATACAAAATTTTAGCTCCATCGGTTGAAGATATCTACTTCAATATTGAGTTCAAAGAATCCACCGTAACATACATACACGGCAAGTTAAATAAAAGCTTTTAAAAAGGTTCCTTATTTCTTCTTGTTCCGTAACTATCTACATGGGTTGTTGCTAAGTTAGCAAATAATTCTAATCTCACTTGTGTTAAATAGAAACATAAATCAACTACATTATCGAAGGTGTCATTAAAATAAATGTATGCACTGTTAACCGCGGTCGTAACTAACAGAATTTTAACAAGGAAGAGTACTGCGTAATATTTATGTTATCTTATAGAGTATTATTACGCATGCTATAATTTATTATCTAATATTTGGGCTTCACTTGTTATTTTAGAAAGGGATTTCGTATTTGTTACTCGTTGGATCGTGAGTAATTAATTTACAATTAAAAAGTCATATCGATGAACAGGGAAGTATGTACAACGTGTTTTGATAGTTTTCTAAGCCAGCAGTTTCTTCTTGATAGGTATAAAATAGGTTAGAAGAAACATTTCCGACAAAAACTATACTCGAAGTGTATTTTAAAGAAAAATAAAAATAGATACACATAATGACGATAATATTAGATCTTGTTCGGTACGACGGAACTTTATTGCGCCCCAGATCCATTGCTGCTGATCACCGTAATGTCAAAATTGACACGCGACAACTAGGCGCTGTCCCTGGTAGGGATGCCGGACCACCCACTTTTATTATTATAGAAATGTTTTCAAAAATGGTCTAGAATTGGTTTCATCGGTCTTTCTATCAAATTTATCTTCATTACACTCTCATAAATACACTACGTGCGAGTCTTTCAGTAAAAGAGTTGGAGACAGCTCTGACAGCCGGCCAATAGGATCTCCGTTGATATATATCTTAAGATAATATATCTTAAGATAATATATCTTAAGATAATATTCGACAAAATATTTTTTTTTTCTGTAGTTACAAAGAATATTGTCAACCAGTTGACAAAATACATACGTCCCCAAAGTAAATGACTAATGATGTTTCGCGCACTTACCTAGTTGGACAAAAGTGCGTTCTCACAATACAGCCTGAGCGTAACAAGTGACAAATAACAAACACCACGTAACACATAATAGTTCACCCGGGAAGTGCGGTGCGTTTGCGCAACTATAAAGCGACCAGTCCACGTTTCATGAACCACTCTATCAATTTGAGAAAATTCTTTTGTATTATGTTTTTTTTTGTCTATGTCATAGTAATTGTTGGCGTATAGTGTCGTATTTTGTTTTTGTATGTATGTGTGAATTACTTAAGCCCGGTAGTTTTTGACTTCGGTAATAATTAAATAAATAGTCCGTAAGCCAAAAGTTTACTTTTTTTAAAGGGTATCGAACATCAGTACCAATGGTATTCTGTGTTTGAAATTATATAGTTTTCATACAGTATTTTTTTACGATTATGGTTTTTAGAAATCCCTAAATGCACAATGGAGGCTCTATACGCCATTGTTCGAAACCCTGTTCTTACTAACTTAAAAAAAAACCAAAGTGCTTTCTAAACTTGTGGGTTAAAACCACAATTCATAGCTACTATTATTCAAATCTATATTTCGTAAATTTGAATTAAAATAAGTAAAAGTGTAATCAGCGTCTTTGCTTTAGAAGTCGATTAGTTCCGTCTATTTGCCGCGGTGCGCTTGTGTGTTCAGTGTGCGGAAACGGCGCGACCCCGCGGAGACACGGATTTTTTACCTAAATACATGTTTTTTTTTGTTTTTTCATAAGATGCAAAATTGGTGGTGAATTAACTACTTTTATTTATTTGTTCAGTTTGGTAAAAGCAAGGACTATCCCGCAACATATATTATTATTTATTTATTTACAACAGGAAAGAAAGAATTTACAAATTCATTTCTAAAGAATTTATTACTTTTTATCTTACATACTTTCCGTTTTAGAATAGGTATAATTAAAAAAAAATAGGAAACAATATATGAATTACGTGCAAAAACATCTTCAATTTTAGAAGAAGCAGTAACAAATTAATTGAACAATTTAGCACATATATGTAGGTTAATCTTAAACACTCAGTGCTAAAATTACAACCCGTTTTAAATAAAACCTGCACACACACAAAATTACAGTAAAATAATGCACATTTTAGGTACGTAAAACACATGTAAATTCAACGACACTAACCAAGCATAAGACATTTTAAAATATTTATGAACCAAATAAAAGCATTGAGTGACGCAACAATGAGGTTAAATCATTGCAAATTAAAGAGATACGCGTGCGGAAGAAAAACTTCGAACTAAATAATGGTTATTTACTGTGAGCAAGCTTGCCTGACCGTGCCTACGTGACCGACCGAATTTACTCGAGAACACAGATATCATTTTCCGACTCAGTACTGTAGATCGCTCTGAATACTTAATTAAACATTAAATTGCTTAATTTTTGCAAGGCAACAAGAAGTACCTACTTTATATACAGACGCCAGCTGGTCAACCTACCCGAAACTGACAAATTTTCCCCATAAAATAAAGTTGATAAAGTTGAAGGTCTATTGAGGAAATTTGACAGATTGTAGTAGTTTGATGTGCTGGCATCTGTACAAATTCTTAATTTCGACGAAGTCAGAAACTTGGAGAAAATAAAAAAAATATTTTTTTATTTACAAGTTCTACTTTTATAAAAGTGGTAAAATGTGTTAAGTACTTTATAAAGATTATTAAATAATCAACCTATAAAACATTTCGTATTAATCGATTCTTAGTAGGTACAAAGACGCCAGCACATCAAGCTACCCGAAACTATCAACTTTTCCCAATCAACTTTGAACCATATGCTTCAGCGATAAAGTTAAAAATCTATTAAAGAAATTTGTCGGACTGAGGAAGTTTGTGTGTTGGCATCAATACATACCAGAACTTTCAATATTTATATTTATTTCTTATTGTCAATATAACAATACAATAAAAAGAAATTACGATGATAAAAAGAGTTATGAACCATAACGATCTGTCATAAAATAGTATGACGACGGAGCATGCAAATGGCGTCCTCAAAACGGTCAAACCAGCCGAGGAAAGTGAATCCAATAGCCGATGATGCAATTTGTTCGTAACTCCTATGCGCTGAGCTGATGTTAATGACATCGCGCAATCTCACCGTCAATCAGCAAACCAGATAACATACCCATTGCCAGCAATGTATGTCGTCATGTATTAAAAGGTTTTAATCAAGTATCTCGAAATTTGAAATATTGACATTATTGGCTTTGCAATTTTTGCCTGTATCTATAATCTTTACGGTAGTCCTATTCATACCACGAACCTACGAACTTTTCATATTCATCTATATAAGAATATTATAGAGCTCGAGAGGTTGTTTGCTTGAATGCGCTTATCTTAGGAACTGCTACAATACCGATTTGAAAATTACTGCTAGTGTTAGATAGACCATTCGTGGAGGAAAGTAATAGGTTGCATTTTTAGCCAAGTGCGGGGTGTAGTTCCCATGGGAAGCGGGTCAAAGTAGTTGGTAAATATGGCGTCGAATGTTAAAAAATCAACAAAGCTGCAAATACCGCAAACATAAATTAACATTGCTAGTAGAGCAAAAGAATACTTAATGTTATGGTTCTAACTATGAAGTTGTCTTTGATCCCGGTCGTGAAATACAGCCTTATCTACTGCGCAATTAGACATTAGTTACATAATAACGTTATCGCGCAGGATTCTATTCTAACCAGTTCAACACTTGACATTTGAATAAGACTCAAACATACAATCTTTAATCGCTATACTTAGTACATAATACCGAAAGTTGAACGTGATATTTATCTGCAACAATTCATTCTTATACTGGTGTAGTCTTTTTTTTGGTGGGAAATCATCAAATGACACCCGTTGAGGGTGCAGCAGGAGGGAGTGTCAGACTCTTACTGACTAAAACCCACTATGTTCCTTCTGGAGGTCCCTGTGTGCCAGGGCCACGGTATCTCTTACGAACAACCCGCAGCCCAGGAATACTGGTGCAGTCTAAAGTAGATACTTCATCGCGTTAATTTTTTTCAAGAGTAAAACACAAAATATAGAGTTGCTACAACTGTTTCTTTAAATTTGGAACATAAATATGGCGCCCAACGTGGTTTTTTAAATTATTAATCGATGACAGAGTCGCAGCTGTCACACACGAGTACCATGATGAAGCAACGGTTATTGACTAATTTCAATTTTAACATAAGTTACAGAATATTGTCTGCTCGATAAATGATTTGTCCTAGACATAAAAATAACTCCTAGCATAGTTTTGATACTCTGTGTGAAGACGTTTTGTAATTTTTAAGTGTGTCGAAGAATGACAATGCAAAATGTAAAGCTTGTAAATTAAAGATAGTCAAGTACAGAAAATAATAAATATGGTTACAAACGTCAAGAAAAAAATTCTTATAGTTTCTTTCTAATTCAATGAAAAGACCGCATAACATAGTATATACGGTCAAAGGTCACATTAAAGTGACACATACCTCTTATTGTTCTATCGATCAATGGAAGTGCCCAAGGACCAATGTTACAATCCGATTGAAAATTATAGTCTTGCTCGGAAAATTATAGTGCCGTCAAAATGTTATAAAATATTCATCGAGATCTATTTATTATCATTAAATAAGGCCTTCAACCTTAGTGGTCTTTAAGTCAGCTTCTGTCAAAAATTTAAAATGTCAAACGATATGAGACAGGCCGAATATAACCTGGGCCTGTGTAGCCAAGATATCTTTCTTCAATCGTAAACGCTAGTAGAAACGACAAAAATGTATGGAAATGACATTTAAAACTGATAAATCACGTGGTCATAACGTCACTCGAAATGTAATTTTTGGCGTTTCTACAAGCGTTTACGATTGTGGAAAGATATCTTGGCTACAGGCCCTGAGATTCCAAAAATAAATAAAAGTACCTATGTATGCATCATTTTTGTACAGCATAGCAACAAGCAAACACATCTCTTTCGCAACACAGCCGTGACTATGAATGAGAATGTCAACAATCAAGTACTCTAGTATGTAATGCTTCTAGATGTTACCAGTGGTAATGTTACGGCATTCGCTTCGAAGCGCTGGAGTTTGCGCAGACTGCCGGTAGTCATGGCAACCGTCATTAGCAAGTGTTATTTGTGTAAACAAATGTTCTGCAGCGTGAGTTACGGTTCTGTTTTTGTTTTTCGCGCTTTTAGATTATTTCAGAAAAATTAAGAAAAATAATCTCGAATATAAAATATGATATGTAGGTAAATTTTGAAATAGAATGGTAGAATATTATAACTCGGTCTACAGTAAAAACTAGTCTCTCTAGTTTTTACAATTAAAATATTTTGAAAACAAAGTACATATCTACTAATAATATGGGCAATAAGAATAAAACCAGAAGACAATTAAAATACCAATTATTGGTTCATCATTCACTAACGAGGCTAACGGCGTTCGTGACCGTGCCACTGCGATAATTTCGAATATGGAACGGCGCGGCTATGACCGCGAATCCTTGCAAGGCAGCCAACATTGCGACAACTTAGCCGCCATTCATTACATAAGGTTTGCAACACTGATGCAAAACTGCATCGAGGTTTACTGATGAATATAACATGATGATACGTTATTGGATTACATAAGCTTTTTGGAATTAAAATTTTGGTTTTTTAAATTGCGAAACTTTATCCAGTTCTAATTATTGTTCAATTTATGGAGGGAAAATAAGATTCAGTTTTTGTTGCTTGAACGCTATTTTAAACTGTTAGAAAAAGTCTCGAAAATAAGTCTACTTATTTTATGTAACAAAATAAAACAAAGAAACATGCGTGCTTGCCACAATAAGCGTAAATTGAATAAAACCAAAAGAAAGCGAACTTCAATTTTGATAGATAAAACACCATTGTCCATTGGCTTTGTGTTGTAAGTACTTACACTAATAGTAAATTGCTATTTATAATGTAGCCGCAAATTGACAGTCAAATAGCTTAATAAACATTATAGTAATATTATCGAATTAAGTTAGTTTTCTTGTAAACTCTATTATTACGTCGTTGGTATTTTGGTATGGTCTAATCCTAAATTTTAGATCGAAGAACTTCCTTGTTAACTAAGTAGTGAGTGTTCTATCAATAATACATATGTAACTAGTATGCGGTTTAGATTTATAATATCCGTAGAGAGATAATCAGGGAGTAGCAGCTTCTAGTAAAGCAAATTTTAATTATGTTTAACGTCAATTAGAGAAATCCATCAGACCATTATAAGAAAATTAAATATAATTAAATAATTAAACGCTAAAAAAGGATCACATTACGATTCAATTTACTTACTACTGAATTGATTGATTTTAAAAGAGGTTGAATAAAAATCAGGTCCATTACCTCGGATGATTAGAAAATAAATGGACCCATGTGCACTATACAGGTAACTGGGTAAGTATTTAATTAAAACTAGGCGGTGGGCAGTACCACTGCATAATGTTAGCTTGCGTTACAAACGTAACACACGCAAATGTATTACGTCACAATACGGCATGGATCCATTCAAAGGGCGTTTGGTAACAAACAAACAGTTGTATAGTGAACCATTTAAATAGTCAAAATTGTAGTATCGAGATAAACAGTTACAAAATACGATTATGTTTAACATAATGCCATTCACTGCCTCTTTTCTTACGAGGACTATTCCATTGTTCAAAATAAATGCATTTTCATTGGCCCTTGATAAGCGGGGTCCAATTTGGATGTATGGCTGTATTTAAACATCGTTACTTTTAAGATTTCGTATTGATAGTGTGTCCCTATAAAGCATGCTTTAAAGCTGCATCCAATATGGCTATGATGCACGTACCTCTTGATAGCTCACCTTTGAAAAGTTATAATAGTTTTCATAAAATAAACCTTTAATCCTATATTTAAGGACCCACCACGAACCTCTTTTAAGGTTGATAAGAGATGGGGCCACCCATTCATAGATTTTCTTTTGGCTCTAAAAAAATATAGAACAATGGACTAAATTATGCAAGCAAGAATCCGGAACAAAGTAAGAGGCGCACAAGCATAGAAAATAATTTATTCAATGCGACATTATCTCGACGTAACACGTAACGGTAATTGAAATGTCAAATTATAGAGCAAAATCGATTCGATAGGCGTTGGCGTCAGATTGATGGAACGCACAAGAGAGTTGCTAATATGAAGAATGAATGAATGGAAAATGAGTTGTCGACTTGTCGTCATTTTGTTAAGCATGTACAGAAGCCTACACATCAAGCTACCCAGGACTCTCAAATATTACCAATCAACTTTGAGCCATATTCTTCAGCGATAAAGTTGAAAATCTAATTAGGCAATTTGACAGATTGTAGTAGCTTGATGTGCTGGCGTCCGTACGTTTGAATGCAAACAGAAAGACAGCTATTTTTTTTATTAATTCTTACTTCTATTACCATTCTTTTCACAAAAAACCAGGACTTTTCTGACAGGTATGTGTAACTGCCTAATATAAATAAATCATCAAAAAAAAATATTTATTTATTGCCGTACCAATAAATTAATTACAGAACATAAATAGCGAGCAATGCCAATATCTTCAAATAATTTTTATCGAGCGGAGTAGTCTCAAATCCGCCTGACGATCTCTGACATCTAATAAATCTAAATCAATCGCTCTATTGTTCGGTACGTAGTCATAACTCAAACATATGATTAGTGGGCGTTTTGCTTATGTACCCAACGAGTTAGCATGCGTGTGCGGCTCGGGCGGTCCGAGCGAATCTTGCGCAACAGTGAAAGTAATTTCGGCGCGGCCTTCACCCATTGTGCCACTAAACTTAATCGGGTTACGATATCTGACCATCAGCATCAATTTACATTTATTTACGAGAAAATGTGTTATGGTCAAATATAATGGGAAAAATTTTATTATGCATTTTTCTAGAACGTTCATAAAGGTGACAAGTTCACGCTCTTTTTCTTCGCTTTGAAGTAGAGTTATATTTTTGGACTATGTGCAAAAGGACACTTATGATGATGATGATAGCAACCAGGCCGATTGTCGGCAACGGCGGCCGTTCTCTTTTATGGAGATCAGCCATCTGCGCAGGACGTATTATAGTGCGCAGATACAGGTGCAATCTCTATTCCCTCACTCTCATAGTCCGATGGGACGGCAATCCGACACGACCGGAGAGAGATCAGGACAGAAAGGACACTTATAGTAAAGCTACGGTTAGCTATATTAGGATCCATGTCATGATGAGTTTATTACCACAGTAGGACAAATTGAGTAGTTAGATTTGCCCAATTACTCTATCTGACCTGGATCAGACTAAACAACAGTTTCAATCATGAATAAGTACCTAGTAGTATATAGGCAGCTATATTTTATACCCAAGGCTTTTATTGCAGATGAAATTACCCGCATTACGATTGTATCACCTAAAAATTAAGTTAATAACTTCAATTCAGTTACTGCAGGCAATTCGAGGTTTTATGATGAATATCATTATCTAATTTTTGTAACCTTGGAAGGCTTGATTTCAAATGATACCTCTGACACATTTGAAAGCAGAGACCTTGATGATAAACATTATAATCTACTTTGTATATTCTTCAACAAAATAATAAATAATAAAAGCCGATGATTTATTTAATGATACTTTCAGTTCCTTATGTGCGGACATGAGGAAAACTCTTTTATTATGACCACAGAACATTATTTTTCTAATCGAACATGAAATATTTGCCTACAAAATTCAAATCAGTGCGGATATTAACTGTAAACAATCACTATTCATCAATATTAATTCTTCTTCCTGCCCTGCTCCCAAGTTATTTGGGGTCGGCGCAATATGTTTCCCGCTTCCATTATTTTCTGTTCGCAGTCATACAAATATCCACTCCTTTTGTTAATCATGTCGCAATCAATCCATTTCTTCCTTGGCCTACCTCTACCTCTCTATCCATTTACATTCTTCCTTAAGATACTCTTTGTACCATGCGTTTCATATCTTCTCATTACCTGCCCATGCCACGACAAACATTTTTTTATTTTTTTTTTCATTTTAGTTATAACTTCTAATGTCAACTTGTCCGCCATTTGTCAAACAAGACGCCATCTTATGGCATCACATGTCAGCGAACGAAAGTTCGAGAAACGGCCTTCACCCATTGCCACCGATAGCTACACGCGAACGGGTTGACTTACATAACGTTTGTTTATTTCTGTTATCAGGGAAATAATAAATAAATTACTAGCAATAATCAAAGAAGGATTAATTAACTGGCAGGTTTTTCGCGATTTTTTAACCAACCCCCAAAAATTCGGAAGATTCTCCATGAACCCGATTAAAACGTAAATGTTTGCAGATTTAAAGATAATTCAAAAACTCTTCTAAAATTTTTAATTGTTCAACTATTATTCGCTTAATCGGCAGATATAGTAAACCCAGATTCATAATAAAAACGGCTTATTATTTTCCGAGTGACTAATAACTTAAAAGTCGACTAAATGTTTGCAACAAATAAAATAACTTGCCAGTGATTAAATATTTTCGCGACTATTATATTATGTAAGCATCAAAATTAAAGGTGTTATGAAAACTAAAAACTAGCAGCTGCGTTTAGGTAGCAAATAAACTATACCAGTCAAACAAAATATTAGGCGAGGAGCTATAAATAATGACTTGGCGACTAATAATGTTAGTAGGGTGGCAAAGATAATATAATACCAACTATTTCGTGCCGTCTAAAAACCCACTTTCAGGCTTCGCTTTGCGGGCAGCTCTAAATGTTAAAACGAGTACAATAAAAATGAATAAGAGTTAATTATTAATATTTTTGATCATAATTTCATGAAAACGGCGGAAGGTGCGATGGTTGGATACGAGTGTAATGCGGGGTGGCGGGGTGCGTGTGGGTGCACGGCCAATAGCAAGCGGCACGGGCGGTAGGCCGACGCGACTTCTATTGTTATTGTATTCATTATTCGCCGGTAATGTGCACGTTAATATTTAGTTTTGTTTATTGTATGATTATTTAAAAATAAATAAAAGTAATTACTCGTTTTTTTTATTTATTCACCTTTAATTTTGAAAACAAAGGCCGCAAAATATTTTTTCTGCATGCCATTTTAGAGTTTATTTAAAGCTATTAAAAGTCGCACAATATATGTATAATATAAGCTAGTTTATATTTATTTTTCATACAAACAATTTTAAATAGAATCTGATTTATATTATTTATGAATGCCCATTTTCTATTTTATTTTCGCCATTAAGTTTCCGCTTAGATATTAATTCAGTTCCCAAAAGAAAAACTCTATGCTAGTTTAAATTAAAACGGAGCTTATTACTGATATATTAATATGCTACCTATTACTTATTACGATGCTCCTTATTAGTTGCCAACCCATTATATATGTTACCCACACCATTATTTTTTTAAACCTATATTCATTTTACTTAGTTGCCGCCTTAAATACATGCCAATAAAAACCAAGAATTGATGTTTATGTCGACATAATAATATCTTATTGTTTTTTACATAGAAAAAAGAGAAAGGTTTTTTTTGTTTTTTTTTGGATAAAACAGGCCCTCAAAACTGATTGACCTGTTTGAAAAATTCTTTCACTTCATCCCCAGTGAACATAGGGTACGGCAAGAAATTCCCCGGGGACGCGGGAGAATCTGCTAGTCAGTAATTGTTACGAAAACTTACATTCAACTTGTATGTCGTGATGATGTTTATGATTGGATGCGGTCAAGTTCAGCAATATTTTATTTGTAAAGCTATTTCACTTCAGGCATTCACAAAGCAGGGGGCTAATCGTAAGGTTATCGTTATGTATATGTAATTGAATTACTTAACATTATTGTTCAATTTTTCTTCTTGTCTTATAAGGTGTGTACATAAAATATCAATAAAATATAGATAATTTACGTATGTATAGAAATAAATATATCAAAAATTATATTTGTATGGTTTTGGTTAGAAGGGCGATACGTTATTTGTTTTTCCTTATTTTTCCTTGTTTATCATTTATCCTAATAATAGTTATAACCCTCAAAATCGTTTAGAAACGAATTAAATTGGATTACGGTCACAATTTCGTTTGATAATCTCGCACCGTGTTCCGCTTTCCCATCAATTACTAGTATTATCTGTCGTTATTTGTTTCACTCAATAATTAACGTAAATTAGAATCGGGAATTACGTAAGTTGGCGTGCACTTTTAAGAAACGTTAATTTCAAAGTGAAACAAAAACCTAAGCTTCATATAAAAATGTTTTTACGCGATAATTACAATATTCTAGACTTAAATATTCAGGTCATATTTTAAATGATATTTGAGTAACTTTCCGGCTAGTTGAGCATAGATTTAACAAACTATTGCATACACTAGCCACAACGCAAATTGAATTTTCTTTTTTTTTCATAACTTGTTATTGTGCACCGGGTCTTGGGTTCGATGCCCGGGTCGGGCCGAAGTCGCTGTTTGTTTTTTGTTTTGGGTTCGGTTGTGTCGAATTGTCGTCCCATCGAACTATTAGAGTGAGGGAATAGAGAGTGCACCTGTATCCGCGGGAATGCTTGTGCATATGTCCTGCGCAATGACTGCCAAATATAAAGAAATTTGGTTCAAATTGTTGCAAGGTTAATCGTAATACATAATGTAAGCACAGTTATGATTCTTTTATTATTTTCCAATAACATTCACTTCGCTATTGTGATAATACTGTCGTCCAAATTAAATGGCTTGACAAACTACAAAGCTTAAGTGTGATTGATATTATGACGTTATACATAAAAAGCAAGCGATCGTATTTTATTATAAAGTAAAATTATAAAAATGATTTTAAGGCCCGGTTTCACAGGTCGCTGATAGCCACTGTCTACCACATAAAATAAAAAAATGTAACAGAATTTGTATGAAATTATCTGCCAGATAAACTATCTGGAACTTATCAGCAACGTGTGAAACCGGCCCTTAGTTAGTTTATTAAACCCCAAAATAACCCAGAAGCAGTTGTAACAATGGCGTCATGACAGTTATTATTTTCAATAACTGTTTTGTAAACTGAAATATTCGGTACTGTTTCGGAGTTGAACCTTCCTTTCTTTTAACCACATCTGTAATACTCGTAATATTATAAAGATGAAAAGTTTGTTTGTCTGCTTGCTTGAATGCACTAATAACAGGATCTACTGAACCGATTTCAAACATTATCCCATTGTTAGATAGCCCATTTATTGAGAAAGCCTACAGACTACTCATCCGGGGATGCGGAGTAGCTTCCACAAGTCGCGGCCGAAAGAGCAGTTGGAAACTAGTAAATAATTTAGAAAAAAAAATACTATAGTTTTCAATAAAGTATGTAAACATAAACACAATACAAACAATAATGTTATGCACGAATATAAGAGTAAGCGCAGAACTGTACGCTCTAATAACGCCAGTCAAAGCGTGGCTAATGCCAGCATTGTTCTGACGCGGTGGACACTTGAGGTGTCATTGTGACTCAAGTAATCAACCAAAACGTTACATATTTAATAAAATGGCGCAACGTATCGAAGAAAGAGTTTGTTTAAAAATAAACTTCCTTATTTTTGCTAATGTAGATAAAGTTGGAATAAGGAACGTAGATGAAAATCGGAATATCATCCATATATGTATCTTAAAATTAAACTACAGTACGTGTAGAGGACACACATCTTATACTCCTAGTGTTGTCACCTCACTTGTCGGAAGACACTGAGTCTTGCGCTGCCAGGCTAACCCATTGCGAGATTAGGGTCACATAATATTATAATCATATCAGAATATAGACTACGTATATGAAGCTTTTTGCTTCAATAACAGTGGTTATGATTTCATGAATTCCTTGAAAGTCAAAACTTAAGTCCCACATGATAATATAGAAAAGACAGATGGACCACCTCAAGTACAGGCGCCAACACACCCGAACCTGTAAAATTTCCCAGTCAACTTTGAACCATATATGCTTGTATAAAGTTGAAAATCAATTAAGGAAATATGTGCTGGCGTCTGTACATATGTAAGGCAGTGTATCGTAAAAAAATAGTCTAACAAAAAATTAAAGGGCTGCGAAGGACGACTTTGATTACACAAGTACAATTTACACCGAATCTGAAATAGAATCACGTATGTTTGGATACCCAAAACAAATATACACTGTAGACACAACAATAACGAACAAATTGGAACAGAATCGATAAGCAATTAGTGGTAGTGCCATGTGGCTCGCGTGACGGAACACTATAATTAGTTGTACCTATTAATTGACTTTTTACTGCCTCACCCATCAATGTTATCTAACAAATTTCGAGAATGTCACAAAGGATATCATGGAATACGATAAAGTTCTGTCTGAAGCCGAGAGTTGTTGCTATGCGGAGAATATACTTCGATGCATTATTTATGCAGGAAGTATTTATTGATGTATCAAGCGTAGAAGCTTTACACATTCATAGGTTGAAAGAAGTTATGTTCCAATTCTTATTGATACACAGAAAGGTCGGTCAAAAAGCACTGCAATCGCTTATTTTGTAAGAGCAATTTCTGCTCAATCAGACACTCTTCAACAATAGGTATAACGTTGTCTATTGCGACCATTTTTATGCTATTCACGCTACATGCTACACAAATGCAAGTATTCAATTATTTTTACATACGCTAAGTATGTTTGATCTTACTTCTTCCTGCCCTACGATGTTAGATAATTGCTTAGCCAACAAAGCAATCCAAAGAACGCATTGCATACACAACACTTACACTTTGAAATAACACAAGATTCGCTGAATAACGACTGCCTCATTATTCGTCCGTCCCCCTTTCATCTAAAGGTCGTCTTACACATCACTTCCGAATAATCGACCCATTTAATAAAATCGTAACTCGGCGATTAAAGACTTTATTACAGTAATATAACAGCTGACACTCAAATGAATTGTGAAGGAAGTGACTTGCGGATTAGCATTTATGTAGTATAAGACCGATATATTCTCACTCGTGATAGAAAATTGATGTAATATGAACGTTCATCATGTTACATGACCGATAAAAGTTGAATCTGAACCTGTCATTAGAATTGCTTAATCGTCTGTAATTCCATTCTAACAAGATGTGAACATAAGTACGCCCTCCACGAGGCCATTCTCCGGGCCAAAGATGCGGCCAATGCGGAGATGCTGGGGACTCTGGACAGAGATCCGTGGGGTCGCCCATACAAAATGGTGCGAGGAAAACTTCGCACCTGGGCACCCCCGCTGACACAGAGTCTCCGGCCCCAGTTAGTGGAGGAAGTGGTGAGCGCTCTGTTCCCTGCGCGCGGGGAACACTCCCCGCCGCCTATGGCTCCGCAGCCTGCGATGCCAGATGTGGACCACGAGACCGACGATGACGTCCCCGAAGTGACCGGGGTGGACCTGAGAGCGGCGGTAGCCAGGCTGAAAGCCAAAAATACCGCCCCAGGGCCCGACGGCCTGCCTGGAAAGGCCTGGGTCCTGGCCTTAGAGGCTCTCGGGCCTCGACTGAAGGGGCTCCTAAGCGCATGCTTGGAGAGGGGCCAGTTCCCACTTCGTTGGAAGACGGGGAAGCTGGTCCTCATTCGGAAGCCAGGGCGCCCTGCGGACTCTCCGTCCGCATACCGGCCCATCGTGCTGCTCGACGAGGTGGGCAAGCTCTTTGAGAGAGTAATTGCAAACCGCCTCGTCGAGCACCTTGTGGGGACGGGGCCGGACCTTGCGGAACACCAGTTTGGTTTCCGCAGGGGGCGCTCAACGGTGGAAGCCATCACGCGCGTGAGGGCCCTCACGACGGGGGATGCGGTGTCCCGAGGTAGGGTCGTCTTGGCGGTGTCTCTTGACATCGCCAATGCCTTCAACACCCTGCCTTGGAGTTGCATAGGGGAAGCACTCCGGTATCACCGGGTGCCAACCTACCTCCGTCGAGTAGTCGGGGCCTATTTATCGGACAGGTCCGTAATTTACCCCGGTCACAATGGGGCATGGAACCGGCGAGACATGTCGTGCGGTGTTCCACAGGGATCGGTTCTGGGGCCGCTCCTGTGGAACATCGGCTACGACTGGGTGCTGCGCACAGACCTCCCTGACGGCGTCAGCATAGTGTGCTACGCCGATGACACACTGGTGCTGGCGCAGGGGGGGTCGCATCTGGCGGCGGCCGAACTAATGACGCGCGGGGTTGCGATGGTGATCGAGAGGATCCGGCAACTGGGACTCGAGGTGGCCTTGCACAAGTCCGAGGTCATGTGCTTTCATGGGCCTCGGAATAAGCCACCTTCGGGCTCCCAGGTATTGGTGGGAGGGGTTCACATCGGTGTCGAGTCGACGATGAAGTACCTGGGACTCGTCCTCGACAGCCGGTGGAACTTCGTCGAGCATTTTCGACGTTTGGGCCCTAAACTGGAGAGGGCGGGGGCTGCATTCAAGCGGCTCTTGCCCAATCTGGGGGGCCCAAATGCCTCCTGCCGGAGACTCTACGCGGGAGTGGTGCGGTCCATGGCCCTCTACGGGGCGCCGGTGTGGGCGCGCTCAATGCGCTTGCGAGCCGTCCACCACCTCAACGTCCCACAGAGGGTCATAGCCCAGAGGCTAGTGCGGGGGTACCGCACTATCTCCCGCGAGGCAGCGGGTCTCCTTGCCGGACTGCCACCGTGGGATCTGGAGGCGAGGGTCCTCTCGCGCCTGTACGACTGGCGCGAGGAGGCACTGCGTCGGGGGGAGTCCCCGTTACCGCGGCAAGTCGCTGCGCAGCGGGCAGTCCTCCGGCGCGATCTCATGGTGGAGTGGCGAGATCGCCTCACGCAACCCCGTGCAGGGCACGCCACAATAGTGGCCATAGTGCCCCTCTTCGAGGAGTGGATTGGGAGGAGTCATGGCACCCTCTCTTACCGCCTGACGCAGGTCCTCACCGGACATGGGTGTTTCGGGAGGTACCTGCATCGTATCGGGCGGGAGGAGACGCCTGGGTGTCACCACTGCGCGGACCAGCCAGAGGACACGGTGGAGCACACGGTGGAAGTGTGTTCTGCCTGGGCGGAGCACCGCCGTGTCCTCACAGCGGCAATTGGCGGCGGCGACCTCTCGCGTCCGGCCCTGATCCAGGCCATGATCCGGAGCGAGGGAGAATGGGATGCCGTCGCCTCCTTCTGTGAAGCAGTTATGCTAGCAAAGGAGGCGGCGGAGCGGCTAAGAGACCGCACCGCTCATCCCAGCCGTCGCGGCAGGGCTGGTACCGGTCGACACCACGGGCGCCGGGTGTCGAGAGATGACTCCCGACCACCGTAGGCGCGGGTTTGTGGGCGGTGAGCGTGGGTAGCTCATCGTCCGTACGTCTAAGGACGACAGACCCGTGTCGGCGGCGCGTTCTGTTCCACGCGCTCCTCGAAGAGATGTCAGCAACACAGGAGGGGCCCATAAAGGGCCAGGGTCTGCTTGGGCTGCGGGTTGTTCGTAAGAGATACCGCGGCCCTGGCACACAGGGACCTCCAGAAGGAACATAGTGGGTTTTAGTCAGTAAGAGTCTGACACTCCCTCCAGCTGCACCCTCAGCGGGAGGGGTCATTTGATGATTTCCCACGAAAAAAAAAAAAAAAAGTACAATGAATCTATGTACAGGTGTGAGAATCGAAAAGATAATAGTATAGAATTAATTGAACTAGATTGATGGTATTTAGAAATTTGTAACTAGGTGTGGTGAATTGATAACACCTTGCTTCTAAATATATTTCAAAATTATGTGGATACCTCAAAAACTCGTTAAAGAAAGTGAAAAGTTCATGTAAAACAATAAGACAAATAGTCTCAAAACCAAACCTAGCCAGTATGAAGTACAGGCGCCAGAGTATCAAGGTACCCGAACCTGACAATTTTTCCCGATTAACTTTGAACCATATGCTTCAGCGATAAAGTTGAAAATGGGACAGGTGCTGACGTCTGTACAGAAACATAAATACAAGCTACCACGTTTTAAAGTGTTTAGAGCAAGGAGCAAGCTTTATTTCATACAACATAATTACTGAAACAGTTGCTACAAGGCTGCAATAAACATTATGAAACCTTTGTTTCTTTGATTACAATCACAGCACGTTTTGTTAACCTCTTGGAGATAAACATGTGCATTAATTTAACATTTGTACGCTATGCAACTTGGGAAAACATAAAACATTGCAAAATACATACTTTGAATATAATAATTGTAAGACTACTTCAAGAACTTAGATTTAAGATTTGCGTTCTAAATGTTGTTGTGTCCAATTTGTTATTATATTTATTAATACATAATGTAAGTGTATATGAAGTTTATGTTAGCACCCATAACACAAGCTAATCAAATGCTTACCTTGGAGCTTACTTGGAGGACATTATTACATCTTATAACCTTTCATTCATCTTTAAATTCATGTTCCTATTATCTAAATACTGAAGCATAGTAATTATTACATAAAGCCGAATAATAGCGATTGCTCTGATTAAGTAACAACCTTCAAAAACATTGTATTTAGAAAATTAGTTGACTCTTATCAATGAGATGATAACAATGTCCAGTCTATTTTTTTTCCTATTATTGGACTTCAACAATTAACTCACAAAGATTTCGATCATTTTGTATAGAAATTGTAAAATATTGTGTCACTGATTTCAATCTGAGATGCCTTTCACGAGATCGCCTCGGGAACTAGTAATGTCTGGAAATTAGATCATAATCTTCCGCACAAGTAGGAAATAGACACTGTTTGTGCATCTCTTTCCCTCCACAAACTTAATGTATAGGCTTGTCTCCTTCATGGTATTATTTCATCGGCGCAATATTTCATGGGCGTGTGTAGTTATGAGTTTAAATTGTTTGTGCTTTCCCTCGCTATTAGACTTCTAAGTATGGCTTACGTCATCGCCGATATTTTCTTACCACTAAACAATGATAAATGATATAAAGCCTTCTTACATGGTTCGAAGTTCAAATTTTAAACTTACTAGTGAACATTAATACAAGAAGGTGATGATAAGTACCTGGAACATTTTTGATGAGGGACAAAACGGATTTCGTAAACAAAGGTCAACCACGCTCGCAGTTTATAAATATATTCAGGAAATAATAAACATTTTAAATAACAAAAAATATGCAGTAGGTATATTACTCGATATGACTAAGGCATATGATAGAGTTCAATTTAGCATCCTTTTAGATAAATTATACAAAATAGGAATTCGCGGCGTTACTCATCAATGGTTTGAGTCCTATCTTAAGGACAGAGAACAATATGTAGAAATTGACTATTATAGCCAAGAGAGAAATGAAATATTAAATGTAAGATCCGAAAAACAAATTTTAAATTCCTCAATTCCTCAAGGCAGTGTAATTGGATGTTTACTGTTTCTTATTTACATAAACGACCTTCCGAAGATCATGAATGAGCCCTGCGTACTGTTCGCGGACGACGTTTCCCTCCTTACCTCATGCAATAACGAAACAGAGATAAACGCCCAGCTACACGCCATACTTAATAGAACTATAGAATGGATGGACATACACAACCTACAAATAAATTACAAAAAAACAAAAATAATGACCTTTTACCCCTATCAAAAAACCCCAATTAAAATTAACTTCTCGACTAATAATATAAAAATAGATGTTGTAGATGACTTTACGCTACTCGGACTTACCATAGATACACACATCAACTGGAAGACTCACATCCAAAACATTAAAACCAAAATCTCCAAATTTATTTACGCTTTTCGGGAAGTAAAGAAAACCACTGACCTACCGACTGCACTAAGTACTTATTATGCGTACGCACACTCCAGATTCAGTTATGGCATCATCATATGGGGAAACAGCACAGACACACTATCACTCTTCATCTTACAAAAAAAACTAATCCGCATACTCACAAACATAGAACAAACAGACAGCTGCAAACCTTATTTCCAAAAACACAAAATACTTACACTTCCATGCATCTACATATTAGAAATATGTAAATTCGTTAGGAGATACTCTAACTTCTTTACCAAACGCGGAGACAGACACACCAATAGATCACTGAGACACAAAAACATGCTTATGCTACCAACATCCAACATGACACTACACTCTAACAGCCCATATGTGATGTGCATCAAAATTTACAATAAACTACCCAACAAAATAAAGGATGAAACAAGTGACACAAAGTTCATAAACATCCTAAAACAAATATTAATAAAAAAAGCATATTATTCAATCAAAGAATATATTGCAGATAAAGAAATAACCTGAATTTAAACATATGATAGGTAATTCGTTATTATCTATTTCTATAATATAAAGACTAAACTATATAGTAAAATAGTACTTAAACACAACATATAAATAGAAATAAAAATAAATACTACTATAATACAAATTTATGCTATACTAAAATATGTAAAATATTTTATATGATATTATAATACCCAACATTACTCAAATAATTAGTAAGAATAGAATATACCTAATTTGAAAATAAAATTATAGTATATAGTAAATACTTACTTATCGTATAATAATACCCAAATAACTAAAAATAACTAATAACTAAAAATAAATACTTTATAATTATGCTATCTACAAACTAATATATATATATATATATATATATATATACATACATATATAAACTCATTTCTAATAATACATAATGTACCTACTATCTTACATTAAACGCCTTCCTCTCTTCTAACTTGCTGTGCCCATCAGGGTCCATAATTGTGACAATAATTTTATAATCTTACACCTTATGTACATTATGGAATGCAATAAAGAATATGAATATGAATATGAATATATGAACAGAAACAAACGTTATTAGCATTACATAATAGCAGCGCTTAGTTAAGAGCTGTCAACACAATTATTGGTCAACCCACATAGCGAAAGCAATAGTTTTCCTATTTACAATACGAAATACAAATACTAGATTTCGACAGCGATTTACCCCGCGTCCTGTACTTCACGCCCCCGTATAAAAAAATACCCTATAGCCTTCCTCAACAATGGCTATAAATGTGCTATAGGTAGATATAATATTTTTCAGTAAATAAGTAATAAGTATATAGTTTTTGATATAATTGTTGTCTGATTCCAGATTCGACAGTCGTACCGCAATTGCAAGAGACGCTGTGATGCGTCATAGGATGCGGCCACCGCGCCTGCAGCCGCAACCCCTCGCCCACCCGACGCGCAAGCCGCCAGACAGACACAAACTCACCAACTAATGCTAAACAAACTAGTCCTAACACAAAAACCAAAGCTAAGTTCAAATGCTGTGATATTGGCAACATATTTGAACTGTGATACAAAACGAAACGAAAATGGGTGTTCACGTACTGTTGGCATCCACCGCCTTGAAGACTGTGAGCGTGACGGGGCTCTGGTTGATACCACTGCTGCTTGGAGCGCTCACGTACCACAATTACAGCTCTTACGACCCGGAAGCCAAGATATTAGATAAGGAGCCGTTGAAGGAGTATGACTTCGTTGTGGTCGGCGGAGGTTCGGCTGGAGCCGTCGTGGCGAGCCGACTCACCGAGGTCAAATCTTGGAATGTACTATTATTGGAAAGCGGTGAGTGATACGCAAATATCTATGTATCAAAAAGATAATTCTAAAGTTGATATTTTAAAATGATGCTCACTTGAGTAACACTTGAATGAAATACAATAGATTGCAAAACCGGCTAGTAGGCATCAAATGCTTAGCCCAGATCCATTCCTTAAATCCTTCTACGGTAGCGACCCAATCAGAACGATTCGATATCGATTACAACCAAGTGTACCTTATTCCATATACCAATAAATAAAAATTTAAACGCAATAGGTACCTAAACTGAAATGATAAATGGAATCGAAAACATTGATATCACAAATGATAACTTTAGCGCCAAAATAAAAACAAACAGACATATACACATAGGTACCAATTATGTAATGGTTATATAGCTAAAGTCTATAACCCACAAATTCCAGGTCCGGACGAAAACGAGATCACGGATGTGCCCTCGTTAGCTGGCTACCTGCAGCTAACGAAGCTGGACTGGCAATATAAGACCGAGCCCACGTCCTACGCCTGTCTGGGCTTCAAGAAACGACGGTGCAGTTGGCCGAGAGGAAAAGTAAGTCGATCATTGTAATGTAATATTTTCTCTGATTATGAAGGACATTTAATTAAAGACTGATTTAGCCTTAGACTATATCAAAGGTCCAGCAGTAAAATATTTATTAGTATTTTATGACACATTTTTGGGTTGATTTGAGATATATGAAGATAAAATGCAAATGCATTGTATTGCGATTAGACGATGTTGTTTCAAAAGCGCCTAAAGGTATTATGAAAGCAAAGCTCAGATACTACACTCATTGCATTTAACTTTTAAAATACGTACCTATACTTGTACAGTAAAATTGAAATGACTACAAATTATAATTACGACGAACCTTATTATCCACTTACCATGTGAATTTGATTAAATGTTTCTTAAAAAAAATAACTATAATTTCCAGGTACTCGGCGGCTCGAGCGTGCTCAACTACATGATCTACGTGCGAGGCAACAAATACGACTTCGACCAATGGGAATCCTTTGGCAACCCTGGCTGGGGCTACCAGGAAGTGCTTAAGTACTTTATTAAGTCTGAAGATAACAGAAACCCGTACTTAGCCAAGAGCAAGTACCACGGAAGGGGTGGATATCTTACTGTTCAAGAAGCACCTTGGAGAACTCCTCTGGTAGCAGCTTTTGTTGAGTCTGGTGTCGAAATTGGATACGAGAACAGAGACATCAATGGCGCAAAACAGACAGGATTCATGATAGCTCAAGGAACGATAAGAAGAGGCTCCAGGTGCAGCACAGCTAAAGCTTTCCTCAGGCCAGTTCGAACGAGGAAGAATCTCGACATATCTTTAAATTCACAAGCTACCCGAATCCTCATAAATCCAATGACTATGAAGGCTTATGGTGTAGAGTATGTGAAACATGGAGTAAAACGCACCGTCTATGCACGGAAGGAGGTGATATTATCGGCCGGAGCCATAAATAGTCCGCAGTTATTAATGTTGTCAGGCATTGGTCCTAAAGATCATTTAAGAGAGGTTGGAATAAAGGTCCTTAAAGATTTGCCTGTTGGAGAAAACCTACAAGACCACGTAGGAGTTGGAGGATTAACATTCTTAGTAGACAAACCCGTTGCGATAGTCCAAAATAGATTCCAAGCTTTCCCGGTAACAATGAACTACGTTGTGAACGAGAGAGGTCCTATGACCACTCTTGGAGGACTCGAAGGGATTGCTTTTGTGAACACTAAGTACGCGAACTCGTCTGGATTGTGGCCTGACATCCAGTTCCATATGGCACCGGCATCATTTTCATCTGATAACGGTCAAATTGTGCGCAAAATTCTAGGACTTACAGATGAAGTTTACGATACAGTTTACAGACCCATAGCAAACAAAGACGCTTGGACAATCATGCCTCTTTTGTTACGTCCAAACACAAGAGGATACGTCAGGTTAAGAAGCTCCAATCCATTCCATTATCCTCTAATGAACCCACGCTACCACGAAGATCCAGTAGATGTAGCTCGCCTCGTCGAAGGAATCAAAATAGCTCTGCAAGTTGCTAACGCATCTCCATTCAAGCAGTTCGGATCTAGACTTTACATGAAGCCTTTGCCAAACTGCAAACAGCATAAGTTCATGTCAGATGAGTACATTGAGTGTCAGGTGAGGACAATATCAATGACGATATACCATCAAAGTGGGACGGCTAAAATGGGTCCTTCGTGGGACCCTGAAGCGGTTGTGGATCCTAGACTGAGGGTCCACGGTTTAGAAGGACTTAGAGTAATAGATGCTAGTATAATGCCTACTATAGTCAGCGGCAATACGAATGCCGCAGTCATTATGATTGGTGAGAAAGGTGCTGATTTAATAAAACAGGACTGGTTAAACAAAAGACGATGACAGTGATTCAGGCCCTTTGTGTACCGTTAAGTTACCAGTAGCGTTAAGTAAATTAAGTTCCAAAGATTCCCCTTAATTGCACAACGAGACGAAAAGTTATGTTTTAGTTAACACTTTACAAAAATATTGCTTATAGCAAAGAGTAATCAGGGGTCAATCTATTTGCATAAAATGAAACATCAGCTAAAACTGGTTGAATCGTACCTGGTAATTAAGCAATGTACTGTTACGTACATTATGTAAATATGTAAATTAGTTAGGTAATAACTAATACTGTATAGTACATTTATTTATTTAGTTAGTATTGCCATAACACTTAATATTTTCATCACATTACCTTAACGAGGCCATGTTTGTATCATGTTCGTTGTTTTTGTTAAAAATACAAATGTTAAACGTTTTTGCTGTTGTTTTTTTACTAAAGACGTCCTCTAAGTGTAGCAATTATTACAATAATGACTGATAATGTCGCAAAACATAACATCATTTGAGTTGCAGCTTCTTGTTTAAATATGTTATTGTATGGAGATACAAAATTAACCTAACTTCCTTCACTGCTCTGCTCCTATTGATTGTAGCGTGATGAAAAGTATCCTATAACCTGTCCAGGAGTATGAAGAATAATTGTACCAAGTTTCATTAAAATCCGTCCAGTAGTTTTTGTTTCTATAAATAACATACAGACGGACAGACAGACAAAAATTTTACTGATAGCATTTTTGGCATCAGTATCGATCGCTTATCGCCCCCTGATAGTTATTTTGAAAATATATTCAATGTATAGAATTGACCTCTCTACAGATTTATTATAAGTATAGATATAGAAGATATAGATTTATTTAATGTCCTATCTACAATTGTTGCACTGTTTACTTTAATGATACTAGTAATAAAATACAAGCATAGTGTACAACATAGTGCGATAGACAAAGCACTCAAAAGAAAAAAGAAAAGCATGATTATGATGAGCATGATGATGATGGCTAGGTATTTTACACCTGTAGTGAATTAATTTATTAATGTATTTATTGATATGAAAGATACTATCGTACGTCTTAATGGCTCATCAATTAAGTTTTTTTCCAAAACCGATGCTGAGTGTGACGTAAACATGAAATTATAAATGTTACGCCAGTTTTAGTAATAGGCCGTTAATTCAAGAGTTAAATCCCATACTTGATTGAAAAATAACAAATAATTCCCAAAGTCGTAAGATAACCGCAAGATCTCAAATGACTTCATAAAATTTCGACGGTTAAAACAATTTGTGGAATGCAATATAATGGACTTCTATTATTCTTGACCTAATATAATAAAAATTCATAATTATAAGCCCAAAGATGGTTAGGATTTAGGACAGGTTCCATGAAATGTCGTTCAATCATTTGCAGCACCGATATTTTTTTTGTCAAGCTAAGAAAACATTATTGCGTCTATTATTATTTTTAGATAGGAAATCATCAAATTACTCTTCCCGCTACCGCACCCCTGAGGGGGCAGCTAGAGGAAGTGCCAGTCTCTTACTGGCTTAAACCCACTATGATCCTTCTGGAGGTCCCTGTGTGCCAGAACCACGGTAACTCAGCCCAGGCAGATCAAATGACCCCTCTGCCTCTATGGGTACCTACAGCTGAAGGGAGTGTCAGTGTTTTATTGACTAAAACCAACTTGCTTCCTTTTGGAGCCCTTTGTGTGCCTAGGTAACTCTGGCCCAAAACGCCCTAAGGGGCCTCGCCAAATCAACAGATTTTATAAATCATTGTCTGAGTTATACGTACATCATCTTGAAACCACGATATATACAAAACAAGACAAAGTCCAAAGTCGGCAAAAACTAAAAATTCAATCAGCATTAACTTTGCACAATAGTTTTACCACTAATTGTAAAAACATAAATAGGTAGGTAGTACAATAACCGAATATATCGAAAAATAAAACCTTCTTTCAATTTCCAGAATAAGGGCATTGACATAATGACAATGACCTACCTGAAGGTATTTTAATGTTACCTAACAAATAATACGGAAAGTTACAAAAATAACGATCTAATTTTAGCCTTGAACGTAAGCAAAATCCAAAAACAGATGAGGAATTCCTAAATCGAAAAAATAAAATTTATTTAAGTACGTCAGAGGTTGGATAATTTGAATAACCGGATATTTTTATCGAAAGTTTTTGACGTCGATCTTTGGCAAAAAATTAAGAAGGGAAGCCCCAAAACGACCAGTATAGCCTTTGGCGAGTAGTATAGCCTTTTGCATTGATTTTTTACATGAGGAACTCGTGGCTAGATGATTTGTTGATTGGTGATAGTCATTACGGGTCAAAAGCCAGACAGTTTGACAAAGCTGTCGAGCGAGCAAAAAATCTTCAAATATTCCAAGCGAAAACCCAACATTACTGTAGGCATTTCGAAAATGAAAAGCAGTTGTGGTGGCTTAGTGGTTTTACTTCTGCAGTATAGTGTGCGAGTCCGATCTCAGATCAAACAAGACCACCAATGTCTGAATAACGGTTAAGTAAAACATCTTCATCATCATCAGCCTATCGCAGTCCACTGCTGGACATAGGCCTCTCCAAGTGCACGCCACTGAGATCGATTTTCGGCTTCTCGCATCCAGCTCCTGCCAGCCGTCTTGCGCAAGTCATCACTCCACCGTGCCTGAGGACGTCCTACACTACGTTTGCCAAGGCGTGGTCTCCACTCTAGAACTCGTTTACCCCAACGGTTATCGGTTCTTCGGCTGATATGGCCAGCCCACTGCCACTTCAGCGTGCTGATTCGGTGGGCCATGTCAATGACCTTGGTTCTCTGACGGATTACCTCATTTCTGATGCGATCCCTCAGAGAAATGCCAAGCATAGCTCTTTCCATAGCCCGCTGAGCGACTTTAAACTTGTGGACCAGCCGTACCGTCAGTGTCCACGTTTCGGCTCCGTAGGTCATGACAGGTAGGACGCACTGATTGAAGACTTTTGTCTTTAGGCACTGTGGGATCGACGACGTTAGGACTCGACGTAGCTTCCCAAAAGCAGCCCAACCCAACTGAATTCTCCTATTCACCTCGTCCTCAAAGTTGTTTCTACCTAACTGCAATGTCTGCCCGAGGTATACATATTTCCGAACAACTTCGAGAACGGCGCCGTGTATCGCAATCGGTTCCGGTAGAACATGTTCATTGAACATGACCTTGGTTTTGTCCAAGTTCATCCGTAGGCCGATGCGTAGAGAAGATTCAGCCAGGTCGTTCAGCATCTCTTGTAGGTCCTGCAGCGTTTCCGCCATGATGACGATATCGTCAGCAAATCGCAAGTGAGAGATGTGTTCGCCATTGATGTTGATGCCGCATCTTTTCCAGTTCAGCGTCTTGAACATATCCTCCATTGCATTAGTGAACAGTTTCGGGGAAATAACATCCCCTTGTCTCACTCCTCGATGCAACGGTATGGGCCTTGTTTGCTGATTCTGTACTTGGACGGACATTGTAGCGGCTTCGTAGAGACATCTCATCACTTGGATGTATCGCCAATCTACTTGACAACGCTGCAGGGACTCCAGAACAGACCAGATTTCAACCGAGTCAAAGGCCTTCTCATAGTCCACAAATGCTAGACACAGGGGCTGATTATACTCTTCGGTCTTCTGTATAATCTGCCGCACTGTGTGGATGTGGTCTATGGTGCCGTATCCGCTCCGAAACCCAGTAAAACATCTTGAGTATGATTATTCACGCTCATTCCTTCTGTGTGAGAGGAGGCCTGTGCCGTGATAGTAAGACAGTCGAAAAATACACAAATTATGTATTTCTGTTGCTGTTACAACAACGACTACTGAAAACTGCAATATGTTATTGTAGTTTATATTATTAGTGTATATTTTAACTTAGCTTAACCGTTTTATAGATAATAGTACGGAACCCTTTGTTGTTTGTAGAGTACAACTCAAACTTGGCCGGCTATCAAAACTATTATTGTAGTGTATATACATTTTAGCAATATCTTTTACTAGCGACCCGCCCCGGCTTCGCACGGGTGCAAGGCTGATACTAAATATACTACAGAAAAACTGTGCATATAAACCTTCCCCATGAATCACTCTATCTATTAAAAAAAACCGTATCAAAATCCGTTGCGTAGTTTCAAAGATTTAAGCATACAAAGGGACATAGGGACAGAGAAAGCGACTTTGTTTTATACTATGTAGTGATTACAGGCAAAATATGCAGATAGATACATAAAAACTATTGATCTTATACATGAACATCATATAAGGCTACTATGTACAAATCATCAAATATATTTGAAATCTCTAGATTGTATAATATTTTTTTAAATAATATCCTTGAACTTGTTTAAGTTATATCATCGCTTATGTGATTAACATTTTTTTATTTGTTATATTGCAACATAAAGTAAATTATGTTGACAAGTGACCTCTGCAATATGTACAAAATATGTCACACTTACATATTGAATGTAGTGTAATAATATTTGCGCATTATTAGCAATTAATAAATATATTTGGCCGGGGAAGTCCAAGAAAAGTAACATATTAACAACAAGCACATACAATATAGAATAGAATATTCTTTATTGTACATCATCAGGACATAACAAAATAGGACAATACAAAAAAATATGATGAGTACATAAGGCGGTCTTATTGCTTAAAAGCAATCGCTTCCAGACAACCTTTTGGTGGAATAAACATACCTACAAAAGTAGAATTGAAAATATCTATAACTAAACTAATATTATAAAGAGGAAAGATTGATTGTTTGTTTCAATTGAATAGGCTTCCAAAACTACTTGACCGATTTGAAAAATTCTTTCACTGTTGTGAAGCGACACTGTTCGCGGTGATCATAGGCAATGTATTAATGGGAAACATCAAGAAATTTCCCCAGGGACGCGAAAGAAACCGCGTGAAACTGCTAGTATAATATAACCTATTGACTAATTTCAGGAATGCAAATTTATATTTAAGCCATCTTCAGGAACTTTCTTTGATATTCACAAACATCTGTAGCCCAACAAAATTAACACGCTATAGGTTTAATTAAGAAAGGAAACAGCTAACGACAGGTTGCTTACAACCACTACTATCGTGTCGAAAGTCACGTACAATCATTTAACCCGTGTTATACAATTAACACTTGATATAAGGCCTCCAACTGCATAATTACATATCTATTAAATTCTCGGTGTCATCGGGCGAAACTTGTAACAATTAAACAATTGGTACCTAACGAAACCTAAGAATTAATAGAACAGATAGCACTTATTAGCAGACACTTAAGTTGCTAACACAATGTCATCTCGATTAATGGAGATTAAATTCTTGGCACGAGTATGACTTTGCAGTGTAGTGTTCTAATGTGTTTTTAAGCAGGTTAATACCTAAATACTTCATCATTAATTCTAATATTCTATTCTTGGGTATTGGAGTCTACTCACACAGGGTGCGAGCAGGGATGACCACGCCTGCCAAAAGCGAATTGACAACTGGACAAGTATTTTTCACTCCTCAGCAAAGTAATGAACCTAGAATTGCATTTCATGTAAATATTTTGTTCTTCTATAGTTTACGGAATATGTTTCTGGCATTTAGCGAATAATAACGTTAGAATTCTTATATTCATATTATCGAGCAGAAAATATTGTTTTGTTTACTAAATTCAAGCAATTCGACATACTAGCTAATAAGCGTGTAATCAATCCTATTTCAAACCTATTACCTCTAGACATTAATATACCGATTGATTTAATATTAAAACTTTTGAATTAAAAGCGATGGTCGATGACGGTGGTGCCAAGTCTAAAATCGTTGAACGTCAGAAAAGGAATCAGGCCAATAATCGACTAGTTAAAGAACTCTTCAAGGCAGACGAGGCAGAATTAGGGACCTCTTTAAATTATTTCAATTATAAGCAAGAGCGACGCGAACAGCTGTAACTTAGATACGAATCAACATTATGAAATGCTTATCAATGTATTACAGAATACACTTGATAGTTATTGACTATACGTGATCGAAAAAGAAAACGTTAGTGAACGTGACGCTAGACGCATATGCTTTCGTCCCTCGGGGCCGGCTGACAATGTGCTCCGAACCGCGCTGGACTGCCGCCGACCTTGAAACCTCCCTTATTGAAGATGCAAACCACGCCGCCATCTTGAAAAGCAAAAGAACGAGCACCCGGTATGTAAATGTCTTGGCATTCTTTAATATTCTTTGTTTTATCGAGTGACATACCGATGTTAGCTTGTATATTTTATTCTAATTATTATCGTGACGTGCAGTGATACGTTATGACTACTGCAACAATCGGTTTTTTCCATTATTTGTTTTATTAATGGTTGTATAGTAACCACATCTTCAGTTTTTGCTTGATAAGGATCGCGGACGATGTATGTGGTATTCCATGTCGATTATCCTACACTTGGATTTTTTATTTTGTTGTAGTTCGTGAACAAAAAACGTATAGGTATTAAAAGCTGATTATTTCGAATTACTGTTGCGTAGACGGAAACCAACCTCTTAGCACCTGAGCCCACCAAGATAAAAACCCATCAGAATTATTATACCTGTATGTTAATCTTCCGTGACTAACCATGACCACAAACTAATAAAATTATGACGTTTTACCGCAAACTTAATCGTATTATTTTCGCCGATAAATAATAAAATTCAAAAGTTGAGAATATTATAAAGTTGTTAAGTTTGTGTTTTCTAATTTCTGGAACTATTGGTCCGATTTGAAAATTTCAACGTGGTTACTTTCATCTGGGTGCTCAGAGTAGTTTCCTTGGGATGCTTGGGGCTTACAAATTTAAGAAAACCCTACGACTCGCGGTCTGTTGCTGGGATGGTAGATAGATAGATAGATAGATAGATACTATACTCTTTATTAGGTACATTAATTGAAATAACAAAGAAAATCTAAATATTAAAAGGAAAGGTAACGGTGACAGAATAGGTGCTCCTATCTTTCTCTCATCTAAAAACGATCTCTGACAGACAACCTATGGATGAATTAAATAATATTAAAGGGACACTTGAAAGTTTTCAGCTTGTATCAAACACTTTCTCAAGAATTTTCAACTACAAGGCTTTATGCTGCTATCGGAAGAGACATTGATAAATTGATATTGACCAGGCATCAATCAGAAGGATAATTGAACTCCAAACTGATTAATATTCTATTAGGATATGCATGAATAATGAGGAAATAAATAAAACCGGCAGCAAGGATAAACTAATCACAACAATACAAGTTTTACCTGTCGAAAATACATTAATAATATTTACCTGTAAGGGCACTTAAAAGCTACTTATAAAATCCAATAGTACAGACGTCAGCATATCGAGCTACCCGAAACAATTTCCCCAATTAACTTTCTACCATATGCTTCAGCGATAAGGTTGAAAATCTATTAAGGAAATTTGACAGATTGTACTAGCTTGATGTGCTGGCGTCTGTACTACCTCATATGAAATTTATTACACGTCAATTAAACGCTTTATATGAATTGGTGCCTATCATAGATTGAAAATATTTTTTTACTAACTTATTTATTATCCGAAAATAAGAAAGCTGCAAACTAACTATAGAAAAATAAGAAATAAAAAATAAATAGCTAGATAAGGAACTCAATACTCAATTATTTATTGCATTCCATATGTTACACAGATGGTAAAAATAAGTTAAAAGATACAATAGGGACCCCGTCGGGCAAGCAAAAATTTTCAGAGAGAGGAAGGGGGCTCAGTAGCAAGTTAGTCAAAACAATAGTATTATGAAATTGACAGTGTCAGTAACTCACACTGACGTAGAAAAGTCTAACATAATGATATATGTAAAAAAACAGTTAAATAATTGATCTCGCTTTTAACACCTACTGCTTGCACTAGTTCAAAACGAATGGCTGCGAAAGAATCTGGATTCCCGCAGCCCCGCGCGCACGTGCGAGGAGACACCGGGGTGGTTTTAGCCGGTAAGAGTCTGGCACGCCCCCCAGGCGAGGACAGTCCATGAGAATTTCCTACCGGTAAAAAAAAGCTCAAAACGAATGACTAAGCGAAGGGTGCCGCCGCAATAGATAATCCTGATTACAGCATGTTTAACATTAGTGATGCGATATCAGGACAATGAGACTTGATTACTGCACTTTGTAAGCAATACAAGACAATATATTATGTAGTAGGTACGTTGCTTGGCATTGTACGCGGTGAGAATTTGCAGAGTGGTAACACGTTTATCATAGGATCAAAATAAAAACTAAACGAAAATTTTAACTAATGGCTACATAAAATGTATTTGTGATTAGATTGCATTTAAATAATCGTATAACGTATATAACTGGCACGTATATTCCCAAAGCTAATTTTGGGAATAAACTTGTTTAACACGTCACCCATCGATTGTATGTTAGAGAAAAGTCCGAAAATGGTGTGTAAATTAAAATTCAAGACAGTAAAATAATTGTTCTCTGACTAATTTATATATGCAAATAAATGTTTTTGATAATAAACGGTTCGCTTAGCATAAAACAAAGCACATAATAAAAAACCTAACATTGACGCCATTGATATGATATGATAAAAATACATGCATTCTTATTTTTTTCGCAGTTAAAGTAAAATAAAATGTATTGTGTTCCGAAAATAGGAAAAACTTAGCAATTATTTTTCATTCATTGCCTTTCATTGCATTTTCATTTTTAGCAATCATTTGCCGATGCACCTGAGTACCAGTGTTTTACATGGAGCGACTGCCTGTCTGACTTCCTCAACCCAGCTAGGTACCTAGGCAACCCGATACCCCTATGTAAGACTAGTTGTCAGACTTTCTGGCCTCTGACTACCCGTACCCGGACCTACCAATTTATCGTGTCTTCTGAAACACGAAGGAACTCGTCATGACGAGATGGTCACCTATCCACGACCCGACCGCGCCAAGCGTTGCTTAACCCGTGCGGCTTTTACTTAGCCCCGAGCTCCATGTCCTTATTATTCTACATGTCCGTGAGCGAATAATGTTTTTCTATTCTCTACTGTATTTCCTATATCCATACACATGATATGCCAAAGGTTTTCCTACAGATAAAATATGGGAAAGAAACGTGACAGATGCGCTATCAGGGTGATAGCCCTGACCGGAGACGTGATCTAATAGCCAATGACTGAATGATACATCATCTTAGCCTTTTACCAAGTAGGTCAGCTTAAATCGTAAACAATGCAATCAACATAATATGGTTGATGACTCCTGGAGTGTGTCCCAAAATGTAACGTATACTGGCCAGTCCACATGACGTCATGAAATACCTACATACTGGTGAGACAGTCGTCATGTGTGTATATAGCTTAGTTTATAACTTGAACAGTAGTAGTTAGTTCCGTCTATTTGAAAGTTTCCAATACTGGCCAGTATATTTCGGATCAAGTCGACTGTATGAAGTCGATTCATGACGTCATAAGCACGTCTTCACTGAGCTTAATTTCTGAACACCCACCTGCAGGCTTAGCATGGCGACCGTAGAAACAAGTTTTGTTTACCGGGGAATGGACATAATGACAGAAAAGTGACAGATTGACGTAAGATTTCCTTGAAGCAATAATAAATAGGATTTTGATTAGACAGTAGTACAGGCTTAATCGTATCATTCGTATTGTATCAAGATAATCGTATCCGTCTCCTTTACCTACATATCTTACGTGGCATTGTCTGATTTCTTGAGAGTTCAATGCATTAAGTACCTAGTCTTATAAGTTCGGAATTTCTGGAAATTTCCAGACCACTTTAATCTTAAAAAAAGGAGCCAATCGAAACAACGTCTTAAAATAACCAGTTCTCATTCATGGAATAAACCCTAAGTAGATGCACAAATCATCAAGGCATGTTGGTATACCAATGCACGCTTGTACACTACCCAATGAGTTAGAAATATTCTCCTATATTACAACATCCTTATTGAAAAAATGCCTTTAAAGTATTTGTAAATTAAGGCAGACATACATTAGGTAATGTACTAGACCTTTGAAGTATTTATTGCTATGCTGATGAATTTAATGATCCTATCTATATTCCGCAAATACAAAACATTTTAACGCACGGCAGCATTAAGGTATAAATGACAACTATTTTCTCAATAAATAGCCAAATCTGGAGGCACGGTAGTGCCCCCGCCAAGACGAGCCAAGCGACCTACCTTTTCTCGAAGTGAATACGGAAACTGCATTGCAGGAAATTCTAGATATCAGTAAAACTGTATGCCATGACTGTTTCGCTACTTACTGTCGTCTTGGCAAAATTTTAAATGTTTTTGCTGGGATAATGTTCTTCGAAATATACAAACGTCTTTCTCTGGGAATACCATACCCTAACAATATTAATGCGAAAGTTTCTAAGGATGGCTTTTTTTACTCTTCCACGCTAAAACTAATGGATGAAACTTGACAGTAATAAAGATAATATATCAAACATATACGTAGGCTTCATTTTATCCGGGTGCAGGGTACAAAATTCCCATCCAGGCGGAAACCGGGATTACCTTAGTTTCGGCAATTATCTACCTACCACACATAATGAAGTAATGAGAATTCATCTTTTGGCATCTGTACCTGTAATTATAATTTTTCATATAACGACTATTTATAAACCACAAACCTATATTTATTGTTACTAATTTTAACATGCACAAATAAACAGATTACTGCAAACGTGCGCGTGCGTCAATGAATCGAGTGGAACAATACAGTGTTTTTAACCGCAAGTTTTGTATTTGATTCAACATGGAACTTACGTCCTTTCATCACACGCCGGCAGGCAAAATTATGTCGTTAAAATTAAGCTGATAATACGGGCTTGTTGGTAATTAATTTCCCTCAATATTTAAGTCAAGATTATGTACTTACAACTTCGGAGACAATAACTACATAGTGTGAAATAACAACAATCAACCTATTGACATTTTATCAACATTGTCACATGATCTTGATGAACGATCGGTCATAAAAGTTTATCGCAGACTTTTTTTTATTGGTATAAACTGTCTGATAAGATCCGATGAATGTGTATACCTATGTACATATGTTGATTCTATAGATGATCTATGGGAAATATTCGCGAGGTGCCTCTTTTTTTAGACAGTAAAAAAAACTGTAGTACATAAATAATCATAGTATATAATTTATTTTAAAATCGGATGACTGTGATGTACCTACAGTTTCAGCGGTGACAAAGGCGCATTCGTTTTGCTTACGAAAGGTAATTAATTTGACATAGCTGTATCAAATAAAACTTAGAAAGCTGGCATGCGGCAAACAAAATCCGAATCGTTTTATAGATAGTCCTATATATTTTACAAACATATTTTTTGTGCATTTGCAAAGCAAGCTAAAGAGACATAGAGACATACCTCAACAAAGATAGAATTGAACAGTAAGTACAAGTATCATTAGTTCCACCAGTTCCTTCGAAATATCGTGATGTTAAACGTTTAGTATTATCTAAAAATACTATAGTTTTGTTACAGTGCGTGCGGCACGGTATATAGGTACTAATGCATATACGCATACTCCTTCATTATCACAAAGGACTATTCTGCGGGCAGTTGTTCAATGTCTCCTATGTAGGTCAATTAAAGGCTAATTACGTGACGACTACAGATCACCGGTAGGAAAACAACCAGTATTCTATTACCTTAATGATGTATGGTATTGCTATTTATACCGTTAAACTTTTCTTTGGTTTTTGTATACGACTTTTGTTTATTGCTAGCGGAGACAAAATAACGGTACCGGTGGCTTAATTTGACGGAAATATCCGCGAGTAAAAATCCAAAAACATGTTTTTATTTACGGGGGAATTCCCCATAGTTTATATAGACCAGTCATAAAATAATATGCACTTGTCTTATGTGTACATGAAAAGCGTTATTACATTAAAAGTCCGACTATAGTAGTACCATAAGAATGAAAAATGAAAATTATAGCTTCAGTATTATTTTCAAAATCAAAAAGTCAAAAACATATCACACCCACTGCAATCTACTATAAGCTTGATCAAGATTTATTTTTCCAGAAACAAGAGAATATCTTCATCGATAAAAAGATATTGCTAACTTTTACTCGAGACGCAAGGTGTTAAGCCTAAAATAACATAAACCCGTTTATTTATAAACAGAAAGAAATCATTTGGGTTTTACCATCGCAGCACGTCATGATCGTCTGTATAATTCCACTGCACGCATATTTCCATGACAATGTTATGTCATACGGAAGGTTAAACTGAGAACACCCTTATTACCAAACCTATCAATTAAGATTTCAATGAATAACCTAGACATTATTTCGCCCTCTTGAGCACTAATGAGCAAACCTTGAAGTTTTATAGAAGAAGAGTCATTCTTATGAGAGCCCTCAATCAATGATTTTGTAAAGTCCATACATGTATATCCTAGACTAAAACAGAAATCACCAACACGTTGGCAAGGAAATAAAGGCTTTGAAAAATTTTGCATTGAAAGTGGTTATTGCACTTGCCTGGACTACAAGGCAAGTCCATCTCTACGCACGGGAAAGGTAATCATAAAGACTGCGTCCTACATCTTCAAGAAATTGAGCCAGTATCACTCTATGGATATGAACCACAGAGTTTGCATAGAATATGACATACCTGTACAGACGCCAGCACATCAAGCTACCCGAAACTGACAAATTTTCCCAATCAACTTTGAACCATATTCTACAGCGATAAAGTTGAAAAGCGATTAAGAAAATTTGTCAAATTGTAGCCGCTTGATGTGCTTACCGTGTGCGCACCGTTATTGGGATCATAAGTAAATTATAATATTAAGGGCCAGTTTCAATGGTTGCTGATAAGTTCCAGATAGTTTATCTGGTAGATAATTTCATACAAATTCTGTTCAATTTTTTGAATTCATCTGGTAGATAGTGGATATCCGTAACCTGTGAAACTGGCCCTAATATTTCAACTTGGACCTATTCGTTGTTCGGGAGCTGAAGGGTGAATTATTGCCTAACTACTTAGGTACTTTTAAATAGATTCCATATTTAATTGATGTTCCGGCCAGACCCATAATGTTGAGATGCAAAAAGGTAACATCTCTACAGAACCTATAGTAGTTAAAGAAAACAAACAAACTCTTCTGCTTTATAATATTAGTATTGATAAGATAATAATAACTCCAGCAATAATAATAATAAACCCGACTAGACCAGTTTAACCTACTGCTCCAATGGCAGATACTGGCCTTGCATTAACAGAAGGACGACTGCATTGAACTGCGCGTGCGACGCCGCATCAAGGAATTCACGGTGAACTCTTGACGAACACTAAAGGCCTACGCAATAATTCAATCGAATTTCCGAGGACAACTTTGATGCTTTATATCACGTTAAAGGTTAAGCAAACATATATTCATATATTCTTGGGAGTAATGACCTGTCCGCTAAGCGAACCAAATTAACCGAGCTTTTACCAGTAAAGTACCAATTTTAATGGTACGCAATCAGCATTTATATTACTCTACTAGTAAATTAATTAATATTAATTATGATCAATTTAACAAATCTGTTGAAATTCACATATATTCGGCAATATTTGCATATTCCAATAAAATTGCAATTTCCTTTTGGTTATTTTTAGTTTTTTATCTCTATAAATAATAAATAAAGCATCTTTAATTTTTTTCTCAGCTCATCAAACGCAATTATATTAATTTGAAATCTCGACCTCTGTTGTTTTCTCTGCGTTTTTATAATATTCTTGAAAAATGTATAGTTTTTGGATCTTTCGCTGCACGTTGCAGCACTTATCCTTTTGACATAAAGAACCCTAAAACATACTTTCAGGTACATCGCTCTAGCAGTCCGTGGCGATTCACACGGCAATAACCTCTAGACACAAAGCAACTAATGTTAACCATATCGGGCCCGTATTCATGTGGCGTTCCCAAAGAGAGGCTCTCGCGACGTCAGGGTTTTTTTAACTGATTCCTCCGTATATTCAAATCCGTAATGTATATACATACATTCATCAGAGGAATCGGTTATTCCGCGTGGAAGCCCTCTCACGCGACAAAATATAACAAGTTAAACTTGTTATACCACATTATGTAGCTTTTTGAACTATAAAACGTGTAGTCTTTGTTTTTTTTTTAACCATGAAGTTTTATGCCACTAGTACTGGACCTCAAACATACAACTTACTAGGAAGTGGCGAAAATTCATATTGAAATGGCTATCATTTTTATCTTTTTAGCAGGTACTAGCGGTTAAGTTCAATATGATCCGTGTAAATAAAACCAATTTCAAATTCATAACAGCAAGGCTGATAGTAAGCTATAAAATAATTATTAAAAAACATAAGCCTCCTAATGAACAAGCCGATTTGCTTTAGAAACACAATACTCTTCGTGTTAACGTGGAAAATTTAATTCTTAACCAGTCGAAATAAAACCAAATTAGTAATAAGTTCCACTAAAGAGAAATAAATACATGTTCATGTCAGCCCCTTAAAAATAAAACAATTACAGCTGATAATTGTTTTACATGGAGACAAGTTTTGTTTTGGCTGAAAATTTCCATGGTGGTAAATTTTGATATTTTTTCCTTGCTATAATATCGCCACTTTAAGCAGGCGACCAGTGCGGGTCGATGACCTTGCGTCCATATGTTAGGCGGGCGTGACAAACCGCCGAAGCGACTGCCGCCGGCGGGTTCGGCCGCCCTTCACTACAAAGGTGTACTTTCTTAGGCTTCGTAAGAGATATCGTCCACACCGAACCGCCATAAATGTCTGTATTCATGACGTCACTGACGTATATTTCTAGAACACTATTGGAATGAAACATTTTTCGCACCTTTTATGGTCAGTCCAATATAATAATAGTAAGTACTTTTATACTGAATCAATTAATTTTCACGAGACAAAACATCCCTGATCTTTACAGCTGAGTAACATAAATAAAAGATTCGCAATTTAAACTATGAACGAATATAACTATAATTTAAGTCATACAAATCATGTTTATTGTTGTATTTTTTTTAAACAGACGTTCAATAAAAATCACCGTGAGATATTAAGAAAAACGCCGACATAAAATCTCCAAACACGCAAGGACAAAAACTGCATCAAGATATGCGCAAATGATACAAAAACTAAGTACTATAAATAATTAAGGTAAAACAACATCTTCCATGTCCTATTGCAATTATATATCTACATACAGAATACGTAGGTACCTGCATCACGTACAACGCAAGGAAAATTTTCCAGGGTTGCTTAATTTGACAAATCCCCAACAACAATATTTTCCCACGTTTTTATACGCTCACTTTTCTTGATTGTTTGTTTGACGTTCGATAGGATATATTTACATGACGTGTTGGTATAGATCGTGGGTGTAATTTTCAAAAATACGCCACCACGTTTTGAGTGGCCCCTCTCCCAGCCCCGTAGGGTTATTTTCTTATTTTTAGGACAATTAAAAACGTAGATTTTGAGATTTATTTGATTTCAAATGCTGTTTTTTTTTAATACAGAGTCTAACATAATGATAACTACTGAATGATGCAAAGCATGTCATACGTCACATGTCATTACACGTCACACATGTGGTTCCGCCTTAATGCAGCAAATTATGTGACTTTCAGAGCAGGCATGTAATTTACCCTTTTATACACTAACAAGGTATTAGTGGCAACTACCAGCTAGCTGGCCTCGGAATATTTATTCGCTTTTGTACTCCTAACAAAGCAAATCGATCTCAATATTAATTTTATATCGTTAAAGATAGCAATTAACACCGTATCAGAAGTTGACAATTCTCTTCTACAAGAAGATGCTATAAACAAGATAAATGATAATGAAAAATTATATTTATTTTGAAAATTGGTTGAACTCAACACTTTTACACATCAACCCATTTTTTATAAAAACCGAGATGCGATCTGCACAAGACCTTGAAAAGAAATGCCGAAACACACTCAAGGGACACAGTCCCTTTTAGAGTCCAGACATAAAAAGAAATTAGGTACATACTAAAGTATGGATGAGCAAGAAGATGTTAATAGCAATATATAATATTATATAATTTGTTAATAGTTTTATTTCTTTTCTCTTTTGGGTCTCTATTTTTCTTTGAGGTCATTTAGTCACGTTATGTCTATTTAGAACGAAACATTTTCGCTAGTTGTACTTATCAGTATTACCAACACATACAATAACATTAAACCAATGAAATGTTTTAAAAATAGATGCAAAGGAGAACGAACTAGAATGACAATCATCAACAGCCCTACTGACCTACAGATCTTGTTCTTTTGTCACGGCAGGAACGAAAATAGCTCCGATCATTTTCCAGTTAAAGTTTATAAGCAGCTGAAGATAAATAACTTTATAGATGACGCACATTTACAATTTCAAAATACCTGATCCGGGATTAAAACTCAAAATTTTAACCTTAACTCAAAACGTTTAGTTACGTAGATCGCGATAGTTACGGGTAGTTAGAAGCCAGAAAATCTGACGACCAGTCAAGAGTTCAGGAGGTAATAGGCAGTCACTCCATGTAAATAATGTTACTTATGAGATGACGGTAGATAGATGAGTGTGGAAGAAGAAAACTTGCTGCGCAGACCCCAAATAAACATTGGGATAAGGGCAGGAGGATGGTGATGATAAGGAAATTCATCACATGGAAGTACTCATAGGCATCATCACACATAATTATTTTTCTCATTAAAAAATAAAGGGAAATATGTCTCGTAAACTCAGTCTTAAATGAGAAACCGCGATCGAAGCTATATAAAATTGACATAATCATGACCGCGACAGTTCGTATATTCGTTGATATTATTTTTACGCCCGCAAATCCCATTGATTGCATCCTTATTACTGCTTGCTTTTCTGTTGATAAGGCTTTTGTAAAGTCAATGAACTTAATCGTCGTTTAACATATGTCTATATGAACTTCCCTACAACCGGTGACGATTCATTTCCTTTATAAAAAATCTTTCACTTCTCTTTCTTGAGGTTTTCACCCGACTGTCAAAAAGGTCATAATTTTGTCAGGTTTAGTTCATTGGATGATGAGGCAGCTGAGGCATTCGGAAAGACATATTCAAACGATGAGATTACCTGTAGTCCAGGGCTGCGGATTCTTCTCAAGTTACCGTTTCCCTGGCACACAAAGACCCCCAAAAGGTACATAGTGGGGTTTAGTCAGTAAAAGTTTGATAATCCCTCTAGCTGCACCCTCAGCTGCGGAGTGACCATTTGATAAAATCATCTCGAATAAAATACTTTACCACAGATGGTATTTTGATGGTCGAAAAGTTAAGATTGTTCCAAAAATAAATAAATAATAAACCTACGTCAAATATACTCATTCAATGTAATGACAGATAAAGACCGCCTTTGTCATATCTATGTCATACCTTGGGTTATCCCGCCAAAACCATGTAAGCAAGCCTATAGGTTGCTTTGTTCTGATTTTGAGCTTTAAGGAACTGAATTTATATGTGTTATTATTTTTCAGTTCCAATGTTATTTTGTTTTAAAATATATTCCAGGTAATTTGACATTCCCATATGGTGTGAGAGGAGGCCTGAGCCCAAGAGTGGGACAAGAATTTCACTACAGTCGTTGCCACATAAACATAGTAGGTACTATCTACGGAACACGTGCTTATCAAGCTATGACGTCCCTCAGCTACGAGTGTTCATCTCGATTCTTTCCTTTTTTGCAGCAGTCGGGTTCATTGTTATTTTTAAATAATAAATCTTATTTATTCTTTTTCGTTCTCCCAAAATATTGAACAATGTAACTAAAGATAAATGTACTGAGAATCTGATGATATCATATCATTAGATGACAAAGCTTATTCGCACAAATAACACAGGGATTTTTGTTTCACACATAAGCAGAAAACTAAACATCAAAGCTCAAAGTTAACCATTCACAAAAAGTATTACTATAATTTTATATTCTTGTAAAAACCATAAATGACTCAGTATAATATACCAACTATAATCACTATGTCAATAGTAGACTTTAGATTAACATAATTTAAGTGAACGTAACATTAAAAATGTAAAAGTAACTCTACACCTGTCTCTACGGTGTAAAGATAGACTGGAGCTTGAAAATTATATAGGCTACTATTTATCCCGAAGTTGAGAGGAGTGACATCGGGACGCGGGAAAAACAGTGAAAAAAAATGCATTATTTGCATATAAACATATATTAAGTCATAAATATTTATCATTCCCAAAGTATTACATATTCAATTTGGAAGTCCCGTGCTTAACTAGACGAAATTCGTATCACCCATCGAATCGTGACGATAAAATTACAACTTTTATTTATCAACATGCAATCTTGCAATATCATAAACATAGGGATACTTTGCACCAAAAAAGAAACGTTTTTCATAAAAGTCCCATTACACCCGCCATTAAAAGAAATTAAATATTATTTTAGGTTCTCAATAAGGGTGCTGTTGACTTTATCTTCCGATACAGTCGACAATTAAATGTAAACAAATAAAACATGCATTTTTTAGACAGTTACTTACAACATAAGGAAAATAAGTAAGCACAAATTTGCTTAACATGCAATTTTAGTTCCTAAACAAATTGAAGGTCCCGATGTTTGCCATGAGCTTCACCTTTACTTCTTGAAGTTCCACTGAGGATATAACTTGAAGTACAAGTACCTATGCCTTAAGGTCCATAAGTATCATAGCTACTTTAGTATCGCCAGTAAACACAAAAGAATCCGAGACAACAAAAACATTTGGAAAAGTTCCCAAAAGTCCACACATTTACAAGTGTGTGATTTGAAAAGTATCATATTTTTTGTTAATCCATTCCCGCAGCAAAAACAAGATAACATTAAAGCTAGGCATAGATTAGTCATGAAGAGTCACCGCGGTATGTATTTTTATATAACGCAAAATACTAAAAACACTGTTTAAAATAATGCGACGTTTTTGAGTTCATTGAAATTCTACGCGCATTACATGCCTCTGGAATGCTACTGTGATTCCAAACCAGAAGTCCATAGAACACGCTAATGTCAGGCAAAAAATAAGACTCACAATGCGAACTTCATGTTTAGACTGCATATTTCCTGATAATTAGATGTAGACTGCAAAACTGTGAGGCAATTTTCAGCATACACAATGAAATCGAACGTTAAAAAAAATATTATTTACAAATAAAAAAACCTTGTCTTTAAGTTCATATGTATGTATCTCATGATGAGTCCTTTATACTCTTATTAGAGAAAACATAAAAAAATAAGTACAGTACAGCGTGCCAGTCTCTATGTTGGTTTTTCTAACGTCAGATATCTAAGAAGCAATCAAGTCAAATCAAACGATACACACTGACTGGCGTAATCCGTTCGTCAATTTCACATACAAGATACGCGCGAAAAACAAAACCCTTCTTGACAGTCCAGTAAAAATAATGACTGTGTTGAACCATTTAGCTTTAGTGAAAATATCATTCACTGACATTAACATTCTCACTTCAGTGACTTTGACTTTATCTCGAGCAAAGAATTTCCTTGTATAACAAAACAACTTTCAATTTCGAAAAAAAAACAATGTGACAAGTGTTCAACGCATCTTCAAAATTCAGTAGCGGTATGCGTCCAACAGGTGTACTTGAACGCGAGTGAAAAGGTCACGGGCGTATGTATGTCGTTGAGGTGTGCACGTCATTTTTCCGTCGGCTGAATAAAACATCGGCAGCGCTTCCCTCGCGCAGCAGTGGTGAGCAAGGAGCGCGGATCCTGCGCGTGCGCCTGTACCGAGCAAGTGGCGCGCTAAATAGAACGCGCACAGTGCTGTGCTATAATTATTGTGTCGTGTTGTGTCAATAATCAATAATTTGGAAATTATTTTCTTTTATAAAGTAAGTAATTGTGGATAAGTAAGATAAAAATTGAGCGAAAAAATAATTAACCTTTATTATTAGAGTTATCAAAAAAAAGGAGGAGGTTCTCAATTTTACATTTTTTTTATATCAATATATCGTAATTAATAGACCATCAATCACATAACTATAAAATAACTAAGTAGTAGGGATAAGTGACAATTTATATAATTTTTACAAAGGGTGTACGTTTTACGAGTCATATAATAAATTATTAAGGTAGGTAAGGAGAGGATAGAAATGATAATTCACATCAATATAACTTAATGTGAAGGTGCGTAAGGAACTTAATAGAACAAAGCCTCGTCAGTATACTACCTAGATATTTGCTACTGAATACCGGACTTGAAAAAAAATACGTGTTACTTCGATCGATAAACTTTTCTATATCAAGGGATAAACAAGACATCCAACGTGCGATATTGTCTTATCAAAAGGCTTACTAACGTTAGATCAGGACGCGTTTTTTTGTTAAAACAAAAATAATTATAAAAATCAAGGCAGATTTTAATAAACTAGTATATAATCTATATAAATATAGTACTAGCAATAAAGAGGAACATTGTTTTTTCTTTAAGAGGCTTCGAAGCAGCCTGACCGGTTTAAAAAAAAAACTTAAATTATAATAAATTCTTTCACTGTTGGGAAGCTAGGCTATTCCCCTGTGAAAATAGGCTATGTTTTATCCGTGTAAGGAATAAGTTATCCCGGGACGTGGGAAAACCGCGATAAACTGCTAGTCGAACAAAATAGGTGTATAATAAAAATCAAGAGGTGTAAGGAATAATAATATTTATTATTTGGAGAAACGGAACTATTTATGACTTAATTAATGAAATAGTGTTTAAAAGAATAAACCTTAATGTAAAAGCACTTCTCTAAAGCCCAGTTTTGTAACACTTTTATAAATGGTTCATCTGTTATTTTTTAAGGAAAAACGAATCGATAACCTACCTATAGAGGTACTCAGTAACAGGGCATAAATAAACTGCATAACAGCAGGTAAGCTGAGAATAAAATTCAGCATAAGGTATACGAGGTCAATAATAATCATTAATAATATCAACTTATTACTTAATCTGATGAACATTATCACGAAAACTAAAATATTGTACACACCATAATCATGTATACCTACGTACTAAAAAAAAAATAGAAATATGTAATGCAATGTCATTTTTAAACCTACTTGCGAGAATTTGCACTAATGATACTAAATATTACCTCAATCGAAATATTAAAATTTTCTAATTACATTCAGTAACTATTATGTTTTGCAGTCAAAACTTATACTTTAGTCAGAAAGATGAAAAGCCAGCAGGTCTGGCCAGTACAGTGTGGCCGTGGGCTTGCATCAAGTACTTAGGTACATACTTTTAAGTAAAGCCTGCATACAGTACAGCAGAGATGGGAATGGTAAGAGGAATGTGTGGTGTTACGCGAATGGATAGAGTAAGGAATAAGTAAAGAGGAAGTTAGAAAGTGGCACCGGTAACCGAAAAACTATATGGAAAACTGCTAACATGGCTAATATATAATGCGGAGGAGTAAGGAGCTTGAACGTGGATGGATATGGATCATGGCCAAACGAAGGCTGAATAAAGCAATTATGGAGGGACTGTGCGACGGTTGTTATGGCTAGAAAGAATATTACTTGAAGAAAAAATTAAAAGGTCCCAAATTAAATTAGGATAAGGACGGGAGGATGATAATGAACTTTATCATTCTGTATGAACTGTAACTGATGACCCCTCACGGACTTCAGCTCACTCTATTCATTCATCTCTGCATAAACAAAGTACTACGAGTATGACCAACTAATGAGTTTTTAACTATTGCCCCAAAGACAATTTGTTAAAAATTTTCTTTACAATTTGTAATTCCTCAATAAATTAGTCAGTATTTTGGAAATAAATAACATTATGTGAATAACTGAACAGATGAAGAAAATTGAGAAAAACGCTCCTGTGTATAGTTAACATGAACTGTCGAACTAAATGACAGCATGTAGTCAACAATAATACCTACATATACATATTTGCGTCATTATTGGCAGAAAATATAAGTTCAGGAAAAGGATAGGATGGATAGAAATACGATCATATATCTGTATTATGAAGAAACTTAACTTCATATTTCTTAAATCCTCCAAACAATAACAGAAGTATTTCTGACAAACATCTACTCCAGACCTTTTTGAACGATATATTTATTTTTATTATTCAGAAAAAATAACTAAGTATACTAAAAACACGTGGTGCTAGCTTCAATCGTTAGAAGGATACAAAGAAATTACGAATCGTCAGACTTTCTGGCTTCTGACTACCCGTAACATTTGCCAAAAATTTACAAATGACAGCCGGGACCCGTGATGACAAAATAGTCACCCACTACGGACCGAGTGTCGCTTAACCTCATGATCGATCGACCCTTGCGGCTGTTACTTAGCCACGAGCTCCTCTATAGTTTCTAGGGTTAAACGTCAATGATAATAGTAGCTGAACATAAAAACTACTAAGTTGACAAGAAATAAATTATAATAAATATTTTTAATACTTACTTACACTGTTACACACCTCCGTAATGATCGGTAATTAAGTTTTTTTTATTCTGATTGTAAATAGCTATTTGTCATTATTTATGATAAAGTAAATATCATTATATCGTCATAAGTATTTACCTATTATATTAAAAAGTAACAACTCTAACTTCTATATTTGAAAACAAACATTTTATTACACAACAATGAAAAAAAAATTCTCATTTTCGGCTTTTGGTTCCCAAACGGCCAAAAAAGACACTAGCAACGATCAACTCTATATATTTCTAGCTAAAAGAATTCTTATTCATTTGCATTTCGCAAGAACTTTTACAATGAATGACGAACTGAAATATTAGTTAGTTGCTTCCGAATTGGAACTCCAACGGGCAAATAAATAAATTTTGTATTATGGGGGTTCGCTAGTTTCCTTAACATCTTCTCAGGCGTTAATGGACACAAATTAGCAAATACACATAATTGTATATTTGCTATATTGTATATATATTGTTCATCTCGTATTTGTTCCGATTTGTAATTCAAAAATATAAAAAGGAAATTAAATTTATTTATTATTACAAAACATTTACTCATAACACATAATGGGTGCAGTCCTTCAAAAAGTTCATTCACGTTTAGACTTAAAAAGCATATAAATCTCATTCATAGTTGCCGCGAAGTCCAACAACGCAAAATATAAATGCAAAAATCTAAAGCTGCGTCCGTAATGGACGAAGAAGCTTGTTGTCTAACTAGCTTCAGAAACTAAACTTGATGGAAGTAGGAAACCAGCCATAGTAGCCGTTTATACAACGTAAAACATAGGCCTTGAAAAGGCACCCAATAGCAACTCCAAATTGAAGATACATAATTTTCCAGATTCCAAAATCTCGAACCTTAATCAATTTTAACGTCATTATGAAATTATTATAGTAACTTTATCACACGAAGGACACAACAACACGTGCAATTCAAAGTTGTCTAGTTACAACTTTGAATTCTAATTTCTATATTCAAATAATTTTAAATATGATGAATAGACAAATTAAAACTTTTTACAACAACACACTAATGTTAATAGCAAACATAACAAAAGCAAACGTAGAAAAATATAAATGGCTATGCCTAGACAGGATTTTTTTTAAATAAGTTAACTCATTAAATTACACGCAAGTGCGAAGATGACAAATATACAGATGTCATAAAAGACCAGGACATTTCAATTAACAGTAGCCATCTAAAATATAGACCCACCGAGCCGGTTGTTCAAAATAGGAACTAGTTTGACAGAAATTAAGGTCTGTAATATCAGTATCGGAAAATTCATTAACCCCAAACGTTAGAATCGTCTAGACCGATTGTTGGCAATGACGACTGTTCTCTCTAAGGAGATCAGCCAACTGCGTAGGACATATTATACCGCACAAGCATTTGCGCAGACACAGGTGCACTTTCTATTCCCTCATTCTCATAGCCAGATGGGTCGGCAATCCGACACGACCGGAGAGATAGCAGGCGCAGGGTCGACATTTACATGCTCTCCGATGCACGGGTGTATCAATCGCCAACTTCCAGACTCCGGAGTGCTTTTGTGAAAGTTTCTTAAAACCCACAAAGCAATACCTTCAGACCCCCACTCAGCAGCCGCGTCATGGAAACCTAGCTGCACTCCGTGTGTCTACATGGGAAGGGAATTACAAAATTCCACATTCAAACCACAAAAACGGTATTTCTGGTGTGACGTCATTATATTCGCATTAAAAGTAACGATTATGCATTAATATACCATGACCGTGACCGTCAAAGAGTCTAGTCAAGTGGCACTCGCGAGTCGCTCCGAGATTCAAGTTCATGTTCCGGTTTCGGAAACACGTTCAATAGTTCACATGATTTTGAAATACAAGTTTATAAGTGTTCTGTCATTATTCATGCCGATGTTTTTATTCATTGTTTGTTTAATGGATTTGCTTGTGCATAAATATGAAGTTCGATAATTGCTTCTGTTTTTATTTTTTATTTTAAACCCTTATAAGATAATTTTGTTCTTTGTCCCTTTCTCGGTCTATCTGTCCGTCAAGACCCTTTATTTCACAAATGCGTCATCAGGATATTTTAAACCATAAAATATTTTTGGTTCGAAACAGAATGCAAAAGTCGTATTTAAACGCAATGAATACTATAGGAATTATAGGCAGAACCAGTTAGGTACTTAAATAAAAAAATCCACATATTTTCTGAATGACTAAAACGTCGAGCGATAAAATTTTTGACGTTTCCATACTCTATAGTCATAGAACCAGTTTTTTTTTTTTATTCCAAAAATATTTAATAATAAATCTGGTGCATCAATTTCGAAGATTGTTATTATTATAACTGACCCTGAATAACATTTTTACTAGTGATTATAGCACGAGGTGTGTGAAAATATTTAAATATCTCACCTTCATTATCATTAAACTTCTATATTGGAACAGGATGAGGAAAACTTCGATAACCTGGATCCTTCCGACTATCAGATAAGGAAAGGAAAAGACCACGCTGGACACTGATCAGAATTTAAATGTGAACTTGTTGTCGTTTTGAGAGCGGCCATGATATACGGATAGAAGGACCAGTCCAAAAGAATTTCCCTCTTTGTCATAGAATATAGGCTAATTTTTATCCATGTGCGGGAAGAATTTCCGTAGAGATGTGAGTGATACCACGGGCTTAGGTTCGTATATGAATATGTGTTCAGGCCGTTTTGGCACGAATTGTTTTTCGCATTTATTTTATTGTATATAGTAGTTTAAAACGTGTCTATCGCATAAAAATCTGGAGAAGCAAGCTTTAACAGTTCCTTCTACATAAAAAAATCAAAGTCAAGTATTTTTACATCTGAATAAAATTATATAATATAGGTACCCAGCTCAGGTAGGCGTATTACGCCAAAAAATGTCAAAGAGTTAAAAAAACGTCAACCTTGACATCTAGTTAAGCAATTGAACCCGAAACTACGCAATCAAACAATATTAGTAATTTCTTAGATAATATTCTATGTAAAATCGGAAAGATAAGGAGTTACATAGACACTGTTGCGTTATTTCATACCAATATAACAAGGTCTTCGCGATACACTTACAAATGTCACCACACCCGATTGCTGTTTACACATGTAAGTCTTTTCTTCTATAATTGCCAAAATTTGACGGCGTCCAGACCGATTGTCAACTACGGCGGCCGTTTTCTCTCTAAGCCAGCAGCGCAGGACACATTCCAGTGCACGAGCATTTGCGCTGATATAGGTGCACTCTCTATTCCCTTATTCTCATTGTCCGATGGGACGGCAATACGACACGACTGGAGAGAGATCAGGCCCGACATTTACGTGTTCTCCGATGCACGGGTGTATCAATCATCAACTTCCAGACTCGGGACTGCTTTATGAAAGTTTCTCAAAACCCACAATACGATTTCGGCCCGACTCCGAGATCGACCTAGAGACCCCGTGCAATGCAGTCGCACTATGCGACTACTAGACCAACGAGGCACACAGGCTCAGTAATATTCCTTTTAGTCAGTAATTTCCTTTTCCGATATAAATTAAATACTTAAACGATATAAAATAAATTTCGAAACCTAACAAGATTACAATAACATAATTTAGATATGTCTTCAACTGCCGCGTAACAATAAACAACAATAACAAATAATAGTTAAAATAAACAAACAGTTATTAATTTTACGTAGGTATGTAGTAAATCTTCGGTTTAGACGGAACAAAAACAGGCTTCTTGACCTAACCTTTTACGTCTACATTAATTTGTAATGACTACCAAGTGTGTCATAAAACGAGCTATTTCTTATAACTCTAATCTCAATAGGTACTTATAACAGTTAAACAAAACATTACTACACAATGCTTAAGCAAGCTTTATTATTACTTAGAATAGTTGAAATTTATTACATTTCCAAACTGAGCTGAACTATGTATAAGCAAAAAAAAGTAGAAAAAAAACTTTATTAGCGACAAATCATCTTGGAATCTATCTTGGATTTGCTGGCAGGAAAACAGCCCCACATTACTAAGACGATTTAATCAGAGAGACATGCGAAGGCCCGATAGTTACCGCATTAAACGTCTAGTCACGCAAACTTTATGTATTCTTTTGTAGCGGACAGGTCTCGACAACCTCGGCAATACCCGATAGCGACTTTGAATTGATCACAATAATAAAAAGAGTATCATGGTAGGTACTGGCTCGATTTCCGCTAAACATTATCCTTGACATTGAAACCCCTTCGCGAGACATGACCCAGCAAAGTTAAGGCCCAAGTTACTTTTGTATAACCGATTTGTTTTTGTGTTTCAGATGAGGCATTTGCATCCCGCGCCGAACTTGGCGACGGCAACATGGGTTCTCTTCGCCCTCCTGCTTCCAACAGACACGCAGTTCCTTAATCCTGTCTCTTCATTCATGAACTTTCTGAACGAAGGCACCAGACAACTTGATAACGAACCGCCCGATCACAGTAATATGCTGAGTGAATATGACTTTATCATTGTTGGAGCAGGTACCGCAGGATGCGTACTTGCTAATCGACTAACCGAAATTCCAGAATGGAAAGTCTTGTTGATAGAGGCTGGAGCTAACGAAAACTTTGTCATGGATATCCCAATTGTAGCCAACTATCTTCAATTCACTTCGGCTAACTGGGGCTACAAAACTATGCCATCCAGTAAATATTGTGCAGGATTTGAGAACCAACAGTGTAGCTGGCCTCGTGGAAAAGTAGTCGGAGGATCCAGTGTATTAAATTATATGATATACACGCGAGGAGCTAAGCCAGACTACGACAGTTGGGAAGCAATGGGTAATGACGGTTGGGGCTGGGACGACGTACTCCCATATTTCAAGAAAATTGAAAACTTCAATATACCAACATTTAATGACGAAAAATTTCACGGATATAATGGGCATCTAAATATTGAGCACGCTCCATTTCGCACTAGCAAGGGCAAAGCTTGGGTCAAAGCAGCTCAGGAAATGGGTTTTAAGTACGGAGATCATAATGGAGCCACACCGGCGGGGGTGTCTTTTCTCCAGCTTTCTATGAAAAACGGAACTCGCCATAGTTCTAGCAGAGCTTATCTTCACCCAGTTAATGGTAGAAATAATCTTCATGTATCGAAAACCAGCATGGTTACTAAACTTATTTTTGATGATTCAAATACTAAGGTTATCGGCGTTGAATTTGAAAAACAAAACAGAAAATACAAGGTTTTAGCCAAGAAAGAGGTAATTTTAAGTGCCGGAGCTATAAATTCCCCACAACTATTGATGTTGTCAGGTATAGGACCTAAAAACCATTTGGAATCTATGAGGATAAAGGTTGTCAAAGATTTACCGGTTGGATACAACTTGATGGATCACATAGCAGCGGGTGGACTTCAGTTTGTAGTCAGACAACAAAATCTAACTATTTCAACTGAATATATACTTAACCATTTAGACTTAGTATTTAAATGGATGAAATCACATAAAGGCCCACTTTCAATCCCCGGCGGATGTGAAGCACTTGTATTTTTAGACTTAAAAGACAAGTTTAATACTACGGGTTGGCCAGACATGGAACTGCTCTTTATTACTGGAGGATTAAATTCAGATCCACTACTGCCCCGAAACTTCGGCTTTGACAATCAAATCTACAGCGACACTTATGGACCCCTGGGAAAATCAGATGCCTTTATGGTATTCCCAATGTTAATGCGTCCCAAATCAAAGGGGAGAGTTATGCTACGTAATAAAAACCCAAAAGCACATCCAGCTCTGTATCCGAACTACTTCGAATATGCTGAGGACTTACAAAAAATTGTTGAAGGAATAAAATTGGCTGTAGAGATAGCAAGACAACCAGCCATGAAAAAGATAGGTGCCAAACTGTACGATGTACCGATAGAAGACTGTTTGAAGCATGGACCGTTTGGCAGCGATGCTTACTTTGCTTGCCAAGCACAAATGTTCACCTTTACTATTTACCATCAAAGTGGAACATGTAAAATGGGACCGGAGAGTGATCCTTCGGCGGTAGTGAGCCCTAGATTAAAAATCCATGGTATTGATGGAATAAGAGTAATCGACGCGAGTATAATGCCAGAAATAGTATCGAGTCACACGAATGCTCCCGTGTACATGATAGCAGAAAAAGGAGCCGATTTAATCAAAAGCGATTGGGGAAAGCTGAGATAGGAGTATATCTCAACTATTTTTTAATTTATTAAGCATATCTGTGATGCATTTTAACGCTTAATTAATAATATTTTGAAATGTATAGTTTCTTAAGACGTAATAAGTACATTGTTCGATAAAAACAACTCAGTGAAAAGCTAAAATAACCTTCTCATAAAAAATTCATTGGGCTATCCAAAATTTAAAGCTTTTTTTTTTTCTTAAAGGGCTGGTTTGAATGTATTTATATTAACTAGTGACGACAATGGTGGGGATATTTTTCTTTTATTATTTACAATCCAGAATGGAAACGCAATATTTATGTTAAAATTAGTCCTAGAATTACACTACCTCATATGCACGTATTTTAAGCTCTAATGTAATAAATCTTATCAGTTACAATCTTACAAATAAATATACGTAACATAATGACATTTCTTATAGTTTGGTATGATAACAACTTTATTTAAATTGCAGAATAAAATAAATTGCAGAGTTTTGTAACTAATCAGGATTGACTTTTCCCAATTGTATGTATGTATAGTGTAATATTCTTTTGGGTATACTTTATTAAGGATTATATTATTATTTTAGCATAGATACTTAACTAAAAACTTATCTAAGCGAATAACGAAACTACTCACTATACATGCGCTAATTCGGCAAAACATGGTTCTGTCAATTTCAACTACATAGAATTGATTGAGATAAAAATGATTAGTTAACTTATTTACACAGTTGTTATTAAAAAAATATGAAGGCTATGCTATAATTTGAGGTAATGTAACCCACATTTTTAAATTAAGCTCGATTATATTGTGAACCCATTATAGCAAGGGTTTAAGTTGATGTGTTAGTCTTGATCTAATGATATGTTTATTTAATTTCACGTTTGGTTATATAGGATTACTCTATAAAATTTGGGTTGTGGTTTGCTGAAAACTGGACCGCTTTATTATGAAATAATAAAGTCATTAAATTAATTTTGAATTAAAAGACGTGGCTCTCATATAAATAAGTTATTTTCAATAAGTCTTGTGTTGTTTTAAATTATAATTAATTCATTATTTGTCTGAAAAAACCAGTGTACAAATATGTAGATAATTATTATGATTATTAGTTTAAATGGTGCTCGGTGCGCTAGGTAGGGTAACCAACAGGAGTTATGTTCTCGATTTAATAATTTATTATTTTAGTTTACGTTTATTACAATTAAATAACTACAATTGGGTTGCAGTAATAAGTTATGCGAGTTAAACACAGGTATATCAGAGCCGAACGCTGTGAACACACCGAAAAGAACGAATATTTTAGTTCTTTATAATATAAAATCTCGCAGACTTGTCATATTGGTCGAATAATCCGAACCTTGAAGAACCCTAGAAAAGACAGACGAATTCCGATGACGTCATGACGTATAAAGGAAAAATACTCAATTTCTTCTGCGCTTTCGGCTTCGATACATATGCGTTCATCATTTGGATGAGAGTAATATACAAATATTTCTGTGCTAATATAACGAATGGGTAGATAAAAAATTCGGCACCTGGTAGGACTTTAGGTTTTGGTGGTACCTAGTACACAATTGACTATGCAAAATGTACTTTTAATGGAGAAATATGGAGACGATTCCTCATAATTTAAACTCTCATTATCATACATTTTCTTGCATTTGATACATGTGTGACTATTTTGTGATTTTATGACTCACAAATTCCAAACGTGTTGAGTGTTACAACAATGTTGTGTCAGTAAATTAAGATAATTAAAAAAGGACAATTATATGCTTTAGACTTTGGATTTAACAGTTTTTCTATTGCTCGTACAAGTTTTGTATAAGGAAATTTAATTATATTTTTTTTGTCCACACCGTAAAATATGATGCATTTGTGCAAGCATCCTAAAATAACAGATCTGTATGATAAATTAAGTTTTAGTTACCTAATTTATGAAATAAAACTAGATATACAATATTTATTTATATATATACAATTCCCAATGATGAAATCATTTAATAATTAAAGGAATTTTTAACTTGACCACACATTTTCTTTTATCATGAAACATCCTAACTCCTCTCACCGTCCAACGATGCCAGAACATCAAGCTACTACAAGCTGCCAACTTTCCTTAATAGATTTTTAACTTTATCGCTAAAGCATATGGTTCAAAGTTGATTGGGGAAATTTGACAGTTGCGAGTAGCTTAAAAACAAATAAAGAAAATGTTTTTACTGTACACCAGGTAACGTATGTTGTGCCCTAATCAAAAACACATTAATTTAACCAATTTCAGCACTTTGTATGTAAGTTTTTTTCTATCTAACAGAAGAAATGGATGTCCAGAATAATTTTTAGCCATTGATACCAACATACATGATGAAAATCAACTAAGAATTGAACAGATCATTAGTGGCTGCTATCAAATTATAATTAACAAATGTTTACATAAAAAAATGGAACTATCCTATTAAAAATTCCGGTGTCATTGTCCATTACCTAAAGTGCTTAACGAGTTTTAAATGATTTTCTGAATCATTTTCTTCGCATTATTTACGTCAATGACTTATTAATTAAAATAAGCAATTAAGTTGCAATAGTCTAAGGTTCTCAGTATCTATTGAAGTGTGGTGTAAGTAGCGTTTTTGGGAGTGATTTAATTAAATGTTAAGTGCTATAAAGGATCATTCGTGGAATTCCTAAAGGTTTTCATTTTTTTAATAATCTACCTGGTTAATCAATAAGAACCACAAAAATCGTTGACACAAGGTCAGGTTTTCTATATTCACTCAATACCTTAACGATTATATTACTACCGAAACTGTACCTACAAAAACCTCACCAAATAAAATTAATTTTATTTAACAACAGTTTTCCCCAACAGAAGTTTTCAAAAGTATATTTTGTATATATTCCAGATGATTCAACATGGAAAGCCAATATTCGCAATAGCAACTTGGATGCTATTCACTCTTTTGATACCAATAAACACAAAGTACGCAAGCCCTATATCATCGCTGTTGAATTTCATGCGGGACGAAACCGACCAATACGATAACGAGCCTCCTGACCAAACAAACCTACTTTCAGCATACGACTTTATCGTCGTTGGCGCAGGCACAGCAGGATGCGTGCTAGCTAACCGACTTACAGAAATATCAGATTGGAAAGTTTTACTCTTAGAAGCTGGAGCTAACGAAAACTATGTAATGGACATCCCCATTTTAGCAGCCTATCTACAATTTACCTCTGCCAACTGGGCTTATAAAACGAAACCATCTAATAAGTACTGTGCGGGATTTGAGAACCAACAGTGTAATTGGCCACGAGGAAAAGTAGTTGGTGGATCTAGCGTATTAAATTATATGATATACACGCGAGGAGCTAAGCCAGACTACGATAATTGGCAAGCTATGGGAAATGACGGCTGGGGATGGGATGACGTACTTCCCTACTTCAAAAAAGTTGAGAACTACAATATTCCAGTGTTCGATGACTCGGATTATCACGGACATGGTGGATACGTCAACATTGAGCATGCTCCCTTTCGAACTAGCAAAGGGAAAGCCTGGGTCAAAGCAGCTCAAGAAATGGGTTTTAAATATGGAGACCATAACGGTGCCAAACCATCTGGAGTATCTTTTCTTCAGCTATCAATGAAAAACGGAACGAGACATAGTTCTAGCAGGGCTTATTTGCATCCTATAAATGGGAGAAATAATCTTCATGTATCCAAGGGCAGCATGGTCACCAAACTTATTTTTGACAATACCAATACCAAAGTTATTGGCGTAGAATTTGAAAAACAAAACAGAAAGTACAAAGTCTTAGCTAAAAAAGAAGTAATTCTATCTGCTGGGGCTATAAACTCTCCACAACTTTTAATGTTATCCGGCATCGGCCCAAAAAATCATTTGGAGTCCATGAAAATCAATGTTGTGAAAGATTTACCAGTCGGATATAATTTAATGGATCATGTTGCGGCTGGTGGAGTACAGTTTGTAGTACGACAGCAAAATTCAAGTTTTTCATCTGAATCAATTTTAAGTAATATCGGTTTAGTATTTCAATGGATGAAGACACATAAAGGTCCACTGTCTGTCCCTGGAGGATGCGAAAGTCTTGTTTTCATGAATTTAAACGACAAGTTTAATTCTTCAAGCTGGCCAGACATGGAATTGCTCTTTATTGCTGGTGGGTTGAATTCAGATCCACTATTACGTCGAAATTTCGGGTTTGACGAACAAATCTATTCTGACACGTACGGTCCTTTAGGTAAATCCGATACTTTCATGATCTTCCCCATGCTGCTGCGTCCAAAGTCCAAAGGACGAGTCATGCTGCAGAACAGAAATCCAAAAGAATATCCGGCTCTTGTTCCAAATTATTTTGATTATGACGAAGACTTGCAGAAAATTGTAGAAGGAATAAAAGTAGCTGTAAACATTTCGAAGCAACCAGCTATGAGAAAAATCGGTGCAAAAATATATGATGTACCGATCAAGGAATGTTTGAAATATGGGCCATTTGGTAGCGACGCGTATTACGCTTGTCAAGCCAAGATGTTTACTTTTACGATATACCACCTTAGCGGTACGTGTAAAATGGGAGTTGAGAATGACACGACGGCTGTCGTCAGCCCGCGATTAAAAGTTCACGGCGTAGAAGGGATACGAGTGGTCGATGCAAGCATAATGCCTGATATAGTGTCTGGCCATACAAATGCTCCAGTTTATATGATTGCTGAAAAAGGAGCAGACATGATCAAAAGCGATTGGGGAAAATTATGATGAATTCAGTGTAACAGTGTTTGTAAGTGTGCAGTATTCATTTTAGTAGGCACCTGTGATATTTAAGGTACATAGTACATAATTTGACATGATTTGTTTATCTTTATTGCACCACGTTTGGTAAGCAATTAAATTTATTAAAAAGTTAATTAGTATTGTTTTACTTGTCCCGATTAGTTTTCCCTTTTTGTTGGCCTAACGTTGTCCACCGTTGTTAAGATACTATAAAATTTATAACAAGTTTCCGCAATTGCACTTGGAAAAATAACATTTTAATATTGAAGCTAGTAGATTTTGACATTTATTCTATACAAAAAAAAATCTAATAATACTTTTGGGTGGCAAGAGTGTATATCATGAAAATACACGTAAGCAGCTAAAATCTAGTATAAAACTAAAAATAAAACTCAAAACTAGTGCCCTAATTTTTCGTGGATTATTTTTATTTTTAGCATACTAAACACAGGCCCCTCACTAGTTGAGTCGCTTTAACGGCCCATTTCAGTGTTTCAACTTCAAGGCTAAACCCGACCTGCCTCACAGAGTCACGTAGTCAGCCTATTTATTTCAAAACTTCTCTTACCAAAGGGGACTTTCAGTTTTCTTGAAGTTCTTATTCAAAACTCCTGTGAACCAATTCGTAAAATCAACGTTATCTTAGGGTCAGCCGAGATAAAAATCGAATTAAAAGCAACAAATCATATCAGATACCTAAAAATATAAAAAGGACTACGTTGCATATTTGCTCCGTATTTGCCAGTCCATTGGCCCCTTAATAAATCGCATGGGCTTTCAGGGACAGCTATAAATAAAATACGAGTTTTTGAAATTAAGAGAACCCGCTTTGCATTGCTACATCAGTGCTACCAGTTATTTATGCTAAATGCTCTATATAAAATCTTTGCTTAAAAACTTTGCTACAGATAATTTTTGGTTTTAAATAAAACTTATTTATGGTCAATTGAATTATCCACTTCTGTAAACTGCGCAAAGAATTCGGTCTATAACCATATTATTTTTGCGAATAAAAATTTAAGAGCCTTTCAAAATGTAATAGCAACATGTTGGCTGTTCTCGCTCATTCTTTACGGCAAAATTAAACTTCGACGCCTTACAATATGCAGGTAGCAATCTTACAAACCATGAAATTTTGCTCAAGTCTGCATATCACACGTTTACTTGTGTAAGGGTAAAAATATAATCAGTTAATAAACAAATATAAAACATCTATTGTACCGTAATATAAAAGAAAATCGTGCCAGTAAACACTATACATATTTCAATAACGGCTGAAGCAATTTGACAAAAAAAGTGAGTAGTTAAGTTAGAACCAGGGGACGGACATAGGGTACTTCGATATTTTATCTAGGTAGGAAAATAAATTCCATAAGACGCGGGTGAAACACCGGACGGTAGCTAGTATATTTAATAATATTAATTTCATTCGATACTCGACCACAAACGCTAAGGATAATATTAGCACTAAGATGACTTAACCTCTTGAAGTTCCTAGCAGATATAAGAACGCAATAAGCACGTGAGACAATTTGCCATGAAAATATTTGTGTATCGTCGATTACGCTTGCGTACTAAGTGCCAGGTTGGTCGGTAATTTTTGATGTATTTATCTCAATTGGTATCTTGGTACCGTGGCCTACTTATTTATTAAGCCATCCTTTACAAACTTTGTGTCTGACTTCAATTCCTTATTCTTTCAGAAGTATTGCACACCTGCGCGTGGAGTATCAACACGACTATAATAACGACCCATTTTCTCTGTAAATCTTACGAAAACTTCAAAAAAACAATGATTGCCCCTTTTCCTGTGCATACCTTTTAAATAGTAAGCAAACTGCGTCTGTCTTAATATAACTAATTTTCAAAGTCATGTATTAAACTTTTTCTATTATAAAACATTTTGCATACGCGCTTAAAAAAAAGCTTGATTGAGTTCTTATAGTACCTACCTACGCTAGTATGAAACCTCTATACTCTTAACGAATTGGGAAAACGCTAAATATAACTGCTATTTATTGTAATTACATTACAGATAGCAGGGTCGTCACAATGGAAATTCATATTTACAGGACTGTCGATATGATTGTCTCCATATGCCAGTGAAAAATACATAGGCTTAAGGTGGGTCGTGAAGGAGGGGCCCATTAGGGCCAGGGTCTGCCTGGGCTGCGGGTTGTTCGCAAGAGTTACCGTGGCCCTGGCAAACAGGGACCACCCGAAGGAACATAGTAGGTTTTAGTCAGTAGGAGTCTGACACTCCCTCCACCTGCACCCTCATCGGGAGTGGTCATTTGATGATTTCCCACTAAAAAATGGTGGGTCGTGAATACAATTGGCTTATTACATTAGGATAAATTGATGGGCCCAATTTACATATTATGATCAAAAAGCTATGTAAGACAGTTTACAAAAACAAGATACTAATTTACAAATTGAGAATTATGTTTTCATGCAAGCAAGGTTTTGCTTCTAAATAAAAACTTCTCACAAACATACTATGTTGTTATGTATTTCTTGTTGCAGAAACAAAAATTACAAACACTCAGAAATAAAAACTTATCAAGTTTTATATCGTTTCGCAATATATTTTAATTTCATACTTATCAAATTAAGCCAAGCCAAAAATAAATACGGGTCTATAAGTAAACCACGACTTTATTTCACTTAATTACCGCATTTTTAGTCTGTTAAAAATTGCCTGATTACTTTCGTTATTCAAGAATATCTTTTTATATCATTGTTATATTTGTCCCTTGGTAATACACAAATATTAAGACTCTTTTACTAAAGATGGGAAACGTCATACCGAATATAACATCCCTAATAGGTAAATGTTGTAAACATTGCGTACATGAATCACACACAAACACGTAAATGATCGTTCATTTGTTACACTTTAGCTTTATTCTAAATTGACACAGTTTAATAAATCATAATCATCTTTGATGATGCATAACAGATCAACTAGTCAGGTTTAAAAGTTTCTCTTATGAACTATGTGTACTTAAAATCTTTTATGAACACATATTTTCTTCTTTTAATTTTGAATAATCTTTGAAAAATTGTAACCCACTTGTATCATAACTTTTCATGCGAAACAATGAAAAAAGGAACTTTAAACCTGTGAAGAGCTCAGGAATGCAGTATTTTCTTCGCAAATTGCAGTACCTGTAACAATAAAATCATCTTAGTACTTTTATCAATCTTTTTATTGAATCATCACATCCATTGTTCTAAAGCAACAAATTGTATATCTGATCAAAACATAATGATAATGACATGTTAGGCAATAATACTCCAAATACCAAGATCGAATTATTTTGTAAGTAACAAAATCTCTTTTGACCATGAAGGTTGTACTTTCTATAAATTGCTGAAATGATGCAAACACGCGTATGTCGCAGAAAAACCTCGTTGCTCATGGGGATGAAAGTGTCGCGACAGCTCTGATGCAACTTGCCGAGCTTATTTCACAATTTATGAACTAATTAAGAAAAGTTAAATATGTATATGTAGAGGAAGTACACTACAAAAACCTTTTGAATTTAAATATACAGTGACATCATTTCTTATCTCCCCTTTATTTTTCATCCTCCAGACCGTATTTAACAAAAGGAACGGATTATCTCAAAGGGAACGAGCCTAATGATAATAACATTAAATATAATACAAAATAAACCCTTATTTTATGGGTATGCCAGATGCACATACTATGTACATCTTTTATTCCCATACTTCCATAGTTCAATAGGACCTCTTTTACGCTGTAAGGGATCCGTTACAATATGGGAAGTGTAATTAGGGAATTTCAACCATATATCTGGCCGTCCGCCCGTCTAACGAGGACAGATCGTGTCGGCAGCCTAATCCGTTGGAACTATTGAAAGCCTGGAGACTAACCCGTCCTAATCGTGTTGGAAGCCTAACTCCAACCGAATGAAAGCCAGAAATAATGATCTCTGCTCGCTCCAATCTAACTGATGGAACTGAGTAACCATGGACACTACGACCGGTGCATATTGGAAATGATTTTACGCCTTGCCGCACAGTTCGACAGTACGCAGATTTACCAGTCCCTTATCTCATAGAACCTATGATCAATTAACAAGGTGCATCATCAAGGTGTATAACATAGATGCTTTTTTGAATAACACGCGGAAGAAGTTGCGGGCAATGCAACTATTTTTAACCGACTTCCAAAAAAAGGAGGAGGTTCTCAATTCGGCCGGTATGTTTTTTATTCTTTATAATTGGAATTGTTTTTGTTTCTCGCATGCTGTTTGGCCAAGGCCAGAATTTTAATACTTTTGATAAATTGTTACTAAAAATATGTGTATTAATATGTATAAGGCAATAAGGTATTTTTTACGAGAAAAAAAAATATAATTAGGTACTTTCCTTTAGTGTTTTGTAACTACAAAAAATCGTTGGAATCTTGAACAGAAAAACTAAATTACAACGTGCGAGCCCGAACTGTCAGCTAAAATTAGATAATAATTACAATATTCAAAAGATTTTATAACAAATGTCTGCGAATTAAACAGGATGTTTATTTTGGACTTCCAGTTTTTGTATTAAATTAGCATTTTTATTAATTATATACGTTGAGCAGTTTGTAAAACGTATTCTTTATTACCAATCTGTATTTCAAACATTAGCTTTAGGCCATGTCTTCGCTCGTGTTTTCTGTACATACGCCAGCACGTCGAGCTACCCGAAATTGTATTTTTTTTCCAAGATATAAAGATACATAGTACTAAAAATATATCACTCACACAAGCAAGCAGCATAGCAAGTATTCCGATATGTTTATTTGCTAACTTTCCGAATTGGCTAGTATGGAAAACTATTCTCTAATCTAATACTGACGTTGTGCTCATGGTAAATTTATTCAGGGTCTAGTTAAGGTACATGGAGGTTAACTCAGGTACCCAACAAAATCGGGGGCAATAATCAAGCAAACAAGACAGACAGAAGAGTCACCTCTATTTTATACATGATTAAAATAAAAACATTATTGATAGAACATAATATGTGACCATGGACGTATGGGCCTGCTTACGCGATGCTGAAGCGGGCAGCGTTACGTCGCAATCGCAACGCAGTCGGTACTGGGCGCGCTTTGTGGTACATACAGTCCTATAGTTGAGATCAGTGTTAATTTGGATTTTCATGATCACGTAAGTTCTTAATTACCTCTACCTATTCTTGATTTAAGAAGTTGTTTAATTAATCTTATTGTGAAAAGATGTGAGTAATGTTTGAGCTTCTATTTACTAACGGACGAAACTTTCGTAGATTAAACACTGTAATATAAACTGGTTTTAAACCAGTGTTTTTAGAAGTTGTTAGGTTTATTTAATCAATAAAATTAATGACAACTGAGCCCAATATTTTAACTGATTATCTAAAGGCAGTGCCATTTATTATTGAAGATGAAGATAACCGCATGCTGTTGAATTACTCACATTTTGATAACTTCCGATAACAATATTTATTGGATGAATTAAAAGTGAAATTTAAGTATCATCATATATTTTTAAAACAGGCGACAATTTTTTTTTTCTTATTAGCAATGATAAATATCAGACCTGAAATAAGTTGATGGTACATAGAGAGCAAACCTTATTAAACCTTTCGAAAGAAAGTAAAAACTTTTGTTAATCCTTTAAATATGGAATAACCGTTATCGCAATATAAGGCAATCTCGATACCTCTCTGTGAATATCGCAATAAAAGCGCTTAAGGAAATGTGCAAGCCTCGTTTTGACATTCTTCTGAGAAAGAAACATTTTTGCGTAAAACCCGTTTGTGCATGTGAGGTTGGAAACTTTCTTTGGTTAAAACCCTCGAAGAGCCGTACATAAGCACGTATATAATCTTCTTCGTCATCTTAAATGTTAGTATAAGTTATATTACATATCTTTTCACACGAGGAAAGAGCTCGTGGCTAAGTACCAGCAGCGTGGGTCGATCGATGTGTATTGTCTAATAGTCAGCGGATGGTCTGATTCGGATGGTCGTATTTCTAGTCAAGAATTGTGAGTTTTCTCTCTCTATGTCTTTAACCACCGGTAGCTTGAAATTTGTTTCCTATGTTGCTGGACATCTATCTATACATATTTATATCTATGTATATTTATTTCTAAGCAATCATAAGTTGAAATAAGGCTTGGTGCGGTCGGGCTCTGGATTGTGAACATCTTAGTGGGTGTCTGAATGTTTTGAAAGACACTTTAAATTGGTGGGATCCGACTGTCGTTTGTACATCTTTGACAGTCTTTACGGGTAGTCATAAGCCACAATGTCTTCAAAATAGGTTGACCAGTTAACGGGGTTGAGGACGTCAGATACACAGTCACATACAGATACATAGTAAACACTGGTACTAATCTGTATCCGGTTAGACTAGAAACCAAACCCGACCTAGCTTGGGTAAAGGCTAGGCACATGACATTTATGTCCAGATTTAGTACTATAGTATTTTCACTGAGCAATTTGCGTGAAGTTAATAGGATAACAAATTATTATTGGTTACAGTCATACTGGTAATGTACAGACGCCAGCACGTCAAGCTACACGAACAAATTTTCCAAATCAACTTTGAACCGTATGCTTCAGCAATAAAGTTGAAAATCTATTAATAAAATTTTACAGATTGTAGTAGCTTAATGTGCTGGCGTCTGTACAATAGGATAATGCTAATATCTAACTGATAACGTCTTGTCCCCGTCTAGTACCTACAATCAAAGGTCATACTTTTAAATCAAAGCTTTGACCCCGTCAGCCTACATTTCACATCCAGTTCTAAGCAATAAGAGAAAGCAAAAAGGAGAATGTAATAAATTATATTGTCCTTAATAATGTATAGCTTGCCAGTTTAAGGTTAGTAACTACTAACCTCTTTGAATAATAGACCACGTTCCTAGACTGGTTTGTAAATTATTAAAAAAGGAACCAAGTAATCTAGAGCACAGGCGCTTGGCCCTCGAATTTTAAACTGCACGTAAATATCCGTTCACTGGTTCAGTGCAAACAATTTCGTAACTGCTAATTATCAATAACTACACTTTGAGCATACGAAGCTCGACCCTCAGAAGAGACGCTAGTTATTTATTGACGGGGTTGTAATCTGTAACAAATTATATAATTACAAAATAATTTCAGAAAGACAATGCGTTATTGCGATATAATAAGCTGACTGCTTAAAAATGTTTGCATATGAATTGCAGTGACAAAACGTTAAAATATAAATGCTAACAGCGAATTTTACAGGCATTTTTCGGAATTCTTACGAATCTGTAATATTACTTTTATTTCTCAAAAGAGCTTAAGCTTGTTACATCTGCAATGCGACCCAAAACGCTTGTGCTGAAAATCCATTTACCGGTTACGGTTGCACCATAGTCCGCCACGCATCCTGAGACATTTATTTATAACGGGATTGCTCTTGATCACAATCCACCCCGGAGGGCAAGGATGGGATCTACGGTGGTACGAGCTTAACCAGAAGAAGATTTTGATTTTTTTGTAAAAAATTACTTACGTCCCTAAAATATCCATATCAACAAATTAGTTTCTATGTAGCGTCTTTATAGCTTCCTAGATATAGAGAGATATTATTGAGAGCATAATCCAATGTTAGCGAGAATGTATGGTCTGTAAACCTTGAAACTCTTCATGAATTTATTGGACCTGGTTATTGGGACATGAGGCAAGACTGTACTTAAACCTGCAATCGAAAGGAGGGGAAAGTACTTCATTATTTCGCGAAACTCGCCCCGTTTCAAGGCAGGTTCCTTAATCATTGGGTCGCCATCACCACACCCGAAAACGCAGTAGGTATATCAAATTTATAACCAAAAGAAAAACGCGCAATCTGTACAAAAACTGTACCGTATTGATGGAATGCTGTCAGTTAGAAGGGCACCACGATCTATTTCGATCGTTAAGTTGAGATCATAAGTCTAAAATTAATGGCTATTGATCGAACGTTAGGTAAGTCTTAAACTTCAAGAGCAAATTACCTACATATTGTCATATTAATAGATACAATAATTTGTTATGTTGGGTTGATTAGTAAATTGATCTAATAACAGGTAAGGTTTGAGTTTATGTAAAAATAGACACGCACTCGGAAATTTTGATTTATCTCTACAGATCTTGTGGTATATTTTACATAACTTAACTATGCTTTTAATCATAAAACAAAATTAAACGGCATAATTATGCGTAGTAAATGTTTTTACGATGGGAATACAAACAAATCATTAACATAAAAGCAGAACTTTTTGTGGGTTATCTGTTAATTTATTTAAAGGATTTGACGTTATAATAACAAAAAGTCACGACTAGTTCGACAGGCGCCTCATTTCTGTAGAGAAACAAGAATAATCTCTAAAAGGTATAAACTGCCTCCGGCACATTTTTGGAAATTTGACGAAAGTTTTGCAAATTTATTGGTAACCTACTCTTTCATAGGTAGATCTTTGTTTTTCTAAAACTATTAACGCTACGTTCACACGGAGACGTCAATTTCTAAGCCGGATCCTATTTTAGAACACGGTTTTATCACATTATAATTATGTATGTATGAGGTATATATTATCTGGTATACGATATTCCGTATGACGGTAAAAATCCAACCCGATAAAATGTATCTCTGTATGAACGTGGCGATAATCAACGTAGTTTTGATTTTAATGAACACAGAGAGCATTGAACTTTAATTACACCTGCCAAGAAATTCACGTGTTATACCGATAGCAAAAAAGGATAGATACCCACAAAAAACCAACGCAATAAATATTCAATAAAAAATGTAAGATGAACATAAAGTTTATAATTACGTATGCTCGACCCAAAGCATTTATTTTAATTAAAGCCTACAACGATACCAGGTAGGTGCGAATTTTCATTAGCTAATTTAAATAAACTAAGTCTCACGTATTGTTCAAACATTTAATCGGCTTTGGCTGACTGGGTACTGACCACTCTCAACACTTTTCGTATTGATGACATACTAAGCCTACGCTACGCCTACACTCATTTGACTATTTGCGTTTTTATGACATAAAATAAGCTTCAACGATATTACAGTTGGCCGTAGTAAAAAGTACCTTGAGTAGGTAAACTCGAATTTTGACCAATCGAGAAATATAACAGAGCATTTCACATTTCTTCGACTGCTGCCAAACAGATAAGTCTTAATTTTAGCCGATTCTAGACGACACGAAGCGGAATTAGGCGAAGTAACTACCATTTTCAGAAAAATCGAATCGCATTTATTTAACGAAATGCATGTAGTAGAATCATCCGCCGTTTATGAATTTCGGAACAAAAACAAGAAAATCGGTATAACGAAAATATTTTAAATAGCAGATTTATCTGCGTACTGTACCTGCAATATACCTTACTCGCCCTGCAGGACAGTCATTGCGCAGTTGGTCTGATAACGGGATTGTATGCCAATGTGACGTGTCAACACTCGTTGCATATTAACATGCAACCCGACCTGTTGAAAACTTTTCATGTGCAACAATGCTTGATTTGCATCTAGAGATTTTTGTCTTTTTACTCAAAAAGACTATTAATTTATTTTAATGATACACATTTCTTGCTACTAACGGCCACGGCCCCAGATAGAAATGTCATAAGCTTTTTAATCGAAGCTCTTGGCTATCAAACCATTGTCTGAAACTACGAAAACGATAGACGGAATCCAGATCAAATGCGCATGCGTTAACTGTAATATCAACAACCCTTTAAACTAAATCATGATATATAAGGTTATTTTTTCAGCTATCATGGGGTGATAAGTAGATTTGGTATTTTTTGTGTGCCTGCAAAAGCAAAGGTAACATAAAGAAAATAATGTAGAATAGCTATGTAGCTACTCTACATTATTTTGCACATAGCTTCATATACTAGTACACCAACCGTAGGAGAACATTCACAGTTCTGTCATCAGAACGACGGCTGCACCAATTTTTTTATAAATATCTTTGTACCTTTAAAGGTAAACAGATTTTCAGAAGTTTAAAAATTACACCAAAGATACCAAAAAACTGCAAAAAATTAGAATAACTTGAGTGCACACGCCATCCTGATTTATATTTATTTTCAGGTAGATTTGAACAATGTGGCAACGAGTAATATGGAGTATTATAATATTTTCGACGATCATCGACGAAAACACGATAACCTGTCAGAATGACGTATCGTTCCTACAGAACCCCGTAATAAACTTATTGATGCAGACAGCAGCACCAAACTACACACCACAGAATCCTGGTGATTTCTTCGATATATTAAGAGACAGATATCCGCTACCCAATGGTAAGTTATGGCATTTTGAATCTTTATCTGAAGTAATTAGAGCCCATTATTTTATTTTAATCTTGTATGGGTCTCTAGTCAAGACTGACATTATTTCATACTAATCAGCAATCAACTAATATCTGGGTTATAAGCAAGGCAAGCGTCGGCCAGTCGATAACTTTCATGAAATAGGCTATCTAACACATATAATATATAATTAATTTTGTTTGCTAAACAGGCCTTAATAAGTGAACCTGTTTACTTAAAAAAACGCTAACTTCTATGACTTTTTTGAACTTGTAATCTCGAAGCAATGTTACTGAAGAAATAAAACAAAAGTGGAAAAAAACAGGGTACTTTTAATTACTTTTTTTAACAGTCAACAAATTTTGAACATGTGTTTAATCCAGAACCACAAAATTTTGCCAAGGACTTACAGTGCAATATGTCAACTATTTAAAAAGCTCTTAAGCTTCTCAGCTTCATACCAACATATATCTCCATAAATTCCAGGTCTGAAATCGCCACTACCTGAATACGACTACATCATAGTGGGTGCTGGATCAGCCGGCTGCGTTCTAGCAGCCAGACTGACTGAGGACCCCAATGTCACCGTGCTTCTGCTAGAAGCTGGCAGACCAGAGAACTTCTTCACCGATGTACCGTCTATCGCACCGTTCTTCCAGCTCACTGAATATTCCTGGCCTTACTTCATGGAACCGCAGCCAGGAGTGTGTTTAGGTAAACATACCTTACTAATATTATAAAAGCGAAAGTAACTCTATCTGTCTGTCAAGTTTTCACGCCAAAACGATTGAACCGGTTTAAATAAAATTTGGTAGATATATAATCTAGAATCTGAGAAAGGACGTAGAACACTTTTTATTCGAATGCAGGAAGTAGTTCCCGCGGGTGGCGGGTGGAACCACGGAAAGCTGCTAGTATTTTATATACCTACCTAATCCAGTCTTTGAGTTTGTTACATTAAATAAAAATTTGTATTCATTGCCAATGCTCTTAAAACAGAGTATATTCAAAGCACACCTGATTAATTCAAGTACTTCAATAAAAAAACAGACATTTAGTTTCGAAACAGTTACATGTCTCGTTTGACTAGATGAAGATAACAATGCAGTTTTGGCAAGGTGACTTGTTATGGTCATTCGAATTACCTGTACTGTTTATACACGCACAAAAAAGTATAGAGCTATAATTATATTTGAGTTCACTCAGTTATTAGCTCTTTGTAATCATTAAGATAAGTAGACATCTAAGTCAAAGTCATTGACCGTTTAACCCTGAAAGATACATTTTATAATACAATGAATTGGAGGCAATTTTAATTTGGTTAGAAATACCCGTTGGCGCTATGTGCACCAACCCAACTAAGGGTCCAGGCTAGGTGCTGGCTGTAGTTTGGGTGTTATTTTAGTAGCATGATTAAACTTTAACACTTGAGCCGTATTACGAAATAAGACCTTAAGACTACACGAGTTTTCGCCCTGGCACACGAAGACCTCCAGAAGGAGCATAGAGGGTTTAAGGTTTAAGTCAATAAAAGTTTGACACTTCCTCCAGTAGCACCCTGGGAGGAGACATTTGTTAATTTCCCACGGAAAAAAAACACCCGAGACTACAATCGGGGTGCGGTCCCAAAGTTCAAAGGAAATCCTAAATAAATTACAATACGCCTAGTAAAAAAAAAAAATTTTTAGGTAAATCTTTAATTTCTTAAATTACAGGCTTGTTGAACAAAAGATGTTACTGGCCACGAGGCCGGGCTGTAGGAGGTACCAGCGTCATCAACTATATGATCTACACCAGAGGACGACCTGAGGAATGGGACCGCATCGCAGACGCTGGCAACTACGGCTGGTAACGTCTATTCACTCAATCTAAATTTAGAGTAGTCGTAGTAGACGTTATTTTTAGATTAGTCAGAAGCCAAATCATTTGACAAACAGTCTTATCAAGAGGTATAGGGCCACTCAGGCAACAAGGTTGAGATTCTCAGACAGGCAGTCGCTCCACGTAAAACACTCGTCAGAAACTCAGCTGCATCCGGTTAAGACTGGACCGACACCAACATATTTGGGGAAAAATTAATCTCTATTGTACTTTAATTTTATTACTCGAAGCTCAAATGTTGTCTATATGACCTTAGGTATTCTTCTTACTTGCAAACAGTTTCAGTATCATTTCACACCGACCTATAATATATAACAACAGAATTAACATTCTGAATTCTATATGTTATAATGTAATTCTATATTCGTTTCACTTTTCTTGATTACAGGTCTTACGAAGAAGTACTCAAATACTACATGAAATCTGAAACGGCTAATTTGAAAGGTTATGAAAATTCACCATATCGAGGAAGAAACGGCGAAATGAACATTCAATTCGTAGACTTTAGGTGGGATATTTTTTTCATTAAACGTAAATAATGTAAATCATTTTTAAGAAACATATGTATACCGATTACATTACATACATTCGGTCTAGGTCCTACCAAGCTAATGCCGAATACAAATTTGAAGCGCGAATCTGTGATCTAGTAGTGAGCATCCGTTTTGCTTTTAATACCTACTCGTATTTAACATGCTTTTTTAACATTCGAGGATATTGCTGGTAAATTATGTTGTAAGTATTTAATAAATGGATACAATATAATAATGTATTTCTAAACTTTTTCAGGACGCCACTAATAGAAGCATTCTTAGAAGCAGGAAGGATGCTTGGTAGTCCTACGGTGGACTACAATGCTCCTGATCAACTAGGATTTGGATATGTACAAACAAATACAAGAAATGGCAGAAGACTAAGTTCAGCTAAAGCATTTTTACGGCCGAACAGGAGTCGGCCAAACTTGCATATACTTCCTTCAACAGTTGTTACAAAAGTTCTTATTAACAAAGATACACAAACTGCTTATGGAGTGGAATATAACAGAAATCGGTTGAGAAATGTAGTGACAGCCCGTAGGGAAGTAATTTTATCTGCTGGTCCAATGGCATCTCCTCAGTTGCTCATGTTGTCGGGAATAGGACCAAAAAAACATCTGAAAAGCCTTGGAATTCCGACCATACGTAACTTACCAGTAGGGCGAACACTTTACGATCACATTACATATGCGGGATTGATATTTACTATAAATACAACCAATGTAGGTCTAAATGAAAATAAAGATGGAAATGTTCCAAATTTTCTGGAATGGTTACAATCTGGTGACAATGTCATAGCTAGCCCCGGCGGCGTAGAAGGTATTGGATATATAAAAACACATTTATCTAACAGTCAGGACCGGATACCAGACATAGAACTGATAAGTCTTGGAGGTTCAATCACAGCAGACGGCGGAGCAACGGGCAGCAAAGCACTTCGTCGAGGGATGATGATTTCCCCAGAAACTTTCGATAAAGCTTTTGGGGCTATAGATGATTTGGAGGCATGGAGTGTATTTCCAATGTTGCTACATCCTAGATCAGTAGGATATCTAGAGTTAAAAGACCGGAACCCGTTCAGCCACCCGCGACTATTTGGCAACTATATGACGCACCCCGTTGACGTTGCAACGCTAATTGCTGCCGTCCGATACGTACAGGCGTTAGCAGCTACACCCCCATTCCAGCGTTTTGGGGCAAGGTTACACAAAGCGAATTTCCCAACGTGTCAGGGAATAACTTACGACTCTGACGAATACTGGGAATGTGCTTTACGGACACTGACTATCACTCTGCATCATCAAATAGCAACGTGTCGGATGGGGCCGGTAGGCGACCCGTTGGCTGTGGTCGATCCAGAATTACGAGTTCACGGTATTAAAAATCTACGTGTCGTTGATTCTAGTATTATTCCTCGGACTGTATCAGCGCATACGCATGGCCCGGCGGTAATGATCGGGGAAAAAGGTGCGGATATGATTAAGGCTACTTGGAATTAAACAAATATGTAATGATATGTATTTTATGTAAGCATAACCAAAAATATGTTACAAATATATTTATTTTACTTTTATACGCAATTGTTTTAGTCTTATTATCAGCCTTGCTGTTATTTAAAGGGAACTGTGCTAAGTTTGGGTGTGCTTTTTGATAGTAATCTTTAATACATATTTTATACAACATCAAACTGTTACTTTTGGTCACTAGTACTTATCGAGGTAACGGTTAACATTTAAGAACATCATTAATATTCGAAGGAGCCTACGCTAGCCTTTTTTGCAACAAAATCACTTACAAGTTGTTGTGTTAAGACTATAATAATATTAAGGCCATCAACCTGTATCAAATGTTTTACACCGAGTTTGCTAAAAGAACCATTTCATGTGTTAAGATACTGTGAACCTGGAAAAATAATGCTGCTGTGTTAAAAATGGGTTCCTCAATATACTTCGGAAAAGGTATTTTTTAATAACTCGAATCGTATGATCAAGTTAATGCCAGTCCATTTTCTTTGCCTTAATTCAATGTTATTTACCCTTCAAAAAAGCAATGAAAGTAAAACATAATTGCATACTTTATCTTTTAACAAAATATTTGTTTTATTTTTACTTCGCAATACTTTATTTGAACAGTGACTCTTGTTGGTACATTTATGTGCATGACATCTGGTTCTTATGAGATAACACAGACACATATTTTCGGTGATCCAACTCTCGCAAAAAGACAAAAGGTATCTGATGTGTCGTCGAAGCGTGATCAAAGAAAATAAATGAAGTAAGTACGTCTCGTATTCGATAGCAGCCAAAAACGGCAGGTGCAATGAACTCGATCACTTGAGATGTACTGAAGTGACGATAATCAATATCAAATTGATTCACGAACTTATTATCGTAACCTCAGCATCATGGCACTTCAAATCTTAATACGCAAAATCAGTTATATTAAATCATGAGTACGCCTTCTTTTCTAGAAAAAAATACTCACAGGTCTACTATTTAACTGGTTAAAGATAATGAAGCGTAAAGAATAGATACAGTAGTTTCATTTATAGAAAGAAATGCTTCAACTGGGTACTTATGTATTTGTGCTTAATATGCCTTATAGGAATTTGCATGACAACATACACTTACGCGTAAGTATATTTTTTTATTCAGTAGGTAGGTACCTTTATAGGGTTTTTAAATGCAGGCAGTAAAATTTTTGGAATCTCGCTTGGAGCAAGTTCAACGAACTCTGATCAGTTTAAGATTTAAGAGTTTAAATTTTTTAATGCCTGATAAGAAATATTGGACAATAAATATTTTGAGAAGACCAGTTTTTGACGGCTACATTTTTTAAGAATGCCTTTTAAATTTCTATTCCATACTAATGCGGGCAGCCTACTTAGATGGAAAGGTATTCAACAAATCTGTGTTAACAATCGATATAACAAACAAATGTGACCTTGTAACCTATAGACCTATATTGACCACCTATTTCCAACAATTTAATTTTCCTGCTTTATTATTTTCAGGTCATCGTAGTTTTTTATTTCTGTCATCCCTATCGATCAGAACATTGATAAATATGTTAAATCATTATTTTTACATAACTTCACCGCAAAGTGTTGCTACTGATAAATCTGTGGCAATTAATAAGCTTAAGTATTTTCACTTACGTTCCAAAAAACGAATTAGAGATGTTTTGGCGAAGGAGTATACCGGTACTGGAGAGCGCTTCCTCTAACGGTGAGCTGACTACTTATAGTATCATCACGGACAACACAACACAGACCCACTGCGACTGAGGAGTCGAGGAGTTGGGCGCGTGCCGTCATAAACAAACTCTCATTTAAATTAGAAGTGCTATGTGTTAACCGTGCCGAAGATGTTGCAAAAAACAGTTTTAATATTAACAATTCTTGCACTCGGAAGTACAACAAACAGTGACGAAGAAGCTACTGTAGAGACAGTTGGTGATAGTTTTGAAGATACGAGGAATAATGAACAATTTTATGGCGATGGTGCAGATCAAGATAGCAGAGCAGGGAGGCTGTTATATTCGCACCGGCAGAATCCTATGATCGAATTGTTGATGCAGACTGCATCAACAAATTATGTACCCAAGAACACAGAGGATTTTTTTGATTTTCTTCGAGACTCGTTTCCCTTACCAGGAGGTAAGTTAAAATAAATTAATTAGAACATTTTTTTTTTGTTCTTCGTGTATTTTCATTTATAGCTGTGGTAAGTTGAATATTCTGAGGAATAACACAGTAATAGTTTTTAAAGGTAAGAAATATAATAAAAACCATACGTAATTAATATCAATTTATGTACACGGTGAATAAACCAAATTTATTGTTATTTAGTATTTTTGCAATAATATAAAAATATTTAATTGAATAATTTCCGACACAAAAAAAAACATTTGATGAATGAAAGATGATGAAATAATGTAAGTTAATTCATTCATAATTTTAAAACCCCTTATCGGAAAATTACACGTTATTTCTTGTCCAATGTTAGTTTCTTGTCTTAGATACTATGCCAAAGAAAACCTTTTACTAACTAAAAGACCAAAACAGTAAAGAAATCCAAACGGTAACTTAAAAAAAAGGAAACTGCCCATATCACTCACAACTTTTTTCGTCAGGAATTAAAAGTAAATACGATTGCTAGTGTGTTACTAGAAATATTTGCATATCACCGCACCTCTACTTAAAAAAACCCTATTAGATTTTACCAGTACAGGAAAAATGCTTAAATCTGTTTTCTATATGTTTAAATCAGCTTATATCTTACATCTTCCATCTGCCTGAAGGCCATAGGCGTTTTAAATTCTAACACTCCTACATTTTCATATTTTTTTTTACTTATTACCATACCATATACTCGTACAATAAAGCCCCTATAAATAAACAAAAGATTATTATTGACATAAAGCCTTGTATTAATACAGTAAGACATTAATTATTATACAGAAATCCTCAAAAATAATTGCAATAATAGCGAATCGCTCACTTCCTAACCATTTTTAAAATGCATCAAATAATATTAATTTAATAGCACCAACTACTCCGTTTAACAATTGTATTCAACTGTTTCCCAAAGTTTTAATAGCTTCAAATGTTAGGGAATAAAATCACTTTTTAATTTTAATCTCCCTGCGGTAGTTTCACTGTGAAAACATATGTAACAGACCTCATTACTTTATATTTTTATACTTTCTTGGAAGGATTATATTCAATCATTTCTACATGCCATGCCAATTTATGTATGGACGGTGGTTGAATAGCACAGTCAAAATTCGAATGATTAATTAGCTTCTGCTAGCAGTTACATTCATCCACGCCCCGTCCTTACAATTTCTCCACGCCCCGGATAAAAATGAGCCTATAGCCTTCTTCAACAACTGATCTATTTCAAATCCTTCCAGTACTTCCTGCAAAACATACTTTTCAGCTTTACAATATTAAAATTAAATTTTAATTAGTTAAAAGCAAAAGAATTTCATGTGTCGAACATATTTCCATATGACATAGCAATTAGAAAACACATAAGAAAAGAAAGTAGGTAAAAAGGACATGCGTATCAAAATAGATATCTCGGTCAAAGAGCAATTTATAATTTTGAGCCACACAGACGCAGGTCGTGAGCAAGACAGGATTTTTCAAGCTTAATTAACTACGATAAATGTCGCATAGCCATTAATCAAAATTATATTTCATTACTAAAATAAGGTTTTACTGTTTTTGTAAGAAGTATTTAATTTCTTACTTTTCATTATCCAGGTCAAAAATTCTAAGTTTTTGTATACACGGAGTCTTTTGTCGTGATTTTTTAACCAGAAGTTTCATTATGTAGCATTAATATTTATTTTAACAACATTTTTTCAGGACTACAAGCTCCAGATGCAGAATATGACTACATCATAGTAGGGGCTGGGTCAGCAGGGTCTGTCCTCGCTTCAAGACTGACGGAAGATAAGAATGTAACAGTGTTACTGTTAGAAGCTGGCAAGCCGGAGATGTTGCTGACTGACATACCAGCTTTGGCGCCATACTTCCAATCAACGGACTACGCTTGGCAATATTACATGGAGTACCAACCAGGAGTCTGTACCGGTACGTTACATTTGATGGCACTTAGTTAAAAAAGACGAAAAGAGAAGATTGGAAGACAATAGTTACTTCGATTTTGGTTCAATTTTTTTTTTTAAATCTTATAGAAAACCCATTGTGTGCACCCATTGACTTATTGCTTTACGAGCATTAAAGTCTGAATACATTTAATTGTGAATTTGTGATTTTAAGGAACTTTCCACAAGTTCTCGCCAAAAACAAAGAAGTACGATTTTCAACTATGGATAAATGTAGCTTGTTGGCATAACAGTTTTTCTCACTTTATAAGCTTAGATCCGATTAGATAGCAAATCTAGTTCCTAAATTCTGATCTTATCGCCAAAAACATTGTTCTAAACTCTGAGGTCAAACAATGCCAAATATTTTATTACATCGATCTGTTATTCCAGGCATGCTTAACGGGCGCTGTTTTTGGCCACGCGGCAAGGCTGTCGGCGGGACGAGCGTTATCAACTACATGATATACACCCGAGGCAGGCCTCAAGATTGGGACCGCATTGCTGCAGACGGCAACTATGGATGGTAATTAACATTCATATACTCCTAACATAGCACAAGCACGTAAATCAACATTACATTATTTACGTGCCTTTTACGAACAACAACAGGAAGTCTGTTTTAGAATAATTGTAACAATCTCACCACATAAGTATACTTGTGCATCTTTGAAATAGCATAAATCGTTATACCAGTACTTACATCATATACCCATTTAGGAGTAATCTATTTCTCACAGCTCATGGTCCGATAGCTATTAATATTAATCAGTATCATAATTACCATATTGCATTATTGGACAGTATATTTGATCCTCGGCTCAGAGTATATTGTGGTAACTTTTAATGATTATGGCTGGCTTTAAGACTTGGGGCTCTTTGGGTTTTCAACAGTGGCATACCTTATGTTAGGATTATTATCGAAGAACTTTTCGGTTTCATACGATTTCTGCAATAAGTCTGACATATGCAATGGCAGTGGCGCCGGCATGGCGCTGCGGCATTAACACGCCCCATGCGTCCTAGTAGGAATTATCCGCATAATAATTACTCCACGTGTTTACATCATGCACTACTACGAATATAGGTTTTTACGTCTATAGCATGTACATTAAATTGTGCGTTTGTTTTCAGGTCCTACAATGATGTTCTATATTACTACATGAAGTCTGAAAAGGCCAACTTAGGTGGCTTGGAGAAAAGTCCATTTAGAAGTCGAGATGGCGTCGCACCCGTAGAATTCGTGCCAAAAAAGTAAGCAATCTACATTGTTTTTTAATGAATTTAGGCCGAATATTTTTTACTTATTCTTTACAATCAATAACTGTTTTTATTTTCTTTTAGAACCAAATTAGTCAAAGCTTTTCTGGAAGCGGGTAAAATACTTGGGCACCCCACAATAGATTACAACTCACCACATGAATTAGGGTTTGGTTACGTGCAGACTACGACATCCTACGGCCACAGATTCAGCGCAGCTAAAGCATTTTTACACAAGAAGAAGAAACGACGCAATTTACACATTCTGCCTGAATCCACCGTGACGAAAGTATTAATCGACCCCCATACAAATACAGCTTATGGAGTAGACTATGTCAGAAATAGGATTAAATCTACTGTTAGAGCAAGGAAAGAAGTGATTCTCTCGGCAGGACCCATTGCATCCCCTCAACTTCTTATGTTATCGGGTATTGGACCCAAAGATCATTTAAAATCTCTGGGCATACCCGTTTTAAAAGATTTACCGGTAGGCCAAAAGCTATACGATCACATATGTTTCCCAGGATTAATATTTGAATTAAATACAACAGGGGTGAGCCTAAAAGAATCTAGTGCTTACAATCTACGAGAAATAGTCTCATGGCTTCGAAATGGAGACACTGATATTTCAACGCCTGGAGGAGTGGAAGGCATTGGATACATAAAGACACCAGTGTCAGATGACCCTGAACCTGTTCCCGATATAGAACTAATAAGTATTGGTGGATCAATAACTTCGGATGGGGGGCCTCAAGGCAGTAGAGCGGTACGACGAGGTATGAGAATAAGAGAAGATATTTTTGACGGAGCTTTCGGAGATATAGATAGAATAAGTAAAGACACGTGGAGTAGTTTCCCTATGTTACTTCATCCGAAGTCTGTGGGTAGAATAGAATTGAAGGATAGCAATCCGTTCAGCCATCCTCTTATGTATGGTAATTATTTGACTGACCCTAAAGACGTAGCAACATTCATTGCTTCATTCCGTCACATACAGGCGCTAGCAGCGACACCGCCGTTCCAGCGTTTCGGGGCGAAGGTGCACAGAGCGAATTACCCACAGTGTCAATCCACGGTTTTCGACTCTGACGAGTACTGGGAGTGTGCGTTGCGTGCATTGACGGCGACTTTACATCATCAAATAGCCACATGCCGCATGGGCCCTGTTGGGGATCCATCAGCTGTGGTGGACCCAGAACTGCGTGTGCATGGCGTACATAGGTTGCGTGTTGTTGATTCCAGTATTATACCCCGAACTGTGTCTGCGCACACACACGCTCCGGCGATGATGATCGGCGAAAAGGCAGCAGATTTAATCAAATGGACGTGGAACGTACTAAACTAAGCGTAGTTTTAATAAATTATTGTAGAAAGTACATTATAGTCACCTATCTGTATGACATTAGCAATTGGTACATAATTTATTATAACGTATTTGTATGAGAGAGAATCAAAGATAAATAGAAACCTATGAAATAAAAAACTAAAAATTTCAGCCTTTTTTAATTTTCATCCGAAAGGGAAAGGTAAATAGATACAAAGGAAGAGTATAGACATAACAGAAATTATCGTAATAATAGCACAATTTCAGTAGAAATATGTAGTTTGTAGCTATTATTACCTACTAAACTTAACTGTAAATAGGTCCAATGCACTAACCCTTAGTACAAAATTATAGCATACAAGCGGCGATTGTATGATCTGATAAAAGGGGTTTCATTAAATGATAACAACTTTAAAATTATTTTCCGAATTCAATAGGATATAGATACTGTTTATCGGGGTGAAGAAATAAAAACATTACTAATGGAAAAAAATATTTTCTTCTAATGTACAAAATCGTATCTCTAAACCTTAATAAAACCTTTAAAAAAAAACAAAGCAGCAAACAGCGAATTACTCAGGCTTTTTACTTTTGTTTCACATCCAGTCCAGTTCTAATCAAGTATCCCCATCAGGATCAAGTTCCAAAAAACTTGCTCATAAAGGGTCGATGTACTGTCTGATACGTGTACATATGTATGTACGAGTAAAGTTGCAACACGAGTTAAAATAAAAATCCCGACACCAAGCGATCCTACGGTAGGCGTCCCGACCCTAGGCGTCTAATAATCACATAATTATGGCTTGACACTGATACTAAAAGCAGTATTCTGAAAGACTACTTCAAAAAAGCTCCCGAAGATAGGCGTCACGATGACATGCGCCCCGAAGTTAGGCGTCCCGACGCCAAGCGTTCCTATGCTAGGCGACCCGACGCTAGACGGATTACAGAATTATGGCTTAATACTGATACTAAAAAAAAAATTTTGAAAGACTTCAAAAAAGAAGACGATTGTAAATTTTAAGAATTCATCGATAGTACCTAAGATCATTTCTATACAGGTCACGTTCAACATACTACTCTACTTAAGCGGTCAGATATCTTGTACTAGTTACTTCATACATTATAAATGAAATTAACGTAACAGTCGCAATGTTCAAAATGCGCGTATTTATGCAATATTTTATTTTCTCAATGGCATTTTTTTGGCATTCAATACGCTTCATAGGTAAACTATTTTTTTGGCATAAGTGTTTCCATCATTCTCACGCAACTTATCAGTGATTTTCATTAGCGTCTGGGTAAAAAAGTTGTTTTTATCACTAACTCCTGATACTAATTCAAACTTCAAATACTGACTTGACGAGAGCTTTGTAAAACGTCATTTCGGCGCGATAACCTTACTGTAACTTTGGGCAATCACCATTGCAAGCAAAAAATTTTATAGGAAAAAGTACCGGTAGTGCAAGCCCGTTACTAAACTTTTCTTTCTCTAACGTGTTTAGCCCAATTTAAGTTCGAAGTCCTCAATTCCTGTTTCATAAAAAAATATCATAATAGCATTAACAGTAAAACCGGTTAATGCAAACATTTAAATCGCAGCAGAGCTCACAATTATCTTGATCACGGCCAAGAACAGTGTTATTTATCGTACGGGCAATAATCATGAAGATAGTTACATTTTTCTCTATATTTTTATATTTATTTCAAAGCACGAGTTCGCATTACGACGACGAGTTTGTGACAATTGAAGATGAAGAATATGCCATTCCCAGACCCTGTAATGAATATTGTGGAGAAAATAATTTCAGGGGGAAAAGGTCGGGATATTCTGTGAAAGTCGAGTTGTAAACGCTATGATGAGCACCAAGATGTTACCCTTAAGATCCGATGCACCAGATTTATTTTCTTTTCTGAGGGATCAATACGATTTACCTAAGGGTGAGTGTATTTTTAGTACATTAGTATATTTTTATCACAGTACGTACTTATTGGCCTTTCAGAGCTTTACTTGCTCAAGAATAAGGAGGACAACAATCACTGCAAGTGCGACTTTATTTATAATAAAAACCTCATTTTTTTGTTAAAGAATTCCGGTTTCGTTAACTTTTAACAGAGCATTTGATACAATATCGTTTAACCAAAGGTGTTGTGAGCTGCTTCAAATAGCCAACTTGATCAATTTCCTGAAAATGTAATAACTGTTTGCCTATCACGTTAACGTAAAAGCTCTTTCCATTGACCTCCTCTATCACTGGCTTAGATCAGCAGATCAAGTATTCTTAGGTCTGATATCTCCTTGCGAATGTCTAAAATCTAGATTATCCTTATCAAAAATCCTGTTTCAAGAATATTCTCACGTATTACACTAACTGTTTATTTTGTTCTCTGTTTAACAAAACTCTCCGTCTAACAGTAAACAAATATGTAAGTTTATAACAGTGCAATGAACTTGCATGCTAAGCGGTGCATTTATAATGCATATTACAAAAATGATTATTCGCGAGTATCAACAAAACGCCTCAGTGCATTCATTCATGGTGGAGCTTTACAAGTGTTTTTGTTTATTTACTGATCGACATGATGAGTGATTTTAATAGGTAATGGTGTTTATTCGAGTCAGGTAAGAGTAGATTTTTATGGAAATATCAATTCATTGACACGGGTGCATAGACCGGTCGGAGGTGACCTAACAGACGTTGGCTCTAATTGTTGACTCATACCGGTCACACACCAAAATATTTGTTAGATCCGTTTCACCCGCGTCCCGGACAAACGTCTTCCAATACCCAGATAAAATATAGCCTAGATATCATCCGGGGTTAGTGCAGCTTTCGAACAATTTAGAATTTGAAAAATCTTTTAGTGTTACACAGCACGTTTATCGAGGAAGGCTATATGGTAGACTAATTTTTATCCTAGAGCGCGCAGTAGTCCCCACCAAACACTGGTGCCATCGCTAGCGAAAGCTAGTTATAAGATAAACCATAGGTAGGCCGAATTCTGTATACCACGCCATAACCTGCTGCAACATGGATCACATAAAGATCTTCCACGATAGTGATGGTAATATTTTTGGCGCATTTAAATTATGTAAATATATACCAGAAATTATTTATATTATAGAAGTTAGTTAAACCGGTCCACGCGCCTATTACCATATTTTTTTTGCATACGATTTATTTCATTTTTTTATTAGTGAAGCGAAATCGCTAGGAAGAGGAAGGGACCTTGGGTTTAGACCTGATGATCAACTACATACATTTTTTTTCTACAATGTCCGTTTAAAAAAAGGATATTTACATAGCTCCTTCGGTAAGTGCTCTGGTTATCGGATCATATTAACCGAAAATCTAGTTTCAGTAAAAATAAAATAATAATACCTACTTAAATCCTTTCAAAAAATATTATATTCAACTTCTACTAAAATACGTCAAAAAATTTAGCGCACACAATTACTGCTGCTGAGCAGCAGTAATTGCAACTAATTTATTCTGGGTTACTGTGCAAAGCGACTCATCCGACTGTCACTAGGAAGGTTGCTCTAAGCACCACATCATCACAGCCTTTATATCGTCCCACTGCTAGACACAGGCCTTCTCTCCCACGGAGAAGGATTGAACGTTAATCACCACGCTTGCTCAATGCGGGTTGGTAACCACATCTCAAATACCACCACAATATTTCATTTGCTACTTTCCTCAAATTCCAGCTGTCAAAGGACCTCTCTCGGAATACGACTTCATTATCGTGGGCGCAGGTTCTGCGGGTAGCGTATTAGCTGCGCGCCTGAGCGAGGGTAAGAAGGCGTCGGTGCTGCTCATAGAAGCTGGACGAGGGGAATCGCTGCTGACTGACGTACCTATCATAGCACCTCTACTTCAACAAACCGATTACGTGTGGCCTTACGTCATGGAATACCAGCCCGGTGTTTGCACAGGTAAATAATGTTCTGAATTTAATGCATGAATGTATTATTCTGTTTCTGTTACATTCAGACCCCGTGATAAAATTAAAATAGTGATAAAAGTAAATCTATAATCGATCGAATTCTAAATCTACAAAGAACTACATAATGAGTATTACATACAAGTAACACTGGTAATCTGGATGTTTTCAGGAATGGTGGATGGAAGGTGCTTCTGGCCGCGGGGCAAGGCGGTAGGTGGAACTAGCGTGGTCAACTACATGATCTACACGCGAGGCTTGCAGGAGGATTGGAACAGGATCGCCGCCGCCGGCAACTATGGATGGTGAGGGCACAAATTTTACATTAGAAAAGTGTTAATTATGCTTACCAAATAACAGTCAGTCTATGGAACGGGTAATTACCTGTAAACAACCAAAAAAATATTACTTCAGACAGCAAAACTCGGCTTAGTGATGGCCATTTGAATATTTATCACCAACAACTTGTAAGAACCTTGTAAGAACTAAGCCTACTAATCGAATAAGAAAACAAAAAAAATATGAAATACATGATTAGGATTCACAATTGATACAAACACAGCGAATATTAATAAACTTTTAAACGCCCTGCAAGATGATACATAATTTCAACGCAGTAACGACTGATTTTCCTGAAAGCCATTATTATCTAATTAGACCATCATGAGAAGTTTTAAACATGGTATGTTTATCCATTACAGGACGTACAATGAAGTGATGAAGTATTACATCAAATCGGAACGTGCCAATCTGAAGGGCCTCAATAACTCGCCTTGGCATGGACGTGACGGAGAATTATCTGTAGAAGATGTGCCATTCAGGTCAATATCATCACTTTGTCATTTTACGTAATACATATATAATATTAACTAGGTCATAAGTGTAATATTAATTAATTAACTTTAAATTATAAATGCGAATTTTGTAAGGATGTACATATGGATGTGTCTGTACGGGGGTAAAAGCTACTGAATCTATTTTGATGAAACATGGGCATTAATATAGTTCATAAAAGGTTGTCTTGGCTTATAAGAGAACTTCAAATTGTATCTTTTATATGATAAAAGATACAATACGTCTTATGGCTGAGATGATGATGATGATGATGATATGATAAAAAAATCGTAAATAGTTTTATCGATGTCCGGCAAGTAATTGTCTCGGGATGCGTGTAATTTTATAGTATTTGTGATTGCAGATCTAAGCTATCGAAAGCGTTTTTGGATGCAGCGAAGTTATACGGCCATCGCAGGGTAGACTACAATAGCCCAGACGCGTTTGGTTTCAGCTACATTCAAGCCACTATGACTAAAGGACACCGAGCTAGCAGCGCTAAAGCTTTTCTACATAATAACAAAAAGAGGAAAAATCTACACATTTTAACAACGACCAGAGCTACTAAAGTTATTATCGACCCTATCACTAGGACCGCAGTCGGAGTGGAATTCCATAAAAATGGTAGAGTTTACCAAATAAGAGCCAAAAAAGAAGTGATACTCTCAGCAGGACCCATAGAATCGCCCCATTTACTAATGCTTTCAGGAATAGGGCCTGCAAGACAATTACAGTCTTTTGGAATCCCTGTGGTACAGGATCTCAAAGTAGGCGAATCATTATATGATCACATTTCATTCCCAGCATTAGCTTTTACATTGAATCAGACAAGATTAACATTAGTCGAAAAGAAATTGGCTACCATACAGAATGTGGTCCAGTTTGATCATTATGGGGACGGTCCTATGTCGTCGTTGGCTGGAGTTGAAACTATTGGATACATCAAAACGAATGTATCCGACGAAATTGGCGACTATCCTGACATAGAACTCCTGGGCTCTTGCGCTTCGTTAGCATCTGATGAAGGAAATATAGTAGCCAAAGGAATGCGCATGGCCGACTGGTTATACAACGATGTCTATAAACCGATAGAGGACGTCGAAAGCTTCACGGTACTGTTTATGCTCTTGCACCCAAAGTCGAAGGGTTATTTAAAGCTTCAATCTGCAGATCCTTACCAACCGCCTAGTCTATACGGCAACTACTTATCGCATAAGAAGGACGTTGATACAATGATAGCCGCGATTAGGTATATAATCAAACTAGTGGACACACCCCCGTTCAGAAAATACGATGCGACGTTACATACAAAGAAGTTTCCTAACTGCAAACAATATGAGTTTGGCAGCGATGACTACTGGGAGTGTGCGGTGCGAGCGGTGACTGCGACACTCCATCATCAGATAGCCACATGCAAGATGGGCCCGCCGTCGGATCCTGAGGCAGTAGTAGACCCTGAACTAAGAGTGTATGGTGTCAACAATTTGCGAGTAGTCGACAGTAGTGTTATACCTAGGACAATAGTAGCTCATACTAACGGACCAGCCATCATGATTGGGGAAAAGGGAGCTGATATGATCAAAAATACTTGGAATTTGTTCTAAAACACTCTAGAATGTGATAGGTGCCGAGTAAGATATAAAGGCAGGTTGTGCATTTGTGATATACTTTACAGATTAAGAATGAACTAAATGAAATGACGCCGATGCGAGATGAAGTCATTCACCAAGCCAAATGTTGTCTTAATTAATACGAAACTCGTTCGAATCTAACAACTACATTGGTCCATGAAGATCTACCAGCGAGTAATTAGTGTAATGTTATTTTAAGTAATTAGAAAAATGCCTGTGTAAATAAATATTTATTTAAATAATAAATAATTTCCATAATTAAATATTCGATTTCATAAACTTAAAATGACGCATACTTTTAATGCAAGCATCACAGGAAACCGACAATCGTGTTTTTGCAGACCACACAAGGAAAATGCATTGAGTTAAGAACGATGAACAATAACGTATTATTTTTTTTCAAAGTCGAAATCACGTGTTCATATCAGACTTAGTTTTTTTTCGCCTAAATTAAGTCTCTTCTTTTATCAATTGCGTCGCAAAATGACATTTTGTAAAAATACGTCTCGAAAATGTTGCTGTCGTTACTAACAGATAAGAGATACCTAGACTTACATAATTCACCCAATCCTGTAGCCATGAAGATATAACCTAGGTGCCGGTAAAGTCCTATAACTACGCGAATAATCGCAGCAGAACTAATTTGTTACATTAAAGTTATTTTCCTCATATAGCTATAGAAAGTTAGTAATAATGGTTTGCTGTGGATAGTTCACCATGAAGAGCATACCTGTACAATATACATGATAGTATATGTATAAAAATATTTAATTCAACACACGTACGAATAATTACAGCTGTTATTCCTGAGGCCTTGAATAGACGTAAATTAAAAATAATAAGTCCACGCTACTGCACTGCCGATTGTCGCAGCTAGCCTAATGTGATAAAAATAAATAAACCTATGTCATATTATTACATGCCATGCAACCGATGTAGATACGTAGTATTTAGCAGAAGCTGGCTTACAGACGAAAATATGTGCACCCATTGACCTTACACTAATTGAGCGGTTTTTACTATACGTATTGTATAGACTACTCGCTAAATATATGCGTAAGCGCCGTCATTCATTGTGCAAGATAATAAATTATAGGTAGCTATAGGCACTACAATTTTGGGCGTGGACTCATCAGATTTTTACAGATTTTTTTCATATTATTCTCGGACTCTGGTCTAATGTAACAAGACGGTACTTGCCCTTGGCTTTGAGAAGATTTGCACAATGATTACTATACTCGAAGATCTATAGATACAGCGAACAGCAGTTTTGAGATAAGAGGTTATTTTGTTATCAGCACAACTAAATAATGTAATATACATTTTTTCAACTAAATGTACAGTCCTTCATTAAATTGCTATGGTTCAAATAGCGCTTGGTTTAACCCTTTCCTCAAAAAACGTTTTAATATACCAATAATTATTATAACATTGCTAAGACAAGCATACATTGTATTTACCTGAAACTATGAGCGCCTCATTCGGACCCACGGTGTGTATGTTGCCCATTTTCCTTTCCGAATTCAATGAAAACACAGAAAACAACACTTTATTTTCACGTTTACGAAAAAAAACAACTTTCGCTAGATCAATAAATATAACAAACAACAATGAATGAATGGAATGAATAATGAATGACCATTCGGATTCCGTAGACCAAGTGCACAGACTAAACTAACGGCGTAGAGCGAAGTGATCTTTTGTAGCTCTGCTCTGTCACAGAGATGTACAATAGAATTCAAAAATCTTCATGCACGCACAAGTTAAAATATCGAAAAATGGCATACAACGCTCCTCTTCAACATTAGTTTCGAATGCTGGAATGCACGGCTGATCCCACTCAGGTGGCTGGTATAATGGCACTGGTGCAACACTACATAACCATAGAGTTAAACTATAATTTAAAAATCTCTATATTGTTTATGGAGAGTCGTTGTAGTTGTAATGGCGGACGCATTGTGATTGTTTGTTGAAGGAATTTGAGCTGCTGATGCGATATTACTAAAAGAAATCATAACATTTAGCTATCTCAAATTGTAAGTCCGCAGAACACATTTAATTCAATACTCTTTTTGATTATATACTTGTTTCTTAGTTCAGAAACCATGAATAATCTTTATCATGTAATCTTTCTATTATTCAGTTTTTTTACTTCACAGGTAGAGCGTGGTCATTTTATTTAGAAAGATGTCTGATACTAGTGATCTAGACCGTCAAATTGAACAGCTAAAGAGATGCGAGATAATAATGGAGGCCGAGGTTAAGGCACTCTGTGCCAAGGCCCGCGAAATACTCGTCGAAGAGAGCAATGTTCAGCGGGTAGATTCTCCTGTCACGGTGATTAACCTTTATATCTTAGCATTACTTTAACATTAGTCGTTCACAATATAGCATTCGCAAAATTTACACAGCACCGAACTACCTGAATAACTGTAGTTTTCATTTGCTATTTGAATTAATGCCTTCTAATCAAAGACTGATATGATGACAACAACGCCTGGTCAACGTTGTACAAACTTTTTCGTATTTCATAATATGTTGGGTAGTCTGATGATTATATGCTTTTACATGCACATAGGCTGGTTAATATGGAATGGCTTGTTCTAGGAAAGAAAGACGAAATACCCAACAAGTGATAGCTCATTTCTTGTTACAGGTATGTGGAGATATCCACGGCCAATTCTATGATCTGAAAGAACTCTTCAAAGTAGGCGGAGATGTTCCTGAAACCAATTATTTATTTATGGGAGATTTTGTAGATCGAGGATTCTATTCTGTAGAAACATTCTTATTACTTCTCGCTTTAAAGGTATGTTGTATAAAACAGCACATTTCATTATTTAAAATCAAATAAATAAATATTCAGTTATGATTGGAATATGCAACTTTATAACCAAATTGTTTGGTTATCATTTAATATTTACTATCAATTGATAAAAAAATGCTTTGTTAATGCTTATTTTTGTTATGTTTAATAAATCTGGCCAAATCTAAATAAACATTACCAGAATAAACTACAAAACAGCTTAAACTACAAACAACCCCTTAATGTTTTTACTTAGGTAATGATAATGTCTAAAGCTATATACTATTTTACATAGACTTTCAATAACAAAGACTTTCAAGTAATCAAATAGTTTGATTAATCATACTCATAGAATAATTTTATTAGGGTCAGCTTACAATGTGACCAATTTAAAAACAAACTTGACCTAACCCCTCTAAATGGAGAACAGCTGGATACTGACTCGGAACAGTTCTTTCAACTGTATACATAAAAGTATGAAAGTACTCACTAACCATAACTTTTTATTTATAGGTCCGCTACCCAGACCGCATCACACTGATCAGAGGCAACCATGAATCCAGACAGATCACACAGGTTTATGGTTTCTATGATGAGTGTCTAAGGAAATATGGATCTATCACTGTGTGGAGGTAAATTCTTTTGAAAAAATAATATTTTTAGTTTAGAGGGCAAAACCATTATAATGAGTTTTTTTTTACTTTACCTACTATATTGAGACCTTCCGGTCATTGACTTCCAGTATAACTAGATTCAGCTTCCTACTCTCAAATTAAAGTAACCTATTTGTTATTCTGAAACACAAACAAAATAAATTCCAAGTTTTATCGAAATCTGTTCAGCCGGTTGTGTGTGAAGAAGTACACAAACTCTCACCTTTATAATACTAGTACTTGTGTAATAAAAAGATATAAACATCATGTATTCAGGTATTGCACTGAAATATTTGACTACCTCTCGTTGTCGGCAATCATTGACGGGCGGATATTCTGTGTGCACGGTGGGCTGAGTCCCTCAATACAAACACTTGACCAAATCCGCACCATTGACCGCAAGCAAGAAGTGCCTCATGATGGACCTATGTGTGACCTGCTCTGGAGTGACCCTGAAGGTATGTTTAGGCATTACGTGTGGCAATTATTAATTCATTTTTGTTAAATTTGTGATTTCAAAAATGTTGGTATACTGGTTTTTACTAAACCTAAGAATTCTACCCAGGCACCTTTACTGATACTATTGATACAGCTGATTTTACTTATATTGACAGTTTAATCTAACATGCAGTCACATTTTTCACTGGTAGGAGTAAAGTCAATCTTTAAAACAACCACCTGAAACATCCACCTGTGCCATACATTTCAGACACTCAAGGCTGGGGCGTATCACCTCGAGGCGCGGGTTACCTGTTCGGCTCAGATGTGGTAGCCCAGTTCAATGTGTCCAATGACATTGATATGATATGCCGAGCGCACCAGCTTGTCATGGAGGGATACAAATGGCACTTCAATGAAACTGTGCTCACTGTTTGGTCCGCCCCTAACTACTGCTACAGGTTTGTAATTATGTTTTAAATGCAGTTAGGTAAATAAACTCTGTAATTTTTACAGAAATAAGGTCCTTCATGATCTGCCTGGGCTGTGGGTCGTTCGTAAGAGTTCCCATGGCCCTAGCACACAGGGACTTTCAGAAGGGACATAGTGGGTTTTGTCAGTAAGAGTCTAGCACTCCCTGCAGCTGTACCCTCGGCAGGAGAAAAAAAAAGATCCTTCATGATAGACTACTCTGCTTGATTCAATCAAGAGGAAAACTTTACTTGCTGTTATAATGAACATTTTATTTTTTTACCAGAATCTGCTATATTATTTTCCGATTGAACATTAAAAAATTGCGTATCATTGTGCAATTTCGTTAGGATTGTATCTAGTAATCAACTTCATTGTACAAAGATAAGGTATCAAAATATGATTGAAACACATGAGCCATGTCTTAAATTCAAATCTGTGAATGAATCATCTTTGTGGCCATGTGGCCATATCAAAACAAATAAGGTGTCATAACTTTGGAAAAATTAGCACTTAATATTCCGATGGCATTTTTAATTACAGCTATAGAAAAATATACAGCTAGTCTAGAATGTTATTTCCTACAATCTAACATATATTTTTGTTCACAGATGCGGCAATGTGGCTGCGATACTAGAACTGAATGAAAATCTTCAGCGAGAGTTCACAATATTCGAAGCGGCGCCGCAGGAGTCGCGGGGCGTGCCCTCCAAGAAGCCGCAGGCCGACTACTTTTTATAATGTTGCATACAATAGACAATTGACACATGAGCAAGCGACCCATCTAGTATTACGTACGGTTTTATTGTAGTGACAAAACATTTCATGTGGAGATAATTTAATTGTGATCTTAAGACTGGTGTTGAATTGTAAGTTGAATGTGTTTATTTAAGTCATTGAATATGTGTTTAATTAATTTGCTGACTCTGGGACCGCCTCGCGTGTTGGTAACGTGGAATCGCCTAAAATCGAGAGTAAGTTGTTGTATGAGACGCGAGATGTAGCGTTCTGAAGAAAATTGGACTTAAAATCAATGGTTTAGTACAAACTTAGTCCCACAACTGAATGTTAGTTAAGTAAAATCCTCTCAAGCAAATAATTTATAATGTATCTTGACTTAGTGTAATTGAATCCATTTGTTACTCAATGTTGATACAATATTTTTAATAACAGGCATTTCTTTTGTTTTGTGTTAGTCCCTTATTAAGCTAGATGGCATATTACCATTTTAAACTATGCCATTGATTAATTTAATTTTCATTGTAATTAGTAGGAGACCAGTTGATAAATCATAATAATTATATATATTTAGTACTATTAAATGAGACGAACAATGAGTAGGATAAGCCAAGTGTTAATTTGTTACAGCATAGGCATATGCGCGGAAAGGCAACATAGATGATAGGCCAAATAACCTCCCACAGTAATAAAAATGTGGTAGAATAATTTCTTAAATACATACTACCATCGCCCTCTGCGCTTACCGCCGCATGTCTTCATATATAGATCAGGTTCACATTGTGTAATTTGTGATGTCACTAAACACTGCCGTTAACTATTATATAATATTAAGGAGATTATTAAATATAAAAGTATCCAAGAGATAACACATTTTTGAAATATAGACATATTGTTAGTGATCTTTACAAATTAATATAGTAACTAGTGCAAATCGCAATGTTTTCTAATAAATAGTCTCAAACACATTTTGTTGATATAATTTTAGATTTGGGTACTTGTAGACAATTTTCAAATTTTAGAGTACTGTAGCTGTTATTGAATCCTCATATTTTTTTTCACTTCCTTAATATTCCTGTAAAATTAAATACCGCTTGGGGATATGCTCAAACTACAGAATAAGAATTCTTCTTAATAATTTCCTCGATATGAAGACAAAACAAATTACATTTGTATTTTATGCTTAGCAATTAATTGGATGACTTGATTAGTACCTATGTATTATTCCCATCTTTCCAAAGTTTTTATTTTTAACTATATGGCTTCTACGTAGGTGTGACATGGTTGTTAGTCTACATGTCATTGTGCTATAATGCACATGGTATAATCTTGAACACAATTTCTTTCATGATTGCTCTGACAGTTCTAATCTCTTCGAACCACATCTATAAATTCACTACCACATAGATTAATTGAACTATTAAAAAAGGAATATAATTTTTAAAAAATCTTATCATAGGGACAGAACTTCTATCAATAAATTAACAGGTGCATTTTTTGAGCTCACCTTTGTTATGAGATTTGTATATAAAAGTCATTTACTCAGTAAACTGCAAAGACAATATTTTTAATAACTTGCGACTGAAATTAGAATTGTCAGGGAAATTCATATCACAAAAGAAGTTTGGACTACTAACTCTATTACTTCAGATTTCAACACAACAAATGTGATTATTATTTCTGGTACAGACTATTTGGCTACCTGTTACTTAATTGGAAATACTAAATTTATTTACCAGACAAAATTGTTTAAATATATTTTTTATTTTAAAATATCCAATTTTGTATCCCTACTTCTTTTTATATTGCATATTAAATAAATAATAAAATGAAATGCCATCTTTTTTCTGTATTTTATTTATTAAAAAAATAAATAATTTCAACTAAGTCAACAAAATTAACACTTATGAGGTAGTAAGATCACATCGCAATATAATTCAATCAGGTACTATCAATCAACTGGGGTCTTGAGTATACTTTTACATAGTTCAGGTAGAATATCACCGCACTTAGTGGATACCTTTATATCTACAATATCATCAGCTCTTGTAGGTCCTATATTTAGTACTGCTACTTTCTTATTTTCCTCTTTAGCTTGTAAAATGATTCTATAGCTTGAATAAACTGTTAAACTAGAACCCAGAACAAACACAGCGTCACTGGAGGACACATCTCTCCTGACTTTATCAACCCTTTCCTTTGGGACATTGTCACCAAAGAACACAATGTCTGGTTTTAATGGACCTTCACATTTTGGACACAGAGGAGACCTGAACTTGTCAACTTGCTCCTGAAAATAATATTGAATGTATTTGTAAATTATTTCATCTATACAAGTACACAACTTCTTGAAATGGATATACTTACTCTGGGCAGCTCCACATCACCATCAGGCCTTATCATGGTGAAAGTGCTTTCCATGTATTGGTTGTTCTTCATAAGTTCCACCTGCAGTTCCTCCCTACTTATTTCATAAGGGCACTTCAGACATTTCACAATGTAACCTGTGCCATGAAGTTCTATTACGTTTTCTGATCCAGCCTTGTGATGTAGACGGTCCACATTTTGTGTGACAATTGAAGTTACCTTTCCCATCTGTAAAACAATTACTGAAATTTATTTACAAACCTACACATTAGTTTATTATAGATATTTATATTTTGTAATATTATGTTAATTATACATCATGACATTGTCTATGTTCATAAAAAAAAAGTTACCTTCTCTAGCTCCCTAACAGCCAAATGTGTTTTATTTGGCTGGACAGCACTAAACCTCGGCCATCCTACGAAGTTTCTTGCCCAATACCTTTGTCTGACTTTAGGATACTTCACGAACTCTTGGTACTGTATGGGCTTGTGGTTACTACGAGCATATAAACCAACCTCTTCTGATCTGTAGTCTGGGATTCCTATGATATTAAGCAGGACCATTAATAAACAGTGTTCATAGAAACAGTGTGTAGCAGTATCTTGATCTAGCATTTACCAGATTCCGTGGAAATACCAGCACCGGTCACGATAAGAATATTTTTATACTTTGACAGAAAATCTTTAAGAACCTCGAAGTCTTCATGGTTTGGTGGTTTATGTTTCGGGACATACACTATCTGACGAACGAACTGCTTCATACTAAAAGTTAACGAAGATCTATGCATTTTTTCTTGGTGTAGATACTCTTAAAATTATTATTTTATATAAAATTATATTATAAAACGAAGTAAAAATGTCAAAGTCACAAAAAATAAATAAATAGTTCAACCAAAGAGTACGTTTTGTTCATCTCGTCCCAATTTCATTCATTCACTACAGCTTGTTTTGTTTATTGTCATGACTAAAGAGTAAAGTAAGTAATATAGAGGGTAGTAATGACTGTGTTCCGCTGAGGTTCCGCATGCTACTTTTAATTCTTTGAGCGCGCTCAATTGTGCGTTCCGTGTCCATGAGCTAACAGGGACGTCATTAACGCAGCCATACTGGAGTTTATTTTTCGACGTTTTCTAATTGTCTGTCTTACACATCTAGATCAATGAATTTCCGCAAGCAATAGCGCGCTAACCTCATATTAACAATTTCTTTGGAAAGTTTTTCATTAAAATCAGGCACTTACAATACTGACAAGAGCTTGCAGACGATGTGGAGCGATCGATATATTTTATTCGATTTTATCACTGATGATGTCTGTGTTTAAAGCGGCATGCGGAACTGTATTTGTTTTGTTTGAGTTGTTTACCTCAGATTAAATGAAAGACAAGTTGCTACTTAAATATTAATCTGTGGTTTTTAGCTGTCATGAGTGTCATGGATTTCCCTACGTAATTTCCAACCTCAAAAATTTTTAATTTATTTTCATTTATTTGCAGACAATGACCTTGTTTAGGCTAAAATCTGCTCCGTTTGTGTTAATAGAAGACGATGTTACTAAAAATATTAATCCTTTGCTTCTAGAGCTTGTGCAGGAAGAAAAAAATATCAACATTATTTGTTATGAACAACCTATCAGTCTCTGGAGAAATGTATTCAGAAGCTTTTCCAATGTTAATTACTATGAAGAGTTTAATACGGCAATTTACAATAGTTATGTGAGTGGAAAATGTTCAATTATCATAGATTCTATAAACCAAATGGCTCTATGTATGGGTTGGAATGAGTGTTTAAAGTACTTAAAGCGGCTACAAAACGACCCTAATGTTAACAGACTAATACTAGTACTGCACAAAGACTGTATACCTCACAGTTCCAAACTTCTTACGCATTTAAATCATATGGTAAATGTAGTAATATCATATGATACAAATGACCCGCACAAGGTTTGGATTAAGTTAAAGAAAGGCAGTAAAGTCTTAAGGAGCGAAGAAATAATGGCGTATGATAGTAGAGCATCATCGCTAACCTTAACTCCAGTCATAAAGCAAGAACCAAAAGAGGAAGAGCCCGAAAAACCTTTACCTACAAATCTGACCACATTCAAAATTGAAGTGGACCAAAATGAAAAGATACAAAAGTATAACTTGAAACTACCCTACATGAGCAAAATTCATGAAGGTGAGAGTAAGGTATACTATGAACCAGATGCTGTTGATGACTGGGACGAGGAAGACCCAGATGAAGATCTTGATATTTAAATAAAGCATAAAACAATATAACTTTGTAACTCCTATTATTCAAAATTCCCACATCTATCCTTATATCCTTATTTACTTAATAATTATAATACTCTCTGTAATATATGTAAGTATATAGAGAAAGTCCATAATTGTCTATAATAAAATGTGTAGGGATAAACAGACAATGCAATAAGTACGGACAAAACATTCTTCTGAACTCCCTACCTCCCACCTGTGGACTTCCCACTTTTTAGGTAATTTCCCAGAAATTACATTTTGGAACAAAAACAATTTTGAAAATTGGTTGTTATTCTAAAGCTTCACTACAATGGCGGCACAGGATTATGTTTAGGAAGATACATTCGCAAAGACTGCAGAAGGGTTAAATGTTCCAACATAGCTCATAAGAGTAAAGTATATAGTTGATAGCACTTATTACTCGTAGCTACCCACTTATTTTTCGTAATACCTACGCTAACTCTCCCGCATTTTAGGCTACGCTCGCTGATATTGGTAGGATTAGTACAAGATTTATACACTCCAATGGTTCAGCATTCATAGAAAATTGTGAGATGTGATCATCCCTATTCCCCGTATTGGACCATCCCCATTTTCACTATGCACAACAGCACATAAAAAAGTGGCATGTTACTAAGCCGCATTCGGCTAGACTGGAAGCAGACACCGACATAGTTGGAAAAAGGCTAAGCAGATGACGACCGAAGCGAGGGTAAAGGTCACTCAAAACCCTCCCCATGACCTTGTTTAATTGTTATGATGCTGTCTTGAAGAACTTGCTAACAGAGGCGCGGTCGGTGACGGTGACGGTAAGCCCACCCCACTATAGTTGCTAATAGACAGACGGCTAATAAAAATATATTTGGACTCTTTCCGGCAATGTAAGATGCGGAATTAGAAACTGAACCCTAAGCTGATCCACTATATGCAGCATAGTGTCGTGTATGCTGTGTGCTATGTATTTGTGTACACTGTAAGCTCATTCGGGAATATGGATGTGGACGTGGATAATTTCCATGCAGGTGTTTTAGACAAACCCTCGGTTACAAAGAATTCACTTTTTATTCGTTTTTCTATGTTCTGTTACAATTTTGCGATTTTTTTTCATTTCTTGGCCACGTTACTTGCCATTACACAATTATGTAATAAAGTAGAAATTCAAGTACGTGGAAGTTAATTTTATTAATGACACCGTAATTACATCACCATATTATCTCAACTCTTAAATTATGTATCATAATTACTCGTTCAATGATTAATTTTCATGACCTAACAAACTAAACAATTAATAATGAAAAAAAAAACAAATACAACAGAGAATCCGTTACGACACTCTATCGACACAATGCTATAGTAAAAATAAAATAATTATTACAATATTTCAATACACATATAACCCAAAAATGAGGAACAAAAAATATTTTTCTTCCAACTCTAATTTCGAAAAATTAATTAATATTATGCGAGCCGATATCGTATGTACACACAAGCCCGGATAAATCTTAAAATGAGAAAATCATGTTATTGTTATACATACTAGCAATTTAAATACTGCAGATTAATCAAGCGACGCGCAGACCCCGGGCTCGAAAACGAGCCGGGGCCGGCGCAAAAACAATAAGAAGCTATCTTTCGATACACATAATAAAGCTAACAAAATATACGATAAAAATGATTTACAACCTCATATAACCTAACAAAATGTTTGCAGTTCATTTACAATTTAATCGCACTGCATTCAATGGGAGACAAGACTGCTTGTAATATCGGGGCACACATAAGGGATCGGGCTTCGGGACGATACATATACACACGGGACCGGGAGATGAGAGTACGCGGTATTATAGGGAGGTGCTAGAGCATTTATTCGCCCGCCAGTTCCTTGAGTCGTTCTTCCCTCGGCCGCGCGCCACCGAATATCGAGTGCGCCTGACTGGTCGACGCCAGAGAGTTCACCGGCTCTTTTACGGTCCGGGGCTCCAGCTTCAGCTTGGGCCTGCCTGACGTGTCTGGAAAAGAAATAGTTAGGGAGCTGAGGACGGGACCACCACGTGATCTGTTCGAAGCTAACTACGCGTGGCTAAGCTACTGTTTAGTGGAAGAATCTACTACGAGTAGGTGCAGTCTAAGATGTGTCTAGTGAGGTATATAAATTCTAAAAGAAAACAACTAATTTCAAGCAAATGTGAAATAACAGGCATTTGAATTTCAATCAAGATGCCCGAGGCTACGATGAACAAAGCCTTGAATTGTAATTTTATTTATATCTGGCTATTTTAATATCTCTACTAGCTAAGCTGCTACGTTGCGAGACAAAAGGTTATACAGTGAGTGTTTTAGTCTATTATTTACAAAATAACTAATGTGTCTGACATGCAGTGCTACTTATTTACAATATTGAAACGAAATAATTAAAATGTAATCTACGAAAGTTCCTCAAGAGTGTATCTTTACTAATACTCTGTCTGCACCGCGTACAGATCACTTTAAAAATTCATACCCGAGCTCCCTAACCAAAATACACTAATTAGAAACAAATAAAACAACAACATTAAAATGGAATTATAAAGGAAATGTGCATTGAGCATTATCCTTTTGACCACCGCGTCAAAAAAAGTGTGCCCTCAGTGCCAAGCTATGAATTCATCCATAAATACCTACAATATACATAGTTGTGTATTATATAGATTAAAACTGACTATTAATGTAGTCGTGAATGCGGCGTGCTGGGAACTTTTTGGCTTGTCATCTATAAGTGACAGTGGCGGTCAAAAGGTTAAACAATTCATGCAGGTGACAAAAGGCGTGTCAGTTTTTTGCACTACGAATGTAAACGAAAACTAATCAATAATATTATAAGCGTCAAATATTCGTAGTACAAAAATAATTCCGACTTTAAGTTCATCAAAATTACCGATCACACTCATATATTTTACAGTATATAGAAAGCGGTAAAAACTTTTAACTTATGTTAAAAATCCGCATATAAAAAAATTACCTCTAAATTCAAAGTGAGAGAAGCAGCGAGTCATCATTGCTAAATAATCGATCTGTCTGTTAATATTTTTTGAGAATACGGTAATTTTGATGTAGCAACGGGGTGCAGGGTTTTAGTTTGAGTGTGATGCTTTGAATTAAATTATTATGACTATAGCATGCGTAAAATGGGGCTAATTGAAAATATGGACTGGATTAATACATCCACATAACGCAAAAGTTAGTGAAAATTAAAGTCAATAACCAGGGACTATTGCACCTTCAGGTAAATATCAGGTATTTCATTGAATTTGATACTTCATGTATTATTTTTTGTATAGAAACGGTTCTTCAAACCATACAGACAGAATTGTGTTGCTGCGGAGTTTGTTCCACCATTTCTTCTTCCCAGCGATAACACATAGGAAGTGTTAAAGGGCGGGCGTTTTGGGGGCTGTCTTTTGTACAATTGACCTTCAAAAAGTGCTGATTTTCAGCCTTCTTTGAATAAATGACTTATCTCTTTATACCCAAATCCGCGTGCTATAATCAGAAGAATTTGTGTACATGGGATAGGGACAGTAATATGTACCATAAAACATAAATACAGAAACTAGTGTTCCATGAATTCTTCACAAATTGCATAGATAGTGTGAACATATATTTTTCCCCATAGTATTGCTTAGTTAGCATGATTTTTTCATTATAACGGGGTATCAGTGTCTGTAGCATTGTTGTCCCCACCCCCCGTAACATCACGCGTGTATATGAATTTAAAAAAAAGGTTAAGTTGCAAAATGCCACATTTTCGAAATAGCAAGTGTTTAAAAAACTTATTGAAGAAAGGGAACATAATATAGTGCGTGCCAAACTAAAGGTATAATTCCGAAACGCGCGGCTGTGGCGGGTCGCACGCGGCCCGTTCGTCATTTTACCACGGAAACGTTTTTATACATTCCCATGCTATGACAATAGTTGCGCAGGCCGAATACGGCTGTTGCGGACCACCTCTCTAGGAAGTCCGACTTTAATGGCGGCTGACCTTTTTTATACCCTGCGCAGAGACCTATTTTAGGTGTCAGTGGTCTTCTGAGATGCGCGAGGGGTATGGCCACATGCACATAATATCTATGCTTGTATGTTACCAGCCGCCATTTAGTTTGGCAAGAATACACTTGCTGTTTGAGAACATACCATTTTGCTACAGAACCAAAAAATAGTAATGATATGATTTAGTACCTGGGCGCGAAGGCGGCATGTCGTCGAAGTTCCTGCGCGCGGGCGGCTGGCGCGGCGCGGGCGGCGCGGCGCGGCCCATGCGGCCCCAGTCGGCGGGGCGCGGCTCCTCGCTGTTGCCGCGCGACCCGCGCCCGCCCTCCGCCCAGCGCTCGCCGCCGCCGCCTCGCTCGCGCTCTGCAACAAACGCCACATTAGTTACGAACCGTTTACACGGCAGAGACAGCCCACGTCAAATAATGTTGCCATTTAATAACTCTCACAAACTTAGTGATTTTGTACGTACAGACGCCAGCACATCAACCTACCTCAATCTGTCATTATTTAATAGATTTTCAACCTTACCACAATACCGGAAGGTTAATATTCGATTGTTAAAATTTGACAGATTCGGGTAAGTTGCCCTGCTGGCGCCTGTATATTTTGCGCAGTCACTAATAGCTAAATTAGGAGACCAAGTTAATTGATGTGAGCTGTAACGAAATTGGTTTATGACTCATAGGTCTGAAACAATCCTGTCCTGTTAACTTATACCCCTTGAATACATATCTTATGTACATTTCAATGTGATCACCCCTATCCATATGCTTAATACCATAAACTACTACTAAACTTCACTGACAAAGTGAACATTCCTGATGTCACAGCCTCCATTAACATTTTTATGTTTCTTGAACCTTTTAAATTTTTATTATGGTTAACTGTAAGTCTCGGAACTCACTAACAGAGTAATGAATATTTAAGCAATCTGTCCCTAATATAATATAAAAAATAACCGTAACTGCAGGAATGTTCACAGTAAACTTGTTAATGATTTTTGTAGATGACAACACACCACTCTCAAAACCATAAACAATACAGATGAATCCAATAATTATGAAGGGGGAATTATAATGTTAACAAGACAAAAAAACTTCACAAGATGTGTAATGTGTGTATGTAGTTAGCAATTGAACATTCAAGTGCCCCCATGACCCGACAAGTGGATTGGTGAAGTAAAGTAAATCATACAATTATCTAGCATGCCATATTTTCGCTAAAAATGTAGATGTTTAAGTTCACAATGATGTATATTGGTGTGGGGACAACATTCTGTTTTAGTGCCCTATATGGCAAAACATTGTTATAAAATTTCAAGCCAATGTGTTCCAAACATGTTAACGATTTAGTCCAAGTGCAAATGAAAACCAACCCAAATGATTTAAGCTTCCCCTCCGACGCAGGCTAATGTCGCGCTCGGCGTCGGCTAATAACTAGCGACAGCCGCCTGCGTCGGAAGAGAAGCTTTACAATATAGTTTAACTACCTTTTATAAGTTGTGTGTTTTCACTAGAGAGTATGTGTGTCCACAAATGTTAGTAATGAGACGATGTTACCATGTGTGAGCCCTCCACCCTGGTGACGCGGCGCACGGCGGTCGAGCCCATCGAAGTGGTCGTACGTACCGCGGCCGCCACCGCCACCGCCCCCGCCGCCGCCGTCCCGTCTGAACCCGCCGCCTCCTACCCGACCGCCATCGCGGCCGCCGTCCCGACCACCACCGCCGCCGCCATCTCGACGACCGCGGTCAAAGCCTCCCCTACAACACAACCAATTTAAAGACACTGGGTTGACCCGACACGAACAAAAAGACAAATTGAAACAGCTTTTTAGTGATGGCCAATAGTGTCTCGAAGGAGTTCCGATTCGCCAATCGTAGCTGTTGAGCTTGTCGAGCAGGAATTGAGTTCATCCTGACAAATAAAATAGGTCATCAATTATTTTTTTTGTATATCGTGTGCAACTGTCGGGTAACAGCGGTTATTCCTGCCGTCAAGCTTAATTAAAAGAGTTAGGGAGTATTTATAGCGATAGCAGCACTCAACGACAAGAAAATCCGCAGAAGCCCATCAAGTGCAACCCTGAGGTAATAAACATTGGCCACCAGACAATTTCGCTATAGGATACGTAACCATTTGTAGACCTGAGTGACGCAGTGGCGGAGTGTCCGCCGGGTGTGTCAGGGTCGTACCGGGTTCAATTCCCGCGTCAATACAAATATTTGTATTAGATCTGGATCTGATGTGTATGCGTTAAGACGCCCACCATATTCTATTGTGGGCCTATGAATTTCAACATTTTATTTATTTTCAAAATATCTAGGTTGATATAAGTACCACATATAAAGCAACACTATATTTCTGGTAGCTTAGGGCCAGTCAGTATACCTATATTGTTGCACAGGTTTTTTTACTGCATAAATTCCAATGAAGTTTATTGTTCTGGCAAATAAATTAAAAACTCAATTCCATCAAATGCATGATTTGAATTTAATTCTACTTAATATTATTTTTCAACTGGCTATTACAAAATAATCTAGCTAGGTACCTTAGTAATGAAATCATTATAAAAGACTCACCGATCATTTCTTTTTTCTTCAGCCACATCAATTTTTATAAAGTTACCATCTACATTAAGAGCGCCATTCATTTCAATTGCTTTTATCAAGTCCTCGAGATATTCAAACTCCACATAGCAGAATCCTTTAAACTTATCTGTATCTTTATCCATCACCAACCTCACATTTTTAATCGCTAGGTCCTGGAACAATTACATTTTCAAGTTATAAGCATATTTTATTCAATTGTACTTATAAAACAGGAAATAAGTAAAAACTATTGACAAAAGAGGGTAGCTTGAGAAGTTTTTTAATGTTTATTATTTAGCATTTTTGTGGGCAATTGGCTCTAATGCGCATGGAGTAATTAACGTATCATTGCAAAAAAAACTTCAAACTAATTTGAGCTAATACATACTCAAATTTGGTTTCCTTGACTGACACAATACCTCCAAAAATTTAATAAATTAGTCACACTGCATTTTTAAACATGGAGGATGTATCAAAATTTGTTAACCATAAACTACTTCAAGTTTATGAACAACACTAAGGAACAAAGCAAAGTATGTATAAAGAGTAGATAGCACACCTCCAGATGTGTTTTATCTAGCTGTGACCTTATAAGAGTTGATACATCACTAGAAGAATGGAGATATGTTTACTTTAATACCTCTGTAAATATATTACATCACTACCTTGTCTAGATACTGGTTGAAACATACTTTTAAATCGATTCTAATGTCCTTAAAGCCTCTTAGTGGATGGTACGTACGTCCCAACTGTACAAATTCCTTGGTCACATTTTTTTTATAAGTTAAATACAACACACATACCATTTTATTCACTTATTTGTTATTCAAAACAATAGGGTTGTAATGTTGTAATAATATAATAGACATGTAATGTTAGTAATGCATATAAGATGTGTAAATGAGACCATTAGTATTATAATTATATATTTTTCATTTGTATTTCATGTTATGGCGATATAAAACAAATATATTGTTATATAGTGATGTATAATGATGTGTTTTTATAATATGTATAGAGAGGTATCATAAAAAATGTCATATATTTAATAAGTTTTCTTTTTCTTTACATTAGATACCAAGGAATTAATAAAAGGTAACTTTAACATATCTTATGCAAATCAAAAGGAACAAACATGTTTACAATCAAAAGGGCATGCAAATGACTAGTATTATCAAAATGTACCAATTTCATTATAGCAAAATGTCATTTTTATATCCCCAATGACCGAAATTAAGTTTTTGCAGAAAGTTTTGACGAACCGAAGAAAACCGGTAGTGTAACAACATAGATTAATATGTTATTGTGGCATCTGATGGAGCTCAAACAGTAAAGTCGAAGCATAGGAACAGTAGGCAATACTTACAGGGAAAATCCTATTAATGTCGCCTTGAATGATTCCAGAGGGCAAATTCCCGACGTAAGCCTTGTACGGAGGCTCGGTGGGAAGAGGGCGGCCACCGAGAGTTCTTCTGCCGCCACCATAATCCCTGAAACGAGCACCACAATCGTATGTGATTCATAACCTATAAAATGTGAAACACGCACTCCAGATATAGAACAAGTGGTCACAGGCTCTTCGTAGCACCCAATGGCATTGAAGAAATACATATAACTTTATAAGCTTAAGTAAAAATCCTATTTTCATTCAATGTTATCGGAAAGCAAAAACATGAACATTTTCTCGCTAAGAATTATAAGATCTCACGGCATTTATGAAAATGATAAATAAAAATATTTCAAACACACTGTACAATGAAATTAAACATGAATTTTGGAGTATTTTATAATAAATACCTGGGATTAACATCATCGTATCCACTTCGACCTGCCATGTTTAGAAACATGGAACACTAAAGGCGCGCGCATCAGTTTCTGGAAGCGACGAAAATATATTTTTTAGCATATCAACATTTGCGCAGATCTTTGAATCGCGCAATTTTCCTGGGAATTATAAAGTTTCTGTATTTACTGCTATTTTCAGTTAAATTAGCCCTCAGTCGAGTAGTGTTTTTCAATATACTTTTTGAACCGATTTATAAATTCCCCAACTCTACTAACCTCAGCTACTAATTAAACATTGTATTCGCTGTATTGATGTAATAATCACTGGAAGTGTTCAAGTAATATCAGAAATTCAATCTTATTTTAGTCTATGGGTACTTGGCAAAATATTGTACGCTTCAGGATCACCCGAATATTAAAATAAATAATATCTTCTGAAATATTATTCAACTCCCGAAATCGCTAGAGTGGACAAATACATTCAACAACATCATGCAACGTTATTATTTTCGTTATAACGTTATTTGTTTTTATTTGTATTCCATTTATTTGTTGAAGATTTCAGATCAAATATTTTTATTTTTAACCGATTTCCAAAAAAAGGAAGAGGTTCTCAATTCGACCGGTATGTTTTTTTTTTATGTATGTACACCGATTACTCCGAGGTTTCTAGTCCGACTTGTGTAATTCTTTTTTTGTTCGATGCAGTATACTTGCCATTTGGTCCCATAAAAAGGACATGTCCGCTTTTTGTATGGACGTTGGTTTTTTATTCCGAGTAAAATTTAACCACCATCAATGTTTATTCATATAAAGACGACAAAAATAAGGAACTTAGAACCACTGAAATAATATTTTTAAACCCCTCCATTTTACAGAAAATTCAAAACTTAATAATTGAAGTTATTATTATTCTTTTAATTGCTGGCAACCCTTTAAAAAGGTAGTAGTTTTATTTAAAGTATCGCCACACTGGGAGAATGTTATATTTGACTTTAGATTATAGACCTATAGATGACTAGATGTAACCATGAGACTGTAGGCAAATGTGGAAATGAGAAGCATATATACGAAATAAGTAAGAAAATTGAGACAAAACATAATATTCTCTGTCGCATTCGGCGTGCCGTGTGTTGCTCGGCCAACATTTAAAAGTTGGCCCAAACAAAGTCCTGGATCTCTATCACCGAGAGGTCGACTCAGATCATTTTTTATGTTTTTAGAAAAGTTTCGGCAATTAAGTTCTAGTTTTAGTGTATATAATTATGAGAAATAGACTCCTGTAGTTGAGTGCATTTTGAGTTTTATAGTGCTGTCTCATGTGCAGCCACGTGGGTGCTCCATCTATAGGTATTATAATCTAAGTATTTGACAGAACAAATTATTTATCTGTCACTGACAATAGAGATGGGTCAACTTACGATTTGACTCGCTTCAGGTTAACTCGAATTGAAATTCAGGTGATTCTGTAGTTTGATAGTAACAATTTTATTATTTTATGTATCAGGTATAAGAGAAGACCATTTGTTTTCTGAACCTATTTTTCATTAGAAAATAGATAAAATAGTAGAATAAACTTCTCACATAAGAAATCAAACTTGCATGCGGTGTTTACCTGTAAAGATTGTGCATTTAGTTTTTAAGTTTTGATTTTATTTTATCTGTATACCTACATATGTATCACTGAAACAATAGCTGGTAAAACTAAATAAATAAATAAACTTAGTGGATAAATCGATTTCATTTGCAGGAAAAATCGATTCTTCGATTAATTAATCGCACCCCTATTGACTCCCCTGCCGTTACAGTATCGTTCGTCCGCTATAAGAGTGCTTTATTATTATCATTGCGCTTTACTGATTTTTCCGATTTAACTGACTTGAGCTTTTCACAACTGATTTTTCCACTTAGCACATGATTGTTTTATAAACCTGTGACTAACAATTATGATTTTTCGTACCGATATTTGATATTGCACGTGACGAGTATTAGACCAATTATTGAATTTATTTATTTCTCAAAAACACCAACATTATTGTACTTAATCATATTTCGTTAGTGAGTAGCAGACAGTATAAAACAGACATCTTGCTAGCTCGCCAAACAAGAAAAAAACATATGTTTATTTATGTATTTTATTTACAATACGAATCGCTTGCATGAGAACAATAAAACACTGAAGCTTAATATTAAACAGTTTTAAATATAATTTTCGAAAGGCTTTTCATCCACTCATCTTGATTTCCAGTCGAATAAAATCTCAGTTTATATCAACAATGGTTCTGATCGGTAGATAACATTATTTTTCATTTTCTTCGGCTGATTATAAGCTCTTATGTAGTATGATGAAACATGCATTTCTTTTTGACTGGAGTCTAAGTAAAATATTGTAATTTACACGTGAACAAACTCGATATCCTTGCGCAATTCCATTTGGAAAATTGTGTATTTTCTTTCTATGTTCTGCTGACAGTTAGTAACTGTCATAAATTGACAAAGAAAAACTGTCCTCCTATGTCAATTTTACTTTTTTTTGGGGTGCGTTCGATTTCCTAGCCTAGATAAATCTTAAGGTTTGTTAGTTTTAGGAGTAAATTCACACTATATTGAAAAAATATTTTTTCGGAAATTGGAGGGCTTTAAAAATGATTGATATAGTCAGAAGCCCTAAGTTTTGACATGTCTATTCAAATATATATACTTTACCGTGGTTAAAATTTTTCAATAATAAAAAACCATTTCTGGACATGTCCTTTCATCCAATTTGGTTCAGCACTTTATATTTTATGAGCATTTGTTTGATTTATGTGGATGATGTGTATGTGGATGATGTTATAATCTATTTTTTTATTTATTTATTGCATAACGTATACAATTACAGTTACAAAAATCGGCCGGTTAATGAGAATTTCCCACAAACTTGAGTTATGATAGCTATTATATATATTAAAAAAAGTAATCAGCACAAAAATATAAGAAATATATCCCGAGTTTTTACTTAGAATTCAGGGTTTTTTACCTTTTAAATAGAAAGTGTGACTAGTGTAAAAATATTTCCATACAGCAATGAGATTTAGTCGATTAAATATAATGCTTGCCTACTCTGACATAGGTAGGCGATTAGACGATGAATAAGCCGATGAAGTCGAAAGAGAATGTTGATCTATGGACAAGTCTAAAAAAAACAATAATCCGAATAATTTTGACATTGACGTTGACTTGTGTGACAGTATTGACAGTGATCGCATGAGTTTGATTTGAGCGCCGTAAAATGTGCGATCCATGTGGAAATAAATTGTTGTGATACGTTTTTTAAAGTTTAATACAGCAAAATGAAAGAAGAAACCGATTCCAACGTCGCTGTAAAGGAGAATAAAGTGACCGCTTCAGTTTTGGATGCATTTGATCTTCTTAAAGAGCCTAAAGATGATGCTAAACTCAACGGAGCGTCTAAAATCATATCACAACTACAAGGCAGTGAGGTTAGGTTTTAACTAAGTATTTTTCGTATATTCCTTACACTTTTTGTCATTATATTTGGCTTCAATATTACGTCTACTAATCGACGAGTCCATGCGTTCACCAAATTAATTTATTACACAATATTGCATTCAACCAACCTGCAGTGAATTTTAATATCACTAACACATGTTGTTTGTCCATTTTAGAATGAGAAAGATCTTCAGTACGTTCTTAAAAGGCTCGTGAGAAGTTTAGGAGCCAACTTGCCCGATATGAGAACTGGCTACTTTGCTACCTTGGTAGCTTTGCTATCTAAGTTTGATGAAGTAACAATTGCCCAGTTGTTGGAACTCGTCAAGAAAGAACTACATAGCAATGGCTCTTCTAAAAGTGTAAGTATTATTTGGTAATAGTAAATAACAATAATTATTGATTTTCATTTTGTGCTTAGAGTTATTGACCACTATGACTAAGTCTAGCTTTTTTTGCAGTTTTGTGATTGTGAGTTCCGCCCGGATTGTCTTAACATTTCCTACTTAAAACTGATTTGGCATTAGATTTTAATTTGTGATAGTAATCTAAAAGATGGATTTCATATACAATTTTTGTGTTGTACCTTTTAAAACTGAGACACAAAATCTTCAATAATTTAGGGTGTCTGGCCTTTCCACCCTAAAAATCTGGCTTTTTGGTCACCTTGTTGCCTTAATTATGTGCTTGGTTTTATCTATGCCTATAGACACCTTATCCAGTCTCATATTATAATATGCAATTGTTTTTTAAGTAACAATAGAATTCAACAACTGCTGGTCACTAACATTATTATTTCATTACAGGAAGTTGGTGATGTGGCTCTAGGACAGATTTTGGTCTGCGGAGCAATCTTCCGTTCTAAAATGTTCCTCAAATGTACTGCTGAGGAACAAACCCAAGTGATTCAATTGTTATTGGCAGCCGGAAAAAAGAAGTCTTATTTGAGCACTGTGGCATATCTCATACTACTTGATTTTATCAATTTTGTAAGTACATATTTGTTTTGATGCTAAGTTTACAGTATTTTATGCCCATCTTGCAACAGAATCGCTTTGTGCGTTGCTAAGCACAAATCTTGAGAGCGGAACCGATAAAGCTAATCCTTTTATTTGAATATTCTTTGCACATACTAGAATGGTTCTTAGAGAGAGAAAAATTATAGAATACTAAAAATCGGTGCGAAGCTCGGTCAGCTAGTTTTAATATAACTCTATATGTAACTGCATATTTTAAATGATAATTATATTACCAATTGTAGGTGGATGCTGAGCAATTTGCCACACTTATATGGCCATTAATAAAACAAGACTTCAAGAAAGACATTAAGGAACACACATTAGATTCCCTCTACTTCCTGATGATGGTGAATGACAAGTTTCCCACCAAGGTGAAGCTCAGGAAACTGATGGGTGTGACTGAAATACTCTGTGAAGACAACATTCATCCTATTTGTGAGAAGATTATGGTAGGTTGATAATACATATCTTTCAATGTAATTATTCTTATTTTATAAATAAAAATGGCCTGCTGTTATAAATTATCAGCTCACTTATCCACAATTATATTGATTCATATCAGTAATATTGTTGTCACAATTACAGGCTGGAATAGATTTCAACTCACTTGGACATCCTATCTTCAAGGAAGTCGGAAAGAAAATTGCTAATTCACCACATTTGCAAGAGTTTTGGACAGGCATCGACAGTCAACTTGTGAAGCACAACAGGAACAGGGAACTGGTAGCCATCAACATTTTAAATACCATTTTTAACCACATTACAGAAAATGTAAATGTTATTCCTGAGCTGATCAGCAGAAATTTCTTCAAACTCTTCATGGACTGGTTCAAGGGACTCCAAACAGCAAGCAAAATCAGAAGTAAGAGAGATAATGAAGATGACAACAAAATAATGATCAAAAAACAAAAGGAACTTCTCAACTCCCTAGCTAAAGCATTAAAATCTGACAAAGTTGACGACAGCATAAGAATTGCCATATTGAAAAAACTTCTGTTCAACCCAGGTGAAATGAATTTTACCGAAATCACAGGAACGTCGGTTGTAAAATCATTAATATCTGATCTGAAGGAAGATGGAGTGAAGAAAATGGCTAAGTTATTGAAAGGTGTACTTTTGAATACTTCCAAGAAAGTTCTTAAGGAGGATGTTGAAAGAAATTGGTACAACAACGAAAGAGTGAAGGCAGCTGAACTCCTTTCACATTTGGTGAGCCATGAAGCTGTCAAAGATGACACAGAATTGAAGCTAACATACATGAAACTTTTGATGTGTTTTGGTTTCTTTAAAATTGGGGGCGATGAAAGTGTGGCTGTCAGCAGCGAACTTTCAGGTAAACATCCACTAAAAAAATCTTGTACCTTGTTTTTTACACTTTGTTCCCTTACTGATTAGTACTTTCTCTTCCAGGGTCTATCAAGTCATGCTTTTACAGATGCTTCACCTCTCGCTTCTCTAACGTCGACAGTCTCGTAACAGTTTTATCTTCTCTAAGCAGTTTTATATGTGGTATACTGCAAAAAGAACAAGTAAGAACCAAAATTGAGAAACAGTTTCCAAAAGAGAATATGGAATGCTGGGACATGCTAATGGAAGTCTGTCAAAATATTGAAAAAAATAATACAAAGTCGAAAGTTGATAAAGTGTTCCTCGTATTGCTCTACCAACTTGGACTGTTTTTATTCTCAGAACCTGTTCACGTCAAAATAGCTAGAAGTTCTATAAAGGAACTTAAGAGTTGTTATGAACACTACAGGAAAGGTAAGAAAAAGACATCAAAGATCAAAGTAGGAGATATTTCAAGTGATCCAGAATGGATTGAAGTCTTAGTTGAAGTTCTATTGTCTATATTGTCAGCTGAATCCAGTGTCCTCCGTGCAGTTGTACAATGTGTATTTAGGTTATTGTGGGAATACTTGACGCCATCTTCAGTAGGGCAGATAGTGTCGGTGTTGGATCCTGAGAATGAATCCAACCCTCTAACAAACGAGGATTCTGACTCCGAAAATGAAGATGATGACATGGAAGGAAAAGTAAATGGCAAGGAAAGTGATGACGAGAATGAAGAAGAGGAGGATAGCGACAGCGATGATGAAGACGATGATGATGGAGAGGACGATGAAATGAGAACGCCAGAACAGTTGAGATTAGCAGTACAAAAAGCGCTAGGCGCAGCGGCTCCAGAATCCGACGCTGAAAGTGTAGATGCTGACATGATTGATGAAGAGGAAGGCAAAAAACTCGATGAAGCTTTAGCGGAAGCCTTCAAACAATTCCATCAAGGCAAAGGCAAGAAATCCAAGAAAGATCGCAAGGACAAAAAGGCTTTGTCCGATTTCAGAATCAGGGTCCTTGATCTGATCGATATTTACTTGGAAAAAGATCCGTCAATGGACATCTGCCTCGGTATGATCGCGCCACTTACGAGATGCCTTGAATTCTGCATCCAAGACAGTCAGTTCAACGAACTTGAAAACAGGGTCAGGAAAACTATAAAAGCTCTGGCTAAAGTTCGAAAGTTTTCTTCAACAGATGATATTGATATAAATATTTTATGTGACCACCTGAGAGCAACAATAGATAAAGGTGCCAGAAGCCATTTCTTGTTCCAAGCTCTTGGCGATGTCATTACATTTTTCGCAACATTCATAATTAATTGTTCACTAAAAATTGTAACGAAAACCCAGAAATCACCGAAAAAGTCCAAAGCCGTCTCACCTTTAGTTGAAATATTTAAGGAATCGTTGCAAAGCTACTTTCAGAATCGTAACTGTATGCTCCCAATCATTTTCTTCCACAATGTTTTGCAGGTAGAGTGGAGTGGGAGTTACGAACTATTGCCCATAACAATAGAAAATGCTTTTAATGACAGTGTGCGACAGTTTCGCCGCAATGAGGGGTTGGAATTAATTGCGGGCTTTTATCGTTGTTTGAAATCAAGAGCCAAGTCTGCTTCCTCTGAAATCGATATTAAAGCTTTACAAAGCTTAGAAGCGAACTTCGAAAGTACTTTAATGAAATCACTCAAGGCTGACACAGAGAGAGCAAATAAATTCTTGAATACATTGAAAAAAGTAATAAATACAATGCAACAGTTCCATGAAAGTTGTCATATTGAAAGTAAGCTGGAATTCAAAACTTTAATCGAAGTTGTCAGTTCTTGTAAACCTATGAAAACAAATGTCAGTAAACAAGAACAAGTAAATCATAATCAGCAGAATAAGAAGAAGGCAAAGAAGAATAAAAAGAAAAGAAAAATTGAACAGGTCAATGGAAATGTGGAACCACAGAAAAAGAAAGCGAAAAAGATAAGTGAAAGTGAATAACTGTGTAATAGCTAGTTAAGTTTGAATTTTACAATAAACAATAATGTTTCCCTTTTCATATATTGATTTTACAAATATGGTAACCCATTAATAAAATACACAAGGTCGCAATACGACAACAAGCACGATGGCAGGGTTTATAAAACGTGGCGGGTTTTATTTACCCAAAAGTGTTCATTTATCTATCCTTCAAAAGCCTTAGTTTTCCTTTATTAATTTTCAGAATTCGTTTTTTTTTATTGTCAGTTATTAAAATGGCTTTGTGACAAGCAAAAGCACTCTCCCGTATTTTCACGTTTCATATAAAAAATGATGCTGCAATCCGGGTTTCGAGACGTTCTTTAAGAAACTTCCAGCTCTGTTCCTATAATTTTGGATTTCGTTAGTTGCGCAGGCGCAATTTCGATCCCAGATAGATTTTCAGAACTTCAAATTTCTAAAATTTTGTTCCTAACTCGGCTTTCTCTACGAGAAGGAGAAGGAATTATACGAATAATTACAATGCTCCTGTATCGCTAATCTAGCTATTGCTAGAATGTGGACGGAACGAATATTTCATCAAATTTTTAGATTCCTCTTGAGATACGAATGCAAATACATTTGTTTTAATAGCGAGTTGGGACAGAGGCGGCAGCGCTTTTGTAGTCTCGTACATACTCATGAAAAAATGAAAGAGCGGATCATTTTTTTTCACAGTAAGATCATTGCTTGTCTTAGCTGTTAAAAACTTTCTTTTACGCTGTCTTCTGGCTACTCCTTGCTGTCCCTCCACAGATCGATCTAGTAAAACATTATAAATGTTCTTTTCTAGTCTCTTTATTTTGTGTACGCGATCAGCTAATGTATATGTGGAGGAAGGCTCAGATGACTGATTACTTTCTTCATTACTAGTCCGGCATTCATCATTATCCTTCATTTCATTTTCTGTACTATCTGAATGTATTTGAGATGGTTCTTCGTGTTGTGATTCTTCAACTGTACTGGTTTTACTTGTCCTGTTTCCCATATGGGGTATTAAGAACGCCATGAGTTCTTGATAACGCCATGGTCTTATGTTATCGGCTCCCGATACGCTTTTGCGCTTTACATTTTTTTGTCGACGAAGTGCGTCTCTGTGGTTATTTCTTAACTTTTCCCATGCTTTTCTGGCTGCATTTCCTGCAATACAACCAGCCTGTTTAATAAACAAAACTTTTTTATATTCGTATTTTACGTTTTGGAACACTGGTAGACATGACCATGGCCTAGATTACGTGATTCTTTACTCGACCTCCAAGAAACGTATCTAGTGTCATACATATCATATCTTCGAAACTGCTGAATGGATTAGGACAGTCTGGGTATCATTTGACTTATTTCGATCACCTAAGTTTTCATAAGTAAGTGAATAGAATATAAACACAACATGTCAACTGTCATGTATGGAGTTATGTATGAAATTACATGCCAGAACGATCGCAATTGAGGTCGCAACCGCCTAGCTAGGTAGGCAAGTGTTCAATAACTGCGTTTGCAATATTGGTATTAAAATAAAGGATTATTAGGGTTCCCAAATAGTATTTATAAGAGTGTTATTTTTATTATCCAAGCAAGAAGAAAAGATTAATTTGTACTTCACGAACCTATCTTGGATAGGCATAAATGTCGGTATATCTATACTTATAATAAATCCGTAGAGAGGTCAATTCTGTACATAGAATATATTTTCAAAATAACTATCAGGAGGATCACCTCCTGATAGTTATTTGTGAAGTGTCTGCCCCTAGTTGGGAAGGGAAAAATAATTTAGAGCGCCTAGATAAATTTCTATATGATTAGTTTCGTAAAATAAAATTATTTTCATTTTTGCCAAAAGTTTCGTGAAATAAAATTATTTTCATTATACTTCCGATTGAAAAACTGTTAAAAGCATTTCGCTTCACTAAACCACAAGTAAACACAACAACAACATTTGAAGATTTATTTTAAGACTTACCATCTTTAAGATTTAGCTCCTCAGCGATTCGTTTCCAAATGGAATCTTTTAATTTAACTTTCACGTAGTCTGGGTGTTTAACATCATACAAACATTTCTCATTTCGAACAGCTTCGATTAATTTTTCACCCATGTTTGTTTACAAATATAATATGACGCGACACTGCCACTCGTTAAACGTGTCCCTTGGGTTAGCTACTCGCACGAGCAGCGTGCCCATAGATAACACGTGCCTTATATGTGTAGTGCACGCGTCAACGCTCGTGTACGTGGCCACATGAACACGTGAGAGCTAATGCGGCAGCGGCATATTAACATAACCACTATTATAAACGTGAAAGTTTTGATGTGTGGATCTTACTTACCCTTTCACTCAAAAGCTACCGAACGGACTTTGATAATACTTGGCAGTTTTATAGCTTAGTTTATTATCCTACTAATATTTCAAAGGGTAATGTATGTTTATTACTCTCTCAGGCTAATACTTGGCAGTATCAGAATATTATCACTAGGCTACCCTTTAACAATTTGCGGGGAGTAGTTCCCCTGCGACTCTGGTGAAGTCGCGGGGAAATGCAACTATATTAGAGTACTATAATCAGACCTATGTTATAAAAAATAATGTGCTCTACATACCACTCGCATGCCACTCATGATGATCAGTGGGAGAATTTAATGTTCCCATCTACATTTTGACCGACTTCAAAAAGGAGGTCGAGGAATTAATTATGTTAGAATGTTAAGTTGTCTATTGCAGACCAACTTCATTTCCTTTTTCTACAACAGTTTATAATTCTACACCTACTCGAATATTGGTCCTATGCGTAGATGGAGTCTAGACCTTAATAAGCTACTAAAATAATAATAATAATCAGGATGCAATTTGAATTCCCGCGTTCTCTCATTTGTTAAACTAAAGCTCTTGAGTTACTCCAAAAATCCCCTCTGGGGCTTCCGTGACTGTATAGTCGGTACCTGATCCCAGAGAAAAGGGGAATTTTGGGGGATTCTGCTTCTGAACCCAGAAACCCTAAAAGATTCCGTAGAATGATTGATACGTTTTTCCCCTGCGACAAATTTTATTTTAAGTATGTATGTACCTACAAACTTTTTTAGTGTTCTGTGCTATATATATTTATCAGAGTTATAAAAATAACTCGGATGACTGGACAAGTAAAGTGATAGATATTTTAGAAACTTCAGCCCTCGGAAGTCGGAATGTAATCGCTGTTAGTATCTTCTTCCCCGAAAAGATGGCGGTAGCAGCAAACGTTATCATGACATTATGAATTTAGTTTTATGTTACCAGACACAAAAAGGTAATCTAATTTGGTACTTGGGTAAAAATATTTACAGGTTATATTTATATTTCCAAAGATTATGTTTGAGTATTAACTCAATACTTTAAAGAGTTTTTATTCAATTTTTGAAACGGGTTATATTTTAGTCATTTTAAGAATGAAAATTAAGCTATGGGTTGAGTAAGACACGTGTTTATCAAAGCGTAGTTTTGAGTAAAAAAGATCATATGGGTCTTAATTGGTTTATATATTCTTAAAATCATTTGTTTTGAAAATTCATGCCATTTTATTTACTGAACTGTGAACAACTCGGTATAAAGAATTTATTTTTCAATTTCTGTGTGATGGCAACTTTTGCCGGAAACAAGCAGTAACTCATATGTTTCACAACCTGCTCAAAACTCAGCCAGCCATCTTTTGTGGAAAAATCATTTGTTTCGTGTCGTCAGGGTAAATTTCACAATTGTAATTAATGTCAGAGCCACAGTCTTCGCTTTTATTAAAAAAGCAGCTAGCTGGTAAGTTTATTTTTTGGTATCCTAAAATAATTTAGGCCGATGACTGATGCTTCAGCCGTCAGACAAGTTATTCGAGCAATCATTGACCTCAGCGGGTCGAATTTTGAGTATCTTTGTGATTTGGATGATTTTGTAAGTTTGTAACTTCCTTTGTATTGCACATGTGGTATTTTTGAAAGTTCTGGTGAAAAATGGACTCGTTTTAATAAAATCAATAATCTACCAGATATGACAGGTGTTCGTGCCAAAGTCAGAAGAGTAAAATAACTATTTACAAGTAATTTTACGGTTCACAGTTGGCAGAGTTTCGCTTTTCTCATAATAATGAGGTGTTTATGCGAAAGCACCACTAAATAAAAAGCCTTATTAAAAATTACTGATGCAATGCTTCCAGAATTGAACAAAAATCCAGTGGAAGGTTTTTCTGCTGGGTTGATAGATGACAATGACATATACAGATGGGAAGTCCTCATCATCGGTCCTCCAGACACACTATAGTGAGTATTTACCATTCTTTTGTATGTTGAATGATGGTGCTGGTCATTAACAACAATATTATGTGACTAATGGTGCATGGTGTTTTATCAGCAAACAAAATACATTATTGTCACAGCATATCCATTACTCAACATTCCTTATTTAGATAAGTACTTTGAGTTGCTTGCTTACTTTCAGATCCTAAAACTAAATGTGGATAATGAATGTTGTAAGAATAAAAGTTTTTGTGGTAGATTTATGACCTACTAATGTGGAGAACAGTCATCCAATGGTATGTTCCTATAATATATTAACATATTGTAAAATTTTAAATTTCAGTGAGGGTGGGTTCTTCAAGGCACACTTACATTTTCCTAAGGAATATCCTCTGAGGCCACCACGGATGAAATTTGTTACCGAAATATGGCATCCAAATAGTAAGTACCATTTTTTATAAGATTTTTAAGTGAGTCACATCCTGGTAATTGTGAAATGATGTAACAAGTGACAAGAACTTAAGATACCCTGAGGAAAGTTAATGATTTTAAAAGTATAAGTTATCTTCAAGACATCTCAAACTATATCTCAAAATTATTTTGGCAATTAACAAACTAGAACTAAAAACTGAGGTCTAATTAAGAAAGGAAACTTTGTGAAACTGACTAAACATAATTAGACATAATTCGTAATCTTTCACTTTTTAAACATCTAATATTTTGTATTTCCAGTTGAAAAAAATGGTGATGTTTGCATATCAATACTGCACGAACCTGGTGATGACAAGTGGGGCTATGAGAAGGCGTCCGAGCGGTGGTTGCCTGTTCACACAGTGGAAACCATTCTCATAAGTGTTATTTCCATGTTGGCAGACCCAAACGACGAGAGTCCTGCTAATGTTGACGCTGCGGTGAGTAAAGATAACAGCCTAAGCCTTTTTTTCAAAATATCAAGTCATTACCAAATACTCTTTATATCACTGAAGTTTTTATTCCGTTTGTAATTGCAGAACATATTATATTGAAATAGTGATTTAGAACAGCAAAAACTACAGTGGTTATAATATTTTGAGAATATTTGATATTGAAGTATGTGTTTTATCAAATAGACTGTCTGAATCTGTCTGATATTTGCATATGTAAAATAGAACTTCAAGTAGTTCAATCACATAAAAAATCCTTTGTTTTTGTACTAAACCAGAGAGGACTGAGTATGGGTCGGGCAGGCTAAGAACTTAATAATGCTACTAATGACGAAAGAGCTGTTAATAATCAGAGCAACTACACATTTTATTATCTCTAGAAATCGTTTTAAATGATCACAGTAGTCAAATCCCAGTTGTGTAACATATTTGTTGATTAAATACATTTTGTAGTTCTTATAATAATCAGTTAATTGCTGGACCATTAATGCATTGTATTTTATGTTTATCTCGGACATAAACCTGTGGTCCAATATATATCGTATAATACGACTCCTATAGTTTTGACAAGTGAACATGCTCCTTGTCTTTTAAGGCCCATTTAGACGAGGAGAGTTTCGAAGATACGATAATTGAAGGAATATAAAACATTTTCTTCTCGCCCGTTGACATGGGCGAGAAGCGGCGTGTCTTTTAATTATGTCATATATAATTCTAGCTGCCGATACTTTATAATAGTTCATGCCTAAATGAATATAAACATTTTGTTACGATTATGTTATGGCGATTATTTCTTGCGATAGTCGCGGAGACAGTCATTCTCGTACCGAAACGTGTGAGAAACTCCCCGTCTAAATGGGCCTTTATCATGAATGTACTGAGATATTTAGTTTAATTAGTATCTTTTTATGATATATTGGTTGAATCATTCCAACTAGTCCATCTTCAAAGTAAACCCTTGATACACTGATTATGTTGTTATGCAGCCATCTAACAAAAAATTTCGTTAAATTAATACAAATCTGTTCTGAAGAACTTGTTAACTACCAAACTATTTAACACTGGCAAAAGTTAATATCTTCTATATTATGTTTATAAGTGCATAAATTAAATTATTACTACATTGTATTGGTTTATTTGCTGAAAAGTACCAGTTATTTGTGAATAAATATCTTTGACTATAACACATTGAAATTGGTCAAGTTAGATGACTGTAGGTGTATAGTTCATTTTTCTAGAAGATATTTTATCATACAATCTTTTAGGTACTTTTGCATTTGTTTAGTGTATTAATCTACCTAATTACTGTAATACTTTGTGCATTAATTAATATGTATTTAGTTTTTCCACAGGAATATTGCAACATGCTTGTGTATTTTTGCATCTGTAATTATACCATTCTCATTTTACTATTGTTTGCCTTCACAGAAAGAATGGAGAGAGCGATATTCGGATTTCAAAAAGAAAGTTGCGAGATGTGTTAGGAAAAGTCAAGAAGATTGTTTTTAGGAGAGTGAGGGGATTTAGATCACAAAATATTATCATTGGAAAAGGGCCACGTGACACAACTATACCAAAACCACACTACAATGAATAGTTATCACGCTAGGTCGCTGCACGCATCAACCCGTTTTTCACAAACACGACCCGCGTACGCCAATAGTAGACGAGTGCTCATTCTGTTTCTTTTTACAGAAAGAATGGAGAGAATCATATTCGGAGTTTAAAAGGAAAGTAGCACAGTGTGTGAGAAAGAGCCAAGAGGATTGTTCCTAAGTAACAGTGCCCTTTTTTCATTAATTTAGTTGGATAGTGAGTGTTTGGTGATGCAGTTAGGACGTTGTTGAGAGCAGGCCCCGGCGTGACTCATAGTGCGGGCCCCCCCACCCGGGCCAGAGACAATATTGAAATTGATTTAAAATAAATACTTATTGTAATTAAATGGTATCGCTGCCGTATTTTATAAATAATAAATTAAAATAGAATCCAAGGTCTTTTTCATCTTTTTTAAGACATGTTATGATAATGAAATATGTATGGTAATTTTTTATAGAAAAACAAATCTGCATTTTGTTGTCTTTACTTCCTAATATGATTACAAGTTTGATCTCTGTATAGTAGAAACCAAATCAGAAGTAATTTAAACGATAATTATTTATTACGTATCGCAACTGGCTATTGTGTAAAATATAAACATGCTATACTAAGAACATGGCAAAATTATAAAAAAATGAAAAACATGCTACCTATTGAACTTGTACTTTGCATGATAATAATAATTGTTAGTTACCGACTCAATGCAATGCATACATTGGTAGCTTTTATAATGTCGCTTCTCTGAATTACAATTTTATTCTAGTGTAAATTTAATACTTAATTATAATTTTTACTGAATAAATATAACTTTTGTAAACTTATCATTGTATCGATTCTACCTTGCCCTTTATGCACATATTAATAAAGCACAGATTGATAAATTTGCTGCTGTTAGACTCTCGCAAAGCGAAATAGTGTGGTGTTCTACACCAATACTTGAAATAATTTTGCTCAACAAGAATTCTTGGCGGGAAGGGATATAGATAGGACGTGATTGATACCTTTTTAGTTTTGTACATTAGTTCTCAATATTGTCAATTATGTTTTTGTACAATTAGAAGAAAAGCTTTGTTACCATTTTGGATGTGAAAATTATAATAGTTATAAAGATAATAAATGAAAAACCCCCTCATATTCGCTCTATATCATCGAAGATTGAATTTGTGACGTGTGTATATTACTTTTCCCTGTGTATGTATATTTTTTGCTATAAAATCATAATGCAGTGATAATGTGATTTTTATTTTTTAACTCACGTAGTAATGTTACTTGTCCTTACGCTCCTTTTTATAAAATGAATTATACCTATATAAAGGTGCTTCCTAATCGGGAGCATGCCCAAGTTGGTGTCTTGGTGAGGGTAAAGCACCAAGTGTAGTGCGCAACTTGATGATACAATGTGTAGGTGATAGGTAATAATACAACGTATAAAAATACTTCCCGAAAACCGTATCGATATTGGTTCAGCCGAACGCTAGAAAACCGAGACTCACTGATAGCCTTTTGCATAATATACCAATCATCAATCACGCCTATATTATACAGAAAGGTGATTTGGAACTGCTCTCTCTCCTCAATGTTTTGATGCTGCCACTTGCAGATTTCAGTCGCCCAATCTATTTTCTTAAATCTAATATTACATAACACGCGAATCTTCGTCAGTAAGCTAGGGGGCAGTACTATATTGTCATGTTAAAATTAATACTGAAACAGTACAAGGCGAATGTTTCAAATGAAGATGCTCGTCAGTTAGGGAGGCAAACTGTGTTGGAATGCTTGAAATCAAATCTGAAATATTACATTAGAGACTAATGCTGCCAGTGAAAGATCACCTAAAGGAAAGAATATATACAGATTTTAATAAATATCTTTATTCTTACATTATACAACATTTGTAACAAAACTATCTCAGTCACTATCAGAGTTCTCTGCTAACACTACACCTTGTATACTCCTAGGATCAAAAGTACTTTCGAAGCATCTTTTGAACACAGACTTAATCATTGTTCTGGCAGCAGGAGATGCCGGTATATTATCACAGTCCATTAAATCTGCCATTTTTTCTTTGTTTTTGGTATTATTATTGTTAACACTTCCATTTAATTTATTACTAACATTAATTGCATTATCTTCAGGTATGTCGACAAAGTTGAACAGGTGTGAATCTTCATCTAGACATTTTGAAATGTCTACATCTAAATGAGGCTTCTTCTTGGCTGACCCTTGCGTGCTGGTGTCTTTTCGTTTGTTTCTCTCAATATTAGTATGCTGAGTTGCTGTAGTTTGTGATGCATTATCAGGTTTTGTGGTAGCTAATACAAAGTGTGCTTCAAAGGTGGTGCCGTTATGAACAATGAAAACTGCTGGTCTTCCTGTGGTCTCAAAGTGTAATTGCAAAGGTAAATTAAGAGCTTCGGAAAACGTTAGCAGGGCTCTGAATTCTTTTAGGGAGAATGTTATCGTTGTTTCTGATCCTATGAGATAGCTGTCAAATTCTGCTGGCTTCAGACATATTTGTGTTCGGATAATTTTGGTAAGGTCTATACTACAGTCTATATAGTTGCGCAAAGTGAAAGATTGTGATGTTACTTCTAAGGTCACCTGATCATCAGAACTTTGGAAGTTGTTGAGCGCATCTGATAATATTCTTTGTGGAGATGTTATCCTGAAATGATTTTTAAATTTTTATTAGGGAATTAATTCATGAGAATAGTTGATGAGAAAGGTTGAAAAGATTATGAACCATACCTATTGGGTACTAAATCCTTGGTGTATACTGCTTGCATTGCTTTACAGTCTAGGATAGATACAAAATGGGTTTTGACGATTCCATGCCTGCATTTCAACTGGAATATCAACTTGCAGGATTCTGGATCTAGTTTTATTTCTAAGTTTTCAACTTGTTTTTCTAAGTGAGTTGGTGACTTAAATGTATTAAGCGCAGATTTCATAGATATTTTACACTTCAGTCCTTCATTATCTTCTGTAGAGTAATAGTTGTAGTTGAAGTATGAGAAGAAGTTTTTGTTAAACTTGACCATAGCATACGCCGATTCAGCTGCATTTAGTGTTCGAAGCAATATACAATCTGAGAGAGACTCTACATAAAGTTCATCTCCGAATCTTGCAAGGGCATGAACAGTTCTCGCTAAAACTAAAAGAGAGTATACGAAAGTTAATAAAATTTCAAATCAAGTTGGTTTATATTCTTCTAAATATTTAATTACTCGCCTTTAACATTGGCTCCCGGCACATGGCATTTCATTTTGTAATGAGGTATTTCTAAGACAATACTAATGTTTACGATATTTTATGAGATATTCATTCATTTCCCATTTTATTTATTTAAAAAACGCTTTGCATTCTTGACTGATAGGAGGCTATCTCTTTGGTTCTGTCAGATAGGTCAGCTGTCACATTTTCGGATTTGCGGAAATGCACAGATTAAAAAGCTGCTGAGAAAAACTGCGAACACGCTTTCCTTTTTTATGGTTAGGTTTCATACGCTTTTGAAACTATTAATATGATGTACTTATGCCACCTTCGTTGTTTTCTACCTAGTAATAGGCTCAGAGCAACAAAACCGGGCCTTCAATTCACGCAAGGGTTACACAAAGAGTATACAATATACTACGGGGTTACACTTACAAAAACTCTTTGACTGCCAGACAAACATAGATAATAAAAACTCAACGAATATAAATCAAGTCAGTCTGCCAGTGAAACCGGCTCGGGGGGTACGTGTCGTCAAATATAAGGTGCCGGATACAAAACAAATCGAGAGAAAGTTCGTCAAATTGTTACCAAATAGTGTTTCGGATAAGAAAAAAGTCACTAGGATAAGAAAAATATGGAATCAAGTGGTAAGCCCTCATTTTCCTTAATAATAATCCGGACTTGTCCATGGAAAGAGAGCTAAATTACCGTTAACCACTTACTACGAGTATGTATTTTTATTGCCATGTAGGTAGCGGTCTAGTTATATAAAATGATTTGGTTTGAAGCAGAGATCTCTACATTTATACCTTTTAACGTTGAAATTGGTGTATTGGTTTGGTGTATTTTGTCATTGATTTGTTAGAACAATTATTCTCACCTAAATGTTAATTGTACAGTCAACAAAACAACGCTTTTACTTCTACGCAACATCGGAGTGAGCACAAAATTACTCGTCGTATAAGGCATTTAATTGTGTCGAAATACCCGCTATGAATGTTTTAACCAGAGGCAGGTAGTAGTAAATACAGAAAGATATAAGTATTATTGTAATGTTTGCGAAATTTAGATACGCATAGGAGTTTGTTTCGAAGTGTCCTACTTATTTGATTTTTCCTTAAGTATCGTTGATGACCACCGCAAAACATTGAAATATTAGCGACATGAATTTAATTATAGACTTATTTGGTTCGCTAACGCGCAAATTTGTGCATTTTCCTGTGCAGGTATTTAATAAAATAATACCTCCAAATATATAAATCAAATTATTATAAGTTATACTTTAATTTTTTTCCCATCAGAATATAACGTGAATAAGTTATGTGTAATATACGATATAAAACAATTAAATTACATGATCGATATACGGTCCACTTTTTATGAAATACTTTTTGAAATTGTGTTCGTTCTTTAAAAACTCGAAGTTCTCTATGGTTGAATTAGAGACGTGCCAGGCCATTATGAGTTTACACGAGCCATCCTTTTCGATGCAGTACTCTAGGGGCAGAGTAGCCGCCGCTGAACTTCTATGGGGATAGAAACTGTATTCCGACAATATTCTTATGCCGCATTCTAGGCTGTTTTCTGCGAGGCTTTTGATGATACCTGTAAAAGAAGAATTATATTTTGTAACACTATATAAAAACAATAACTCATTCCTAACTCAGAAAGATACATTTCTTCATATTGAGAAACACAATTTGCGGAGATGTCAGCACATTTTAAATCTTCTACGAAAGCAGAATCAACTAATTGCGAATGTTGCGCAATATTTGTTGAAAACTTTTACAAAAACAAAATAATTCACTATTTAAATGAGCACGCGTCATCTTATACCCAATTTTTAATGTGTTTGACTGTTATGAAAGCTATTTAAGATCACCTATAAAAAAAAAAAAAAAAAAAAATGAAAATCTTTATTCGCAGAGACATGGTAAATACAAAAGATGGTAAACAAATAAAAGTTGCTTAACATATCTCGCCTTCAGTAGGCATGCGAAAATTATACATAGGTACACAATTAGGTTCTACAATTAATAAATTCTTCCAATGTGTAGAAGCACTTTTCAATTAGCCAAGCTTTTAGCTTCTTTTTAAATTTTGTTTTAGGTAGCTCTCTAATATCTTTGGGAATTTTGTTATATATATTTATTACCATCATTCGACTATTTTTCTTATGTAAAGTACTTCTACATCTTTCCATTCTTATGGAAATATATGTATATATGGCCGTGATTGACTAAACTGTGAGATGCGATACAAACTATTATGTATATGGCATTCACTCAAGTTCAGTTCAATTATAAACATTTGAAAATAGTAGTTAAACAATGTGTAACCAGTGATGAAACCTTTGTCGTATGAAAGCTTCGGAACAGAACTATAGAAAGACAGATTTATTATTGATTTTACACACACCAAAATAATAAAAAAACAATACCAGCAAATATTAACACAAAGTAAAATTGGAAGCCTTATCGTTAAAAACCAATTTCGTGGAGACAGACAACCTTTGAATGGAGTTTGTAGATAAATTGACTCACCATCTTTGCATGTCTCATTGATGAGTTGCTTGGTGACGCTCATGTACCGCTCCAAGGTGACATTGAAGGTTGGCTTCAAGCACAGATATTCGTCCTCCTTGTATTCAAGCGACCGCGTCGTCGGGACCACGTCGTATTTGATCACGGAGTTGAACACACAAGGATCTTGGACGGTTGCTACCTGAAAATATAAAGAAAGTGGTTCGTTTAATTCTAGAATATGATTTGAAAGTTCGTTTTGTGTTTGTACTACTGAACGATTCTATAAAGAGTATACCTATAAAGAGTTTGATTGATCGCGCTAGTCTCTGGAAATTGCCACTATTGTGGAGGTAGTTGATCCCTTGGCATGATGATTGGATCAGAGTGCCGAAGTTTATCCTTTGCAAACAGCTACCCAAAAAATTGAAAGAAGTGGGCTTAGAATAGAACCCTGAGGGACTCCATTACTGAAACTTATTTACGTAATAGGTACAAGGGTGGCCTTGTTATCTAATTCACCTGCAGCGTTTCTTATCTGAATATGATAACACAAACTTAGCAATATTAATTCGGCATTACCTAATCTTTAATCACATGTATTTTTTGTCAGTCTGGCAGGTTGTAAAAACTAAGCGTAGCTATGGCAATTATGGAAGAGAGCTAATATTTCTGGTTCTAATGTCATGGACTTTGGGTTTAGACTTTTAGTTAATAGTTAGTTACATTAAGTCATCATCTGCCTAGGATTTTCCTTACTATGTTTGGGTCGGCTTCCTGTCTAACCGTATGCAGCTGAGAACCAGAGTTTTACATGAAGTGACTGCCCATCTGACCCTCTCAACCCAGTTACCTGGGCTTATCTTCGCCTTGACAAGACTGGTTGTCAGACTTTCTGACTACCCGTAACGATTGCCAAACATGTACAAATGACAGCCGGGACCCACAAATTTAGCGTGCCTTCCGAAACACGGAGGAATTCGTCAGGACAAGATCAAGTCACCCATCCATGGACCGACTGCGCCAAGCGTTGCTTAACCTTATGATCGATCGACCCGTGCGGCTGTTAATTAGCCACGAGCTCTATAGTAAGATTAAGTGCGCAAGGTAAAGTGGTACTGTGGAAATAAATAAAAATAACACTGTTAAAATAGCTGAGCACACTACTAAAATAAGAGTTAATCACGTGGCTTCTACAAATGCATCAGAATATTGTTATGAGTCACGCCACTTAGCTAAAGAAACTATAATTATTGAGTTAAATTGAGTTAAGCACGTAAACTATTAATACCACATCAAACAAGAATTTTCATGGCACAACTCATACAAAAATAAACATGCTGAACTCTCGATGTGTTTGTAATGCGGGCACGAAAACGGGTGCCAATTCGCAGACCGGATCGGTAAAACTTTATTTTGCTAGTAATGACAATAAAATCAGCATATTTTTACACGAATACAAGGAAGGGTTATGTTTCTTGCGCGTATCTTGTACGCCTGTCTGTATGTATGAAATATACTTTATTGACACATATCTTTGAAACGACCGAACGGATTACGATAATCGGGTACCGCTGGCTTCATCGTGATTTCGAGTTTCCAATGTGTCCATAGATAATATGTAAAGTTAAAAAAACTAACCGCCTGTGTGTGTGTCTGCATGTTGTGTGCATAATGGGATGTATCAAAAGAATCATTAAAAATTACTTTATGCAAATCTTATAATATCCACACAAAATATGTAGGCATGCTTTGCGGATGACTATATAGGTGTAGGTTTGTGAACTTTAAAGATGATAAATGCACGACGTAATAAAATTCAGTAAATATATTATTTATACATGGTTACTCAAGGTATTAAAAAAATACTTTATTTTAAAATATTATCTTTAAATTTAAAATTCTTCATGCGACCCTCCAGGGGATTAAAACGACAAAAATGTAACGGTCTATCAAAACAAATACTTTACCCATAAAAGTAAAAAGGTGCAATAAGTAAAAAATACTGCGTGAAAAATCTGAACTAATGAGCTGAAAATTGCAAAAACAAGTTAAACGATCGCAGTTTGAGGACTGATAAATGATATTGTTTGCAATACTGCATATACATCACTTTAAAGCTTTTGACATTTATTTATTATTTGAATCTCGTTTGGTCTTTTTAATCCCCCACGGAAATTACTGAATTTATCATTATTAGGTACTGGGTGTGGGTTTTCAGCGTCACGTCATTTTATACCATCCACAATAAGTCGGACTCAAATGCCATCAAAATACCTTTTTCACATCTATATGGAAGCGATTAAAGAAATAATACTATATAATTAGGTAGATTGGCTGTATTCGTTTTAACTGTCATCTGAGCTAGCTAACCTATGTTTGGTTGGAATATAGTTTCAAGGCTGTGGAAACCGGCTCACGATGTGCGGTTCGCTCACACGAAATAAAGCTGTTTAAACTATAAAGAAGTAAAATCTGCGAGTTTGTGAATCTCTAGATTAAAAAAAAATCGTTTATAAATAGAACGCCACGGTCTCTGTACTCGTATCTATCAGTGATCGTCACAGGCTATCTATGTTATTAATGCTATGGAATTACAATGTTCTATATATTTATAGTAGGTACTATTGTACGCTGGATCTGTCTATACCTACATGGTCGATGTATCTTGGAAACTCCAAAGGAAGGTGCGGCCAACTGACCAGCTATGAGATTTTGTATAAAAATAATCGAACCTAAATGCAAGTTCTCGTGTAAGTTCCGATCGAATGTACAAAATTTTACAATTCCTAGGTTATTATGTTTGTATGATAAAAAAACATAGAAAAATCGAAAAATAAAATTACCCCTGCAGCTGGCAGCTAGTGTCATTATACAGAACGGCGTCATTAAACTTAATACATGCCCTAGCCTAATAACAATGGCTTTGTATTCACAGTCTGCTTTAAAGTTGTGTAATCTTCTATATCTTCTATACTTATAATAAATCTGTAGAGGGGTCAATTCTGTACATTGAATATATTTTCAAAATAACTATCAGGAGGTGTTAAGTGATCGATACTGATGCCAAAAATGCAATCAGTAAAATTTTTGTCTGTCTGTCTGTCTGTATGTTATTAATAGGAACAAAAACTACTGGACGGATTTTAATGAAACTTGGTACAATTATTCTTCATACTCCTGGGCAGGTTATAGGATACTTTTCATCACGCTACAATCAATAGGAGCAGAGCAGTGAAGGAAAATGTGAGGAAAACGGGAGAAGTTACACCATTTTTTAAGCTTTCGTCGCGTGTGCAGCCTCAATGGTTAAAGCTACATAGAAATCATGTATGACGGAAATTTTCTACATAAAATTATCTAAAAAATATTCCACAACAGCATATGTCTATCTTTAATGGTTGACTCAAAATAACACGTATAACTCCCGATAGTTTACCAGTTCGGAGCTTTCTGATTATTTGTTATTGATTTGTTTACTCTTATGTTTATAATATTCTCGCTCATGCCTAATTAACAAAAGATAACATTATAAAATATTCTATAAAAAAAGAATCATAGAAATTGGTGTAGAAATACCAAACTTATACATAAAATACGATAATCAGCGGGTCGGTCGGTAAGTATAATAAGGCGGGAGGTCCGAGCGCGAGCTTCTCATCCCGACAAAAGTTAGGCATTGGTAGCGGTAATCGACATCCACACTGGCGTAGCCGCGGGGGTCCTCTATAGGTTATATATCAGAACAACACATAGACTACTTTTTGTCGCGAAAACCGACATCCACGCGGGCGGAGCCGCGGGCGACCGCTAGTAATAAATAATACACATATATAGATATACTAGGTAGCCGTTATTTGTTACTGTATACTTTGGTATCGTTTGATTGTGGGAAGCATGAAGTACCTAGCTCAGTATATGTACATTATGTAGAGATATAATTTATAGCATGCTAGAAATTCATACTGTAATATTTAATGAGTATGATCATTGATCAATGTGTCATGTTTGACATCAAACACTGAGTTCAGGCTTGATATGAAATCTTTCGGCCTCTCGGTTAATAGAGGGAGCGATAATTATCATTTAATTGACTAGAGCTAACAACTAAAGATATTCATCCTACTAATGTACAGATAGATGTTTGTTACTCTGTCTCGCAAAAACTACCAAATGGATTTTGATGAAACTTGGCATAAATATGGGTTATATATCAGAATAACATGTAGGCTATTTCTTATCCGTGTGCGCGAAGTAGTCCCCTCAGGAAGAGGGTGAAACCGCAGGCGGAAGCTAGTACCTAATTCATAAATTTTTGATTTGTTATAACAAGGATCCGGGCGGTTATTTATGGGGGCTCCGGGATAACCCAATCTAAAAATATGTAACAGTGAAAAGCTCCATTATCTGTTACGAACACAAAGATTTTTAGAGTGCTAATTGTCCGCACATTATCAGCCTAGAACTACGTTTGGAGTTTATTTGGGTATCTTCTTAGAACGCCATGAAATTAAGTTAAAAGTATACTTATATTGCCGAATCCTTCGTTGTGTATCCACATGGAACCTAGGGAATTCAGTAAACAGCAAGTCATACATATTTTTGGGACGATAACAACAGTAAGTCTGACGCCAGTCTAACCAAGGGGTATTGGGTTGCCCGGGTAACTGGGATGAGGAGGTCAGATAGGCAGTCGCTCCTTGTAAAACACTGGTACTTAGCTAAATCCGTTTAGACTGGAAGCCGACCGAAATACAGTTGGGAAAAGGCTCGAGAGACGAACAACAAATGACTTTACCTCTCTCCCGATGCATCTTGGTTCTGAGAACAATCCGTTGAACAAATTGGACGAAGAGGCCTGGCTGGCCACGGGGAACTGTATCATTCCATTGCAAAGAGTCCAGCGTCCGTCCCGGATGATGTACGAGCGAGGCACCTGGCTCATCGTCGATACTGTTAGCGTTGACACCCCAGACCTGAGAACAAGTGAAAGGATATTATGATATTTATTGGGTAAAACTTCTTAAAATAATGCCACGCTCATTTATCGTTTTGAAGGAAAAACTGTCTGAATTTTTTCATTGATATTATAAGCAAACACGGCAAGTTAAATAAAAGTTTTTAAAATAAGTATAGGTACAGCTTGATGTGAAAAATCTGTGACGTCATAGTATTGTATTAGCATAGAAAGTAAAAGTTTTTGACAGAGCTAAATTGTAAAAAAAGTGTTGTCGGCAAGTTAAATTAAAGTATTGAATTTGACTAGTTATCAATTTGTATCAACTATTTCTATAATTTTTGAACTCGTGAACTGGATTCTAACACAGCCTGCCCTTATCAATAGTGATGAACGCTAATATACATGTTAGTGATAAATTATGTCTAAATATGATTAGACGCGTCAGTAGCACATATGAATTATTAGCAATGTTTTATTTAGATAATTATCTTCCAATAATAATATTTAGCTATACCTAGCTGTCTTTCTCTCTTCGACTTGGTCACATGATAATATATCCTATATCAGAAAATTTATTGGCATTAATATTCGTATTATAATTTTAAACAAAGTACGTTGTATTATTGGTACTTTTGTAAATATCTATAGTTTTTTTATATAAGGATTTTTTTGCGATATTATTTCAAGTCATATACATTTCTTGGGCCTACATAATTAATTTATAAACTATTCCTTTCTGTGGGAAGTACGGGTACCACCAGAATTGTCGTAAATTCGTAAAGAATTGCACAATTTAAGCAAACATTTTCATTCATTATGTTCATCAGTTCCCTAGATACGGTTTAAAGTCGAATCGAAAACTATAGAAACGTCTGAAATGATGGTAAAGAAATATTTAGGTACGTCACGTTACCTGCCGTTTGTAATGGCTTCCTTCAGCACATTCTCACGTGCAATCAAATCAGTTATTTGTATTTTCAGTGTTTCTGCTAACACCTTCGCAGTTCTCAAAGTCTCCTCTAGCTTGATCTTCAGGTTAACTGCCGACAACTGATCGGGCAGCTTAGGTTCAGATCTCTCTGCAAGTTGCGTTTTCTTGTGTTCATCTGGGTCTTGACTCACTTGAACCATTCTTAAATCACTGTCGAACCTCCTATTGGCTGCTGACCCTTTGCTAAAAATATCGAAATGCTGTATTAATATTTGTATCCATCACTTGAAAATAGTGTAAATGTGTTTATTTTGCGAATAGGTTGAAATCAACACTTTTATACCTTAAAAAAAAGGGACATGTCGGCATTTCCTAACTGACTACCATGAGAAGAAATGCCGTAACAAACTCAAGGGTCATAGTTTCTTTTAGAGTCAAGACGTAAACATAATTACGTACTACAGTATGGATGACACAGATGACCACAGTGTAGTTCATTAAATCATTATAGCAAATGAAAATATAAAATTAACTTACAATTCATCTTGTATTGGTCCCATCCATTCTGAAACCTGCGAAAATAATAATGTTAGTAGTAGATTTAGATATAGTTATGGTTTTAAATAACGTAATTTATTTATTTACTGTTAGGTGCTCACGCCAGTAGAAACTCAGCCAACAGTAAAAGTTTTTATAAGTAGATCTTTTTTTGGTCAAAATTGGGGTTACACAGAGCCGAAAATATACTAGAATAGTACTAAAGATAATATAACTGTAATATTCTTACCCAGTCGGAGCTACATAAACATGTCGATGACAAAAATATAAATAGTTGAACGAAAATAAATTCCATGTTGTTTCTAAGTCCTGTGTGGCTTTACTCTGAAAGTAGACATCGAAATGAGTATTGTTCCTGAAATGTTTACAAATTCACTGATAAGTACCCACCAATGGTAATTGTTCATTCCATTGTTGCCATTATGTGCGGCGCTTTTTGTAAAAAAGTATCAAGTGCACAGGTGGGAAGTAGTTCATAGATAACTAAGTTGTATTGAATATGGTTATGTCATTGTTCTTCTCGTTTCATTTTCCTCTAAGTACCTATATCTATATACAACATTGAATTGCTGACTGTACCTATTGCTGGGCGCAAATCTCGAGAGCAGCTTTATCGATGTCGGTAATTCTTTTTTTTAATTCTCTTGAAACAAGGATGATGGTTCGAACGGAGAGAAAAAAATGCCTGAAAGGGTCTGAAAACTTTTCTTTACTCCCATACAAATGATTCGATATATTTATTGGTGATGTTTCTATTTAGCATTAATATTGCAATAGCTGCTTTTATTTTTAGATATAGTATCGATTTTGCTTTGTCAGCTGTTGGTTGTACCTACGTGACAGCTTTTTTTTTCAGATCGTCATATTGTTAAATAGTAAGGAAAAAAAACAATACCATTATATGTTATAACGACTATAAGTGCTATATAACTAGAAATATCAGATCACCCATCACTGTTCAAAATATAAAAGATCTATCGCACAAACATTACCTATCTGTCTAGCATTTCTAATATGTTGGGTTTGGCTTCCGGTCTAACCGAACCGTATGCAGTTGAGTACAAGTGTTGTGCATGAATGAAACGACTGCCTATCTGAGCTCCTCATCCCAATTACCCGGGCCCTTGACTAGACTGTTCGTCAGACTTTGGGCTACTGTCTGACTACTCGTAACTACTGCCCAAAAAGTTGAAATGACAGCCGGGACCCACCAATTTAACCTGCCTTCCGAAACAAGAACTCAACATGACTAGATAGTCACACATTCGGGAACGGACCGCGCCCACTGTTTACCTCAGGATGTACCGACCTGCCCTACTATTACTTAGTTACGAGCTCTTCATCAAAAATATGATGACGAGTTCAGATAGTGGATTTTCATAAAATAAATATATTAACATTTGGTCAGTTTATGATATGATATTTTTTGTTACAGCGGAGGCGTTTGTGAACGCCCTCCTGACGAAGGAGGCGTTAGAACAGCCCTCAGACAAAGTAAAGCCAGAGGAGCTGGTCATGGAACTGCCAGACTGGTTCGACGAGAAGAAATTTAACAGGTAATAATACTGTTGGACAAAAAATGCTCACCAACATATATTTAGAATTAAGTATACAATAACTTCCTTGTATAAAAAGTCTAAGCATACGTCAATCCAAGATGCAACGCGTAAGACAGTTGCATGCATTCATAAGTTTTCAGTTTTTCAATTAACAGTAAATAAAAACCAAGTTTTTCATTGGATTTTTGTCATATAACGTAATTGCTTTAACCTTATGTCCATAAATCAGAATTCTATTCGAGAAGCTTTGAATACATTCCTAATAATTTATGTAAGAGGAACCTACTTAGTACTTAGTGAAGGCAAGTAAAATTTAATTACTTTAGATTATTCTTCTAATTGCAAGTTTTATAAGGAAAAGAGACGGATTTAATAATTCCATGAGGTAGCTACCATAATATTATCCTTGTTGGCAGGCTATTAAAGAATTTTAACTGGGTCGGTAAAGTTGGGATCCAACTATCGTATCCAGCATTTCATTCTCCATGGTATATTGTCAGCCGTCCGTGTCCGATTCTTCCACATGATTATTTTTGCTTACTACATACATACCACCTATCCAAATGAATATGTCACCTCTATCATGAGTGTAGACGTAGGTACTTTTTCATTTAAATCAACTTGAATAGATGCCAGATAACATCAGTGGACTGCATCACCATTAAGTCTCCGTTTATGTCATTCATTAGGTAATTCATACTTAAGTATATCAAAAGGCCGAAGTAAATGGCTAGACTCTGAATTGGAGGAAATCCTTACTAATATTATAAATGCGTCTGTCTATCGGGCTGTCATGCCAAAGCTACTTAAGCGATTTAAATAAAATTTGGTAGACACAGTCTAGAGCATGAGAAAGGAGATTGCAGGCTTGCAGGATTGCAGACTTTTTATCCAGGTGCAGGAAGTTGTTGCGTTGGACAGCGGTTGGAACCACGGAAACCAGCTATTAGATAATAGATATAATAAGCTTATAAAAATTGGATTTCAACCGACCGACTCCATGCTGAATGAATGTACCCCTGATACAAATATTTCTTCCACAGAGGTCGCAAATTTTATGCGGAGAACTGCTTCTCATTAAGTTCGTCAATGCTGATGGGGCTGGTCGCAGTGTTCGCGGTGCCTTCTATCCTGCGGGTGCTGGTTGGATCACGCCGTTCCAATTCCGTATACACAGCATACAAGCGTTACCTCTCCACATTACTGCACACACTCACGTGGTTCGAGTACGAACTGAAACCTGGGACCGTGTGAGTATCTACTAGAATGTTAACCTACAAATAATGGATCAATTGAAATTCAAACTCGTATACCTATTTAAATGACCTGATAAATCAGCACTTTTCGAACTTCAAAACAAAAGACAGACTCCAGAGCGCCCACCCTTCTCCACTTCCTATGTTTTTTTTTCGCTGGGAAGAAGTGGCGAACTCAACAGCAACACATGTCTGTCTATTAGTTATCGTAATAAGTCATTTTCTAAGTAGGCACAGACGCCAGCACATCAAGCTACTACAATCCGTAAAATTTCCTTGATAGATTTTCAACTATATCGCTGAAGCATGTGCTTTAAAATTGATTGGGATAATTTTTCAGTTTCGCCAGCTCAACATAAACGTGCCATTATCTATGTTCACAAAACATTCAGTGTTTTTATTATCTATCTGTCCAATTAAGGAAAATTTTGTTGCACTAGAAATTACGGTAGGTAAGTAAAATCCGATTACAAGAATAACTACACATAGTTTATCTACAGTAATCAATTATTTACCTGTCCTTTATTTAAATAGTATAATCTAAGTTTTTATCTATGTAGGAAATAATTAGGCCGTAGGCATTCATCTTGTTGCTGATAGAATATTTCGTTAAAATAACTAATGCCTAAGTTTACAACGTGCCAAGTTGCACAATGAATCCAGTGTTCTTAACTAGGTACTTTATTCTTTATCTAAAGTAGACTCATAATCTTAAAACCTTTGCAACAAAGAAAATTAATCTAAAATCCATACCAATTATCTAGACACACAGGAGCATGTCAAGACAAGTTCAGGCGCAGCTCACCTTGTGTTAAAAACATTACATCGTTACTTCTAATGACTAAGATAAAGTTCAATCTGCGTAACAGATCATGGAAATCGCTATACGTGGTCCGCACTCGCCACGTGAAGGCAGGGCTTGCTTCGAAGCTCAAAGGCACCGGTGTCGTCTCACAAAGAGACCTGGCACTCACACAGTTTGGCTTCGTCGGCTTCTCCATGCTAAAACCTGATAAGTTTGGAGTGAGGCAGCTCAAGGAAGGCGACTGGGATGCCTACAATCACGTCTGGAGAGTCATCGGGCACATGATCGGAATTGAAGACAAGTTAGTTTAATGTTCTTTTTCCTAGACAGTCTTTACAGAAAATTATCCCTTTTTAGTACCTTATTGACCACCTTTTGCAGTTGGACGAAAAATGTTTTCTATTTCTGCCGCGAACATTTATCGGCCTCACACATCTACATCTAACCTACCTACTGGCAAAAATAATGGCGATAAGCATCTTGAGTTGAAGGTATACTGCCTAACGAATCCTTGACCTTGTCTATTATCGGTAATCTACAGGTCAGAGGTGCGACACTGTAGGATTAGTAGGCAAACCTATGAAGATAAATTTATTCTCATGTTTTAAATGTAAAGCTCATCCCTAAAGAAAGTTTTTGTTGAATCATTCAAATCTATTACAGGTACAACATCTGCCGCGAGACATTTGAGGAGACGCTTGAAGTGTGCCAGCTCCTCCTAGACCGAGTTTACACCCCGTGCCTAGAGAATGTTCCAGAATATTTCGAGCACATGGCACGCGTCATGTTAGACGGCATGTGGTCCGTCAACCCGACGGTGGACACCGATGGCTTCCTGTACTGGTGCCGAGTGCTGGCTGACGTGCCCGGCTATATTTATACCGAGAATGACAGGCTGCAACTGCAGGCTAAACTGAGGAAGCACTTGAAAGGAAAATCTCTTGATACAGGTGAGAATGAGTTATATTTCTTTTAGGTGAGATGTCATTCTTAAAATTAAAATTGTTTACGTACACAAGGAGCGTAAATGTAGGTAAATCAGTCACCAAAAATCATATGAAAGAGTTTTAGAGGTGCCGGAAAGCTTTTAGTTAGGCTAATTTCTTAGAAGACTGCTAGATACGATGTATTTCAATCCTGTCTTTTCTTCAACAGGCGTAGACTCGACTGAGCTGATGTGCAAACCAGAGGTCGACGGTCTTCCCAAGACCGCACCTCGTCTCCTCTACTACAAAGACTACGACACCGTGGAGACAGCTCCGTTCTACAAGAAGTTAACCTTTAAGGCCAGATACAAGATCTTCTTGTACAACCTCTACATGACCATATACTCTTCCTACCTAGGACGCCTGTACTTTAACTTGAACTTCCAGTTCAGCGTATTGCTCATGAGGTACTTCCCGTACCTCGCTTTCTTCAGATTTGGCATCAAGAAGTCTCTTGTAAACATTTTCGAGGAGGACCCAATAGATGACACCGCCCCTAAGACGAACGCCGAGTATTTCAAGACTTATTCTCCAGAGCCGTGGTACAAAGCTGCACTCAGCTTAATTTGGTAGTATGTGCATTTCACCGACGAGGTAAATAGTGATATCGATATGATATATGTTTTGCGTACACAATCAACAGTTTTATTCGTTTATGACGCGATAAGTGGATAAGGACCTCATTGTTCCCACATGACTAACTTGGAGGTAAGTTTTTATACCAAGTTTGGATTTTATATTTATAATGAGTATTATTTGGACATTCCTTATAATAAGGATGATGGTGTTGGGACATTTGCTGGCATATTTTTATAATGTTTCGTTAATTAATATTATTATGATATTAATTTTTAATGACACGTATTTTAGTACCTATGCAGCAATAATGTATAGTGAGTGACTAGATATTATTTATCAAGCTGAAATTATATTACATATCAATCAATTAATGTTTTCTTATGAATTTATTTTATTTATTGGACATTGCTCAAACATAATATATTTATTGCATTTATCTATTAAGTTAATAAAGCAATTTTTGTCTAAATAGTTAATTGACAAGTTTATAGTAAAATGTGCAGGGTTATTGTGGAATATTGTTACATATTATATCAATATGTAGAATAGCACTATAAATAAGTAGAATGTGAGATGTTATTGACGATATCACGTTTATTAATGTTGAATATGTTGGCATGACCATTAGATTAGTTATATGGAACAAACTTAGATAGCATAAATACCTATCTCAGGGTGGTCCCATACACCAATGTTATACAACATTGTGTTACACGATAATATTATGAACGTTATCATGTTACACATCGTGTTATAATGTTATACAACTTCTGTGTACCCTTAGGTAATAAAATAATAATAACTAATAACGTGATGGGAATTGGACCAATACATTTGTTTGGTACAATATGTAAAGCAGGTTTAAGGTTACCACAATGTAAATTGGTTATACCTATTTATAATATTGAATAATTGTGAATTATGATGTATTTTATAAATACACTGATATTGTGATAATGAAGCGATCAATGCATTATTTTAGTCAAGTATTTTTATTTAGCACACCAATTTTATTTATGCTCGATTGTGTTTTTTTTTAATTATATAAATTAATTCATCAAGTCATAATCGTACGTATATTATTAATATTTTGTGCAATGTTTAATTTGTTTACGTATTTAAATCAAAATGTGGCAAGTCACCATGACGATGCAATATGCAATATGGTGGCGTCGGGTAATAAAATGCAGTTTTATCAGAGATTATATGACAATATTTTTATCTGATTTTAATTAGATATACGCAAACACATCACTATCTTGTTGACGTTTTATTGTGAATCAATAAAAACATTATTTGGAATGTAAACTGATTTTTTATTTTTAAAAGTAAGCTGTTTTAACACTGCATAGAGAATCTATACTAATAATATAAAGCTGAAGAGTTTGTTTGTTTGTTTGAACGCGCTAATCTCAGGAACTATTGGTTAGATTTGAAAAATTCTTTCAGTGTTAGATAGCCCATTTATCGAGGAAGGCTATAGGCTATATACCATCACGCTAAGACACACGGGAGCGGAGCAGTAACCAAAGAAGCGGGTGAAACCGCTGGGGACAGCTAGTTTGGGTTAATTATCTGTTGGCGAGGTCGCGATTTCAGAGAAACCCACCCATATCATGACTCAAGGAATGCCTTTCCGATAGCGGCGATAATGAAATGATTAAAACAACTGTTTGCCTAAATTCTAATTTATTTAAAGAAATCTTGAGCTTTTAGCCTTGTTCTCTTAGCAACATTGATCTGTAGTAGATTGTCAGTGAGGTCCTCGGTGACGCCGGAGTTGCTGGTGGCGCCGGCGCGCGAGGGGCGCGGCGAGGGGCGCGCGGGGGCGACCAGGCGCCGCTGCGGCGTGGGCGTGCGCTTGGGCGACGCGTGCGACAGAATGCCCATATCATTGGGCGTTAATTTCAACCGCGGTGACAGCAAGTGTTTTGCCGCCAATTTGCGCGCCGCGGGCGACATGCTTGCCAATCGTTCGGTGTTCGATCTGAAACTATAACGGAAAAGTAGTTTATTTGGAAAATTTTAAAGCAGGGTACAGTTATCGTCAAACTAAATGGAGGCTCGGAAAATGCGCAAGACGTTGCGCAGAAATCATATTTAACATGCGTGAGGAGTATGGCCACATGCGCGTACCTGCGTTCGGAAATTAGCTGCAAGCCGCCATTATGTTTGGCGAGAACATTTTAAACCTCCAACTGTTAATTATATGCTAGTTATAAATATACTGCCTATATGTAACTAAATACCTACTACATATGACTAGGTTTACGTTAAGTCAATATGAATCACTTACGGCTTACGGGTTTTCACTTTCTTATGTGACAACTTGTTTGTTGACTGCAATTATACAAATACCAAAATAATGACGCCAGTTCTAAATACCTATATCAGTATTTGTTGTTTTTTGAATAATTTTATCCGATTTTCTGAGTGTTCTCAAAATACCAATACCAAAGGCTATACCGACTACAATGACTTTGGTATAGTATTGACAGTATGAATATTTTACACTGATAATTTAAAAGTGAAAGTATGCATGGATGTGTGGACGTGTTTATATTTATGTTTATTTCCTTAATAGGCCTTTGTAGAAGCTTGTATTTCCTTTATAGGCCTTCGACAAGATCGGAACTAACCGCCGACCAAGGTCACCTAGGTCGCATCCCCCGGTCAGGGTCAAGGTCGTCCAAAATGGTTCGACTCCGCCCACATTTGGTCGGCCGACCAACGTCTACACGGTAGATTTTCACGCCAACTGGACCCAGGTGACCTTAGTCGCAAGTTGGCTTGGTTCGTGTTATGTTCTGCTAGGCTAGTTACCTAGGTGTGGGCGGCAGCGGTCGCGGCGTGGTGGGGCGGCGGCGGCGCGCGGCCTGCTCGGCGAGCTGCAGCGCGATGCGCTCGCGGGACCCGCCCTCCAGCATGCGGTATGCGGCGCCCGCGCCCACACTGCGGCGTCAACGATATATAAACATTTAGTAACTACAATAGAAAACTAATAGCACAAATTTAGGTATAGGGGCAAAATTCCATAATTCCATCCATAATTTCATAAAAGTAGTTGACGTTTTCATCCTTTATTAAGTAGACCCAAAAAATAATATTTTTCTATTTTTAAACATGACAAATTAGAATTTAAGTAAATATCATCGCTATTCTGACGCAACAGTAAAAAAAAAAAATAAAAGAAATAAATGGTATCGTTTAAAAAACATAAATCGAAAATACTCACGCAGGCAGCGGCGTGTCCCCCCCATCCAGCCGGAACGGTGTGCCCTCAATCTCTCCCCAAGTCATGAGGGGCGAGGCGTCGGGCCCCTCGCCCGGCCGCGGCGACGGCGTGCTGACGAACGCGTACGCGCCGCCCCCACCCTCAGTGCTTATGCTCACACCGTCTACGCCTATCTTGCCTGTTACGCTCGCGTCCTGGGGAATTAAGTTTTTTTTACTTATAAATGCCTATAATTTAGCATGAGGTCTGAAATTGTGGAAAACGGGGGGGAGTAGAAAATACAGTTGAGGGAAGTTACAAACGTGTTTTGATTATTTTTTAGAATTATCCTACTACTATTATAAAGGCGAAAGTTTGTAAGTATGGATGTATGGATGTTTGTTACTCTTTCACGTAAAAACTACTGAATGGATTTGAATGAAACTTTACCACAATATAGCTTATACATCAGAATAACATATAGGCTACTTTTTATCCGGGTATGGAAAGTACTTCCCTCAAAAAGCGGGTGAAACCGCTGGCGGAAGCTAGTAGGTCAAATATGCCAGTAATAAAAAGATTTTATTTTATTTAAACACCTTAATATACCGTGAATTATGTTTTACTATACATTATTGCTTGAATCCTTGTGGTGAGAATTTTTTTTTTCCATTCTAAAGTCCCTGCAGACGACGTCGTCGACATGAGCTGTGCTTACAACCAGGGTCCATTACCAAATGTGGTTATTTTCGATGTAAGTTTACCTGACTCCTAGCAATAGCACTGATGGCCTCCTTGTTCTTGACATGGTCGAAGGGCTCGACCTTGAGCCTCGTGTTCTGGTGTATGAGTTCGGGCTTCGGCGGGGGCCGCTGGGACGCCGCTCCGTCCGGCACGTACATTATGTAGTTCTTCGCTTTGTAGCGCCATGTGTCCAACTGGAATAGAAGGTTTTACGTTACTAACTGTTCAAAGCGATTTTAGACGCGTCCCCGGGGAACAGCTTTATATGATAGATTTTGATTATAGAAATTGTTTTTTGGGAGGTCTAAAAATTTGAAGCGATATGGCATATATGATACCTATATTGTACTTGTACATTATGTGTATGTTATTTCACCCGCGTACCGTAAGAACTACTCCGCGCACCCGGTTAAAAGTAGCCTATAGACTTCCTCGATAAATTGGCTATATAACACTGAAACAATTTTTCAAATCGGACCAGTAGTTCCTGAAATTAGCGCTTTCAACCAAAGAAACTCTTCGGCTTTGTAATATTAGTATAGAAAAGGAACATCTATAAAAAAAAAAGGTAAAGAAAGGAAAAAATCTTTACCTCATGAGGTCTCTCAGTCTGGTCAGCTTGTTGCTCTATAGAGGGCAGAGCAAGCGCTGCGTCGGCTATGGCAGCTGACGTCACTTCGGCTTGAAGCTGTGTTGCCAGCTTTGTGGCCCGCTTTTTATTTTCTAGTGCGATGACGCGGTCGTAACTCGCGTTGTCTTCACTTGTGTGCTTGGAAAGGTATGAATCTGTAAAGACGAACTCCGATTTCAGATTAAAATAATAATTGTCTATGTGTATTATGAATGTGGTATAGTGGCTTGTAAAATCACCAGAATCAGGTAATTCTTCATCCACACATAAACAAGGACATAAGATGCATCCAGTCACCCGTCAAATATATGAGTGCTAGATAAGATAATGACCAGGTATTCCCATCTCACAAAGATGGAGACAAGTTAAAGAAAAATTCACATTAATATTGGTTAGGTTTTAAAAGTAAAAATACTATTTCAACTGCATTAATGAAGTTTAGCAATAAATTGAACAGGCAAAGAAGATCATACCTAAAGAGTGATTGTCTGTGATATCTTTCGTTTTGTCTCTGGAACTACACTCTGAATTTGCATCAGATCTGTCTTCTCTTATTGTAGGTGCCGCCGGGGAGAAAGGTTGGTCCAAATGTGGAGTGTCAAATGTAGCCGGGGAGTTGTCTAGAAACAAAAAAATATCAATGTAGTCTGTCTAATCTGCGGGGTTAGCCAAGTTGTCTTTCTACAATCGTAAACGCTAGTAGAAACGATAAAAATGTATGGAAATGACATTTGAAATCGATAAGTCACGTGGTCATAACGTGAGTCGAAATGTCAATTCCATACATTTTTGTCGTTTCTTCTAGCGTTTGCGATTGTAGAAAGACAACTTGGCTAACCCCACTGGTAATTGATTATGGTAATGAATGCTGGTAGTCAGTGGTTAGATTACAAACCAAAGCCAATAAAGCTTGATAGAAAGCTAGGAAGATGGATTAGGAGGCATTATTTCTAAAACGATAAAAATAATATTTTATTAATATTTTATTTAAGTGCCTGATTTTAAGATCTGCTTACATAACATTAATTAAAACTCAAACTTATATTTACTGCGACACAAACAACAATGTTAGAATAAATTACTGAAAACAACTACATAGTGACAGTTAGGTACTTACAGGGTTCTGTTGCTGGTCTCTGACCATTGTACTTCCTAGTTAATTCTCTTAGTCGAGCATAGTCTTTGTTTTCTGTAGCTTCCAGAAATTCATTCTGTGCCTTTAGTTTCTCTAGGTCGGGGAAGAAATCCCTCTGTATAATTTTAGCTATGCCCTGAAACACCAGATAATGGTAGGTATATAGTGGTATTAAAACATCAAAGTATTTTATACAGTAACCAATAACAATAATAATGGCTACCAAACCGATCACCAAGTTCCAAACTCTGGGCTGCTTTAAGAGAGTCTCTTAAAATCCATAAAGCGATTTCAGCCCAATTTGGGAATCAAATTTGCAACCTTGTGCACAGCAGTCGCCCTATGTAACTACTAGACTAATGAGCATACAAACCAATACTCCATACTCATACCAGAAATATTGGTTAACTATGTGAACAATAATTTGCAAACATATTATGGATGAATGAATACATTCCTATAATATGTATTAGTTATTTGGATGCATATTAATAGGTTCCTATAAAGTGTCTAAAGACTTTGTAGGTATTGTATGTGCATTCATAATAATAATAATAATAAGCCCGCAGGGCATCTGAGGCGGCCCGCAGGGCATCTGAGGCGGATGTCGGGGAGTAGCGACCCCGCGGGTACCGAGTGCTCCAGGGAGAGGATACTGTCCCTCACCTCCGGCTCGCCGGAGTGAACCCTGAGGGGGGACAGGTCTCCCGCCTCTGGCTTGCCTTCATTGGCCGTCCAGAGTGGAGTCGCTAGAGCAATGCTCGGAGGGTGAATGCCTCGGGTAAGTGGCGAGTGGGCACAGAGATGCTGGACCCTGGCTTGATGCCGGTTTTAAGGCGCGTGATCTGGGTAGAAAGCCGGCCGGGGCAACCTCACCCTTCAGCCGCTCACGTCCCCGTTGCCCCCTTGTTGCGACTTAGCGACTAGTTCCCGGGGGCCCGGTAAGTGAGCTGGCGAGTCTCCTCCTGCCATTTTTACATGTATTTATTACATTGTTATCGGCAGGGGTCATAGTCCCCATAGTTTTCCCTTCCCTAGTCCACTAGCATCCCATCACAATAACCCAAGTAGATTTTCTTCCATACTTAGCAATAGTTTAGCACAAACCGGGGGTTGTCCTTGGGTACATTTCTATAGTGTATACAGGGATAATCGTCGGTTTTGTGTCACCATTACATATATTAAAGTTGTCTCAAAAGGGCTTCAGCGTGTTGGCTTCGGCCCCACGTTCGCCTTCTAAAAATCCGGGACTCTGTAGTCCCGTGGTCTAGTAGAGACATACAAAATTATAATAATAATATAATAATAAATCATTTATTTGCTTCTATTCTTCACATCTAGCATATTACTGCGTGGCAAATTACATTCACAGTACGTAAACAATATGGACAAATTCAACGTTTTCATTGCAACTATTGTACCATTTGGTGTACTATCTTGTTTGAACTTTTTAAAAGTGATTTTTTTTCAGTTTGTATGAGCATTGTTGCTGTAGAATACTCACCTCAACATAAACATCTTCATCTAAAACTTCAGTTTTCTTCTTTTCTTTCCGTTTAGGGACTTTTGGAACCTTAAATATAGCACTTTCGTGTTTTAACAGTTTCATATTTTCTAAAGCTGCTGCCCCAGGTCTAGGGGTCTTATTTTCTCCCGACATGATCTCGTGTAACTAACTAATCTAATATAAATATTTAATCGTTTTACTCTCAATTGGGAATCAAATAATCACAAAACTAAATTCGACATCACATTGTGAAATTGACAAAAACCAAAAACCAACAAAACATTCCAAAGAAATACCACGAATGTCAGGTGTCAATCATTATTGTCAATGTCAAATGATATGTCACTGCCAAAAAGCATAGAGCAAAAAGATCTTATTCTTATTTTTAATTACTCAGAATTACTCTACAAACAACAATAGATCCTTATTGTCCTTCATTAATCTGAGGGTCCTCATGACGCTAGAGTTGCTACTGATTTAGCATCCTCGCTTCCTTTACTATTGTTTGTATGCTTGAATTGAATGGACTCCAACGAAAATTTCTTTCACCGTTGGGAAGCTACACTATCTCCGGTGAAGGCTTTGCTTTAATTGGGTAGGGGAAGAAGTTACTCGGACGTGGGAGAAACACTAGTAAGTCATAAAGAGCGTGGACATATCTCACCTCTTCTTGTCGTAACTATGTAATCAATAAAAGTTCGATAAAGGGATTCTTGTTGAAATAAAAATGCTTTGTCACTTATTACAGTTATAATTAATAATAATATATTCACTACCTATCTAATTATACGCTTAACAAAATACCTACTTAGCTTTTACTTTATTTTTATTTTTCTTAAGAATATATTCTTTGATATAGAAATCTGAGAATAAAAATAAAATAAATATGTTGTGTGGTAGGAAAAAGACGGATACCCATTTGGGGTATTCGCACGATGGTTCGAACAGCACGTGACCGAAGTGTAGAATCAGGAGGACGAACTGCAACTGAAATAATAAAATATTTAATGTAAAATGAAATGTAGAACATAGTACAAGGATTTTAAAAGAGTATGTGCCAATGTGCCATGTGTGTGCATTGTTTTTTTTATAGAGTTTAGGTACCGTTGACCGCTGTTGACCGTCACACACAGTCACGTATGTACATGATGACAAGCCAAAACGGACAATTATTCGGTTTCGGTGCGGTGACAATACTATTTTGAGTTCACATGTGTGCAACAACCTTAAGACAGCTACTTACAATCTGCAGTTGCGTGATGTACTTCTTCCACCACTGGCGCACCCACTGAGGCCGCACGATGGAGATCAGATAGTACGAGTACATAACAGCGTGCACGATGGAGTTTATGAAACCCAGCATTATACCGTGACCTCCTGCAAATAAACAAAAAACAAAAACATATAGTTTTTTTAAGAGATAAGTGTTATAGATAGAGAGTGTTATAGTTAGAGATAATTTCCTACAAGTGGTTTTTCCTCCATAGAGTATGACACGAACTCACTACTGCCTCGTTGGTCTAGTAGCAACTTTAAAGAAACTGCTGTGCACTCTCGGGTTCGATTCCCGAGTCAAGCCGAAATCGCTTTGGGGTTTTAAGAAACTTTCAGTAAGCATCCCGGAGTCTGGAAGTTGGTGATTGATACACCCGTGCATCGGAGAACACGTAAATGTCGGATTGCCGTCCCATCGGACTATGAGAGTGAGGGAATAGAGTGCATCTGTGTCCGCGCAAATACTTGTGCACTATAATAAGTCATAGTCGGTAAGCTCCTTTTCCCAACTATGTTGGGGTCGGCTTCCAGTCTAACCGGATTCAGCTGAGTATCAGTGTTTTACAAGGAGCGACTGCCTATCTGACCTCCTCAACCCAGTTACCCGGGCAACCCAATATATGTATGTATTTATGGATTGTTAATACGGTTCAATCCATGTAAACAAGGATAAAGGTTCAAATACAATTTTAAAAGGATATTAGCAATCCTCTATCCGGCCGAATGGTTTCCCTCGTCGCAGGCGCAATATGCCACTCGACCCATTTCGTGCACGCGATGCCATTGCTACAACTCTTGCGCAAGAGCAATCTACGTTGCAATGAATTGCTATTAAGTTTTATTTACTATTGTATTGATAATGTAACACAAAAATTATGTATTTCTATTATATGAGTTTCTATAATAAAAATGTTTTTTTTTTTATTATTTTCATTCATCAGTTTCGGTAAATTTATGTCATAGATAATAATTTATGCAATTTATTATATTATAGTGTCATGGTTCGAAATAGTGACGAAACACATTTCTAAAGCCTAGGTCATCTTGGTCACAGTTTGACCCGATATGCAAATCATGATTAGATAAACAGTTTTTTTTGACATTGAATTATTGACCATCAATGCCTAAGATCAATGCAGAGTTCAAAACACGATTACTACAATATTACTACATCAAACTGTGTTTGGTAGACTTATACGATATTAACCCCTCTACTAAAAACAGATTAAACGTTTATGTACAGACGCCAGCACATCAAGCTATCGTTAAATGTCAAGTTCTTGCAATCAACTTTGAACAACATGCTTCAGCGATGAAGTTGAAAATCTACTGAGGAAATTTGACAGATTGTTTGTAGCTTGATGTGCTGGCGTCTGTACTTAACGTAAATTATTAGAAAGTTTGACATGTTTGGAAGGAATTATGTAATTACCGAATTTTGAGTGGGAAATTATCAAACGATTCTGCTGTGGGCATGCCGTAGGTGCAGTTGGAGTGTCTGTCAGACTCTCAGATTAATGAAGGACAACAGACTAACCAAGAGCTACTTTTGTTGCTATGACAACTAGTACCTATTTCGCAGTTACCTAAGTAACACGCGAAATAAAAAGAATTCAAACTTACCAGGTACATATTTTGTGCCAATATATCCAAGTACACACATTCCTAAGTGATGGTAGATATGTAAGAACGATACTTGATTGAACTTCTTCCGTAAAACGAAGAATACCTGCGGGCATCAATTGTAACACATTGTATTAGAGTTTCAAAAAGAACCATGAGAGTACAGGCTAACTATGAATACTGATATTTAGGGTCTAACAATACTAGTGCACCATATGTTTACAGGTCATCTAGAACACGCTAAGGATCATGTTTACCACAAAAAAAAATTAATGACTTAAAGGTCAACGGTCGAGCGCCTTCATAAAAACCGGCGTTATGCGTACAATTTGGCGACTGAGTTGATAAATTTAATAAAATATGTTGTCGTTTTCATGACTTTTTTGTGGTAAACATGATCCTTAGCATGTTCTAGATGACGGGTAACAATATGGTGCACTGGTATTGTTAGACCTTTATATACCTAGTAAGTTTAAGGGCCAGTTTCACAGGATGCTGATAAGTTCCAGATAATTTATCTGGCATATAATTCCATACAAATTCTGTTCCATTTTTTATATTTATTTGGTAGATAGTGGCTATCCGTAACCTGTGAAACATGCCGTAAATTCTTTAACTGTTTCAGCTCTTCTGAATAGATATTAGCACATTCTTAATTTGAATTTAATTTTGTAAGAAAATATCTCGCCGATTTTTTACTACCCACTTTAACTATACAGGGAAGGTTGAAATGTGTATTTTGCGCCAGGCAGCAGTATGATGACATGTTTGAAAAAGGAACACGTACCGTATCTAAGAGATCGATGACTTTGATCATGTAATAAAGCCACACGTGGTTAACGACGACCCTCTCAAGCGGCGTGTCCTCTTGGATTATCTTTTGGCACCACATACTGTAGTAGCCTGGCAGGTACAGTCTGGACAAACACTGGAAAAAAAGTTTTTGTTTTAAATTCTTCTTCTTAAGGGCTTGCATTTTCATGATGTCAGTCCTGCGTTTTGTGACCCATACAAAGATACACTGTCATTGAACATCCTTGGCAATCGTTACGGGTAGTCAGAAACCTGTAAGTCTGAGGGAAGTCTAACCAAGGGGTATTGGGTTGTCCGGGTAACTGGGTTGAAGAGGTCAGATAGGCAGTTGCTCCTTGTAAAACACTGAGTACTCAGCTAAACCCGGTTAGACTTGAAGCCGACCCCAATAAAGTTGGGAAAAGGCTCGGGAAATGATGACAAAGATACACGGACGGACGTAATGCACTAGCCCGATACCCTAGGAATTTTATTTATTTATCCATAGTTCCAGGACACCCTGTCCCTGTGCTGACTAAAACCTTTGCAGTTGTTGCTAATTATATATTATTGCGATCTCACTATTTATCAAAAAGATTTACACTTCGAAATGTTAATTTTTTTGAATTTTGATCATGCCGCTTGCAATAGTGTCGAATTATCGGGAACTGAATAAAAAGGTACAACAGGTGACAATTTCGTAACAAATAAATCAAACTTCGAGGTTTTTGTTCAACATTGTTTTAATTTTTAGCAGCAATGTTTGTCTTCTAACCTTGATCTCGGAATTTACACATGGTTGGATATGCATTGACCACTTATTGTATGCAACGAATGGAATGCAATTTTAACTAAGTATATTCCACAGTTGATATACAGAGTATTATTCATAGGGACAGTTGCATTACAATTTAGACAAAGTAATGTGAGTATAAAAAATAAATTAATAATTATAATGAACATGTTTGCTTTCTTATATTTACAAACGTAAAGAAACTATATACAAAAAAATAAAAAAGGAAAAATTAAAATAATGCATCAAAAAATTCATCCGCATTGCTTTCTTATTATTTATGTTATCTGTATCATATAGGCATATATTATTTGTTCTATTAAATAACTAGGCAATTTAAAAATTATTATCTTATATTTTATTTTTGTGGTTTCCCTCGACTTTGGTCAGTTGGTGGTGAGTTCCGATAACGTATGACGTAAGACAAACAATTTTCGAAGAAAATTACCTATTATAGTTATCGCAACTTTCTTGTGTTCACTACACACCTACGCCTAATCTATTGATATTAAGGATCCTTTTCCATTAAGATAAATTATCCGGTTAAGAGTGGAAGCCGACCCCAATATGGCTTGGGACAAGTAAGCCTTTTGCCAAGCATAGGCTGGTTATACATACAAATATTTTGGTTTTTTTTTGCATTGTCGGTGGTCATTTTAGACAGGTCTCAGTAGGCATTCCCTGTCTAACATTATTAAAACGATGTAAACTAATACCAGACTTGAAGTATGTGCCAAATTAATTAAACTGTTGTTTCATTCCACGCAGTAACTTCACCAATTCTCTACGGTAACTTATTGAGTATTATTTCGTAATGTTTGCGCGTTAACAAAGTAAACGTTTACATTAACATTTGCGGTTTTGAGTGAGTACCACTCTAACTGACGTGAAAGTAACGACGAAAGAGTATTTCGCGTCCTCGAGTGGAAGGAAAATAAGTAATGTTTTGTAGGGTTACCACCGGCGCACATCAATGTAATATACCGGAATTCAGTCCGATTGTCAGCCATAGCTACCAGCTACGCAGGTCATATTACAGTGCATAGTTCCCTCACCCTCCAAGTCCGATTGGTCGGCGCTTCGAACCGGCCCGAGAGAGATAAGGCGCAAGATCGACATTTATTTATATCCTCGTGCCGATGTATCGCCGATTCCAGACTCCTGGTTGCTTTTGTGAACGTTTTGGCCCGACCCGGGAATCGAACCCGACACCTCGCTCAGTTTTCGTTACATGCGACACTAGACTAACGAGGCAGAGTTACTTTCCTAATCCTGTTTGCTTTGGCCCTTCTTTAGGTGCTACTACAATTTGTAACGCAAAAGACTTATCAGTCCGCACATTTTATCATTATTCAAAACCACCATGTTTGCGTCCTAGCATTTATTGAAGGTATTAGATAAGCATTTTTTAATTTTATATAATAGATAAACAGTGTTGCAACTACGAGATTTTTAAAAGGAGAAAGAAATTCTAAGAGAATTCTGCACGCTGTGTTCTGTGTTGCTCGTTCATGTCTTTTACTTGAGCCTTTTGCGTGTTAAAATTAAGTTCTGGAGAAAAATTTTATTGCAACGATTTATGCTGTCGTACCTACTTTTTTTAGTATGAATATCTAAAGAATTATCGCACATATTTGCGGGGTCGGGAAGTACCTAGGTCCTTTGAGAAATAGCTACATTTGTACACACATTCGTTGGGTATCGCTGATAACGACGTTAAAATCAACATAATTTCGTGTTATGGCCGGACATGCATGAAAGCGATAAATGGTCACCACAGCCGACACAACACCTAACCACTTATTGATAAAGAAAACGTACCTACTCGTGCATTTTGTTACTGCGGTAAAGGCAACAGTTTATTCGCAATCCTAATTTAAATTTTAATGCATTTGTTATCCAAGATTTTCTAATCCAAAATTCGATTAATTTTTTTTTTGCACGCATTGAGCAAGCGCGGTGATTTACGCTCAATCTTTCTCCGTAGGAGAGGAGGCCTGTGTCCAGCAGTGGGACGATAAAAAGGCTGTGATGATGATGATGATCCAAAAATTTGATGCTTCATGTATTATTGTTTCCACCATACAGAAAGAATTGGGTTGCTGAGGAGTTCGTACCACCATTTCTTCTTCTCAGCGATAACACGTTAATAAGGGTTGTCTTTGGTTAAAACCTTCATTAAGTGCTTATTATTATTTTCAGCCTACTTTGAATAAATGACTTTTTTATTTTTTTAATTAATTTCTTTAATTATGTACATACTTAGGGCCAGTTTCACAGGTTGCTGATAAGTTCCAGATAATTTATCTGGCAAATAATTTAACACAAATTCTTTCCATAATTGAATTTATCTGGTATATATGTAGTGGCTTATCGGCAACCTGTGAAACTGGCTGTTAATATCTTATCGATAAATTCCTCCTCATCGCTGTACACTAGAAGCATACCCAAGACTCAGCATTGCCACGTTAGATGTCAATGCTCAATTTTTTACTAAAATAAAAACCAGCCTTTGGGTCGCTTGAAGCGTCAACAAGCCGCTTCGCTAGATCTTTAAAAACGATGTTCAGCATTTAGACCCGATGGTCATTAACTAACATACACATGCTATAGTTTACAAACTATCATGCATTGCATACCTACTCATAATACACATATAAATTTATTCATGAAAAAAAAGTGTGAGTCAATAAGCCAGGGTCGATTTCACTGCGTTGTGTATGCGGCAGCCCTGCGTATCCTTTGCCTTGGCTCAATAACTTAATTGTCATTTCCTACGCTTTTCACGATTGCAATTATGCTTACCTTACGAAAGCAAACGGAATTTCAACGCAACTGGTCCGGCACGGTATTGACTGTAAAACTAACTACCTAACTCTCTCTGATGGATTACGGAGAACATATATGTGTATAATAAATTTTATATACAGACGCCAGCACATCAAGTTATTACCTACAATCTGTCAAATATCCTTAATAGATTTTCAACTTTATCGGTGAAGCTTAGGGTTCAAAGTTGATGGGGAAAATTTGTCAGTTTCAGGTACATTTATTGTAGTACCCCATCGCGCCAATAAACTTTGCGTTTCTGAAGCCGTTGGACTTCTTACGCGTTATTGGCAAAACTCCCGATGGGCAGCGATGAGGAGGATTGTTTTGATTATTAAAATTATAAGTAAGATATTTAATTTGTTATTTAACGCCATCCGACGTGGCAATGCTGCCAGCCTCTTCGGTACGCTACCAGTGGGCAGCGGTAAGGAGGAATTTTTTTGACGCTATATTTTAAATTTAATTCATTTAATTTTGTATATTTATGTATTAGGTAGATATTAAATTTTTATATGTACAAAGGCTAATGAGTTGTAAATATTTGTCTTATAATAATTTGCAAATTAGTTGCAAATATGTATAATAAATTATTACAAGGTTTTTATAGTTTGGCAATATTATTATTTTATTTTTGTTTCAAAATAACTTGTATTTACCCTTCAAAACTATTATTAGATTGGTTAAAAATAATGAAACTAACTAATTAAATAAACAGGGTACTTACTTGTGATGTGATGTACACAGACAATCCGATTTGCACAATGTTATAAAGAATGATAACATTTTTCAGTTGGAAGGGTTCACGCTTGGCCATGTAAGAGGGGCCCCATGTCCGAACGAATCTGTGGTACAGGTACAATACCAGTATTAAGGGCAAGGGACTCGACACCATGGGGAAACTGTTCGTCCGGGGATCTGGAATGGAGAAAAAAAAGTTTAATCATGGAATGTGTGTTGGCGGCAACGAATAAGGTTGTGATTTTTAAACTGAACTCTTTTTTGTATTTTTTGTTATGTTGTATGAAATCTTAAATTTTAGTATGTAGAATAGTTACACAATGTCTCAACTTTATACATATTTTTCGTAATGAGAAATACTCTTCTTAATTCTAATTCTTCCGTTACACAAAGCACATGGTTAATGTTTATTAAAATAAATGTTCCCATTTCAGCACTTAGTTTGAACATTTTTATTGGTTAAAGAAATTACTACATTATAATGGCCGTAAGCCATTCATTGACTTAGATGTAACATTTGTTGTCTTAATAGGCCTTTGTTCCTTCTCTAGAAGTCAGTGGCGAAATAAACACAGACTCTGCAATCTCTAGACATCGACTTCAAAGCGATGTATCTACTTAAAAGTTTTTTATTTGCTTGTTTTTGTTTTTGGAAGTTAGTTTTTTTTTCATTATGCTTTAATTCATGAGTTTTAAGTAGTTTTTATTATATGTAGTAAGGGCCAGTTTCACAGGTTACAGATAGAAAGCAGATAAATTCAAAAAATTGTATGAAATTATCTGCCATATAAACTATCTGGAACTTATCCGTAACCGGTAAAACTGGCCGAAAGTGTTGTATATGTAGAAATAGTAATAGCAAATAATATCTTGTGTAAATATTAAGTGTAAATAAAGATTTCCACTTTTAATCAGAACAGACCATCATCTATTCATATGAAGTGTTCAATATTCACATTGCAAGACCTCTGCTGACCCGATGGAGAAATGTTTTAGCCGTTGCATATGCATGCATATGAATATCAGGCAATCACTGAACTTTACAATGTCACTGTCCATTTAAAAAAGTTCGCGGCCACACATGTAGGTATATCCGTTTCCTGCGGTTTTGACCGCATCCCATGGATATTTTTATGCTTACCCGGATAACATAATACCTACTTTTATAATACAGGGTGAATGTAATTTTCTAACGGTGAAAGAATTTTTAAAATTGGGACACTAATTTTTGAGAGAATATTTTTATCGGATGGCGAATAAGGCAGGCTTTTAACATATACCTAATTACCTACTAGTCTTATAATAATAAACACATTACGAGTATTGAATTTTATTGATAGTAAAGACATCCTATTAAATAATCTCCCATGTGGATATCACTGAATACCTGAAACTTTTGTGATTTAATTGAATTTATCAATTAATTTAACAGTTATAAAATCAATTTAGCCGTCGTATAAAGTCTTAAGCCAATTGAATCTAAAAACATTTGTTATGGAAATATATTATAATGCTTACTATACAAATTAAACATTAAACACATACCTAAAAACACGTAGAAGATATAAAAAAATAATTTATTTATCTATGTATTCGCATTGAATGGTAATAATGTTTTTTTGCGGAAAAAAATAGACCTTGACTCCGGTATCATGAAAATATAGGTATTAATCTCGAATAACTGTCAAGTAGGTACTGTTAAATAAACTGAAGCATTGTGAACAAAAATAATAAAGGGGTGTTTCTAAGGGCCCCTTTGGACCAAGGTCGTAATCGTTACCGTGGCCCTGGCACACTGGGACCTCCAGAAGGAAAATAGTGGGTTTTGTCAGTAAGAGTCTGACCCTCCCTCCAGCTATATCATTTGACGATTTCCCACGAAAAGAAAAAAAAAGGGATGCTTACCAGCCAGGTCATCGTTCACGTAGCGGTAGAAACTGGTGATGTTCCGTATTAAGGTCCGCATGGTGACTTATGCCTCTGAGAACAAGAGAAAATCATGAAAACACATTGGATCATCACAAATATGCCGATAGAAAAATCAACACAAACCTCAATTTATTGGAAAATTTAAAAATATATTTCGTCACGCAAACTTTTTATGTATGCTTATAAAAGAAAAAACAATACCATTAATTTACAGGAAAAAAAATACATATATATCTTCAGCACAAGCTTTTTATGGACATCAAAGAAATCTGAAGCTCACTAGCAAATATAGGTACGTACTTGTACAAACTAAATGAGATAACGTCGCTACAGCCGAGACAGATTTTTCAACTAGTCTCAATAGCTCCTAAACAAACGTTAAGAACCAAGGCAGCCTGTCGTAAGTGCACGAACTATCCAAACACTGCACCCTTGCACTTCTGTGCAGTTGCGTTTGCGCATTGTATATGACGCAGCAACTTGTAAATTACAAATAATTTATACATTTTCTTCAGGTGTATGGAAATGTCACAATTTAAATATTCATGTAAACAATAAATTAAGCGGAGGGTTAATGTTCCCTGGCGGTATACTTAGTGTGAACTACTTATTATACATTAACAAAACATAGACAAGTCAACAGGGCCGTCTTAAACTAGGCTGGGGGCATTAGGATACAACAGAGTATGGGGCCCTTTTGGAATGTAAAAAAGCTAATTGTAGTAAAAATATACAGTATGTCCATTTATTACAAGTAGACCAATACAGTATGATATAATGGCGTATTGTGTCTTGTAAATACCTTCTGATAAGATTACTAATTGAGTTTTGAAAAGTGTAATGAGCCCGAAAAAAAAGTTTTCATAATAATTGTCGCACGCAACCTGGGCACGGGCTCCTTATGGTAAAGACGGCATTGCAAGTCAGCGGCTATTTTACTTTTAATAAGATTGGTGTTAGTCAACCCTTCTCTGTGTGAGAGGAGGGCTGTGTCCAGCCGGATGATGACGAAGATTTGTTTCTCGTGAATTTTACATCGTTTATCCATTGATTTACAGTTAGTACAATAAGTAATATAAAAAAAAATACGTTAAGTTATACATAGTGCGAAATTTCCTGCGTGTTTCTGTCTTAGTTTTATCATTATCTGGGGCATCCGATCTTTAAGAATATCACTTTGATAGATAGGTCCTGTTTATATAAACTTAAGAAAAAGCCTTAAACCTAAAAAGTAAAGAAATAATTATTGTGCGAGTATACTGTCATGGAATTTTTTTTCTTATACCTAATTTTATTGTTGTTCTTCGGGCGCGGAAATACGGAAACCTATTTACATTGTAATTTGTAGCAAACTATACTATGTAGGTAGGTATATAGAACTTTTAATACATAATGTGTTAAAAGTAGACACACATTTGACTATATTAGGTATTGTTACATTCGTACACAGAATGTAAGTTTATTATATCGAAATAATTTCTATTATTTTCCTTTGGAAGTTGCTCGCGTATACATAGAAGCTCAACATTTTTCTACATAGTTATCTAAAGTTTAAGATTATAGCACTAACATTATAAATGAAAAAAAAATATATTTTGCGTTTGTGCATGTTTGTGATGAATAAACTCAAAAAATACTGTACTGATTTTTAATTCTTTCAACATTGGAAAGCTGCATGCACCCAGAGTATCATGGACTTTATTTTACCTGGGTACGAGAGGAATTTTCCCCGGGACAGATAATTTAGAAAATGTAGATATGATCTGAAATCCGATATACCTAGTATTTCTTTCACAGCTCGTATTACTTGTTCCTGGGTTTATTTTATGTAACTCATTAGCTTACGCATGTTACGTGTAGAAACATAACTAGGTTCTCATGTATGTGTCATAGCTTTTATTTAAATTAAGTAACATAAGACCTTAGCATATACATAATTATTTTTCAATTTACTGCAACTTTTATTTCGATTTAAAAAAAAACGCCATTAAATATAGAACGTGGAATTGCGGCCAGTGTTTTGGGCGCGATCCCCGCTGACAGTAAGTAGTGATGCGGATGTTTTCTTTTTTGGTTTTCAAATCTAGTTAGTTATTTATTTTGTAAAAGCAAGTTATAAACTATTATAATCTATAACTATGACTACATAGAATCAGCATTAAAATCATCAGTAAAAATTACTTCAAGAATAGGTGTCCAGATTTTCTACTCATCTGATATTGCATGCCAATTTCTATAATACAGTAATATCTTCTAAATTAAATGCATGTTAATTAAATATATGTACACCAATATATTTACCTATGGATTGATCAATAAGAACAGTGATGACGATATTGTCGATGGTTGACATCGAAAGTCACCAGTCAGAGAAACGTAACCGCCAGTTCGAAACTAAACGTAACAAGAAAAACCGAAAATATCAGACAAAGTACTTTCCAATCATTAACACATTTGTAAACTATAATTTAACGCAAGGCGATGAAACACCAGAACTAACACAAACTACTTAAAACAATCAGTCGATACAACTAACTACACTGAAGGTAACATGCCGTATAAAATTGTTTTTGAAATAAGCAATAAAATAGCACACATGAGCTCGCTTACTTACATGGTAATAGGTCCAGTCCTATTTTGTGGCTTATCGAAATATCACTGTAACTATTGAGGTAAATACCTGAACGTGTAACCCAAGACAAGAGTCCGGCTAGAATGACTATAAGCCGAGGTCCCGCGGTGCCTACGATCAGCATGAATGAATTAAATAAACTGATTTATTTGATTTAACTTCACTTTCTTTACCGCCGCTAACAAGTTCATCCACACGCATTTATTTAGTACAATCAATGTTCCCATTTTATTCAAATGCGATGTATGAATTTTCTATTGTTCTTTGTAACAATTTAGTAAAGCATTGCCTACTGATTTAGTGATTGCAACTAGTATTAAGTATTTTAATTTGAATTAAGAATTTGCACGCCCGCATAAAATAGTTATAGGTGTGTTATTTGAGTAGGTAATGAATCCTTAGTGGATTACGCTTACAACAGAAGCTTTTAAAAAACATTTTCATAAAATGAGAAAAAAAACTCACGTCCTCATGCCGTAAGTCATGATACTCCTCTAACAAAATTTCGGCCCTTTTCAATACCTTATTAATATAAAAAAGTGTATATTTAATGAGACATAGGTTAGGTACTTCGGCGGAATGGGGCATTAAATGCGTTGTATACGCAAGCAAGCATTATTTCATTAGTTGTCATAATTATCAGAGCTTCATTTATGGAAAAAAAAAATATAAATTCGAAATTTACAATTTTCTTTAGGTTTTTTATTCTGTAAAAGAAAGTCACATTTGTTCATTTTATAATAGAAGTGATTTACATGTTTATATTAAAAGAGAGTTATTAGATACGGTTGATAACAATTGCCATCCCACGAAAAACATTCAATGTAAAAAAGCCAAGTCTCTCTATGCAATCTTTTCACCGTAAAAAGTTTTGAGATCGCATGTAGCCAAGTCCTCTTCACCTTATTTTGTAATGATAAATCAATATTTAGAGACTATATCAATAGTTTTACTTACATTATCATAATAGGGACTTGGCAATGAGCACAGGTTAAAAGCTGTTTGCTCCGTGGAATTATATGCAAACTAGAACATGAATTCTGTGATATAAAAGTTTAAGCTTAATAATTACTTTCAACTCGTCTAATATGTTTTTGTTTGTATCTTATTGTGCTCATTGCCAAGTCACTATTATTATAATGTAAGTAAAACTATTGATACAGTCTCTAAATATTGATTTATCATTACAAAATAAGGTGAAGAGGACTTGGCTACATGCGATCTCAAAACTTTTTACGGTGAAAAGATTGCATAGAGAGACTTGGCTTTTTTACATTGAATGTTTTTCGTGGGATCTCATTAATTTTTGTAGGTTTCTTTACTATTGCATCTATTAACTGGTCATAATAATATATGTAGTATGTAGATATGTACTATAATGTTGTTGCAACTAATTTTAGTTTCAGATTGGTCATTTCTTATATAGAGGGCGCTATCAGTGAAATCACAAGAAAAAAATTAAGTACTACTAATAATAAGCTATGTAACGAAACCATAGCGCGATTTAGAAAGGTACAACGCCATCTATCGAGTATGCATAAATTTATTTGTCGCATTGCATTGAACTTGAATTTTTAGTTTATGTATCGAGCTCTATGTATTCTATTTAATACATAAAAAATCTCTAATAATAGAATAAACCAATTCAATATTTTTGTAGATACGTAAACAAATAACAAAGTTAATAATGCAGTCGAAGTTCATACAAAATACTCTAGCAAATCCGCAAATATAAAATTGTTTTCTATAGTTTTTCATTTTATGACGTTTTTATAATTTTCCCTTTATATGTGACTGACAACCTGCACTGGTGCTAAATTTCAAGGTTCTAAGTCCAGTAGAAGTACCTTAGAATTTTGATGATCGGTCAGTGAGTCAGTGAGTGACAGAATAGTGTAACTTTGATCGACCGTAACTCGTAAACTATTTATTCAATTATCATGAAATTTTGAGGATAAGCTTACTGTAATGCTTTCTCTCAGTCGCCGAAAACCCAACGCTCTAGCTTTGTCCGCATCGAAGATATAGGGGGGAGAAATAGCCGCGAATCGCTTCGAGAAAAGATGGTACGGCCGTGCCCGCTCTGCTTGAGACTTGGCTGGGGCACTCCCGTGCCCTCAGATATTAGAGTTACATAATTGCACGTAATCTATCGCAACAAAGCTCTTTATCAGGCTAGCAGTTTGTTATCGGTTATACCCGAGAGAGGTATTTCACGCACTGGGCTTAAAAGTACCTCCTTAGTAGACTAAAAAATGCAACCAAATTTCATAAACCTATATTTCATACCCAAAAAATGCCCATAGATGGGCATTTTTTGGGTATGAAATATAGGTACCTACTCGTATTATCATTGTTACACCCACATGGGTTTTCTGCACTGAAATGATCGTGTAGTTCCTAAAATCAGCCGCATATCCCTAAATGCATCTGATGCGTTATCGTTCAGCAGTTTCAGCCAGTGCCGAAGTTTGCAAATGCGACTCCCCTGAAGCCCAAAACTTCGGTTCTAATTGCGCTCTGTGGACATTAGAAGCACCAGTAGAGATTACAATAAATGCTATAGGGCTTGATAATTTAACTGCACCCTACACTATGGGCATCCATCAATCAATGCAAAACAGACTGAATTGTTATTTATTGTAAACCAACCCGTCCATAAGTTGAACATGCAGATTATGCACATTACACAACGTCATCTAGTCCTAAACTAAGCAGAGCCGGTACTGTGGGTACTGGGACAACTGACAATCGTGTTTTATATATTTTTTTGTAAAATACATACTTTATCATAAATAGGAAGACCCAGAACAAGTCAAACACCCATGTTCAGGCACTCAAATGTTTGACTTAGGTCGCAGGTTCGATTCTCGCTGGAGCGTGGCGGGCAGATTCACCTAATGCTACGCCATCTGGTCGTCAGTCATTGCGTCAATAGATCTAATAAATCTAAGCTGTTAGCAATTTTTAGTGTTACCTTAACCTTACGCAATAAGCCTGGAGGTTGTTATGAAATAGAGTTATCTGCAGTCTAATCAATATTTGAATATACCAAGGTTAAAATGCTCATAAAATTAATGAATGTACCTAACCACAGACTTACAGACTCCTTTATATATAACTAGCGGTCGCCCGCGGCTCCGCCCGCGTGGATGTCGGTTTTCGCGACAAAAAGTAGTCTATGTGTTGTTGTGATGTATAACCTATAGAGGACCCCCGCGGCTACGCCAGTGTGGATGTCGATTACCGCTACCAATGCCTAACTTTTGTCGGGATGAGAAGCTCGCGCTCGGACCTCCCGCCTTATATTATACCTACCGACCGACCTGCTGTGCTGCTGTGATGTGCTGTGATACCGATTTCTATGATTATTTTTTTATATGTTATAATGTTATCTTTTGTTAATTAGGCATGAGCGAGAATATTATAAACAAATCAATAACAAATAATCGGAAAGCTCCGAACTGGTAAACTATCGGGAGTTATACGTGTTATTGTGAGTCAACCATTAAAGATAGACATATGCTGTTGTGGAATATTTTTTAGATAATTTTATGTAGAATATTTCCGTCATACATGATTTCTATGTAGCTTTAACCATGAAGGCTGCACACGCGACGAAAGCTTAAAAAATGGTGTAACTTCTCCCGTTTTCCCAACATTTTCCTTCACTGCTCTGCTCCTATTGATTGTAGCGTGATGAAAAGTATCCTATAACCTGCCCAGGAGTATGAAGAATAATTGTACCAAGTTTCATTAAAATCCATCCAGTAGTTTTTGTTCCTATTAATAACATACAGACAGACAGACAGACAGACAGACAGACAGACAGACAAAAATTTTACTGATTGCATTTTTGGGATCAGTATCGATCACTGATCACCCTCTGATAGTTATTTTGAAAATATATTCAATGTACAGAATTGACCTCTCTACAGATTTATTATAAGTATAGATTATGTACAGCTTTGGGATAAACAATTTGCTGGAAGTGGCGTTTCATCATTGCAATTCGATGTCTGGCTCGTCGTAAAGAATTCGAATGGTAGACATGTCGCAGCCAAAGGATTGAAACAGCCGTTCAATGAAACGGCTAGGCCTTCGATTGCACAACGTCATTCAATATTACGTCTAGTCGTCTATACGTCGTAACCGACGTCAGACAGTCGAGAGAACACCTCAACAATTATCCGTATTGATGAGAACTTTATATCGAGATCGATTTTGACTACCATTTGCCATCCAGATCTGCCATCCAGATGGATGTTTATAGCAAACACCATGGATTGATTCTAACTGAAGAGAATTTCCCACTAATGTGAGTTATGACAGGTCTATTAAAAGCTTACAGGTGTATATTGATTTTCAGTGCAAAGGCCAAAATAATGTTATGTCATCCATTTATAAACTTCGTACCTAACCATTTTTTTGTCAATAGTTTTTTTTTAAATACTATACTATAATATGTATAAATGTAATGTAAGCATGTAAATGGCGTTTAGATTTTTCATATTTGTAGATGGACTAGACTAGGATGGGAAAGGATTGCCGAAGAATCTGGATTTCCGCGGCCCCGCGCGCACGTGCGAGGAGAAACCGGGGTGATTTTAGCCGGTAAGAGTCCGGCACACCCCTCCGCCTCACCCCAGACGGGGCATGTCTATGAGGCTTTGCCTCCGATAAAAATAATAATAGGAAAGGGTAACGCATAATCTTTGAAATAGGTATCATAACTAACGTAACTGAAACATGACTCTGTGTTACATGCCTTATTTCAACGATAGTATTACTAATTAAGTACGTATGCTTGTATTGTATGTGTTGTTTGATGTAAAATAAAGGAAAATTATTACGAAATAATTTACGTCCTATTTCCGAAATGCAAAATGGGCAGGTTAGTCACTGTAATCTATAAATATTCATTGTTACATTAACCCCTTTCCTATAAAAGAGACGTATCTAAACAGTTAGGTTTAATGAACTATCAGTCCATCAGCGGATCATTTTGAGGACAATTTCAGTCTCTATAAAGAGAGTTAAAAAAAAAATGAGTTCAAAGAATCCACCGTAACATACATACATTGCAAGTTAAATAAAAGCTTTTAAAATAGCGGGTCCCAGCATTAAGGGGTTATTAATGCAAGGGGGTAATTAAATAAATAAGGTCGATGATAAAAAGGAAGCCAGAAATGTTCGTGTGATGATGATGAATTGTTGCTTTTTGAAGCTGCGGGAAGTCCATAGGAATACATAAGTAATGTGTTACAGCCATGAAGAACATAACTTTGTTCTCCAAACTCCAGGTTTTGGCTTAGGCTTCGTGTTAGGGATTTTGGTATACTTCCAGTTGACGATAGAACAATGGGAACGAATTGGCCCGTTTGTCCTCAATCGTGAGGTAAGGAAAACAATTGTATGTTTTTCTGAAATGAACTATCCGAATGCCTACTGTTTGAATATGTATGTAAGGTCTGTTGGGAGGATATGTCTCTAGAAAATATTATTTCGCTTACTTGTGCGATCACTTGTCTTCTGTTTCGAGGTTAGATTCAGTAATATTTTGAAAGGAGATAATTGCCAATATGTATATAGTTCATTAGCACGTCCTGACCTATTGTTGGTTTAGTAATATGAGGTTCTTCGTCCGATAAACGAAGCCAAGTCCGATAATATGGGCGAGTCTTTTGTTTAACTACGGCCAGTTTCACAGGTTGCTGATAAGTTCCAGATAGTTTATCTGGCAGATAATTTCATACAAATTCTGTTCCATTTTTTAATTTATCTAGTAGATAGTGGTTATCCGTAACCTGTGAAACCGGCCCTTAGTGTTATATGTATTTGAGTAATCAGTATTACTCGAGTACTTATCTTTACCGACTACTCTGGCTAATGATGAAGATGATAAAATTGATGAAAAGAGGGATGAGGGCGATGAGGCACGCACATGAACGGCTCATCGTCATATTACACTGCAATAATCTGAGAATACATCTAAACTTGTTCGCAATACGGTAACATGGTCTTAGCTATTCAGTGGCTTTCGGCTCCTGTGTGATTCAACCTCCTCACAATACACACAGTTTTGACCAGTTATTACAAGTCCTCTTGAACTTATCTTAATTTTTATTTGCGCAGCATATGTTTTCTTCTTCCACACTCTTCTATCTGCCGTTATCTCACAAGTAAGGGCCGGCGCTCACTGACGGCGTGGCACGGCATGGCACGGCAGGTTGTGCAGTGGCAACCTGCGGCGTGCTGTGGCATCCCGCGGCGTGCTGCGGCATCCCGCGGCGTGCTGCGGCATCCCGCGGCGTGCTGCGGCATCCCGCGGCGTTCCGTGGCATCCTGCTGAAGCATCCCAGCCAATCTGGCATCCATCAGTTTTGCTCCGCGCGTATTTGAAGTTGGTTGTGTCGCATAGAGAACACCGACCGGACTGCGCCCCACCGATATGCTGCACAAGTTTCAACCTTATTTCAACTAGCTAGCAATCATAAATCTTCGACCTCAAAGTGACCCATACGTCTCGCGGGATGCAATAGCGCGCCGCGGCATCCCGTGGAATGAAAAAGCAAGACATGTCATGCCACCGCATCCTGCAGCGTGTCGCGTCATGCCGCAGCATACTGCGGCACGTCGCGGCATCGAGGTATCAAAATAAAATAATATAAATTCTAAACTCATTGAAATAAGATTCAAAATAACTTAATTTGTATTAAAATCCTTTGCCATGACACACCGTGCCGTGCCGGCAGTGGGCGCCGGCCCTAACATTATTTTTAGCCATAACGACTTTCACACAATCCATCCATTGTTTCTTTAGTCATCCCCTTCCTCTATATTCATGCACGTTCGTGCTCAGAACCTTCCTCACAACATGATCCCCATTCCTTCGCATCACATGCCCATGATAGCCGAGTTATTATTACGTTAATTTTCATTTCTTATATTTTATAATAAATCAGACGATTGTAACTTGATTGAGTTTGATTTAAATATACGTACCGTATTTAACGTACCTAACGGAAATACGATTGTATATTTAATTGTAAACCTGTGTACAGGTACTGTAGTACCTAAATACGCTGTAGGTACGCTTAGAATTGGTATGTCTGAACTACTGACCATTTTATTATTCCGATGTCCCAATGAAAAAAAATGTGGAAAATAACCTCACGTTTGAAGCCAAATTATATGTAAAGCAGCATATACGAGTCAGTACTTAATTTTCATTGACTTACTCTTCGTAAACAACATTCTTTTAGCGTGTTATTTTGTTGCGTAGAATTAATCACTTCATTGTTGAGTTGATGTTGTATGATTTTATATAACAAGCCTTATGTATGTCATAACTTCAGGTGCCGGAATAAACTGTTTTTTTTCTGGTGTAGAGCCATCAGACATAAGGGCCGGTACATGCGAAATTTTGCAGCGATGCAATGGCACATTTCGTAGACAAGCAACAGCGTCGCTACTAAAGGGCTACAGCAACGTGACTTTAACGATTGTATCGATGCAAACGAGCGACAGTGTTGGACAATATAACGTCGGGCGAGGGTATACAGAGAACGGCATCGCAGCATGCATCGGAACGGTATCGATTTAAGGGCAAGACAGATTCGCTACTGCACCGCAGCAAAATGTCAGCATGGCCGGGTGCCCTCGGACTTGAAATCAGACGAAATTGATCCAATCCTCCATTACTGCCTCAATTAAGTTATAGCAATTTTTCGGTGCACCATTTGAAAATTAGGATCTCCTAACCCAATAAATTGGAATAAAAAATTATTCCTCGTATGAAATGTAGGTGGGTAGCGGTAAACTATGCTCAAGTACTCGTATATATGTAATGCAATAAAGCCTTTTGTGATTATGTCCTTCTATCTGGTCTATGGAAGTTGTTGCCAATGCAACAATGTCAAATTTGTGTTTATAAATAAAACCAACCAAATGTAGCAATAAAGTTTTACCAATGGATTTATACTATGTTACTGTATAATTCTGTTACCAGTAACATGCAAAGAAGGTTCCAGTCAATTCTATTTGTATATGGTACCTTGTTTAAACAGTATCCTCCCTCGTATCGAATCTGTAATAGATCAGTTGTTCTATCTTATAAGATACTTGGTGAGGGTGTTACCGAGTCAGATGAACCGCCTATTTTTCTCTTTCATGGTTTATTGGGCAATAAAAAGCAATGGGAAGGAATTGGAAAAATTATATTGAACCTAACGAAAAGATCAGTGGTAGCCGTGGACTTAAGGAATCATGGCGACAGTCCACACGTGGGTTCTCATAAATATGAAGACCATGCATCTGATATCTTAAATCTGTTTGAGAAGCTGGGAGTTGAACAAGCGAGTCTCATCGGACACAGCATGGGAGGGAAAGCTGCCTTGTGTTTAGCATTAACTGCGGTAAGGTATCAACCACACTAACACCAAAATTGCCATGAAGGATCAGGTCACATTCTAAAAAGCTGTAACCATCTGTATATTTTACCTAATCTTTATCTTCTTTACAAACAAACAACATGTTACCTGCTGAAGTAATACATGCAAAAATATTTAAACATTTTTTACTAAAAACTATTTTGTCCATTTCAGCCACTTAAAATAACCGGTGTATTAGTACTGGACATATCTCCTGCTTCAATCACGCAGTACTACAAGGATGAATACCCCAAAATACTAAATGCTATGAAAGCAGTTGACTTCAAACTGCCGAGAAAGGTGAATCACGCCAAAAGGGAAGCAAAAAACCAACTGAAGGATTTGATCACAGACGATTACCTCCTCAATACAATTCTAAACAATGTAAAACTTCGAACTGACGCTACTATCGGTTGGGCAGTAAACCTCGACGTTATTTCGAAGCACATGAATTACATTGTTAGTTTTCCCAAAGCACTGAGGGGAAAGAAATATTTTGGGCCCACACTGTTTATCGGCGGCCAGTTGTCTGAATTTATTCCGTATGTTGAACTTTTCATAACTAAGCATTTTTTCTTTTGCGATTTACACGTTTCGTAGAAACAACAGCGTAAATTCGTAGGCAAGTAAGCAAGAAAAGAAACTGATAAACATAAAAATTCTTAATATCTATGAAGCCTGTAGCGCAGACTTCCCAAATATGAACCTCCTCCGGTTTTCAATAAGTCTATGTTTTCTTCGTATGTATGTAACGGAATCACTCGAAAATAACTGGGACACAAACACAGTTGTATTGTTAATATTTAGAGATATTTTCTTGTTTCAGGCCGGACGATTTACCAGGTATCCGGGACATGTTCCCAAAAGCAGTTATAACCTACATTCCAAAAACAGGACACAATGTTCACATTGACGATCCAAGATCATTTTTAGAACTTGCAATAGCTTTTATCAGGACTCATCATTACAAACGTCAGTTTAAACCCCCGGTACTTCCTTAAATACTTAAATATGTAAAAGTTTTATTGTTAGTAAGTATTAAAAATGTTATGATTACCAGTTTTTGTTCTTATTTATGTTTCTTTTTGTTATAAAGTATACTCTAAGTATACATACCATCTAAGACAATTCTGACAGGCTCCAAGACTAGTCCATGACTATGTTTAATGTGGAAAATATTTAAAGCAACAGGATTCGTTATGTTCTATCTTATAGATTACCAATCTCACTTGCACCATTACTATAAAGACGATACTACTCCTGAATCTGTCCATTCCAAAATAAATCACCCTCATCATCCTTTCCTATTGTCCTATACAAGATGTAGGTAGACTTCCTCGAAAAGCGTAAGTACGACATTACTAAGACCTCACTTTGAAGTAGGTATCGTAATTATATATACTACATTTTTTGTAAAATTGTCCTTAAAAAAATGCTGATTTTCAGCCTACCTACTTTGAATAAATGACTATCTTTTACTTATTTTGAATAATACTATCTTTCTGGAAGGTCCATCACGAAGTAGAGGAGAGTTCAACTGAGAAATAAAATGATTGAAAATTAATTATCCCAAAGCAACAAGAGCTGCAACACATTCATTTTACAAGATACAACATTAGGCTGGAAATAAAATCTTAAAGCTTTGAAGAAGAAAAAAAAAGAAAACAGTATTTTGGGTCTACTCTATTCATGGGCGGCAAGTTATCATTGCCCGTACGATACCATAAACGTTGGTATATAGTATTTCTTAATCCGAGTCCTTAAATAGTCTGTATAAAAAGAAAATATTCTTTAGCCTTTAAAAATTTGCTACTTGATTTCTTTTTGATTTCAGAACCGAGGACTTACCTGGACTTTTAATGCACGTACCTACCTATAGTCTACATCGAGGGGCCTGGACATAACGTGCACAAAGATGAACCCTAAACATTTTATGAAACAGTCATGCATTTTTTATACTATAACGCATTGACGCCGACTGCCTCGCATGTTAGCTATGTTAGTAATTTTCGTGTAAGGAATATGAAGTAGTTTATAGATATGGCCAAATCGGGAACACTCTCGAAATTAATATGATTGTCATTTTAGCATAAACTATCATGAATGATCGAATCAATGCAATAATTACTTTAGTATTGAAGTACAGATTGTTGAATTATTTTTAAACTGGAATTTGAACAACGATTAAAGTTCTAACATGTTATCATTTTCATTTGTTTTGATTTTCTTAGTTGTTTATATAGGTAAATAAAGCCCAAGCATCTAATAATATCAAATAAAACTTATAATTTAGATCCACGCTTTTTTTCCAGTGGCGGTTCTAAGACATGCTTCATCAAAATCGGCTCAGCCCTCTTGAAGTTATAAGCCGTTTTGTCAACAACGGTACCTTAAATTAGATATATCCGTGTAGCAGAGATATATCGTATGTGGACCCAATCTGATGAGGAGTTTGAAAATTTTAAACGGAAAATTAAATAATAAATTTAAAAAGAACTATCGCAATAATATCATTTCTTATTGGACACTCGCTTATACCCCAGCGTTAAAACTATCACAACCACACACTCAATATTCGGAGATCGCCAACGCGTTTATAGTAAGGACTAGTTCTATTCGGTTCTCGTTTACCGTCGACAGTCGAACCACTGCCTTATGTTGGCAAGAAAAAAAATTATTATCGCTGGCCCAAGCGCATGACCACACAACAAATGTTTTGACATTGATTTGGCAGTAGAAATTTTACAAGAAGTTTTTCGTTTTAAAATTAAATTAAATAAATTGTGTTTAATTCCTGATTAACAATGGATATAAAATGAATACCATATTAGCAATAAATGCCTCTAAACAACATCAAGTCATCGGGTTCAAAAAATTATATAGGACTCGTACAGTTCTAATCAAACCTAAAGCGGTCGATCTGGTACACAAGATCTATGGACCCAGCCCAACACCAAACAGCGTCCCCATAATCGTGCTCCATGGTTTCCTGGGCTGCAAGAATAATTGGCAGAACATGTGTAATAGAATTACATCGCACGCTAATAGAACTGTGATAGCAGTGGACGCTCGTAACCATGGCGACAGCCCTCACGATGATTCCCACGACTACTTGGACCTAGCAGCTGATGTCTCCAACACAATAAATAAATTTGCTGTTAAAAACTGCATTATCATAGGCCACAGTATGGGAGGCAGGACAGGAATGGTCTTAGCGTTAACAGAGGTATGATTACGATTAAGTCCACACAGCACCTAGGGATATAATTCTTTTTCTAACATCATGTAGGTACCTTGGCAGTTAGTGTAGTGCAAACTAAAGCACAAGCTCCCTGTATTTACAAAAAAATGGATGAGTTCCACATAAGGCATAACTAATAATTTAAGGTAGGTATACAGTTATTCGTTAGTTATTAAGTATTTTTGTTTGCAGCCATCTAAAGTTGCAAGTCTTATGGTAGTTGATATATCGCCAATATCGACAAGCAGCACTTTAAAAACCATATTTCCAAAGGTCTTAGATGTTATGTCGACCATCGACTTTAAAGCGACAGATATAATTAGTGCGCAAAATGAAGCTAAAACTGTAATTATGGAAAATGAATTATTCCGTCGCGAAGAAGACTTCTACTTTATTTTAAAGAATATTGGAAGATTACCCGATAAAACATATGGCTGGAAGTGCAATATCCAAGCCTTGAAGACGAATTTTCATAACATCGCCTCGTTCCCTGGTAACGTTTTGTGTGGAAGAACTTTTGGTGGCCCTACGCTATTTGTTGGTGGCTCGCGATCCACCTTTATTCCGTAAGGCATACCTATCCTACCTGCATTCGGTTAACATGCATTCAGTACGTACATGCATCAATTATTGTATCTATGTTTTATTTCAGAGTTGACGACTTAAACGGGATCCACAGGTTTTTCCCTAAAGCTGTTCTGCACTACATCGAAGGTGCTGGACACAATGTTCATGATGATGACCCAAATGCGTTTTTTAATGTCGTTATAGAATTTTTAGCGTTCATCGAAAAGAGGATAGTCCCAGCTTAATGGTTTTTGTTTTTCATGTTCACTATTTTGTTTTACTCAAGCAATCAATAATAATACTGGAAAAACTATAGGTACCTGCAATCTGATGTATTAATGTAATTTTATTTTCTTTCTACCATTCTCTAGTTCTACTTTTAACAGACTTCCCAAAAAGAAAGGGTTTCTCATTTCTACTGTACGTCTTTTTTTGCACGTTCTTCAACGAGTACTCCAGCGAAGGCTCGTGGATAATTTAGAAAGTTCTTTTGCTATTGGAAAGGATATGCTTCAGTCAGAGTTACTCACATTGCAACCATGTGAGGATCTGAAGACGGTAACCCTAAAAAATAGAGGACTCTCTCTCTTACATCGTAAACAAAACAGTAAAGCTGACGTGATGATGAAGATTAAAGAGACCGAAGGGAACTCCACATAGGTATGCAAGTAGCAGCTACAACGCGCGACTGATTTAATTCGTATTGACGAGCCTTTTACCCCGTGATAAGTTCTGGATACTACTTCAGATTTATATAGTTATTAACTTCTTCATGGTCGTTATTAGTTACCTCATCGTCGCGTCGGGCTTATACAATTCATATTGACGAAAAAAAAAAAAAACACAAAAATTCAAACCGAAAAAACCGTCGGCAAACATCCATACTTTGCGGGACACTCTGTCTTCAGAATTGGAAAGAAATATTATTATCTGCCGGTATTTTGTCTATGAAAAGTTGAAAACTATTTTAAGAACTGTCAATGTCAGCAAAGATGTAACTCAGGAGTACGTAATGTCAAACAAATAACCTTCAAAAAATATTTATAACTTTTAACAAATACAATAAATTAAAAATGTTACTTAGCTTAGTAACGCCCAAAAATGTTTTCCACAGTTTTAGCGTGTGCACTAAATTTGTCCCTGGTGCTGTACATTGTTCCCACAGGCTGATAGCATCTACATCAGAAAATGCAGAAGCTGTAGACTTGGCATACGCTTCCTACGAAAGTACAGGCTGCACAAAAACTGGTACAAGACCACCTCTAGTCATATTGCATGGATTGTTGGGGTCGAAAAATAACTGGAATAGTATGAGTAAAGCTATCCATAGGACAACGGGTAGGAAGGTTATCAGCGTAGACGCTCGGAACCACGGAGACAGCAGACATGCCTCGCAACACACGTATATACACATGGCGCATGATGTGATGAAGCTGCTGAAGAAGTTGGAGCTGTCAAAGGTGTCAATCCTGGGGCATAGCATGGGCGGACGCACAGCCATGGTGCTGTCACTGCTCTGTGTAAGTTGTACGTAGTTTGTACATACTCATACTCACCATTATTATCTATTTTTACTGAAAAAACCTTAATATACATTTGATACAAAAAATAAAATGTGAAATTAATGACCATAAATCTTTACAGTCTGACATGGTATCAAGCCTTATTGTGGTTGACATTTCTCCAGTGAAGACCAGCCCTCAAATCTTCTCAATGGCAAACTTATTTGATGCTATGACATCTGTCTCAATTAGACCTGGAATAGCAATGTCTAAAGCTCGGAAGTTGGCTGACGAACAACTAAAAGGAATCACTCCTGATGTTAACCTAAGGAACTTTCTTATTACCAACTTAGTACAAACAAATACAGGCTCATACACTTGGAGAGTAAATATACCAGCTCTAAAAGACAACTTTCAGTCTCACATATCCAGTTTTCCCAGTAATTTAAGAGGACTTCAATACTGTGGACCTACTCTTTTTGTTGGAGGATCTTTATCGGATTACATAGGGTAAGTTTCAGAACACCTTTAAGCAAACCGGGTAGAATACAATTAGTCAGGCTTCTTATAATTGTATATATTTTTTTCTTCCAGTAAAAATGACCTGAAGGAAATACAAGAGTACTTCCCACTTGCGGAACTGCAGTTCATAGATGGCGCAGGGCACTGGGTGCATAGTCAAAAGCCAGAAAAATTCCTAGAAACTGTTTGTAAATTCTTAAAAGAAAAGTAAGAATAACCGCCTAGCAAAAATGATTGTGATTCTAGTTATAATAGTGCTCCATTTTGAATAGTTTAAAAAATTGTTTGTAGACTATTTATTGTTACATCCATAGTGGATGAATATAATGTGATACACCAAAATCTGAATTGTTTCATTATTTTGAAGACCACCCCAACTTAGACCTAGATTCCGTTGACACTGAACGAAAACGTCAGGAATTTTTAAGCAACAAAAAATAAAATACAAATTACTGGTATCGAAACAATGTTAGAAAAAAATTGACCAAGCAAATGAATTGCATTTTTATTTGTCGCCGAGCCTAATGAGGATGTGGTTAGCAGATAAATGCCTGGCGATTGTAAAGATTGGTATAATGGCGCTCGACACAGATTACAATATTTTAGACTAGAAAAAAAAAATATGACTAGAATCAGATGTGAGATTTGAAGTGAAACTGGGCATGTAGCTAATGTCACGGGTTCAATACTCGTAACGAAACATCTTTCATAGTTGCGAATGTTTGGGCATGTATTATATTGTAATCCAAGTAACCAATATAATAAAATGGCAGCTATTATCTTAGAAATAGATTTACTTACTTCAGTTTGAGTGCAACAATAATGTCAAGAGGAATAAGGACTTCATGAAGATATGTGATAACTATCGACGTCACTTTCTCAATACATTACTACACTCGACTAGAATAAATAAAATGGATACCTATTGTACTTATAGACCTGAGGAAATGCATAGTACCTAGGGAATTACGTCATATTTCCCTTGAAATCCAATAGACCAAGCTACCAGCTAGTATGAATACCGTGTTTTGACAGTTCAGCAAACAATTTTTTCCTAGGATTTATAGATAAGCATCCAAATTTTAAGCTGGCTAGATTCGACATTAACATGTATGAACTGGCCAAAATTCTTATAATGTACGTTCATGGTAGTTCCCACGGACCATTATCGGTTCCTGTGGTTTTGCACTCCGACTATCGAGTGCACTCCTTACTATTCGGCAGCACCATATAAATTGACACGAATCGGTACGACACACCATTCCACTTCACAGTTTCTGTGAAGTGAGTTAATTTAATTTCTTTTAAACCAACACTTAATTTAACTAAAATGGCCGACGAAGACCAAAATCGAATCATTGAAAGTTTCAAGTTGCTGTTCGATCGGCCAAACGAACCTTTGATTACTCCGAAGGGTGATAAAAAAGCTCTCTTCCAGCTTACAGAAAAGCTTGTGGTAAGTTAACATTTTCAGAATATTGCACACTTTTTTTGCTATCTCTACTGTCCATCTGTTAGATAGATTACTTAGATACAGACGCCCACAAATCAGGCTACCCGAAATTGTAAAATTTTCTCAATCAACTTTTAACCATATACTTTAGCCATAAAGTTGAAAATCTATTAAGAGAATTTTACAGTGTGTAGTAGCTTGATGACTTACATGTTATAAGTACCTTATACATAGAAGCCGTTAATTTAAATTTGAGAAGTATTATGTTCCGTTAATCAAAGCTGTTTAATTTACAGCCCCCGGAGTATGCAAACAACGGCGTCGAATTAAACGACCGTTTTGGTGACGATGCGACCGAGAGGATTCCGCTTAAGACTTTGAACAACTACCCTAAGTTTACCCTCGCGTCGCAACTGCCCACCGATGCCGACTTCTCCTTGTTCCTTCCGAGACACCAGGAGATGGCCAATGAAGTCCTTGACGCTCTTTTGGGTAAGTAAGGAAAGTGGGCGATAGTAAAAAAAGTTTACTTTTAATCTATACTAATAAGATTATAAAGCTGAAGAGTTTGTTTGTTCGTTTGAACGCGCTAATCTCAGGAACTACTGACGATACGATACTACGATTTGAAAAATTATTTCAGTGTTAGATAGCCCATTTATCGAGGAAGGCTATAGGCTATATACCATCACGCTAAGACACACGGGAGCGGAGCAGTAACCAAAGATGCGGGTGAAACCGCTGGGGACAGCTAGTATACTATATAAAATGTAATGTAAAAGCTTTTGCTTTTTCCAAATTGTTAGCGCATTATGCCTTATGCTGAAACTTTAAATGATTATTATAACAACGCCTTCCAATGACAAAAAGAAAGGAAAGGCATTTAAAAAAATTACAGAATAAAACTTCTCTTCTCTTAGTATTAAAATATTTATTAAATAGCATCTAAGTGTTAATATTTGTTTAGCTGTACCTGAAAATCAATTGCAAGATTTCCTGTCAACATGTGTGTTTGCCAGAGGTAACCTGAACCCGCAACTATTCAACTACTGTTACTCAGTAGCATTAATGCATCGGTAAGTGGAAAACAAAACTGAGATACTTAAAATATACTGATCACTCATGATATTACATATGACCTGAATTTCATCATTATCTATAAAAAATAAATATTTATGCATTAAGTAGCTTTACTGATGATGAGATTAAGGTTTAATTTCCATTAATTGTAAGAGCTGTTGCTGGTGTTGTATAATTATCTAAGTTTTAATCATGTTATTATAAGATTGTCAAACTACAAAAAGCATTTTTAAGTCAGCTCAATACTTCTTAGGCAAACAGTAACTTAAATACAGTATTTAAAAAGTAGGTACAATCACATATAGTGGTTTTGACATGACAAAACATTATTAATTATAACTTATTATGACCTTTTTGTAATAATAAAATGTTTTCACAGTACAACATACATATATTACTCTATTTCAATCTTATGTTTTACTTTTGTTATGCAGTAAAGACACCAAGAAAGTGCCAATCCAGAATTTCGCCGAGACCTTCCCTTCAAAGTTTATGGACTCCCAAGTTTTCCAGAGAGCCCGTGAAGCAGCAGCTGTCATCCCCCAGAATGTGCCAGTAAGTGATATTACTTATCTTTGCCACCACAACAGTTATCACATTTTTTGTCAGTGTCTGAACAGAGCACCGGCTTATAGTTAGGTGTCCAAGGCCCCAGACTGTCATTTGAATAGAAATCCATAGGATATGTTCCATCATCCTTTAACCATTTGCTATTACCTAATGATACAGAGAACTCGTAAGGAGTTAGTAAAGGTTTAGGGAAAGCAGTTCCCCAATCTATAGAAAGTCTTGGGCAAGCCACCTGAACAAAGGCATCAAGACCAAATAAGGCTAATTTACTAGGAAAAATCTCTGATAGAAGTATCTTTACATATGCTTTGTCAGAATTAGAGATCTGCTTCTCTAAATTGCTTAAAACTTTTGTACTTCCTTGTCTCCCTAATGTTCCTAATATAAGACCAAAATTCTCAGCTTCTTCAGCAATTTTGATCTGGTTCTGCCTGTTTGCCTGCATTGTATCATGTTCATACAATTCTGAAGTAAATTTCTTATCATATGGGTCATACTTGTATGCTGCTACTTTAGGATTAGCTATCATAATAGATTCTAAATGAAATCTACCATCACCCAAGTATATAACTACATCTGAATTTAACTTGGGAGATGTACATCCGAGGATCTCTCCAGGCGACAGAGGCTTACATTGTGGAACAGTAACTGTATATTCTTCACTTCTTAGAGTCTTAGCAACAGAATGCAATGTGGTTACAAATTGAATTGTACTAACTAAAGCTAAATGAGTTTCTTTTGGAAAATTCAGTTTAACAGTTTCTATAAAATGTGATGGATCTATCTTTATGTCTACAAATATGTAAAGTACCTTGATGTCACAAGTCTGGTCTATAGGTATGAGGCAGGAGTGTCCGTAATGGACCAGTAGGTCGACGCCTAGCGCGATGGCGGTGAAGTCGTCGATACAGCAGGCACCATAAGTCACGTCGCCCATTATTACAGTGTCAGCTTCAGTGAAAGTCTCTATTATATCACATAACGTGGTCGCAAACATAGTCAGACCTGGAACAAATGTTAAAAGAATAACCTAAGAGCACTTTCACTATCGACTTAATACATATACTATTTCCAATTTTAAATTACCTTCAGGCAACTGCAGAGCCACTCGTTTCGAACCCAAAGACCTTATTCTCCATATTGTCTTATGTATTTCAAAATTGTAATTCTGTGGTAAAGCTTCACATGCTCTATTTAATAAAGGGTCGTTGAGTAATTCTTGTGGTATTTTATTTACGGCACGTATATTAGGTTTGAAAGTCTTTCTTTGACCTTCTGGCTTAGCGCGTACTACAACTACGCCTGGGTTTAATCCAAAATCTTCCATATTGAGATACTACAATCTCATTTTACTATTCAATAGCCTAAGAATGCAATTAACATTATTGCACAGGTTATTATTTTATTAAATCAAAATATAAACACGCGCGCGGTGGCCTACGTGACTTTTCGCATGAATTTACGTTCCGTTTATCAAATGAGTAAATGACACTTTCGTTTTCAAAAACAACTCTTGTAATTGGATTTCATTCTACAATCAAAATATTTGTAGATTCGGTAATTGTTCCAAGTAAATAGTTTTGGTAATTTATCGCGATGATATTAAAGTGGATTTGTTTTATTTTTTGTACTATTAATAATAATACTATTTGCGTATAATACGATATCACTTCTTGCGTATAACGAAACAAAGGTAAGCTGTCAAGCTCAAGGTCAGCACGCTACGTTACACGCAAAATTATCAAATTAAAATGGATAAACCATCATAAATAGATTTTTTTTATTTATTTATTATTATAAAAGAGATACAATGTTTATTTAAATCAATCTCCCACAAAAAACACATGGCGCGATATATTGAATTACATTTCCTCGTGACAACAAAATATGTTAATTAAGCTATTTAATTATTTTTAGCGTACACCCATTATCATCCCAAGGGACTACACTGCTAATGATTTAGAAGAAGAACATCGTCTAGCATATTGGCGTGAAGATATCGGCGTTAACTTGCATCACTGGCATTGGCATCTGGTATATCCATTCACAGCAACCCAGAGATCTATCGTAGCTAAAGACCGCAGGGGCGAGCTTTTCTTCTACATGCATCAACAACTTATTGCTCGGTAAGTTGATGGGTAGTTATAGTTTACCTACCCACACATATATACTAGTACGTAATTATACTCACTATTCAGTAACTTAATACTCACTACTGAAACTGTTTCAGTTTTTAGTAAGTACCTAATTATTGAGATATTTGCACCCGCTTAACCAATTTTCAAATTTTAGCTACAATGGCGAGCGCCTCAACAACTCACTTAAGAGAGTGAAGAAGTTCAGCAACTGGAGGGAGCCTATCCCTGAGGCTTACTTCCCCAAGCTAGACAGCCTGACGTCATCACGCGGCTGGCCACCACGGCAGGCTAACATGCGGTGGCAGGACTTGAACCGCCCCGTTGACGGACTTAATGTCACTATTAATGATATGGAAAGATGGAGGAGGAATATTGAGGAAGCTATCTCCACCGGCTTAGTAACTAGAGTAAGCCATTTAGAAACTTGTCTTGAAAAAAAAAAACCAGAGACACCAGCGACTAGTCCGCTTTGTAAAAGTTTTGTTCATGGAGAACTTACAGACGCCAGCACATCTAGCTACCCGAAACTAACATTTTCCCAATCAACTTTGAACTGTATGCAGCAGCGATGAAGTTGAAAATCTATTAAGGAAATTTGACAGATTGTAGTAGCTGGATGTGCCGGCGTCTGTACCTACGTTACGCCTGGCCTTCGAGTTAACGGTAACGCAATTCTTGTTTGCAGGAAGACGGTACAACTGAGACTCTAGATATCGACATCCTGGGTAACATGCTGGAGGCCAGCATCCTGTCTCCCAACAGGGAGCTGTACGGCAGCATCCACAACAATGGACACAGCTTCTCTGCCTACATACACGACCCTACGCACCGTTATCTGGTGAGTAGCTTTATCTTCTGCCTGCTTTCGGATTCACGGACCACAGATTCTTCCGCGAACCTCGCAAGAAATTAATTACTTAAAATGTTTGGCCACATAGTAAACTATGTATAATTTTCATCATCATCATCATCATCTCAGCCATAGGACGTCCACTGCTGAACATAGGCCTCCCCTTTAGATTTATCCATGTATCATGTAGGTATCCTATTAACCTCCTTATTTTAATGTACAGGAAAACTTCGGCGTTATTGGTGACGAGGCAACGACCATGCGCGATCCGTTCTTCTTCCGCTGGCACGCCTGGATCGATGATCTCTGCCAGAAGCACAAGGAGTCTTCCTATGTACGCCGCTACACTCGCTCCGAGGTATGAACTTCTATAATCATAACTTGATGTTTATCCCGTTATACTTAGTTGCCCATCAAGATACAAGCAGTGACGTACGTAGCTAGGTAACCAAGGGCCCCGAGGCAAGAAAAAAAATGGGGCCCCACTGTTTTCCAACTGTATTTTATCAAGTAAAAGGAGATTTTCTGCTGAGGATTCGCGGTCCCCCTAAGCTGAAGGGCCGGGGGCTTTGCCCCGCCTAGCCCCGCGGTAGCTACGCCACTGGATACAAGCTGATATAAGCCTTACTTATGTCCTTCAAAAAAGCAATGAAAATATCTTTACCATTTCAGCTTGAAAACCCCGGTGTCCAAGTGACTTCAGTATCAGTGGAGACGAACGGTGGCCAGACTAACACTTTGAACACTTTCTGGATGTCCAGTGATGTCGACCTGTCCCGTGGCTTGGACTTCTCAGACCGTGGCCCCATTTATGCCCGTTTCACTCATCTAAACCACCGACCCTTCCGTTATGTGTAAGTCTAAGTACCTATAACATACCCCATAGATGTTGAACGGTTGATCTCCCCTATAAAATGGTGGGTTAACATAAAACTATGACTCCGCGACTAGCGATGCTCGGAACGCGCTCATCACGATCCAAAATGACTCCCGACAGAGGTGACCTTGGTCGCGTCTCCCGTGGGGACCGACCATGGACACAGCCTGTCGCGAATGATGCGCTCCCGACCAAGGTCGTCCAAAGTCGTTTGACTCCGCCCACATCTGGTCGGCAGACCAACTTCTACCCGATAGATTTTCACACCAAGGTGTCCTTTGTCAGCGGTTGGTTTGGATCGTGAAGAAGGCCTTTGTTTGTTTTATACAGCTAGTTTTACCAATAGGTTTTCACTTTACTTGGAATTTCGAATATTTCAGCATCAATGTCAACAACACTGGTAACGCCCGCCGTACCACTGTTCGTATCTTCATCGCACCCAAGTTTGACGAACGTAACTTAGTCTGGATCCTCTCCGACCAGCGCAAGATGTTCATTGAAATGGACAGATTCGTGACACCATGTAAGTAAACTGACTGGCCTTTAAATATTCAGATAGAAAACCTTCTCGAAGCTACTCTGTTAAGATTACCAGTCTAACTTGAAATTTACATTCCAGTAAGCGCTGGCCAAAATACCATCACACGTTTATCGACGCAGTCCTCCGTGACGATTCCGTTCGAGCAGACATTCCGTGACCTCTCTGCTCAGAGCAACGACCCCCGCCGTACCGACCTGGCAGAGTTCAACTTCTGCGGTTGCGGCTGGCCCCAGCACATGCTTGTCCCCAAGGGCACTGAAGCAGGCGCCCCCTACCAGTTATTCGTTATGCTTTCCAACTACGATCTTGACAGCGTAAGTCAATTTCTCGTCATTAAATCGTAAATTGGATTGACAACAGAGATATATATTAAACTTTATATTCTTTGTCTAGGTGGATCAACCTGACGGCTCACAGTTGAGCTGTGTCGAAGCTTCCAGTTTCTGCGGTCTAAGGGACAGAAAGTACCCTGACCGTCGCGCCATGGGCTTCCCCTTCGACAGGCCTTCAAACACAGCCACTAACATTGAGGATTTCATTCTGCCAAACATGGCACTACAAGATATCACCATCAGGTTATCGAACACGACTGAGCCCAACCCAAGGAACCCACCATCCAATTAAATTGGTTCATGTTGAGTAACTAACACAAATTGGCAACTTACAAATCGGAAATGTATTAGATAATATAGTAGTAGCATTAAAAATAAAAGGCTGATATTAAAGTTGATAGAGCTAAGTGTAAATAATGTATATAAAATTAGGAAATAATTTATATTAATTTTAGACCCGTTTACCAATTTTATAATTATTTATAATACATTCATAGCAAAAATATTTGACTGTTTAATATTTTACTGCCTGCTTCCTCTTACACATCTCATCCTGTATGACACACCAACTTTTTTACATTACTATTTTTATAACATTTCCCTTTATGTAGAGATTTAAAGAGTCCTATGTCCTGATAAAGGATAAAATGTCATCATTAGCATCACCAAGTGAGGATTACCATAATAAGTTACTTTATTATTTGGGTCCTTTTCTTAAAAAAAAAACAATATTAATAATTATGTAAAAACTAGCGGTCGCCCGCGGCTCCGCCCGCGTGGATGTCGGTTTTCGCGACAAAAAGTAGTCTATGTGTTGTTCTGATATATAACCTATAGAGGACCCCGCGGCTACGCCTGTGTGGATGTCGATTACCGCTACCAAAGCCTAACTTTTGTCGGGATGAGAAGCTCACGCTCGGACCTCCCGTACTTTTACCGGTACCGACCGACCCGCTGATTATCGTATTTTATGTATAAGTTTGGTACTTCTACACCGATTTCTATGATTCTTTTTTTATAGAATATGTTATAATGTTATCTTTTGTTAATTAGCGAGAATATTATAAACATAAGAGTAAACATACAATAACAAATAATCAGAAAGCTCCGAACTGGTAAACTATCAGGAGTTATACGTGTTATTGTGAGTCAACCATTAAAGACAGACATATGCTGTTGTAGATTTTTTTTTAGATAATTTTATGTAGAACATTTCCGCCATACATGATTTCTATGTAGCTTTAACCATTAAGGCTGCACACGCGACGAAAGCTTAAAAAATGGTGTAACTTCTCCCGTTTTGCCAACATTTTCCTTCACTGCTCTGCTCCTATTGATTGTAGCGTGATGAAAAGTATCCTATAACCTGCCCAGGAGTATGAAGAATAATTGTACCAAGTTTCATTAAAATCCGTCCAGTAGTTTTTGTTCCTATTAATAACATACAGACAGACAGACAGACAAAAATTTTACTGATTGCATTTTTGGCATCAGTATCGATCACTTATCACCCCCTGATAGTTATTTTGAAAATATATTCAATGTACAGAATTGACCTCTACAGATCCTAATACTATTATAAAGGCGAAAGTTTGTAAGTATGGATGTATGGATGTGTGGATGTATGGATGTTTGTTACTCTTTCACGTAAAAACTACTGAATGGATTTGAATGAAACTACCACAATATAGCTTATACATCAGAATAACATATAGGCTACTTTTTATCCGGGTATGGAAAGTACTTCCCTCAGAAAGCGGGTGAAACCGCTGGCGGAAGCTAGTTTATTATAAGTATAGATATTGTATACCAAAATATGATCAAATCAAAGTAGCTATCTTGAAGTATACCTCAGTAATCTGATTAGCTGTGTGTGAAAGTGAAGAAAAATGAATGAAGAAAACAACAAAAATTAATAATTAATAAAAATATTTATTTCGGCCTTAGAATTATTAAGTTTCAGTATTCTGTTGTCCCTTCCTTCGCACTGATAACTGCACAAAGACAGTTCTTCATTGACCTAATCAGCTTGTGAATCGATTCTTGTGGGATATCTTCCTACTCCTCTGTCAAAACTGATATCAGCTCAATTCACAATTCCTGGAACAAACCTTCCTCTTCAGTTCATCCCACGCCCCACACAGCGCCAGCCTAGAAAAAACACACTCACTTTAGTTTATTGTATTAGAGATATCAAAAGAAGTACTAATATAATGATTAATCAGCCCTATCATTTACTATCACGTTGTTGTCAAAACAACATTTTATTGGCTCATGTTGATTCTCATCATGTTAGTTTTATTTTTATTTATACTGAGATGGGGGTAATTTATTCATTCAGTCAATCATGCTTTATGAATCAAATTTTATAATAATTTGAGCTACCTTAAAAAGCAATAATGATGCATAGAAAATGATTGACTGAGAGTATTACAGTAAAACAAGGAACCATTTGATATAACTCGCTTCATACCTGTTTTTCCCCTCTCAACATGACAGGAATCTGGTAAAATCTGTAAAGATGGAAGATAATGGATTATGAGCAGGTGACAACGATAAAATCTCATTGTTATGGCTGGTGTAGATATCAGCCCTATCATTTAATATCACGTGTTAATCATATTAACACTTTTCGGCTCGTGTTGTTGTCATCATTTTATCTAGGTTAATATGGACTAAAAGTAGCAGATAAGGACACGTTAAGTATTGATTTCGGCAGTATGAGTATTTGCTTTTCTACAAGACTCCGCCCGCGTGGCAACCTAACCAAATAATCTTATCTGTCGGTGCCTTCCCACAAATGTGATAACTAAACACACAAAAAACTTATCAATACTTTAAAATCGGAAGTGAACGGGGTTTATCTTCCTTTAATCTATTTGAGAACGGAAGAAGACTGCAAATATTCCATGCATTCATAAAAGGTTATAAATCACACATGGATAGTAAACCGACTGTTATAGAAATATTACTTAAATTAAAATCGATGAAGCCTATTTATTTAATAAGTACATGATTATTTTAAAAAATCAGAAAACACAAAATCACTTACCGCACGCAACGCATGGCACCTCAGCAGCAGATCAAAGAGTATACAATATACTACGTAAGAAGAGACGGGACTCCGAACAAAAAAAATAACTTATGAAACATCAAAGTTTAGGCTTGCCAGAATAGCCAACTTAACGACTTTCTCAGTCAGGGCTACCAACATATAATTAAAACCATAGTGTTGTGCAGTCTGCAGGAACTATCGATATCGATTATCGATATCGATAGTAGAACCTACAAACCCAACAAAAAGGAAAATTTATTACCGTCGCGAAACCGTCAATGACCATGCCGATGTCATTGACGGTTTCACGACGCCGACGGGCAATCTAGTTTAAAATAAAATAAACATGTACAAATTAATATTTTACTTGATCCAAAGTATATGTTGAATTAAAAAAAAAGATTGACATAAAATGTAAGTACAACAAAATTATATACAGGGTGTAACGGAAAGGGGGTATACATCCGAAGGGAGGTCAATGTACTCGTAAAACTAAACAACTTTCAACAGAAAAAAAATACGAAATTCGATAAAAACATATTGGACGTTTCATAGAAAATTTGAACTTGTCGCCTAAATATTGTATGGAGAGTCGCAATATTAATAGAAAAGTAGCATAGAAGCAAGCCTTAGGAATAGGTAGCTGACTTTTTGAGCTGTGTCCTTTTTTTCTTGAAAACATTGTCTTTAAAATACTTTCCACAGATAAATTTTAATTCGTGGAGTTTTTCAATGGGCAAATAAGCTAGATCCTCTTTTCCTACCATTTTCATCCATTCTTTACACCTGAAAGAAAAATTTCGACAATGATTAGTATACTGTGTCCCAACACTATTTCCCCGATTCAAAGTTTTAACGACTTATTTGTTAAACTAAAAAATATGTTTTATGATTGAAGATGCAAATATAACTCTGTTATATTACGAAATTTCTACTTACCTCAATTCATCTAGTGGAAATCTAGCCATAAAAAAGCGTTTTTTGCCATTTTGCGCTCCGATCTTAAGCCACATATTTCACATTTCCTGTACGTCATTTACCGTAATAAATTCTCCTGGATACCACGAACTTCATGAAATAATGGTTTTAGACACCTTTAGAGTCCAACAAGTAGTGATTGCATTTATTTCGCCTTAAAAACCGGTACCGCTGATAACAGCAGTTCGATAACAGGGATGTCAGTGACAGTGAGAGAGTGACGAACAGGGGGAGGAAGCGAGACAAATATAGTCACCATTAAAATTCTACTATTTGTCATACATTGTTTTTTTTCTATGGAGTTGCGACAGACTGCAGCAGATGAAATGAATATTTTTTTGACAGCAACAAGTAGAGTGGCGTCTCGTCCCGATTTATGGAATAGGGTAAAGTCACCAGTAACTGGCCACTTAAGAACATCGCGTTGTTCATTTCAGTGCTATAGCGAAGTGTGTCGAGAAATTAATATTCTTGTATCAACTTTTGTTAAAGCAAGTACCCATTTATCGTTATTAGTGAGTAAAAAATTAAACAAAACAGAATTATGTTGTCATATTTTAATAAAATGCAAAAGTTGTCTTTTTTACTAATAACTGGCCATTTAAAATGAGATATTAGCCACCATTATACTAGTAATTGGCCATACAAAAAAAACGGATTGAGTTTGGACTTCAACCTGCTCCGTTTTAGGAAGTCGGTTAAAAATAATAATTACAATCAATTAAAATATAAAGTAGATATATTAGGAATTAAAAACATAAAAAAAAAACAAACTCTTACAATGTTGTTCATGAAAAAAACTACACCTATGCTTAATTTAATGAGATCAGGTCACAACAAGGGATACATCGTTTTTTCTTATTTTGTAATAGTTTCTTACTTATCTTGACTTTTTATTATTTTGCTAGAAGCAGTCTTATTTGTTTTATTTTTTTGATTTCTTATTTGGTACACTATCCTCTTTTTGACTTTTTTCTCTTCTCGTATTCTCTTTCTTTCTTTTTTAGCGGCATCTTCCTTTTGCTTTTTTAATTGCTTTTCTCTTATCATTTCATATCGGTCGGATGTTAACGAAAATGACGCCTCTCAATTTTCTATGGTCTCTTTAGAGTATTGGCGTTTTTTTAACGACATTCCAGGTCCAACAATAAATGTTCCGTCAGTAACTGGTCATACAATTATAATTCAATTGGCCCATGCCAGTTACTGATAAATATGTATATTTTTATACGATTTTTTTTCAGGCGATAGTGCACCTTATAAGCTTGCTAAATACGTTTAATTTTTCGTTGAATTCGGACATTAGAGAATTACTCAGTAACTGGCATGGGTGGCCAATAAATGGAAATATGCAAAAATTAAAATCAATAACTGGCCGCAATTAATCTCGCTTTATTATAGGATATTGACAGAATAAAACTTTTAGAAACGATCGTTTAGCATCTATACAATACCACAAACACAATCAACTCACATTTACAACACAAAGTATCACATAATTCACTCTTGATGTCAATCATTCCGTTAAGAAAAAAATAAAAATTTACCGATCACGTCGGAACTTGTACACGTGCTGTCGCAAAATGGCCGATATTTTTGGCGCTACTGTTTATAGAATAATTCTTAATTTATGCAGTTAAACTGAATAGTGGCCAATAATTGAAAGTGGCCAGTTATACCTCGGTTTACCCTAGTTATTGCTCTGAGTTTGGAATCGAATCACCGACAAATCGCTTGCCATCAAACAAAAAAATAATAGAATAAGCTCTCGACTCGATTCTCGAATGACAAAGTACAGGTTTGAGTCCTTCATTAATCTGAGGGTTTGAGATCATATTATCGATAGATTTTAGGCATTCATTCCTTATAAGCCCTGTGCATTATATGTGTGTTAAGGACCCTGTACACGGGGAAAAAAGGGAAAAGGGGCTGGGAGTGCGGCTGTGTTTGGAAGGGTTCTGTGAAACCCTAAAATGAACTATTGAGACAAGTACCCCAGTGCACAATAGATCAGTGAATAAAAACATTAAATGACAAATTCACAATATTACATAAATTAAACTAGTATTGTACACAAGTTTTTTTTTTTTTTATAAACGGTGATAGATGGATCACGTCGCAGCACCAGCGGAACGTTATTATAAACTTACCACCTATCTCCATTCCATGCCCTGCCCTTCATCTTAATAACCGCAACAGTTGTTTCAGCGTCATTTAAAATATTGCAGTTGTTTCAAGGACGTCACATTTTTTAAAAGTAAACATCGCAACCTTTATAGGATTATAATACAAGTATTTTTCTATTCATACAAACTAAGAATCATCATCATCATCACCATCATCATCTCAGCCATAGGACGTCCACTGCTGAAAATAGGCCTCCCCTTTAGATCTCCACACTAGAGATGCTATGCTATGCTCGTTTCGCTACGTGATCGAATCCGAAATTAGGAGATCCGTTGGCGAACTAAAGACACCGATATAGCCCACCAGATTAGCAAGTTGAAATGGCAATGGGCAGGCCATATTGCTCGCAGAGCAGATGGCCGATGGGGTCGAAAAGTGCTAGAGTGGAGACCACGGACCAGCAAGCGCAGCGTAGGACGTCCACCAACAAGTGGGAAGGCGACCTTGTGAAGGTCGCCGGAAGACGCTGGATGCAGGTCGCTTCCAACAGGTAAACAAAGAATACTCGTAGACTTTTCATTCTGACGTAATGGGCTGGACCTAAACCTACACGCTAGATTGTGCGATACGATAGTTATGAGGATGAATAAGTTCTTTCTTATCTATCTTTCTTACTTGTATTGCCCAGAAGTTTTGCATACCTAATATCTTCCAGGTCTGAGTATCCATATCCACGTTATACTGGTTTAAAATTACAATGTTATAATACCACTACAGGCAGTGGCGTAGTGTTAATACTGTGGAGTATATGAACTCGATGTGCAATTTGGCATAGGTCACATGTTGCATATTTATAAAAAGCGGAGGAGGTTCAACATTTCTGATGTTTATAACTCTGTTTATTCTCCATCATTTACCAAAAAAAGTAAAAGTTAGATCTGTAATCTGTAAGTATAAGTCTTACGTAGTATATTGTATACTCTTTGGTATAAGTGTGACCAAAATCGTTCGGCGAAACACGAATAGAGCTGAATAAGTGTGTGCAGTCCCTTATACAGTTTTACTTCTATCAGAAGCGTAAAGCGGCGTAACCGCCTGGCCACAGCTAACCGCGGCGCGAATTGCGGCGCGAATTGCGGCGCGGCAAGCGGTGAGCGGCGAAAACAAATGGTAGAAAACCTATGAAGTATGCCACAGCTACCGGCGGAGCGAATTGCGGCGCGACTTGCGGCGCGGTGAGCGGCGAGCGGCGCGCGGCGGCTCGGGCGGCGCGTTGTGCGAGTGAAACAAATGTACTAGCGAGTATCGAGGTGGCCACAGCTCAGAGCGGCGCGCGGGGCGGCATCGCTGGACGCGTTTGGTCATCGCGCGAACGAAACAAATCATTTTGTTTTTTTCGCGCGTTCTTATAATAATTGAATATGGATACATAAGAATTCATTGCTGAAATACTGTGTAGACCGGCAATATGGATGTCAAAACATCCACATCATAAGTATAGGCACATAATTAAAAAAATGTGGGAAGAAATAAATCATAAATTTCCTGGTAATAGTGGTATTTATTACCTATTTTTTACAAGTAGGCAATTTAATTTAGATAAGTAGGTGATGAATTTAGTTTCGTAGATATTTACAGTTTCATTGATAGTTATCTACCTATTCATTGATTGTTACCTACGAGTTATTTGTGTATTCATGTATGAGTATTAGGTATGTAGGTACCTTAGCTATAGTCTACAGATTATTGAAATAAGAATACTTGAGCTAAGAATACACTTGATTCAAGGCAATACCGTGCCACTTTTGATAGGGCCATTCTCTTAAATATGTCCACCGCTGACGCCGCCGCGGTCGCAACAAATCGAGCTGTGGCATACCACCGCAAGTCGCGCCGCCCGCCGCGCCGCTCGCCGCGCCGCGCGCCGCACCGCCTGTAGCTGTGGCCGGGCCGTAAGAGTTTTATCTCCGCTATAATTTTTTCTAGAGCTGCAAGAGAAATATAATAAAAAATAATGGTAAAGAAAATACTTTGGGTAAATAGAAATTTGGCGCGACTTTGGTGCCCCAACAACATAAAAGATAGTGGACCTGTTACGACCCGTTTTACAAAAGCAAACCTACCATGTGTGCAACGCTGTTCTACTGCACTCAGCGTCGAACGCGGTGGAACAGCGCTGAACTCTATCTAAAGCACTCGCACGCAAGATAAAAAACATTTGTTCTTATCTTTTACTTGCTTGCCGCGAAAGCTGAATAAACGCGGAAAGCTGAATGGATGCTTACGCGTCTTCATACAAAATCGTTGTTTTCTACGGTCATAAGCTGAATAGAGCTGAATAAGTGTGAGTAGTCCCTTACTATACATAATATGTTGTTGCAACTTGGGTAAATCCGGTAAATCTAATATGATATCATCATTTTTACCTCTTGTGAACCTACATGTGAAATTTTCACTCCACTAATCTTGAAAAAAAAAACACCAAATTGTTAATCGTGTAGAAGGCCGACACGATCGGAACCAACCATGGACAAAGATCACCTTTGTCGCGTCTCTTATCCGATAGCGTTCCACCGTGGTTCCACACGGTTGCGGCCCAAAGAGTACAATAAACTACGGCCGACCACCGACCACTATACCATTGACGCGATGGATGCGCTCCTGACTAAATCGTCCAAAGTCGTTTGACTCCGCCCACGTCTGGTCGGTCGACCAACGTCTACCTACACGGTAGATGTTCACACCAACTGGACGAAGGCGCAAACGAAACGAAGGTCTGTCGGAGTTTGGTTTGGATCGTATAGTGCACGTTTAAAATAACATCACATTTTATAATCAGACAATTGCTCTCTGTTTAGTACTCTGTAAATGATAATTATTTCACGTTAAGAAGAGGCGCTCGCCGCTCGGCCACATTTCGAATCAAGCCTGCGCGCGCGTTTTTCAGCGGTCTTTAATTTTTCAGAAGCCTCCGGGTTTACCCGCCAGCGGTTATCGCAGGCTATGGTATGTAGACAGCTTTATTAAAAAATCAGATTTTCTCAATTACAGTGGTCTTTTTTATTAAATAAAAAAAATACATCATTTTCAGTTCTATAAGTACATTAACAATTCAGTAAACTTTTACCAAATCAACACTTCCATCTTGTTGACCTGAGATCAGAAATAAATAAGACCCGACGACGGCAGCAATGGTTCTGCTAGTATCCAATAGCACTGTTATTAGTTATTCAAAGAAACAGGTATTTTTCGACTCAGTAGTACTCACTTACAATTACCTAGTGTCTACGATTTGTAATCTAAACTTACCTACACTGTAATAATCAATTGTTTTAATAATATACACTCATAATTGAAAGTATCTACCTAAGATATTTTTACAAATATTCTGTAAACTTAATCCATACATAGAATTAAACTAGAACAGGCTGATAGCATACTACAAACAGAATTATACATGAGAACAAAATAAATAAATACTCATGGAGCGCATAAGAATTAGACAATTATTTAATTTTACGATCATTTCACATTTTGTCTTACAATTATCTATACAGAATTAGAGGAGGATACAGATCCATAATTATAACAGGTTTTGTTTTGTGACTATCAAACAATCACATACCACCATGATAAATATTATAATTACACGGGAGTGGGGACAAAGCTATAACTTAAAGTTTATTCCATTTCAAGAGGATATTATGGTGACATTTATATACTTTCTAGGCAACTGTTTCAATACACTGAATCATACAAGGGGCAGACATTACAGTTACTTGTGATAAAAACACCATCCACAGAGAATTCATTATCTAATTTCATTCCATTAATATTGTTATACAAGTTCAATATAGCTTAAGTTTATTTACACAATACTGGTTGATACAATGGATGTGCATCACTGATAAGGCAGGCTTGTCGGTCTACTGGTGCTAGGACAGTCTGCACATTCCCACAATATTAATGTTATTTACCTTTAGCAGTAATAGTAACGGTTGATTTTGCAGGTTGTGGTATAATTGTAATCTCATCACTTATTTTGAGTGGTTTCAGCAGAGGATCTGAATCAGGCTTGGTGGAAGAAGCAGGAGTCTTGCTCTTATCCATCACACGCTTAGCCACCACACTGTGAGCTGAATACACATGGTTTTCAAACTGTTTGTACATCCCAAATGTGGCTGTGCACACGGTGCACTTGTATGAGAGGTGCGCTGGTTTCAAAGTCATATTGTGGTCCCTTGAAACATGGTTTAGTAACTTCCACTGATACACTCTGCCACACACTGGGCATCTACCGGCATCCTTCCCCTTGTTTGCGGCTTCTTGCATGGAACTCGTCACTAGACCATGTGAACCAAGAAGATGCCTTTCCAGCCCCTGATCAGTGAAAAATCTAAATTGGCACTTTTGGCAATTTAATGGTGGTCTGTTGTAAATCATCTTAGGATGGATCTTCACTTTATGAATCCATTGCATGTGGTTCCTCAATTGTTCTAGGTCTTTGATATAACCATCACATATTTCACATATGACAAAAGTAGCCTTGGAGTTTTGTGATGATTGGGAAGATGAGGGTTGTGGAGCTCGGGGAAGTGGGGTGATTGATATCTTAGGTGTTGCATTGTTGGTCTGATTTTGTATCATAGGATAATTAGCAATAGTGGTCCCCACAGCAGGAGTGTTGTGCATTATCATGACACCGCTGCGTAAGATCGGAACGCCCGACACGTTCTGCGGGCGTGGCGGCCCTGCGATCGGCGGCCGCCCGCGTGGTCTGCCAAGTATAGGCATGCTTGGAATTACATTTGACATATTAATTTGAGGTCGACTCAAGTTGTTCATATTTATCTGTGTCCTATTGAAGTTCGTCTGGTAAGAGCCTACCATATTATTACGAGCTCGTGTTAGTTTTGGTATTTTCGCGGGTGGCTCCCACTCAATGGGAGGTGCCAAATTCAGATCTGGTTTGAATTTCTTCGCACAAGCGATTAGATGTCGCGCTAGCTTTGTCTTACTGTTATCTTCAAAGTGACAATTAGCACATTGTTGGTATGCTGGTGCTCTTTCCAATCTGCCTCTGATGTTGTGCTCAGCCTCCATATGGAACAGTATGTCATGAGGACTACGAATTTCGAACTCACATGAGTTACATTTGTAGATATTATTTTTCATGTGTGGTGCTTCTAGATGATGGGCCATTACCAACATGGACTCTGTTTTAAAGCTACAAAAGTCACACCTCCTTTGGATAAGAGCATATGGGGAATTTGTTTTCTTACTGAATTCCAGGTTCTGAGTGAGAGATGCAATAGCTGCTTCAGTTGCTTTAGTGCTTCTGCCAGATTTCTTTTCCTTGTACAGTTTTCTGTTTTGATGTTTCAGAAGATCACTTTGCACATATTCTTGAACTAAATTAAGACCAATATTTATAAAAAATTGTCCCAGGGAACAGTCAAAATAACTGTCCGGTTTACCACCACTAAGACCTTTAGCAATCAAACTGATAGGGTCTTTAACTTGATCAATAGTATCATCCTTGTCCTTAATAACAACTGCATCATCATCAGTAGGTACATCATCATCAGATTCTGAAGAAGACTCTCCATCCCAAGAGTCATCATCTTCCTCATGGCCACGTCTTTTTTTCTGCTTTTTGTCTGCCTTCTTATCTTTCATTGAGTCATCTCCACTCTTGGTATCACTAGGTTCTTCTTCTATTTCCTCACCCCTGTCAATTCTCTCTTGCCTTTCTTTTTCTTTCTTCTCCTTTTCAGCCTTTTCTTTTTCAAGTTTTTCAAGTTCTTCTTTAATCTTAAGCTCTTCCAGTTCTTTCCCTAATTTGTCCACAAATTCCCTAAATGGTTTGACAGAAGGTTTTTCGTACACATAGGGAACTATGAATGAGGGTGCTTCTACCACAAACATGTCATCAGTAAGGGAAGGCAATATGTTTGGCTGTGATGCAGGGGTGCTGTTATTACTTGCAGCATTCTTTACACTCACAGGCGTAATAGTGGTGCCTCGGGCAGCAATACTCTGACACAAGTTGTGAGCATCAATAGCACTTGTGGATGTTGGCTTGTGTGCTGCTGATGCAGGTGGCTTGGTGGTCAAGATGGAATTTGTATCAATGATAACTACAGTAGGCTCATTACTCTGATCACCATTAGACTTGGATTGCTTACTAGCTAGGTCAGCTAGGCTTTTGGTGTCACTAACCACAATGGGCTTGTTCTTATTAGCAGGAGTTTCGTTGAGGGGATCCTCCATGGACACTTCTTCAATATCAGATTCATCACCACCATTCTCCAAATGTTGTTCTTCAATTTTCTTCTCATCACTTGTTTTATTTTCACTTTGTGATTCATCAGAACTATCATTACTATCTGTACTTGAATTAGAACTGTCATCATCATCATCATTAGTCACTACACAATCTTCATCGTCGTCACTGGTGATCTCATGAACCTCAGGGACAGGAGAGCCCCCATTTTGGCTCTGAGGCTCATTCTCATTTTCAGAGTCACTGCTGTCATCCTTTGGCTGGCTTCCTTGTGATGTATCATCATCACCTTCTGTCCGCTCATCTGGAAGATAACGTCAGATAGTTACGAAAACAATTACACTCATTACTTACATCAAAACAAATCGTAATTTGTATGAGGTGTAATCCTACAGTTGAGTTGCTAAACAAATCACATTATTAATCTTATTAAATATTAAGCACTTTATGACATAACTAAAAGTTAACTCATATTTGCAGTGGTGAGCGTCCGGCAATTACGAAGACGCTAGAAAGACCAGCAAATTTTAGATATTGTAGTAACCTTAACGTAAACGATTGCATTAATAACCTGCTGTTTGGTGTAGTAAATTCAGCATTTCAGAATTGATTCTTGAAAAAACATAATTTCATTTATCATATAGCGTCATTAAATCATGTGGAGTAGGGACCGCCATATGGGATTCCATGGCATTTCTCCGAAAAAACAACTCTATCAGGTTTGATAGTAAACACGTAAAGATTACATTTGAATTATAGAAATAAGTAAACTCTGTATCGAGATATATACCTGTGGCCGTAGAAATTGACATTTTTTGATGATTTTCGTATCAAAAACCGAAAAATAGCACAATAGCACAGTAGCGGAAACCAAACCAAATCAAGCTGTCATTTCAAAAGGTTTTTATAATGTCACGTTTCATTGCAGATCTACAACAGCTTGGGTTCATTTGAACTCTTCGAGTAAGCTAGCGGTTTACAAATTTTATTCTGTAAAATTAAACGAAAAATGTAAACGATGATCCCGCAATGAAAGTTCTTTGGTTCTGCTTTTAGTAGTTAAAATAAGCGTCAAGTAGAAAATGGCGGCATCGTGACTTCTTAAATAACCTTTACTTAAACATGGTGGGAAAGGGAGGGATTTCAGTGGGGGAAGGACGCGGAGATTAAAAATGCGGGAAAACTTAAAATAAAAAAATAACGTCCCGTTTTTTGATATAATTGAAGTTTTTATTTTTAAATTTTATTTAAGTAAATACTTAATTACTCTTAAGTAACAAGTATTTTTTTTTTAATTTATTCCTGCATCCAAAACTTCAAAACTGACGAAAGAAGCTTTGCTTAGAGGTACAGAAATATTATTTTTATGATTTGATACTAAACAATATTTGAAGTTAACTATTTTATTACAACTACAACGGCCATGGCTATTTCATATTCTCTGGACTCTGTTGCCCTGGGACAATGCTTAGTAAGGCTTGCATTAATAATAAACTCGTGGTAAAGTGACCTTGAGGATTGTGGGCAATGTTAAGAACCTAGTCAAAATTGCTATCAAAAGCCTGTAGGTAAGGGTATTCTTTCTAATGGCGGTTACCGTGTTTTTAAGACAAGCACAGTCAGATATTTTTTATTAAAATGTGATAACAGAAAAATATTTATATTTCTCCCCGTAATAGTCTATGGATAGGGTGCGGTTTGATCAAGATTCGTTTTTTGTGATCTAGATTTTGTGTGAGAGAGATAGGCCTATACAAAAGCTATGGCTTAATAATTTTTCTCACTAGGAAAAAGATAATTATACAGGACCCCAACTTCTAGTTTGGGTCTGGAGGGGCTGTTTGTCACTTTTTACCAGACTCAGGGACGACCAAAAATGGATATATATATGTAGTTTTTAATTTCCCAACCACGCTGCCACCGCGCTAAGCGTTGCTTAACCCGTGCGAATGATATGTACTTACTTAAAAAATCTAAGTAGTTAGATGATTTTAAATAAAACAACGTAAATAAATTGTATATTAAATAAGAATAAAATTAATCATTTATTGCTAAAATTTAACACAAATATAAAAAAAGTTAAAAAAACAATCAAAATTAAATATCAATAGTTCTAGATTTTTTGTTAGGCAAGTACAACTAATACATACATTAGAATAAAATGTGAGAGAAAATAAAATTCAAAGTCGATTGACTGTCTAAAGTTTGGCCTTTCTTAATTTCGAAAAAATATCGAAATTGCATGACTTTCTTAATTTGTTCCTTGTATTATGTTTCTTCCTCGTTTTCCTCCGCCTCTTTAAATGGATCCAGCATAGGTGCTTCATCAGGCTTTCTAATAACACCCATTTCTTCAGCTGCATTAAGACATTTCTGAGCATTTTCAATTGTTCTCTTTACTTCTGGATCTTCTAATTTCGTCAGAGCCATTAATATTTCCATTATGTCAGTTTCAAACACCTTTGCAGCAATATCTTTATCACCAGATATTATATTGTAAAGCATGTATGTGCCCCTGTATTGAATTTCTTTATTTGGATTAGCTAACAAGCATCTCAATGTTTCTGGCCAAACTTGAACATCTAATAGTTTTCTGCAGCAGATTTTGCTTGTAGATGTTAATATACACAAGGCACCTGCAGCAGCCATTACAGTATCCACATCTTCTTCTTGGCACAATAGATACAAGAATTTTGTTTTGTCATTGTTGCCTTCATAAGTTTTAATAACATCTTCAGATTGAACTAAATTACAAATACATTGTGTGGCAGCTCTTAACAACATTTCATGATCTTCATACAAATAATGCTCAATTTTAGCAAGTCCTCCTTCTTTTAGTATTCTGTTTCTGGTAGATTCATTCATTCCAGCTAAATTGCAGAGTGCCATCAGTGCCTCGAAATTCTCCAAAGCTGAGCAGTCAGGATGTAGCAACGCTACAAGAGGCCGTACAACTTCCAAATTACGTTGGCCAGGGAAGGCTACTTCTGGATTAATAGTGATTCCAATACGTGCCAATGCTTGTGCTGCTTGTTTCTTGCCATTCTGAGTTCCCTCTAATGTCATAGGCAACAATACTTTAGCTCCACCTTGCTGTACAACTATTCCTCTAAGTTCTGGCAAACCACAAATGGCATTAAATACTCTTGCAATTAATTCTCTTGAATTATGACTCTCAGTTTTGGCTAGTGCAACCAAACCTGAAGTTACACCAGCTTTGGCTAATACTGTTATTCTTTTGTTGACAAAATCTGGATCATCCAATTCATGCGTTTCTGGTATGTGATGCTTGGCAAACTTTGCAAGTTCCAACATCTCCGGCATAACCTCCTGCTTTTCATATGCATTACATAGGTTCACTAAAGTGGTAACTACACCATAAAGACAAGATTGATCACCACTTTTTGCTAATTCAATGAGAGCTTGGAGAGCAGCTTTGTCTTCAACAAGTTTTTCTTTTACATCAGCGTCCAAAGTCAAATATGAGAGACCTTCAGCTGCCCATTTCCTCACATCATTTTCTTTGGCAGGGTTAATTAGGAACTTTCTGCAAGCCTCTGCTAACTTTTTAGTTGAACCATCAGCAAAGGGACGCACAGAAGCATCATCACCTCCAAAACTGCCAACCTTGCATAGGCCTACTAATGCCCTTACTCTGACAGCATCGTTTTTGCTTGTATATAGTTTTTTCAAGATATCAACTCCTTTATCTATTATAGTCCTAGCTTTATCTTTCTTAGAAGCAGCAGCCACCAAGCATTCACAGGCTACCTTTTGTTGAAGAGCGTCTTCTGTCTGAGCCATGACCAAGATCATCTCAATAATACCTTCTTTTGATATAACATAATTACCAACATCAAGAGGACCTCTAAGTAAAGAGGTGATGGCAACAGTTACTCTGACTTTAGATTCCAAGTCAGGTGACATGAGCTTGTCTTTTACAAAGTCATCAACTTGATTATTGAATTTTTCTCTTGCTTCATCATAATACATATTTTCATAAATCCTTGCAAGGCATGCGGCAGCTATAGTGCTGGATGAGGGAGTGATGTTTAAAGCCGATTCATATTTGTACTCTTCTAATTCACTGCAAACCTCGAGCAACCTTTGTAATCCCTTAATTTCTACAAACCTTTCAGCCCAGTTGATTGCACTGAAATGGCAGTTTCTCATGATTAATTCAATTATTGCATCTCTGGCATGTCCAGTTATGACTCTGTTTGTTATTGAGTAAGTAAGACAAGTAAGCAGAGTATCTATCTCACTTTTATACTCTTCACAGAGTTTGGGATCTGGTTTCGAATCTTTTTTGTTATCCATACCAGAAAAGGTATTTAAAACAATTTGAAGACAGTACTGGGCAGCACTGACTCTTTCTTCATTTTCACTATCAATGACTTCCAGCAACCAAGGTATACCAACAATCTTGATCACTGCCCTCGTTCTTTCAACACTTCTCTTACAAAGATGGCTTATAACTCTTATTGCATTAATGTATATGTCAGAATGTCTTTCAACTTTAAGCAGCTGTTGTATTTTCTGAACTACACCATTTCTTAACATTATCTCAGCACCAGCATTTTCTTTAGCAAGCACCATAAGGTTAGACATTGCTTTATCACGTTTTTCTATATCTTCATTCAAGTTAAAGGCAAGTTTGAACATCTGCTCCACTTTGTTGCTAGTCTGCGCATTTTGCCTCGCTCTCTCCTGCACGACAGCGTATAATCGAGACAATACCGGCTGCACAGCTTTATTGGAAGGATCTACAGTGAATATTGTTTTAGCATCACGGTATGCTTCTTCAAACCTTTCCAAGGATTCCAATGCTTGAGAGCGTCGAAATAAGGCTTTTGGGTCTTCTGGAACTATTCGTAAGGCTTCATCGCAGTCTTTTATTACTTTGTCATAGTCTTTAATCTTCAGATAAGCAGCCGCGCGGTTCTTTAGGTAAGTTGATAAGTTGCGGCTGTCTTTCTCAGCGAGGTCCACTGCCTTGCTGTACAGAGCTATCGCTTCTTCATAGTTTTCAACTTTAAAGGCTTCGTTACCTTTATTCTTGTAAGTTTCTGCTTCATCAACAGATACACCCATTGTTACACAAAATGTGTTCAAATGATCACACAATACTACTCCAGCAACACTTTTATACTTTGCTATAAGATTGTTCTAGCAAATACTGGTAAGTTCATCTCACATACTCGTGAACTAAAATAGAAATTTATTTTTGTACTTCATATTGTCGGCTGAAAGTAAGACAGATTCCTGACAAGTCGGTGTAAGTGAATGAGACAGACATAGACCATAGAGACAAAACTAATAATTATAAAACCGGAAGTATCCGCAAAAATCCGTACTAGGTAACAAAACAGGACGGACTCTTCTGATATATGGCAACGATTCTAAATTGTTAAAAGACTCACTTTTCAAGTGGACATACTTTTACTTTGAGTCAAGAAAAATAAAACTAGTTTAATCTATAGATCGATTTAAACAGATTTGAACAATCTAAAACCATAAGCATCTAGGTATTTTTATTCTGTGGATATAAAATCATTCCTTTAGTTCAATCACAAAGTGTCAATTTAACTTCTACATTCATTCATTTTCTCGTTGACTGACTATCTTTTCAACGATATTGCAATTTGTTATCCGCGTGTTCTAATTTTCTGTAATTCTTAAACAAATTATTGATAATAATGGCCGCAATCAGTTTATTAAACCCTAAAGCTGAATTAGCGAGGGCTTCGCAAGCTCTGGCTGTAAATATTTCTGCAGCAAAAGGAATTCAAGATGTCATGAGAACTAACCTCGGACCCAAAGGAACAATGAAAATGTAAGGAAAATACTGTTATTACGCTAATTTATAGTTTAAAATCTGATTCCAATAGTTATTTTCATGTAAGTTAGCCTTACTCGATTCATAGATTCGGAAAATAAAAATCAGTTTATGATTTGTAGTCATTTATAAAGTCATATGATCGCGATTTATAAATTTTTGGTTGATTGTTTCATTTGATGAAAACACAAGTGAAGCGGCTAATCTCGATTTGCGATTTAATAAAAATGCATGATAATTTATTTCAGGTTGGTATCTGGAGCTGGTGACATAAAAATCACTAAAGATGGAAATGTCCTCCTACATGAAATGCAAATTCAGCACCCGACCGCTTCGCTGATTGCCCGTGCTTCCACTGCACAAGATGATGCCACTGGAGATGGAACCACCTCTACAGTGTTACTTATTGGAGAACTGTTGAAACAAGCTGATATTTACATCAGCGAAGGTACATTTCAGTACCCTTTTATTATTTATATACACTTTTTGTTAACCAGTCCAATGAATTATTTTACAATCTTAATTTTCCCATACAGGTCTGCATCCGAGGATTCTCACAGAAGGATTTGACTTGGCTCGTGCTAAGGCTCTTGAAGTCCTTGATTCAATTAAGATGCCTATTGAAGTGAAACGTGAAAACCTACTTGATGTTGCTCGTACATCTCTCAAGACCAAGGTAGATAGCTCTGGACATATTCGTTTGATGTATTTTCTTTTAAAATATTTTATATGTATAATTATGTATAATTTATTGTTATACTGAGAAGGATTGAGTGTTAATCACCACTCTTGCTCAATGCGGGTTGGTGATTACAGACTTTGTGGTCAAGGTTTCATTGAAATGTTTCCTTCACCTTTAATCAGTCATTGGTGTCCAAGATATATTTAGAAAAGTTACATTGGTACTTGCCTGACCTGGAATCGAACCATAAATAATTGTAATTTGTAATATCTTCTGTCTAGGTCCATGCTAGCTTAGCTGATGTACTGACTGATGCTTGTGTGGATGCAGTACTGACCATCCGCATACAAGACAAACCTGCCGACTTGCACATGGTAGAAATCATGGAAATGCAGCACAAGACTGCCACAGAAACTACACTTGTTAAAGGTAATTATAATATTTAGTTACCCACTGTTAAAATACTTCAGATCAGTTTGTGATTCAATAAATATTTTTATTACCTAAAGTTACATGAATACCGTGCATAATATTAAAGCTCAAATTTTATTTATTTAGGGTTGGTTCTGGACCATGGAACCCGTCATCCTGACATGCCCAAGCGAGTCGAAAATGCCTACATCCTTACATGCAACATTTCTCTTGAATATGAGAAGACCGAGGTCAACTCTGGATTCTTTTATAAGTCTGCTGAGGACAGGGAGAAGTTGATTGCCGCAGAACGTGAATTCATTGATCAGCGAGTTAAGAAGGTATTCACCATAAGCCTATATCAGAATATAACTAAACAAATTCATGTACATGAAAGAAATGCTAACTTAAAAACGAAATATACAGATTGTTATCCATTAATTTTCATAATAGTTCTGTGACAACAATATTTTCGTCTAAGCTAATTTTATAATTTTTTTTTTACAGATCATTGAATTGAAGAAGAAAGTCTGTGACGGCACTGACAAGCACTTTGTTGTCATCAATCAGAAAGGTATCGATCCCTTGTCTTTGGACGCTTTCGCCAAGGAGGGCATTATGGGTTTGCGCAGAGCTAAGAGGCGTAATATGGAACGTCTGGCGCTGGCGTGTGGTGGTGTCGCCATGAACTCCGTCGATGGTCTGTCTGAAGATTGTCTTGGTTATGCTGGTCTTGTTTACGAACATGTTCTTGGCGAGGAAAAGTATACCTTTGTAGAAGAGTGCAAGAATCCCCAGTCTGTTACAATTCTAATCAAGGGACCTAACAAGCACACCCTGGCTCAGATCAAGGATGCTGTTCGTGACGGCCTCAGAGCCATCAACAACGCTATCGACGATAAATGCGTGATTCCTGGTGCTAGTGCCTTCGAGATCAAGGCTAATATGGAGTTACTAAAATACAAGGACACTGTAAAGGGAAAGGCTCGTTTAGGTATCCAAGCATATGCTGAAGCTTTACTAGTTATCCCTAAGACTCTGGCTATAAACTCTGGTTATGATGCACAAGATACTATTGTAAAGCTTCAAGAAGAATCGCGCTTGAGCCCCGAACCCATTGGTCTGGACTTGAGTACCGGTGAAGCTATTAACCCCAAAGACCTGGGTATAATTGATAACTATGTCGTTAAAAAGCAAATCATCAACTCCTGCTCTGTAATCGCCAGCAACCTCCTTCTCGTCGACGAGATTATGAGAGCAGGCATGAGCAGTCTGAAAGGATAATTATAGATTATTTTAAATTTGAGAATATGCTAAGACTACAGCATTTCTCTTATTTCACAAATAATATTAACTTAGTATTATTTCACAATTGCTTTTGCATCTATGTAACTTTGATTTTAAAATACACATGCTTGTTGAAGTAACAAGAATATTAACTATGTAATAATATTTTCTTTATCGCTATAAATTTAATAAATACTACATAATTACTAATGAACTGTTTTATTTCAAATCTTTACCATCATCGGAAGACTCCAGCAGTTGGGGAAAAGAATAAAAGATTATTTTTCCGACATTTATTGGGGTTCAACATTAATATACATATTTCGGACTGGGCGCATTATGATCTTTTTTTACTCTTAGAGATATTTTTAAGGTATATAAATTTTATTAAAAACGTATATACGATAGGTATGTACATTCAATTATCTGGTTATAGTATTCAACAGATTTCACACCAGCGTACAACAAATCACACAGGATTAGTTGACAGGATAACAGACAGGACAAACATTGGTCTTCGAACAACCAATAAAGAAAGACCTCATCAAGCTCTTGTATAGAAATTAAATATACGAATGTTTGTATTAAACCATAATATGTCCCCCAAATTATATACAGTTAATTGGAAGAGCAACCACTTATACACAGACATAGATAAATAACAATAATTTGTGATGATTATTATTTCGTTTCGATTACATACTGTTAGACATAAAAAACAAGTAACGTTTGTATATAAATATAGTATTAACTAAGTTTGTTAGATAACAGTAAAAGTTAAACTTTAAATAATAATAATAAACTACGTAAATATTTTAATAAAATAAATATCAAAACAAATAAAGGTCTAATATAAAAACAAGTTATACATATATTTTTAACAGGTACACTCCGTTCCTTTAATCCCTTCTCGGGTGGCTGGAATGTACTAAGGATTATAATAAAAATACAAGGTTCCTTAAAGTAAACTATAAAAATGTATATTAAATGCGATTAATATAGTATTGGAAGTCTTCCTAACAATATGGATCAAATGGGTACCCACTACAACAGATTCAGATATAAAACAGCAATGAGAATATAAAAATAGGTAGTAATAGTATTTTATCACATAAAAATTAACAAAACAACGCGAAAAGCTAATGTTATTATTTAACAAAGACTACACATGAAATAAATATTTGTTCCGGTTATCTTCATCATTCATCTCTGGTCATCACAATCTTAACTTGCACAGAGGAGTCCTAGTCCTAAAGGATTTTGGGAGGGTTCACACATAAAATTTAATTTTAAGCCTAATTTAAATTCGAAATATATCAGATGAGAGATACGTCATCAATATCATTGCACGGCTATAATATCGGTAGCCGTATCTAAAAATACACAAACCTAATAAAAGACTTCACAAATGTTCACAATGTCGACTGAAATAAATAATTAGAGATCACCACTCCTCTGACAATAATAATATGTAATTACAACTGAAAGAGTAGTCACTCTAGTACTCATACAACAAACCAGCGGATTTCCCGCGCGGCAGCGTTTTGTTTCAAATATGCGAAAAAAAGCGTGATCCTGAACAACTCAGCTACCCGCAAAGCCGCCCGAAAGAGTCGCGCGTAGGCCAAACCGTTGCGTACATACGCGACAATATCCGCTAGTGTGAAGGCGCTCTAATTTTACCATCAGCAACAATAGGTTAAACTACGAAACATCGTCATTTTTTTATGTAAATAGCATGGTAAAAACGTATACAATTTTAGTCTAGTGTATATTATTTTTTTACACCATGCTCAATTTTCCTCAACCATTTTCGGTAAAGTTATGCCAATGAAAAAATGCCACACTCACGTTTTGCAAATTTGTGTTACATATACTTTATAGGGCTTAAATCTTAAGTAATAATAATAGAAAATCATTTTAGAGGGGATATACACTGCAATGTGCAATTACGTTTGGCCTGGCCAAGCCAAACACTGGCAGCTCCTGTGTGCCAAACCTATGAAGAGCCTCTTTTTTTGAATTTTTGTGTTTATAGTACTAAACTAATATGTTGTTAAAATTTTGATATTTATAAGCTATTTTTGTTTCAACAGTGATTCATTGGGAGCAGTGCCATAACAAAATTGTGTCTAACACATAAAAGCCTGTACCAACACCAAAAAAATACAATTAATATGATTTTTAAATAATGATACAACTATAACAGATTTGGTTAATAAAAAACAAAGATCACAAAAAATATTAACAAAATAAATATACAGCCAAAAGCAGATTATTAATATTTCTGTTGTACTCAAACATAAACTCATGACTAGGTTTTGTAACTATAATTTTCAATATTAAATGCAAACCACTTCATCATCATATTAAGGAGTATCTTCAACAAAACTTTGGAACTTATAGTAATCTACTATGATATTAATATTCTGCTGATGAGCTAATTGTACTCTAAGTACTTAGTTCTTCTGCTTGGCAGCCAAAGCAGCTCGTTCGTTGATATCAATAGTAGAAAGGTTAATGGCTCCAACAACACCTTGAAGGACTGAAATACCAGCCTTAACAATAGCAACTGGTGCAGAGATGATGACAATCAGTTTGTACAGGCCAACCCCAAGAACTGAAATAAGAAATAATTAGTGTACAGTTTTCTGACCATACATTATACTTTTTTAGATCAATTTATTATGTTATTAGGAAAATTTTTTGAACTGAGGTGATTAAACATTCACCCCCTCCCCTCTTATATATCCTCCCCTATAGCTTGATAATATGTAGCCTATACATATGTTGACCTGACATCTTAGTTAGGTGCATGCATTTGTGTTGCATTAGCATGCAGTACTTTTTGAGATGAGCCCTAGTAGAACATACATACAGACAAAAATTCTAAAACTATATTTTTGTATTCGGCATTAATGTATTATTCGTTAAAAAAAATCAATGTACAGTTTTAACTTTTCTACAATTTTATTATATGTATAGCATAAATAGTTTACCTGTAGGTCCAGTATAGAAGTACATCACATAGAGAGCTGCATAGAATGCCTCATTGCCAGCACACATAAAGAAGAGCACCAATTTGTTGGTATAATATATGCGCATTATGGGATTCTCAGACATATCAATGAACTTGTGGGATGCTTTTCCTTGCAAGGTGACAGTGTGCAGGTACAACCAGTGGCATGTGATGTCAATAGCCATGGATATTTGGAACCAGAATGTGTACTGTGGGTAGAATGTTGCCAGGGTCATCATTAGGCAGGCGGTGCCGGCTCGGTCAGTCAGCTGGTCCAGGATTGCACCAAACTTTGTACCTGAAATTAGGGTATTTCTTTCATTTAGTGGAATGGAATTCCTGAAGCTTCATTCATTCATAATTCCATTCCTAAAAGGGGATCTATCTATAAGAATTAGTATGAGCGTAAGTAAATAGATAAGTAGAATTTAGACTAAAAAAATACCAAATGTGTGATAGGTACAAGAACTGAAATGATTAATGTGAAATGAGATAGAGTTACATACAATGTAATAATACAAATAAGATTAAAGTCTTCATACATAGAGTAATATGTATGTCTATGTGTAGATAACATCAAGTCAATAATAAAATAATTCATGTTAATAAATGTTTAGTTTAATAATTAAAACATCAAGGTAACAGTTTTATGGAATGAGTAATACAAACTTATCATCACTATCTTGCCTTCTCTTAAAATATTGTACCGACAGATAAAAGTAATTTAATTATATGATACCATAAAACTCACTTACTTTGGTTAAAGTATCTTGCAGCATGACCATCAATAGCGTCGAGCAATGCGGAGGTCACGTAGCACACACACGCAAGTATGCAGTGCGTAGGCATAAAATAGAAAGAAATAATCGCAAGGATTACTCTCCCAAAACCTAAAACAATATAAACAAAATAGGCATGGGCTGCGCAAATACATTTATACAAATACATAATATAATAGCCTTCTACGAAACTACATACCGATGATGTTAGGCACAAAAAGGAAAATGTTTTCTTTAGTTTCAGTCATCTTCGGGATAAAAAGGAGATATCAACTCCAATTAGTCCAAATAAAATAAAATGTTTTATCACTGTTATTCCTCCCACAAGAAAACCAGCGAATCAGACTGAATGAATGAATGAATGAACAAACGCTGAATGTTAGTAAATGACAGCCAGCCATGAACATAAAATTATAGGTAAAGATGGAGAGCGCACTGGCAAGTTTGAGATCAATGAAACATTTTAAACTTATTTCAAATATGCTCTTGGTAGAGTTTATAGCTAGGAGCAGATAAATAGTTTTTTAAGCGACATCAAAAGAGAAAGCGATTCTCAATTCAGATGTGCTATGTAAAGAATTGAGTATTGAGTAACAATAAAATCAATTAAAAACCTCCAAGTTTGTAAGAATATATGTAGGGATTTAAGATTTTGCTATTTTTCAACCAAAAGCTTCCGAATTGATTTTTATTTACATTATTATTCATTAATTTTAACTCATATATTAAAATAACATGTTGGCTACTTTCTCTCCATGTGCGACAAGTAGTTTCCTCAGGAAATGGGTGAAACTGCTAGCGTAAGCTAGTATTATTGAACTATTTTGTACCTTATTATGGTAATGATTTAGGCAAAAAAACATTTTCAAAATATTTTAATTAATAAAATGTATTTTTAAGCCACTTCTAATTCCGGTTCAGCACGTTGTGTTGTGACTTTATAATTTTATTATCTGTAATAGATCTTAAAACTGACATCGGTAGAGGGCGTTCTTGTAGTCGTTAAAAATGTTGGTCGGAATCTGTCGAAAATGATGAATCCGTTTTTGCAAATTGTTAAAACTTTCATTATGTTGTAGTTAAATTACTTATCATGATTCGATTTAGTAGCTAGTAAGTGGAAAAGACATTTTGTCAAGGAAAAGAGTGATTTAGGTGTGCGAAAGTCATACGACTTGTGTCATCTGACTGCTCTTCCTTCAAGATGGCTCCTCCGCCGGAGTATGATAAGGAACCGAAAGCTCCGGATAAAAGTGCAACAAATATTTCCACTGAAGATTCGAAACTTCTACATAATTTGGTAAATGACCAGCACACAAATTCAGACCACAAACCTATAAATACGGTTGCTGCCGTTGAAGTTGAGGTAAGTCGATCTCTGCCATTTTTTGGTTTTAATTTGTGCTAAGTAGAACCATAGTTGTCGTCAATAATAAATTTCTCTAAATTGTTATTAAAAGCTGCAAATATTTCTTATAAAACAACGTATTCGGTTCCAAAATAATAGTTTTAAAAAGTGTGTTTAGTATTAAAGTAGGTAGGTGAAAATGGCGAAGGATAACAGTTCTGTCAAAAATTATAATTAATTTACTTTATCTGGTGTACGGTAAGCATGAGTGTGCAATTTAACTTAGTTTCTACACTTCAAATCATCACATTTATAGGAACTCTGAGTTTCCAAACAGTAACTATATAGCCTGATGAAATAAATCATTTTGAATGAAGTAATGTAAATAAGCAGTCAAGGATATTTTGCAAGAAGTCAACACAATTCCTTTTATAAGTAAGTAAAATAGTAATATTATGTTGAAGGATAGCATTGAGTTGTACATACTGGCTAGTAATTTGATTGCTTAACAATATTTAGGAATTTAAAGAGATGTTAAAATTTGTCTTTATATTAATTTTCTTTGTTAGTTGAGTAAATTATGTGTTCATGCACATTCTAGATCACATCATGATTTTATAAAGTAAATGCATATTGTTGTGAAATACTTTATAAATAAATTAACCTGTCATCTAGGTATCAGGCCCTGCACTTCTTCAATATAAAAGTATTGTAATGCAAAGTTATTATTAAATATCTTAAAGAATTATTAATTCCAGTAAATCTGCAAAACTAAGAGTTATCTAACCCATATTATCATGGTCAGTGGGTCATCTTATGGCTATTGGTTGATTTGTGTAAAGTTTGTGAAAATGCAAACAATACCAAATGTTCAGTTTAGTAAACCACACATAATTTATACAACTTTATGATCCCATTTTTCTTTTCAAACAACTTCCAAAAAAAGAGGAGGTACTCAATTCGGCTGTATGTTTTTTTATTATTTTGCAATTCAAAATTTGACATAAAGAAAATTAAACATTTCTTTTTTAGAATACTAGATTTAATTCTAAAGATTTTAACTTTAATAATGTCGTAACTGTAAGTATTTTATTTAAATAATGCAATTTTTTATTAAATAAGTTATTTTGTGAGCCTGGCCTGAAGTATAAATTTGATAAATATATGGAAAAGACCAGAATAGAAAAACATAAATGTTTCTTCTTTAATAAAGTTTCGGTCATACAGTTGATATTAATAACATTGATAACTAAATGTATACAACATGATAACTTATCAAAATATCAAATAAAACAGTTATCACATACAATTTGTTATTGATTGGATTTTTAAGCAAAAAGTTCTCATAAATGAGAATTCAGTCTGACTAAGCCTTCCGTAGACCACTAATTTTTTGTTCAATCATGATTCATTTTCAAAGCAGTAGATTTTTTAAAATCTTTCTCTCTCTTCTCTCTTTAAAATTTTTCCAATTTGTTGGGGTCAACTACCAACTCATTAAATACATCTGAGCATCGGTTTTTTGTATTGTCCAATTACCTACCTAACCTCCTCAACAAAGTCAGTGTTATGCAATAACTTCCTCAACCTGTGGGGGATTGACATTTCCAGGAAAATGTAATAAAAAAAAATCCCCTTTGCAAGAGTGGTGCAATCATGAATCTACAAATCTTAACCAAAGTCATAGGTCACGCTATTGATATGATATGGATTATTGCATTAATAAATTGAACACAAATCTCTATAATACCCTGTATCTCTTACCTCTCTTCTTCTCTAATATTTTCTAAGTCTAAAATATATGTTTGTTGTAATGTATTATTGTTGTCCTATCAAAGGGTTGCTCAGAGGCAACTGGGTTTAGGAGGTCAGACAGGCAGTCGCTCCATGTAATACACAGGTATACAGCCACATCCAGTAGGGACGCCAACCCAAATACTATGTAGTCAGATGATGAATGTCTTGGCTTATTAGTGGCATCTCCGGTCATGCTGTAGCTATCTAATGCAGTATTGTTGATCACTTTAATAAAACACCATGTCATATCCCCCCCCCCCCAAAGTCATTGGGGGGTACTCATACTCTTACTATTGCTCAGTTGTTTTTAATGGCATACAAAGCACTGCACACCATGCCTAGATATAGCCTTTTCCCAACCATGTTCTAGTTGGCTTCTGTTCAAACTGAATGCAGTTTGACTGTTTACATTTTACATGAACATCATCTGTTCATCTTCGGCAGTCAATTCTGGCTTCTACTGACAACCAGTTACCGTGAGGTATAGATTTGCTTAGTAACTTTGTGACAAGATAGACAGTTGCTCCATGTAAAATGTGACAGAATAATGTGTCTCAGAGATAACATGGCTTTCGAAATATGATGGCACTCGTTATAACACAGACGATCACCCATCCATTGACCGACCGTGACTTGCGTTGCTTAACCTTCTATTTATTTATTATTGCGGCTGTCGCTTGGCGAAGACCGCTTCTCTCTCCTTTTTATATCTGCTGTATGCAGCTTCAGTTATGTTAAAGTTTATTTGGGTTTTCTGACACGTTTTTACTTAAGTTTCGATAATAATGGAGATATTTTGATACACAAAAACTCCTCATGAGCGGGTCATCTAGCTCACTCTCAATCTTGTTTTGCTGTTCAGCTATCGCTCAAAGCAGCGATGCCAATATTGCCACGTTGTATGGCAAACCCTACGTGGCAATAACTTAAATATTGACTAAAACCAGCGAGCGTTTGGATACCTGGAAATGTCAATTTACACCCTTTGCAGGCTAGGGACGTCAGCATTCAGATCTCGCAGCCTGACAGTTTCAATTCAACCTTAAAGGACTCAAAAATAAAGTAGCATTGGGGGTATTTTTATTCGTTTATCTTACAACCAATATACCAGTAATATTTCCGGTAGATTTACCTGAACAATGATTGGTAATTTGAGCTTATGAATCAACTATGTCATTTTTTGTCAACGAGCTTACTTATCTGTGACAACAGATGGTTCTCTGAAAAAGGCATTCAACATTTAATACGGCGTAGCCGTCTTATCGTCTCGTCATATTTGGCATGATCAATATAAAAATATAATAACGCATGGTAATGTACCGGACGAAACTCGACAAAAGATGAAAAAGAAAGTATCAAAGATTGTTCCGAGATTTTACAGTGTAGATAATTTTATTTAGCGGAGAAAAACTGATCTCGTTTTGTGAGCGCTGTAGCGGTAGGTATAGCTCACCAGGCAACAGATCTGCGACATTTCTCCAATCGCGTGCTTTTAGCTAGGTCACGATTTCTTAACATCATCTCAGGAGAGCTGAATGCACAATTAGGTAGCATTTTAATAGGCATCAACATGATTTATAATAGCTACAAAAAATATAATACAAGATTTGTTTATACTTTCGCGTAGGACGGAAGGGCCAACATTTGTTTGGGGGGATGTAAACACGGCTCATGGTCTCCTTCCCCAAAATCATTTTTGGCATCAAAGAGCGAAACCGGAGGCGGTTGGCAAATGATTTCGAGCAGAACTGTAAAGGTAACCAGTGTGGTACGGATCGGTAACAATAGTGGCGACAGTCGGAGGCGGTGTAGGTTTACGCGGTGCGGCCTGGCCGTGTAACGGAAGCTCGGGCACCGCATTGTTGCCCCGTCACGGCGGGCGCCGCTGCAGACGCGTATTCTCACCACAATCTTATATCTCCTTGTATTTTGAGTAAACTCGCGATTGATAACGATAATTGTTATTCAAGTTATACGAATGACTCGACAGATTTTCCACCTTAGTATTTACCATAATGAGTTTTCATTCAGAACTGGTTACAGCTGTCCGTCTGTGGCTGAGACACTTAAGGAGTTGGATTTTGCAGAACTCCCTAATCTAAGCTCTTCTTTTCTACAACGGACTGCCTTTGCGTTGAAATTATGCAGCAGTAGTTAGAAAGAGCTTGAAGCAATTTATCTAGATGATGTCTATTGACCTACATGAGTTACATGACTCCTATCATGCTAAGGAGTAATAACACTTTTTTAATCTGAAACGAAACTCTCACCTAAACAATATCCCGTTCAAGTTACGGTATGTTATAGATTAAATTAATTCAAGAAACCAATCAAAAAAACTCAAGGCCTACTTATTGTAACTTTGTAGCATTCTTAGCTATCAAGATTGTTTGTTTTGACGGCAAACTAGTGATCGTATCGAATTTTAATCTTATTTCGCCTTCTTTAGAATTGCTGGTTCAGACAGTACGTCTTTGATGACTCAATAAGTTTCGGTTATCGCTTTGCACTTGTGCTTTCGTGTTACCTGTTATTTGTTAGAACACCTCTTTATAATGAAGCGTATAATTTTTCTAACTTAGACAAGAATTTAGTAGTTTTCAGATAACAAGAAGAATGTAATGTTAATAATCAACTGAAAATATATTACTTCTGTATGGTTTTACGTTGATGATTATTATATTTTTCTAAATAGTATACGGTACCTTAAAATATAGCGCAGACCGTATGGTGGCTTAATCTCAACTAGCTGGCAAATATACCGGCTGAAGAGTTAATACTCGCCCGGTAAGAGTTTTCGGTGCTTCAAATAACACGCGATGTTTCACACTGTAGCACTACTACATCCCAATTACGCTAACTTGATCCTCTCTCCGTGCTTTTTAAATTTGAAGATGGGCACCACAGAGTAGACATTTGGCAAGCAATATCTTTTCATTCCAACTGGTGAAGATTATCGTTTTCTTTCAACGTATTTGAAGGTGATGAAATAAATATGCAGAAGGTCTTCAAAAAGTTAATTAAGTTCTTTTTAATGTGTTTATTCATTGCAGTTAATAATAAATTTCATTGTCATTCATATCATAAGTAACATCTCTTGTCGATAATGTAGTGTTGGGAGTACCGTCAGAAGTACGCCGGTACTCTCAAATGTTGGCCGTAAACCTATCGTAACATACATGTTTCTATAGTCATACGCGCCACATGCGCCAAGGCGTAGTGAAAAATATCTGCTCTGCGTGTGACCCTCTGCATGCATGCGTGCCTAGCCTGCAGACGCAAACACGCATGACATTAGAAATATTACTAAAAAATTAAACGAAAAACCCGCCTTCATGAAGAATTACAACTAACCAAGTAAAAGGCAAGAAACAAGCTGATTTTTTTCTTTAAGTTGTGTATTGTTATATTTTCTTTATAAAGTATTTAATAATTTTCAGTCATCCGCCTCGTTTACTAGGAATTTTGATTGGAATTAAGACCGTATTTGTGTGTTATTTTTTATAAATATGATAATGATATCCCATTTTGGAAACCTCACGATAGCCCATTTCATTTGATACTCATATTACAGTTTGTGTTTTACTTCTATCTATGGCGTCTCACTGTCGCCATATTGGTATTATTTAACACCAAAGATCTTAAGAGTACCTGGATAATCGAGACAAATCCAACGATACCTTGATTTTCGTAATTCGTTCGGCAGTTTCGAAGATATGGGTTTCAAGTTTCATTAGCAAATTTTGGCCTCCTGCCTCGACCACACATTCTAGATTAATACGTGTCCTATTCTGCGGGCTTAGTCGCGGTTTACTTTGCGGGTTTCGCTAACTTTTCGTAGGTATTACTTAGTACCTTTTCTGTTCAAAATAAAGATCTTCCTGAACAATATAAAAACCAGCATTATTTTTAATTAGATAAATATTTCAGGCTTCGTGATCCAATGCAGGCCGCGTTATGTTAACTATTATTAACTTTATTTATTTTGTATTCCCACGATTTTTGTTTAATTAAAGACTAAGTAGTCAGATAACTTAATTTGAAAGAAAAAAATACCGTTCATATTTGAAGGGGGTGTGAGGTTACGTGTGTGCATAGAATTAGAAATGAGTACGTAAGAAATCTGAAAATGGCGCCGGTGACTGAGAACTCGTGTTGAAATCATTTGTCATGCTATAGACATGCGATGGGGATGTAGAAAATACAATATGCAGTGAATTGAAAATTATTTATTCGCAGTATAGATACTTGAGATAAAAAGTCACTTAATATTTTAAGTATTTAATATTTAATAAAAATACTTAATGTTTTAAGGCTAAGGAAAGACCAAAATCTTCACTATTGACGCGGGTAGAAAGATGTGAGTAAGCGATGGCGGCTGCTAAAGAAAAAAAATGTTTTGTTCCATCTTTACCTTTAGCATGCAACCAAAATTTGGCGAGTCTTCCATTGGAACTGTAATTAAATTGTAGAAGAGGATATTTAGAAATGTAAAATCCTAATTCCTGCAGGACCTTTCATAATGCTAGTCAAAGACGTATTTTTTATATCTATGCTGTATTTACTGAAATCGGAAAATGTTTGGCACTGATCCAATACTGCAGGCTAGCTTTTGTATGCTCCATTTTTTCCAGCCGCGGCAACTTAACGCTATTTTGCTAATGAGTCACGAGACACGTTTGTATTCATAATTGCGGTCAGACAATACACTACGCGTGTATATCTTACCTTACTTTAATTAAAATGTAACATATTTTAGTTTCGATTAATAAAGATTACTGCTGAACAGCATTTTAAAGTTTCCCTAGATTTTGCTATATCTATTAGTTTTAAAACGAAATAAAAGTGGCATAACTATTTTAAATATTTATTATTGCTTAGTTTAACCAAACTTCTAACCAAGCAAATCTGGCTCAACAAGTGATTTGTGAGGACGAAGAAAAGTATGTCGGCAAAGTTACGAGGGACGAATACCGTTAATATAAGGGACAAGGGCGCGCCATCGATCCTCTCCCGGCTCTTATCGGCCGGTCCTGGCCCGACCATGACCTCTCCGGGAAGCCCCGTGTAAGCTGCCTGTAGGAGGCACAGATTTCATGACGTCAACGCTTTCACCCATTTCCCTGCGTCGTGCCCATTTGTTTGTTTATAAAATTGTGTGTTATTGGCAATCGATTGCTGTAATGTCATCTACTTTCATAAACTTATAACGACTGTTGTGTACAGCTTTTGGAAATGGACATTTGTCTATTAATTTCAGTGTCTACGGTATTACGATGTATCTGATTGAATAGACGTAAAAACTCATTGTTTATTAATTAAGTACAAGTTTAGCAAAGACCTTCTCAACCTATTCGTCTGTAGGTCTTGTCTCCTTCGTTGTTTCATTATCTAGTTAGTACAACACAAAGTTTCAGGTTTTCTTTAAGGCTGAAACTTTGTGTGGACATCTATCCTACATTGTCTATTAACTTATGTTCAGGACAAACTTTAACTAATGTTTTGACCAACTTATTTTTTTTTCACCGTTGTATGCTATTTCATTATTAAAGATTACGTCAATACGGACCGCTTTTTATACGGCACTAAAAGTTGGATCTGATACAGGAGAAAGAATATGAGCTAACCTTTGTGCCTACATTGACGTGCTGTGTCTTTTCTCTTGAAGAAGCTCGTGGCCGAGTACCAGCAGTACGGATCGATTGATCATAATTTTGGTGTTGTCGGTCCTTGGATGGGGATGTTGTCATGACAAGTTTCCTTCATGTTTCATTTAAACATCTTTGACAGTGGTTACGGGTAGTCAGAAAGTCTAACAATCAGGTTCCCTTTATTAGCTTTTTATCTCGCTTACATACCTATTATTAACCGTTACGTATTCCTGATTTATGTCAAAACTTATCATCTTAACTTCCCAATAACTCACTTTAATAATGTGTACTTACACTCACTTAAATAATTCGAGATTGCTCATCATTAATGATTCAACTAAGCTATGAATACCGGTAACAATGTAATAGGCCAAGACCAGACAGTGTGTCTCGTTATGTCGGCACAATTTTGGCAATTTTCCATAAAACATATCAGTACAATTTTCTTAGCCAATATTATATAGACTGGTCCTCAATAAAATTTGGATGTTCAGCGTATGTGCTCAAATTACCAAAAGCAACATCCAAATGTTATCACGCTCATTAACTGTTTGACGTAGTCTTGTCTGTTCCGAGTTGCGGTGAAAATGGAATCGCTCAATTGTATCATTTGGAGTTTCATTAATACTGATGTGATGTAAAACCACGAAACCAGCTCGCCATTAAGTTAATTAGTGTTTAGAAATACGGCGGCCCCGTGACTTGTAAGTGGCGTGACTATCGTGTCTGGCTGATGTACCGATGTGAATAATAAATCGCCAACGCTTGAGCCTTCATTTTAGTGCATTCAGCATCAGACTGACATTCATTCATGAATAATATATTATTTTTAGTTTAGGAGACATGCTATCATAGTCATTGTCTCACTAAGGATGCTCCTACAAGATTTTTTGCTCTTAGGTGTTGCTCCTGATTTAAACCCCACGTTTGAGTACTTACTGCCCCAGTACCACATGTACTGGAGCAATAAGGATTATCTATTCTGTAATTGTCGGGAATTTCTATGTCTAGTTTTAAATTCTATCGTCATCATATAAAATAAATAAATATCTTCTAAATCCTGCGTAGAGAGTCCTTTCGTGTTTAATTGTAAGTTTTATTTAGGAGGCTACGAGAAATTGATATTCGTTGTAGGTCAAAAATCTTTCATATAATTTTGATCAACTGAAATACCTTTTATCTAATTCACAGGAAACTTAATGTGACACAAAAGTAGGTTCGAATTTATGATTTAAACAGTGATTTCGCCTGAACTTATCTTTTGTCGATCTATTAGTTATTAAACGATTTAAATGGCCCTCTTTGGTCAATAAGTATGCAAAACATCGCTTAATAGATAAGTTAAAATCTATTTCGGTATTAAAAATCTAAATGAGAACTGGTTTCTAGCAATCAGCTTGTAATTATGTATTGTTTTTTATAACTTTTACAGTTATTTGTTATTGACGACGGCAAAATTTCCTTCACGTTTCCATTATTAATGTCTTGAATTTATAGGTGAAGAAATCTTTCATTTTTTTTCACAGAATAACAAACATGTAGAGACTTTGGACGATGGACAATTACGAGCACTGTTGGACGAGGCTATCACATACAAATGTCCTAAAGACCGAGAGGGTAAAAGCAGTCTATTTAAGGTTAGTGCTAAAAATACTTCGTACACCACAGTCTTATGCTTGCTTACTTGCAAGTTTCATAAATTGTAGTGTAAGCTTCGATGCGAAAGCTTTCAGGAAACAAAGGAACATTACAGCATCGTGTTTCTTATTTTTGATCACTTAAGGTACTGTAGAGTTACCAGCTGTAAACGGAATCATCGTCATGACGGACTTTTCTCAAATAATATCAACTAAGATTCTAATTGAAATAAAGGCAGCGGGTATTGCTAATAAATACCTGCAAAAATAGGGTAGGAACTAACGTCTAAGTTCCATCTTATTAGTTCATATATCCATCAAATTTCCGAATAAAGACAGACCATAGAAAGTAGGTGTTGTGATGTGGTCTTGTTTTATAAATATGAGCATAATCAAATGTCAAAAGATCTATATGTGTGAGACTTTATGTTATGTGAACTGTATTAACAAAGAACTGATGGGTGCCAGGAGTTGCTGGAGGAGGTGGAACAGGACGAGCAGGCTTGCGAGGCAGCGGCACGAACGTTAAGCGGTTGCCGGGGTGCTCGGCGCGGGGGCCGTGGCCGCCGCGCGCTGCCCCACTCCAACTCGCTGCAGGACCTGGTGGCCGCGCTGGCCGCCGAGCCCGCGCCGCGCCGCCACCACGTGCGCCACCACCCGCCCGCGCCCGCGCCCAGCAACGTCTCCGCGCGCGCCATACACGGCGGCAGTCTGCCCTCTGGTGTCGATACCTGTGAGTATTACTGATTACAACCGAGGTAGATATCTGCGCGTAAGCTTGTGCACATGATCCTGCGCAGCGGCGTGATTTCGTTCGAGAACAGCTGCCGCAGTCGAAAAACGGCCTGCATGCCATTATTATCAACGATACTAGAATCTTTTACCGATTTGTTACTCAGTAGGCATTTTTTCAACAAAGAGTATTTAACTTCATGCTCGGAAAGAAACGTCTGTACAGTAATTGGTTTGCAGCACAACGGTGGGAGGGACACGTGCTCGCCAAACATCGGTGACTGGACTAGCGAATCTTTTGAATCATCTATGACTCTTCAATTTCTGGTTTCCTTTTTCTTGATATTAAATGGGGCTAATGACGCTAATGTCAAAATTCAGTCTCTAGTAAGCAAAACAACGGATAGATAGATTATTATTTATTTGGTGTAAAGGAGGGTAATATTTAAACTCTCATTTCAGCCTTATTACGGCGCAAAGTGCTATGAAGTATAATGAAAATGTTCCATATTGTATCCTCAGCTTCGTTGCTGAGCGAGGAGCCGGCGCGAGGGGCGGGCTACCTGGCGACGGTGCGCTGCGTCAACCCGCCGCCGCTCGCCGAGCGCCGCGTGTCTGCCAGCGACGCCAACACACCTGCTGAAATGGAGCTACTCAACAGGTAAGGGAACATAGTTTACTTTGAGCCTTTAGCCATATATTATCACAATGTCTTCCTTCCTTCATCCGTAATCAATAACTAAAGCATTTTTATTTAAAAACATTAAAAAATTTACATAAAATAATTTTATCACCCATAAGACGAAGCTAAGATTAACCTTAGAGATTTTATTCCAAAATGATGAACTGAGATTTTTTGAGACCATTCATAATTGCAGTATGAATACAACTAAAACAAGAAAATACATACCATACCATTTCTCATGGTCAATATACTGTTTGTAATGGTGTAATTAACTTCCACTATGACCTGCCACATGCGCTTGTCCACAGAAGAAGTAAGCCGATGTTCCCGATGACGTACACTGCGCGTGCGACGCTCGAGATCGGCAGCGGCAGCGTGTGCTCGGGCCGCGCGGTCACCACCACCACCGCGTCCAACCAGGTGCGTACCCCGACGTCCCACATGCCAGCCAATCTCCAACAAGCTAAGCTCCTGAACGCTTTACGCCCAAAGAAAACAACCAACGAGGGTGGTGGTCAACGTGATGAGCTAGTCGAAACTAATGTTCTTGCTAGTGAGAAAAATAAACCGCGCGGCCCGATCAAACCCACACAAACGAACAAAGAAGACTACAAAATGAGTCAAATTAACAAAAAGGTTACAGAAGAGAAAACGAGGGAACACCCTTCAAATAATTCGCAGCTGTGGGTAGATAGTGTCAACAATTGGTATAAAACCTTACCGACAAATACCGAACCTCTGCTTTATCCGAAATTATGCGACACACACAAACAGAACACTCGTGCTAAAGCCATGGATGTTCCAACAAAACCTGAAACAATAGATACCGATGTGGAAAATAATGTTATTGAGCTTATACCTGCATCATATGCTACGAACATAATTTTAACTGAACATGAAACAGATAAAGATTATACGCCAATAAAATATGTAAATGATGAGTATGATGGAGAAAAAAGGGTTGTAGAAAACTTTGAACATGACTATGAGGAATGTGATATTAATTTAAGAAAAGAATATAGACAAAAATTAGGTCATAGGTTAGTAAAACCGTCTCTGTCAGACATAAATCCAAGGAACGTAAGACGTATGACCATAGGTCAGCCCCTACCAAGTAGCTCATACACATCTTTTAAAGATGTCATTCTTGCTAATAATCTAGAAAATGTTAATAAAGAAGAGAATACTGCTAACATACTTTCGTCTCAAATTGACGTTGCGCTCAATTCCAACGTAGATGATGTTCTTGGCAACCTGAATACTATTACTGAAGTCATGACTCCATTAGCTTCTACGCCATTGCCAGATATTTCTACGAATCGCTGTGATTTACCTGATGAAGAAGAAGATATAACATGGCTTACAAAACCAGTAAAATATGAAAACAAAAAGTGTGTAGATGATGAAGTCGAAATGCAAGATGTGAGCTCTAAATGTTGTGAAAAACCAGATATTGAGTTATTTCCTGAATATGTCTCAAAACAATACAAGCTATTGGAATCCCTTGGAAGTAGTAGAGACGATAACTTTAATGTTACTCATGAACATAAAGATGAAACTACCCATTCTGTTCCCATTATAGAAGATATAACAGGTAATTTAAGTTCCGATACAGAACTATATGTCGTAGAGAAGTCTTCAGAACAACTTTATGAAGAAGTTAACAAAATTGAGGTTCTCACAACTACAGCAGAAGACGGAACTTCCCCGAAGAATGATCGTATTGTTTTAGCTCAGCTTCCTAACAATGCTTATATTTTTTTAACATTACCTAAGCCTTTAGGTCCTCAACTTAATACAAATGTTAACACTCCCGTCCAGTTGTTCGAAATTGAAAATAGTAATGATGTTAATAATTCTGTGTCTATACGTAACAATAAACCGAAAGTTGTTAAGAAGAAAAAACAAAAGATGTCCCCAGAACACCCCGTCAGCAGTGACACGAAGAAATCTGCACTAGATAAAAATGTCCTTAAACTACTACTGTTTGAAAGTCTTTTTAAAAACAATGTTAGTGAGAACTTGTCGCACACTGCGGGGGTGTCAGCTATCACCGACAAAGAGGTAGGACTCCCACTGCAGTTAAAATTCTCGCCAAACTTAATGGCGGTTCGCAACTAACGTCAGCGCACAGGTGCAAGTGGTCATAGGCTGATAACTAAAAATGATTACTGTGCAAGTGACTCGCGCGATATTCCGTACCGCCAATAAGTTTGGAACGAACTATACAAATATTGAGCACATCTCAGTTTCGGTTAGATTAGTGGGACACTAATACGTGTTTGTTTCTGCAGGTCGATTCCGCTATATCGTTTAGTTGCATCACAACACCGGAGGTTGTGTCCAGTTGCAACACGACATCGTCCACGGCGCAGTCGGCGGTCGCCGTCGATCCCAAGGTGACATTACATAGTGGAACTCGGCATCATTTTGCTTTAATTGTTTTTAATGCACCATTAATTTTCTAGGCTTGTTGGACATTTATTTGCTAATTGTTTTATTTCTGTAATAATTGTTGTCCCTTCACAGCATTTATTTTCAATTTTATCCCTGTCATGTGTAGTTTTTAGTCTTTAATGAAAGGATGTAAGGCGGTTTGTGTATAATAAGCGACAGGTCGACGTGGCATGAGTACATCCCATACACGCACGTCACCAGCTTACATAGTTCTAGTGCTGCACGGCCGTGTCTATCGATATCGATGTCATACAAAACTTGCTTATTTATTTATGAGTTTAACAGTTCATGTACACAGTTAATGAGCTAAGAAGAAAAGTAGAACAAACTTTGTTGTTGTGAATTAAAATGTTTCCGCTAGACAATGGTTACTGAGAAGGAAAGAAAAATATAAATGCTTGTAATGATGATATTTTGAGTTCGTTTGATATGTGTAGATTATGATGAATAAGATTTTTTAAAAGATAATTGGGGCTCGTTTCGGATGTCACCTGTTGCGTGGTAAAAACTATATCCATTTCGTACATGATGCCTCACCATTAAAAAAATTGCCAAGTCGACCTGCCGCTTATTGTGCTGTTCGACCACTCCGACGGGTGCGGCTACAGCCTTGCCACAGGTGCTCGGTAAATCTGATTAATATTTTTTTAAGTTCCTTTTACTTATGTTGCTTTATTGTACGATTTTAACACTATATATATTCGTTTCCCATTTTGAAAATTAACATCACTAGGTTATTGGAATATTGATTTCGTTAATTTTACAGCGAATCAATATACTTCCGATTTGCCTAAATGTAATGCATTGTATTGTGTTCGTGTAAGATGTGCGACTGATATGTAAGCGTAGCGATGTGTCTGTGCAGCCCCGCAGCGTTATCTCCAGCAGCTTCAACGGGCTGCCGCTGTCGCGGCCCAACTACGGCTCCACCGGCAACTCCGCTTCAGACGACTACAAGGTTCTATTCACACACGTACACAACATTATTATTTTGACTTAAAAAAACTTTGATGTCTACAGTTGACAATTCTTGTACCAATTTTAACATACTCGAATAATATGATAATCTTAACTTCATTGTTCCAGAAGTCTCTAGATGAAAACGGCAACTCAGTACAAGGATTCAGTTCACCTCTTTCGGGATCTAGTCAACACAAAAAACCTCGGAGGAAAAAGTCTTCAAAGAACGAGACAGTTATCGACTGCCAACAGATCGACGGCTACCAAGGAGACAAGGACGTCAACGAGCTCCTTCGGTTCATCGAATCGAACGCGGACAACGGACGCGGAGCCAAGCTGGGCCGCGTCAAGCACAAGGACGACGCGGACGACAAGAGCGGCAAGAAGCGGTCCACCGAGCGCCGCAAGGACAAGGACCACAAGCCCAAGCGCGCCTCCTCGCTCGAGGAGCTCTCGCGCACCAACATCGACGACCTCACCTCGCTCGCGCGCTCGCCCCTGCGCGACAAGAAGGAGCGCCGCGAGCCCGCCAAGCCCGAGCGCCGCTCCTGGGGCGACGACGCGCTCTACGAGCCCGACCCCGCCGCCGAGCTCACCGACTTCCAGACCGTCACCAAGAAGCGCAAGCCGCGCCGCCGGCCCGACGAGCCGCCGCGCCGCGCCCGCGCCCCCTCGCCCCGCGCGCGCCAGTCCGCGCCGCCCTCCGACCGCAGCAACGACTCCAACGACGACATGGACTCCGTGCACTCGCTGCCCGCCGCGCCGCCCGCGCCGCCCGCCGCGCCGCCGCCCGCGCCCGTCGCCTCCTACGCCGACATCGCGCGCACGCGCCACAACATCCCCGACCTCATCGAGTCCTGCAACTTCTACGCCGAGCCCGGCGCCGCCGCGCCCGCCGACGCCGACGGCTACCCCGCGCTGGCCGCGCGCCGCCGCGACGCCAAGCCGGCCGCCGCGCGCCGCAAGGACCGGCCCGCCGCCGCGCCGCGCGCGCCCGACTGCCCCGCGCCCGACGTCGTGGCCGACCGCCGCCCGCCCGTCATCCTGCTGGACGAGGCCGCGCGCCCGCGCGACATGGACGGCGTCACCTTCGGCTTCGACGTCAACGAGCAGCTGCTGAGCGGCGCCGCGCGCCGGCCGCGCTGCGACCTGGTGCGCGACGCGGCCGAGGCGGGCGTGGCCGTGCGCGCCGGCTGCCTGGCGCTGCGCTACGTGCCGCCCGCGCCGCCGCCCGACGCCGCGCCGCTGCTGCAGCTCGTGGACTACGTGGGCGCGGGTGAGTGCCGCCGGCCGCGAGCCGCACCGCGCCCGCCCGCAAACTGACGTCGCTCTTGTGTTTCAGCTTGGGAGGACGTGGTGCGCTGCGGCGGCGGCAAGGTGCGCTACTTCAGCGAGTAGCGCCGCCGGGCCCAGCCCGCGGCCTGAGCGGCCACACTGCGCTGCCGGCCCAGCCCGAGCCCGGGGCCGCCCGTCCCGGCCGTCCCGCGGCCGACAGTCGCGGGTGTTCGACCTACGTTTAACTATTGCTTACTTTAGAAAACAAAAAAAAATATAAAAACAAAAAATAAACAGATAAGATATTGAATCTTCCGCGGTGCCCTCGAGACAAAAATGTGTGACGATGCTAGTGTGTTATTGCATCCGTGTTGGCCGAGCGAGGTGACAGTGTGACGTGACGGACTCGTTGGACAGGTCCGTTGTCGTCGGACGTGCGAGTGCGGCCGGCGACGCACGGTGACGCGTCGATGCAACTGATCGGTATCTCGTTTACTATCAAATATATGTGAAGTGATTACACTACTTAACCAGTGTTGTCGCTGTGATTGAAATAAAATTAATTTCTCTTAAAAATATAAAATGTGGCAATAAGCATTTAACGGTTCAATTTTCACTTTAAAAATCTTTATTTGTTAAAATTAATTTAGAGGACTACGTAATTTTAGTTTGTGGTCTGGCGCGTGGACGATTCGGGATGAATGCATTCGTGAACGTAACGAAATCATGTCTGCAATGTATGCGTGAAGCTCACTATCGCTATAACATTTAAGGATATTTCACTAAACAATGCGTGAATATGTTATTTGCATTTGCTGTAATTTAACATGTTGTTTTGCTTTAACCTTGTAAAAATATTAGCGTGTCTGTACCGGTTGGGCACAGCGCCGTGAAACCATAGTCGCTCTGGCGAGTGAGTACAAGAGGCGGGCCGAGCGCCGGCCGCGTCACGTCGCAGCGCGCCAGACGAACTTTACTCTTTTTGGTTCCAGTTAAAGAGGCATGTATTATTTTGTTTCTGTTGATTTTTATTATGCTTTTGTTATGCTGTAATCACAAATATTTGGTAGAATTTTCTAACTAGCCACTCAAGTCTATTTTGTTATATATTTTTAAGTTTTACCATTAGATACTACTACTACCTACTGTAAATAAAATGAAGATCTTATAAGGAGTAACTGGCCATACTATTATGGGGCGGCGCGACTACACTTGCTCATGATCCTATGGCGATATGGTTTATATTGAGCTCGTCAACTTCCACAAGTTTATTTTGAGATCATGAATTATAATGTAAGTAATGTTATGCGATGTCACCACTGGCTGTGTGATTTATATTATTTTGTTGTTGGAATGTACATTATTTTGTAAATAAAATTTTAATTTGGAGGCGTAAGGTCATGATCAAGTGGAATAGTGTCGATATGTGGAATTAACATCTAAATAATGTATACATGAGGTATTGTGTTATGTACATGCGATAAAACAACGCCGGTCGCGGCGTCATCGCCGCCGAGCGTGTTCTTTGTTCATTTATTGTAATACACTCTTATGTATTATGACGAATGAAAGTTTGACCAAACGTTTATATAGTCATTAGGAAGTCATTTAAAATCATCGTAGTCTTGATTATTAAATACAGCCACAACTATTTTCCTAAGTTAGTTAACTGTATTTTTTAAACTAATTCAAATAGTGAGTGTTACTTTGGGTACGAGAAAATAATAAAAAAAAAATACAATATGGCTATTGCTTGAATCTTGTGATGAGTAACGTGAACAGTAATGAAAATCATAGTTTATTTAAAATCTCTCTAAATTGAACGTGAGAATTATAATTATGTAAAATAGGCAAGTTAACGACAAGCCGCATTTAAGTAACAAATGTTTTGTGTGATTGTTCCCATTTGACTTTTCCATATTACCATGCATTCATGCTTGCATTATGTCTCGCTAAATAAAAAAATTAAACACCATTCTATTAGTCTATGACTTAAAAAGTTAGCAGAGGACAGATGTTCTAATGTTTTCCTTCTGTGGTATTTAGTATGTTGGTATGCAAGCAGGCTTTAAATGCTGTTTATATGTTGTGAAGACAACATTTATTTTGTATAAAACTAGTCGAAAAATTAGTTATTCTTTTCAAAAATTCTGCGATTGTTTTTAATCCAAAGTAGATATAACAATGAGCATTTCTAATTTTACAGAGATTTAAAATTAGTCTTGTATTGGCTTTTTACTTGTGACCGTATTTCGTCAGGGTCCTTTGCATACCTTCTCACTTCATTGAACTACTGTGTTAGTAATTATTCATTCGTTACATACCCTATTTGGTCAACTAAACAGTCATTTCGATACCAAAAAATATTACTGTAAATGAACAAATCCTACCATAAAATATTTTCAAAATAAAATATTACCAAGTAAAATAATTAAATTTAGAAAAATTGTGTTTATGTGTAATTACATCAGATTTTTGCAAAACAAACAATTATATTATATGGTCACAAAAGGATTATAATATACAATAGTTGTTAGTTGTTTGGTTAATATGTCGAAACTAAGGAAATTAAAAAAAAAATCCTTGTTCACCGACCACTTCCTGCAAAACTTCTAATGATTTACGCATCCTTCTTCAAACATTCAATAATTAATTCCTTAAAGGAAAAAAGCAATCTCATACCTAACCTAGACCTCCATCCCCTCCACCAAAGCGATCATAATATGTACATGTAAAAGTAATACACTACAATAAATCACTTGTGACATGTCTTCCACTTCAAACATAATAATTGTCTTTGAATTCAAGATTTATAAAGACACAATATTATTGACCAAACAATTAGTAATATTTTGTATGAATCAAAATCTAGTTGAGAAGGATCTGATGTAATGGAATGCTTAAGTTTTAGCTTTTATTTTTATTCTGCTAAAGCTTTAGCTTCAATTCCATTTAAGCTTAGGGACCCATTTATGCAAACCATTGAGAGCCAAGCTAATTAATGATGTAAATCTTAACAAAAGTAATAAGTATGAACGGCCACAACATTGTAAATATAGTGTACATTTATTTCATTTTATTTTCAGAGAGATAATGTTTTTTAATGTTGTTGAGATTGATATCAATGTACTGAGAGGAAGCTCATATCAAAGGTATAGAAATTATTTATTATTTCTTTCCCTTGTAAAATATGTATATAGATATGCAGAAAATTATCCGATTTTTATCATTTTAGCATCCTAGACATTATAGATAAAAGATCTCTAAGTTGGATGTTGTGACTTGACACGGAACAGACTGCGACAGCGCGGGCCGCGCACCGCTGTGCCTGCGCAAACTAAGCCTCGCGCACACACCGCTTTGCCTATCGATTCTGATGCTAACTGTATGTGTCTTAATCTCTCCTGTATTTCTAACGTCTACTGCCACTCTTTAGGTGCTCGACTCTGCAAAGCGTTATTTACATTTGAGTACACCATGTTGTACATAAGTGCAATGTGAAAATTTGCATCGGCATAACGGTGATGACGCATCGCGCTGTCCGCTTGGGGGTAGCCCCTCCAAATATTTACGATATGTATCGCTATAACTATGCAGAAAATATAACCTTTTAAATATATTAATTTTATTGTATTTTAAAGGCTACTTGAATATTTTTTTAACGCAAAGTGTCTGGAGATCTAAAATATACATAAGAGAATATAGTGAAAGTATGGATGAGCTAAAATTAATTATCCTGAGCTGAAATAAATGTAATTATTTTGTTTAGGTAATGGAGTGATATTGCTTAGGAAAGCTATTTGGCGAAGTGTAAATGTATAAATAAATTAATGCTGAGACATAAGTTTTGTACGCTTGCATCATTTTCTGGTGGATGTCTATTTTGTTACAACACATTTAGTACACTTATATGTTTATTGTAACATTGGTTGTGTAACAGCGTAGTTACACTCAAATTGTCTATGCAGAAAATGATCCAAACGTTCTGTATCATAATATTATGTACCAATATGAGAAATTTTATTTATCTGCTTTGCATCTAACTGTATAATAATTATTCTAGGTTTTTACTCTGTTCGTTACATGTAATCACGTCCTTTTAGTTTAATGTGAGTTAAATGACGACGTCCATTCAAAAAGTTGAAAACTGAAAATATTAAAATGATGCAAAACATCTAGCTAATAGTAATTTAGGTGTCTTGCTTATGAAAAAAGCAATTGAAGAATATGTAAAGAAATCAGATCTAAATTGCTATTACAATAATAAATTTCATATGGGTTTTGTAATCAAATGATACAATTATTAATTAATCGTTGAAATATCGGAATTTCGACGTCGTCAATGTGTGTTCCGTGGTTTTTGAGTTAACTTTGATGTCTCAACGTATAATCAATCTCTCTTTGAAGATTTGCGCCCCGTATGCACGCACTAATCATTTTGTGGTAATGTAACGTAAGCTTAGTGTTTAATATAATATACAAATATTATTACCAATTGGTTTAATTTGATGATGAATAGACTAACGGATAATTATAATTTAAATCTTACGTTACGTACCCTCGATTGTGAAGCTACGGGCGCTGAAAATCTTACAAATTCGAAATACAGTCTTCATTACAAATAAACTCTTTGGGGTAAACACTCGGTCGTGATAGAACCCTTTTTAGTTAAATTTTCTATACAAATATAAAAAAATACTAGATGGTGACAAAAAACCCTTTAATTTAAAAATTTATATTAAAAATGATAATTGAATTGGTCTCGTCTACGACTGGGTTCTCTATTATATTTATGGTCATGCGGGCGCTACAATATTAGTTTCATTCTAAAATTCCTCCTGTACATTATTATATTACTGATGTTCCTTTTTTGTAAATGTGAATAGAGTAAAAATTTAGTACCGATTTTAACTGTAAAAGATTTGTTTATATAAACAATATTGTAACCAACTGCAATTTACAGTTATGTACTTTTTCACTGTTTCCGTTTTCTTAATAAAATGTTGAAAATAGCAAATCTTTTATTTATATATCACGACACATCTATAAGGGTTACATGAGATATTACCGTTCTGGCAGTTTCTCGCGGTTTTTCACATCGGTTTCGTAGTTGTGAAGTTCAATCAATGCTTCACTAACCCGTTAGCGTCAGAATGGCTGGTTGCCTATGGCAAGTGGCTCTTCGAGTTGATTGCTTCTGTATACACATATGAATTTAAACATAATATGGAATCGTTTGGTCCCGATGTCATGATTGATAGAGTTAAAGTAAACAATACATATTCCGTGACATAATATTTTATTTTCATAATCAACATGATACAGATGTTTATGGCTTCGTATTCAAATATCATTCTATTATAATAAAAATATTAACAAATTATCTTACATCCACTTGAAAATGTACATTTGTAATAGACCTTACAAAATATTCTAGAGCACTACAAGTTCATATCACAATGCGGAGGTGCCCGGTTGGGCCAATCGCGCGGCGGCACAGGCGCTTGCGGCGAGCGGCCGACGAGCCCACGTCCTGATATCAACTTGTGTTCATTTTTTTAACACTTACATAGATAATGCTCTATTGCTCCTACATTAAGGCATTAAAAGATAGTTTTACGACGCGACATTTTCTATAAGGACGTAAAGAGCTTCGTTTAATGCCCGCTAGACATTTGTCACTTTCTAGATTAGTAGCATGACGATTATTATTATTGATTAAAATTGAAACCTGTTCATTAGAAGCACCTGATTTTAATATAAATTTATATTCACGTCTACTTATTAATTTTTCTTGGCTTCTACAGGAGGTAAATATACAACTAAATTAAGAGAATATTACCAGGCCCAAATGCGGGAGGATTAAGGAAATTCATATAAAGTGAGACAGTTTGTAACTGACAACGATACACCTATCTTCAGTCCGAGAACATTCCACCAATACATCTCATCTTTTTTCAGACTACGAAAGCGTTAAGTCCTTTGAATAATAAATCGTGTTAGTTGGAACACCGTGACAAGCCCGTTAGTTTCGATAATGTGAGTGAAATAATTTCGTTGTTAGTTTGTAACGTGTGAAGCCTCGAAACGTTCGAAACGTACGACCGAAAGCGGTGCTCACAAATGTCTAAGATCTAACAACTTAACTATTAGGCCACGAGTCGTGTGGAAATCGAGATAGCGTCATAAATAAGGAGTATGTACACGTAACCGATACGTACGATAAACTAATTTTGAAAAATAACAATAAATAATAAAAACGACCACAGTTAATACGGAATGAGTAAAACTTCCAACGCAAATGTGACGGCGTAAACGAGAACAACGTTAGCCTATAGCGACACTGACAAGTGAGACTCGACGCGCGGCCGCGGGCGCTAGAAAATGTCCGGACACTGCGACCAGTCCTGCTTGCGCTTGCAGTCCCAGTAGCGGTGCGTGTAGAGGTGGCGCAGGTGCGGCTGCTGCTGCGCGTGCGCCGACAGCGCCTGGCGCGAGAACCAGAGCGGGCGGGGGGCGGGCGGCGCGGGCTGGCCGGCGGCGGCGGCGCTCTCGGCGGCCGCCTCCAGCTCGCGGCGCGCGGCGCGCTGCTTCTCCTCCAGGCGCAGCTTCTCGGCGTTGGCGTCGTCCCACAGCCCCTCCTCCATGAGGCGCTGGTCGGGCCGGCGCCGCGAGTCCGTGGGCGCCACGCCGGGCTCGGGCTCGTTGAGCTGCGCGGCCAGCAGCGTGAAGTTGTACCAGCGCTCCGAGTCGGCGGGCGCGGGCACGCGCTCCCAGGCGACCGTGAACTTGCCCGTCTTGCACACGGTGTTGTCGGCCGACGCGCTGGTCACGGGCGCCACCTCCACGCGGCTGTCCCAGTGGCCCTGCAGCACGTAGCGCGGCACGCCCTGCGGGTCCTTGATGACGCCGGTCACCTTGCGCTGCGTGTCCTTGCTGAAGTACCCGTACGGCAGGTACTTGAGGTGCGCCACGTACCCGGCGGCGGCGCCGGCCTCGCCCACGATGTCCATGTCGCCGTGGTTGTCCACCCATAGCTTGCCCACGATGATGTTGTGCACCGTCGTCGTTACCTGCAACCAGTTAAGGGACATACAGATACATGTCTCTTAGAATACTACAATTTTGTTATTCCATTCCATGAAAAACAAACTAAATCAGATATTTTCATTACAAACTGCTTGTATACAATCATCAATTTGCTGATATTTCATCTCACACCACCGCATACTGTCTTTGTCTTATGTCTGTAGCTACTATCAAATCCCCAGCCCTTAAGCGATCGCGTACCTTCCTCCAGGTGTACTTGTTGCCAGAGCTAGGGAACATGGCGGACGCGCCCCCCAGCGGGATGACCTGCAGATATTTCCCCCTAAACTTGGTGGTCATCGTGAACTCCTGCCAGCACTGCCAGCCCGCCTGCCCCTCGCAGAACTGCGCTACCATCGGTGGATGATGTGACACCTGACCACAAACAATTTTGAATTTAGTTATGTTTAGCGGCCAAATTATAATGTAACAATATATACATAGCTAAGGGCTAGTGCTGGAAGGAAATGGTGGGGAAGGGCTGGGGAAGAGGTGAGGAATTTTGGAGGGGCTTTCTAAGATGTATAGGAATGATTGTCCAAGCATATGCAATAGATCATGAATTACAACAACAGGCATGACAACTAAAACAACGTAACAAGTCGCGAGTTTTAGACTATTCTTAAATATTAGATACGTATCCAAACTAATAGCAACAAAGAAACATATTTCTTTGTTGTGCAATTTTTTTTGCTGTCACAATGAGGAATGTCGTCATGACGATTATTTTCAATACTTAGTGTGAGATCTATCGCAGGTGCCGGAGTCTTGTCTACAAGGAAGGGTGAGGGAGGTGCCTACTAACAAGTGATGTGACTTGCCTGCTCAGAAATCGCGCGCCAGCCGAGGTCCGCCATTCGGTCGCACTCGTACGTCTCACCTAGCAACGGGTTGAACGGCTTGTTTGTTCTGGAACACAATATACAATTATTTAAAAATAATTGTAGTTATTATACAATAAATTGTATAACCTGTTTCAATATTTCATACTATTAATTAATGTGGTACCCGAATAATCTTACATTAAATTACCAATTTAATAATTCATTCTATGTAAGACATCATCAAGTCATTTGTCGCATAATGGCAAATTCAAAACTTTGCTTAAACATTGTCTATGGGATATTAATTAGAGGGTCACATATAGATACGATCAACAGTCAAAAATCACGAAGAAAACAGAACTACCCATGCGCGACACCTAAATGGTTGTCAGAGGGGCTAGGCTAATGGAACTATAAAATTTGTAGTTGTACCTGCAAGCAGTAGTGGCATACGAAGAGACAGTGAAGGCAGCCACATAGGCGAGCTGCTGCGCGGGGTCACTGAACTTGGCCGCCTGGTCCAGTATGCTCGAGTACTCGTAGTCCTCCGTCAGCCGCTGCAGCATCGACAGCGGCTCGCTGAAGTTCACCGGGATAGGGATCTTTGACAGCTCCTTGCCTGTTGAATTTCAAATTCATTTTAAACATTAAGTTTTTTAATAAAACTATTACAAAATGGGCTTAGGTTATTTAAAAAAGTTTTGTAGAAATCTTAACTTTTACCAATCTATTTTGAAGTACAGTAAGGAGGGTACTATAATCTTGTAGGCAGGTATACAGTAAAGATTAGGTATATCATGCTTTATATGAATTGTACCTACACAATATTACAATTTTATAAATATTGATAAATCATCATCCTTTTGCCCTTATCCCATTTATAAATATATGAATAATTATGATGAATATAATGAATAGTTATGCAGGTTCACTACATTTGAACTTAACTAAATAAATAAAGGCTAAAATTAATTATTCTTTATTAGCTCTTGCAGTGTCGCTACACTGAATGACCTTAACCTTGAACTATGATTTCGAAAGTGTCGACCAATGTCGTACCACCGGTGTGCGGCACTGTGACGCTCACAAACTTATATCTTCTAGCAAACAGGTACAATATACGTGCGCACATTTCTTAAATATCCGCGAAGTTGCAACATATACTCAATAATAACAATACATCCTTGCAATGGACTAGCTATGAAACATAGAAAATTTTCGCTATTACATACAATGTTAGCCTCTTTTCAAATATTTTTTTTTTTCGTAGGAAATCATCAAATGACTTCTTGCGCTGAGGATGCAACTGGAGTGTCAGACTATTACCGACTGAAACCCTCTATGTTCCTTCTAGACCTCCAGACCTCCCGGCCTATGTGCCAAACCCATGGCAACTCTTGCACATAACCCGCAACCCATACAGTTTCAATGATTGGCACTCAATTGGACATTGTACATAAGATACAAACCTATACAGTTCTTCATGATGGACCAGAGACTGAGGGGGTAGTTGGGCTTGTCTGGCACGCGCGTCCGCCGAGGGTGGCCGTCGATCATCACCTGCTGCGTCGCCGACACGTGCGGCTGAAACATGCCATGTTGCTCATTTATACCTCTGATCTTTACGGAAAGAATGTGGTAACCATATTGTTAACTCATAGAGCAACATCAGCAGGGTCGTCTTTAAACTAGGTTGGGGCCTTGGCCACACAAGAATTAGGGCCAGTTTCGGGAAGTAAAAAAAATACTAAGTATGACCTGTACTATAGACCATATATGCCTCTTTATTTTGGGTACTTAAATACAGCATAAAAGTTTTGAGAATAAATTTCTGACAGAAATTGTCGGTCCTTCGGGCCCCCCGAGAATGGGATCCCTGGGCACAGGCCCCATGTGCCAATACGGTAAAGACGGTATTCATACATTCATAATCCATATGGCAATACTCTCATATATTAGTCTATCCACTATCGCACGCAGTACTACTATACCCGTGTGATATTTTTTAATTTAAGACGACCCGAGATTATTTTCCATTAAAACAATATTACATTCATACAGGTTGAATTGATAACCTCCTTTTTTAAACTCTTGAAAGATACCATCTCCTGCCAGATGTAATCTAAATAATTGATGCAAATGTATAATGTGTGGCCGGGGCCATACGGCCAGCCCCAGGGGTCAAATATTGGTTAGCCTTGCATTATGCTGACAATCGTAAAATCTAAATTAAGGTCAGTAGGAAATCTAGCTATTGACTAAATCTTATTAATTGATATATACAGTATTTTTTACGATATTAAAATCATAAAATATACATTGTAAGTAATTTATCACCTAATTGAATCGACGGTATATCCGAACGTCAGATAATAAATGCATTAGTTGCTTGAGTCACTCCATTTTACCAAAGACAAATTGGCACTTTCCTCTGGTATTAATATGCCAATTATTTCTATAAATAGTTTTTATATGCACGGTTTCAGAGACTTAGGGCCAGTTTGACAAGATAAACTCAAAAATGGAACAATTGGAATTTGTATGAAATTATCTACCAAATAAACTATCTGGAACTTATCCGTAATCGTTGAAACTGGCCCTTAATGTTTTAAAGTCATCTTTACTCTTTCCAATGGATGACCTTTCACAACCTGTTGCGACTGATGTGGTTAACCTATTAGCAACCAAAGCAAAAAGTATGTATAAATAAAATATCGGAATGTTTTATAACATTCATTTATGGTTGTCGCACTTTGTGTCTTATTTACGTAATTTCTGACGTTACCAAAGCAACATTTGAGTTGATAGTTTGGCCCAGCACTGAATCCAGTACATTTCGTTAAATTTCCGTTTTGGAATAGTGCCAACTCTCCAAAATTGTAAAACTATGTTAGTGTATTTTATTAATTGCATAGAACGTCGTTTCTATGTTCTGATTTCTTTTAAGAAGAAAAATCTGGATAACTTACCCATACTATAATATCTTGTGTCTTGGGCACCATGGCGCCACTTTCAGCGGTGGGTTCTATTTCCGAGCCTCCCATCACGGGTTCTTCTCGTTCTTTGTCTTCCACGAAAATTACCTTTATTGAACAAAACAGATATTATCAGTTACTACCTTCCACCCGCGGTGTTACCCTCATCCCGCAAGAACTATAAAAAGTAGTCTTTAGCCTTCCCCGATAAATGGGCAACACTGTAAGAATTTTCCAAAATCGCTCAAGTATTTAATGAGATTAACGCATTCTAACAAACAAACACTGCTACCGACCCCTGTTTTAATCCCAAAACGGGGTTGATTTCTAAAGATACATTATTAGTTCGCCTTCCCACTACCTATTCATATAGTACACATTTCCAGTCTCTTAACACAGGATTTTCTTCTAAACTTCCAACCCCACTTTTACCGCCTAAGGGACGGAGTTTCGTAAAATGTCTACACCCTATAAGGAACCTATTTGCCAAATTTCAAGGTTGTAGATATTATAGTTCCTGGGATTTCGCAACTAATCATTGAATTGTTATATCAAACTAGATCCGCAACAGCATATCAAACGCCACTTACACACCATGACGTGTTGAGAAATTGAAGGCCAAACAATACTCATAATAAACTTGCTTTGTAAGTTAGACTATGAATGTTTCTTATTGCCACTAACATAAACACTAAACATCCGTAATCATCATTGTCCTTCAAGAACATAATTATAGAATTGAATTCAGAAGTTATGTATTTACATTTGCCGGAGACAAATGTCTGACGTTACTTAGCAGAACGCGAACACGCAATAAAAACCTCATACTTCAATATAATTCACAATAATAGGCATAGTAAACAAAATGGTGACTAACCTGTTGAGTCTCAGTAACAGTTTCACCCTCAGACTCATCTGAACTTTCGCCGCTTTTTACTTTGTTTTTTCTATTTACCTGTAAATTCACAAATATCACAATAAACAAGAAAGGTGTTACAGTGTGGTAGCAATACTCATAATATAATGACTTAATTGACAACACAATTTAGACTCAACATTAAAACTAAATTATTTAAATTTATGTTCAAACAAAACTGTGTTAGTTCAAGATTACTCAGTCAACGTGTAGACATTTAGATATGTTAATGAAACAGCTAATTTGTTGTTTCAAGATCCATGTGTGCGATAAGTTCTGTAAGAACCAAAACAAGTTTATTGTCCTATAATAAACACTTTGTTTATTGTAACGCTGTGTGCTGCTATTTTAAAGGTTTATCAATCTTGTTTAGTTTGAATATTAACAATAACAGATTGTTGGATAGCTTACGACTACAAGTTCAATAATACTAATGAGTCACATTGTGTATTCAGTTGGTGAGGCAGGAGACTTGTGGAGGACTTACGGGCACTTTAATTACAAACGAAGTTGTATCATCCATAGCTGTGGGCACTCCCTCTTCCACAGCATCAAAGAACTCATGATCCTCATCCTCTGTCTCGTTGCCTTGTCCTGTGCCGTTGCCCCCTGTGCCAAAAAAACTTAGCATAAAACAGAAGGATGGGTTAGGAAAGTAATAGAAAGCAAGAGAGAATAGGAATTCATATATTGCATATATTTAATTATAAAATAGAATTTATTTGTTTGTTTTATGAGTCTGGCTAATGTAAAGCCCAAAATATTGGATAGTATACTTCAATTGATAACATATCTCACTGAGAGAAAAAGATTTAATCAATACATAATAATATGTTGATATCTTATCTTATCAATCTATGAACAACAATACTATTTGAATGACATATTGACAGATGATATGAATTGAATATGCAAAGTGATGCTTACACACCATTGAAGCTTCTAAGAAGCATTATTTGGAAAAACATTATCATATTCTACACATTGAATAGAAATATTGACAATCTAAGCAAGCGGAACATAGATAGTGTATGGACAGAAAACCTATTGATTATTGAAAGAAAACAAATAAACACTACAAATTAACATAAACATATGTTGTAAGCAATACAAGTGCGGCAATATACCTCTATTTACAAAATACTGAACATAAAAAGCAAGGATAAATAGGTACATCACTTTGATCAGTCCTTGTTGGAAACAATGTATTGAATAAATAATTAAAGCACCATTGTAATACATAAGTCATTTCTTTCTTGCATGAACCATAAATTTTTTACCTACAATGAGAAAAATATTACTGTAATGAGCATGCCGTAACAATCATACCATGCACTCATGCTTCTAGTGGTGAACTGAGTTATGATTGGACATGACTGACTCTCACCACACCTGTAGATAATTTACAAACACCTAAGTTAGTGGCAGGCAGTAGTTATCAAATATGTGCCTATGCAATACTAAATATTTTGTACAGAACTCAATTCTGCTGATATTTTCACAAGTTCTTCAGTGGTTTTACTATGAATACCACATGTGTATCAACAGTTGGCCTATGCATTGTTCTGCAAGTGATTACTTACATGTTACAGTGTATGATGATCGTTTGTCACTAAATTAACCCCATGAAATCAACTGGAAAGCTAGCCTTTATATAGCATTCAGTGATGATGTGTTTTTTTTTTATTATGAGATTCCACTTACCGCCCATTATGTTGTATTTGTTATGGAGAAATCAATTTATCATTGCTTTAAACCTAACAACATAAATAAATAACGCAAAGCTAGCGATACAAGGCCAAGATCACAATAGACGCGTATATGAACGTGATTTCGTTATTACTAGGCAGGACTAACACAATACTGCACTGCCAAATGACAACACTTTGCTCCCGGTACACGTTAATTAAATAAACGAATAAAGAACAACCAATTACAAACTGTTAAACGTTGAACTGAAAAACAACAACCTTGAAAATCACCAAAAATTTGTCTACAATAGTATTGCAAATTACATCGTCTCGCTCTTGTGCACTTTTACCTACCAAAACAAGGTAATGTTTAAAATTGTATATACATTTTTATTTTTGTATAACACACACTTCTTTGATGTTGAAACTGATAAATATTGAAATAATTTTAAGCCCAAAACGCAAATTTCTTTTCGATTTTTCATCCGTCACGAACGACACGTTCCGTTTCACGTTCGTATCCGCTTTGAGTACAGATTATAATAAGACGTTGTTTAACTATCATTCGTTCAATATATTTTACGACGGTCACCCAGACGAATTCGTCCAAAACTATTCTTTTCCGAAAAGGAATCGTTCAAAAATGTATTACGAAAATATACCTACCTCTCGTTTTCATAAGTTTTGAACAAACTTTGATTTTCAGATCAATGTATTGTTTTGTGAGGATGTACAGGAAGGGAACCAAAAATAATGCCCGACCGTCATTTTACCAATATACGACTAAAAACTAATGGATGGTCAACCTCTATAAGGACGCCGGCGAAGATCCATGATCCATGTCGATTTTTCAGGGATTTTGCGAAATATTTTAAGGCGTCAAAGTTCAGCTTATAATGCAAATATCCGTATACCATTTTTTTCCTACCTTGTACCTTTTTAACGATTATGCATATCCTGCTGGTTCCAACAATTAGCCCAGATTTAACAATTAACAAAAAATATTTCCTGTTCTGTAAACTAGACACCCCATACCTACGATTTGCTGGTTATGTTTATGTTGTGCGATATTTCCCTCAGAGATACAGCTTGATCAAAATCACCAACCAGTATTTAGTGCTTTCAAAAGAAATTGCAACACTTTTGTCGTCAATAATTAAAGATTAACATGTCGTCGATACAAGTTATTTAATTACGGTTATCGGTAAATAACATTTATTAATAATGACTGAATGGTAATATTAGGTTACTGCCACGACCACGAACAGTGGCTACATTGACCAGGCTAGTCTTTTCCACATCAAGTACAGCTACATAACTCTATGGCATGTCCATAATTTTTTAGATCTGAAGCAGCTCGGCAAATGAATTGAATCCGCAGCACAACGTAGCTTCTGCGAGCACGACCATGAATGGTCGTGGCTTAGTGCGCGAGGTGCCATAAGAGATGTTTATGCGCTGCTTTGACTACAGAGGCGCCGAGACCCTGTGATTTTTTTACCGCAGTTATTTGGAGAGATGATAGACATTTTCGTAAAGATATTTGACGCCAGCTGAAAACCTGTCCAAACCTTTCCTAAAACACAACGAATGAGACATCCGGCTGAGTATATTATCAATAAAATACGAATATATACTAAAGTCCGTTGACGGTCGGAAATTAAAATCGGCCACCTGTTAAGTTTTATAGCTTATCTAAATAGATAATAATGTGATATAAATGAATTGTGATGTTAATATCGACTAAACGAATTAAATATGTATTAAATACTATCTAATGGGATTAATCTAATTACAAAATTACTCAGATGTTTCTTTTTCAATACAAAGTGAATAAATAATGCACTTACATCGTTTAGTAGCTATCCTATCCTCATTCTGGTGTAATAATGTGAAATGTATAATGATTGGACCTTCTTATGTTTTCCTTTTTCAAATTACAGAGCAGTCACTTGTTTTGTTCGCAATTATACTTACCTACTTGCTTGGGAGTAGTTATAAAATATTTATATGCGTAAAAAGTATGAGGTGTGTATTTAACTGTCCTTGCACACTAAGTACGAAAGCGTTAGTTCATAGTCTACTATATACAAAAGCGTAAATCTATTTGTACTTCTCAGCATGTGTAGGAGATTGCTGATTAACGGTGAAGTGACCATTGCGCATGTCCCTGCACCTTAATGCTCAGGAAAAGGCCTAATCAGCATTGATCAAACGTGATTATCAACGCCCATGCTTTCTCTGCGTAAGCTTTTCGTGTTTAAAATTTCACGTTGGACGCCGAGCTGAGGGTCCGGGGTTCGATTACCGGCACGGTCAAAATTTGTGTGATGAGCATGATTGTTGGCTGTGGTCTGGGTGTTATAATATGTACTTATAAATGTATTATGTGTAAAGTATAATGCAGTTTATCAGTTGTGATGGCATCCATGGCACGAGCGAATCAATAGCTTACCTTGGGGCTAACCGACTGTGCGTGGAAAAGGTGTCCCGAAATTATTAATCTCTACATTTCCTCTATTTTACTGTTCCCCTTAAATAAATTATTAAAAATAAAAGCTTACCAGGCTGTGTGGTATTTCGAGCAGTTACGGTCTTCTCAAGATTGTCGTGCTGGCGTGCCAGTTGTTCCACGACTTCTTGCAGCCGCATCTTCTGTTCACGCTCGTGTTGCAGCGCGCGACTCATGCGGGCAGAAGACGCTGCTGCCGCACTCATGAACTCTGAACAAGCCTGACAACAAACATGTGGGTTTTAATCATATTTTGTTTTGTTCTACGTGTTATTGGATTGTGCTCATACTGATAGGTGTATCTATATATTAACTTCAGCTGTCACGCCAGTAAATCAAGCTTCTATTGGTAATCGGTCAAATTTCCTTAATAGGATTTCAACTTTATCGCTGTGGTTTATAGTTCAAAGTTGATTGGGAAAATTTTATAGTTTCGGGTAGCTTGATGTGCTGGCGTCTGTACATTGCTTGTACTAAGAAAAACATCTTGAAGATTTTCTAGAAGACAAAGGACCTGAAGCTTAGTAGTATTTGCCGGGGCTGCAGGTTATTCGTAAGACTTACCGCGGCCCTGTCAGACACAGACCGCCAGAACAAAGTGGAGTATAGTCAGTAAAAGTCTGACACTCTCTCCAGCTGCAACCACAGTGGGAGTGGTTATTTGATGATTTCCCTCATTAAACAGAAGCTTTATGTTTATATATATATATATAAAGGGATAATACATCAAAGTATAGACTGCACTTACATTCATCATAGCATTGCATGATATCCTAAACAGCGTGGCTCTTTCAGAGACTTGTTTCGTAGTATCTGTCGGTGGAATCTCCAGGTCGACAAGTGACCGCTGCAAGGCTGCCCCATGCCTGGCCACTAACTCCGAGCAGGTACGCAAGTCATGGAACCTAGCTGCCAGTTCTCTTGCTATGCCGCCCGCGTCTTCCCCTTCTCCTTCGCCACTTCCCGCCACCACTACTCCTGTCGACATCTGGTCTTCATCATCGTCTGATTCTTGAGCTCGGCTGGATAAATTTAAAAAAAAATTAAGGCCAAATAGCACAAAAAATAGCGTGACGCATCAAGACCTTCTTCAAAATAATAAGATGTCATCGTTAAAATGACCATGTCAGTTGTAATTGGATATTCTATTACTATACATATATACCATGTAATTATGTATTATTATTTTTTTTATGTAAGCCTCAACAATAAAACAGGGGTTTTATAACTTGGACTGCTATGTGTGTCTCTGTATGTGTTGTGTTTAGTTTCCTTTCGATTCTTAGTTTAAAAATGTTAATGTAAAATGATTTAAAAATATTTATTACTAACAATTGTAGTCAGTTATAGGGATATTAGTAAATGGGGCGATAACTCTAAACTTTTCAGAAAAAAGCACTTACATTGCTTTTGCCTTAGCCAACTCCAAAGCTGTGACCCAACTCTGGCGTTCTACTTCATCATGAGCTCTGATGTGGAAGGTCTGCGTGCCTCCATTACTGATGACAAATGTGCAGGAATCTGCCGTGTGGATGAGGGCCCCCAGCAGAGATATAGTGCCCCTGCATGTATGGGCCATCTCCGCTTGGTTCCTGAAATAATAAAATGAAACTTATAAGTTTTATACATTATACTTTGCCTGTTAAGATTTAGTACCTATATGAACATATATAAGTAAAAAATGTTTATGTGAAAAATGTGTAAGAAATAGTAGTAAGCGCTAGAGAAACTATACTACATATATTTTAATTGAATTTGTTATGCATATCTTATTTTAAATGAACTGTACAGTTTTTATAAGAAATAAATTTCTTTAAGCCGAACATAAAACAGACATATACTAATACATAGGTATCTACTCCCTTAATTCACTAAAAGCTATTAACACATGTGTAAGGGAACTTCGATATATACAACAGGTAACTAGGCTGATATATGTTTATTTATATAACTATGAACTGCAGAAGAGATACCTACATAAATTCTATCAACAAAAAATATGTTTTTAAACAATAAATTGAATGAAATTAATGTATGCATAATAAATTGAATGAAAATGAGTTTAATGTATTAATAATTGATTTGATTTAATTAAGATTTTGATATCACACTCCAAGAAAAAACTGCTGAATGGAATTTGATAAAAATTGGCAATAATATTGCTTTTACACCAGTACAACATATATGTCATATTTTTATGAATTAACAAGAAGTTGTTCTAACTTAACTAAAGATAAAAGCTTCATATAGGTAGTTATAGTTTGCGTTCAGTCTGAAATGGTACACTTTACGGAACTGTGAGAAACATGTCTAATTAGTACACATTAACATTCTAAGTAGGCAGCATCAGGAAAAATCTTAAACAATTAACAAAGTGCTACCGGTTGTATGTAGTAAGAACATGTTCACCTTGAAATTAATAACAGCGTAAGTATTACATATTCAAAAAATATTGACAAAAACATTGAAAGTTTTATGTTAAATGCAATAGTTATGATAATCAGCTATTTTTAATTGAATTATTTATTCTAAATAATCTGAAAATATTGCATTAAAGTCATGATTGAAATTGATTGCTAGATGCAGATATTATTGAAAATTATTTAATAAACAACAGGTATATGGTAATGTAATGACTATCAAACTGTAATGTTCACATCAAAAGTATGAGATGAGTATAGAAAACTACTAGGTATAATCTTAGTAGGGACTATGCATCTATAATATAATAACACTAAAACCGAATAATTTACAACTTATCTACTGTCACTGTCAGAATTCAGTGTACTACTGTACATAAAGTACTTTTTGCTATAATATTACTTATAACGAGCATGAACAATGCATTATTACGTGAAATTCGATATCTTTATAAAAAATCTTTAACTTTATTATGATCAAATATTTTGTGTAGTATAAGAAAACCAATTAGAACTACTGCAAAAACACTGCGTCATAATAAAAAAGCCAGATAATAACCTCTCTTTGCTCAGATGAAATTTCTAAGCTAATAAGCCTTTCCTCATTACAATTTTCGTCACATACGAAACAGCTGGAAGGTATATGCAAGAATCTAGTTCGAAAATTACCTGTAATACGACAACAGTCCATTCGACAACACGAACCATCTTCGCTGATAACCCTTCAAATAATTAGTCCACTTGAATAGCCAGCCCTTTTTTTCGGGATCTCCAGGTATTGGCTGACCCTTGGCTACGATGGCATCCGACATTTTTTTCCTTTTAACACAATTTAAATTAGAAAAACATATTCATTTAAACTCTCTACCAGCCACGTCCGTCGTCGATTCACAACGTATTTATTATCTGTTAAGTTTCAATCAAGTTCATTTCATTCGTTCATGGTCCAAATACTCTAATTTTATGAGATGGTAATTTATTAAATCAATTATGTCTACTTCTATCAAGGAGTTTATTATAGGCATTCATTACAACTAGTAATAACTGGTAGCTGAACAAGTAATAAATAAGAAAAATGATCTCTTGCACTAAAGTGTAAGGAAATTAAAGTTTTGCATTGGGTCACCCATGTTTTATGGAACTTCAAGTAGCATTGAAGTTCAGAAGGTCACATCAGCTACCTACCTGAAAGAACCGAGACAGAACCTTTGGATCAAAAGACCACGGGCACGGCTTCTTCAGACAGTTGATAACAAATCGACTTTTTTACTGCAAATTAATGTAAGACTTTTTGATGGCTTAGTAATATGATACTCCCTTAAAAAGGGGAAATTCGTCCTTTTTTGGACTAAGATTGATATAGTTAGCGATAACAGTTCTCAAGAAAGTATGTGTATATGTTATGACACAAAAGCAATAATTCTATTGGCACAAAATTGTTTACAAGTCTTAATTTGATATATTTTGATGGAGGCCTTCGTTTTCATTTTACTTATTTTTGTGCATATTTGGCGGGAAATTTCGATCCGTTGTTGACAACACCGAGTAGTACTTCCGTTCGGAACTCCTTCATTCACTCATAATTTGACAAAAAAACAATGGTATTATTTCTCCGCCAAAGTTGCGTGTTGGTCAGCAAGGTTGCTAGTCGTTTTGTCCAAGGTAAAACCTTTCACGGTTCAACTTGAAGTGATTATTGTTTTGTTATTCGTTGAAGATTTTAAACTAAAGCACAAAGGTCTATATTTGAGGTTCTGATAAGAAATATCTGTGTCATCAAATTTTATCGAAGATAATTTTTAAATTACTTTAACATTTATTTTAGGCTCCTTTTTGTCCAGCACCATGGGCAGCTCGTATTCAAGATCTTATTCCCCTAACAGTGGACAGTGTCCGGCAACTTCCGAAAACCGTAAGTAATATTTTATACTATGAAGGTGAAAATAAAAATTGTAACTGCATGCCTTGGATAGGATATCCTTCCTAGTCCTTCAGAGACTCTTGGAAGGATTCTACAATAGTCTGACATACACTAGTTACAATTACAATTTTCTGTCTTACCTTTATGTCTCTTGGCGATATTGTAGTGAAATAGGTGATTAATTTATTACAGACTAGCTTCCGCCAGCGGTTTCACCCGCTTTCTGAGGGAAGTACTTTCCATACCCGGATAAAAAGTAGCCTATATGTTATTCTGATGTATAAGCTATATTGTGGTAAAGTTTCATTCAAATCCATTCAGTAGTTTTTACGTGAAAGAGTAACAAACATCCATACATCCATCCATCCATACATCCATACATCCATACTTACAAACTTTCGCCTTTATAATAGTATTAGGATTCCTATGATCCACAATAAATATATTGAATTGAGTTGAATAGAATATTGAAGGAACATTAACTTTAATTGATTAATCATCATCCCCCTGTCCTTATCCCAAATTTATTTGGCATCGGCAAATAAGTGTGTCTCCTTACTCCATATTCATCTCTGCTAAATTATGATAGTGTAGTGAAAAGAAAACCATAACACACATGCTAATTTATATTGACTTCAAAATTTCCTGTCTATGCTAAATATAGAACCCTACGAAAATGCTTAGGTGTATCTTCTGGTCACATTGCAGCTTTTAAATGTATGATACTTATAAAAAAAAAAATTATAGGCTGTTATTTCGTTGGAACTTTGTCATAATTATTGAGAACTTAAATACATCTTCAGGTTTCAAAATAGTGTGCATTTCTTAAATTAATTTTATTATACATCAGATTGACAAAAAGGCTCTCTTTAGAAACTCGGTTGAAACCACTGCTTGAAGAATGTATTGTCTAAATAATTCTTGTTGTTGCTTTTGTACTATAATAATAAAATTTGATAAAAATAAAAATATTTTTCTGCAGGTTAAACCATAACTAGTACCTTCAGTATAAAACTAAATGTTTACCTGCTTTAAAGCAGTATTTATTTTAAGCCAGTCTGGATAAAAAGAAATATTTTCCCCATTCAAAGTTTGCAAATTCTCTATACCTTAATAAAAGGTTTGAGTAGTTGATGCATTCTGTATATAGATCATCTTTTCGGCGCCCTTTTGGCGCCACTCCCATTTTACAAGGAAGGTCATCCTGTTTACATACATTTTTGATTGATTTCTGAAACACTCAGTTTCGGTTGAATTTATTTTACAAGGGACGCCTTTTGTAAGTAGGTACAAGAGATTTTAGAGAGATCAATAATTTAAATGGTTAGGTACCATAATCCAGTCGATTCTGGGAATTTATTATTTAAGTTCCTTTTTCCGTAATCTACCGTAAAGAACTGGTTAAATACGAGTCCGAATTTCAGCCTGAAGAATTTGTATCCTTGAACAATATATTGCAATCAAATTTACGTTTTTGAGATGAAGCTCGCACACAGATAGTCGAACTTACGGCGGAGTCAAAGTAACATAAGGAAATTAGAATCGAAGGCTTATAAAACGTAACCAACCTGACCGCAAAATGGCCGTACTATGTTGTGCCGAAAAATTGACTGATAGGCCTCTTTACTTCAATTAAAATTATTTTTATTATATTTTTATTCTTTTGCTGATACTTCCAAGGTTTTAATAGTTTCTAATTAAGTAATTTTATATGAATACCTACTATTTTTTTCTCTTAAAAATAATACTTTCTTATTGTCCCGTAAAGGTGGCACAATATCCCGCATGGAGTCAAGCAATAATTATGTTGAAGCTGTGGTCTGCAATGAAAATGATCTCAAAGAGAATGAAATGAAAGTGTTTGAGATCGGAGAAGAGGGCAAAGTGTTGTTAGTGAAGCAAAAAGGAGAATTTAGTGCAGTCGGCACCACATGTACTCATTATGGTGCTCCGCTCGTTTCTGGCGCCCTGGGAGATGGAAGAGTCCGTTGCCCCTGGCATGGAGCCTGCTTCAACATAAAAACTGGAGATATTGAAGATTTTCCGGGCTTTGATTCGCTTCCTTGCTACCAAGTCACAGTCTCAGATAAAGGAGAAGTTAAGGTATGTATATTATTCAGTCTGTCAAACTTTTATTATTTAATGGTCGTCTTGTTACACGAAATACCAATGAGGGGTATGACGTCACGTATCTGACAGTCCATATAAAAATCTATTCATACAAATTGTCTAACAATGTGGTCACATTTCGATAGAAGTTTTTCAGCTAGGAAAAAGTTATCTGAATGCGATTTGGAATGAATTTAAAATGTTACGTTTTTCTGGAAATCTCTTTTATAATAAATTGTACAATATATTATTTTTGGGACTCAAAAGCACCATAGAATACCATTTCCGATTTCCCATAGAACTAGAAAATACAGTCGCTCCCGCTGTTGGATTGTTAAACTACTTACGCAGCGGATTTTAATGCAGTTTTTATATAGACAGATTAATATAAGAAGGTCTATATGTACTGTCTGGGGCAGGATCTGGTCGCTAGAATTCCGTAATCGCAATTTTAACGGCAACAAAACTTAACACTGAGCTAATGAAGTGTATCGTTTAGGGTAACTAAACGACATAAGTCTGATTATAGCGTTAAGTGCTTAGGGCGGCCTTTTTGTGATATTACCACTTGTTGCTCTAGACTCTAGACATATTGTTGTTCAAGGCAAACCTAGCATAAAACTACGAAGATAAGCTATTATTAAATCTGTAGAAGCTGTAGCTATGGGGTAAAGGGTGGGCGTTTAGGGGGCTGTCTTTTGTAATTTTTGACGTTCAAAAAGTGCTGTTACTGTACAGGCAAGTTTGAATAAATGAGTATGAGTTTTGTGCTAGAAAATAATGGTTTCTAAACTATTGGATAGTTTGTATAAGAAAAGTAACATTTGTATTCATTGAGATGTTATAATTATGTAGATAAATATGTATGTGTCGCGACCTTGTTGAACAAATTTGGGTGGAGGTTGCAACTTCACAACTTGGTAACGCTCGAGCGAGGTGATATCGTCATCGTCGTGGGGTCAACTGATCAGAATGCAGGAAAAAGTGAAGACAAACTTACATTTCTATAATAAAATCGTAGAAATGTCAAAACTGTACTTGGGCGTGATCGACAATCGATATCGAAGCCAAAAATATAGTTTTTAGAATTTTCGTTTGTTTGTCTGTATTTATGTCCGGGCTAATCTCAAAAAGTACTGCATGGATTTGCTTCAAATTTTGCATGAATATAACTAAGGTGGGGTCAACATATAGGCTACATATTATCACGCTATCACGTACGGGGGGGCGTGAATGTTTAATCGCCTAATGGCTACGCAGACGACGTCGCGGGCAGCAGCTAGTGTCAATAATAATATTCTAAAAAGCTTGCGATTTGGTGTTCTCAACTGTTAATTTCACTAACGAAGTATTGATCTATTTGAATTTGGCACATTTATGAATGACGTAAAGTTGCTTACGTTAATTGGCAATAAATTAGCTTGCTGAAAAATAATCTATTTCACTTTTCGTCAATATTTTTTCTAGAATAGCTTTCTGTCCTACATTCACTTTGAGTCACATAGCACGTAGGCCCGTTGGCGTAGCTAGGTAACCAAGGGTCCCGGGGCAAATAGAAAAATGTGATACCATGGAAATGGGGCTTCCAAACGGGTTGAGATTTTTTGAGTAAAATATACATTTACTTTAAAAGCAATTTAACGAGTTTTTCGGATTGCCCTAAGCTTAAGGGCTTCGGGGCCCCACCTAGCCCCTTGGTAGCTGTGCCACTGCACATAGGCATAGTAACGCAAATCATCACATCACAATAGCTCATGTACTGACCGCGTGCTAAATCATTTTTATAGCGAATTTACGAATAAAGAAATTGACGCATCGTCAGGCTGTGTCGGGTGCGGAGGCAGGTGTCATATTGTTCATTTGGATTGGTTTCCGTATAATTTTTGTCCTTCCTCCTTTTTCTTGCGTTGTTTTCCTCGTTACGAAAGGTCGAGACTTCCCCGTAGAATTGTATTTTTAAGGTATCCCTCCATCGGTTTTGATACTTAACTTCGTGGAGGGCACCGTGAAGTTTGATGTTTAACGAGGGTTATGTTTTTAGGAACATCGTATTAATCCGACCACCTCGTAGAGCTGCACCTTTTGGGTCGTTTTTCTTCTTTGCCCTCGCGATCAGTTGTTCTAAATTCTCACCATCTTTCCGGGCAATATTGCCCTAAAAATCGAACTCTGTGCAAGTAAAATACTTATATGTAAAGTATTAGCTTTATCCATCTCAATTATCCAATTTTATGACCTGCCTGGTGGATTTTCTATAGTTGTAAACCAGACGATAATTGCACACAAGGTCAAGGAATTGTGATAAAAAAAAAACATTAATTTCAATAATCAGAGCGTGTAACTGGTTTTTCCGTCGATCTTTATTGTGATTTATGCGATAAAATTGTTGTGTGCACCAATTTATGAGAAAAGTTTATTATGGTTCAGTGTTGTAGACAGTTTCGATTCAGATTTTTATCTACCAAAGCTTGCTTAATATCTTTTATATTGATAAGAGAACCACAGACTTCCGTAATGATTTTGCTGTTTATCATTGATTCGTTAGGCACCTACACCTCTTCATAAATATTATCAACTCACTCCCACAATATAAATGGAAAAAGGAATTTCTCGTCTGTGCTCTGTATGTCAGCCACGTCCATTGTGTTGGCTCAAGTATTTTAATATCGTACGCAAGAGAATGAACCAACCCGCCCCAGTCTACAGTGAACATTCCGTTTCCTCATCAAGGAACTTGCGTCAGAGTTATACTTACATTTTACGCAATTGTTAACTTAATTAAAATCTGTATACTTTATTCTACAAGTTTTCCATTTTTTAACGATATTGCAACTCTTTTAGGGCTCTGTACAGATAGGGTAAAACGGGACCCTAATACTGAGACTTCTTTGTCCGTCCTTCGTCTGTTTGTCTGCCGCCAAGCTCTCATGAACCGTAATAGTTAGAAGGTTGAAAATTTCACAGATGATGTATTTCTGTGGTCGCTTACAACAAATACAGCAAACTAGAATAAAATCGATATTTTGGTCGTGATTTGTTTCGCTCATTTTTGTTCGTTATCGATAACTGCAACAGGTGGATTCTTGAAATTATTATCAATTTAAAAAAATAACAATTCTATCGAAAATAAAAATAACATTTGGGGAGGCTCCCATACAATTTTATTGACGTTATAGGAAAACTTAGGAAAACATTTCGCACCAAGAAGTATATTGGGTTACCCAGGTTTGAGATGGTTTTTTCTTATTTGCGGTCGAGAAGGTTAGACAGGCAGTCTCTATGTCAGGTCAGGCTAGATGGATAAAGATAATGGTATAGAAGCCTTCGTGCGCGAGTCTGACTAGCATTCGGTATTTTAATCCATATTTAAGTCGTTCGCGATGTGGGCGAGTCACTTATCCTAAACAGCCTATGATTTTGTTTACACCTAAGCATGAATCGATAATGACTTTATAAGATAAGACAATAATGATGACGACATAATATTTTATGCTGTGCTATGCAGCATGCTTTTAAGTTCATGGCATTTAGACTGCGCTTCGGGACCGAATACATAACCTTTAATGAAAAGCTTACAACAGCTGTATTCGCATCGTAGAATTGCAATAATAATCATTATTCTATACCAAAATATATTCTCTAATTCGGAGTCTGGATACTTTAGTCAAAAATAAATACATTTAAAAGAAATATCGTCTAGCCTGAGAACGTCATTGTGAGTGACTAACTAAGGACGTGAGTAATGTGCTTACCTCATTTATTTTGCTAAGGCAAACACCGGCCACATGTTTATCACACTGCTATAAGTTATAACCTAGGTTCTGTTTAATAATCCTTATCCAAATACTATAGATTATGGTTGATTTCTGAAAACTAGTACCTACTATGAATAATAACATACGAATGTTTAGTGTGCGCTGTTTATCTATTTCTAAATTATAAATTATACAGAACTACTAGCCCGGTCTAGATCCGGACGTAAGCGTCATCAGATGTAGTATCGAACATTGCTTTCAACAAGTCGGATAAACGACGAATGTGATGGAGTTATTTAGTCAAAGGGCTAGATTTTTGATTGAATGGCTATTTTAATCACTTGGCCACAAAATCAGAATACAACCCTTTCTCTTGAATAGCTATCTATTAAAAAAAAGGCATCGGAAACCTAGTTTTAAAGAATTAAGCACACAATGACAAACATACTGAGAGATAACGGGAAACGACTTTGTTTAATACTGTGTAGTGATACTATTTATTGTAGGAAAGTACACCTAAGAGGATAAACAGTTATATACAGGAAAATACAAAGTTGTATACTATACGTATTAACGATATCTGTCTAGCGTGCTCCAGAGCAGGTTTTCTGGTCTTAACCGGACTCCGCTGATGTTTTACATGGAGCGAGTACTTATCTTTTCTCAACCCAGTTACCCGAACAAATCGATCCCCTTGTGAGACTGGTTGTTCACTTTCTGTCTTCTAACGACCCGTAACTATTACTGTCATTGATGTTCAAATGGCAGCCGGTACCAATATGACGTGGCTTCCGCAACGAATTCGTCGTGAATTAGATGGTCACCTATGACCGACGACCGTACGACTGTTACTTAAGCCACAACTATATAAAGTATCTATTCAATAATCAGCTGTTAGGTTATTATACACATACGCAATTGATATAGGTAATAGTATAATCTCAAACAATTCAGGAGATATGACGATTGTTAATGGTAAATGAAAATCTTATCTTTTTCAGTATTTTAAGTACTTGTGATGATGAGGTAATCGATTTTATCTGTTAAAATGTGGATATCATGGTGTTAAACGATAGATATGTATGTGGGTACGGCTCTCGCGTGTTTACTTAAACATTTTTTTTTTAATTAATTCCACGCAATAAAGACATTGATTATTTGCAATTACTTTTCGTCTTTCGGAACAGTGTTGGGTTCCGGCAGTATTTCAATGAAATGATATCTTTTAAGTTCAAGGGCTCCAGTCATCACGATATATAGTAAAAAGTTCAACTGAAAAGACGCTAAAATTTTGCAAAGAAGAACTGTTCCCCCTGTGGCACAAAATGGAAACACTATACATTATTGGAGATAAATGATATTTATTTTGCAAATAGTTTGCAAATACTTTTATACGTCAAGACTATCAGAACAGCAAGCCGCTTACACAGAGACTTATAATGTATTTTAATAATTTATATTTATTCAATAGATAGCTCCCGCCTGAAATTTCACTAATTAACAAATTCCTCTTCATAGTATTTCGTGGGATATTCTTCATCTTGTCATGCTAATTTTAACTTAGTAGATGCGCGATTTCGGTTTTTATATGTGGATACGTCATCAAATATTCTATTTTCGTTTCCGCGAGTGCATTTTTAGTTGTGTACCAGAATGAAACTTGGACATTGTCAGATTTCTCCAAAATAAGACATAATTTTAGTATCGTAACTTAGTTTGAAATGGGATAGATTAGTAAAACATTTTCAGAAAAATACAGTTGTTATAACCATAAGTAAGATGTAGCCACGCAAACTGAATTACCTGCCGCAAGGAATGCAATGAAAACGTGATCTAAGAAGTAGCTGACCTTGGTTCACCTTGACCAACTGATAGACATAATACAAAATATAGTTTACTCTCGTCACTCACTCTACATTACGTTATACATACCGGATGGTGACTCAATGTCGTGCTCAAAGCCACCGCACCAGACGCAGTACCACCATCGAAATAGTTTACTCACCTTTAAGGTGTTTACCCACGAATTCATTAAAGTCTAGACTAGAAGTTTTTTGACATGTATTTTATACTTCATATATTCTGAATAACTTTGAAGAAATGATCGACATGCAACCACTATATTCCATGCCTGATTTAACATGGTTATAAAACAACGTCGTTGGTACTTATTTACTGCCATGGTGACTGTAGTTCCACTTTGTGGAGTAGTTTTAAAATTATCTAATTGTATTGCCTTATCTATCAGGCGAGGTTGAGTCGTACTTGTATTACCTAAGGCAATTTCGTTCTAGATGAAATTCGCAAGTAACAGACACGTTTATTTTATGTTATCGATTTTTTTTTCAGGTAAGAGCTAAGCGCAGCGATTTGAAATCGAAAAAGCGTATCAAGGATATGGGCATGTCTTGCCAAATCGATGGCTCTGCAGCCGTCATCATCGGCGGTGGACCTTCCGGAGCCACTTGCGCTGAGACACTGCGCAGCGAGGGTTTCAAGGGACGCATCACCTTGGTCGCTAACGAAAATTACCTTCCCTACGATAGAGTGAAGGTCTCAAAGATCGGAACCGTAACTGAAATAGAAAAACTACAAGCAAGATCGCAACAGTATTACGATGACGCTAAAATTGAAGTTCTTAAAGGTGTTGGTGCAACAAAAGTAGACACTGAGGAAAAAATTGTATATCTTAGCGATAAGAAAAAATTGCGATACAACAGCTTGTACATCGCTACTGGTTCCACCCCACGAGTACCAGATATCCCAGGTATCAATTTACAGAACATCTTTACAGTCCGGTACTTTGATGATTCTGTTAACATCTTGAATGCTCTAGGACCTGATAAAGATAAGAATGTTGTTGTATTAGGCCTGAGTTTTATCGGTCTAGAAAGCGCAGCGGCCTGCAATGAGAAGGCCAAGTCAATGACTGTTGTAGGTAAGGATACTTCCCCACTAGGCCAAATATTCGGCAATGAAATTGGACAAAGTCTACAAAAGTTTTTCGAACAAAAAGGTGTCCAGTTCCAATTTGAAACCACAATAGTGAAATGTAATGGCGAGAACGGGGTTATAAAATCAGTAGAGTTGGCCAACGGCACCACACTTCCTGCTGACCTGCTGATACTAGGCGTGGGAACAACGGTCAACACAGGTTTCTTGCAGGATAGCGGCATAGCAATGGAGGGAAATGGTGCGGTTACCGTCAACGATAAGCTCGAAACCAATGTGAAAAATGTGTACGCAGGCGGCGATATCGCTTGTGCGCCTGTCTTCGCTCATGGCAATAAAAACATGACAATAGGACATATCGGGTTAGCTCAATACCACGGCCGCGTGGCTGCTTTGAATATGGTAAAGAAAGAAACTACCTTGAAGACAGTTCCATTCTTCTGGACTTTGCTGTTCGGCAAGTCTATCCGTTACGCTGGCTGTGGAAAACCCGCCAGTACTCTAGTGGAGGGAGATGTAGAAGGGCTAAAATTTGTCATATTCTTCTTCGATGAATCCGAAAAAGTTATCGCAGTTGCGTCTTGCATGAGAGACCCTGTAGTTGCCCAGTTCGCTGAATTCATGCACCAAGGCAAAACTTTGTACAAGAAGGACCTGAAGGATGATCCTTTTGCGTGGACGAAGAGTAATAATTAGGCCTTGTAATGTTTATGAATGGATGAACATGAAAACAATGTATACTACAATTAAATTAATAACGTATTATCTTATTAATATTCATTACATTCTCTTTTAGTCAAAACTTTTTTTAAAGAAAAAGTAAAAAAAAAAATGTTAGCGATTTTATGTTTGGATTCGCCTTTGCATGTAATAAGTGTAAAATGATTTTGTGTATGAAAGTATATTAGTGTTTAAAGTACAATCAATGTGTTACCTAACTACTGCTTATGTGTCAGTACTTACACAATATTTGCAAATACTTAATTCTTACCAGTGGTGTATTGTGATAAAATAGTTTTTTTTTTTTTTATCGAATAATGAAGCAGCATAAACTTGCCTGTATTAATGAAAATTTTCTAGACGATATTATTCATGTAAACATACTATTATGAGATTGATGTAAATGTATTATCAATAGTATTTATTAGTGCATGGTATTATGTATGTATTATACCGATATTAAGTGTGGCCTTAAATTATGCATTTTACTGCATCCATATGTAAATATGATTCCTAAATTCATTTGAGATTTGACACTGTGCATCTCATTTGTATGCAGTAAAACTATTTTTAACTTCATCTAAAGCTAAGCAACATTTTGAAACCGTTTTTTTCTATGCCCAGTGATATTTTTAGCAATTTTTAGTAAAGTATTTTTATCTTGTATCCGAGGGAGTTAATTTCCGCACGTGGCTAAAAAGTAGCATTAATATCCTTTCTCTGGCTCTAGACTATTTGTGTACCGAGTATCATTTAAATCGGTTCAGTATTTCTGGAGTGGAAGCGTGACAGACAGATATATTTTGGCATTTGTAATATTAGTAAGGTTTTAATAAGTTTGTATTCTGTTCAACATATCTGTATAAGCCAGAATTTTAAGTTGTTTATAGGTACAAAGTATTTGTAACTTATAGTAAAGTTATAATCTAAATGTTCTGTTGAATCTAGTTTTTAATTGGTTCAGAACCCTGCTATATTATTGCTGCAGTTACTATAATAAATATATTTTATTAAGAACTATTCTAGGTTATACTATTGGAATTTTGTTTTGGCCTACATACATAAACATTCTATAAAAATTGCATAATATAAGAATATTTGAAGTACTTGGTACTTAAAATAGGTGTTTTCTTGTTGATTTTTGTCTAATAATAATAAAAAATATTTTTTTAAGATTATTACCTAGGTAACTATGAGTTAGGTATTGAAATGTTACCATAAACAACGTCACAATAGGTTTTACTTAAAAAATATTTTTAGGACCAACTACACTCTATTTGAGTAGGCATTTAGCTAGAGGTTTATCAAATAAATACTATTAAAAATAATGGTATAATTAATTAAGCTATTTTTGTTATTGTATTTACATTGATTTTTAGATGCGTTTTATTTTTAAACTGAGTTTTTTATAATAAGTCATAACAAGATTGTTTATCTTTAGTTAAATACCTACTCAAATGAACCATAAAGAAGTATTAATATTTGTTTTTATTAAACACTTTCAACTTAAGTTACAAGAAATATGATATTAGGGTCCAAATTGTTCTACTTTGATTTCCGAATTGTTCTTTAGAATATATAAAGAGAGATCAAAGTTAATTATTTTCTGATATTATCGTTGCTATTAATGGTCAACAACACTATCACAGAGCTCAAATACACATCACACTAGAATAAAATTTGATAATTATTATTACTATCACATCTGAAATCATTATTTATTCCTGTAAGTTGATATTATATTAGTTTCATTTAAGGGGGGATATAAGAATTCTTGATTATTCTAGATCTATCCCTGGAGTCCAGGGATAGATCTAGAACCCTGTGGTTAGTCCAGGGCCTGGACTAACCACAGGGTTCAGCTGCCATCCTCCCTTTTCCGTATTATTGAATTGCCAACATCACTGTGCTTGATATAATCATAACATGGTACTTTTAATTGATGTGATATTACTGTTGCCTGTTAGGTATTATGTAAATATTTTAATAAATGTTTATTAAATAATTAATGTTTTTTATGTTATTTTTTTAACTTTTTCTTACCGAAAAAGAAACCTAATTTTTCATGTGAAGAAATGGCCATCCTAACTTTTGCATACTCTATGGGTTTCCATACCAATCAGTTGAAAAAAAATTGCTTCTATTCAGTACTTTTTTTTTTTATAGCTTGTATAACTGATTAAATATAAAATACTTTCCATCCATTAACCAGGTTGGTTTTACTGTATTGGAATCATAGAAACAAAGCAAGATTGAATAAACACAAAAATTAAGAAAATATTGCATTAAATGTTTAGCCCAAAATTTTTGTTTTTAAAAGAAAACCAGATGGAACATTTTGCAAGATTTACTTTAGTTAGGTTTCAATAGAAAGAGAAGTTAATTCTCAAAGTGTATAGTCATAATACCACTAAACTAAAATTAGATTTTAGTTGAGCTGCAACCAGTTATAAAAAATGTTCCAAGGCTTGTTTTGTGGACAAGTTAAAAACATATTCATTGCTTATTCTTTTATTTCAACTACATACCTAATAATAATTTCCTAAATTAAATTACAATACAATTCTTAGATCCAACTACTCCCATGATTCCTTGACTCTTAAGTGTTGTAGTCTTTCGTAAAGTGTGACATCTTGCTTGAAAATTCTTCTCGAGTTGTCCAGTATTTTTTCTTTTTTCATTTCTGGTTTACCTAAGGCTTTGGTGTGACCGCTACTTTCAGCCTGAAAATACGAATACACCTGTTAACTCAACCCCTACAATAAACATAACACTTTAGAAAGTGAAGTGCATATTGTCGCTATCTTGATGATGTTTATCACACTATATTCACACTAAAATGGAATTGGTAATGGTTTTTATTGGTTAAGGGCTTTCACATTACGCCGCACTGCAGACTTCTCTCCTTCTCTTTTTAGTATGGAATTAGCCGTCTGTGAACAGCGCGTCTATCGCACTGATGCCGCACTACTTGCGACGTAATGTGAAGGCGCTCTAAGCCAACTAAGACAAGTGCTCGTCAAGAAATGATATTAAGGGTTGACAGTATAGTGCAATGATGAATATTATTATCCAATGACCAGAGATAGCCCACGCATGTTTTAAATAGAAATACTTACTTCTGTCAAATACGGAAACCGTAAATAAAACATGTTTTGTTCTTCTACAGCGAAATCTTCTTTTAGGTGCCGTAAATGTTTAGGCTCTACTCTTTTGACAAGTCTATCTTTTCCTCTAAATAAGTGTCCATTAGGCAAGCGATTACGGCGAAATAGAACAAGGGTTAACTTCATTTCGAATTACAGTATGTATGTATACACAAGGAATTAATAATTATTGTGGTCCAATTCGGAAGAAATAAATCAAGACGGAATTGGTGGAAATGGAGCATGGATAATTTGACAATGACAGCTGAATGACAGTGACACTGACATTAATTGACAGTGACAATGAATCATAGATTATTAGAACACACGAATAACAAAATTATAATAGGTGCGCAATGGGGGCTTCATGTTTTGTAACTTTCAATTATTTAATTCATCTGGAGTAATAGCAGTAGATTTACTGAATCTGAAATCTGAAAAAATAAAATTTGTAATATTTTCGTGCCAGTATGCCTCGGCCTCATGTAATTGGTTTTCTGATTCTGCATTACTCTAACAATCAACCCCTAATCTGGGCAACTGACTCCATTCAACCCACATCTATCGCACCAGGACCTAGCTAAATTAGGAACTTAAAATAATAATTATCCACTTCAAATAAGTAATCAGTCTGATGCGCTTTGAATCCATAACATTGACTCTATTCCTATAATCATCAATTTTTTCTCTAGTCTATGGTTGGAATGGCTGTCGATCGAGCGTAGGGGTGTCGTATTGTCGTAAATAAATTGTGAGAAAATCAATTAATTCCTGATGTAAGGTAATTATTGTTAAGGATAGGTTTATATTTTAAGTATGGGATCCCGGGGCTGACAACAGTTTCTTTTTTGGAGTTGTCTCCAGGATTGGTGAGTAACTTTCGTCCCTTCTAGGCCTAAGCTTTCGTAGATATTAGTATTTAAGAGTTTCCTATACTTATTATTCGAGGCTAATAATGAAAACAATTCCTGTTTAGTATGTAAAAGTGTTAACTACGTGTTCATTCTGAATATAAGTATACAGATATTCTTCACAATACAATGAGACATTTCATTTTGGTACCCTTTCACTTTATTGTGTACATTATTTTCGTGCTCTACTTATTTCGATCTCGCTCTTTTTTATTATATTCTTTCTTTTCCGAGACAGTTATAATAGTTTTTGGATAATTAAACTGCTTGTATTGCAATGACTATTATTACTTTTTGAATATTTTTAATAGTTTATTGATGAAGTCCTGTGTGTTATTGTCGTGAAAATGACCTACTTGCTATCTATAAGTTGGCAAGGAACGTATTGGGTTCAAACTTTCCTAAATGGTGTCTGCCTATATCATTATTTTGTGAGCAAGATTGCTATCACTGATCTGACCTATTTTAATTTATTGAACACCTGTATGTATTTTTGTTATTGTTTATCATGTTTATATGTACACATATATACAGAAAAATATAATATTATTATTTTATTAAATTTGTGAAATATCACAGTTTAACATGCATTGCTATTGCGTTTTCTTTCAACAAATATACAATAAAAGTTCAGTAATCACACATTATGTTCTTATAATTCCTCATATTGATATTATTGAACTTGCAATTGTTTTATCTTCATTTCATTCTTAGTTAACAACTATTATTTTATCCCATAGATTATTTATACCTCCTATTGGAATGTGTGTAAAACTGCAGAAAGGATGAATTATATTTATATTATAATTTAGTTGAATTGATATCACTTTGCCATGTAAAAAGTTTTAAAACAAGATGAGACTGTTTAGTAAAACTATTAAGTAAATCCAGTTAAGTATTATGAACTTATTATTAATTGATTTTTGCTAGAGCAAGCGTTTTCCTTAAACATTGGTTTATTCTTGGTATAGCAAATTCATATTCTGAACTCTTTATGTTCTCAGTAATGCTTGATTGCACTTGCCCTTTTTTAAAAGCCGTTTATTTTCCCTTATTGGAGCTCATATTTGGAAATAAAGAAAATCAATTTAATACCAAAAATGCTGAGTTTAAATTTCTGTATGAAAGACAAGACAGTTACTTTCCTCTTTGTTTCCACTATCAACAAAAATCACACAATCATTTATCTGGCACGCTTAATACAAGTTCATCAAATCACTTCGAAGAATCAAAAAAAAATAAAAAAATAGACTGGAATATTTATCCACACTTAGCAGGGCTCTAAAAGCATATCCCATGCATACGATTTACGATTTCATTCACGATTGAGCAGGCCACAGCAGAATGTAACTCGGCTGAGAGCTCTAACAAGAATGTGCGTTACCAATCACCTCAGTTGAGGTTGTCACCGATTCCATTACACAATTTTTGATAGTTTGATTGCTTATTAGTAAGCCTGCGGAGCTGTGCAGCTTGATAGCCAACATAGGTAGAGTAAATTGAAGGATTGATATAACCTCCTGAATGAATAAAATAATCAAGTAGATTTTTAACTTGATACACATTATAAATTACGTAAGTAGGTATTCTAGCGGTCTATTGAAACTCAAGTGATGTATTCAATGTCATACCACTTGTAATTTTTTATTATCTCAGTTTCTCAATCATATAAGAAGTACAATACAGTTTGTATGAAACTTAATATACCTAAGTACATTTTAAACGGTACGGTGACTCGCCAAAGTATGTACCACGGTGCCGGGCAATGCCCTGTTGATATCCTTAATCATTTCTATTTACTGCCTTCCAACGCGTGTAATGTAAACTCATAAAACATGTGGGTACACTTGTAAGTTTGCCCTATTTTAATTAATTCGAACCTTCGTTTAAGAGTTTAGTATTACGTTACAGTATTGTAAGAAGTTATATTAGAACGCGCGGGCTAGCAACTTTCTATGATCAATTTCCTCGCGGGAGATAACTTGTAGCTCGATTTTTTTATACGTCTCCGTGTTTAGGTGCGATTCCGTTGGTGGATTGCGGTGAGCAGCGGCAACTTCCTGTAATTTTTGTTTTTTTAGGCTTGTCGGTTCATACTGCTTTTCCTTATAGCATTATATTGAAGAAAAATCTTAGAACTCGTTATATTTTTTCTTAATTCAGTCTATCTCCTCCCGTCTCAAACAATGTCATATAATAGTTTTAGGAAAAAATTAAGGCAGGTGGTGAGGTGGAAACATCATTGGCTGATTTCTTTCCGAACGTACGTAGTAGAATTGCAATGTTTCAGCTGACGCGCTTTCTCTTGATCCACCAATTGACTTTTTTATAACAGTTAAGATCGCATTATCTATTAGTCTATTACCTCACGAATTTTCAGCCGGGAAAGAATTATACCCAACGTTATTAAAATTTGACTTAATGGTCTATCGCGGCGGAAAACTATGGAACTATGTACTTCTTCTTAACTTCCCCTTAGACTACGAACTATTAACGTTCATAAAAAAAATGCTTATTCAATTTGAGTTTACTTGTGATATAATATAAAATTGATAATTGCATCCGCGTCTCGCATACGGCGATTCTCCCACAAATGTTTGAGCATGTTGTTATTATAATACAACAGAGATCACGTTCCACTGCCTTGTTATGAGATAAATTGCAGACTGTTGTTGTAATGTTCAAATATCGGTCTGCGTTAAATATCTACCATCGTCAATCTAACACTCCTATAAACATCATTGCAGATGCATTCGCGGCACGCGGTCAATTTTCAGTTTACAAAAAAATAAGACTAAAATTTCAGATGTTCAAAGTAGCATTCGATCATAAGTGTTTATGATGGAACGTACTGGCTTCCAAAAGTTCAGATATGATTAATTTGATCGTTTATAATTGATTGATAGAAATCAAGAGTGTTTTGTTATTTTTAGATTCATTTAAGTACGTCTACATATACATTTATTGGTTGCGTATATTTTTATATGTGATAAATATAAAGTGTGAATAAGTATTGTATATTGTTATAGAGCCCCAAGACGCGATTCTACAGTTGTGCTGCCACCACATCTGAGCAGTTGATTTGAGTGGTATACAGTGAAGATGGCGCAAGTCGGAGCGAATATGGAATACCAGGAGTACAAGTGGGCTTACTCAATCATGGATTCCTCCAAGTAATTTATAGTTTGTTTTTATATTCTTTGCACAATGGCTAATACCGATACACATACTTAACATCCAGTAAGTAGGTGTAACTATCGAGGTTCAAGTCCGAGTTGTGCACATGTTTCAGTTCTTGAAACTGCACATAACACGATGATTTTGTTCGTTTACCTTAGTGTGATTTTTCCGCGTACATTTTTTAAAGTTATTTTATAGTCAACTACTTGTGGCTAGCCAAGCGTTTCGATATGCCTGTTTTACGATCAGAAACGTTTGCTACACTAACTTGCCAAAGTTTCATTGCAGTCGGTTGATTGGACAGGAAATTACGGGACAAACTATCATCAATTCATTTGTAAAAATAAACACACTACAGACATGTGGCGCGTTATCAATGGATGTTTTTTTAAGTTAAATGTTAGAGACGGTAGAGCTATATTTTGATGAAAAGTGGAAATGCCGCTTTATTTTCCAAGTTCGGTCAACTGTAACTCAATAACAAAAGCCATGGGAACACCATTTTGTAAATATTTATTATTGGATACTTATATGTTTTGAGTGTAATATACGTCGCTGGGAAAAAGTCAAGACTTCAGTGTGACAACATTAAGGATGCGTGCGACAGTAAAACAGCAGAGCGCGACGATCTGCCCGCCACAGGTCTATTGCGAAACCTCTTTGTATAATCCGCTAAGACACTGGCCAGTATCATTACAAAAACACCAATGACAAGTCCGTTGCGTAACGTTTCATTTATTTACGCGAACGGCCATTATCGAAGTAAAAACCAATCGTACGGCCAGGCTATTGCACCTTCATTGTTTGTGGTTTGTGCACTTGACTATACAAGCTCCCATGGTCATAGAGATTGGAAAGTTCAATAATATGTGGCTACGTACGAGCACATAGATTGTCGTTGTAATTATTGGAAAGAAAATATTTTAGTACCGGATCCTGTTCTAAAATTAACTTCACCGAGCCGGTTAATATAATGAAGAGTATTTTTATATTCAATCAAATTTGTCAATAAATATTTTGTGTTTTTTGTTCATTGACAAAAAGAGAGTGCAAATGCTATTTGTCCGTAAAAATTAAAAACATTAAATTACGAATTAAAAAAAAATAGTTAATCACATTCCAGACTGAAATCTTATAGACATCCCTTTTTAAATATATTGATTCACCCATCAAAAATCTCGGTGAAGATCGTTCTGTACCTACTTGGGATCTTAGACTACCTTGTATGCAATTTTATTCAATTTTAATACTAGGAGATCGTTTCAATGGGCCTTTAGTATGTAAACGGTTATTTTAAACGTCTCTAATTGTTAGGAAGCTTTATAAATAACTAGCGATGTCCTCAGTGCTGTTGATGTGGAGTGCATGTTCTTAATTGGAGGGTCCTGACGAAGATATTACATTTCATTAGAGAGATACCCCGCGCTACTGGAAAGCGCTTCATTTAATTAGGCGCGGGTCGATAGGTCACCTCGTGGTTTGCCTACTTCGGCCATCTATCTGACATGCTTTATTATTATCTCGATATCAAATAATAATTGTTCGAGAGAGATATTTAATCAACTTTAAACCTATGGTAGGTACCACAAAATACCGCTACACGAAAGACATAATTTTTCTCAAATAATTTGAGATTGGACTTGTTTTGTATAAATCTGGTTCTTCAGCCCTAATAGACAGACAACTGTTGCTGGGGAGTTTGTTGCGCCAGTTCTTATTCCCATCGCAAACACATAAGTGGTGAAGGTTGGGCGTTTTGGCGGCTGTCTTTTGTTTTTACGTTCGAAAAGTGCTGATATATCAGCCTAATTTGAATTTTGGGACATACCTAATTACAATAAAAAGGTCATATAACTTTTGTTACAACAAACTGATGGTATAATTAACGGATTATACCGTTACGGTTTACAATGGGTGTTGTTATGTTTGTAGGGTATCGGCATGTCTGATCTCGATGCTACTCATCGTGTACGGCAGCTTTCGGTCGCTGAACATGGAGCGCGAGGCGCGGGAGCGAGCCGAGAGGGAGCGGGAAGCGTCGCTCTTGGGAGGCAAACCTACCACCACCAGCTCCAGTTCTAATTCCAGTAAGACAACTCACACTTTACCATTCAATCTCAACATCACTGTGTCACTTAAATTCCAGTTTTTTTTTGTCAAAGTTGGAACTTAGTAGAGAAATTCGTATTCCACTTTGCTTCGGAACAATTTTCCTAGCCTAGTCTGCGAATGTGTATATTTCACAAACTCGGCTATGTAGGTTGCAAGAGTACATCCTTATACGGAGTTGGAATCCTTGGCGCCGATACGTTGTATAAATCATTAGTTTGAGTCGAACCTATTTCATAATATTGATAACTATAAGTAACTTAGTGGGAACATGCCCTTTTGGTTACGTAGCTCCGTGTTATCGGTGATACAACTCGTACAACATATATCTGTTACGGCTAATACCCGAAGTGCGGCTACACCTAGTTTTAACCGGTTAGAACTAGGTGTAGCCACTCACTCTTGGTTACACTTAGTATTAGCCGATTGTTTTCGGGTAGAACTAGTTCTATCCTTCATCGTGCCGGCTACAACTAAGTCCAGCCATTCCCTGTTGGATAAAACTAGGTCTATCCGATATCATTCCGGCTAGAACTAGGTACAGACAATCCCTGTTATTATAGAAGTGTGATTTATAATTATAATAATATTCTTTAAATTATAAAATTATAAATATAAAACTTTAAATTGGGTGTTTTTTTTATTATCTAAAAAAGCTCTGCCGATTGCATGCCTGCTTCACACTCGCTAGTAGACCTGCAGTAGATCAGCAGCGTCTGGCGCTCTCAACCGGCAGAGGCGCGTGACTCGCTACGCCCTCCACCCCGCGCCGATGCTGCAGATGCTGAGAGTCATGAGTGTGACGCGGGGCGGAAGGCGTGACGGGGTATCCATCTAATATTCATCTTTTATTCAACAGGGAATGGCCGGACCTACTCCTAGCCGGAATGATATCGGATAGACCTAGTTCTATCCAACAGGGAATGGCTGAACCTAGTTGTAGCCGGCACGATGAAGGATAGACCTAGTTTTACCCGAAAACAATCGGCTAATACTAGGTGTAACCAAGAGTGAGTGGCTACACCTAGTTCTAACCGGGTAAAACTAGGTGTAGCCGCACTTCGGGTATTAGCCGTAACATATCTATAGTAAGAGCTCGTCCAGATTATGCAAACAGTACTTGTGTCAATGGCAACAAGTTATTTGTAAGCAGATCTCAACTGCATTATAAGACTTGCGCAGAAACATCACCGTCTAACGGCCGAAATTAAAAAACCTAACTATCCGTTGTTTTGCTTACTAGAGATAGGAATTTGACACAAATATACGGGGCTAATGACGCTAATGTCAAAATTTAGTCTCTAGTAAGCAAAACAACGGATAGTTAGGTTATTAATTTCGGCCGTAAGTGGTGTCATTTTGTGGTGTAAACCAGTAATATCTTGAAAATGAGGATTATTATTAATTGTAGTTGCTGCAAGCGATTGAATGCACGCTAATAATGTAGCGTGTACCGATCGCTGCTAACGTCATCACTTCGATCGGGCAATTAAAGCTTCGGTATACTTACCCCGATACTTATTCACTGATCCGTGACAAATTATTTTTGGCTAAAATGTTTATGTAAAAAGCAGTTTTAATTATTTGAAATAATAATTGGTCATCTATTGGTTGTTAGAGATCCGCGGTATAAATAAAGCACGAGTCACTTATCGTTACCGACGCTAGCAAATCAAGTTATCCGAAACTGTAAAATTTTTGCCATTCAACTTTGAACTATATGCTTCAACGATAAAGTTTCAACTACAAAATCTGTTAAGATTGTAGTAGCTCGATGTGCTGGAGTCTGCTCTATTTTATTAATATGTGATTATCTTATTATTGAAAACAATAATTGGTTTTAATATCTTTAACAATACGTTGTTGGTTGGTTAATAATAAGTGTGATCCCTCAGATGTGCAAACACTGAACACGATGCAGGCGCTCTGCTTCCCTCTCGGCTCGTCGGTGGCGCTGCTCATCATGTTCTTCTTCTTCGACTCCATGCAGACGCTGGTGGCGATATGCACTGCAAGTAAGTCAATATAATATCTAAATGGTATTATATCTTATCGAAAACTGAGCGTTAGTTTACTACTTGGTGAATTTTCTTACTGAACAGCACATTGTGACTAGTAAAAAGTTTTAAATTCTGTATGTTTACGAAAACAATAAAAGTCAAAATGAAACATCATCAACCACGATCACTCTGTCAAGAGTGAACGACTAACGAGAGATGTGTACGATGTAACTTTTTGTGTCCAAATTAGCCTAACTGATGGAATATGTAACCGATAGACCCTATTTAAATTACCTTCCTAGGCTTAGAAAATTACAGTAGTTATTGACAACAGAACAATTGTATTTCCTTTTTTCTCTATGTAAATCCGTTCACTAACCCAAAACCTTCGTTTGTTCCAGTAATAGCGTGCGCGGCGCTGGCGTTCCTGCTGACGCCGCTGTGCCAGTACGTGGCGGGCGGCGCGCGCGGCGCGGTGTGCGGGCGCTACTCGGCGCCCGAGCTGGCGGCCGCGCTGCTGGCCGCCGCCATCGTCGCCGTCTGGGTGCTCACCGGGCACTGGCTGCTCATGGACGGTTAGATCACTAATCCTCATCTTAGATACGAGATTGCTGATGGCGTGTCGACAGGTGCAGGCGTTCGGACCCCTGTCCAGACCAGGTGATTACGATTTTTTTTCTCAATCTTTATTGTCCCACAGCTGGGCAAAGTCAAGCCACAGTCTTCCATCTATGTCTGCCTGAAGCGTGCTGCGGCCAATCAGCAAGAAAAGTGTCGACATCGTCTCGCCAGCGCTGTTAATACAATTACCATTTAAATAATGAACAACTGCCAAAAATGTCGATCGACTATCCTAATAACCCCACAGAGACATGTTGACTTCGACACACATAGGTACGTATGTAAATCCTGTAATATGTTATATTAGGTGTCGTGAGAAGAACACTAGAAGCAATTGTTGTAGCGAAGTTAAGGAAAGCAGGGTAGATATTTTTGATTTGTTATGTTGGAGCGGTATTTGAGCACGCAACACGATTTATGTCTTTTTCGGACGACTTCCTATGGCTTTTTTTACACTAGCAATACCAAATATTCACAGTTAAAGTCCTATTTAAACCATAACCTCGCTTTATTATTCCAGCGATGGGCATGGGGCTGTGCGTGACGTTCATCGCGCTGATCCGACTGCCGTCGCTGAAGGTGTCCACGCTACTGCTCACTGGCTTGCTGCTGTATGACGTGTTCTGGGTCTTCTTCTCTTCCTACATATTCACCACCAACGTCATGGTCAAAGTTGCTACAAGGTTAGTTAAAGAAATATTTGTTTATAACTAGAGAACATGTTGCCAAATGGATGGTACGGTTGACGGCAAACTTAATGGCAGTTCCCAGCTAAATTCCAAGAGGTACACGCATGGGGCCCATACCTCCGCAATCCTCAAAATGACACCTAAAAAATGGTTCAGTATGCAGCTCTTCGTGCAGTATACTGAGCTGCCATTAAGTTTGGCACTATAACAAATCATAACAATGTCTGACGTAAGAATACTTTGTGTTTCAGACCGGCGGAGAACCCCATGAACGTTGTGGCTCGCCGCCTGCAGCTGGGCGGTGCCATGAGGGACGCGCCCAAGCTGTCGCTGCCGGCCAAACTCGTGTTCCCATCCATGCACCACCAGGGACACTTCTCCATGCTCGGTCAGTACTCTCCTCCACGCTTACTATACATGTGTCTGAGCTGAGGTTTATCGCCAATGGACAATGGGCTAAACCATAGATATAGGCTTAGTGTTGCCAGTATACAATCCTAGTTATAATTAAAAAATTAAAAACCCGACACGAATGTTACAACTCTCTTACTGGCTTCAAAAACATTGTCAAATTAAGTTTAATTTTTCATAGATTTTGTCAATTTATGTAAAAGGCGGCGCGGGAGTTAATATGGTTCGCGAACAAAGTAGAATATCCCGATGTTCTGGTTTCAGGTCTTGGTGACATCGTGATGCCAGGCTTACTGCTGTGCTTTGTACTGCGATATGACGCTTATAAAAAGGCTACGCTAGTTTGCCAAATGGGACAGGTTCCTGGCCCCAGGTCGATGGTAAGTTTATCTTTTATGTTTACTTATATTAAAAAGCTGAGCAGTGTGTTTGTATGCTTGAACGCGCCAATTTCAGTAACAACTGTGAAAAATTCAGTGTTAGATAGCTCATTTAGCGAAGTAGGCTTCTTTAGAAGACTGTGTGGAGAAGCTAGTGTTATTATAATTATAGTCAACTAAATATCGGTAAAAATATCTACTAGAATTTATTTTATCAGCATTATAAGAAATATTTTGTTATTTATTTTGCAGTTTAGTTTGTGACAGTGAGTACAGTCTTACATTTTACGTAATATACTTTTTTATTCTCCAAAAACTGTTTTGTATGTTATTTTTCATTGATTCTTATGTGTTGTTTACTGACGTGGCACGTGTACAGGGATCTCGGCTGACGTACTTCCACTGCTCGCTGCTGGGCTACTTCCTGGGGCTGCTGACGGCGACGGTGTCGGCCGAGGTGTTCAAGGCGGCGCAGCCCGCGCTGCTCTACCTCGTGCCCTTCACGCTGCTGCCGCTGCTCACCATGGCTTATGTTAAAGTAACAATGCTTACAGTATTCTATAGTTTATAATAATTCTGTATTGTTGATATACCTGAAAGGTCGTGCGGTATGTTGTTTGTATTACATAATATCCAATGTTACATTAACATAATGGGTATGTGTGAACTCTTTCAGAGTTATTGCATATGAAGTATAAGCTACATTCTAAACAGAATTCATATAAAAGTGACAAGCAAAGAGGTCAAAAATCAATCTGTGTTTATACTAATACAAATTTGGTTACAGGGAGATCTCAGAAGAATGTGGAGTGAACCGTTCATAGCCCCGCCGGCCGGCAAGTCGGGCGCCGACTTCGACGTGTGACTGGCGCGGCGAGCACGCGCCGAGTTCTCCGCATAGGGCGGCCCGCCCCACTCGCCCTGTACAGTTAGCTACCACACATGCATGGCTGTCTCTGTGCTCTCCGACTATCCCTGATCTACATATTACATAGTATTATTCCTTCTCGACGTGTGAATAGCGAATGGCACTATACGTATATATTTGCTGATCTGTAACTAACTGTACATGCAGCACTGGGCCACACGAGAGTTGATGTGTTTATTATTATAATTATAAAGACATAAGTTGTACTTTTTAGGTTAGTCGATACGCTTTTGTTTCGTTAGTTAAATGTTAAGTTGGAAGTTACAGCACAGGGTGACTTGCTGTCTACGAGTTGACTGTGGAGTGATCAGGACCACGGTGAGAGATTTCGATAATCTTTCATTAAATTATACTATGACAGACAGTAAATACAATTGGTATTTTGAAAATACTCAGTCGTAGCATTTGATGAATCTTATTTCAGTTTTTTTTTTAATTTTGTATTAAGAACAAACATACTGTATGTCATGATAATATAAACCTTGATATTGGCAAATCAAATAACTTGGGTGGTTGAGAACCCAATCTCGCTGATTAACAGCAGCATAAATAATGATATTAGCAGTTTCACATAAATATATTTTTTAATGACATCCAAGGTATATATTAGCTTGGCAGTTTGTTCTCTTTAGCAGTATACTTGAAGAGCCACATGAACATATACATTTTTTTGTAAGTCTGGTTGCTAAGATAAGTTAGATCTTTGTTAGAATCTCATTTTTACTTTACACTGATACGTAATCATTCTCTATGAGTATTGTTTCGAATTTAAAACACGACAATTTTGTAATCTGTCGCAGCATCAAATATAATCGTAATTTGTTTGAAGAATGGTCATCCATCATTATTTTCAATGATCAATCTTTGTTGTCACTGCCTTAGACTGATGTTTTCAATGAAGATTTTTTCTATATGTTGAATGGAGTATTATAGACAAATGTTAGACTAAAATATTAGAATATAAGCTACTAACTATTGTTGTTATTATTATAACAACTGTATTGTTGTTGTAAATTATTTGATTGAATTTAATAAAAGATGTTAAGACATTACATCGTAAGAGGTATACTTGGTATGTGTGATTTAATTTTTATAACAATTTATAACATTTTTTATTTTGGATTTATTTTTAATAGTTTTATTTTGTACTAAGTGGTTATCATTGATAAGTTTACTACTGTGTGCGAGCTAAACACTATTAACGTGGAGCAGTATTCTGACAAAAGTGATGTAAATTAATTATTGAGGCTTAATTTTATGAAGTAACAGTGAAACTTATGAATTTGCTGATGTCGTCTATCACATAGATGTTCTTAATTTAATTTGGAAATTTCTTGCTTTGTGTTCTCAATGTAAAGTGTAACCAAATAGTTTTGGTGTATTTTATAGATATTTATATAAATAGTCACTGAAGTTTTCTCATTGATGTACATAAATATGTGAAATTAATATTAAGATTGATGTTCCATTATTTGCGTCACTGTTTCATCTCATCATTGATCTTGAGACTATTAATGTAAATATAAAATGCCCACACAATTCATTACCTGCCAAAATTTGGAAAATCACATTTAATATTTTTATATGTATCTGTGGGAGTATGGTATATTGCTATAAATACTTAATAAAAATATTAGATGGAAGTATTATTGATTTTCATTCTTGTTTCCCACATCAAAAATCGTTTTTTGTGCCAATCAGTATCACAACTTTGGGGACTGCAAACTTTTACAGTATGTGGGCCAAACATATTTGGCCCCATAGGGCCAAGCCTGCAGCTCCTGCAGAATTTTTCTCAAGAGTTATCACAGCCCTAGCCAAGAGAGACCCCAGAAGGAAAAACAATTAGATAGGGCATTGGAAAGAAACAAAATATCTAAAGAAATATTATTTATTGGCTTCAATTTGCTTGTTAGTGTCACGTTTCTCAATGAATCGTAGTTGTTTCTTTCTCATTCTTTTCAGCTTAGCTGTATTTGTGATAACTTGAACTATTTCTGCTTTGCGTTTGTTTTCTTCAGCACGTTGTATGTTCTGTCGCCTGCGTTCTTTCCTGTTTTGTTCCTTCTGTTTAATTTCTTCTAACAACTGTTTAGACAGCTCCTTTGTTTTCTGCATCTCTTCACGCAATGCTTTCTTCCTTTCAAAGCTGTTCCTCAACCCCTTTGTTTTATTAATATTTGAAAACCTACAAGCAAATAGGTGGTGTAAATTAAAAATTGGTAAGATAACAGTTTTGTTTTCAAAATACCTATTTAAGGTTATAAAAATAAGTAAACAATCAAAGTTATATACAAATACGATACTTACTTCTCCTTTTGAGATTTCCAAAATCTTCCAGATTTAGGAATGCCCCTTATGGCTTCTGGTTTAATTGATGACGATTTTTCTATCTGTTTTTTATCTTCATCGTCGTTTTCTGATTTTTCAATAACATTTTGTTTTTTTGTTATATTTGCCACTATTGCGAGGACCTGGCTTTGGGTATCTTCAGCCATGTTAAAAACTAATTGTCTAAATTAGCCAGTTAAATAAAAATACTACACACTACAAGTATGAAATTAAACCACATGTACTATTCAAAGATTACTACAAGTCAGGTTAGTTTCATGATTGTGTACGTTCATGTGTCATTTATTTTTGACGTAGACAGATTAGAGATTGTCACGAAATTCAACCATTGAAAAACCATAGTCAAAACATAGTGATTTATAGTAATCGTAACATAAGCTGTGCGGCCTTTATGTCAATTTCAAAATTGACAGTAGGTGACATATTTTTATCGATGGATTCAAGTGATTCATTTTTATGATTTCCTTTTTCATTAGATTATAGAAATAATAATATAGTCAAACGTTGCATTTTTCTGTTCAGTGAGTAACTCTTAATCGTAGCTAATAAATAGCCGAAGTATTTCGGTCGCAGGTATATAAACCGAACAAGACCAACGGAATCACAGTATTACTTTAGTTTTCCTGAAAATAATTACTTGTCCCAACAAAAATGCCCGTAAGTACCTCAATTTCGTTTAGCTACTTTTAATTCTATATGCTTTAAATAGCTGTTTACCGTATAATATAAAATACAATTTCCTTAAAGGCTTATCACTCAACGTTGACGGACTACACCCAATCCGTTGGCAATCTGGCGCTCCTCCCAATACGCACAACTTTTAGAGGTCCGGCTCCGATCAGTCCGAAGATTGAATTGGATGTTATCGACGAAGCTCTCAACTACTTCAAAGCAAATGTCTTTTTTAGGTTCTATGAGATAAAGGTTAGTTGTGGAGTTATTTACAATCACTTTTTTTTTAAATAGTGGAATTAAAAATAAATAGAGGTCTTCTTTCAGTCTGACGCCGACAGAGTTCTTATTTACCTCACTCTGTACATCTCTGAATGCCTGAAACGGCTACAGAAATGTTCCAACAAAAACCAGGGACAACAGGAAATGTATATGCTGGCCATATCTAAGTTTGACATTCCTGGGGAGTACGGTTTTCCTCTGAACTCTGTGTATGCCAAGCCTACCAGTACACAGGAAGCCGGTATGTTTTAAGGAATTATTTTTCAAGTATTGAGATACTGTAATTTAAAAAAATTTCTTGATGATGATTTCTTACTACAAAATAAATTGAACAGAACTTGGCTTCTAAGAGATCTCTAAGCTTTTGATGATAGAAAGATTGCATAGATAGACTTAGCAATAATACATTTAATGTATTTGGTGGGATTTCAGATTTGATGAGACAGTATTTGCAGCAGTTGAGACATGAGACTGGTGCCCGCGTTTGTGAGAAGGTATGCCAAATTATATAGCTACCAAATTTCTAGGCAAGCATGTTAATTAATATGTTGATTTTGTCATAGGTATTTGCCACAGAAGACGGTAAGCCAAGCAAGTGGTGGCTCTGCTTTGCCAAGAGGAAATTCATGGACAAGTCCCTGTCAGGCCCTGGACAATAGCCAGTGCACAAAAAGTTAGCATTTATTTTACCCTATACACATTTATTACGACATTTAATAAAAATAAATATAACTTGTCACAATGGTGCATTGATATTTGTAATATTGTATGTGCTACTTATCTAATATTACAGATATCTATTCTAAACACTAATCTCTATCAGCATTATGTTTGTCTGCCTAAACATTCTAATTAAAAGCACTATATTTATATCCTAAGATTTATTATTTTGATTATATGGATGGAGTATCAAGTAATCAATAAAGCAAGCAATAATATTTATGTAATTTTATTTATTTCATCAGATGTATACATTTCAATATGAAATTTCTTGTACAGACTCTAAAAAATATATAACATGGTTCAAAAATAGTTGAGCTGCTAAACATGAGATTGATAAAATTGACTAAAAATGGGTAAATAACAGTCTTACACTTACAACTACAGTTACATATAATACACAGAGTTGCAATCATAGTGACAAAGTTATTGGAGACCATACTCCTTGATGAGTTGTCCAGCTATAACAAGTCTCTGAATTTCAGAAGTGCCTTCATAAATTTCAGTAATTCTTGCATCGCGGTAGTGCCTTTCTGCTGGCATGTCAGAAACATAACCCATTCCACCAAGGATCTGAAAGAGGAAAGCATGTAATGTGTTTCATCTTAATAATTGCAATTCCAATGTAATTAAGTTGGTAACGCCATTAGCATTTCTGTGATTAAGGTATGCTAAAGAACTATGTAATAATTTGAACAATCCCAGTTGTATGTTCTATGAAACAGATTCTTATCTAGCTGGGGGGTCTCAAACTGTGATTAACTTGTTTCTCCATTTTCTGTTTAGGCATTTATTTATAAAGTTCACAAATCTACTTAGTATCTAGTTCTCTGCTTTGCATATGAGTGTAGAATACTCATTGCATACTACATACATGATACCCATAAAACATAACCCTTTTTGGCAGTTTACTACAAAAGGGTTACAAAAAGTATACTCAAACAAATAAAATTTGGTCTTAGCAACAATATATTAATTTAGTAGTAGCTTGGGTAGTACAAACCTGTATGCACTGGTGGGATAAGAACGTGGCTGCCTCTGAAGCTGCCAACTTTGCCATCGCAGCTTCCTTAGTATAAGGCTTCTTGTTATCCTTTAACCAAGCTGCTCTCCATGTGAGCAATCTCGCCGCCTCCAGCTGCAGAGCCATATCAGCGAGCTTGTTTTGTATGGCTTGCAGTTTCATTATTGGTTTCCCAAATGCTGTGCGTTTTGATGCATACTCTGCAGCAACATCTAATGAAGCCTGTAAACAGAAATTGCAAATATTTGAATTTTAGAACTCTATTTCTTGTATGGTTGGTATCACTGCTATTGGTGAATATGTACCTGTGCTATACCTAGAGCTTGGGATGCGATACCAATTCTGCCAGCGTCTAATGTCATCATGGCTATCTTAAATCCCAAACCTGGCTCACCAAGAATATTCTCTTTGGGGATAACACAGTCTTCAAACATGAGTGAGCAAGTGGAGGAACCTCTTATTCCTAATTTGTCCTCTTTCTTTCCTAATTCAAGGCCTTTGATAGGTTTTGGAACTATGAAAGCGGATATTCCTTTATGTTTCAGACTTTTATCTGTAGTGGCAAAGACAACTGAGGCTTTACTCTCATATCCGTTAGTAATCCAACATTTTGTGCCGTTCAGTGTCCATTTGTCACCACTGGCCTTTGCAGTGGTGGATGCTGCTCCAGCATCCGATCCATTACCTGGCTCAGAAAGAGCAAAACAGCCAACAATGTCACCTGGAACATGCCATTTGATTTTTTTATTTAAATTCCTTAATTTCTCAAGTGAAATTTATTTTAATTATATTGTTATTTGGTGGTTTTGTAACAGAAGTATCAAAACTAATAATCTACCTTTAACTGTTATAGTACATATTTATCCAAGTAGAATGGTAAAACCGGCTAAGGCATCAGCCACCAAAAATTAAAAGCAAATTGTGGCAAGAAAAGCTACTATCACCAAGTTGTGCTACCTAAATTTCACTCCCATAATAATCCAGAGAAGTGGCCTTATGTTATTTATTGCTCCCAGGACACACCGACACTGGGTGTTGTCAGAGTTTCAGAAACCATGTATAACTTACTAGTATCACAAATCCAGAGAAAGTGGAGGTGGATTCTCAACAACAACAGGGCACAATCGCCACATGTCATGCATCATATTGCAGGGCTCAAAAAATATGTTGATAAAAAGACAGTTAAAATAATTATAATTTGTCCATATCAAGTTGCTTTTGTTTAACTAGCTCAGATGACAAACCTGTACAGAATGGTGTGACAAATTCTTGTTTCTGTTTGTCAGTTCCCCAGTGCATAACAGGTCCCAAATAAAGAGAGTTGTTGACTGACATTATGACCCCTGCTGATGCACATCCTCTTGATATTTCTTCTAGAGCTATAGCGTACGCAAGGTAGTCTAGGCCGGCCCCGCCAAGTTCCTCTGGCACCGCTATAGCCATGAGCCCGAGTTCACCCATTTTCTTGATAGCATCGCCAGGATATAAATGGTCGCGATCGAACTTAGCAGCATTGGGCTTTAGTTCTCCTTCAGCGAAGTCTCTACATGTTTTATACAGCATTTGGTAAGTATCAGATAATGCTGAAAGTGATGCTATACATCTTGTCTGCCTGACACTTGTTGGTGCTGCAAAATAAATAAAAAATACAAGCAATTATTTATCATCGCAGGAATACTTTATAGTTGGAATTTGGAAACATTAAAAGGCACGACACTTAAATTAAAAACTTACCAAGCGTTTGAACTAACTTCGAAAAGTTCTTTATCATTTTGGGATAATAATAAATTAACAAAAACAATGCACTGTCTACAGCTGGAAATCAAAATAATTTAGGAAGGACTTTGAGCTCACTCGTTCAGAAATCTCGGAATTCAAACCAATAAGGTATCGAGTGAGAATCTGACATTTCGATAGCTAAATAAATATTTTTAGGAGTCCGAAAAATTGCAGGAATCTACTACGACATAGAATAACTGGATTAGTTTTAGGTTTTTTACATATTTTTTAGAGGGAGTAGTCTGATCACATCTCATCTTGGTCCCAATATCCGCCCTAATTCCGACCGTGTAAATTATTTTTTAATTATTATTTCTACCAAATTTCCCCGTTTTTGTCGGTGGTATTGCGAAGATAGAGACAAGCCAAAAAAACAGCTATCTATTGGTCAATGATTGATTAATTACTTTGACACTTGTCAAAGTCAAGTCTAGTGTCAAACAAAAATAGGAAAAAAAATATAAATTACAATGATAAAATGGAGATATTGTTAAGAATTTTACCAACTACTCGAGTAAAATTAACTGCTTCTAGACTTCTTTTATGTCATGTAGCAAATTATACCAGGTAAATAGTTGAGTAACAGTAAATATCTGCATAACCTATATAATTTAAAAAATACTAATAACCACTATTTCAGATTGGCGGAGGTTGGTAAACTCGAGCAACCGAAGTCAACAGGCAAATATGATACGGGACAATTGATTTTACACAAAGTATTCGGTTACCGAGGAGTGATCCTGTTCCCTTGGTTGGCACGAGTGTACGACAGGGATGCGACCAACAAGAAGGACAGCAAAGACTCATCGGGTGCCTCGGAGGTGTCGGGAGACTCCCTGTCTAACGTGGGCAAAGAAGTCAAGGGCCGAACACATACATTCTATCAAGTCCTAATTGATACCAGGGATGCACCTTACATAGTAAGTATCCTGATATATTAACTTGATGGACTGCTTATTTTGATCAATTTAAAGATGACACAACATGAAGAGGATAATATCTGAATTTGTAGCATGCTGTGCCTATATATGGTTAAAAATTGTGAGTGGTTATGTCTTATTGGCAAAGTTCCACTTTCCTTTTCAAATATGTTATTACATAGTGATATAAATCTTGTGTAATATGTTATGTGTACCTGTGTATAGCTAATAGAAGTATATAGACTTTACTATGTTACATAAAGTTTGTTCTGTGAGCTGTACTTTAGCACTCCTTGTCTCATAATGGGACATTAGCAGAATAAGTAAGATATGCAGAATTGAATATTAGGTTACTGTCAAAAATGCCAATAGGCTAGTTAAAATCCCATTTCTTTGATAAAATGTGATGAATACTAACTACCTCAATTATTTTGGACTGTGACAACACACATCGACATGAGACCTGAATGGAAGAGAAAGGTATTTTGATATATGTAAATCAATTTCATTTGTTTTATTTTGTGTTCAAAACTTAACTAACAAATATTTTGTTATAAAGACATTAAATGCAGCTGTGTTGTATTTGTTATCAATAATTTAGGTATCATTGTTTTCAAAACAATATAATATAATAACAAATCTCTATCAAAGAAGTAGTCATAGCAAAAAAAATATATATTAGAGGTTATGAAAGCTTTTCTTAAAATACATTATCAATTTCCATTGTGATAAATGTCTATTAACACATCATCAAAATAACTTAATTCCATGTAGGTTTAGATATTTTTTATAAAACCCCAAACAGAACTGGCTAGTGCTAAACCATTAAAAGATTTATTTTCCTTTACTCTAAGTATTGTATTCATGTTTCAGCGTGCACAGACTGAGGCGGTGACCTTCCTTGGCAATCAAGAGTCAAGCCGCAGCCTGTATGCCATCCCTGGGCTGGACTATGTGGCACACGACGACATTATTCCTTATACTTCAGTAGAGCGCGTCCCTTTGCAACATGAGCTGTTTGATAAATTCCTTATGCATAATGCAGATAAAGGTGAGCAAAACCTCTGTATGTTCGATTTTCGCCAAACTTATTTATGGTTCGCAACTTACTGCTGAGGCCAAGTACGCGCATGTGGCCCAGGCCTCTCGCACACCTGCCTGACGACACCTTAAATTGGTTTCTGCGCAGTATCTCGCGCGTTGTACCAAGCTGCCAAAAGTTTGGTAAAAACTGTATCTATGTGTATTTGTTCAGAAATATAATGCTGACAAATATTTTTATATGTAACTCATCATCATCTCCCGAGCCTTTTCCCAACTATGTTGGGGTCGGCTTCCAGTCTAACCGGTTTCGGCTGGGTACCAGTGTTTTACAAGGAGCGACTGCCTATCTGACCTCCTCAACCCAGTTACCTGGGCAACCCAATACCCCTTAGTTAGATTGGCGTCAGACTTACTGGCTTCTGACTAACCCGTAACGACTGCCAAGGATGTTCAATGACAGCCGGGACCTACAGTTTAACGTGCCATCCGAAACACAGTCATTGGTGTCCAAGATATACTTAGAAAGTACATACAAACTTAGAAAAGTTGCATTGGTACTTGCCCGACCTGGAATCGAACCCACGCCCTCACACTTGAGAGGCTGGCTCTTTAACCACTAGGCCACCACGACTTTTTTTCTAGGCATTTTTATATGTAACTATGCTACCTTTATATGAGAGAAATTCTAGTAGAATTTATTTATCTGATAATTTTATTCTAGTACAAGTACCACAATTTCCTGCGTTTATCCTACATTCCTGCATTACTTGAGGTAACTACTCTGCTATTTTTATGTTTTCAGACCCACCATTCATAGCTCAAGAGACTCTGCGAGCATGGCAGAAGAAGAACCATCCTTGGTTAGAACTGAGCGACGTGCATAGGGAGACGACCGAGGGCGTTCGTGTCACCGTCATTCCATTCTACATGGGTAGCCGCGAGTCGCAAAATTCGGCTGTTTATTGGGTAAGTGTAGCTTGTCTGTAAAATTATGCTAGACTGCTGGTCATTTCATACTTGGTAATATTAAAAAATATTGTTTTTTTGTCTAGTGGCGTTATTGTATTCGTCTGGAGAACTTGGGGTCGCAAGCAGTGCAGCTGCGGGAGCGGCACTGGCGCATCTTCTCGCTGAGCGGCACGTTGGAGACCGTGCGCGGCCGCGGCGTGGTGGGGCAGGAGCCCGTGCTCGCGCGGCACTCTCCTGCCTTCCAGTACAGCAGCCACGTCAGCCTGCAGGCGCCCAGTGGACACATGTGGTGAGTCACACGCCTATCTCGCTGAGCGGCACGCTGGAGACCGTATCAGTACTGTTTCAGGCTGGCGTATTATATGCATTCAAGTGTGCTGATTACATTAACATTGTCTTCTGGCAGTTGTGAAGCCAGATTGCATTCGAAGGTTGTGCATAACAACTCTTCGAATTTTTATTCTATAAATATTTATTAAAGGAAACTGTTATTTCTTCTTCCAGGGGCACGTTTAGAATGGAACGTGAAGACGGCTACACATTCGACTGCCGGATCCCGCCGTTCTCGCTGGAGAGCAAGCCGGACGAGAGCGCCCCGGCCGCGCCCACCGCAGCCGCGTGACGTCACACGCTGCACCGGTTCGCAACTGGCACTCGGGCCGCGCCACACCGGAGACAAGCTGCGTACTGACTAGGCGTTCCAATGTTGGTTATGCGTACAGAGTTAACTATAGTTCAGTACATACATTCCGCGTATCGAAATCCCGTCTTGCGGGGCATTCAAAGTGTGGTACGCCTAACCGACTACGAGTACGTAAAGACGTCGCTTTACGCTCTGGCATATATTTCAGTCTGTGGCGCGTCTCAGTTCACTGTTGGAACCAGACAACTCGAAGCAAACCTGATATATTACGCGAACCTATACAATGAGTACCCACGTTTGAACAATTTCAATGGCTCGCCAGGATGTGATGAATATATTACTTTTAATGTAATATTCATTCAGCAGTCAGTTATAGCCATTGGTATTTATTTAGGAATGATGATATACCTGTTAGCTTTATTTATTATGTTGTTGTTGAGTGTAGATTGAAATTCTTCGAAAATATTCATTACATCCTTTGTTTTGTAAAGAATAAATTCATTAGTTATTTTAAAATAATTCCTAGATCTGTAATAAATTACAGTATTCTGTTTGAAAAGTTTTATTGGTTGTTTATTTTATTTGCGTATCATTAGTGATAATCTAACAAGTATAAAGGTTGTACTGTCGTAACTGAAATGAAAAAAAAAAATGTTGCCATCTCTAAGAGACTTTAATAAGTAACTTCAAAAAAATAAGGAAGTAAAATTTGGAATTGCACAATACTATACATAATAATATATTCAAGCTGTACAAGATAAATAATTAACATTTTATATAATAATACTCAGTTGCATACAATTATCTCATCTATAAATTAATATAATAGGATTAGTAAGTCCTAATTATTATACTAAGTCCCATACAACTCGTAAATAACATCAACTCGTTGATTTTGTAACCTTCATTTCATGTGAACAATCTGATTCAAGCTATGGAAAACTTTAACAGCTATGTTATGCTTGTAATTAATACAAAAAGGCACTAGTTTTGCTTAAAATAACAATTATAATCTTTGGTAAAATCACATGAACGAGTTCCGAACACACCAGCGCGTGGTCGGCAATGCGATGCATATGAACATGCATAAATGCACTGCGAAGCTCAATAAAGCTGAATAACAAGGTTTGCGAATAATTTACGTAGCTATCGACGCAAACGTACCGTGTCGACAGTCTTAGTGTTCGCGTTGGTGTGTCCGAAACTTAAGCTTCGCACTGTAACGTATCACAATGCTTCAAACTTGAAGTTACAATACCATTGGAAGGTTCCAGATCATCATGATTCAATGTACAGCTAATACTTACAATTTAACACTCCACCCCAATATTAATATTCAGCGTTCATTAGTTTCTAGTTGCTTCCATTCTATAACTACGCAATAATAAAAATCGCACGAAGCAATTCTACAATAGTGATTAATTTGCTAAATTCGAAATATGAAGTGTATCAAAATATTGCTTATTGAAATTATTATTGAACAAACGCTTCGTACCGTTTTGTGGGTAAACAATAATATTGTACAGACGCCAGCACATCAGGCTACCAACTGTCAAATTTTCCCATTCAACTTTGACCCATAATGCTTTAGCGATAAAGTTGAAAATCTATTAAGGAAATTAGTAGCCTGATGTGCTGGCGTCTGTACCTACTAATTGTTGCTTTGTGTGTGAAAGATGAAGCGCGGCAACATTCTATATTTAAGCACAGAGCTAGACTATCACAATGCTGAAACGGACCTAACCTTGGCTCCTCTAAAATGAGACAAATATATCACATTATATAGTAACCAAAGCGCTTTGAGCAGTAAGGTAGATAAGTATAACGCAAACTGGTTATCTATTTAAGTAAGTGTATAATCAACTGGGTGTAGCCGCGCTTCTCTTAAGCATTATAATGTGCATACAGTGGTCGGTCGAGGTGGACCGCTCGGCAGCAAGGCAAGCGATTACCGCGCCAGCTGTATGATGAGCGCGGCGCACATCTCGAAGAACTCCATGGTGTGGTGTCCCTGCGGGCCGGCGGGGGACGCGGGCGGGGGCGGCGGCACCGACACCAGCGGCGACGCGCTCTCTTCCTCGGAGTCCTCCTTCTCGCCTGATAGTGACTTGAAGTCCAGGAGATACGACTTGTAGTCCACTTGGTATAACTGCAGCGACATCTTCACATACTTTTCTGTCATCTTGTTTAGTGTGCGTACCCTGTAAAAATATCAACCAGTATATTACTGCTTATTTGACTTTTGATAAATGATAATGGCATCCAGGCCGATTGTCGGCTACGGCGGCCGTTCTCTTTTATGGAAATCAGCCAGCTACGCAGGACATATTATAGTGCACAAACATTCGTGCAGATATGTGTGCACTCTCTATTCCCTCACTCTCATAGTCCGATGGGACGGCAATCCGACACGACTGGTGAGAGATCAGGCGCAGGACCGACATTTACGAGCTCTCCGAACCACGGGTGAATCAATCACCAACTTCCACACTGCTTTATGAAAGTTTCTCAAAACCCACAAAGCGATTTCGGCCGGGAATCGAACCCGAGACCCCGAGCACAGCAGTCGCGCCTTGCGACTACTAGACCAACAAGGCGGTTACTTTTGATAAATACACAGCCTGTGGATTTAGGGTGTCTAGTTCACTTACCTCACATGATAAGGATTGATGACTTTCCATTCGTAGTCGAGAGCTTTCATAGCCCGGAATACTTCTAGCATTATGTCGTTAGGCTTGCTTTGAGACCTGATGCCTAAGTGCCACTTTGCTCTGTAAAACAAATAAACATTATTGTCCTATGGTACATCTTTCGCAGATTGGGCTCACACTCAGCATGTCCCACAAGACTGATTATTCACAATTTCTTAATGTAGTGTAATGTCATTAAAAAAAATTATCTCTCAGGCTTTAAACGGCTGACCGTTTCAAATATAATATAGCCTAAATATAGGTGGGAACCTGGAGACATACAGTGCCGGTTTTAGTACTACCAGCGCCCTGGGCGAGATTTCTACGGCGCCCCCTAATTGCAATTCAAACCCATATGAAAAAAGGCGACGGATAATAATGAAATAACCATTTATGAAAAGAAATAAACATTTATTAAAAAAAAAACTAATAAAATTTTACTCTAAGGACGTAGTTATGCAAACTAGAACCATCCCACACTTTGGGTTAAATTGAGTTATTGATGTAGATAGACTTTGTATGGTGTATAACATTTCCTCAGAAAAAATCCTGGTCGATATAGCAACCCACAAAGCAGAAAAAAGGAGCCTTTTAAGGTACCAACCCGAGTCTGAGTCACTTTTGCTAAGCAATACGGACTCATGTAGCATGGTACTTATAATATTTTACATTTTTTTAAATGCAATGCAAACCTAAGCTTTATAGATCATTATTTTTTTATGATTTCATAAAACATAATTATCGATATGGAACTAAGCATCTTGATTATTTTTAAACTCATTTATTTTTATTACGAAGAATAGTTGGTTCATGGTACATGGTTCCCAGAAGACAATAAACATAAAAATTATATTTTTTTTTTCTCTAAAGAGAACCATGTCGGCTATGTTCTAATATTTGCGAAAAAAATAAATGAGCCTAAAAATAACCAGGATGCTTAGTTCCGATTAGATACGTATGTTCAAGTTGCAATAAACAAAATTATGAATAAACCATTTAACTAACATTTATTTTTCCTAAAAAAAAATCAACCAAGAACCAAACCACAATACAATAATTTTGCTATGAGGAATCATCAGGTTTTTGATCATAAATAAACACTAAACTGACATAAAATTGAATTATGTAGTTTTCCTATATTCTTGCTAATACAGTCCTTTAACGTTGTTAAGTTATTTATCTCATAAAACTTACCTATTTTTTACGCACCTTTAAAACAAAAATCGAATTATCTCAAAACTGATATGTTGTGGGTTAGTTCTAGTTTGCATAACTATGTCCTTTTATTAAGTTATCAAAGTGGATGTTTTCAGCAATTTCATTTTCGATTGACAAAGTTGCCAAGTTTGTCAATCTAGATTGAGATATTGTCGTTCGCAGATAGTTTTTAGCCGCGCCGGACTTTAAGGGGCGCCGCTTTACGGCGCCCCTGGGCGGTCGCCCAACCGCGCCCTACCCTAACGCCGGTACTGGAGACATAGGTAGGCTGTTTATCCAGCTGGAGGACAGGAAACTGCCTCCGTGAAGCAGGTAAAATCCAAATTTCGAAAAACCTAATGATTCTTACCTTTTGACGGGAGTACCTCTGGCCTTATCCTGGTGTGGATGTGGGTGCGGCGCGATGCGCTCGGGGTGCGGCCGCGCCGTCTCCGCCGCTGCCGGAGGGGAATTGCCTGCTATGGGGACAAGTGGAGGCTTATTGACGCAACTCTACATACTTATTCAGATTTTTTTAAGTTGGTATAGCATGAGGTTTTAAGCTTTAGTGCACGCAAATTTTAGATACGAGTCTATACTCAGATATGTATGAATTGATAGTAGCGTACGGATGGACACGTCGCCTACATATTCTTTTTACATTGCGGCAGTCGCTTATAGACTAAAATCATCGTATAGAAGATTTGTGTTTTAATGTGACAACATCAAATAAATTGATATACGCTTCTGCTTGCGCGAGAGCAAACGAAAGGCAACATCGGCCGCATCCGTCTCTCCCATTCGATTAAAGAAAATGATGTAGAAAAAATGTCATAATTTTATTAAAAAATTTTCTAATAAATGAACAATAATTTTTATCAAGATACCTACTTGCTACATAGAAGTCCTTAATTTCTGCCTTTGCAGCTTCGTCAGCGATCCTCTTGTTGTCTATGATAAGATGGTAGGCTATAGCCAGCTGATCGTGAGGGTCTCCACTAAGTAAGGCATTGTGTACTTCATGTTCCTTCACTCCAAACTTATCACAAACTTCTGATATAGCTTCCGTATCTATTACACTGCTGTCCTGAAATATACAAGTTTATCCAGTAATATCACAGTCTGATAATATGACATCCAGGCCGATTGTCGGCTACGGCGGCCATTCTCTTTTATGGAGCCAGCTTTTATCAGCCAGCTGCGCAGGACATTTTGGCAGAAGTGGTGCAAAGCTGTTAACTAGTTTAATACTGAAGTGTAGTTTAACCAGACTGTGCACAGCCTACATAGACTATTTTGTATGATATGTAGATTGTAAAACATCTACCTATTAAAAATAATCTTTAATTGTACAGATGTGTGTTAATAAGTGATACTGGAATCAGTGTCACTGTCTCTAGTACTGTGTATTGTAATAAAACCAAAAAAAAAAACAAAAGAGTTGTGACAGGTGGAATTCTGGTTTACACACACATGCACTGGACTTAGGAGATACCATACCCAAGAGACAACAAACTAGTGACATGCTTGGCCAACATTATAAAACATATGTACATGTATAATGGCATATATGGGAATGGTTACCAGCACCACCATCACTACCACAACACCAAAACAGAAAAGGGATGAATATAAAAATAATAATTTAATGGATAAATAAACTAAAACTACTTATAAACAAATATTAAAAAAGGATGGGGTCTACATACTGTAATTACCTGCTCAACAGGAGATGGGAATAGATATCCCGGCAGGTCTTTTTGGAACCATTCATGTTTCTTCACATCCTCGATGGTGGCTCTTTTCATGGGGTCAACTTGCAGCATCATGCACAGCAGACTGACTACACTCTTGTTAAGGTACTCAGGTATGGGGAATATGCCAGATTTGATCTTCCTGAACAGCGTGGGGACATGTTCATCGTCAAATGGCAGTGTACCACAGAGTAGGGCATATAAGATTACACCACATGACCACACATCCACTTCAGGACCGGCGTATAGTTTGCCAGATATGACCTGTGAAAAAAAGATTTATTAGTTTTCTTGGGTCTTGAGTAAATGAATGCTGTATGGACTAGCTTAGAGAAAAGCAGTAATTTCTCTTTTTTTTTGGAATGTTTACAAACACTCATTTAATATTGCAATTTAATGTGAATGGATATTACAAAATTAAGTCTAGACTAACCTCTGGAGCAGCATAGTTAGGAGATCCACATGAAGTCCTCAAGAATTCTCCATCCATCATCATGTTGGAGAGTCCAAAGTCAGCTATCTTAACATGCATGTTATGGTCCAGTAGCAGGTTCTCTGGCTTAAGGTCCCTGTGTACTATCATGTGCCGATGGCAGTAGTCCACCCCAGATATGATCTGTTGAAAGAACCTCCGTGCCTCATGCTCCTGCAGCTTGCCCCTCTTCACTATGTAGTCAAACAGTTCACCCCCAGACACATATTCCATTATCATGAATATGTCTGTCGGAGTCGATATCACCTAAACAACAAACATTTAAGTTTATTTTGTTTAGAAAAGTGTATGAGTCAAGTGCGACTTATTCAAGGTCACTGAATACATGAATATGTTTAAATAATTTACAATAATACCTGGTACAGTTTAATGATGTGAGGATGTCTGAATAACTTAAGGTTCTGTATTTCACGTCTGATCTTGCCCACAACATCGAGGCTCTTAATCTTCTGCCTGTTCAGAATCTTCACGGCGACCTTGTGTTTGGTCAGCTGGTGCTCTCCGATCTTGACCTTACCGAAGGTGCCGACGCCGAGAGTTGCTCCCAGCGTGTAGTGGCCTATCTTTACGATAGGCTGGTTGCTACCACTGGTTATGACAATCTTCTCAGCCATCTTTCACAAAAATAATAGTAAACACTTATCAACAAAGCCCTTTACATGAGCGTATAAAATTATATGAGTACAACAATTATAAACTTGGCTTCATGTAATTAATAATAAAAAGCATAGTAAATAAAAATATGTAGTTCGAAAAGTTAAAACACAATAATTTCGTATTCCGACGAGTGGAAGCAATTTTGAATGAACAATGAATGAATGAAATATGCAGATAGTCGGAAACGTCAAATAAAAGGCTGTCAAAATAGGGCTCTAGAGGGCTACTTCTTTGATTTACACTTAAAAAACTCTCTTTGGAAAAAAAGGGGGTTAACTCGGCGCTGATTGTCATTATTATTGATATAATTTCGGTTCTGTTCTGTGACCTATTTGAGGCTAGATTCTACGAAATAACACTCAAACTAAAGTGTTTAATTAATTAGAGAAATAGTATTTTTTTTCCATCACATTTCATTGTATTCGTATTTAGATTGGCAGTCGAAAGATAGGTAATAAATTATTGAATTAGCCATTAACAGAGGAGTTTCACTATAATGGAATGGCAGCACAACTTTTATTTTGTCTATGAATTTATGTCTTTTATCTTCACCCCGCTCTCCCCGCTCCCGCCCCGCCCTGAGATTTTTCTGAGTGAGAGCCACAGAGGGCTGCTTTTTTAAAATAAATATCAGCAATTTCCTAAGTTATTTTAATATAATTGATTGTGGTGTGTTCGTCCGCTATGGACAAATGTGGGATTTGTCTTAAACCTGCTGTTGTGAGTATCTGTTTACGTATTTTACGCGTCGTCTCGAAATATATCGTCAATATTTTTTTGTTTTCTTTAGGAGATTGTTATAAAAATAACGTCCCTGGCCATTCAGCCTGCTTTAATTTTCACAAAATACAAATTTTGCTATTGATTTCCATGGAATACTGTAGAAGTTTACGTAGAAACGAGAAAAAACTTGACATTTGAAACCTGCCCGCGTATTTTTTTTATTTTTTTTTGTCGGATTGACTGTTTTTTTACGTCTGGCTCTGCGCTGTGTAAAAAACAACAGTGATCCTTTTTTTATGTACTTGAATAGTGAACCTTGGCATATGCTGTAGGTACCACAAGCATATCTGATCAATAATAATAGCACTGCATTTAAAGATAGTCTTGCACATAACAACTAGTTTGGTTTTATTTTATTTAGAAATGGTTAAGTTTATTGCAGTACTAGCTTCCGCCAGCGGTTTCACCCGCTTTCTGAGGGAAGTAATTTCCATACCCGGATAAAAAGTAGCCTATATGTTATTCTGATGTATAAGCTATATTGTGGTAAAGTTTCCTTCAAATCCATTCAGTAGTTTTTACGTGAAAGAGTATCAAACATCCATACATCCATACATCCATACTTACAAACTTTCGCCTTTATAATAATAGTAGGATATGACTAGTATGGAAAAACGAGATTATTTTATTATAGCTAGAATATTGTATGTTTCAGCAACTGTTTGAGACGGGGAAGGACGGCATCTATGCCTGCTTCAAATGCCAGCCACTTGTGCCTGAAGTAACTATTGGAGAAAATGGCAACGATCAGACCGTGCCACAGACTTCCACCAACAACAGTGAAGAGGTGCTTATTTATTAAAGAATTTATTTAACACTCTTGAAATGTATAATGGTATAATAAGTTTTAAGGAGTCATTTATATTTATGGCTTAGCTATTAGTCAGTTCTTGCCACAAGACTCATGATAGGAATAGAGGTGAGGGGTGCGGGTTGTTCATAAGAGATACCGTGGCCCTAGCACACAGGGACCTCCAGAAGGAACATAGTGGGTTTTAGTCAGTAAGAGTCTGACACTCCCGCCAGCTGCACCCTCAGCGGGAGGGGTCATTTGATGATTTCCCAAAAAGGGGCTACCAGGAGTAGGGTAAACAGTAAGGTTGGCAAAAAAAGCTTGATAAGCCAAAGCCTACATTGCAAATAAATAAATGTATAAGGCACCAACCTCTATTTGACATCTGCAATATTGAAAATATTTACAAAAAAAGGAACATGCCTTTGTCAGATAACAAACTTTCATATTGTTGTGTAAGCAGTTAAACATTCTTATGGATTATTTTGAGGTTTTATGTAATGTCTGTGTACCATTTGTTGTTAAAACTGTATAGTTTTAAAATAAATTTTGACTGTATCTATCAACTCTGTCTGTAGCAAAGCAAGAACAACACAATTACATTAATTAAATAATAAATAAGAACATTGCGATAATATTAACATACTCATGGTGGCCTAGTGGTTAAAGCACCAGGTTTCCAAGAATGACCATGAGTTACTTTTCTAAGTGTAGGTAGACATTGGGCACTAATGACTGAATAAAGGTGAAGAAAAATATCCTAAGGAAACCGGAGGAAGGAAACTGGACTTGGTCCAAAACAGCCAATCACCTGGTGATTAACTCTCTCTCCTTCTCTTTAAGAGGACTGTGCCCAGCAATGCTGTACTGAATAGGCTAATGAAATAATACTAACTAACATCAAACCTCTTTACTAACAATACAGAATTGAAGCCTGTAACACTGGGTTTATTATATTAATTATATGATTATGGAGCCAATAAAATCATATTTATATCACACTTTCAAATCACACAGAGTAATGATAATAAGTTTCCAATTTGAGCCCAGTGTTACAGCTGCTGTTTTGCACCTTCCAGGAGGGAAATGAATCATCATTGTATTGTGGCCTGTGCCACAAGTCTTTTCAGAAGAATATGCAGTTACAGAATCACTTGCGCAACCACCGCGCCGAGAGACGCTTCGTCTGCACATACTGCAATAAAGGTAAGCGAGGTTAGACACAGACTGCTTCAAGTAATTGAGACCGACTGCTTCAGGCCTGAAACTGCGTCAAGCGGGCACATGCGCGGTTTCATACAAAACTGCTCCGTCGCGGGGACAGTTTAACGCAGTTTTAGGCCTAAATCCGCGACCGCGCGGTGAACTATAGTTATTTATTCGCTGCCCTACACACGACTGTTCGAGCAGTCGCGACCGCTTCAAGCCGTCAATTGCTCGAGCGGTCGCGAGGCATACACCGACTGCTTTAGCCGATGACTGTGCTAGAACATAAAAGATAGGATCTTTTCAGTAGATAATACAACCCAGCTCAAACTTTTCACGTGAACAACGCCCGACCGCGCGGATGTACGTCGCGGGATCCTGCGGTGCGCGGTGTCTTGTGTATATATGACCCGACAGACGTTTTCCATCTTTTCTTTCTTAAGAACCTTCTCCTGACAGTAACAAACAAAACAACAACAAAAACGTGAAATCGACCCAGCCGTTCACGTGTGATGACCAAGGGATTTTATTTTAAATTTGTATTGGGTATTTTTTTGGCTGATGCCGTGAATACTACTGGTTTGGAAGAAATTTGGTAGCTTCAATTTATTTCATATTCTTACGCTATAGAACTTTTCCTAAGATCATACTGAAGTGCTAATATAATTTGTGTAGCGTTCTCCCAGTCCAACAACTTGAGGGCACACCTACGCATCCACACTAATGAACGACCCTTCAAGTGCTCCGAGTGTGGAAAAGCCTTTACGCAGGTAAGGAGTATAAACTATTAATTATATTTAATTTTATTCATAAAAAAACTAAGGGCCGGTATCACAATGTCCGAAAACCCACTACCTACCAAATAAATTCAAAAATGGAACAGAATTTGTATGATATTATCTACCAAATAAACTTACTGGAATTTATTAGTAGGTAGTGAAATAGGCCCTAATTATTCTGTGTTCACATTAGCAAAAAAATATTGAAAACTTATGATTTTTCTAGCGAAATATAATATAACAAGTCATATTTACACAAAAATTATTAGTTAGCGTGTCTTAAGAAAGACACATTCAACTTGCGTGGAACGTCCGTTTCGTATTTTTTTACGAAATCGTGACGTCGCAAGCCCCCACTCTTAAATCTTTAATGCTACATTTTAGCAATTAAAAAAATATACTTGTAAGATTTTTGAAAGAAATATCTGATTACTAGAGTATATATTATTGTTATCTGATGGCAGGTAACAAACCTGAACAATCACGTCCGGCTGCACACCGGCGAGCGTCCGTTCGTATGCCCGGAGCCCGGATGTAATAAGGCTTATGCGCAGGTAACTAAATAACAATTCATTTGAAACTTATTAAAACATACACAACATTTTCGAATTTATTACAAGCGTTCAAAAAGATAGCACGAGATTGAATGAGTGATTGGATATGACGTCATAATAACAAAACTCTTAGTACTCCACAGAAAAATAACGTTTCTCGAGACAAGGAAAGTGTTACCCCTTCCAACAACTTGAAGCATTAATTTCCTTCTGTATGATCTCATTATTATAACATCGAATTTCACAAATGTTTGTTGGCATTCAAATACCCGATTATGACAATGCTAACTACATTTGATGTGTCTCCCATGATCTCCTTAATTGAAGGTGATAACAATATTCGTGACTGCGCAGGTAACGAATTTGAATCAGCACCGCAAGCGTCACCTGAACGGCCGGCCCGTGGAGTCCACGTACGACTGCACCGTCTGCGGCGAGCAGTTCCAACAGCGTAACCACATGTATTTGCACAGGTATACTCACTACTGCTAATGAGATAGATCGGCGTTCGCCATGTTGCCTTGTTTTTTTTCCAAACATTTTAAACGATTAAGACATAAGGGGTGACTGATAAAAAAGAAATACATAGATAGCATTTGGTGTCAGAGCAGCAGTTCTTCTTCTTTCAGGCATCTCTCAGATATGATCTCGCAATTTTTTAAACCAATTCTATCACATCCAATCCACTCATCGTTTTCTTAGAATCATACTTTTTCTATGCCACGCCCATGTCAATGCTCAAAGCTAATACAGATTTTGTCAAATAATTTTTCCGTTCTCAAGTTGGATATAAGTGACTTCACGATGGACAAAATACGAAAGCCCATGCGCGAGGCGCTCTTTGGTTGACTTCGGGTTGGTAAAGTGTCGACATCTGAAAGTAGGAGGTACCTATGACCGATTGTATGTGGTGAGGTATGTCCGCAGACGCGAGGTGCACGCGGAGCTGAAGAGCCCGTCGCGCAGCGGTGCGGCGCGGGCGGCGTGCGGCGTGTGCGGGCTGGCGTGCGCCAGCGAGCGCGTGCTGCAGCGCCACGCCGCGCAGCACGCGCCCGCCGACCGCGGCGACGCCTCCTACATCTGCGTGTTCTCCTCCTGCGGCAAGCGCCTCGCGTCCGCCCGCGACCACACCGAGCACCTGCTGCGCGAGCACCAGCTGCGCGTGCTCAGCCACACGCGCCACCCGCCGCGCCGCGGCCGCCCGCCCAAGGTAACACCCCCCACCTAGCACGTACCGGGCTCGCCTGCGCCAGCGACCGGATAGCAGGGACATCCAAAGCGGTTAGGTTACTTTGAAAGACTAAGCTCATTACAGGAGCTGTGGGTATTGAGTGATCAAGATTGAGTAAAAGGATGCGATGCAAGCAGCCCAGGACACATTAATTCTCAGTTATGGCGTTCTGTCGTGTCCTTACAAATTTTTGCACAAAAAAAAGCAATACAGCAAAAACGTTGACTGGCAAAATACTACATAGCTGCATAGAAATATCCTAAAATGTAGATTTTACTCATAAAACCATTTTTTTTATTTTCAGATACTGAAAGATCCCCTGGAAATAAAAGAAGAGGATTACCATGAAGTACGTAAAGTATTTTATCCCTATATTAATAAGGTTCAGAATTCAATAACTCATAATAACATTTATGTTCCCATTTCAGGTAAAGATAACGAAATCCCAGCCACAATACTTGCCCAAGCTGAAAGTGCAGAGTTTATTCCAGTGAGTTGAAGTTAGGAGGATATTGTTGTTAGTGCGCAGCATGCAGGCGGTGTTGTGACACCGTCTGCGCAGACTGCCGGCGACTTCCTACCTTATCTCGTGACCAATAAGGTGCATTTTCCATCGCCGCATTTATTGTGTATAAGTGTCGTCTTTTCTGCCAGTCTGCGCAGACCTATAGGTTAATTATTATGATTATAACATGTCGGGACATTGTTGTATTTCTATACTTTAGGGCCAACTAGTTAAGTCAAATTTATGCTTTGTACTTACATTTTACTTTTATGCTTTGTGTTATTGCAGATTTTAAATATAAGAATGCCAATACATACCAATATTGAATTTATGTGTATCAGAGGTAATAACGGATCTAAACGTTTTTGTTCGACCTATAAATATCTAAATGTGAAGTAAATGTGTATTGAGTATAATTTGGTGACATTATAGTGTCGTGGAATAATTTACAAGTACAGCGAAGTAGTGATAGTACGGTTATTTTTCGCACGAAATGATTCTCATTGAAATTAACGTTTCATTGAATATAAAATTAATAGAAGTTAATAAAAGTCTACATTTATGATTGTAATAATATTAAGTGATAATAAATAAGTGCAATTTACTGTAACAAGTTAATATTATTGTTACATTAGCGTAAGCATTAACGTTTAATATTTTATTTTTCTCTCCAAGCCGTAGTTTGTAAGACATGTAGAGATACATATACATATATACATATTTTATTTCAGAAATATATATTGTGCGATATATTTATATTCTCCTTATATCAGTAAATCAATTAACTCGCATATTTCAGTTCACATATATAACTTAGTTACTTTTATATAGTTTTATTGCGAAGACTGTGAATTGGATTTGACGAGTAATATTTTGACGTCATTTTATTTTTTTCTGCAACGAATTTTAAGGCGTAATCAAGTATTTTTCCAGTATTATAAATTATATACTTTGTTTGGAATTTTGGTATAAGCATAAATTATTATGGTTTACATAATATTATTTTATAATTGCACCCTTTACTGTGACACTGTTTGTTGGATTTGATAAGTTTGTAGGACTTAGTCAGAATTGTTTTATTGAGAGTAGTTATTCGAAATTATTTCCCGATAAGCGTATGGCAGCCATAGCGTACAACCGAGGATATGTTTGACAAAATAAAGCAATTAGTGCAATAAGTAAACGGTTAAGATGAAAATATTTTACGATAAACGAAGTTGCGGTCTATAGAAATCTTATATCCCGGAAGTGGAGGTCATAAGGTTTCCTCGCTAGCTATGGTAGAGATAAGCTTATCGTAGATTGTCATCATTATGTACGCTTTCAATAACTTATGTATCGTTATACAGTACTGACCCAAAAAAATATATATGAAAACGACAGGATTTCCACAACTTAATAAATACATACTATAGAGGGAGTCTTCTATGAGAATATTTCTTTATAAAAGTAAAGAGTATAGGCTAGGTCATTGTACCTACGTTTTATTAAAAAACTAGTTAAGTTTTCTATAAAATATTACCCAGTATAACTGGTAAAATATCTACCTTTTTGGTAACATAACATTTTATTGTGATTTCAGAGTTCTCATTTTTTTTAATCTGGGTTTTATTATATCAGTATATAAGTTATTGAAAACGGCAGATAGAGATATAATTGCGTTAGGATAAGGTGCAAATGTTCCTATGAGTGTGTCAGAGTGTCGGTTCGATTATTGTCGATGGATATAAATATGCCGCGTGTTGTATAGTCGACCATTTCAATATTTTTAGCCTTGTTAAGTGTCAGCATGTCGGAGATTTTTCTATTAACATACAAATAATTACGATAATAAAATATGCAACCGTATTTATGTCTATTATTTAATTAACTTGACGACCCCTTATCTGAGACGACTGGTTCGAGTAAACTCTTCAACCCGGGTAACCCCAAACCCCTTGGCAAGACTGGTTGTCAGACTTTCTGGCTTCGGACTACCTTTAGCGAATGGCAAAGATGTTCAGAGGGACCTGATATGACCTATGGGATATTTTTTTTTTTTTTTTTTTTTTTTTTTTTTATTTTAATATTTACACTTTATTTACACAACAAAATTTAAATATTTACATAAAAAATATATACATATATATAATTAAAAAATGGCGTCAAAAAATTCCTCCTCATCGCTGCTCGCTGGGAGTGTACCCAATAGGCTGGCGGCATTGCCACGTTGGATGGCAATGCTTATCCGTTGACCGAAATAAAAGCCAGCCTTTGGGTCACGGGAAGTGTCAGCGAGTCTCTTCGATATGTCCTTGAAAAGGAGGTGTGCACTCGGACCCCATGGCCCGAGGGTTTCAACCCCAAACGGCTCAAAAGTATAGTTGCCTATAAGGCTACTATATTTGCGCCGTTTGAGGTTCTCTGCCTCCGATGCGGCAGAGCCAGCATAACACGCCGTTCCAGAAAGGTGAGATGGCGCCAGAGTGTCGACGCAGGTTGCGTCCCACACTAAAGACCTACCCATCTTCCATGGAAATAATGACATACCGTCTGGTCTCTTACCATCGTCGCGTACCAAGCCATTTGGTTCTAATACGGCTGGTATGCCGACGGCAACAAGAGCACGACGGATGATGTCATTGATGTTCGCATGACGTGCTATGCGGCCCGCGCTTCGGCTGCACGACAGGCCGTGGTGCCCGAGGCCGCTGACAGCTTCACCACAGGGGCAGCGATGAGGAGAGCAGCAAGGGGCACCCAGACCTATGGGATATATATACACTTGTCAATAAAAAAAATGCTGAGAATATAATAACTAGTGAATAAGATATTAGCCACACATCAACTGTTAGATAGGTACAACTACATGGATATATACCTGAATAGATTATCGACCTGAATATACAAACAAATTAAAACTAAGAAAAAAAGGAACAGTTTCTACTAACCTAATTTTATATACATCCAGTTTTGCCTGATTACTTACGTCAAGCACAATTTACGTTCCAATACAACCTCTCTATCCTTTTTTTGTTGGATTCAGTTTGATTGCAAGCTGTGAACACGTTATTCTGCGAAGCTAAGTTGTGGCGAGCGGTCAACTTGAAACTTCGCATTTAAGGTAAGACAATAATTGCCTCGCGGGTATCTAGGTTCAAAGATTTTCGTAAATTTAGTGTTCAGTTCTCGTATAGGTATGCATTTCTTGTTTATTAAGATAAGATAAACTGAAATTTACCATTCGTCGGAATTTTGTTGTTGTTTATTTATTTATTAGCCTATGCTATGGATATATTATGCCTTCATTTTATATGTTCTAAGTATAGGTACCTTTCTAGTTTCGTCGGGTTGTTTCGGTTACAGATTTGATGCCCTTCTGGATTTTACAGAATACTGTACATTCTTAAGTCCTGTGTAATAAATTCATTCTTGTCAAGATTGGACTTAATAAACGGTTTTGCTTATATAATCTCGATTTATACATTGATTGCTGGTTGAGGAATACCAATTTTAAAATAAGAATTCTTCATTCTGAGGTTCAACGTTCCATTTATCTGTAGGTATGGCCTTGATAACTGGAAAGGACTGGAGGAAAAAGGAATTAAGGCGATTACCTTCGAATTAGTCAGGTCGACAGGCGGCTACTGTATATTTATCTACTAATGCATTATTCAATTCATATTAACAAAGTACAGATGCAGGTCAACCTAATCTGTCAAATTTTACCAATCGAATAGGTATTAACCTTCTGATATTGTGATAAGGTTGAAAATCTATTAAAGTAATTTAACGGATTGATATTGGTTGAAGTTCTGGCGTCTGTACTTAGCAAAGAAGAAATGGCATTAAAAATTACTAACAGGGAGAATTGGATCCCTTCCCTTCTTAAAAGTCTATCCAGAGGTTGGGCTACCTATGAGCTTGTTAGTAAGATGGATACTACTTATAGCCTCTAGGTAATTAAAATAGATATAGGTACAATACCTAAATGGTTAACTCTATTTACTCTACTTATTAGCATCATGGATCGCTGGGTCGGAAAAACAGCAGTAGTGACGGGCGCGAGCTCCGGGATCGGCGCTGCCATCTGCGTGGAGCTGGCTAATGCTGGCATCAACGTCGTCGGCGTCGCAAGGAAGCCAGGACCAATTGAAGTAAGTACTTACGATAGAGTTAGGGCCAGTTTCACCGGTTGCTGATAAGTTTCAGATAGCTTATCTGGCAGATAATTTCATACAAATTCTGTTCCATGACTGACTGATGACACTCCAAATGGTAGACAAACTCAGGTGAGTGAATTGAAATGTGAGTAATGAACGTTATGTAGACTTTACATAATAATCGACTGTAGAGAAACGGTCCGATGAACCCGTAATAGCTAGAGAGTTTCACTTTTATCTAACTGACTCGTTTAGTGGAAGTCAAACATAAATTCCTTATAAAATGTACTAGGAAAATATTTCTTTCATGTAGCCTGGACTGGAGGCTTAGCCCAGACGTATTTCTACAATCGTAGAAACGACAAAAATGTATGGAAAAGACACGTTATGACCACGTGATTTATCGATTTCAAATGTAATTTCCATACATTTTTGTCGTTTCTACTGGCGCATACGATTGTAGAAAGACATCTTGGCTACAGGCCCAGATATAGAGAAACGCATAAATGGGTTGGTGTTTGAGGGTCGGACGGGTGAGCAAAGACTTATAAACCATATTTTACTATACATAAAGTGTACAGTCTGGGGCTTCCCAGCTTTCCATTTCTAAAGACCGCCATGCACGGAATCTTTCCGCCTGATTTCTCTAAAAAAACGTCCCAAAAACGGTTTTAAAAAATCCCGGCTTTAGTGCTATGTTAAGACCATTAAACTCTTTCAAGATGACGTTTTAAGCTTCGCAATAAAGCTGATACTTTTTTAAGACCACGTTTCATAATAAGGTGGCATAGTGTATGGTGACAATGGATATGTAGTCATCTCTCAAAAGCAGTTCTGCCTGCCAGGCATAACCCGACGGGACAGGACTGAGGAATCAAACAGGAATCGTGCCTAGTAGTCTAGTTTGTTGTTTTGTGCATCGAGTGCTGAGGCGGGCTGGTTTGAGTCCAGCAAAAATAAATTCACCTCCTAATGAAATGATATTGTTTAAGCATTTAAACTCTCTAAGGTGTTTCCCGCCTATTAACAGGAGTTGAAGGCACAAGTTCGAGGCAATGGCTCCATCACAGCTCGCAAGTGTGACGTGTCGAGCCCGGAGGACGTGGCGGCGACATTTAAATATGTGAACGACAACTTCGGCTGTGTCCACATCATGGTCAACAACGCGGGGATATTCCCACAAGGGGGGATCACAGGTGAGTTATTATATGTCATGCGTATTTGACATATTGTGCTTTCTAAGACAGGGGTTGAAGTTAGTTTATCGGTTCCTATGTTCAGCAGTGGACGTCTTATGGCTGAGATGATGATGATGATGATGATCCAATAAAGATATCTAGGTGTATAAGACCTCATTTAATGATTGTAATGATTGTGATGTAAATCACAAATCGTAAGGGTTAATTCTGACTAAGTATTGTTCAGACGCCAGCACGTCAAGCTACCCTACACTGTGAAAAATTTCCCAATCAACTTTGAACCATATATTCTTCCAAAATAAATTTGAAATATATTAAGAAAATTTGACGGATTGTAGTAGCTTGATATGCTCGTCTTTTCTTCAAGAGTTCATTGAAGGATATAATATACCTGGGCTGCGGGTTGTTCGTAAGAGATACCGCGGCCCTGGCACACAGGGACCTCCAGAAGGAACATAGTGGGTTTTAGTCAGTAAGAGTCTGACACTCCCTCCAGCTGCACCCTCAGCGGGATCATTTGATGATTTCCCACGAAAAAAAAAAATGATATAATATACCTATAGCTTGAATGTTTGCAAAACTGGTTACCCTTCATTTGTTCTAGACGTCGGCGGCGACATGATAAGCGAGAAGGACGCGATGGCGGTCATTGATATCAACCTGAAAGGGACAATATTGTGCACGAGACACGCCATCGCTTCTATGACAAGCAATCAATTCGACGGACACATTGTCAATATCAACAGGTAACATTTATTTTTATCGACGTTAAGTATAGATAACTGGGTATACAAATAATAATCTCTTATAATGAACATATAAACAGATCTCTTAGATAAACAGTTTGAAATATCTATGTCAATATCTATCTATATTTGTCACTTTTTTTTGAATATTTTTGACTATTAATTAATGATTAGTAACAAGGCGCGACTGCTGTGCACGGGGTCTCGGATTCTATTCCCAGGTCGGGCCGAAATCGCTTTGTGGGTTTTGAGAAACTTCCATAAAGCAGCCCGGAGTCTGGAAGATGGTGATTGATTCACCAGTGCATCGGAGGGCACGTAAATGTCGGTCCTGCGCCTGATCTCTCTCCGGTCGTGTCGGATTGCCGTCCCATCGGACTATGAGAGTGAGCGAATAGGGAGTGCACCTGTATCTGCGCGAATGCTTGTGTACTCTAATATGTCCTGCGCAGTTGGCTGATCTCCTTAAAAGAAAGCGGCCGCCGTAGCCGACAATCGGACCGGACGCCATCAGTATGCTTTGGCAAATTCTTTGTACCAATTTAAGTGAACAACAGTCATTTTGTTGAAATTGTCAAGCTATTGAACTGAAATACCTCAACTTGCATACATACACTGTTTTCTTGTGTTGATCCGGCACCAGGACATCAAGCTACTACAATCTATCAAATTTCCTTTAACAGGCTCTATTGATTTTCAACTTTATCACTGAAGCTTATAGTTCAAAGTTGATTGGGAAAAATTGACAGTTTTGGTTATTTTGACGTGTTGGCGTTTATTCATATATTATTATATTGCACGGTGTTACAGTATCGCGGGTCACTACGTACCGTGGTCGTCCAAGTTCAACGTGTACCCCAGCAGCAAGTATGGCGTCACCGGCTTCACCGCCTCGCTGCTCAACGAACTGTCCGACCATAAAAATAAGATCAAAGTCACTGTGAGTTCCTAGGCTTTACAGGATTTTCGCTTTGATGGTATTTATTATAGCAGAGCGTCCCTACAGTTGCACGTTTGTATATTTTATCTACCATGTTTCCCGAAGTTTTTGGGATATTTCTAAAAGAAGCTAATGCAAAAGATGTTAGTAATCCTTCAGTAACTGAAGCAAAGCAAATATTGCAGGTGTATATTATCCTTTTCGAAATTGTAAATGACTTTTACCTACTACATAATATGTTACATATACATTGCTGGGGAGTTTGTTGCGCCACTTCTTCCCAGCGAGAACACAAAGGAAGTGGTGAAAGGTGGGCGTTTTGGGAGCTGTCTCTTGCTTTTGACGTTCGAAAAAATTTGAATAAACGAATTTGAGTTTGAACAAAGAAATAGATTATTCTAGTGGACCTTAGATGCTACAACATTATAATATTTGGTAGAAATTTTATCACCTGTTGTAGTTCTTAACAAACGTTGCTTACTTCTTCAATAATGTCGGTCATCAGAGCGTGTCTCCGGGACTGGTGAAGACGGCGATGACGGTGGTGGCGGACGACAGCGGGATGCCCGCGCTGCGCCCCGAGGACGTCGCTGACGCGGTTCGCTACGTCATCTCTACCCCGCCCTCGGTCAATGTAAGTTTTCATTTAATTGTTTTGTAGCTTCATTTTAAAACCTGAAGTCGGTTTCCGAGTACCCAAATGCCAAATGGATAAACTGCCAATAAGAACGCGTGCTCAAAAGCTGGCCATAAATTCTTTAGTTACTTTTCAAATTGTTATAGATAGACCCGCCGGTCTGAATCTGAACTGAAATATTTTATTTCCAGATAAACGAGTTAACAATAACACCAGTGACTGAAAGAAGGTTGTAATTGAAAATCTATTTTATTGACTAAAGCATTATGGCACAACAATACACAATAAGTTAACAATACTATACGGAGGCATGTGAGAAGGAGGATGAGGCGAGGCCCAACATGCTGGTGCCGAACTGCAGCAGCGCGCGGAGGACGTCCATCTTGAGTTTCCAAAGCGGGGAAGTGGAAGACTGCGAGGATGACTGCGACTGCACATACAACAAATAACGTGTTATTAAATATTATACTTATAATCGACGAGACATTATATCTTATTATAAAACGTGGTCTCAAAAAGGAACATGTTTAGTGTGCTAGGTTTCAACCATTATCATCTTGAACAAAGTTGATGGTCCACATAACACGATACTTTTTAAAAGCTTTTATTTAACTTGCAATATATGTATGTTACGGTGGATACTTTGAACTCAATTTTGAAGTAGATATCTTCAAACGATTGATCTGAGAGAATAAGGCGGTAAGTGTGTGTAAAAAAGGATTCTGTAGGTAATGAAGATTTTACAAAACTCACCACAATTATCATCTGTAATTAAATGGAATAAATCATTTTGGATGGATTGTAAGTAAAAATTTTTTTTTTTTAATATAATTATATTGTAATACTGACGATGTAAAAGGTATCATAAATAAAAGGACCTTGTATTACTAAGCGTATAAATAAAAAAGAAAAAAATGTGGAATTTCGATATTTTTTCTGAATATTTTATTTATATACAAAATAATTTGTTATACTATTTATTAGATTAAGAAAGTCTTGGAAGTTCTGAGAACTATTAATTTGTTCCTATCTCCAACCGCCGCCCGAGCTTGTCTTGGACATTTCACCAAGCAGTCCCATGATCAGACTTGCGAAGAAACCGGCTGAGTCTGCCATCTTCATTCCATTCTGTTCATCTGAGCCTGACGCGTCCGGGTCTCCAGCCTACGACAGTTGAAATCAAAACAAGTACTCCAAGAATAGTGAGTGAATATTAACAAGAATATTTCGATATGATATTGATAATGGTCTTACCGCGCTCGTTCCTTTTACTAGCGTAGATATAAATTTACCAAAGAATTCTCCATTATTTTTCTGAAACATAATAATTTATTCGTACTGTTAATGTTATTAAGGTCTAACATAAAAGTATTCAGACAACACAAAGGTTAGGACATACCGCTCCTCCTCCAGTGATAGTGTCAAGAGATGTCAACAGATAACTTCCAATGATCTCTCCTGGGTTCTGAGTTCCGTCAGACTTGAACAAAATACTTTCATTAATTAAGATTAATTCTTGAATAATAGTGATAAGCTTTATATCAATATCTATACTTACCAGTAACCCAACGAACAGTCCCAATGCAGTTGCTACAATGGCATTGATATCAACACCATCTCCCTGGAAATATTCTCATCAGTTAGTGAACTTCAACGAAAATTAATATTCTCATTATACAATACTGAATCTTTGTAGTAACTTACGCTCAAGTTTGCGACTATCCCACCGACTGTCGCAAGTAAAGTTCCCAAATCCGAATCACCGTCCTGGCAAAAAGTAAGGGGTTTTAATATTGCTCTTGGATTACGTATGCTTTAATCTTTTGACCGCCATGTCAAAAAAATACGTGCCCAGAGCGCCGAGCTAAGAATTAATCCATAAATACCTACAATATAGTAGTGAGCGGCTGGGCACTTTTAAGCCAAAAAGTCATCTAGACGTGACTGCGGCGGTCAAAATGTTAACCAACTTAAATAATTCAACGAATGCTTATGTTTAAACTTACGCCACTAAGTCCAGCTAGAAGACCTAAAACACCACCTCCCTGGCCATCCCCGCCTGGTGGTTCATCGTAATCGGAATCATTGTCGTCATCATCATCATCGTCTCCATTATCGCCGTTAGATTCAGAGTCTTGTTTAGAATTTTTATTCTCTTTACTTTCGTTTTCAACGCTCTCCTCACCTCCATTGTCTTCGTCGGAGTCTCCAGAATCACTACCATCACTGTCATTATCATCAGTCTCATCAATTTCAAGTTTTTGAAAAGGAGGAGGTTTCAAATCTGCTGTATAATCAATGTCTATTACGTTATCAGCAATATCCTGCCTTCTCTGTATCAAACGTAATTGACTTTTGTTTATAAGTATTAGGTCTCTTATTAACTTCTTAACTATTTTGTTGTTGTTTTTAACCTGAAAGTTAATTTCACGTAAATGTATTTTGTTTTTCTGCGGACTAAAGTATTTTAAATGTGCAATATAAATGAGACTTACCCTTCGTGCGGAGTGCTTCAGTAAAAAGTTCCGTGAGAGAGTGCTTCACAAAAGAAAGTGTTGGCGTGAACTTTTGAGGTCAACCATAGCGTGAAGTGCAAGAATGCAGTTATGCGGCGCGAACATCATACGCTTTTAAACACTCGTTGTGAAATCAACTATACATATGACGTTCAATGTTTCGAGTACAAAAGCCGTGTCGTATTTGTGCCGTGTGCAGAAAAAATGAAAATCAAAAAAGGCGGTGAAAACTCGTGCTTAACTACTGAACCAAGTTAAGCAACCCTAATTCTCTGCTTTAACTTACGCTCGTTCCACCGGAGCCTGACGCTGGGAACAGCGCGTTGGCCAAGTTCAGCAGACTGAATATATTGCTGCCACCGCCAGAGGAAGGAGGCGAGCTCTGTGTGTCGAAGTCATCATCATCATCATCCTCATCACTCTTGTCTGCGTCTATAGACAACGGTGTCGCAGACCCCGGCTTCGCATCGCTGGACGATGGTTCGCTGATTTCTTTCTGTTGGTGAAAATTAGCAAAAAGTGAGTTCTCCTGTATTTAGGAGAAAAGAGGTCTTTGACTATCGACCTTAGATTTAGATTTTAATTTAAAACACCTAAGTCTTGCACCTTAACTATAGTACCAACTCACATTCTTAGATTGGAAGGAATTTTCACTTAATTTTATGTCTAACTGAACTAGTTATCACAACCACATTATAGCAGGTTAGCAAACCCACCCATGATAATTGGCACTACTTAGCTATGACTCTCAGTTGATATTGAGTTGAGGACTTTTTTCTATAAAGCTTCCAGCTGCGGTTACACCCGCGTCCCGTGGAAAATAATCCGCGCAATCAATTAAAACTTCCTCAATGAATGGGCTATCTAACACTGAAAGATTTATTCAAATATGTCCAGTTGTTCCTTAGATTAGCTTGTTTAATATGTTGTTAGAGATATTTCTAAGGCATTGACTTACGGATTTTGAAGCAGCAGTAGCAGTCGATTCCTTAGAAGTGTTAATGTGCAATTCCTTCGAGTCAAGCTTGTTGTCAGCCAGCCCTCGCCTCTGTCGCAAGCCACCGGCCGGCACGCAGAACGCGTGAGCCAACAGGGACAGAGTCAGGAACATCGCTAGGCTACAACCTCGCGCCATTGTCACTCAAACTCACTTAGCTTAGCTGCAACACTTCACGAACGCAACAATCTAAATAAGCTTACTTCCAATTAAACATAACTTTTATTGACGAACAGGAATGTTGCGAAACAACCCATAATTAATATATAATGGAGCACTAATTTGTGAAATTAATACGTTTCTATATTATCGATAATGAGCGTTTAAGTAGGTTCAATTAGGTACACATTTTTTTAAGAGACGAATTCAATTTAGCTGTCATGTTTTACTTATAGGCAAAACCAGTGAATAGTTGAATTACCTGATCTAGGAGCTACTAACTACGCGTCCGTTAAAACCACGTTGCCTGTTTAAGTTGCCTGGGACAAGTCAGTTATTTAGAATTTAGTTTTCAACTTTGAATATTCTGTTATTTGGGGAACACTAGTCTCAATTTCTGTCAAGCTGGAAGAGGTTGAATGTTAGATTTGTGAGGAGGACTCAGACGATTTGACTTACGGTGGATTTCAATCCCCTACAAGTATTTGTTGATGCGCCTACCAGAAATATGCAGTAAAATTTCACTTTAAATAGTCAAAATTCAATCACTAGTAAGCAATCAGTATATCAGATGAGTTATACAAATCCCCAGTTAGTTATACTTCCTAGACGCTAGAATTAGGTGAGTACATGTACGCTAGTAATAGTAAAATGATGAGACAGTACCTTCGTGACTAGATGTGGCCGAAACCGAAAACATTCGCCTATTGGTTCGTTACACGCCGCAAGGAATAACTTATAACATAACTGGGTTCCTGTCGCAACTATACAGCCTGATTCTATATGAATGTACAAACAAATGACAGTTTTAAGTACGATGTTCCTTTGTATTTGTATTTTGTTAAGTCATGAGGCTAATTTTAAAACCAAAATCATATACATATTTCTAATTATATAGATTTTAAGTTAGGTTATAGAAACTCGAGGTACTCAAAAAAAAATATGGTTTCTGTTGAAGTTTTTTTTTGAATGGTCAGCGTAGGATTCCTCTGTAGGAAGAGTGGTGAGCATGGTAGGGATCGTATACTGCATATAATATTCATTATATGTACTAGTTACGCACCAAGGTCTTTTTCTAATTGCATTATGATGAGCATATGACTAGTGAATCTTAAGAACTTTTTTACGGCAACGCGTACATATATTTAAGTTTGAGTTTCGCACAATTTATGAACAGCCTGTAGACAGAGGCGTGGTGTCGCCCAGTGGAAGGTCGGCCGAACATCGACATTACCGTGGCTGACCGGTGCGCTTGCGCCACTCGAGTTGCCAAACCATCGCGACGCACTTCCCCCTGCCTCCGACAACGCAAACATACGCCATAAGTGTCCGACACTTCCTCGCATCTCGTATCCGCTGTACTCTATTCTTAGGATTGCGACGAGCAGTGTGCTAATGGAATATAATCTATGTTATTTTAGAGACATTAGATTGCTTAACGATCCAGTACGATGGTAAGGCTCTCTCTAAGCCACATTATATTATACGTTTATATTTTCTGCCATTGCTTTTAACTTAAAAAAAACTTCTTAAGGTAGGTTATTCAACTCTGGTGCTGATTTCATGTGTGTTTTATTTGAATTGTTTATTGCGCGATTGTTCGCAAGTTACTGTGGCCGCGGCCCTGGCACACAAACACCTCCAGAAGGAATATACATACATAGTAGGTTTAACTCATTGGTAATAATTAAAAAATAATAATAATACTTTATCAATTCATTTATTATCTAATATACAACATAATTACAATGCAATAACCAATATAACACATTCGCGACTAGATTTTATAATAAAATGTATATTTACAACAAATTATTGCAATAATCACAAACGTTCCAAAATAAACGGTCGTCATGATTGTTTTATTATTATTTTTCTGAAAACATTTTAACAAGAAACATGATTCCAACGTAGAAATTGATAGGAATTATATAATAAGTACATTAAGATTACATTATTTACTAATCTACATGTAAACGATTGTACATCATACACAGGTAGGTACGTGCTCTCTGGCAGTTGTCGGCGATTATCGATAATAATGTCGATATCGATAAAAATAGTTCGAGAACATCTTTAAAGACATCAATTATGTTTCTGTGCAGCTGCGGTTTCTGTAGCAGTATTAGGTATTATATCTACTTACGTATAAAATGAAATGAAAATTTTAATATCGAGCTGTTTTTGTAACACTCTGTATTATATTTTTCATGGTTATTATGATTCAGGAACATCGAGTTTTCGATACTCCATATTTTCTGTTTCTGTTTATTAGAACTCCCTAATACCTAATTACATTCCAATTGACTCAATAACAATTTAAATTCAGGTCTACGTAATAACATTAGTAATTAACAGTACTAGACCAATAATTATAATTGACTATTAGTTTTTTTTTACATAAAGTAATTAAGTATTCCTAATTAGCGTATTTCCATTAGCTATCAATCATTCACAACCGATATGTCATTGTAAACTTTAATGATTTCTCGCAAAATTTTATAACGTAGATTTCTCTAAGACTCTCAACTCTAGGTAAGTAAACTGTCCTTCATTAGAGATACGGCAGATTACACAAGGCAAATAAAAAAAAATAACGTTTTTTTTGTATGCAATTTGTATGAAAACACAAATTTTGACGTCACAGATTTTTTAAAGTCATTATTATTCTATTTCGATTAAATTATTATTATTAAAAAAGGAACACAATTTTCTGATAAGTATGTAGATATTTTATTTTTGACCTAGTCCTCATCCCAATTATAAAATAAATTATTATTAGATAAAAACATTTGCAATACTGACCGAGCCTAACTTATCGAACTCTAATTGTAACGCTATTACAAAACCCTTAACAAGCACAATCTAGCAGTACCTAGTTAAAATTTTTGATTCTAATTTTAAAACAATTACTAACTTTTCTGATCTAGATTATAATCAAATCTACATTTCTATCTATCGCTAATATCCGCATAAACATTTTTAGTTACATTCACTCTGTGCCCACGGAGGCGTCAGTCCGTGGAGGTCGCAACCTCTCCATAAGCGGTATGGCAACACCGACGAGCTCGTCCCACGTCGCGAGCCGGCGGCACGGGTCACACGGGCACTCGTCCGCGTCCCCGTCCTCGAAGCCTAGGTCCTCACCTGTGACGTCACCGTCCTCGCCCGTGACGTCATCTTGGACAGTGACGTCAGAGTCGTTGACGCTCTCCGTGCGGCTGACGCGCTTGGGGCTCACGGAATAGCAGGAAGGGTCGCAGTCGGTTGAATAGTTGTTGTTCTCCATGTCAAACGTTACCTGCTTATGGGGTGCGAACGTTTTTTTATAGTATAGCGTGAGTATGGGCCTAAATAAATAAACATGTTGAAGGATTGTGTTGGAAGTTCTCAATAATAAATGTTTCTTTGGAAAAAATACCAAAATGAACTATAAATGTATATAATATAGCTTTTAGGCAAATAAATTAATTTAAAATACGTTTTAATTTACTCACATGGTGTTTTGCGATAGTTTGATCACTAGCGTCCCGATCAATTTTGGCTGCCTCGCATGCAGCAAACACAGATTCATCATCTGTAAAAATTAAAATAAATATACAAATTAAAATAAAAATAAAAAAAAAAACAAAAAGAACAATTTGACCCCGACGTGATTTGAACACGCAACCTTCTGATCTGGAGTCAGACGCGCTACCGTTGCGCCACGGAGTCGGTTGAGAGACGTATCGAAATAAAGCATTGCTATTCAGAGATAGAACGTTTTGGCAAACATCACGTTGGTAGTGTATTGATAATGACAGATATATATGGGTACTTAGTGAACGGAAAACACAGTGCAACAAAAAAATAGAAACATCCGAATTGAGAACCTCCTCCTTTTTTAGAAGTCGGTTAAAAAATATCGAAAACATTGCAAAATGTGATTCGAAATGAAAGCACAAACTTTAAGTTGAGATTAGAGTATTTAAAAAAGGAACTGAAAATATATATTAGTCTCATTTTGTAGGTATGATATTATCAACTTATTAAATGTAGATTCAAGAGGAAGTTATCAAGATATAGAATATACACGATTATGTTTGTGACAGGTTGAGTAGCGTACGTACAGTAACTAGTAGTTCAATGTCGAGATAGAAAGTTTGTAAGATATTAATAGAATACGATTGCCAGCTGCGAGCTCTACCTGTGTGCCCTTGATAAATTATCTTATTTAATTACTAAAGATCTATAGGTATTTGTTGAGCATGTATGGAGTGAGTTACCAATGAACATAGCGAGAGCTTCGGAGACGAGATGCGCGTGTACGGGCGAGAGCGGCGTGCGGTCGTGCGCGTGCGCGTTCCACAGCGCGCGCGCCAGCAGCGGCGCGGGCGCGGGGTCCCGGCGCCGCGCCGCCGCCCCCAGCGCGCGCGCCGCCAGCGCCGCCGCCGCCGGGCCCGACGCGCCCGCGCCGCACACGTTCACCAGCACGCCTGCTGCTGCGCACCGCACGCTGCACTCCTCTGGTATACAATAACACGTGCTTATAATCATTTGTATGCTAATACTGTAGGTACTTTCCTTGTTTTTGTGACTTGAGATACTTTTTGCATTTGACAATCACAGTTGTACTTTATTCCTCCACTTAAAAATGCATCGGTCTCATAAAAAGTCATATGAACCTTCCTGTTCTCTTTTAAGGTATTATGTATTATATGTGCATGGCCGCGCTGGCGATATGCAAGGGGTTTGGACCACATGCACAAACTATGTATACTCGGAAATGACTTATGGGCTACCATTTTTAGTGAAAATGTTTTAATCTTCATATGTACTTGTATCTGTAAAGGTCGTGGTGGCTTAGTGGTTGAAGAGCCAACCTCTCAAGTGTGAGGGCGTGGGTTCGATTCCAGGTCGGACAAGTACCAATGCAACTTTTCTAAGTTTGTATGTACTTTCTAAGTATATCTTGGACACCAATGACTGTGTTTCGGATGGCACGTTAAACTGTAGGTCCCGGCTGTCATTGAACATCCTTGGCAGTCGTTACGGGTAGTCAGAAGCCAGTAAGTCTGACGCCAGTCTAACCAAGGGGTATTGGGTTGCCCAGGTAACTGGGTTGAGGAGGTCAGATAGGCAGTCGCTCCTTGTAAAACACTGGTACTCAGTCGAAACCGGTTAGACTGGAAGCCGACCCCAACATAGTTGGGAAAAGGCTCGGGAGATGATGGAGATGATGTACTTGTATCTGTACTAAATATAAAAATATTAACTTACCATGTACTAAAAAAGGTTCAAGTCTGTCGAGCGCGCCTTCAAGCACGATGAGCTGCGCGGTACGCGTGGCCCGGGACACGTTGCCGAGCGCTCTCACTGCCTCGCACGACGCAGGGCCCGTGCCTCGCAGCCATTGACATGTTGCTGTACATTCAAAATAATATCTAAGTGTAATAATATCACTGTAGAGGCAGCGTAGCTAATCGTAGCGTTTGCGTTGTACTACAGTAGAGGTGGCGTAGCTAGTTCGTAGTAATTGCGTGATATCACCGTAGACGCAGCGTAGCTAATCGTAGCGTTTTCGTAGTACTACCGTAGAAGAGGCGTAGCTACTTCGTAGCATTTGTGTAGTATCACCGTAGAGGCGTCGTAGCTCGTGCGTAGTATAAGATGCAGCGTGGTGTATCAGTATTCGTAGTACTTGCGTAGTGTATTGGGAGGCTCAGAAGTACTTAATAAAACATTTTCAAAAGAAGAAGTGTCTTAAGAAAGTTATGAGTTCAGTAAATAATCCTCAGGTGTTCACAGACTTTGAATGCTGTAGTTACCTTTGCATATGTTGTCGATGGACACGTGCAGCGGGTCGGGCGGGTCGGGCGGCTCGCGGTAGAACGTCAGGTTGTTGAGCGTGGCCAGCGCCGCCGTCGCTAGCTCCTCGCCCCGCTCCACTGTATTCGAGTGCTCCACCACTGTTTTATCCTGGACAAGGTAAATATCGAATATCATCCATAAAAACCACACTTTTTAAAGATTCAAATAATGACATTTTCTGAAAATAATGTTCAAACAACTTGCTAATCTTCGGGGAGTCACATTGCACCTCTCGAGGGCACTACCTATACCTTGATATGCCTCTATGTTATTCTGATGTACTGTAAAATTTCATCGAAGTCGGAAAAATAACGTTGCGTTCATAATATATTAGTAATGATGTACATAATACTAACCGCGTTCTGTATAGTCTTCTCAGCGAGTTGCAGACACGCCAGTAGAGCGTTGACAATACGCTCGGCGTACAAGTCCGCTAAGGCGCGGCCCACGCGCTCCGCCAGACACAGGTTGGCGACCACGCGTACTGTCTATCAAGTAACATATTAAGGCAATAAAATATTGGGACACTGTCAAACACAATGTCGTTTAGCCCCAAGGTAAACTATTGATTAGCTTGTGTTATAGGTGTCAATTTCTATTCATAAATACATATTGTATCACTCCAACCACAGAAAATTAGCATGCTCATCACATCAATGTTGACTGTATGCTCGCGAGTCCGGCGGGGTTGCTATTACGCGAACAGGTCGTCGGGCGTCGGTTGGTTATTAGTGTTATAGTAAGCCGAAAAGGCGAATCGATTCTTTTATTTTCCTGATGCTTATTAAATCACACTTATTTAAGAAAAAAAAATTAGTTACCTTTATAAGGACATCTTCGTTGGAACCATCCGATCCGCCTAAATCAGTGCCTGGAACCAATAAGTCAGTCAGCCAGTTAAACAAAGCTTTACATATTTCACAGATAGTTTCTCGCAGTGTCTCCCGCGACCCGGAGAACTTCTTACCGTACCCAGTTAAAACATAGCTTCCCAATAGTAAAATCGTTTTTCAAATCGGACTACTTAGTAGTTTCAGAGCCTTTTCAACCCAAGCAAGCAAGCAAGCAATCAAATTCCTCTATAGAATATTGGTATAGATTTGTTGTGTTATATTTGTTTCATTATGTTTGTTACCTATTAACTGAAGGTCAGGATCGGCTTCCATGTCAGGCGGGTCGTATGGGTTCCTCTGGGTGTAAGACTCCAAAATTGTTAAGAAGACGTCAATAGCACCATCTTGGTTGTAGATCTACGATTAAATATAAAATGAGTTCTCATGTGTTTCCAGTTGTTTCCAGTGTTTCAAGTTTCCATTAGTTTCACCCCTACCCTACTGTTAGGGAAAGGAAAATACGTGGTGTTTCTTCTGCTGGTTTATTGCGACACAACTCTGACATTTGTCATCTTATACTTTTTCAAAAACATAAATAAAAGTAGGTCCACACAAAAACATACAACCTTATTCGAACATACCGCCCACCAAAGGGCTTATAAAGACCTTTACATTAAACATAAAAACTTATTATTTGAGATTAACATTATCAAGCAATTTACAGATACAATAATATATGAGCATTAATAGTAGATAAGATACAACAATTAATATTGATGTAAATTGTAAACATTAATCAATCATCAGTGTCAATAGGCAAAGGGCATAACTTATTAAAACAATGCTTAGTTACATGATCACCACTCTTAACACTATACACTCGTGTGACTCCATCGTTGCCTGGGTGTTTGGCCACAATTCGACCCATTGCCCACTTTCCTGGAGGGAGTTGATCATTCTTGATGAGGACAATGTTTCCCATGTCAAACTCCTTGCATTTCTTCAGCCATTTTGGGCGCTGTTGCAGACTGGTTAGATATTCCGCTTGCCACTTATGCCAGAAGTCTCCTAATAATTTCTGTATGTGCTGCCATCGTGATAGATGGTTTACTGGAACGCCTTCAAGACTGGGTTGTGGTACAGTAATTGGCGCTTCACCAATTAAGAAATGGCCTGGTGTTAAGGGTGTGATATTGCTTGTGTCTTCATTGTCCATTGGGCTTAGAGGCCTTGAGTTTAAACAGGCTTCAATTTGGCAAAGTAGTGTGGTCATTTCTTCGAATGTCAAGTGATTGGTTAGAATTCTTTTCATGTGGTACTTCATGGACTTCACGCCCGCCTCCCAAAGACCACCGACATGAGGGCTGTGCGCAGGTATGAAGTGCCATTGAGTCCCATCCAGTGCAAGAGACTCCGCTACTGGACCTGTAATTTGGAATTTTGCCTCATTCCATAATGCCGAAAGTTCTCTATTGGCTCCAACAAAGTTTCTACCTTGGTCACTCCAGACGTGGGAGCATCTTCCACGTCTGGCAACGAACCTCTTGAAAGATGCAATAAAAGATTCGGTAGTAAGATCACCGACTGGTTCTAAGTGAATTGCTTTGGTGGACATGCAAACGAATACAGCGACATAAGCCTTATTCGTTCTGACTCCTCTACCCTTTGAAGGTAAAACTTGATATGGTCCAGCAAAGTCCACTCCACTATTCAGAAATGGTTTGGCTGGAGTAACTCTGACCTTAGGTAAGTCACCCATAAGTTGATTTTTGATTGCAGCGCTGTGTTTGGAACATAGCAAACACTTACGGATTCTGAATTTGACCATATTCTTTGCCTTTATTATCCAATATCTAGTTCTTAGATAAGACATCATAAGTTGAATTCCACCGTGTAACGTCTTCAAGTGAGCATCCTTCACAATAAGTATTGATAGATTGCAGTTATTGTCCAATATGATTGGGTTTTTAGTGTCTTCCGAAATATCCGCATGGCGCAATCTTCCGCCCACCCTGAGAATATTTTGGTAGTCTAGGTACGGATTCAGAAATTTCAACTTACTGTCTCTTCTCACATCGTTTCCTGCACTTAAGTTCGTGATTTCTTTATAAAATACTTCTCTTTGGGACATCCTAATGCAGGTATTTAGAGCTTCATCTAATTCTGCCGTGCTCACAGGTAAGTCTTTGTTTTCTAACTTTCTTCCTTTTAGGAATCTTTTGCAGTACACTATAGTCTTAAGTAATTCTTGTATAGTATCACAGTTATCAAACTTTGCAGTTATACTTTTCTCATTTTCCAGCTTTAGATTAACTTGTAATGATTCTTTTCTTTCCAGATCTGTAACCATTGCTTTTGGTCTACTGTATTGGATTTCTCCTTCTCTCAACCACTCTGGACCCTTCCACCACAGTTCATCGTCTTTCAGCTCGAGCAAGCATTTTCCTCGGGAAGCGACATCAGCAGGATTCTCTGGCGACTTGACATGGTACCAATTATGATTGCCGATGTTATCAAGTATATCCACTACTCTGTTTCTGACATAAATACTCCATCTTAATGGATCACCAAACAACCAAGAAAGCACGATTGTGGAGTCAGTCCATGCAAAAATTTGACTGGTGGGTATATTTAATGCTTGCTTTATCTGTTTCAGAAGCCTAGCTAGTAGGACAGCTCCGCTGAGTTCCAGACGAGGTAAGGATTGAGGCTTAGTTGGTGCTACTTTTGTTTTAGCCGCGATGATTGAAGTCTTCACTTCACCCGTGGCAGTACGTACCCTAATATAGGCTACTGCTGCGTAAGCTCGAGAAGATGCATCACAGAAGCCGTGGATAGCGACATTATTCATCATCGTTTGAGTAGTGTGAAACCATCTGTCTACTTCGATATCAGGTAAGTATCTATGGAAACTTTCTCTTAAGCTATTCCACTCTGCGGCAATGTTTTCATCTACTTCTTCATCCCATGTTACTCCCTTCAACCATAATCCTTGAATCAGAAGTTTTGCAGATAACACAGAAGGTGCCACCCAGCCTAGTGGATCAAATAGTCTTTGTAGATCAGCCAGAATTGTTCTTTTTGTAATGACCTTGCACGTAGCAGGTAAGTTCAGGCTGTACTGAAATCTATCTTTGCCCATGTTCCAGTGTAATCCTAATGCTTGAGTGATTCCATCTAATGTTATATCTATTTTGACGTTTAAGCTTCTTTCAGATTCTTCAAATTCTTTAAGGAAATCAGCATCATTAGAACACCACTTTTTCAGTTTGAACCCGCCTTTCTGCAGTATGGTGTCTATCTCCTTGGCGACCCTTACAGCATCCTTTACGGTGTCCATACCAGACATCATATCATCCATGTAATAGTCGCGTCTTATAATTTCTGAAGCTTCAGGGTAGTTTTGTCCTTCATCTACAGGAATTTGTTGCAAAGTCCTTACTGCTAAGAAGGGCGCCGACGTAATACCAAACGTGACTCTGGTAAGACGGTAGTGTTTAACAGGTTCTTGGCTATCACATCTCCACAGTATTCGTTGCAAATCTCGATCTCTTTCATTCACAATTACTTGTAGGTACATTTTCTGGATGTCAGCCACGAAGCATACTTTCCTCAGACGCCATCTCATAATAAGACTTCTCATATCATCTTGCAACTGCGGTCCTACCATCAATTCATCATTGAGTGATATATTGTTTGTTCCCTTCTGAGATGCGTTGAAAACAGTTCTCAACTTGGTGGTTTCTTTTTCCTCTTTAACAACACCATGGTGTGGTAGGTATACAGCTGGATTGTAAATTTCTTGTTCTGGTACTTCTTCCATATAATTGGTTTTAAAATCTTCCATGACTGTAACATAGTCGCTCTTAAGTTTTGGGTTATTCTTAAATCTTTGTTCTAATTGATATAATCTCTTTAGTGCTATTGTTTTCGTATCTCCTTGTGTTGATAATAGCATGTTTGACTTCTTTGGTAAGGTTACAATATACCGTCCGTCCGTATCTCTGGTAGTTGTCGTTTTATAGATTTCCTCGCACTTTCGTTCCTCCGCTGTGGGTTCTCGCTTATCGTATGTTTCTTGTTCCCACATTCGTTTTAGCATATCGTTTAGGTCAAGATTGAGGTGCATGACAACGATTTCATCTCCTTGTTGTTTGGTTTCCACGTTCCCAAATAGAATCCATCCCAGGCTGGTATTTTGTGCACATGGTGTTCCTGGAGGACCCTTGATTACTTCTCCCTTCATTATTTGGGCACACACGTCAACACCTAGTAGTAAATCAACTCTTCCTGATTTATTAAAACTCGGATCCGCCAGAGCGAGTCCTTGCAGATGCGGCCAGGTGTTGGTGGAGATAGTTTGTGACGGTAAATTGGCAGTGAGTCGCGTAGACATGATGTACGTTTTGACTTTCAGGTTGAAACAAGCGTCGTGTCTTGATAATATTTCGATTTCTGTAGAATGTTTAACGTTAGTTTTGGTTGAGCCAAGTCCAGTGATGGTGCCATTGATAGGCGTTCTCTTTACTCGTAACATCTGGGCTGCTCTTTCACTCATAAATGTAGCTTGTGAGCCGTGGTCAATCAAAGCACGCAGCACTGACACTTGTCCCGTTTCGTAATTTCTTACTGGTACAAGAGCTGTGGCCAGTAATGCAGTGGACAAATTGGCAGCGACATGCGATGCAAAAGTAACCCCGGTATCAACTGATTCTACAGAATCTTTTGGTGTTTCTTCCTCCTTATTCATGTCTGTTCTTGTTGTCTGGCTGATCGGTTGATTTGCTGACTGATGCGTAAGAGTGTGATGACGCTTGTGACATTTACGACAGGACATCTTCAGGCGGCATCTATAAGCTGAGTGTCCAGGGGCCAGACAATTATAGCAGAGATTGTTTTGCTTCAGGTACTCGCACCTCTCTGATGGATTCAGCTTGATGAAGCTCTCACAATGGCACAAGGTGTGATCTTCTTTGCACATAGTGCAGCTTCTTGGTTTCGAAGAGGGCGAAGCATTTGATGTTGATACGTGAACGGCGTATTCTCTTCCCTTAGGTACAGTTTTCTCTCTGGTCGGAGGTTTAACAATCTCAAGTGTTTTTAAGATTGGCTTGCGTTTTCCGCAATAACGTGGCTGTATCGTCCAACACATTCAGCAACTGTTCCGCTGTCGCCATTTTGTAATTTAGAGATATTTTTTTCAAAATGTTTTGTTTCGCACAATTTTGTAACGAGCTTATTTTTATTGATCTGCACACATATAAAAATGGTATAATGTTTGTAAATTAGATATATCCGGCTCGTAATGTCGACCAACTTGTTAGGGAAAGGAAAATACGTGGTGTTTCTTCTGCTGGTTTATTGCGACACAACTCTGACATTTGTCATCTTATACTTTTTCAAAAACATAAATAAAAGTAGGTCCACACAAAAACATACAACCTTATTCGAACACCTACTACTAATTCATCCCGAACGTTAAACGTATGCTCGGTGAGTTCAAACAGCTAAGTATTCCCAAATGTTTTACTTTTTTTTTGCATTGGGTTTAAGGATTTGAATATATAGTGATGTACATGTGTGGTATAAATAATCTTCAATGAATAGTCAGTCATACGTCGTTCCGTGCGCGTTCGTCGGCGGCGGCCATGTTGCCGAGCGTGTAGGCGAGGCGCACGGCCAGCGGCGCGCGCGGCGCACACGCCGCCAGCGCGCGCACCAGCGCCGCCGCGCCGCCCGCCGCGCCGCACAGCCACGCGCAGCACTCCGCCGACCCTGACACCACGCTGCCGGAACAATTTAACAGAAGTTACCAACCATTCATAAATGTACGCTCATGTTAATAAACATCCTTTATCCACGTATGCAAATATTATGAAAGTCATAACAGGAAGAAACATAAGATAAACCATCTCATCAAAGTTAAGTCAGAGCCGATGAGATCATTGGCTCTCGACTGCGGTATAGATATACCGCCTTGTATCGCCAATTTGGTCAACAAAAACACCTGAAATTGGACAATATTTTACATGACTTGGACCCGAGATCTAATGGACTAACTATCTACTTCTTGTTGCTTATTTGCTATCGAATAAAAGAAAATACGAATGCAGGCTGATGTAAATTATAGTATTAGCAATTGGATAGATCCGAGTGTTATGCGTATCAGCGTATCAGCTAACTGTGTATTATTAAGATATGTCCAGTGGTACGGTACAATCAAGCAGTGGCGGACGCGGTTGCGATGCGTTGGCGGCGCGGTCGCGAACGTATACACAACATAGACACGTGGTGGCGGAGTACCTCACGTATATTTACCTGAGACACCTGGCGACATTGGTGAGCACATCTCTATCAGTGTGCAGCGACAGCGCGTTGATGAGTTCTGGCAGCGCGCCGCTGTCGAGGAACTCGCGCGCGAACTGGTCCACCGCGCCCGCCAGGCTGCGCAGCGCGCCCGTCACCTGGTACAGCGCGTGCGTGCCCTGCTCGCCTAGCGACCGCGGGGACTCCGCCTTCTGCACAGAGATCATAGAACGTCATTGTTGGCCGTTCCTTTAAACAGTCTTATAGAATAAATGTTAAAACCCTCTCCGTTAGCAAATTGGTTCTTATTGTTGCAAGATTTAATTCCTGCAAGAATAGTTGGGACAATGGGGTTGTATGAAGGTTCAGGGATGTAACAAACGTTCGTGGCCAACATTGGTCTTGAGCCATACATTAAATCAACGGCTACAAGCGGCGTGTCTGTCGTAAACTAAAAATAAACTGAGGTCCAACAGATTGGCGTCTTCCAGCAGAGCAGTACTCACGGCAGTATTGAGTATCTTGAGGTGCAGTGCGGCAAGGTGCGCGGCGCCGGCTCGGTGCGCTCGCGCTGCCAGGCGTGGTTCCAGTGCCAGCACGCGCAGTGCCGCGGCGCCATACACGCAGCACGCGCTGTCCGCTAGCGGCTCGGCGCGCCCACACCCCTCCACCAAAAGTTCTGAGCACATATTACACCTTGTTACCAAGTGCCGGGACGGACAAGATCAATGGAAAAGTAAAACATGACAACAAACACCATGTCACACTCACCTAACAGGTTGGTGTTCCTAAAGAAGTGGTCGTTCTTGTCATTCTTAGCTATCTTGAACACGAGCTTGCAAGCGGCCGCTAAATGTGTTCCAACTACCCGCATCTGGAAGCAAGATCATCTAAAATTTTCTCAAATAGTTCGTTGCATCCGATGCGTCGTCTGCCACTCGTGAGCACACACAATAAGCGTGAAAATAGTTATTTCAATCAGTTCGAGTGTATGAGCTTGTGAATTCACAGTCAAATAGTGTCATGGCATGATACGTACGGTGAGCATGGCGCGTGCTACGGCGACGAGCACGCGCTCGTCATCGCAGTCGGCGTGCGCGTAGAGCGCGCGCAGCAGCAGGTCGCGCAGGCTGGCGCCGGGCGCGGCCAGGCTCACGGCCTGCGTCACCGCCTCCAGCAGCTGCAGCGTACGCTCCGTGTCGCGCGACCGCTGCGACAGCGCCTCCGCCAGCTCCAGTAGCGTCATGCTGCGGATGAAGCTAATGTCTTTAGAGCTTTAGGAAAAGTTATAGTTCACTTTTAAAGGTCTTCTTTCTACACAATCCAAACCCACCGCCGACAGAGGTTACCTAGGTCCACAGTGTAGTTGGTCGACCGACCAGATGTGGATGAACTCAAACGACTTTGGACGACTGCGTCCGTGGCGACGCAGCGCGGCCAAGTCACCTCTGTTGGCGGTCGGTTTGGTATGCGTTTTATTCAACAGTATCCGATCAATGACACCAACGTATCCACCAGTTGAAAAATCTAAATAATGAACTTTTAGTCTGCAGTGCATACTTACTTCTCATAGCTATCAGCAGAGGTGTAGTTAGGAAGTGTGACGGCGAGGTGTTTGATGTCAAAGTCGGATTTGCCGAGGCTTGTGTCGCACGACGCCGCCTTACTCGTCGCGAACTGCTTGCGTTTTGTGCTCTCCGCTTAACAAATACATAGAGGATTATTTATTTTTCAATCGCAAAAGTCAACCAGCAGTCATAAGTGGAAACCGAGTAAATCCGTTGTCAGTTGCTTATTTTTTTTTATATCAACATAATGAATACTCTTACATTTGGGATTAAAAGCATCGCTGAGTACCACGCTACTGACGCTGCCATCGGAGTCGCTCAGTGGTCTAATGGAGATCGCCCGCGATAAGTTTGCCTCCGGTTTCACATCTGGAATATCAGAACATGCTATACAAATTACACTTAGGTACCTTACTCACGTGGCAAATTTAATAAAATTGTGTACTTGACATAGTATCTAATACAAAACTCTAGAAGCATTACATACCTTCAACGTGCACCTGTCCGGTAGTGTTGCGTCGGTGCAGAGGCTTGCTGCGGCCGCTCAGGTGCGGCAGCTTAGTGAACCCGCCCCACACGTCCCCAGCCGCAGCTGGACGAGCATCTTTACGGACCTGCACTCAAACAACCTTAGCTCATTGATAGCTGGATTAAACAAGTAGCGATGTTATAATGGCTTATGGAGATATTGGCATAAAAAAGTAAGCTTCCCAGTAATCTTCAAAAAAGTACCATTCGTTGGTAAAACGAATTTTCTACTTTATAGGAACCAGATATTTAAGACCATTGTCGAAGGAAAGTAAATAAAAAGTTGCTTTTTCAAACTTTTCTAATTTTTGCTGTCCCTGGACGAACAAGATAGGTGTTAATTTTTGCGATAAATTCGATGTGACAATTTAACTTCGCTCGATAATCGTGCTATCGATAACTTAAACTATAGAAATCGATAGCACTATTCTATTCCATTTCGCCGAAAGTATATGTTTATCGGTATTAAGTTGCTGCTCCATATAATGAATAGAAACTTGGTAGCTGTTCATAAATTACTGTATACCGGAGGTTTCTTCTTGTTGTTGTGTGTGTCCGCCAGCATTTCGTTGAGCACATCCTCGTCGAGGTGCGCGATGCGAGCGTCCATCTCTGCAAGCGACTCCTCGCCGCTCTCCGACAGACTCAGGTACTTCAGACTGTAGCAGACGAAAATTACGGAATCTTCTTATTTGTGATTGATTGCTAATTTTATAATTCTGTGCATCTATAAGAATAACTTGCTACAGTTACGCTCCTCGTAATGACAGGGCTAGGTGGGTGCCTATTTGGAAAGACTCTGCTTACCAAAAACAAAACAATAGTTGGAATTTCCGCTGTCTACTTCGAAAACCTTTTAATAAACTGAACCAGAATGAATGAAAAAAAAATCTAAATATCTGTACATTTAAACATACTCAAAAGCGCTGGGCGGTCTCGGTTCCTTCTTGTTGGCGCGCTCTGTGAACAGCGTCCGCTGCGGTTCACGCGGCGTGTAAGGGCGTCGCGTGCGCAGCGGACGCAAGCTGCCGCCCATGCCGCCGCTGCCCGACGTGCCACTCATCTCTGTTCAGACATAAATATATAAAAGGTGCAGTTGCAACGACTGTCCTGATTTTGAGAATTCCTAAATTATTGAAATGTCCTAAAATGTTATTACAGAACTGTGTCGCACAGGAGTAATTTGTTTTCTTTTTAACCGACTCCAAAAAAGAGGAGGTTATCAATTCGACGACATGTTTTTTTTTTGTCGTATGTTTTCCTCTAATTTTTATCATTAAGAGAAATCTTTGAACTTTCAACCTGAAAAAGATTTTCACGTAGTCAGAAAATGGTTTTTCGATCATTCGTTTCATTTGACCTAAACACCAAATTCTAAACCGTATTTCGAACAGATCGCGTGAATGCTTTTAAGCGCATTAAATTGTTGACGTTCGTTGTCAGGTCATTATCATAATGAAACCGTCGACATCGGTTGCTTTCATGTCATTCCAAAACGATAAATTAAGGATCCAATACATTTGTAAATAGCAAATAATTTTTATTTAACCGTAAACTCCTTTGATACAGGTTCCATTAGACTTAGCTTAGAACCTAACCTACTTACTGATGATATATAGGGTGTAAGGGACAGCCCTCCACAGACTGATGGGTTGAGTTCAGTATACCTTACTAAGATGACTGGTTCATGATTTTTTTCAGTAACATTATGGAAATCCAATACAAATGATTTGTTTTAAAACCTAAAAAGAAAAATTACAGCTGATTCCACGCGTCGATCGTCACGATTAATTTCAAAATCAGTTTAAAAAAATAAGTTCTACGTGCAAAGATTAAATTTTGCCTTAAAAGAAAGAAAAAAAAATCCTAAGAAAAAATCCAGTGGAATATGATACAAAATAAGGAGCTGAATGCACCATATCAGTTTGTGGAGGGCTTTCTAGGCTGTCTTTCGACATTGTAAGCTAAAAAAGACCCTGAGTATTAACATGGAATTAATAAATATAACCTTTCATAACTCAATTAAGAAAACATTCAAATACTTCTTTAGAGTTCATATAACGTACTGCGACAATGACCTTCTATAACATTAAGGCATTTGATTTAAAATCACGGCGTTATGTGAAATATTAATGTAAGAATGGCGTGCAAGGCGGTTCACCGTGGCAACAGGCTGCTAACAGAGTAGCAAGACGGAATGACCGCGTGACCTCGCCGATCAACCACCTCAAGGAACAACAAAAGAATGCTTCAACTTCAACTATTAACGTATATAGCTGTATCGGTTTGTAAGGGGAAAACGAAAATAGACGTTCGCCAAGATAATTTACTTCAAGCGCTTTGTAAACTTTTGCTAGCGTTGAAGACATCGCATTTAGGGCCAGTTTTACAGATTACGGATAGCAACTAACTACCAGATAAATTAAAAATGGAACAGAGTTTGTCTGATTGTTGATCAGCCAGATAAACTATCTGGAACTTATTCGTAGGTAGTAAAACTGGCCCTTATAGGTACTAATATTATAAATCAGAAGACTTGTTTGGTTGGTTGAAGGCGCTAGTCACTGGGACTACTGGTCGGATTAAAAAAAAAATTGTGTTAGATAGATGTGTTAGAAGACTATATGGTACTTGTTATCCGGGTGCGCGGAGTTGTTCCTACGGGACGTGTGTGAAACCACTTGCGAAAGCTAGTCATGTATATGCACCTGTACTTAATTACTATTTTCAGGAATTATTCGATTTCATGAGACTGATAGTATACATAACATGACGTGGCTAATGCAAATTATTTGTTTGCATTCATGTTTCTAAGCTATATGTAGAGATAGCAAAACAAAATTATTTAACGTCATTAATGTTAACTGTTTAATGTTCACAGTGAACTCTATAAAATTTTTATATAGAATGTGAGTTAGATAAGTAGCTAACACTACAATAGAACGCGGTACCATTTTATAGCAACATCGACGATACGTGAGCTTTATTGAAAACCACAAAAGTAATCTGTTTTATGACGTCAGACACGACGCGAAATTGTATTTTCCGAAAGCTGTAAACGTGTCGTGACTCTTCAACATAAACTCACCTTGTGGCTTCAACAAGGTGAGGGTAGCAGCGGTTGTCGCGCTAAATTAACCTCCCTATCACAATCGATGTGCGAAAAACGATAACGAGTAGACAAATTCCACGCCACTGAATCGATTAAACGATTCTGCTGAACGGTAACCAACAGCTGTTGTTTTTCTTAAATCAAAATGAAATTGATATGTCTGTATGATTTATTGTACCTAGGTACTTTTTAAGCCACGAAGTTGCTTATACTAAAATTAATGCAAGACACAAAAGTAAGTTCTAGATAAAATGATCATCAGAATTAAATTTTGATAGGTTGTGATATACCATTATAATTTTTATAGGGACAGACGCCAGCACGTCAACCTACCCGAAACTGACACATTTTTTCCAATCAACTTTAAACCATATACCTGAGCAATATAGTTGATGACAGTTTTATATGCTGGCGTCTGTATAAAGGTGAACAGAAAGAAGGATTTATACAAATAATCATCGGAATATCATAATTTCATGATCGCAATTTTGTGCATCGATTCATTAACTATTTATGAGATTGAATGATATACTTACCGCCGTATATGGCAGCGCGTGCCTCGCTGATGATCTCGGCAGAGGTCTTACGCCGCAGCGGAGCGTAGAAGGGTGCGCCGGCTCCGCGCCGAGCGCCCCGCTCGCTCATTCTCTACCCTTTATAAACATAAGGAACCAAAGTTAAAAAAGTTTTAATGAGAGGAATTCATGTTAAGTAGACATGATGCAGGTTTATAATCCCATTTCTGAGAAAATGACGAGTCTACGTGCAATGTTCTGCACGCTTTTTTTAACAAGACACTGCTTGATATTTTCTCGATGACGTAGTAATTTAGAGTTTCCCAAATAAATCTTGCAAAGTTAATCGGAAAAATCGCATGCTTTGTATGCAATCCATATCTCCAAGCAAAAAAAAATTAGGTATTTAAGTTCTTGCTGTTAAGTTTCGGTTTAGACGAATTGAATAAACCTCGAATAAGAACTCTTCATTCTTTTCATAGGTATATATAGTTTATTAGATCTGGCAAGACATCAATAGATCAAGAAAAAAAAAACAATTAGCTACCCGGTAAATTATCTTCTTGTTTAGACGTGTTTATCTAATTTACGTTTTGTTTTAAGTACCTTTGTTTTAAGCTGCTAGGTCTAAATAAGAAAATATCATAAAAGAGACACCAACACAATATCAAGCAAAGAGATATTGATATAGCAATATTATAAGAACGAAAAAACTATAAAATAATACAGATATAATATATCTTCATAATTTTAACCCATTAATTGCACGATCCACTGCAATTAAACTAAAACATGATTAGCATTTTACAATAAAATGTCATTTGTCATCAAAATCGTTATTAAATAAGCCAGAATATAAAATATAGGCCTTGAGGGAACTAGGGCGATGTGAATAAATAATGTGTTGTCAATTCAGTTCATCAGGTCGAGTTAACACGATGTTACACACGAAGCTTATGTGTCCATTCTGTAAGCTAATAAATGTCACTACATTTAATACCCACAGATAAAGGATCTATGAACTAGATTCCGTCCATCTAGATATTGAACACATTTATTAAAACGTTCATATACATATTGTCAAACCCGGTTTCTGAAACTCATGATTCAGAGAATTTTGGATAAGATAATAAATCGCCTATATATGATATGTACCTTATTTATTTAGATCTTATATATTATAGATCTAATATTGAAACCATATCTCGAGTTTTATTGTGTGACGTATCAAATGAAAGAGTTGAAATAACCATGAACAACATGAACTTTATATTGGTATCCTACATACACTACAAGTTCTATTTTATAAAGGCACAAATGTACCGCAAGAAAAGTCGACTGATGATCCATACATACATATGTAAAAATCCATGTCGTGCTAGACTATCGTTTTAAAACACCGGCTTGAGATTATATTATGGGCTTTTGAGATATTTATGATAGAATATCTAAGACCCTAGTTCAGGCAAATGCAGTACCTATGCATATTACTATCTGAAAGAAGAATCTCAAGAATTGAATTCTGCACGCTATTTGAAGTTGGCGAGACTCGTCGAATCGAGATTGCTAAGAATTTACAATTCTGGTTGAGTTTTAACTCGACTCAAAAGTTAATAGTTAAGAGGGGTAGTTATTATAAGTTTCAGTCTGTCTATGCACTGTAGCTCTTTATCAGAAGAACCGAATTGGATCAACATCTCCCGAGCCTTTTTCCAACTATGTTAGAGTCGGCTTCCAGTCTAACCGGATTAAGCTGAGTACCAGTGTTTACAAGGAGCGACTGCCCATCTGACCTCCTCAACCCTGTTACCCGGGCAACCCAATACCCCTTGAAGAACCGAATTGGATGCGGTATATTATTAAAAAAACATCTAATTAAAAACTTTCTTAGATAGTTCTTAGACATGTTATATCGTCCAAGTTAATAGAGTTTAATGAACTATTCTCGTAGCCAAATGACGTATATACACTACGCCTTTTTATGCTTAACTTTCCACTTTGTAAATAAACACGCTATTGTCATTAGGTAAGCAGAAATAAGCAAACATTATCAAAAGTTAGATTAATGCTAGTTCATAAAATAACCGCGAAATAGCGAATAATATTCGGATACCGCAGAAGGATGGCATTGTCACGCAACTTATAGTACCACATACTTTAATAATGCCACAAAACATCGTCAACCTGTATAATACTAATATTATAAAGCAGAAGAGTTTGTTTGTTTGGTTAAACGCGCTAATCTCAGGACCTACTGTTCCGATTAGAAAAATTCCTGCAGTGTTAGATAGCCCATTTATCGAGGAAGGCTATCTAAAACTTTTTTAAAACTTTACTGTTTAATCCAATTTCTTTAGGAATAAATAACACATACATAAAGCCTTATTCTGAACCTCTACGTGTATTCATAAAAATCACTTAAAATCCGTTCACATATTTGGAGTTTATCGCGGACAGACTTTGTTTTAGAATATTTAGTGATATTATTACATTCATTTAAATACGAACAAGCTCTTGGATAAAGAATTAAAAGACGTAATTAAATATAACTTATACATAATTATCACTAACCTGGTGATTAACCAAGAAGAAAATGCACACGATATTTGTACGAAATGAGTCGTGGCTACGTAGCGAAGCAAGCGGCGCGCTACGCGTGCTACAATCAACTGCTACGATTGCTACGATTCCCCGCAATTCCCAACTCATACCATTTCGTAGCATAAGGCTCGAAGTTGATATGATTGGTTGACCGTTGTTATAGGTGTACAATTAAGTTTATAAAGGCCTACTAATTTATTCCAAGAAATGTAAGCGAACTCAACCTTTTTTTAACTCACGACGCAAAATAAAGGGTTTTACGAGTTTCACCCCTATGTGTTGTATTTCTCTATGTATATGGCCACTGTATATTTTAAACAGATGAACCGATTTGAAGGCGACTTTAGATTAAAGCAGGTGTTTCAGCGGTAGTTCTAAGACATGTGCCATCAACATTGGCGCAGCCGTTTTAAAGTTATTAGCTTTTATGTCAATAGAGCGGTAGTGCATTCGTTTCGATACGTAGTTTAATTTTTTTTTTAATCTTGCCATTCTTTCATTACGTATTTTTATGAACCAAAACATTATATTAACTACTTGTAACGTATTACGAAGCTTTCTAACGATTTTATTTTAGGAGATATCCTAAAATCGCGAGACAGATGGATTTTTTATTTAATACAACCTTATACCTATATGTAGTTTATAAGTTTATCAGAGCTTATTGCATTTATAATATTTATTCAACCTTGACGTGTAGTGGGTATTAAAGGCTGTGGAGTGTCACTGATGGATGGATGACTGGATTACCAGATTGGACTTATCTACGTAATTTAATTGTGTTACTCCATGTGTCATCAATATTGCCAACATGGTCACGTCAACAAGTTAACTGGGTTGTTGAAATACTTATAATTTCGAAAGTACTGTTGTTATTTTGTTTTTTATACAGCAAGATAAAGCATTACGCTGAGCGACGGCAGTATTGTGTCTTTGCGATGAATATTCTTTCTTTATATAATTAATGTCTCAATTTTATACAATGTTTCCTTTATGTATCTTGTATCATTGAACGTCCTTGGCAGTCGTTACGGGTAGTCAGAAGCCAGTAAGTCTGATGTCAGTCTAACCAAGGGGTATTGGGTTGCCTGGGTAACTGGGTTGAGGAGGTCAGATAGGCAGTCGCTCCTTGTAAAACACTCAGCTAAATCCGGTTAGACTGGAAGCCGACCCAAACATAGTTGGGAAAAGGCTCAGGAGATGATGATGTCCTTTATGTATCTATATGTAAGTCTACAATCACGTAATAAAAGTTATTTTCTCTCTTTCTTTCTCTTCTTCTCATCATCTCCCGAGCCTTTTTCCCAACTATGTTGGGGTCGGCTTCCAGTCTAACCGGTTTCGGCTGAGTACTATTAATAATTCAGGTACTTTAAGTTACCACATCAATTAACAGTGCCAACAACCCTTATCCCAAGTTTTATTTGGGGTCGGCGCAGCATGTTTTTGTCTTCCACGCTCATCTATCTGCCGTCATCTCACAAGTTACATTCTTAGCCATATCAACTTTCACGCAATCCATCCATCGTTTCTTTCGTCGTCCCCTTCCTCTATATCCATCCACATTCCGTTCAAGACCTTCCTCACAACATGATCCTCATTCCTCCGCATTACATGCCCATACCATGCTAGCCGGTTCCCACATAGATTCCCCAATTAGCAGTCACTCAGTAAAATATAAAATTACATTGAAACTTACATACAGAAACACCGATTGTCGTTTTCTTTGCAACGATAACACTGTGTCGGTAAAATATTTAATAAACTAAATTAATAATAAAAATAAAACTGTTAAATTCCCGGGATATCGATTGCAAAACACCGAGTTTTCCTAGCGGTTACCATGGCAACGAAATCAAAACAAGGAAAGGCAAGGTAAACAACGTCTGAAGCTACAAATAAACTTAGTAGGATCGTAGGTTAAAAATACCTATCGTTTGAGTCGATTTAGTTTTAATTGCTAGTATTACCGTTTATATATTCCAAAAGTTACATCCTATTTTGCTAATTAGGTACCTGTTGTGCATATCTATGCTCTTTACTTAATTATTAGGAAATTAAACACAGTTTAACGATGAGGTAGGTATAAAGCCGTTATATACTTAGATTTCTCGCGTGTAGGTGCATACAGTTTTAATATACTTTTACGTTGGCTAGAAAAATCAACTACTTATAGGTTAGTACGGGTTAAATACTTGCAATATGGCTGGTGTTAATTTACTTGATATAACACAAACGAAAAAGCCCTGAAAACAACCCCCACCCCTCCCACTCCATAACTGAATATACTTGGCGACCACCAAAATCAAACAATTATGCCTACGAGATGAGATATAAGTCTGTTACTGCATATAAATTCTATCGTAATAAACCTTACGCAATATGAAATATGCTATTACATACATACAATAAATTATTTACATATTATTAAAGGATAAATAAAATACCAGTCAAGGAGCAGCTTTTTTGTTCATTTTTCGAAATATTCACAAAGTAAGCATCGGTCACATGCTCTTGAAGGTAGTTTCACGTATTGTTTAGATTTCAAATATTTATTTTACAGTTTTGTATAATTTTGACACGATATATATATTAAACAAATTCTTTTTCACTACGCATAGGTAACATGTTGCGTCAACCAATGATTATGACAACATCAAGCAATCATCGTAAATAAAATTATTATGCTGGCCAGTATTTGAATAAACCGCCTTTTGAGGCCTTTTGTAAGCGTGTTATGGTAGTTTATGGAGTTAGTTTTGTATCAATAGAATTAAATAAAAGCGAGAACTCTTAAATTTTACAGTTCTTATATTTAATATACGATAATATATGTTCAGAATTATAATATATATTTAAACATAATATTTGAACTTTTTTGGAGTTTTGAATGATCTTTGTGATTTATAACGAATGTGACATGATCATGACATCTTGTTATCAAAAAATCATCTGGAGTGGACAGTGCTGCCAATTTCGGGGAAAATCCCCGTTAGCGGGGAGACAAAAGAAAGACGACAATTCGGGGAATCTAGAAGAAACTCAACATGTAGTAAAAATTATATACTATTCCAAATAATAAAGGGCCAAAGAGCTTTAATTCAAACATAAGAATATTTGGGAGAATTTTACATAGAATCCGGAAAGAAGACAAAGATTGACAACGCACATGCGGGAAATCGAGAAAATGTTATTGGCAGCACTAATCTTTACAGTTTGAAAGGTAGGAACTTGAGTAGTAGAACTAGAACTAGTAAAAAGAAAATTAATATAAACATCTGCAACGCTGCATTATTATGGATCAGCCCTAAAATAATGGAACAGCGTAAACTTATTTTATTTTATGACCTCTGTAGGCTTTGCCTTGAAAATGCAGGTGTAGATGATATGTTTACAAAAGCGGACCTTGTTGATGATATTTTTTTATGTACAGGTGTAAATGTGCGTGTTCGGTATTGGTTTCGATGAATATATGTAGGTTATACGGTCTGGAGTATTTCTATGTAGACACATTCATTGTTCCAGGTGACTAGTCAAGAGAACTTGCCCCGTAAGATATGCGGGAAGTGTTTGGAAATTGTTGTAAACGCAAAACAGTTGCGAGATTTGGCGACGGCTAACGATAGACATCTCAACTCCCTGTTTGACGATGGAGACACAATTGTTATTGGATTTAATAAAAATCAGGTATTTACTTTGGTTGCAAATATTTCAAATACATAGTACAATATTAAGGGCCTGTTTCACCTCCTATGAATAAGTTCCAGTTAGTTTATTTGGAGACATTTCATACAAATTCTGTTCCATTTTTGAACTTATTCGGTAAATAGTGGTTATTCGGACATTGTGAAACTGGCCCTAAACATAACAAAAAATAACTATAACAATAGAGAAAGCCTATGGTCCTCTTATTGGTGAGATAAGTACTTTGTGGAGGTTAGAAGTTACTTCAGGCTTGATGTGCCTTGGGAAGTTAGACGAAGATGAAAAAAATATGTAGATTGTTCACAATGAAAGGACTTTATTAAACACAAATTATTAAAGTTGAACAATAATGTTCAAAATACTGGACAATAAAAAGGTACAGACCCATGCCCATCAAGCTATAAAGTTGAAAATCTATTAAGGAAATTTGTAGATGAGTAGTAGGTTTATTCGCTTGATGCGATCTGTACTTAACATAATTTTGTTTTTTTTATTCATCAAAGTATGTATGTAACCATTAGGCATGAAACGCATGCTACAAAGAGTTTAAAGTTTGAATTTGTATGGATGGAGAAGTGGAGGTAAACCGTGGAAAAAAATTATTGTTTGCCTGAAAGAAAACATGATCAATAAGGGTGTACATTAGTATGATAGCTAACGGAGAATGGAAGCGGGAAACATTTTGCCTAGCGCAAATAACTTCGGATCAGGGCATGAAGAAGATTAGTTTTATATAAATATGTTACTGTTATTATTTTCAGAGTCAAAATGAAAGCAACACACAATCCAGAAAAAGCAGTACAGATTCCGATAGGACTGTCAAATTAGAGATTGTTGAACAAGATAATCTTGAAGATGAGCGTACAACAAACAAGAGGAAATCTTTAGATGCGTCTGAAAATGTAAGTGTCTTTTACTTTTGACAACAAATTTTTTGCATTATTGAGTTATATTCATATTCAAAATCAGCAATTTTTTCTCCATTGTTTGATCCATCCTCCTGCAAGTTTTGCAAAATGCTGCATAGATCATTAGCCTTGCAACTGTTGATATATTTTTTGTTTTTCAGTGTTTGTAGAAGTTGGTTTTCTTTTTTTGTAATTTTTTTTAATTGATCAACTGATTTTATGCAATGGTTTTTGATTGTAAATTTCTGCACCTCAGCTTCATTCCGCGTCTTTCTGCCAGTCTTACCATATATTATTCAGGCTATACGGAAGTCAAATTTTTTGATTTAGCACTTGTATGGTTTTCTTTTTTCTTTTTAATTTCAGCGTGAACCTGTACCAAAAATGATAACAATAAGAAAAGACTTGTTTGATTCATCTGTTGCTGTGGTAAGAATATAAATGATCAAAATTGACTCATTACAATCAAAGTACTTCATTAAGTTTTAAAAGATTTCTTTCACATGACGAAGAATGGTCAAGAAACTCATTGAACTTGCAAACTGCTACTTGATTACAATTTTTACAAAGTGAATGTAGAATCAAATGAATGTATATTAAAATTCACAAAAATCATTTCTATTTTTTAAGTGACTTCTAAAAAAGGAGCTTCTTTTAGTTCAGAATCCTAGAGAGAACTTGGTCTAAATGTTGGCAATGTCCTTTTAGTGAATTATACATATAAGAGTGTGCAGTGTCTGGAAACTAGGGACCATTAATTCAATGTTGAGAATTGAGAGATAAATAAATTCCACTTTATTTATTGCAGACTTCATCAACAAAAGATGAGCAGTCAGAATCGAAAGCTAAACAAACCCTTAAAGTTAAAATGAAAAGAATTAAAACAGAGTCCGGTGACTGTTTCAACTATGTATGTGATGTAAGTATAATGAATAAAAATACTTCAATCAAATGTAGCCTTCAGAGGTATGATGTCTCTGCTTGGGCTGCGGGTCGATAACGACCAGACCGATTGTCGCCTATAGCGGCCGTTCTCTTTGAGATCAGCCAGCTACGCAGGACATATTATAGTGCACAAGCATTTGAAGATACAGGTGCACTCTGTATCTCCTCACTCTCATAGTCCGATGGGATGGCAATCCGATTGACGGGCACATTCCGGGCTGCTTTATGAAAGTTTCTCAAAACCCACAAAACGATTTCGGCCCGACCCGGGCATCGAACCCGAGACCACTATTAGGCCAAACGAGGCAGTCGATAATATGATATACATACATACTTATAATGTACCCACTTCAATTCCAGGTATGTCAAAAGAAGTTCAATGCATGGAAAAAGTATTATTTACATCAGAAAACACACAACAGGAGTATATATTGTCCTCTGGACGCATGCGGCAAGAAGTTTGCTACCAAAGGAGATCTTGAGAAACACGTGCGCACACATACTGGCGAGAAGCCTTTTGCTTGCGACCTCTGCGACAAGCGATTTGCCCAGCGAGGCTCGCTCAAATCACATAAAGCTACTGTCCACTCGCAAAGTGACACCAGTGGCGACCATACCTAGCATAGACATCATCCAGTGTTAGACTTATAACAGGTAGACCACTGAGAAAAAATAAATCGTTATTTTGGGCCTTACTACAAAAAAGTTAGACGTTTGACACGTGTCTAAAGATTTTTTTAAACATGTGTCAAAAGTCTGTCTAACTTTTTTTTAGTATGGCCCTTTTTCTTTTATTTCAGGTCTACTTTGATTTTAAGACTGATTTTTAAACTTCTATTACATTCTTAGTAATCTCGCCTTTAATGATAAAATCAGATGTCTGTCTTAGTTTACGTCATAACAAATGGGCTTACTATGAATAGATATCTAGAGATATCTGGAAATATCTGGTATTTACAGCAAATGTTAATAAATGTGCTGAAAATATCTTGTAAGAATCTGTAAAATAGCAATCTCTATACTAAGCTGTATGCAATACAATTATGTATTATATATTTTAGACGCTTACCACCGCTGAATTAACATTGTTTTAAATAATGCTTTGGTTATTTTAATTAAACTGTTATATTTTGAATTGCTCTGTTGAAAAAAAAGTTAGGTACTAAGAAGAGAGATATATATGTTCATATTGTAATGTTGACTATACATATTTATTACTATAGTAGCTGTTGCCCGCGACGTCGTCCGCGTGGGCATTAGGATTAAATATTCACCCCCGTCCCCGCCGTAGTGATAGCGTGATAATATGTAGTCTATGTGTTGACCCGACCTCTTAGTTATATTCATGCCCAATTTGAAGCAAATCCATGCAGTACTTTTTGAGATTATCCCGGACATACATACAGACAAAAATTCTAAAAACTATATTTTAGGCTTCGGCATTGATTTAAGATCACGCTCCAATTATTCTTTTAAAAAAATATTCAATGTACAGTTTCGACTTCTCTACGATTTTATTATATGTATATGGCATCCCTCTTTAGAAGTACCGAAAACTGGCAAAATAAAAAGTTATTCTTAAAATAAATTGTATTTATTTGATAAAGGATAATTATTTACATATATTTATCTATAATTACTTTATAATAACACATGTTAGGCCTATATAATAATAGACATACTTCACTACACTTTTCATATGTAATAATAAAAGCAACAATATTTTGGTACTAATTTTTATGTAACAGCTATGTCACAAAAGAGGAATGGATATAGTCAGGCGCAGCTGCTTAGTTCTCGATTACAAAGACGTAATGTGTATAGATATTGGGACTTTTATAATTATTTATCTTTATTTTGTCGATTATCCAAGTATCAAAAATCTGATCAAATTTTTTCAATGATTTTACTGTGAAAGTACGCCAGTAAAACATAAATTTACTTGCATTTAATCAAATGTATGTATAGTTATTGCTTGAATACCTTTAGGTACGTATACTGGGTGTAATAAAAAAAAATGCAACTAGGCAACAAGGTCAAAATTTCTATGAAACATCCAATATATTCACACGTCCAATTTTTTATCGAATTTCGTATTCTTTCTTTTGGAAGTTGTTCAGTTTTACGAGTGCATTGGTCTCCCCTCGGATGTAATTACACCTATTTCCGTTACACCCTGTATAATATAACACATTTTTTTACATTGACGCATTAAGAACAAAGCTTTAAGATTTATAGTACTAAAAAAGTATGCTGCAATTGAGTACTCATTTTTAGAACTTGAATATAAAACAATCGAATAGAAAACATTCTCTATGCTATATATAGTACAGTCAATGTGAGGTATTGATTAGGAAAAACAACCCATCTATTGTTGAGTAAAATTACCAATATCAATTTCGTTACACAGTAACCAATACAAGTATTTTTGACATAATATTGTCAACATTTTAGCATGATCCGGTTTGGTGTTCCCTGAAAACACGAAGCGCCAACCAATCACTCAAAATGAAGATGTAATAAAAAATACTACTGTACAACATTTTTTAACATTGGTGTTGTATTAGAAAAAATAACTTAGTGCTGATTTAACCTTTTGACCGCTACAGTCACGTATAGATGACAAGCCAAAAAGTGCTCAGCACGCCACAGTCACAATTACATGACAAAGTTTAAAAGTTTAAAATTAATAGTCAGTTACAAATGTTACAAATCAATCGATATAATGCTGAACTCGCTACTATATTGTAGGTATTTACGGATGAGAGCACGTTTCTTTTTTGACAAAGCGATCAAAAGGTTAATCAATTACAGAGATCACTATAATAATTACAGTTATATAATTATGGGGAAAAAGATATTGTAATGATATAATTTAGGTTTTAACACATCCCTATTATTTGGCCATGTCACAACTCAAAACTAGTAGACCCCTCCTAGTTGACGATTCTAGGCAAATTGACCAATCACTTGACACTGGCACTCAATGGAATGCATAGAGTAGCAACAAGAATGTGCAGACAGCCACCACTAGTCCTATGATGAGGGAGTCTCGACGTTTACGGGCATTGATCCGGTATATCAGACTGTTCAGCATTGGAAATCTAGAATAGAAAAATAGAATCTAGATATAAACGTTAACTTCAAAAGCTGGTATCTTGGGTAACTGAATGTGGTCCTTTATTTATAAGACTAGCTGTTCCCCACGGTTCCGTCAGCCGCCCGATAGAACCACTTTCCATACCCGGGAAAAAAGTATCCTATGTCCTTTTTTCAGACTAGACTATGTGTCTAGCAAATTTTATTAAAATCGGTTCAGTAGTTTTGGCGTGAAAGCGTGACAGACAGAGTTACTTTCGCATTTTCTTCATCTTTCCTTAGGTTTAATATAAAATTCTGGAAGGAAGAGAAATTGAGCTTCTTTTTTTATAAAAACAATAATTTTTAATATAAGACTTGAATGATACCTGTTTGTGATGTTATTGAATGTAGTTTGCATTCGTTTGAACGTTTGCCTCTGTGACGCGAGGTGCTCGCGCGCCTCCATTGCTATGTTGATTTGCTCGTCTACTAGTATGTGAGAACTGGAAAAAATACACTGAGTTTTAATATTGAAGACACAGAATAACTATTAGTACGACAAGCTAACCCTTAGCGCAGAGCTAAGAATTTATCCATAAGTATTTACCTTATAGTAGTGAGTTCGGAACAACTGACTATTAATTTTGGACTTTAAAGTCTGTCATGTAGTCGTGACGGTGGCGTGCTGGGCACTTTCGGCTTGTCATCTATACATGACAGTGGCGGTCAAAAGGTTAAATAGGTCTGGTTCAAAGTATTCTTTCAAACCCAACTAAAATAAGAAGATAAAATTACTCAATCTCTTAAAGCTGAACTTGTTACTAATAAAACAAACTAGTCATAAAATAAACATATGTTGAAGTGTTGATACCTGTGTAAGTGGTTGGCCTCCTTGGTGTACTGGTCGCGGCGCGAGAGGCCGATGGTGGCGGCGGGCGGCGGGCTGCCCCCGCGCAGCAGCTCCTCGCGCTCGCGCCGCGCGTTCACCCGCGCCGACGTCTTCGAGAACTCTTGCTGGTAGTCCTGCGGTTAACAGAATTATCCTTTGCTTAAATAGTGTCATGTTATCAAGGTAAGCAGATCTATGTCTTATCTTGGTGGCCTTGTTTGTAATTGCTTGATATGGAGTATTTTAGAATGGTGTTCAAATGGTTAAGGAATACTAAATCAATGAGTTAATAAGCAACCTCTCATGAGGCATATTCCATGAATAAATTCAGACTGACAGATTAAAAAGTCTGTTAACAAAATCACTAATTCATTATTTATGAAAAGCAAAGTACATACATATAAATCCATGTTAATTAAATTATAACTTTGACTTTAAAACTCAAAATCATTTATTCAAACTTGGCTGTAAAACAGCACTTTTTGAAGGTCAAAAATTACAAAAGACAGCGCCCACCCTTTACCGCTTCCTATGTGTCTTTGCTGGGAAGAAGAAGTGGCGCAACAACCTCCCCAGCAAATGACATGACAACACACATTACGTAAATGTGATTTATTCATGCAATAATTTTGTATATTTTGCTTATTGAACTTACCATTAATATTTCTCTATGCCTCTTGATGGTGTGCATTGTAGCTGTGCCACTTGGAGCCAAATCTGCCATTTTATCATTTATTGAAGACAACTGGAACCAAAAAAATAATATTAAGATTTTAGTGCTATTCCTGCAATACATGCAATTCCTGTACATGCAATGTATGACAGTTCTGAGCTCACACCAAGCAACAGGGATTAACTAGCAATCATAACAGTCCTTTATGCAAGTAGTTATTTAATGAGGCCAGTGTAAAGTACATTCAGAGGGAAAGTGCATTAAATTAAATTAAAACTTCCTTGAATGGAATCATTTTTCATGTTTGATAGCGATGCTGACGAGGGATAATATAAGAACCTTAAATTTATCTCGGTTCAAAAACTGGCCAAGTGCAAGTTAACCTCGCTCACAAATGGTTCCCATCATCATCATCGGAGCATTATCCCGGTTGCAACCTTTCGTGCCCAGGGTCCGCTAAACAGAAGGTTCCATACCACTATTTTTATATAAAATAACTCTTATCTATAAAAAATCCCTCATAAATATATAAACTTTATTTTGATATCAGTATTCACTATGAGCTAGTAATCTACTGTATATTCTGTGAGTATTTGAATCGTCTTCCTGTTGCTATTATCAATATAAGCTAGAAAAAAAAATGCCTCTACTGTGTATAAATGTATATTACAGAGCTCCCTAAACATTGTGTGTGACAACTATTTAAACTTTCTAGCTAACAGTGTGAGATACAGCATAGTGACAGAGGGACAACAAAGTCTGGTCTGTGGGTTGTCATAGAAGTAGAATCAGGGTCAGAAGTTTTGGGTATGTTACCCTACACAAGAACTTGTTTATTTTGTTTTTGTATGGTTATTGCAAGTTACCTTGTTAAGTAATTGTTGTAATTCCATAGACAATGTATCAAACATGTCATCGCTGTTTATCAGAGGCACACTCTCCGAGCTCAAAGCAGAATTGGCTGAGCTAACTCCCAGCTTGCTAAATGCCACTAGTTTCACATCTATATCGTTTTCTAGAAGTCGGGCTTGCTTTCGCAATTCTGGAAATATTAAACAAGTTACTATTTACATTCTAAAATAACAAATTATCTTACAAATAAAATTATGATTAATTAAAATCTTTGGTGTAAACAAGTAAAATATTATTCCACTATCCAACATTTTAATGGTTTTTTTTCAATAGTGTAAGGTTTCTATAATTTCAAAACATGTGAAAGTAGAGCCGTTTTTAGAAGATTATGATTAATTCATACAAGAAATAAATTCTTTGCGTTTTTAATGTGATAAGTTGATATATGCAACGTCACAATTTTACAGGTAAGTCAACCGGTACACAATACATTTACAGTTAAATACGCACCTTCCCACGACGAACCGCCCATTGCGGTCATTGTTCATGAAATATTTCAAACTGTTTATCGTTTACCACTTTGTATTTTGTTTAGATTCTCGATTACAAGTTTACAATTTACGACTTTCTTGACTCATTCGAAACAATTGTATTACTGACTTGACATTTGACATTTTGGGGAGCAAGAGATGCCCTTGTTTTGGTCTGACAGCTGAGATAAAGTGAAATGGAATGTGAGATTTTAGTGCAAGTGCGATAGAGACTTGTTGATAATTATGCTAAAAATATTGATACCGTTGCGTTGCAAAATCACACCCGAGTTGACCAGCTGACATTAGTCAAGTATTGCTATAAATAAAATAAAAGGTGCTTCCGTTAATAATTATTTAATCAATCTTACACAAAACATTGTTTAATATTGCACCTGTAAATAACTATTAAACCTTGGATTTATTTATAACATACAAAGCTATAAGTATAATTAACTATCGTAAAAAGACCATGTTATACTAATGTCTCTTTCTAATCCTTTCCAACGTTCCTTGGTGAAAGAGAGATAGGTGTTGATCTCGTAAATAGCTTTATGATAGTTTTGACCACTATCGCACTGTTTTAAAAATAAAATCGATGTGTCATTTTTTGTCTTAATACATTAAAACCTTTGAGTTTTAATATTCATAACAAGTTTGTCCTCAGAAAAGTTATCTATTGTAGATTTTCACATTATAAACCCAAACAGTAAGGCAGCAAACAGCAGCCTTAACACCATAGAAATAAGGAATACATCAACTTCTTCAAGGTGATTCGCAGTCAATTTTATCTCGAACACATTCAACTATTAGCTATCTCTTTCGTACATACACTGATTTACATTACCGACATAGCGTATTCGCTCGCTCTAATTTCGTCACCCCACCCATCGTCACAGTCTTTCTTTCTTATTTGGTTTTGTAAGCGACTAGTGGTGAATTTTATTGTTACTGTTAAATAGGACTGTTTAATACCACTGCGTTCTACTATTTTTTAATTAATAATGGTGCACTTGCAAAGTAGTGTTTATTAAAAACAATGCTCGTGTAGTGAAAATAAATATCGTAAAACAAGGACAAAAACATCTTTGTACTGCAGCTCAAAATGGCTGCTCTCAATAAACCATTGCAATTTGACAAAATATGTCGTGCTTGTTTAGAGATAAAAAAGGACATGCGACCTCTATTTGAACAACTTACAGCGACGATGCTGATGGGCATATCGAAAGTGCAGGTGAGATGACAAATTGTTAAGATATTTTGGGAATGTATTTTTGTCTCTTTCACACTCATGGAAAACGTAATATGCATGTATTGATAGCTATCGTCCTTTACATCGCGTCATCTTTGTTTAGAAGTCATCAGATATGAACAATTTCGAATTCCTGAGGTACTGCGTGAATTCTCGAAATTTTGTTGAGAAATGTCATTCGTTCTCTTTCTAACGTACGCGTTGGTAGGCATGATGATTGAAACGGAAGTTTTAAAATGTACCTGATAGACCGAGATAGGTATGGGAACCTGTGGAAATGTTATATTATAATGTTGTCCTTTATTTATTAACATTCATTTTTTTTGGCGTTTTATTACTAAATTTACTAGTAATGGCTTTGAAAATGGATACACTTTCAGAATTTTAGAAAAACATCGTATTTGTATAAAAAAACGTAAAAGCCTGTGGTAATTACAGATTTTAAATCAAACTACAAATTATTAATGTACTTTTTGTATAAATCGAATACTCTACTAGTTAGGCTGCCTGCCTCCTGTTTGTAGTGATATCTCTCAGATGAGAGGGAGAGAATAGTAGGATCACTCGGCTCGTTTTCATTTGAGGCGGTCAGCCGCCCGGGACCTATCTAGTTAGTTACGCAGTATACTATATACCTACGTATACCATTATGTTGGGCTTCCTCCTACCTACCAAGTTAAATGCTTTCATTTCCGGCTTTCAGCTTTTGATTCGTCTATCGAAGGAAGGTAGGTTTTTGATTTCGTCAGTTAAGTAAATTCCACGCATTTTAATGTCTTAAATATAAAATGGCAAAATTGTATGTAGGTATATCAAATTCCGTTCAGCGATGATTTATGATTCCAAAGCCAAAAAGACATGAAGCTATACCTACTTACACAGCTATACTACTGTGGGAGAATACTATCTCTTTCTCACGCTGCAATCTGAAAATTTATGAATATGTAGATATACCTATAAGCCAGTGCCGTCCTGCCGGGCTGCGAGTGTGTTCACAAGAGTCTCGTGGAATGCACATAGGTGATACTTTCCGCAATCAGCTGGTTATTCCAAATAGCAAAAATAAGGAGGTACCTTTCTACACAAAACGAGTTTGGTGATCCTGCAATCGAACCCGAGATCTTGTTTATATCACTATCAAGGCGTCAGTCAATGTACCTAATAACAACATACACAAATATCTCATCGAAGCATTAGATACTCACAGAACAGAATAGGTACGCGAACAGACTTCTACGAGATTTATTCGAGACCAAAAAAAAGGATAAATCGTGTCTTTCAATCCTTATCCTTACTAATTATTGTAAATGCGAAAGTAACTCGCTCTCTGTCACAATTTCAAGCTAAAGCCACTGACTCTATTAATGAAGTTTGGTACCAGTGACGTAACTATAGGGTGGCACAGCTGGCAAAATGCCACGAGCCCCCAACCAAAAAACCCCAGCCCAAGAGGCCGGAGATAAGTATTTTTTTCGTTCTGCTCAAAACCCTTTAAAGTGAGACAACTAAAGACCATAATAAAATTTCAATTTATTAAAATTACGTGATTTTTTTTACTGATTTTTCCACGTGCCCCAAATTGTATAGGTACTCCGCTGTTTGGTACCCACGTAGTCAAGAGCCCGAGAAAGGACATAAGCTACTTAGAGCGCGGTTTAATCCGCGGGGAACAACTAGTTATGTTTATAAATCCGGTTGTACTCTCTAGGTGGCTGTAGGAGACGGGCTGCCCCCTCAGCTGTGTCTTCAGTGCGTGCACCAAATCTCTAGGTGCCACGCCTTCAAAGACCTAGTCGAGAGGAATGACGTCACGCTCCGGGAACATGCTGCGCGCATGGCGGAAGAGGCGTTCAAGAGAGAGAGAGAAGAGGTAGGTACTTTGATATTTATTTATATTGCAGTTTATGTACCTACACAGTTGATGGAGACAATAGAAGAAAAATATAACAATCAAGTAAAAAGGCGCTGCTCATTTCTTAAGAAATCTCTTCCAGCAGGCCCGCTATGCGAGAATAAGAATAAAAAGAGATGTAGACAGGCTGTGTGAACTGAAAGGTAGATTCAATATGCTCTATAACTTGGACCATTCATTCAAAAAGACTAAAGGACTAATTTCACAGGTTGCTGATAAGTTCCAGATAGTTTATCTGTCAAATATATTCATACAAATTCTGTTCCATTTTTTTAATTTATCTGGTAGATAGTGGCTATCCGTAACCTGTGAAACTGGCCCTAAAACTCTTAAGAAGGAAGTTTAAAATCAGACTATACACGGATATGCCCCTACGTATACCATTGACTTTAGAACCTTTCAGTTTTTAAAAGCTTTTATTTAACTTGCCGTGTATACTTGTTACTGTGTACTTGGTGGATTCTTTGAACTCAATATCTTCAACCGATTGAGCTGAAATTTTGTATACACGTTCAGTCTGGACGATAATGCAAGATATTTTTGTGACGTTATTCTAAATCCAATATGGCGGACCATAAAAGCATTTAAAAAAAAGTTTTTTCTTTTAATTTATTATTATTAAACTTCGCACTACACATACCTCAATGTTTATCATGATCCTATTAAATAACATCGCCGATGCGATCGAGGACAGATTTGCTGTGTTATTCAGGGTGACTTGCAAACAAATGTTGTTGTAAATAACGAGTTCCTAAATTTGAATCTACAGAAAGATAAGTTACTGAGCCTAAACTGCACGGAGCCGACCTACATGCAGTACATGGAGGTGCCGCTGACCAACACGAGTCAGATTCTTGATGGGTTCTTCACGGCTGCGCCTGACCCGCTGGCCCCCGACACCTCAGACTCAAATGCGAAACAAGATTTCGAAGTTGAAAAGGTAGGTCTTCAGTTCAAGTCAATGGAACATTATTCTTCTAGATCTTTTTTTTTCTGCAATGAAATAGGTTTTTGTTTGTATACAACGTGTAACGTTTAATGCGCAAAACCTGAAAATAGTTTGGCCAGAATAACGAGCAGTATCAATTACATTACTTTTTAATATAGGTCACATTTAAAAAAAAAACTTCATTTAAACGTTGTCCTGTCTATTAAATTGTAGGTCAAGCCATTAGCTGCTCAAACTCAATAAAATAGGTAAACAAACACAAATTGTTGTTAACCAATTAAATTTTTCCCATCCGCGGGACAATAATAGATCTTATTTAAATGTCAATACGAATCTTCCATGAAGTAGTTAAAGTGAAAAATATTTTTTTCTCTGGAATAGGTCAATTACATTAAAAATCAGTTGCGGTGTCTGAGGTTTTGCGCATTTAACGTTACACGTTCGGTTCTGTCATTCTAGCTGCAACCCGACAGCGCTCAGCAGAAAGACAAAGAAGGTCTGAACTCTGACGAGGAGAACTACCTGCAACTGGTTCTGTTCCAAGCGACATCCACGGTGTCGTCCGGGCGGCACGTGTGCAACCTCTGCCACAAGGAGTTCAAGCATGCGCGCTGGCTCAAGCAGCACATGCGCTCCCACACCAATTGGATCAAAGCCAACTGCAAGAAACCGCCCATGTGCTCTATCTGTGATAGAACCTTTAAGGTGAGAATGTCAACAAAAGCAATAAAAATACCACTCTTTTCCGTCGAATTGTTACCAAGTACCAACAAGACCTCAGTTATTCGTAAGACTCATCTAAGAATAGGTTCCTATTATAAAAAATCTGCCACGGCTTTAACGGGAGATATTGATTTTTATACAAAAAAAGAAATGGTGAACCACGTTATGCAGGGTAGAGCCAATGTTAAATTGAAATAACTGTTCCGGGGTACGAAAGTTCTTCACTATTGTAATCTATAAACGTAATACTACCTCCCATTAAAGCCGTGGCACATTTTATAAGACCTTGTATAACGAAGGTGGTAACTCCCGGTGCAGGGTCAGGGTATGTTGAAGATGCACATGCGTACACACGAGCAGCGCCCAGCCAAGCAGCCAACGTGCTCAGTGTGTCAGCGCACGTTCCCCACGAAGACGTTGCTCTACCGCCACCGACAAACGCATTTCGAGCAAAAGACGCATCTGTGCACCGTGTGCGATAAGCGTTTCTATAGCGCCTACGCGCTGCGCTCGCACATGGCGCGGCACCGCGGCGAGCGGCCTTACGTCTGCTCCACCTGCAGCAAGAGTTTCTACAACCCCACCGACCTTAAGGTACTGTATCTTAACATCAACATCTCCCGAGCCTTTTCCGAACTATGTTGGGGTCGGTTTCCAGTCTAACCGGATTCAGCTGAGTACCAGTGTTTTACAAGGAGAGACTACCTATCTGACCTCCTCAACCCAGTTAACAGGGCCACCCAATACCCCTTGGTTAGACTGGCGTCAGACTTACTGGCTTAGGTATGACTACCCGTAACAACTGCCAAGGATGTTCAATGATAGCCGGGACCTACAGTTTAACGTGCCATCCGATAAACAGTCATTGGTGGCCATGATATACTTATAGAAAGTACTGTATACAAACTTTGAAAAGTTGCATTGGTACTTGCCAGACCTGGAATGGAACCCAAGCCAAGCAGTCATACTTGAGAGGTTAGCTACAACTTTGTAACATAACACCACCCAATAAAAATGCCTATTGAGGATAAATATTCATTTTATTAAAAGCAATTTCTTTTGCATATTTTATAAGGTTTTCAATTCGACCGTGGTGTCCGACAGTGTACCACACGGCAATTTTTCGAACTTCTCTTCTTCCTCATTTTTTATCTTGAATGCATCTTCGAATGCCTTTTTACTGCGCTTCGACAAATATTCAGGGAATTCAATGCGAAACCTTAGAATTAGATTACCCTTTGCTTTCGTGGGACAAGCTGGCAACGGTAACCCCTCGTCCTCTATAATCTTCTCGTACGTAGGGGTTACCACGTCCGATATTTTTATTCTCAACATCCGCTCGTCTAAGGTTTTAATTGCTACCATGAAACCGCATAGCGCTTCTTGTAGAGTGATATTCTGGATGTACAGCAAGTCGCTCAGGCCGGACCTGACGAACGTGTCATGCGGCCGATCTTCAGTTATGAAAATAACATCAGCTGGAATCCTCGTCGGGCCCTGATCGCCCTCCTCTTTGAATCTCACTTCTGTATTCGGGTATATGCCAGCTTTTATTGGAATGGACAGAACTTTTTCTCTCAGCTTCAGTTCCGTACACGTTTCATCGGTGAATACCAACCTTTGTATCTTCATTTTCTTGAGTCCTCCTTTGTAAACCTCTTCTAAAGATAACGCGAGGGGTCTGACAATAGTTGCATCCTTTTCTTTGTATCCCTTTCCGAGCGGCGACTCGAACATGGGCGGGGGGTTCTCGTAGTAGTCGAGCAGGTCGGCGTAGGGGTTGGCGGTGCCGAAGAAATCGTTGTAGGTGCGCACGGGGTCGCCGTGGTAGTAGAAGGGCTGCATGTAGAGCTGCGGGCCGGGCACGCCGCGCTTGAGCCCGTCCTCGCCGTACTGGTCGTAGACGGCGCGGCGCAGGTGGTCCACCAGCACCTCGTAGGCCTCGCCGATGAGCGCGAAGATGCGCTTCATGTTCTCGTCGTTGTCGTGCCGCTCGGGGTTGTACTTGAGCGCCAGCCGCCGGTACGCGCGCTTCACCTCCAGCTGCGTACAGTTGCGCTTCACGCCTAGAATGCCGTAGAAATCGAAACCCATTGTCACTTCTTTTCCTTTCTTCGATGATTAACTCCTTGATACTCGTTCACTGATTCTGCAATAACACAACACCGACACTATTGTGTTTATAGTGCCATAAATGACTTTAAAAAAAACTTTTGTCAAAGGCTTGTATTAAAATATTTTATTTATAAAATGTTTACGTCAATTTGTATTATGAATTTGTCATATTTTTGTCTCGTTACGTCAAGTTATGGCCGAAAGTTTTTTTTTTCTTTTTGCGGCCTTATAAATGTGGCCAGCTTTATAATTACAACAACTTAGGTACCTAAGAGGTTTTATATTCGTTTTCCAAAATATAGGTTCACTTCCGTCTGCACACTGGCGAGAAGCCTCTGAAGTGTACGGAGTGCAACAAGACGTTCCGGCGGCACTCGACGCTGTGCCAGCACATGAAGAAACATCGCGGCATACGGAACCACGTGTGCACCGTCTGCAACAAGGGCTTCTATGAAGTGTCCAAGCTTAACACGCACATGAGAGTGCATACTGGTAAGATAGCTTTAACAATTATTCATGAAATACTCCGCTTATTTAGTTTTTATGAGAAATATTGTCGATCGCTTTATCGCACAAGCTTTCCACCAAGCAATGGTTTAATATTTAACTGTAGGTATAACATTGGTTTAAAATAGCCATCAATCACCATTTAAAATAGTTTAAATGGCGATGATGAGCGGTATCATAATAACCTCGGTAAGTATACATGTGAAAATAGTACAGAAACACGCGTGCGCATACACTCACACACACACGCACACAAACTTTCAGGTATAAATCTAACTTGTGGTTATACTTTGGAATAGCGAGGCTATACCAACACAGGTATCTTTTGATTACTTTCTGGGAAGTCCCGGCAATTTACTTGTAAATGATTTAGTGATTTTTTTTTTATATAATAACCGTGGTGACCGTGTAGGCGAGCGTCCGTACGAGTGCCAGTACTGCGAGCGGCGGTTCGCGCAGCAGTCGGCGCTGATCTACCACCGGCGCACGCACACGGGCGAGAAGCCCTACAGCTGCAAGATCTGCTTCGCGCGGTTCACCACCTCCTCCGCCAGGAACAACCACATGGTCACGCACACTGGCAACAAGAGGTCTCTATCTCTTATATTTTAAACGGTTTTGCTTAGTTTGTTCACCAGCGGCAGATAAAAATATATATAGATAGGTATACTTTATTATGAATTGTTTTAATTACTATACGAAACCACTTGATTAATTCTTATATAATGCTATTTTTTATTTATTTATTTTTCACGGGCTAATTTATTCATGACTTTGTTCTTTAAACTAGTAAATAAGGTCAATGACAAGGGTTTTCCCACATACCCTAACAGTTTGAGTTACACGATACTATACATTTTAAAATTTTCCGGACTGCTCTGGAAACAGCATTGACTGGGCCACTGTTGTCGCAGGTTCGCGTGCCCGGTGTGCCTGAAGGGCTGCACGTCGCGCACCGAGCTGCGCGTGCACGCCAGCAAGCACACGGGCGAGAAGCTGTTCGAGTGCGACACGTGCCAGCAGCGCTTCAGCTCCGCCTCCTACCTCGCCGTGCACCGCCGGTACCACTCCGGCGAGAAGAAGTACCACTGCCAGATCTGCGGGAAGGGTATGCTGCACTTTTGTCTTCATATCAGCCTACTGCCATCCCCAGTGAACGACCAGATGGCGAAGTAGTATGTGAACCTGCCGGAAGCCGCGGGTTCGATTCCCATATAAATCAAATATTTGTGTGAATATGGAAGATGAAAGAAAGAAGAAAGATGGATGGATTGTGTGAAAGTTGATATGGCTAGAAAGAATGTAACTTGTGAGATGACGGCAGATAGAAGAGCGTGGAAGACAAAAACATGTTGCGCCGACCCCAAATAAAACTTGGGATAAGGGCAGGAGGATGATGATGATGATTTGTGTGAACATGGGTGTTACGACTTAGTCTGTATGTATGTGTTTACAAAAAAATACGGTACTATTATTTCAAATTTGTACAGTACCTAGTTGCTGACGCGTTCAAGCAAACAAACAAACTCATCAATATCTGAGTTTTATGAGGGTGTCGATGGAGGGCGACAATAGTTTCGTATGAAACGAAACGTCTGTTCGGTTGTCTGTATTTGTTTGTACTTTTGCCAAAAGAACAGTCGACAAAGTTAAATGCGATTATGACATTGTATTCTCATTTATCGAAGTTTTTTTGTTTCTAAATCTTTTTTATAAAAAAACCCAAGAAAACGTGTGTCTTAGCGTAATGGTATATAGCCTATAGCCTTCCTCGATAAATGGGCTATCTAACACTGAAAGAATTGTTCAAATCGATCCAGTAGTTTCGGAGATTAGCGAGTTCAAACAAACAAACTCTTCAGCTTTATAAAATTAGTATAGATGTTAACCGTCGTATTTTTTTGTCTAGGCTACGTAGAATCCAATTCATACAAGAAGCACATGAAGACGCACGGCGTCAGCAAGTCGGAGACCGAGTCCTCCGCCTCCGAGACCAGCGCCGACGCCAAGGCCGACGCGCCCGCCAGCACCGAGCACGCCACACCCGCGCCCGACGATATCGACGCGCAGAACCAAGGTATAGTTTGTGTACCAAATATAATGGCGGCTCGCCACTACTTTCCGATCACCAGAAAATGAAGTTTAAATATAATCGTAACAATGCTATTGCACCAATTTCCTCAATACCTAAATTTTCAACTTTATAGCTGAATGCTTATATGGGGATATATGGATTGGGACAATTTTATTGAGGTTGGAGCATCGAAGATAAACTCTTTGCTGCCAATCAATTTTGTAAATATTCTTTTTATGAAAAAAAAGAAGAAATTTACTGTCGTTCCATTTTAAATTTACTTGAAAAAAACAGTGTCAGTCTGTCAGTCTGTGTGAGTGATCTCTGAACAAAAACCTAATCTAAAAGTATTTGATTTCTGCATAAAACTATTAAAATACGCAGTGAAATGTGTAAAATATTAGCGTGCACGCTCTAAAATAAACACAGTTATTTTACTTAATTTGATCCAGTGTGTGTGTATCAACTTTCTCATTCTTTAACTTCCAAGGTTAGTTTTTCACCACCTCTAATAGGTTATTGGGCTCCACAAAGAAAAGAAGAAAGCGGTAAACATGGATTACACTACAAAGATTGATATTGGGAAATTGCTAGGCAAGGAAAATTGGTCAACATGGAAGTACAAAATCTCCATCATGCTTGAGGGTACGGAAGGTGCCATGGAGGCTGTGGACGGTAAGCTTCTAAAGCCAATCCTTGTCGAAGGTGCAGGTGACGCCGAAATAAGTACCTATAACAGTGCTATGGCTAGGTATAGGAAAGCTGAAACTGGCGCTCTGCTCATGCTCACTACCAATATGGCAGAAGATACTTTAAAGAAGGTGATGAGATATAGAACTGCACATGAAGTCTGGCAAGAATTACATAGGCTATTTGATGGACAGACGGAGGACAGAGCATATAATTTGTGTTTGGATTTCTTTGGGCTTAAATATGATAGGGCAGAGGATATACCTACGCATATCTCAAAGCTAAAGAATCTGTGGACTGACCTTAAGGTTGAAGTTGCAAAAATTGACACAAATGCTAAGCTTCCAGAACTGTTTCTAATATGCAAAATTCTAGACACGCTAGATGACAGGTACTTCAACTTCAAGTCAAGTTGGCTGATGCTAAAGCAGTCTGAAAGGACTATTGATAGTTTAACAAGTCACCTGTGCACGTTCGAAAGAGATCTGGGCAGTCAAGAGGGCTCTAAGCAAGAAACACTAGTGACTACACCTGACAGGCTGGATGTTGTAAAGCAGGGTAAGGAACAACCAAAGCTGATTTGTAACTATTGTTCCAAGGTTGGACATAGAGTTAGGAAGTGCAAGAAATGGATAAGGGATGGGAGGCCACCTAAAGATCCATCTCGGGGCACGTCAACAGCTGCAAAACCTAACCAGGTACAACACATCTCATTGATGGTAAGCGCATGCTCTAGTGAACAGACTAATAATCTTGAGAGAGATAGCTGGTTTGTCGATAATGGAGCGACAACACACATAGCTATAAGAAGTGATTATTTTAGTGAGCTTCACAGATTCGAGTCAGACCACACGGTAACAACGGCAGATGGGACCACTATTCCAGCGTTGGGTAAAGGAACCGTAGAGGTAAGCTCTAATATCAATGATAGAGACCAGACTATGATAACACTCAATAATGTTTGGCTCGTACCATCACTAACAAAAAACTTGTTTTCGCCACTAGCTGCGCAAGATGCGATGCAAGATAGCGTCTTTACGTCAACAACGAGAGAGTGCAAACTTATTGTAAAAGGCACGACTAGAGTTGTTGGCAAGAGAGAACGGTTTGGAGGGCTCTACAAGTTGGCAATGAAGACGGTCATGCCAAAAATTAAAAGACCCTTTGAAGTTAACGTAATTACCGGCTCGAATCTTTTACAGCTTTATCATGAACGTTTCGCACATCAAGATAAGAGACATGTTCGCGATATCGTTAAGAGGGAGCTTGGAATTGATTTGAAGCCAGATAATGAGAAATGCGAAGGATGCATTTTTGGTAAATCCCACAGGAAGAAGTTCGGAACAAGGGAAAGAGCTTCACAGCCTGGAGAGCTGATACACACCGATGTGTGCGGACCCTTTGTCGACAGTATCTCAAAATTCAAGTACTTTGTACTATTTAAAGATGATTTTTCAAATTACCGTTTTGTCTACTTCATAAAGCATAAATCTGAAGTCAAGGATAAACTTATACAAATGCTAAAAGAAGCAAGGACAGCTGGCCATGTTGTGAAATCACTGCTATGCGATAACGGAGGTGAATTTGATAACGAAATAGTACGAAAAATTCTACGAGATCACGGAATTCAGCATCGGTTGACTATGCCATACACGCCGGAACAAAATGGATGTAGCGAGCGTGAAAACCGAACACTTGTAGAAGCTGCGAGATCAATGTTGCACACAAGAGGAGAGATGCCGCAAAAGCTTTGGGCAGAACTTATCAATACCGCTGCATATGTCCTCAATAGAACAGGTCCTACTAGAGTGGCTACTAAAGTACCTTTTGAGTTGTGGCACGGGAAGAAACCTAGGATAAGTCACCTCAAGATTATCGGGAGTGAATGCTATGCTCATGTACCAAAGCAGAAACGCAAAAAGATGTGCAAGAAAGCCATCAAAGGAATGCTAATAGGGTATGAGAATGACGATGGTTATCGTATCTGGGATGGACAAAAGACACAAAGATCACGAGATGTAACATTTCAGTCTGATGTTGAATTTAAGATTTCCACCAGTGCCCTTATTCCGCCAGAGGGAGCTATAGAGCACAACGATAGCAGACGAATTCTCACCGAAGAGCAAGATTCCTTGAACCTGAGAGGAGATCTAGAACATGGTCTAGAGGGAGAAACCAGAGAAGACCAAGTTCAAGAGTATACTCCTGTGTTAGAAGAAGACCAAGTTCAAGAGGATACTCCTGTGTTAGAAGGAGACGACGTTTTTACAGACGCTCAAGAAAACCTTGACGTTATTGAACCCTTGCCGCGATATAATCTGAGGGACAGAGCAACGCTTAGGCGTCCAAAACGTTTTGATGACTACGTATGTTTTGTAGGGACAGATAATTATCCCGAAACATACAAGGAAGCGACTTACAGAGAAGATCATGCCGAATGGCAGAAGGCCATGGCGAGCGAGATGAAGTCACTTGCTGAGAACAAAGTTTGGACACTGTGCGATCTACCACTTAATAGAAAGGCGCTACCTACTAAGTGGGTCTATAGAATAAAAAGAAACCCAGATGGATCTATCGACAAATATAAGGCGAGACTTGTTGTTAAAGGGTTCAAACAACGCAAAGGCATCGATTTCGAACAGACATTTAGCCCGGTTGCCCGCATGTCTACAATTCGAGCTTTGCTTAGTGTAAGCGCCAAAGAGAAGTTGCATTTAACTCAGTTTGATGTTGCTACAGCCTTCTTGAATGGCAAGCTAAAAGAAGATATTTATATAGAGCAGCCTGAAGGATTTAATGATGGCACTTCTAGAGTCTGTAGATTACAGAAGAGCCTGTACGGCCTGAAACAAGCACCTCGGTGCTGGAACTCGTGTTTCGACGAAATCCTTATTGAGAAAGGCTTCAAACAAAATACAGCTGATTGTTGTCTCTACATGAAGACAGTAGGCGACAAGAAAATAATTATAGCTCTGTACGTGGATGACGGGCTTGTAGCCACGACAGATAAAGCTTTGGCGGACCAATTCCTGAAGGAATTAGGTGCTTCGCTCAAAATAACCGTCAAGCCAGCATCTTACTATCTAGGATTAGAGATTGCTCGGTTGACAGATGGATCTATTACCATATCACAGCAATCTTACACCAGAAAAATCCTGGAGCGATTCGGAATGTCAGATTGCAATCCCGTTTCGACACCAATTGAGAAGACTTCTGAAACAGGGAAAGTTGCAGAGAAGGATCCTGGTGGAAAATATCCCTATAGAGAGGCTGTAGGTGCATTGGCGTATCTTATGACTGGTACACGCCCAGATATAGCTTATGCTGTTGGGATAGTATCGAGAAAGTTGGAGAATCCAATCTATGCTGACTGGTTGAGAGTTAAGCGAATATTCCGTTATTTAAAAGGAACAACTGGTTATGGCATCAAGTATACCACGCATGCTACAAGTGCAGTTATTGAAGGTTACAGTGATGCTGACCATGCTGGTGACCAAGAAACTGGACGTTCCACTTCAGGAGTAGCTTGCTTGTTTTCTGGAGGAATTGTTTCCTGGCTAAGCCAAAGACAAGCATCGGTTGCGATCTCGACAACAGAAGCTGAGATTGTTGCAGCGAGCGAAGGCGCACGTGAACTGGTGTGGCTCCAAAGACTATTCAGCCAACTTACGAAACTGGAAGGTATACCCACACTGAAAGTTGATAACGAAGCCGCCATACGCCTTGCACAAAACCCAGAATTTCACAAACGGACAAAGCATATTAGAGTTAGACATTTCTTTGTTCGTGAGACTGTACAAGAAGGTCTTGTGGATGTACAGAAGACAAGTTCCACAGATCAACTAGCTGACCTTTTGACGAAGGCAGTTCCAAGACCGACGCTCAATAGTTTGAGAACTCGATTGGGGCTGCAGAGTGTTTCCGATGAGGGAAAGTATTGAGGTTGGAGCATCGAAGATAAACTCTTTGCTGCCAATCAATTTTGTAAATATTCTTTTTATGAAAAAAAAGAAGAAATTTACTGTCGTTCCATTTTAAATTTACTTGAAAAAAACAGTGTCAGTCTGTCAGTCTGTGTGAGTGATCTCTGAACAAAAACCTAATCTAAAAGTATTTGATTTCTGCATAAAACTATTAAAATACGCAGTGAAATGTGTAAAATATTAGCGTGCACGCTCTAAAATAAACACAGTTATTTTACTTAATTTGATCCAGTGTGTGTGTATCAACTTTCTCATTCTTTAACTTCCAAGGTTAGTTTTTCACCACCTCTAATAAATTTGTCAGTTTAGCGTAGCTTGATGTGCTGCCGTCTGTACTTTGGAAATACTTATATCAGATGGATTATATTATTAATACAATGAAATGGACATCTTCGATGGAGATGGATTAATCAAGCCGTTATTTCTGAAAAATAATGGCTAGAAATAAAATGTTCAAAAAAAAATCACACACATCTCTAACACTTTTTTTACAGCTCAAGGTCAAATCCAAATTCAAGTGCAAGACCAACAAGTCCTGCAAGTCCAAGGTCAAGTGGAGCGCACTCCGCAGCAGAAGATCACCCGCTACAAGTGCGGCTTCTGCGCGAAGACTTACATGTATCTACACAACTTGAAGAAACATATGCTGGTACACACACAAGGCAACCAAGTAAGACATGCGGACAATTTTCTGGTCTTTCAATCCTTCTAATATTCTAAACGTGAAAGTTTTTATGGATTTATTTATTCATTAAATGTATTCATAAGCTAATAAATTATTATCCAAAACGCTTATAACACTAAGGGCCAGTTTCACAGTTTGCTGAAGTTCCAGATAGTTTATCTAGCAGATAGATACGTCTAAATTCTGTTCCATTTTTGAGTTTATCTGGTAAAAAGTGGCTATCCGTAACCGGTGAAACTGGCCCTAACAATTTCATACAGTCTTATTCATTATTCAAATGTACTGATCCGCTGACAAATAGATCTAATTAATTGTGCTGTGCAAATATATCCCTAATATATGATTGTTTGTTACTCTTTCACATTAAAATAACTGAATCACTGTTGATGTAACTTAGCAGTAATTAAGCTTATACCTCCTATTTTTTAACTGGGTGCAGGAAGTACGGAAGGTAATACGAATATAAGCCATTCACTGTTGTTGATTTTTTCAGGATAATACCCGAAGCTCGGAGCCAATAATATTCCTGCAACAAACGCAAACACAGCAACAACAACAACAGCAGCAGCAGCAGCAACAACAACAACAGCAGCAACAGCAACAAGTTCAACAGCAACAAGTGCAACAACAAGTACAACACCAACAGTTGCAACAACAACACCAACAAGTCCAACAACAGCAAGTTCAAGTGCAACAGCAGGTGCAGCAACAGGTGCAACACCACCAGCAACAGCAACAGTTGCAGCAACAGGCTGTGCTGCAGGTCGGCAACGTGCAACAGCTCGCAGTGCCGATACATGCGCAACATGTCCAACAAGGCATCACCGTCTCTGGAGTTCAGGTACCGCATTTCTTACAGCCATCTGCCTAGCCTTTCCCATAATACATCGGTGTCGATTTGCAATCTTAACCATCCGGCAACTGAAATTAGTTTTATATGGAGCCATTGGCTATCTGATTCGTCAAACCAGACAACTCTTGGTAAGACTGGTTGTCAGCCTTTCTGACTGCAGGCAGACTACCCATAACAACTGACTAAAGTTGTTCAAATGACAGCCCGGATCCACCAATTTAACTTACCAATACTATTAAGATCCAATTGACACATTATTAAATTAGCAGGGAGAAAATTTTTATTTGTATACACATTATTAATAATATTTATATTACAATATTATTTAGTATTATTAATATAATTATTAATAATACTTAAACTACTATCTAAAATTAAGTTAAAACAAAAAATATATATATGTATCTAAATTAACAAACTAATATATACATAATTAGCAGACTTGAGCCATCTGACAATCTCACAAAAAAAAATAAAAAAGTTTACGAGATGCGGGTCAGAGTATCGAACTGCTGAAACTGCGGAAGATACCAAGACTATATAAATTGAAAAAGGGCTAAAGAAAATAAGCTACAGAAAATTATTCCAAAGTTTTATCTGTGTAATTAAAATGTCTCTGGACAGAGCCAGCATCCGTACCCAGTGATCTCGTCGGTGCAGTCGCTGCAACTGCAGCAAACACAACAGGTTAACACGGTATACATCTAATTTGTGTTGTTCATTTATTACTATTCATTTTTATACGCTTTGCATTCAACTAGGGTTGTAGGCTGTTTTAAAGCTATATAAAGGGTGTGATGTTATTGAAGATTATCTTCATAAAGAAGTTGCTAAGAATAGGTACTGCCATGTTTATGGAGACGTAGGTTGTTGGCGAATTCAACTGTGCATGGCTTCCATGTTTCCTCACAATTATTTCCTGTGCCGATAGCTTTTATTTTGTGAATAGCCCACCTTCAGAACTTCGTACCGCCTAAAAGTCGCTTCTTTAGTTTTTGTTTTGTTTCTTATTTTTCTTTTTCGAAGCAAATTTTTATTTGAATGCCTCCTCGCACTCAGTATCTTAAAAAAATATTAGTGAAAGTGGTCTAGCAGTTCTCGAGATTTGCGCTTAGCTTAGTCATTTTTATATTACAGAAGATGAAGGTAAAAAAATAGTATTGTAAGCTTACTTATAGGTTGTCCATTTTTAAAAGCTTTTATTTAACTTGCCGTGTATGTATGTTACGGTGGATTCTTTGAACTCAATTTTGAAGTAGATATCTTCAACCGATTGAGCTGAAATTTTGTATACACGTTCAGTTTGGATGACAATGCAAGATATGTTATATGACGTTATTCTAAATCCAATATGGCGGAGTAGTTATTTTTAATGAATTTCAACAATATGGGTATCAAATGAAAGGGCTTATTGAGCGTGACTTAAAAAATAATTTGACGTTAATCTAAATGCAATATGGCGGACTATAAAAGCTTTTTAAAAAAAGATTTTTCTTTTTAATTTATTTGCAGTGCATGTAAGATTGTACAATGTTGTACTGCATGTCGATAAACTTAATCCAACCGCTTTAAAAATACCCTTTTTTTTGCTACGTATACATTATAATGATTTTATATTAAGTACACTTTATGATGTTTTAACAAGAACTTTTTTGTTACAGCAACAGCCTCAGCAGCTACAAGTACAAACAATACAGATACACCCGCAACATCAACCCATACAAATACACGTGAGTAGATGCCTCCGATATTTTGACGTTCATGATATACGCACATAATATGCGAAAGTAATTCTGTCTGTTACACTTTAAACAATAAAAAGCCACTACACTGTTCAGATGAATTTTGCCAAGGTTACTTTTTGTTCGCGTGATGAAAATAATAGAAACGGGCGACACTGCGAACGGATAAAGTGCATCTCAGTATATTTTAATGGAACAAATTCTTCGTTTAAATCCTTAACGTTTGACCGCCACACTCACGTAAAGATGACAAGCCAAAAGGAGCCCAGCACGCTGCGGTCACGATTACATGACGGAATTTAAAAGCTAAAAATTTATATTCAGTTTTAGTTGATGTAATCCCGAACTCATTACTATATTATAGGTGTATTTATGGATGAATTCTTAGCTTGGCGCCGAGGGCACGTCTTTCTTTCTTTGACGTGACGGTCAAAAGGTTAATTAGCATTATTATTTGTGTCGATATCTGATATATGAGGTTGTGTTTTAGGCTGTGGGCGTGCAGCAAGTGCAGCAGCAACAGCTACACGTTGCTACCTCCTCTTGCCAGACCATGCTGCCCAATATACTGCAGGTATGTACCATCTGTTCAACTCTAGCTACGTTTTTATATCAATTAACTAATAAACGATTTTTCCCCTCACTTGTACTACCTATACCTATACACTTGTAGTACCCTGTCCTCTAGTCCTCTTTGACTTTGGGATACATTGGTTTTCATTCAATTTTGTAATAGAGGTCCGAAATAATATAGAACATTTGATTGCCGCAGTGAATTGAGTTTATAAATATTATATTTAGCAGTCAGACAGCTCCAGCAGTATTGATTTTATATATTATTTAAGCAACTTCCTTCTAAAATATAATTTATATATAAAAAAATGAGAAAGTAATGAAGATCTCAATGTGTGAAAGAGGGAATTGTATTATATGAACAATATTTCCATGGATATTTTCCCATTGGTTGTAGTAACGTTATCTGGTGTGTGTTTAGCTGCAGCCGGGCACGGTGGCGGTGTCGGGGCTGGGGCAGCAGGAGCTGGGCGGCGTGACGCACCGCATCATCCTGCAGCCGCAGCCCTCCGCCGCGCACCCCGCCGTCTACACCATACATCACTGAGCTGTACGCGCTACATCACAAGCGCAGGCGCCGCTTATACATTGGCCACTTGCCAGGGGCCCACAACCATTGTAAGACCACGCGATATGCCCGATTTATTTTTGCTTTACAAGACGTGTTGTACAGCCGCCAGTATATCAATCTACCCCAATCTGTCAAATTACTTTAATACATTCACACCCTTATTACAATACAAGGACGTTAATATTCGGTTTCGAGACTTAACTGCCTCGTTGGTCTAGTAGTTGTATAGCGCGACTTCTGTGCACGGGGTCTCAGGTCCGATTTCCGGGTTGGGCCGAAATCGCTTCGTGGGTTTTGTGAAACTTTCATAAAGCAGTGCGGAGACTGGAAATTAGTGATGTGATTCACCCGTGCCCGCGTCTGATCTCTCTCCGGTCGTGTCGGATTGCCGTCCCATCGGACTATGAGAGTGAGGGAATAGAGAGTGCACCTGTGTCTGCGCGAATGTGCGTGCACTATAATATGTCCTGCGCAGCTGCCTGATCTCCTTAGAGAGAACGACCGGTGTGACCGACAATCGGTCTAGAGACGCCATAAAAAAAAATATTCGGTTGGTTGGAAGATTTTGACAGATTCGAGTAGGTTGACCTGCTTGCATCTGTACCTAGTTAAAAATCTAAGGTTCTTAATACACCAGCGGGCACCGCTTGATATAAACTTTACAATAGGGAATATGCATGTCTCCAACAGCAAAATATTATTAATTAGATAATTTAGAAAGAATACTGAAGTCTTATTGCACTGGTGCCTGAATATTATATAGATTGCTCGATTTTACATTAGTAAGTTTGAATTTATATGTACAATAGTCATAGCTACTAGTTTAACAGCAATATATAGTGTAGGAACTCATGTGATTAGTAAATATAGCTGTTTTAGAGCCAGTTTCACAGGTTACGGATAGCCACTATCTACCAGAAATGGAACAGAATTAGTATGAAACTATCTGCCAGATAAACTTTCTGGAACTTATCAGCAACCTGTGAAACTGGCCCTTAATATTATTTCATTGTAAATAAGATACAATAACCTACGGAGTTAGCAATAATGTAAATATACACAAATGTTTGTATTTAATATTAAAATGTTTGTTTAGCTAAATCATTTTTTTTTATTATATTCTCTGGAACTCTCTAAGCCTTAAGGAGTTTTCCCGTAAAACAAACACTTTTTAGGGAAAGACTAGCAAAAACAAGAACGAAGGAGAAGCAAGAAAGTATTGAAAATATTCTAACTGGTTCTCCAAACCTAACAGATACACGTGTTGCTGGGGAGTTTGTTGCGCCACTTCTTCACAATTAAGTCTAAATTTAATAAATGATTTTGATAAATAAATAAAACTACAGTTTACTAAAACTTATCATTAAATTTTAATTATTTTAATATTAAGATAATACCTAAATCAATGTAATTCATTCATTATTCATATTTCGCTGAACATAATGTAACCCAGTGGCCAGAAATCTTATGATGTAGCTAAGAACAATGTTTGTTATATTAAGTTTCCTTTTTGGCACATAATATGATTCAATTACCCTTATTTACAGTATTATTGAAATTACTATCGTATCTGACCACTGTGCTGTACATAATAACTTTCTCGCGAGACTGCCACAGGCATACAATCAGACAATTATTCAACATTAAAAAAATATAAACTGAATTTCACCTTATAAGTTAAGAGACGACTACAAACTTGGAAACCAAAGAACCTTGTAAGAACAGAAGAGGCGCGATACCACCGAGATAGTGTGTCGTACACACACACAACTACCCTTTTGGGAAGCTAAATATAACTTGATGGAAATTACAGTGAATTAGGACCTAATATCACTCGAAGATGTTGTTAGCGCAACTGGTGGTAAAATGCACTACATACAAAAATATCCGACCTAGCCGACGACGCTTACACACAAATGATCCCGCTAAAATATTCTATTTACACTATGATTAGTCTTACAATACGCAATTCGAAGGCCACATGTTACACATTTTCTATGAATTTTATTGTATCAAATTATATTTCAATCACAGGCATAATTGTTTCTTGTTGCTAGACGAAAAAAAAATAGAAGAGAACACAGAGTCAGTCTCAAAAGGAAAGAGCTTAAACATATTTAAAATCATTGAAATTATGTAAGGCATAATTAAAATATAAATTTATCCATAAAAGATATAAAATATTATCATAAATACTGGACAGTTACAGAAAGAATATATAAATGCAAGAAATTATAATGTTTCCATCAAGTACAACTAATTTATTAAAGTCATCTTCTGCAAGCCATTAAATATAGAACTACATGAAACACTTCAAGTGCATACTATAAATTAAATATTATATTTGAATGTTTACTTGAGTTGGCTTTCAGAAATCGAAGCTCCTCCCATCCAGATGTAAACATACTCCTGCCTTCATCTAGTAACACCGATGCGCGAATCCTAACTACATATTATATGACTATAAAATTGTCATTCATTCAGAACTGTGTCAAAATGTAAAGTAGATGAAAATATACGTAGGAAGCGGCTGATACATATGAAGTCAAGGTTTTTAAAATAATTTGGAAACTGGTATCAGGATGTAGCAAGCAGTGTTTATGCTGACAGTACACTGACGGACGATCGGGACGGGAACGGGGAGGTGGTGCTAGACGCTCTGCCCACTGCAGTCGCTGTCGGGCGAGTGCTCGGGCTGGTAGCGGATGTACGCGGAGTTGAGCGTGAGGCCGGGCGGCAGCTTGACGTCGCGGAAGTAGCGATGCCGCCGCGCGTCCTTCGCGGAGATGCGCTTCACGGGGTCGTACACTAACATTTTTTGCAGCAAGTCCATGCCCACTTCGTCCAAGTTTTGTACCTGGCAATAAAATAACGCAAACACTTTGAATGACTAGAAAGATAAATATCATAAAGAATAAGAAAAGTTAATTTCAGATAATAGGTAAGGTAAGATAAAAGAGAAAATATTATCTTCTTGTGTGTATTGCCTGCAATGATGTGAAATATTGTTTGAAGGATTCTTACATGATTATGAAGGTTGAATGTAGTCCAGTTTGGGAATGTAGGTTTGTAGTCAGGCAGTGACGACACTCCTGGCCAGATATCCTCAGTAGGGGTACGAAGCATTCTGAAAGTTTTTGTTCATTTATAAATTAATGACACATTACTCAACTAATTCAAAGAACAGCTGGTACTAGCTGTTCCCCACGGTAACGCCGCCGCCCGAGGTAACCATTTTCCACACCCGGACAATTAAGTAGCATATGTCCTTTGTCATACGCTTAGACTAATAAGGTTCAAATTTTACGTAAATCAGTCCAGTACTTTTGGCGTGAAAGTGTGACAGACAGGCAGAGTTACTTTCGCATTTCAAAAATTTGTAGGGATGTAAAAGTATGAATATTTTACCTGAATATGCGGAACAGTTGATCAATCTCTGAATCACCTTGGAACAGAGGTTTCTTGGAGGACATCTCTGAAAATATGCAGCCAACTGACCACATGTCTATGGGACATGAATACCTGAAAAAGCATTGAATTTTTATCAGACAGGTTCCTTTAAAATCTCATATAGGTAGAAGGTAAAGTCTTGAAAATAGTTCGAGTAACAAATCAATTTTATTTGGCAAGGTGACCAATTCATAATTGAGGAAAAAAAGCCAGACTCAAAAAGTCATGGTATCACTCTAGAACATATTAAACAGTAGTTACTATAAAAGTACAATAGCTACTTTTGATGGTAATTACCTCTGACTGCCCAGCAGAACTTCAGGAGCTCTGTACCATAGAGTCACCACTTCATGTGTGTACACTCTTACTGGAACTCCAAATGCACGGCCCAGACCAAAGTCAGCCACCTGGAATAATATTCTTATAGCAAATAGCTGTCACCAGCTGTTTCGCCCATGTCACATGAGAACTGCTTTGCAGACTTATATAAAAAGTCTTCCTCAATAAATTATCTATTTAACACTGGAAGATTTTCATAAATCAGACCAGTAGTTCCCGATATTCAAAAAAAACAAACAACCTTATATGCTTTCTATTAGATTAGATAAAATAGTCAAAGAATCTATGCTCTATCTTTATGATGAAGGTGTGGGAGCATGGTCAACCACAGGTGTTACTGGTCCAAATGGGACATCTTCTGTACCAATAGAATTTACTACATCTGGGTGTGCTTATGACTAGATATATTAGGTTAAAGTTTGTCCTACAAACAAATAGATAATTGGTTTAGATAGATTTAATGTCAAAAAGTCTGGTTTTGCTCAACAAAGTTTGGTTTGACTCAACAATCTGTTACTCTTTTATTTAAAAACTACTGACTAGATAGAATAAATTAGCACTCTCCGAACATCAAAACAAGACAGCCTCCAAAACGCTCACCCTAAACCACTTCAAGTTTTTGATGAAACTTTATAGTAAAAGTTAAGATTAACAGATTAACATTAATAACTTAATTAACTTAACAGTCTACTTCATAAATGGATGTGTTAAGCAGTTAACAGTAGTGATGATGATAAGACTATAAGTGGTCTTCTTACTTTGATAATTCCAGTCTTGTCAATAAGTAAGTTCTGTGGCTTCAGGTCCCGGTGGAGTATCCGCCTTTGATGGCAGTAGAGGATAGCGTTGTTGATCTGGTACAAGTAGCTCTTCACAACAGATGGGTCCATAAACTGTAACCATTGCATAGGTAATGTTTATAAATAGTTGATTACATATTCAGCATACACTATCAGGATGTAGTAGTTGAAAATTGATCATATCATGAAAAAAAATTGCTAGTTAAATGAATGAATTTTTGTTCTCAAACATAATTAGGTTGGATTGACTTAAAAATGTTGGCTGAAAACTTAAAATACTAAAACTAAAACTTGGATAAAAAATCCATTGATCAAAAGCACTAAATGAAGGATCACTTATATTGGATCTGATTTGGATTGGTTTACATCTATTGTTCTTAAAAAATAAGGCTGTGTTGGTTGGTAATAAGGTTGAGAAAGAATTTCAGAGTTGAAGAATTAGGTAAATCTCTACTTTACTACTCAACTTAAAAAAGTATAAGAAATTATGAGATGCATACTTTCCCCGACCCAAGTGAGTCCATATATTTCTTCAAGTCCATGGAGAGGAACTCGAATATAAGGTAAAGCCTACTTTCCTCCATGAGAACATCTTCCAACTTCACGATGTTCGGGTGGTTGAGCTCCTTCAGCAGCGATATCTCTCTGAGTGATGAAAGCATAGAATAGGTTATGTTTTGACTCGAAACATGTTTCTTTTTTCAATGACTGCAACAGTTTTATGCAAAAATTGGTCTCCTAACTAAAAAAGTATGCCTGTACCTGATGGCTGTGGACGGGATGCCTTCGTCTTCAGACTCCAAACGAATTTTTTTCATAGCCACAAACTGCCCAGTAATTTTGTTTTTTCCTTTGTACACCACACCATATGTACCTTCACCAATTTTTTCTATTTTGAGGAAATCATCCATCTTGAAGGTAATTTTGGTATATTTTGGGCAACAAGCAAAGCTATGGGGCTATTCTTCAACGAGCCTCGTATTTCGAAATTTTTGCTAATACATCGGTGAAGTAAGATATCGAATAGATTATTTATTACGTGTAAGTCGTGTTTACATTTGAAATAATATAGTAGCAAGATATATATTTGTTTACGGACAAAATTATTAAAATATCGTTAACGATTCGCAACGACTTTCAAACGTAATTTTTTAAACTATTTGAACGAATTGTTTATTCCTTGGTAAACTTTTTACGTCCCGTTATTTGTCTATGATATGACGATTGCGTTCCGAACCCAGAAAGCTATTTTTAACATTAGTTATAAACAGCTTTGAACTGTATGATGCTTCTAATATTTACATTGCTGCGTTTGGTCTGAAACGCACAAATATTACCATAGACATAGCAAAGACAATTTCTTCTTTGATAAGGATTTTGACTGATTTTGATTTTATGTGTTCGAAGTGTTTTAATACAAATAAAAATATTCATTATTTTTACGTTAACTTAAATTTTGCATTTAAAGATCAGATTTCGAAACTTAATTGAATTAACGCGGGAAATATGTAAGGTATTCGAAAATCAGCAAAAGTGGTAAAAAGAGGATTAATCTGAAATCAGAACCTGAAACTACCTATAAAAATCTATTGTCTTATAATTGCATGAAGCAGTCGCAGATATACATTTATTAATTTTGTTTAAGTTTTATGAATAGTTTTGATATCAGAAGCGAAATTATAGAATCCCAATATAGTCCCAAAATGTAGAGCCCATCGGTTAAAGAACGATATACATCAAAAATAGATCTGAATGCCATTGAAATGTTAATAATGGGCTGGCTGCTGGCTTAACGGCTTGGAGCAATTACCACACATTCGCTTTCCACCTTTCACACACCCTGAAAGTATAAAAAAAAAACATCTTAAGCAGCTTAGTCGTCACAGGCACATAAAATGATGATGATGGCGTCCAGACCGATTGTCGGCCATGGTGGCTGTTCTCAGTAAGGAGATCAGCCAGGTGCGCAGGACATAGTATAGCTGCGCAGTACACAAGCATTTGCGCGGACACATGTGCACTCTCTATTTCCTTACTCTACTCTCATAGTCCGATACTCCGATGGGACGGCAATCTGGCACGATCAGAGAGAGATGAGGCGCAGGACCGACATTTACGTGCTCTCTCTATTGAACGGGCGTATCAATCACCAACTTCTAGACTCCAGGCTGCTTTATGAAAGTTTCTCAAAACCCACAAAGCGATTTCGGCCCGACCCCAGAATCGAACCAGAGATTTTCTATTTTCTGTATTAGGTACGATAAACTCTATGAGACATAAATTTTATACATTAAATGCCACAAAACACTTGCAAGGTAAAAAATACCACTGATGGATCTTCAACCGATGTCTGGTTACGTCGTGAAATTGTAGAAGAAGAAACTTTTTAGAAAAGTCATCATAGTAAATAATCATAAACTCCATCGTTTTTTTCAAAGGAATAGAAAATACTTTTTTTAACGCACACAATAACGCGATTCAAGTGGCACACAAGTTTAGGTGGACTCTATCTTGATTTTTAGCTATCACCTTTTAATTCGTACCTAAATCTAATAGGGAGCTTAACGTAGTATGACAAGCAATTCTTAATCGTTGACCGAAATAAAAGCCAGCCTTTGGGTCACGGGAACTGTAAGCGAGTCTTTTTTAAATGTCCTTAAAAAGGAGGTGTGCACTCGGACGATCCCAGAGTTTCAACCCCGACTGCTCAAATGTATACTTAGTTGCCGATTAGGGTACCTACTATATTTGCGCCGCGCGCCGTTTGATAGATACTAGGTAATAACAAAGATATTCCCTTAGGTTAATATCTGATATTCGTAAAGGATTTCTATTGCTATCTCTTCATTATCAATATCATCGAAGAATGTTAAATAAATCACATAAAACATTTTGTTCCATAAAACTAGATAATTTATCTGATTATTGATATATTTCTGCTGAGGACAGCGGTTTTGTCACGTTTGCTTGTAGTCGAGGCTCGGCGCGTGCGCAGCCGTCGGTATGCAAACCGATCCTATCTGCTCGATCTACGAACAGATCGGTGATAAAGTACACAATATTAAGGTGAGGGTCTGAAGGTTAGGATTCATTTGGAAGGCATGTGAGACTCAAGATGTGGCTGCCGACGGCTTCATTGTACCTGCTCATATTTTATGGATATGTAAGTAGAAATCAGTATTTTTTTTGCTTTTCAGTGCATTTAGAAGTCAGTTCTATTTTTGTAAAATGTTTTTTTTTGTCTTTAATAGGCATTGTAATAAGCCTTCGTATTGTTTTGCACTGTGTTGTGTTGTGACAAGAACTCTTTTAATTACCCGACTGCCTTGAAGGGTTAGATATGCTTTATGAATATTTAGTTCAATTATTTTATAATAATTAAAATTAATTTGCGAATAAATTACATTTATTTACGCGTAAGCAGTGGCGTAGCTAAGGGGCTGTGGGGGCGGCTCTCACCGAAGTTTATTGAAACCGATGTTCCATAGCACCGTCCTCAGAACCGACTCTGTGGAAAACCGCACGACATCTCTCGCCGGTTCCACCCCGGCTGACCCTCCCTCCAGCTGCATGCACAGTGGGGGGCGGGTCATTTGGCGGGATGATTTGGTCGAGTGACATAAAAAGGGTGACCTCCGATTGTTAACATCTACAATACCCGAACCGGGTGCCTCCCACACTTGCTACGCCACTGCGCATAAGCAGTCTACTGCTGAGAGATTATCCGCATTAATTTATAATTTCGGCCATAATATGTGTTAGGATTTAAATAAACTTTTAAACAAGTGTACCTACTAACTAACAAAGGCGATTTTTGAGATAGCTCACTAATTTCTGTAATACTTTTGTAGACATCATCACAACCAGTGACAGACGACAGTGAGAATGTCCGACAAGCGCGTCAGCTGGATTTCGGCGAGTGCTGTCCCTGCCCCGGTACTGGGCAAGGTTACGGTGCACAGGAGACTTCAATGTTCAGAGGCGTTGATGGATCCTTTGGCCGTGTTCGAGACCAGGACGACTGTCCTTGCAGGCCGAGAAACGCTGATAACGAGGGCGCTTCATCCATCTTTTTCCCAACCTCGGTCCGTTCTTCTGATGGATCTGCGATAAGGTATGATAAATTATTATTTTAAATATTGATTTCTCGAATCTCTCCAAACCATTTACAGCCATTCATGTGTAGTTGTGTGTTTTGATCAAAGAAAACTGTAGGTAAAAAGTTCTAAATTAATTTTATAAAAGTTTATTAAATACACATGCGTGTGAAAGGACATGAACAAAATCTTGGTCCAGAAATATTTTTATAACTTTGAAAATAATTAAATATTTTCGTTATGATGCAGGTTAATTGCAAAGGGGTGTGTTTCTACATTTCTTTGCGTAATTTATCTTTAACTACGAGGTATAAGAAGAAGATAAATATAGAGTAACCAAAAAATTGTAACATTATAATAATGTTTCTTTGTTATATTGCAGGCCTGCAGACAAAAAAGAAGAACTCAAACCACTCTTGCATCCAGAAGTCGATCTCGCTTCTTCTGTCTTAGAAACATTACGTGACGCCACTGAAGAAGAGTACCGGGAAGCTCTTGCTAGAGATGCCGCCAGGAGTATGGCTAGAGCAGCTGAAGAAACTATATTTGGAGACGCAGTGCCAGAAGCGAGTAATGGTAATGTAGTCACTATTATAGTAAAACCGAAGCAAACAAACAGTTTAGACGATATAATACCGCAAGAATCTCATAATCAAGAATCTCGTTGTATACATGCCCCATTAGAAACAGCAAGAACTAATCTGGGTACAACGCGAGTCGCTAAGAAACCTGATCTGTTACGTGAAATGTTTGGAATGCCAGCAATAAGTACACCCGATGGACTTCTCCATAGAAGTGCACTAGATATGGACAGCGGCATGAGAGCTAGTAATGTGCAAGAATCAGTGGTTCCTGTTGATGGAAATACAAATTTATTTGATAAATCAGCTAACATTCAGAGTGACACAGAAGAACATGTTAGCCTATTTAAGGGGTCTAATTTCAAATTACCTGCTATGAAAAATGTATTGAAGGATTTTCTATCTAATCGGTCAACACTAGAAGCTAAAACTAAACCAAAACTAGATCCTTTACCACCAATACCGAAGTTAAAATTAAATAATTCTTTATCTAAACCGAAAGGCATAAATATTGAAGACCTCAGTTTATCACCTAGTAATATTGAAGAACAAACAAAGTTAAACCTTCTCAAAGCCAAGTCACACTTGGAAAGTATTTTTCAGAAACCAAGACAGGATGGTTTGAAAAACCTTTTAAAATTAAAAGATGTGGAATTAGTTCCTCTAAAAGATCTAGTTAATAAAGCTTCTGATAAGTCCCTGCCTTTTCCAAGCATCTTTAAAAAAACGGGCAAAATGACGTTAACTAACGAAGATGAAAATCTTGAACTTTCCCAAACCACAGGACTACAAGTCGCAACTAGTAATGACGAGATACTCGACCATGATGTAAGTCCAAGTAATATAATTGAAAAAACGAGTGATACCAACTGTCTTAATGACTCTTTTAAAACCGCAAGTAGCGAGGATGGACGCATTGAAAACCTGAACGATAATAGTCCTTCAACTGAAGATATCACAAGTGTTGAAGTTACCACACCTGGAATAAATTTCGTTAGGGATACCCAGTCAAATGAATTTATCGATAATGCTGATGATTGCTACACAAATACCACACCTGTCATAGAATCAAATTTCCCAAAGTCAATGGAAAATGATGCTGATGATGAGACACAGGCTACTAGTGGAGATGAACTCAATTTAGATATCTCCCAAGAACAAGGACCAGAGTCTGCCAATGAAGTAAGCAGAAAAGCTGAATTTATTTCAAATGACGATGATGACTGTATTAATCAATTTAAGGACGCTGACTCAAGTACTGACTCTAGCAACAATGTAAATAATTTTATTAAGCCTAATGATACAAATAGAGATCTTGATTCAACAATTAACAACTATGAACCAACAAAAGAACCTTGTAGCCAAGAAAGACGAGCTACTTTTGAAAAATCTGATAGTAGCCCTCAAAAGCCATTAATCAAGCCACTTTCACTAGATGAAACTTTATCATCTGTTAAAGAGAATATAATGAAAACGATTGAAAACTTTAAGTTACCAAAGCTTAATCCAAAAAATGCAAATATATTTAACCTACCGCTACCAAACACTAACACAGAAAACAGAGAATCATCACCCTTGTCAGATGAAAAAGTTAACTCTGATTGTACAAATGAAGAAACAATTTCTACAACAACGTCAAAACCAGCAGATGATAGTTGTGTAGATAGTATAGATAATAATAACGAATCACAAGAAAAGGTGAGCATGCAAGATTTACAAAAAATATCAGACGAAATGTTACAAAAAGAAGAAGAACAACGAAATGCCAAAGCAATAGACTGCAAGGAAGCTTCACAAGAGGTGACTGAAGCAAATGTGGATGAAGACCCAACGATAACAGCAAACCAAAGTGAAACTGACAATATGGACGCCGAAACATCCGCAAACACGCAAAACGAAGTTGTTACGGATCCCCAATACTTGGTTGAAACAGGCAATAATATAGTAAACAGCAACGAAAATACATGTGTCAATGAATTAATGTTACCCAAAGAGGCATCTGACAAGAATACAGATGCGAATCCTGAAGCAAGTGAAATAACTGATATAATTACTTCACCACTTTCTTTAAGCAACGTTCTTGAACCAAAAGCCAATGGGTTTGGTTTATTCGATAACCCAATTCCAGGAATACAAAGCGGATTAACATCACCTCCTCTACCAACACTTGACGAAATTAAACTGAAGCTTACAGACATGTTTGACCCCCCACGAGAAGTAGAAGAATGTTCGGGTTCGCCGACTCAAGCAGAACCGATGACTGACCCGCTAAATATCTTAACGCCATTAATGCAAACAGACGCCAGTACTAACTTTAATTTAAGAAAATCCCCCTTAAGTTTAGACGATTTAAACTTGGATATTCTACAGCTAACTCCACCGCAAAGCTTAATACTAAAACTACCTAAAATAGACCTGCCTTCATATAAAACAAAACTTCAATTACCCGAGTTACGTTTGAAACCACTTAAGTTACAATCTGCTTTAGAAGGTTTAAATTTAGGACGAAACAGTCTGTGGCCCGATAATCAATGGGAAATGATTCCTGATTTAAATGATTTCGGTAACCGAGTAAAAACGAACACCCAGAAATTAACCAAGTCCCGTAAGCCTGAAACTCTTAGAAATAGTCTGAGTACAAAACCAAGAATAGGGGGTTTAACTGATGACATAAACTTGCAAGCTAAAAATACTTTGAAAAGCGTGCAACACTCTTTGGAATCTAAGTTTCAGGAAGCAACGAAACCTGTGAAGTTACAGCCCGACGACTTACTAGAAGCCATATCTAGAAATCATGAAGATATGAGTGATAAACTTAAAGCATTACATATAGATTTCAATGACAGACTTGAAACTATGAGAAACAATCTTTTTGATAAGTCTAGGTATGCAAGTAGTGGTTCGCGCAGTAAAACATTTTCCACGTTTAGCACACAGAGCAAAGACAAACCGTTTTTATTGAAAACTTCACAGCCTAAGTCGCAAACGGGTAGACGAGAACCGAAAAAAACATTTAAAACTACTCGGCTTGACCAACCTAGGTCAAGCGGAATTGGATCTTCACAAAAGCTGTCTAATCAAAAGAAATTTAAGATGCCGGCAGCAGCCAGCGTACCAGTACCGAGAACTATTGAAGTTCCTAAACTCAAAGCTTCACTAATGAAGTTACCAGGACCTGCAGTACAAAGAACATCAGATGTAATTCCTGGTACCCGAAATATGGCACCTCTAGATACGAAGACATTATGGAACCAGGCTAAATTTTCCAATACAAATCCGCGATTATCAAAACAAATCAATCCTTTCAAGGACAGTAAAATAAAGGTTTCATTTTCTACGACACCTCGACCGATGGCACCGAAATTTTCTTCTCGCCATGATTTTAATGGCTCCCCAACTGAAATAAATAAGTCCGTTATAGCTCCACCTTCTACTAGGCAGTTAAATAATTTTGATGTAAACGCGGATAATGAAGCCACGCGCCTCCAATCGTTTGATGAACCTTCAGCAAAATTGCTCAGTGGTCGAAAAAATGTAGAAGGAAATGCACCTTCACTTCATTTAAAGTCTTGGCCTAAACCTTCAGAGAGTGCATTTCTATCAAAAGTCAAAGAGGCCGTTAAGGCTCGAATGTCTAAAGTGCATTCGCCTGATAGATTCAAACAGTCAAGTATTGTAACATCTACGGATAAGAATGTACTTCTCAAATCAGATAGTGACATGACGAGATCTGCGTCACAGAATGTTGACACGATTGAGGGCAAGGTGATGAGGGAAAATGTTTCATATAAATGTACAATGTTTTGCACTAAAGAGTGATAAGATCGAATAAGGAAGTGTAAGAAAGTGTGAATGTTTGTAGATGTGATTAGGGTTAATTAATTTATTTATAGGATTTTTTTTTTGTTAAGATTACTTCTGTGTAAGTGTTTTTGTACATATTTTTATGAAAATTATGAAAATGTAATTTTAATACGGTGTTTGTATGCAATATGAATACAATCATGTTATTAATGTTGGGTTTTATTTTCTTTGGTCCATTAACTCTAACATAACCTTTTTCGTCCTTTATTAGGTACTTAATTTGGTTTCATTGTTTGTAAGCTATGCGTTTTATCAATAATAAGCATTATCATAATAACGAGATGCTAAACTGTTGACTAATTTTCAGTTTTATCAATAAGAGATGAGCGATGCCACGTGCTAAAATTAAAAGCGGATATCATTGTAATGATGCTTACGCTTATCAGCTCTATTCAGTGATACAATCCCAATACATTCCTATCATAAATATGAGGGACTAACATCTGCCAGCGGTTTTTGCCGCGTCCTGTGAGAACTACTCCGCATCATCTCCCGAGTCCTTTCCCCACTATGTTGGGGTCGGCTTCCATTCTAACCGGATTCGGCTGAGTACCATTGTTTTACAAGGAGCGACTGCCTATCTCACCTCCTCAACCCAGTTACTCGGGCAACCCAATACCCCTTTGGTTAGACTGGCGTCAGACTTACTGGCTTCTGACTACCTGTAACTACTGCCAAGGATGTTCAATGACAGCCGGGACCTACAGCTGAACGTGCCATCCGAAACACAGTCTACTCAGACTATATCAGAACTACTCCGCATACCCGGATAAAAAAGCAATAGCAAATAACCAGTAGATAATGGCTTATACGGAACACTAAAATAGTAGTTCAAATCAGTCTATAGTTGCTTCGATTAGTGTTATTAAGCAAACAAAAAAAAAACAAACTCTTCAATTTTATAATATTAGTAGGTATAGATAAGAAGATGAGATTGTAAGAATAAAACATTATATGTACATCAGCAAAGTATAATGAAGATTAGATTATCATTCAGTCAGGCGCTTTCGTTTGTAGAGGCGCGACGCTTCTGACGATTTCCGCAATGCATCCCCGAGCGCTCTGCTGGACAATAATCGTAACATTAACGATAGGCCTATTATGGATAACTTCGGCAGAAAACACCGGTAAGGGATTTTTGTACTTTTACATTCACTGGGGATTGGGTATTTGGAAGTTGTTTTTGATTGGACTTGATATCTCTTCAATGTCAAATCTATCAAGTTCGACTTTAAGAGAAACATGTTTGAACGAGTAAGTTCAATTACTTGGCTTCTAAACTTACTGCATCATATAAAGTAGATTCATCGATAATGATTAACATCCTAGTAAGTACTCTTGCCATAGAATATTTTAATAATATAATGGTGGTTAATCCATAGTCTCATAATACAATATTCTGTCTGGCCCTTGAAGCATATGCGATTAAACTTGAACTGTCTAGCGACCTATCACAAGACGATTCTATATCCGCGAATGTGTTGGTTAGTAAAACCTAAGTAGTTAAGACTTCGCAGAGGATAGATGAAGTACCCGCAAGTGATATTTCATCATCATCTCCCGAGCCTTTTCCCAACTATGTTGGGGTCGGCTTCCAGTCTAACCGGATTCAGCTGAGTACCAGTGTTTTACAAGGAGCGACTGCATATCTGACCTCCTCAACCCAGTTACCCGGGCATCCCAATACCCCTTGGTTATACTGGCGGCAGAGTTACTGGCCTCTGACTACCCGTAACGATTACCAAGGATGTTCAATGACAGCCGCAAGCGATATTTATGGTAGCAAATGTATTTTTTTAGATCTTCCTTGTATGGCAAGGTCTACCGTTAATGGAACTGTCTGTGTATGCACTGCGGATTACTGCGACACTATCACCAGAGTAGTGCCTGATAGCGGTAGATACGTTTCCTACGTCTCTTCCGAGGTGAGTTCTATTGCTTACTTCTCTATTTCAATCTTTAATAGTCCGGTCAATCTAGATCTTTGAGGGTACAAAAATTTGCCCAGCTGAAAATTGGTAGGATCGTTCAAAACACTATTGTAAATGAAACGTAAGGTTTATCCGTATGGTGATGACCAGACTATAAACAAATTAAACAAAAAATGGTTAAAAAAATATACGAGATCATCACAAGCGTTCGTGTATACAGAGAAAATATGAGCATATGTATCTATCATCCTCACTTTATCACAATTTTAAATTATTTTGTCTAAGTTGCTCTTTCAACATTGTAGTATTATTTTCTAGCGAAAATTTCGATTCCTTTTTGCAAAAGTTGTACAAATAATGACGTATTTCCAGGCAGGTTTACGATTCCATAAGACAATTGGGAAACTTAATAGACATGGAGAAGGTAATTCCACTTACATTAGTAGATTTACTTTATTCTTTATTGAGAGTCGACGTTCTATTTTATCTTATCTTTTTTATATTTTAGGAGTTACCTCTGATGCGATATTGGAAATAGATGTGGCAATTAAGTACCAAACTATAGAAGGTTTTGGTGGCGCTGTGACCGATGCCGCTGGGATAAATTGGAAGAACCTGACCGATCCGCGGCTCATGCGCAATTTAATACAGTAATAATTTTCCATAATTCATTATTTATTGATAACGGCGGCAACTAGCCGCCTGCGGTTTCACCCGTTTCCCGTAAGAACTGTTTCCCATACCCTCATTAAAAGTCTAATCATATTTTGAAGTATCTATACTAATATTATAAAGTTCAGCTTTATAATATTAGTATAGATACTTGAGTTTGTTTGTTTGAACGCGCTAATCTCAGGAACTACTGGTTCGATTTAAAAAATTATTTCAGTGTTAGATAGCTTATTTATCGAGGAAGGCTATAGGCTATATACCATCACGCTAAGACACACGGGAGCGGAGCAGTAACCAAAGATGCGGGTGAAACCGCTGGGTCAGCTAGTATGCTATATACGCCGGAGGGGTGCTGACTTGCATAGATTATGGACGCACTTTCACTGCAAAAATTGCAAATAAGCAGATCCAAGTCTCTGTGGCCGAAATCGGTCCGAATCTATACAATATCTAATACAATCTGATCAGCGGTTTGTGCGTGAGGAGGTAACAAACAGACACACACACACACACACACATACACAATCAACTTTATTATATTAGTGTGATCATAAACAGTTATTAACGCATGAATGTTCTATGGTCTTAATTTACCTGCCTTGGATTCTACGGCAATTTATATTTTTTTTATTTAGTTATCATTTTTATATATTTGCACTAAGATATATTTTCTTAGTTTTAATCAAGAATATGTAGCATGATTTAAGAAAGTATTACTTTATATAGTTCACAGATTACATGTTATAAAAGATAACATTTCTACTGTCTCTAAAATATTTGTCTGTAAACACTTAGGGGCAGTTTCACAGGTTGCTGATAAGTTCCAGATAGTTTATCTGGCCGATAATTTCATACAAATTTTGTTCCTTTTTTGACTTCTCAATTTTAATCAGTCATTAGTGTCCTAGATATACTTAGAAAGTACCTATATATAACTCAGTAATATTGCATTGATACTTGTCTGACCTGGAATCGAACCCGCCGACACGCATTTGAGAAGCTGGCGCATTTAACTAAGACATTACTAATATCACAAAACAATCCGAAAGTGAGTTTATTTGTTAAGATTTCACGCTAAACAGCTGGACCGATTGGGATGAAATTTGAAAAAAATGAAATACAGAGCCATGTTATATTTTGTCAGCGAAAACTAAGTACCTAATTATCTTTGCAGGTCTTACTGCAGCGACTCAGGGTTGCAATACAACATGTTGAGGGTCCCTATCGGCGGAACCGACTTCTCGGCTCACGGGTACGCGTACAATGAGCTGCCTGAAGACGACGTAACGCTAGCGAACTTTACGCTAACGCGTGAGGATTACGAGTATAAGGTAAGACAGTAAAGGCTATGAAACATTTATACATAATAATGTTCCTCACATATTCACACAACGTCATCTAGTCCCAAACTAAGCAGAGCTTGTATTATGGGTACTAGACACCTGATAAACATAATAATATACTTTTCTTTTGTAAATACATACATATTATACGTAGAAACGCCCAGACTAAGTCAAACACCCATGTTCATGTACACAAATGTTTGACTTATACGAGAATCGAACCCGCGACTTATAGCGTGGCAGGCAGGTTCACTAACCACCACGCCCTCTGGTCGTCAAAATGTAACTTATCTAAGCCTTGGTTACGACTTGGTTCAGTCTGGTTGTATAAATATATTTTTTTTATGATATTGACTTATGAAATGCGTTAAACTGGGGTTTTTGCTTGCATCAATTTATACAACTCAAAAAGCACACTTTTAAAAGTAAATTATTACACATATATTTGGTGTCTGTCGAGATCGTATTCTTGGCTCTTAATTAATAAGTGGACAGCCTAAGATTGTACATACAAGTTTTGTCAAATATAAGAGCTTGCATTTTAACTTCTTGACAAGAAAATTTCGTTATAAGTTAACAAAATGGCAATTTGGCATTAATACCATCTCTTATATGACCAGATTCCAATGATCAAGGCTTGCATGCAAGCAGCTGGTGCACCCATACACGTTGTATCAGCGACATGGTCTCCCCCCATATGGATGAAGACCAATGACGAGTACTCAGGATACAGTCGGTTGCACAAGAAATATTTGCAGACCTACGCGGACTATCATTATAAGTGAGATCATCTTTTTTTTCTAATCATATTTTAACACTTTTGAATATTACTTTGCAGGGTGTAAGGGACATTCCTCCGCATACTGATAGGGTGAGTTCAGTATACCATACTAAGAAGACTGGTTTCTGGATTGTTTTAGGAAAGTTATGGAAATCCAATAAAACTGATTTGTTTTAAAACCTCACAAAAGTTTAACTGCTGATTTCACTCGTGGATCGTTACGATTATTTCAATATCCATTAGCGTACCAACAAAGAATGTAATTTTACATTGAAAGAAAGAAGAAACTCAGATTTTTCTTCTAGGTAATCGGTAAAAAATAAAAAAAAACTGAGAAAAATGCCAGCGCAATATAATTCAAAATGAGGAGCTAAATGCACCCTAACAGTGCGGAGGGCTATCCCTGACACCCTGTATAAAAAAAAACATTTATTTATATTCTCTTTCTGATTTCTGGGTGTTGAAGAAATAGCAGTGGTGGTACACTAAAAAGTATTTAAAAATCTCGTGTTTTTATCATAACCCTGCGACATATACACGCAAGAAGAAAATATACATAAAAAGGACATGGACATTTGACTTACATTCAGAGGTTACTTTATAAATGATTTGTGTTATTTTTTCAGATTCTTAGAAAAGTATGCCGAAGCAGGTATACCAGTGTGGGGCGTATCTGTCACGAACGAGCCCCTCCATAGTAGTGTGAACTATATCCCGGCACAAATTAACAGCTTGGGCTGGACACTAGATGACATGGTATCCGATTTATTTCGTATATTTTCCGAATATCTGCTCCATATGTTAATTAGGAACCCCTTCTTTCTCTCTCTCTCTTTCCAGCTATATAAATCCTACATGATGGTGGCATCTGCTTTCTTCTTCTTTCTTCTCCACTTCGCTTCAACATTGACTCTTCGCATCGCACTCCTTCATGTTCTTTACTACTATATCCCTCCATCTGAATTAAGAGCCTTCTGTTTTTTGCTAAAATGTCTCTGAGATTACTTACTTTTTATTTCAGAGTGAGTACATCACGCAGAACTTGGGCCCGACTCTTAGGAATAACAATTCTGCCTTCAAAGACGTCAAGATCATCAGTGGAGACGATTTACGCTTCACTATCACTCTCTATTGGAATATGGTTAGATATGTTTTGTGTTTGCAACTGTTTTATTCTTTTCCGATTTTGTGGGAAATTGAAGTAGTTTAGGACCATCAAGTTTTTTTATAAATTCTTATGCTCCACCTGAAAATCAAAACTAAAAGCATTATTGTCGACTTTCTTATTATTACCATGTTCTTGATCTAAAATAATAAGTCATTTGTTTTCTTTTTTATCGTCATGTTCTGTATGTTCTGCAGCTGGTGCTAGTGTACCCCGAGACCCTGCAATACCTGGACGGAGTGGCGGTCCACTACTACATGAACTCGTACACGCCGCCCTCGATCCTGACTCAGGCCATGGAAAACTATCCCGGCAAGTTTGTGATAGCCACTGAAATTTGTGCAGGTATTATGCATATCCTTAGTTGCCTAGTGGTTAAAGCACCTGCCTCTTAAGAGTTCGATTCCAGGCAAGTATCAATGCAACTTTTCTATGTTAGGTATATGTGCTTTCGAAGTATACTTGGACACCAATGACTGATTAAAGGTGAAGGAAAACATCTCGAGGAAACCTGGACTATAAAGTCTGAAATCACCAACCCGGATTGAGTAGGATTGTTGATTAACGGTCAATATTTCTGCTAGTGTGAGGAGGCCTGTGCCCAGTAATGGGACGGTTATAAAAGGCCTGTGAATTGACTTAGCATAAACTCAGGAACTTTTACTAAGCCATTTCGTGTGTGAACTCAATTAGCAACAATCAGAAAGGTAAATATTGTCATTCTTTCAGGTGCTATGCCAACAGATACCGTCAAATTAAACTTGGGGGCGTGGGATCGAGCTGAGTTATATGTAGGGGATATCATAGAGGTAACTTATACTGCTTATTGTATTCTCAATGCCGTATTTTTTTTTAGGAAAGGAAGACAAATGTACAGACCTCATACATTGAATTTATTTGTTTCTTATTAATAAGCGCCTTAGCAATTCTATGGAGCATTCAAACTATATGTTATTTCCTACTGAATAATTAAATTATTGTAAAAGTCAGACTCGCGTAATAGATGCAAAAAAACATGTAGATACTATAGATTATTAGAATGATAAACAATTTAAAATAATTTTTATGTAATTAATATATATTATATGTGTGGAATTTGTTGCTTTTAATGTCGAGAGGTAAAAAAATCGGCGAGTTCGCATTTAGTAGGCAACAGAAAAAAGATACAGACAAAGATCAGTTAAAAAGAAGAGAAATGGTGAAAAGACACAGACACAAGACAGAGTCCCAGCGCCATTTTTTTGCGAAATCTGAACCTGAAGCTGACGTGACCTCTAACACAAAAATGATCCCTCAGCCATTCCACTGTCTCAATCGAGTCCTTGCGTTGACTATAGTCGTAGCTTCTTTCTTGTAAGTAATATCCTATGTGGTTTTTCGTTTCAGAACCTCAGCCACAACGTGATAGGCTATCTCGATTGGAATATGTGCTTGAACATGGAAGGTGGTCCCAGTTGGATCAACTCTTCCGTAGATTCCGCCATCATCGTCAATGCCGCGGCTGGGGAGTTCTACAAACAGCCCATGTTCTACGCGATGGGACACTTCTCCAAATTCATTCCTAGGAGCTCCAGGAGAGTCAAAGTCACTGTTATCAACGATACGGATACCCAGAACATCGCTTTCCTCACTCCTAACAATACTGTCGTTGTTGTTATTTATAACAAGTAAGTGATTTTAACAATATGCGAATGTAATTTTGGTTGGTCAAGTATTGAGATAAAAAAATGTTTTCTAAGAATCAATAACTGGTACAAACGCCAGTCCGAATCTGTTAAAATTCCATCCAAATCCATTCCATCCAATCGAATATTAACCTTCCAGTGTTAAAAATCTAAGAAATTAGATAGATTGAGGCAGATTGATGTGCTAGCTATACGAAGAAAAAAATCCGAATTGCGATTGCCTTTCCTGGATGTCTTATAGAAAGACTTTTTCGATTCTCATGAAAATTAATAAATTGAACATTTGTCTTAAAAAAGGTCAATGGTTTTTTCCAGAGGTGCTGAGAAAAAAGTCAGACTGCGTTTAGGAGCGAATGAAGCCGATCTGTCGATTGAAGCGAAATCGGTTACGACCATCGAGATGCCTAACGAATAATTATTGTGAAGGCCAGTTTACTTATAATAATACCAGTATTAACATAGGTACAGAAAATATATGATTAAAAAAGATATATGTGAATACAATATTTATTGAGTTTGTACTTGTTGTATTAGAAATCTACGCGCATGTTATTTCCTTCTCCATTTTCCTTATTTGTCTGACATTACACTGACATTAACTTGTCTGTTTATTATTCTCTCATGAAAAAGGCGACTAAAAGAATATGTTTTTACTGAAAAAAAAGAAAACCTGCAGAAAAAATTGCAGAGCTTTTATTCGTCGGAAATCATCAAATGACCCCTCCCGCTGTGGGTGCAGCTGGAGGGAGTGTCAGCCTTACACTGACTAAAATCCACTTTTATTTCTTTTGGAGGTCTTTGCGTGTCAAAGTTACTTATTAAATTAGTACCTATCGTCATTTACCTACATGCAATTCCGTATCTCATTCAGACACTCCAAAATAAGTACTCATGATCCTGTCCAGTAACTCGAGAGCGGTTACAGTAATCAGTTATGCGCGTGAGTCGCTCAGTCGACTTTCATATTGCGACCGAAACACAGTACCTATTTAACCAGTGTATTTTGATAAGAAACTATAAGTTAGGGGTATTTTCAATGGGCAAGACAGTGAAGTTGGTATTTCTTTAAAATTTTCAAAATGTGTGTGAATAAAGTTTTTATATTAGTAAGCATATTGGGTTTGTTTTTCGCTGGAGGGTTTGGTTTGACAGGTCAGTATCACACTGTGTATATCTTTAATATTAACAAATTATGTGTCACTTTGTTTGTGTGCGATGGACTCTAAACTACTTAACCAATGTTAATCAAATTTGTACACTGGGTACAGTTTGATCCAACATGAAAGATAGGACAGTTTATAATCTATTATATAGACGCATTATTTCATTGCTAATTATTTGTCTATTATTGTAACAAAAACCTTAACGGGTGGCCGGGTCTGCAAGTTCCAGTATATTTCGTAAAGTAACTCTTCATAGTATCTTACAAGGACTAGAATGAAGGGAGTATCTAATTACTTTATTTATACAGGATTTTAGGGAAAAGAATGATATTTGCGAGTTTTAGATTACTGCATATTACACCCATCATCATCTCCGGAGCCTTGTCCTAACTATCTTGGACTCGGCTTCCAGTCTAACCGGATTCAGCTGAGTACCAGTGTTTTATAAGGAGCGACTGCCTATCTGAACTCCTCAACCCAGTTACCCGGGTAACCCAATACCACTGGATTCTGATTAATGCATAGTACAGTCAATTATAATATACTTGAGTTTTGATGATGAGTCAAGTGCTACATTTTGATTATGTTAATATATTTTGCTGTTTCATATTACATATTTTAATCATGCCTTAAGTCCATATCAAAGTTTCATATTTGACTTAATCGCAAGTTACTTGATAAAGAGTTACGGTCAAAATAAATGATAAGGGAATACCGTTAAACGTTGTTATTGTGTTTAAACTTGAACTCACACGGATAGCTATCTAAGGGTTTGCACTCACACTCATAAGGATAGCTCTTTAGCATGCGGTGTTGTTTGTTTTCTTTTTCGACTAATTCCATATTCAATTCATCATCATCATCCTCCTTATCACAACTTTTTACTTTGGGGTCTAAATGTTGGCATCCAGGCCGATTGTCGGCTACGGCGGCCATTCTCTTTTTTATGGAGATCAGGCAGCTGCGCAGGACATATTATAGTGCACAAGCATTCGCGCAAGTACAGGTGCACTCTCTATTCCCTCACAGTCCGATGGGACGGCAATCCAACACGATCGGAGAGAGATCAGGCGCAGGACCGACATTTACGTGCTCTCCGATGCGCGGGTGTATCAATCACCATCTTCCAGACTCCAGGCTGCTTTATGAAAGTTTCTCAAAACCCACAAAGCGATTTCGGGTAATACCTGCAAATAGACTTGAAATAAATACATGTTATATATATATTTTTTATGTATTCAGATAACCCATGTGCCGCGCGTAAGATTGCGCAGAAGTCAGTTGTATGTGTATGCAACGAGACGTACTGCGACACTATCACCAGGGAGCCGCTAGCAAGTTATGCGTACACCGCGTATACTAGCTCATCGGTAAGATATCCTCCTAAAAGCCCCTGATGGTGTAATAGGTAAGGCTGCACAGAGAAAAAGACTGGGAGAGACAAAGAAAAAGAAGGAGAGATAGAACGGGAGAGAGAGGTCGAGAAGAGAAATCAAAGTACAGAGACTTCACGCTATGAGCTGAAGAAGTGAGGTGCCGTCCTTCTGGGTGCGAGTTATTCGCAAGCGTTACCGAGTCTCTGGCAGACAAAGACGTCCAGAAGGAACAAAGTGGGTGTTACTCAATAAAAGTCTCCCAAAAAAAACCGTCCTTTTAAAATCGCCAATTTGCCTTGAGTAAGCGAGTGATTAATGCTAAAACCTTTTCCGTATGAGATGAGACCCGATGCCCTGCAGGGGGGAAATAATAAAAAGGTTGATATTGAAGTAAAAATACGTACAGAATAGATATGATTGGTTGAACCAAGCCAGGAAGTTGCTTGTTGGATGTTTGAACGACTTCCATTCAAACATTCGAGGAAAGCAGACATGTTTCTGTTTCTTTGATTCCGTTTCTTCCAAGTGTATCTACGTATAACATACGACGTAGAGGGACATTAATGAATCAGGCCAATTTAGATTTCCGATGTGTCGTTTGATACAATTCTGATTTCTTTTATTCATGTTTTCAGGGCGGATTAAGATTTAATAAAACCCAAGCTGCATTGAAACGATTAAATTATACAGGTAAGTTATTCCGTTTTATCTAAACCTAACTACTAATATTATATAGCAGAAGAGTTGGTTTGTTTCACTCTAACGGGGTAGCTGCGGTTCACTTTTTTTTGAATAAACGAGTTTATGTTTGTACAGACGCAAGAACATCAAGCTGCTACAATCTGTCAACCCTAATAGAATTTTAACTTTATCGCTGAGGCATATGGTTCAAAGTTGATTGGGAGAATTCGACAGACCCGGATAGTTTGGTGTGCTCGCTGTGGCAGGTCAACCTAACCGAATCCGTAAAATTTTTCCAATTTAATTAACCTTCCGGTATTATGATAAGGTTAAAATATCTTTTAAAGAAATTTGACAGATTGAGGTAGGTTGATGTGCTGGTTGCTGACGCCTGTAGGTAGGTACATAAAGAGACAGGAATGAGCCCTTATAGTATCTGTCTAGATGCGTCATTACAAGGGTCAAGGCGCTTTATTACACTTTCAATACAACATTACGCGACAGTACCTATATTGATAAGATTTTTATTATCTTTCCCAGAAGTAGAATGTTCACCAACGCTAGTGCTGCACCCGGACACCATGTACCAGACGATAGAGGGGTTCGGCGGAGCGGTCACCGACGCCGCCGCCATCAACTGGAAGAACCTCAGCGAGCCACTGCAGAAATACCTTATTGAGTAATGTATTTATTCACTGAATTTTCTTTATTTTACATACTGGGTGTAACGGAGAGTGGGTATACATTCGAAGGAATATGATGTACTCGTAAAACCGAACAACATTTAACAGAAAAAAATAAACAAAATTCGATTAAAATATTGCGACTCTCCGGAATTTCCAAGGTATTTTTTTTTATAAAACGTAGAATATATTTTTTCCTTACACCCTGTATATTTTTTTATTCTTCTTATAAGAACAATAGATTAACGGTCAGCGTCTTCCAGACCTGCTTCTCCATACTAATATGTCGCGCTTTCACAACAAAACTACGGAACCGATGTCGATGTAAATAAAATTTTGTAGATACCTAGTCTAGAGCCTGAACAAGGATGTAGGATATTTTTTATGTGGAAAGTAGTTCCTTCAGGCAACGGGTGGAACTACAGGGAATAGCTAGTATTTGTGTAATAGGTTTGTGTACATGTTACAGTGTGTATCAAAAATCCTAAACAACATTATTAATGCCTATGATTTATTGTAGCTATTCGGATTTCTGGTATTTATTAGCTGCAAGTGCTCCATGCACAAACGCTAGCACAGCAAGCTACGAAACTATCAAATTCTCCCAATCAACTTTGAACCATATGCTAGACCGATAAAGTTGAAAATCTATTATTTGATAGATTTTTAAAGGCATATGTACATATAGATAATCTAAGGTATCCTTGCATCCTCAGCTCGTACTTCAGCGACACGGGGTTAGAGTACAACATGTTGCGCGTGCCCATCGGCGGCACCGACTTCTCCACGCACGCGTACGCCTACAACGACCTGCCTGTTGACGATCGACTCCTCAACAACTACACTCTCACTAGCGAGGATATAAACTATAAGGTGATCCGTCTCAAATATGTATAGTCATTTGTTCATCGGAGAATGTCGGTCCTGCGCCTGATCTCTCTCCGGTCGTGTCGGATTGCCGTCCCATAGCACTATGAGAGTTAGGGAATAGAGAGTGCACCTGTGTCTGCGCGGATGCTTGTGCACTATAATATGTCCTGCGCAGCTGTCCGATCTCCATAAATGAAAACGGCCGCCGTAGCCGACAATCGGCCTGGATGCCATCATCATTTATAGTCATTTGTTTACACCAGAATAAAAAAAAGAAGGCTTTCGGCTTCTGCAGGTTGGCCGTCAGTCTAGCATATTAACTTAATGAATAAGGTATTGAACGCCATTCTTGTGAACTCTCAAATGTTCCGTGTCACGTGTCTTAACACCTCGTAGTCAACAATTATTAAAGCCGTAATTATTAGTTAGAACTCTAAAAGTTTATAGTTCTACTCCTAACTTCTGCCAGCATCTTCACCTGCGTCCCGTAGAAACTACCTCGTATCAGAACTCTTGATAAAATTTGAACTTCCTCGATAAATGGACTGTCTAACACAAAAACATTTTCTCAAATCGTTCCAGTAGCTCCTCAGTCATGTTAGCTCTTCAGCTTTATTATATTAGTATTAGGTATACATGTTTTATACTTCAGAGTCTTACAACTAATGTTATCAACTACCTTAATTCTTCGGACTCCTGTCCTGTATACAATATTTACCTTATTTTTCCGTTAGCAGTTTTTTTTATTTACATAATATTTTCTCATTCATGTCTACCGAGTCTGTGTCTTCATTACCAGTCATCTGCTATTTCAGATACCCATGATAAAGGCGAGCATGCAAGCCTCGAGCACTCCCATCCACGTGATCGCGACCACGTGGTCTCCTCCTCCGTGGATGAAGAGCAACAACGCGTACACCGGCCACAGCCGCCTCAAGCCTCAATACTACCAGACATACGCTGACTACCATTACAGGTAAATATGATTTTATAACTATTTAAATTTCAGAATAATTTTTGTTTATAAATCTATACTGGGTGAAAGGGATAGCCCTCCACAGATTGATAGGGTGCATTGAGCTCTTTATTTTGAATTATGAGCGGAGAACAGCTAGTAAGTAATATAAAACAAATAAATAAGCTTCTTACGCACTCTTCTTGAATGATATGTTCTTGCGCGGAGATAAGAAGTAATCTATTACTGCCAAGTTTCATCAAAATCCGCTCAGTCATTAAGCTCACAAACTTTCACACCTATGATATTAGTAGGAGAAGAAAGACGGACGACTGACATTGAAGTTCTTCGCCGTCGAGGTACTTAACAATCTTTCTAGTACTGAGGATAAATAGAGCTGTGGAGAGCATTTAAAACTACAGATCTTTAGCCCAGCTGCGGGTTGTTCGTAAGAGATACCGCGGCCCTGGCACACAGGGACCTCCAGAAGGAACATAGTGGGTTTTAGTCAGTAAGAGTCTGACACTCCCTCCAGCTGCACCCTCAGCGGGAGGGGTCATTTGATGATTTCCCACGAAAAAAAAAAAAGATCTTTAGCCCAAGAGGCTGTTCCAATAACATCATGTTATGTTACGTTATTTGAATACGTCTCGATCCTTGTCTTGTGTCATCAACTTTCACTCGGTTCGTGGAGTCCATTGGCCCCAATAAAATGACGTCATCATACGTAATCCTGCCTTAATTTGATATAAAGTTTTTTTTGTACAGACATCAGCACATCGAGCTACACCAAACTGTCAAATTTTGCCAATCAAGTTTGAATCGTAATGCTTCAGCAATGTAGTTAAAATTCTATTCGGGAAATTTGACAGATTGTAGTAGCTTGATTTGTTTGCGTCTGTTTCATAATAGAATAGAATACTCTAAAATCCAAATTTACAATACAAGTATACAAAGGGTAGGTAATAAAATAAACAAAAACGATTTTACATATCTATAAATCCATGTTAATATTGGAATATTCCAGGTTCCTCGAAAAGTACTTAGAAAAGGGCATTTCAATATGGGGCATCACTACCACCAACGAGCCCACGAGCGGGCTGGTCGGGTTCCTTAACTCCATTAACAATCTCGGGTGGACTGCGGAGAGCATGGTAAGACATTGTTCAGGAAAGTAAATCAGCAGGCTCAGCATGACATTCTATTAAGAAAAGACAAAGCTATTTCTGTCAATGTCAGCATGTCTTCTGCTCGAGCATGGCGCGACCTGTCAACTCGGATATCACTTGTCGATCGAAGAAAAGAAAAATTTCTTTACTACGTGTCAAAAGAAATCTTACGTCAATTTCTCACTTACCTGCCATTATGTCCATTCCCCGGTAGACAAAACTCGTTTCTACGGTTGCCATGCTGAACCTGCAGCAATCAGGGTACTACAATCTGTCAAATTTCCCTAATAGATTTTCAACTTTATCGCTGAAGCAACAAAGTTTAAAGTTGATTGGGAAAATTTGACAGTTTCGGGGTTTTATGTGCTTGCGTCTCAACTCTTCATCCTGTTTCTAATCTAAATAAGAATATGTTTTTTAGGGTAACTGGATTGTGAACAACTTGGGACCACTTCTACGTAATTCGACCTTCAAGGATGTTAAAATATTAACTGGAGACGATCAGAGACTTACGCTTCCTTACTGGGTTAATTTGGTGAGATTTTGAATAATCAAATGTATTTAATTATCCATTTAAACACAGTCTTTACAGGTAGACCCGACATAATAGTGGTTTGGAAAAAGAACAAGATATTTATCAAAACAAAACTTATAACAAAACCGTGAATTAATTATCTATGATGACCTCTCGCTTATTACTTTTGAATCAGTAAAAAAATATATATCTTCTACTGCAACCACAGAGTACATTCTAATATGACTGCAACGAAGACGCTTTTAATAGTTCTAAAAAACTATTGATTAAATATGTCGCCCATTTATTATGACCAGAAGCAGATATTATACGTATGTACATATGTATGTATTAAATTCACACTGACATCACTATCATCGGGAGTTAAAAAAAAAATTTCAACAGTACAGCTAGGCAGCTCTTGTATTATATAATCGTTTTGGAGACTGTCTTTTGTTTTGACGTTCGAAAAGTGCTGATTTATTAGCCTAATTTGAATAAAGGAGTTTGGGTTTATAGTTTCAGATAAGATTGGCTGGGACACGCGGCGGACAGATAGGCAAACAGACATGACTAATCTATTAAGGGTTCCCCTTTATTGCTATTTGGCTACAGAACCCTAAAAACGTATATTAATCACCATGTAGTGACGATAGCGTCCAAATCAATATTGTCTTCCATCCCTTCGATCTTAGTGCATGTGTTTGTTCCAGATGATAACCGAGCACCCCAAAGTCCTGGACTACATAGACGGCATCGCGGTGCACTACTACACAGACTTCATCACGCCGGCTGCTGTGCTCACCGAGGTCACCAAGTCATATCCGAACAAGTTCATCATTGCTACTGAGGCGTGTGAAGGTTATCTGCCTACCCTTTTCCCAAGCTATGTTGTGTTGGGGTCGGCTTCCAGTGTTAAAAGATGTAGCTGAGTACCACTGTTTTACTTGGAGCGACTGCCTACTTAACCTCCTCAATCTCAAGCCCGATACCCATTGCTAAGTTTGATTGTCAGACCCTAATTACTCCCAAAACTGTTTCTTTTTAAAGGAACTGCGCATAAATGTGTACCTACAACTAAACTTACATAGATGAGGACGGAACAAGGCATTTTTTTCTGCAAAACATGGTAAAATGAACCTTATGTTTCGTGTAATTTCAGTCTATTGTCATTTTATATCAATTGGTTCAGCAATTTAGCCGTGACAATGTTAAAGACAAGCAAGTAAGAGTTCGTTTTACGTTCTAGGCACGATGTTGTTTGAGAAGAAACATGTCGATATTGGATCGTGGGTCAGAGCCAAGAAGTACATCATTGATATCATAGACGTAAGTATGAATTTTCTAGCTGCGTGTTGTCTCTTGTGGCCTATTTCATTATAGCTAAAAATGGCGTTCAGGTTTTTTCAAAGGGATCATCATCTCCCGAGCCTTTTCCCAACTATGTTGGGGTCGGCTTCCAGTCTTATCGGATTTAGCTGAGTACCAGAGTTTTACAAGACTGGCTATCTGACCTCCTCAACCCAGTTACCCGGTCAACCCAATACCCTTTGGTTAGACTGCCGTCAGACTCACTGGAAAGTATTTTGTCAAAAGATTGCAACTATTATTTGACCGCTTTCGTTCTTAAATGTTATTTGTCAAAACTTCCAGATTCTTCAATTTTCTCAAATTGGGATTTTCAGGACATGAACCATAACGTGGTCGGCTGGATAGACTGGAACTTGTGCCTCAACGTCCAAGGAGGTCCGAATTACATAAGCAACTACGCCGACTCGCCCATCATCGTGTTCCCTGAGAGAAAAGCATTCATTAAGCAACCGATGTTCTACGCCATGGGGCATTTCTCCAAGTTCGTGCCGCGGGGCTCGCGCAGGATAAGCGTCACCCGCAAGTGTGGCTGGGGGCTGTCCGTCTGGAGCGTCGCCTTCATGACCCCTAAACAGAACGTGGTAGCCGTCTTGTATAATGAGTGAGTATATCATGAAAATTTCCACTAAGCAGCCCGGAGCCTGGAAGTGGTGGAAGCTGGAAGTCCCGTGCCCGATCTCTTGTGTTGGATTGCTGACATATCGGGTTAGGAGATTGAGGGAATAGACTAAGCAATGTTCATTACTTTTTGTTTTCGTGGGAGATCATCTAATGACACCTTCCGCTGAGGGTGTAAATGGTGCAGCTGGAGGGAATGTCAGACTCTTACTTAATAAAACCCACTAAGTTCCTTCTGGAGGTCCCTGCGTGCCAGAGCTGACAACTCTTGCGAACAACCCGCAGCCGCGGCAGCAATGTGAATGTCTGGGAAGTCTTGGACAAGCTCATCTTATAAAAAAATAAAGCACAGCATGGCCGACAATCGGTCTGGACGCCATTATTATTTCTACATGAATGTAATGTCACATCATGACACATCATGTCGTATTATATTTTGTTTATAAAAATAGTAAATAGCAAAGCTTGCACTTTTATGCTACTGTGTGTGTCGTCAATTTAAACAACAATAGAAACAAAGACAATTATACAATGCGACCGTGACCTAGATCAGCAAGATAATCATTTAATTTTGCTTAATTATTCGTTTGAAACTTATGTGTTGTTTTTTTTTTCAGTCACAACAAAGCCGTGAAGGTTAATCTCCAAATAAATGGGAACCAAGCTACTTTGGAAATGGTTCCCAACTCGGTAACCACCGTCGAGCTGCCGCCATACCTGTAACTTATCTATCAACCTCTTGATCGCCACGTAAAAAAAGAAGGACCCTGTGGCCTCAGCGCTAAGCTAAGAATTCATCCATAAATTCATGCAATACAGGAGTGAGTTCGGAATTATATCGATTAAAACTGACTATATTAATTTAAAACTTTAAAAGTCTGTCGTGTAGTCGGGCACTTTTAGTCTTGTCATCTATACGTGACTGTAGCGGTCAAAAGGTTAATTACATTATGCAGGGGATAATATCCGGTGCTAATTATAACAAACAAGCCCAAATATAATTGTAAATGCATTTATGTTAATTGGTAGACAGTAAGTGTAAGTACTTTAAAGAAAGTTGTTGAGATTTTTTTTTGTATTTTTTTAAATAAAATAAAAATACTTGAAGCGTTTGTTATTTTTTATGAGTTAGTGTTGTCATCTGCCATTTTCGCTCACGTAAAGCCCGGAACTGGAAACACACATAATAATCGTTAGAATGGTCAATTTATTATTAGATTATTCCACAAAATTACTATATTTAGTGTAAAATGGTGCAAAACACCACAAAATATGTGCTGGTCTATATAAAAACTACCTGAAATGCGAGTACAGACAGTATTTAAGAGGAACGTTTTAATAATTGTAGCAAATTACTGTATTAGTACAGTTAAGGTCATACATAATGTATGTTGGTTATTAGAGCTTAAACTAATACATATTATAAGGCTGAGGTTTTGTCCGTTTGCTTGAACAGGGTAATCTAAGGATTTGATAAATTCTTCAGTGCTTGATAGCACATTTATCGAGGAAGGCTTCTTCGAAGAGCAACACAGAGTTTTGATTGGCTCACCGTCCGTACGTCTAAAGACGACAGCCCAGGTGGCGCGTTCTGTTCCACGCGCTTCTCGAAGAGATGTCAGCAACATGGAACCCTTAGGGCCGGGGTCTGCCTGGGCTGCGGCCTGTTCATAAGAGATACTGCGGCCCTGGCACACAGGGACCTCCAGAAGGAGTCCTCTAGTGGATTTTAGCCAGTAAGACTCTGACACTCACTCCAGATGCACCCTTAGCGGGAGGGGATCATTTGATGATTTCCCACGAAAAAGGGAAGGTTGTAGGCTACTTTTTGTTCGCGTCTACGATGTAGTCCACAGGGGTGCAGGAAAAACCGCTGGAGGAAGCTAGTTCAACATAATTCTCTAAACTTAAATTTTAATTTCACCTTTCACTTTGTACTATTTTCAGTAATCTGTGCTATTATTATCTCCTAAATTATATTTCGCTAGCGAAAAGACTTTGTACTAAATAGTAAATACGTTTTATTGTGTCCTTGAAAGAAAATGGTGAGGTGATAAACTATAGTAAGTCTATTGACCGAAAAGTCAAAACAAGGTGTTATTTACAAAGTGATCATCATCCCCCGAGCCTATTCCCAACTATGCTGAGTACCAGTGTTTTACAAGGAGCGACTCCCTATCTGACCTCCTCAACCCAGTTACCGGGCAACCCAAAACCCCTTGGTTAAACTGGCGTCAGACTTACTGGCTTCTGACTATCCGTAACGACTGCCAAGGATATTCAATGACAGCAGTGACCTACAGTTTAACGTGCTATCCGAAACACAAACAATTTATTTACAAAGTTATCTGGATGATGGATGATACTTGTTCAAGGTTACCGATGACTCCTCCACGGTCGTGCACATAGTAGACCCTCGGATGTTCGAGATACAGGATGCTGTTGTTACGCGCAGCTGCGTCAATCACTAATCTCGTACAAACGATATTACGTGATCGTTTCAATAGGGTGACTGCGATTTGTGTTTGTTTCGTCTACAGTCCGGATTTTATATTTAATCTAATTCTGAAGAAAGAGGATTTTCTCAAGTCGGTCGGGTTGTTTTTTTTTAATGTACATACGCCAGCACATCAGGCTACCAGAAACTGTCAAATTTTCCCAATCAACTTTGAACTTTATGCTTCAGCGATAAAGTTGAAAATCTATTAAGGAAATTTGACAGATTGTAGTAGCCTGATGTGCTGGCGTCTGTACGTACTTATATGGATTACACCGGGGTTTGTCGACCGATTAGTGTGATTCTTTCTTTGATCGATGCTGTACATATACGCTACTTACCATATTTTGATCTCATCAATATTTTTAGTTTTTTTTGGACGGAACTATTTGTCTGTACTGTACAAAGAGGAAAGATTTGTTTGCTTGTTGAATGGTATCTTGTTGTATGAAAGGCTCTGAAACTACTTGACCGATTTTAAAAAATCCTTTTACTGTTCTGAAGCTACATTATCCCGGTGAACAGGCTCTATTTTATCTCGGTACGGTAAGGAGTTCTCCGTGAACGAACCGTGCACGAAGAACTAAATGTAATTTCAAAATTTTATAAATTTTACAAACATTTGAATTTTAATAAAATTGTTATTTTAAAGAATTCTTTTAAATATATTATATTATTAAATATATTATAATATTAAATATATTATTTAATACCACAAATGTAACGGGAATATGGTTATATTAATTACCTACTAATTCAGTTAAATTATTTGCATATTCATTTAAATAAGTCGTGTTTCTCTGAACTGGTATTACGCAGCTTAGTCATCATGCAGCTCTGACTGGTCGCCCTACTATCTACGGCTTCGCTGTGACTCACGCAGTAAACAGAATTACGACTATTATTACCGACAATAAAACCAGTTGTGATGTTTCTTCAAGATATAATGCGTAAGCTCTTTATTCTAAAGACAAAATACTAAATGTTTCATCTTCGTGGCTCAGTGGTAAAAGCACCAGCCTCTCAATGACGAGTTTGTTGGTTCTATTCCAGGTCCGGCAACTTTTTTAAGTGTATGTTAGACACCAATGGCTGAGCATAGGTGAAGGAAAACATCTTGAGAAAACCTGGACTTTATGTTAAGTCTGAAATCGCCAATCCGCATTGGGCAAGCATGGTGATGTAGCCTCATTACTTCTCTGCGTGTTTTACTGATTATAACCCACATTTGTTCCCTCTATTTGTCTCATTTGTCTCCTCTCCCTTTATGTGCCAGGGCCGCGGTAGCCCTTGCGAACGATTCCGAAGACCCGGCAGGTTGCGGCCAAATTTTGCTGACGGCTCGTCAAGGAGCGCTTGGAACGAAACGCGCCGCCGACACGGGTCTGTCGTCGTTAGACCATCCATACAACCCGTAATTCACCACCCACAGACTCGCGCCTAGGGTGGCCGAGAGTCATCCCTAAACCACCTCAAAGAAATATTAAACATAGGATTGATTCTATTGATTGAGTTTCCGAACGCTTGTATTTTTGATACTAGAGTTACTTTCACAGGTTGCTGATAAGTCCCAGATAGTTTATCTGGCAGATAATTTCCAAACAGGCAGACAATTTTTTACATACTCTGTCCTATTTTTGATTTTATCTGGTTAATAGTGGCTATCCGTAACCTGTGAAATCGGTCCTAAGCTCACGTACTATTGATAAGACTAAAGCAATTACATACTAAAAGCATATAGGTAATTATACAAAGTAAGTAGTTGATTAAATACTTTACCTAACGACTTGTTTTTCCTTAAACAAAATTCAGTTGTTAAACTTTGTTAAATGATATTTTGTTTTCGTGGATTTGTTTTTGAACCCACAACCCATACAGTGTAAAATCGAAAACTTAAACATAAGATGACACATTGCCTTTGTTATGCTCATATTACTGGTACTCCTATAATGAATGACTAATAATTAAACTGAAGACAAATTGGGTTTGACAACGAAAACAATGTTGTGGTTGAAACCCATTCCAAGTAACTACTACAATTAATTAGTAACTTCCTTATTTTTTAGTTAGTTTCTGCTCTAAATTGATGCTAAGGTATAAACTCATAAAAATAGACACAAAAACTTTGAAAGAAAAACTAGAATGATGCTACTTTTATAGAGCCTTCCGTGTCTATAACTATGTGTTTTTTTTGTTTTCTTAAATAGTTTGAGATTGGACTTGCTTTGTATAAATCTGGTTCTTCAAACCTAACAGACAGACATGTGTCGCTGGGGAGTTTGTTGCGCCAGTTCTTCCCAGCGAAAACACGTAGGAAATGGGGGAGGGTGGGCGTTTTGGGGGCTGTCTTTTGTTTTTTGTTTGACGTTCGAAAAAAGCTGATTTATCAGCCTAATTTGAATAAATGCTTTTTTTTTAATTTTGATTATGAATAAAGCGTTGGGCTACATGGCTACATACTACGAGTACATCTCATAAGTCATCTTACTATACAAATCACACATTCATACAAATAGTAGCCGTATCTATAACCGTATGGATAAGAATAATAATGCCGTCCGATTGTGGCTCACCACCACCACATTAGCGTGCGTAAATTGAAAGAACTCATTATAGATTGATTGGAAATTGTGAGTGATTTGGTCTATCCCTCCTCGAGTAATTAATTTTTTCTGGTGAAATATGAACATGCCTGGAACATGCCAATTGTATTTGAAATCATCATCTTCCGAGCCTTTTCCCAACCATGTTGGGGTCGGCTTCCAGTCTAACCGATTTCGGCTGAGTACCAGTGTTTTACAAGGAGCGACTGCCTATCTGATCTTCTCAACTCAGTTACCTGGCCAATTGTATTTGAAAGAGGAATGAAAACTGACTTTTATTATACATACCCAGCTTTTTGCGGACCCTTCATGGGCCTTATTCCAGTTGTGAGTAGGTTCCAAAAGATCTGACTAATCCATATCTTGTTATGATCGATTTAGTAGACGCCAGCACACTACTACAATCTGTCCCTAGATTTTTAATGTCATTCCAATGGTTCAAAATTGGTTGAGAAAATTTGTCAGTTTCAGTTAGCTTGATGTGCTGGCGTCTGTACCTATTATTTCCTCATACTATCCACTAAATACTAGCGGTTACTTAATACAAATTTTATGAATGAAAGTGCTAGATCAACAACACTTCTCAGAAACTGTCGTGCGCTTATTCAGAGCGTTGAAAGGTCAAAGGAATCCAGTTCGTTTTAAACGCATACTTTGCGGCGTACCGGCCAGTCATCGGCGAGCCTTCGACGAGAGACGTACGTGTTCGCGGATAAAAAACTAGTTCTTTCAAAATGTACAGTTTGTCGGCAATAGGGGTGTTGTTGGCGATATGTGGGGGTGCCTTCAGCCACACGTATCATTTGGGAGCGTGTCCCATCGTCGAACCGATGCCCGGTTTTGAAATGAACAAGGTATTTATATATATTGTTGTCTTTATGTATTGTTTTCTTTTTGTTGTTATTGTACCGGGAGGACAGGGATCAGGGTCGTGATCATGAGAGTAACAATTACTGTTTGTGAACTTTTATTGTCCCCTTATTATAAAGCGTGGTCTACAAAAAGTAACGCCTCTAATGCTTTATTTAAACCATCTTCTTGAACAAAGTTAATTAGTACTAAAGCCGGTACTTTTTAAGACTTCGTTTCATTGTAAGGGGTCATCAGTTCAAGAAAGAATATCATGGAATTAGTATTAGCATGCATGGACTGCTGGTTGTTCGTAAGAGTTACCACGCACCTGGCTCACAGGGACCTCTAGAAGGAACATAGTTGGTTTTAGTCAGTAAGAGTCTGACAATACCTTTAGGTGCACCTTCAACGGGGTCATTTGATGATTTCCCACGAAAAAGTCTGTTTGACGTAAACTGTAATATTCCTTTTGCAAATAACTAAAAACCAAATTAAAAGTTCTTAAGTTTGTATATACTAACCCATATGGACCCTGTTGTTCGAATAAAATAAACATTTGAATTTGAGTTTAAAAGTATTTGTATGCATAACGAGGGTATTTTTGTTCATAAAAACAATAACATTAGGAATATTCCGAAGCGCGGAGAATATTAATAATTTTGTAAAGAGATGTATGCTAATGTCTCGCTGTTTCCTAGAATAAGTTTCAATGTTTATGTAAAACAAGTAACGTCTTTGGGTAGATAACAAAATACTGAGAACGTGCGATAACTCTCAGTAGCTAGTAGGTACGCTCTGATTAATACGGACTTAATTACTAATTAACAATAGTATATACGGGTTTTGAAATGGATTTTAGGTACAATGTCACCACCACCATGTACGAGTAGGTCAATAAATGTGTTTTTTTTGATAAATTCGCCGATAAAAGGGGTGATCCAAATGTTATGATCTATTACACGCATTCGAGAATTGAACCCGCGGTCTTAACATGTTTAATCAATGAACTCTGAGTTCATTCATAACATTATAGCAACTTTCCCATATAGGGCATCATAATTATAATAAGTTACTTATAGAACCTTCGTATACAAGATACGAGTAACTACTTAAATAAATTATCCTTCCTAATTAATAATAATGTCTTCGTGTGAAATATTAGGAATATTTATAGGTTTTACTATTCTAAATACAATAAACATTTAGAAATAGGTGGGATTTTCCTAATGAATTCGTTTTGTTTTGATTGAATGGGCGATAATCATCAGTAGGAAATATAACTTAAAGTGATTAAAACATGAATCACATCCTGCTTTATCATGTAAACTTCATCTCCATAATGTAGAATAAAGGTTGTTCCATAATTTATAATTATGCAAAATTAAGTTCCTAATCAAAATGATTACTAGCAGAAGTAGGTACTCGTAGTAGTATCTACTCTTAATAGAAAACAACCCTATACTTACTCACGGTCCCATGACATGAAATATATGTACTTTCTATTTGATTTCTTTGTACATAGTACATACAATCAGTGTGTCTATTATATTTATTTAGATTTCAACCTTTCCTACATATTTACGAGTTCCATATTTAAACATTGACAGATAATTATTGACGTGAACTTGTTGCGATTTATCACACACGCACACGAACAATACTGATATCTTCAGACAATACACTTATTAGATACTCTTATGTACAGACGCCAGCACATCAAGCTACCCGAAACTGACAATTCTTCCTACTCAACTTTGAACCATATGCTTCAACGATAAAGTTGAAAATCTATGAAGAAAATTTGACAGATTGTAGTAGCTTGATGTGCTGGCGTCTGAACATATTCACACTGTGTACAAATAAATTGACCCGGTGACAGATTCCGATAACAAAATGACTCATGCTTAAGATTATTTTGAAAACATACAGTTTTTGGTGATGTTACCTACTTTCACATCACTGTGATGCTTATTAAACACACACTGTTAGCGAATTAGTCATCTCTATGTCATTTAACCGTAGCTAGTAGACAAAGTAGACATTTGTCTACATTTATTTAAAACAAGAATTTGTGTTTAATGACATTCTGAAATTGAATCGATACATTGGGTATTTCACTGGAACTCGTTCATAACAAAGTTCACGACTTATACAAATAGTATGGGTATTTAAGGTTCATATCTAACGGAATATGCGTCGCGTATTATCGGTCGCGTAACGCCAGAACTGACAAATGTATAGAAAAACACTTGACTGTTCACACTCAACCGATAATACGTTAGTGCGACTGAAGATACGCTCGGCGTATTTTACGTCAGATATGAACCGACCCTAAAACCTTGCCTTCAGAAAGCCAACAATATCTAGTCAGTACAGATGTAGACGGCCCAATAATATGGTAGACAAGTAGTCAAATTCAATACTTTTATTGAACTTTCAACGATAAATTAAACTGACATTATTTTAAGGGCCACTTTCTTAATGTCCGAATAGCCACTATCTACCAGATAAATTAAAAAATGGAACAGAATTTGTATGAAATTATCTGCCAATAAATCTCTTTTGTATCTATTTTATTTTTGACCCAGTCATATACCCAATTCTTTGAAAGGTTGATTACTTATGGCTAACAACTGCCAACAAGAGCAAGCTCGGGCAGACAGGAATACCTTAAAATTTTAAGACATGTTCAAATTTCTTAAAACTACTTAAATACTTAATGAATTCCATCTGTGCCGACATTAAACGCGAACACAATCGCTCACCACGCTCTATTGTTTTGCGAGTAATGAGCGCAGCCATTGTTTTGACAATTTATACTTTTCGTTTCTTTTATCAAATACATACCGGCGGTGTGATATTCTTGGTAACGTTCCGGGGAAATTGAGAAGTAGATATCGGTCATTCTATATCGTCCGGGTATTGACCTCAATAAATTATCCTACTAACTTACTAATAAGTATAAATTGACTGTCTAGTCTAGTAGACTGCGTATAGCGCGACTGCTGTGCACGGTCCCGGGTTCGATTCCCGGGTCGGGCCAAAATCGGCAGCCCGGTATCTGGAAGTTGGTGATTCATACACCCGTGCATCGGAGAGCACGTAAATCCACTGCACTGATTGAATGTCAAACCAACAAATGATATTGTACTAAGACAGCCCTCAATATGCCCTTCACCAATTCCTATGTGTTTTTGCTACGAAGAAGAAGTGTTTCAACAAACTCCCCAACCATACTATGTATGATTTTTATGTCTCTTCTAGACCGCTGGACTATAAAGTATAAAGTCAAACATTTGTGTGCATGAACATGGGTGTTTGACTTAGTCTGGGTGTTTCTATGTATAATATGTACTAGCTTCCGCCAGCGGTTTCACCCGCTTTCTGAGGAAAGTACTTTCCATACCCGGATAAAAAGTAGCCTATATGTTATTCTGATGTATAAGCTATATTGTGGTAAAGTTTCATTCAAATCCATTCAGTAGTTTTTACGTGAAAGAGTAACAAACATCCATACATCCATACATCCATCCATCCATACTTACAAACTTTCGCCTTTATAATATTAGTAGGATGTACATATTTACAAAAGAAAAGTATATAAGTATGTTTATCAGTTGTCCAGTACCCCAGAATGTGTGAGGGATATATATTATATATTATATAAAACCCCTGGGTTTTATAACGCGAACGTTGGGCCAAAGCCAACACGCTGGAACCCTTATGAGACAACTTTAATGAAAGTAATCGTGACATGATTATTATAATATTTCTTTATGATTTACCAACAGCTACTGGGCGTTTGGTACGTCATACAAAAGACGTCGACAGCTTCACACTGCATGACGTACAACTTCACGAAGACCGAGGAGCCTGGCAAATATGAGCTGGAACAAGTGTCACAGCACTTTATCTTAGGGCTTACGCCTCTGAAACATGACTACAGGTAGGTGCATACTAATATAGAATTCTAGAAGAATCTAATATTATAGAATTCGTATAAAATCCGTACTTACGCTAGAGAATTCAGTTTCTCTGTGTATGATAATATTACATATATTTTTTTTCTCAAATTTACCGCCATGTTAGATAAAAACAGAATCATATTTTTGTTTTGTTTGTTGTTTTGTCCTTGTATCATTATGTGCCTAGCCTTTTCCCAAACTGTGTTGGAGTCGGCTTCCAGTCTTAACTGGATGCAGCTGAGCTTACGCTTTTACGTGGAGCGACTGCCTGTCTAACTTCCTCAACCTTTTTGACACAAAACACTTTCATAGTTTTTGGATCCTTGTATTTTTTAAATTCTCTCATTGTTTCAATACCTTTAAACATCGAGAGAATTACACAACACTTACACATTTTGTATTTTTTTATCTTGTTTTTTTTTTTTCAAATAATTATTTTTATTCCATCTCATTTACATACTGCCAGAATTCTACAGTTGCATATTGTTATCCTTAGGTATACCGGAATATTAACAGTCCCAGACCCAGCCGTGCCTGCTCGAATGAAAGTCAGATTCCCTCTCAGTAAGTACCTATAACCAACAAAGAGTTAATTTTGTCTAATTCCTTAATAAACCTTATCAAATCAACCTCTACATAAACATGATGATTTTTCCAGGCGTAGCTGGCTCAGCAAGCTACACGGTTATAATGACTGACTACACCTCACACGCCGTCATCTTCACTTGCCAAAAGTTGGCGTTCGCGCACCGACGCTCTGCAACTATTCTTTCAAGGACCAAGGAGCTTGACAAGATGTTCATTGATAAGGCAAGTTTTTTGTCATCATTTTGTGATAAGCATGGTTTATTTCTTAAGCATTTATTTAATCTTAAACAAATATAACATAATTAGTAGTCTAGTAATCTAACCAACTAGTCAAATTCAATACTTTTATTGAACTGTCAAAAACGAGTAACCAATTTGTATGAAAATAAGAGCGATGATACAGGTGTTTCACATCAAGCATTCTTTATGCGTATATTATCAATAAAAAAAAACCATCAAAACCATAAATGAAAATGACATTATTTTGAGATGCTTTACTAAATGAATATGATAAAAAAAATGTCCTAGACACCCACCCAATTCGGTTTAAATTCAGGAACTGTGTTGCTGATGGAATTCTACCTCAATATCAAATAGTATATATCTCGCAATTAATGTATGATTTATATGTTATGTAGATGCGCAACAAGCTGGCGTCGTTCGGTGTGGACCCGTACGACCTGTCCATCATCTCCCAGAGCCAGTGCCCCACGCACGCCGACAACGAGGGCGTCAACATCAACATTGACCCCGAAACCTTCTCCTCTCACAACATCGGACAGGCTGTCAAGAAGACAGGCAACGCTATTGGTGAGTTGAATCAGCTTGATTCTACTTAGAGCCTGTTTCACTACCTGCGAATAAGTTACAGATAATTGAGACAAGTTCTGTTCCATTTTTGAACTTATCTGGTAGATAGTGGCTATTCGGACATTGTGAAACTGGCCCTTAGTGTAATTTAGTACGGTGAAAACTAGTCAAATACAATACTTTTATTGAACTGTCAAAAACAGTTACTAACGTTGTCTGAAAACACAAACTATGACGTCACTGATTTTTCACATCAAGCTTTATTCTCATTTTTATTATATTACCAATGAAAACAATTTTGGTTCAATAAGCTAAGTTAAATATTATTTTAAAATACTATACAAAGTGAACATGATAAAGTATTTAATTTTTGACATCTACACAATTAGATGGGAGCAAATGATTTTAAGAACATTTTTCCCGCGGTTTCCTGCGCCGATCTAATTCAAAGTAATTTTCGTTTTCAGCCGACGGAGTAGAATACGTGGTGGAAGCTGGCAAGACTGTGTACAACAAGGTGGCGAGCAGTAAGGAGGACCTCACGGAAGCGCCAGCCGGCCGCGGGTACTCCGTCAAGGACGACGCTGAGTGGCTGCCCTGAGCGGCCGCTAACTGTAGCTCCCAAGTACAAGTAGCCATAGCTCCGTCGACTGAACCTTAACTGTTTTTTATTATAATTAAATATAAAGTCTCACATAATAAAGAAAGTAGATTTGAGAGACTTTATATAATATTAAGTAGAAATTATGACAAATGACCCAGCTTTTAAAGCGACTGAAAAAAAGAGGTTCTTTTTTATAATTCTCAAAAGAAGAAGAGAATTTTTTGGTTGGAAGTGCTAATCTCAGAAACTACTGGACCGATTTGGAAAATTATCACAGTCACCTACTACTATTTATCCGTGTGTACGGAAGTTAGAGTAATAACTAAAGCTAAGGGCGTTGGAGAAACCGCCAGCGAAAGCTAGTTATGAACACGGCATGGCTTAGGGCGTTACCAAAACCAATCGATCGATTGACGATATCGACGCTAAAATGGATGATCGACGTCGATCGATAGTTTTCGCCGTACTGATAGCATCGACCAATCCATTCTACCAACGATCGATGGCGTCGATTGGCGGTCGATCGATAGGTAACACCCTTATGTCAATAGTCAACATAAATGCATTTAATTTAATCAGAACGTTAGAAGTGAATACTCATATGATAATCGGGGTATCAAGTTAGTGAGAGTATTCGCGCCATAAATGTGATTTTATTTTTTAGTAAAACCTATAGCTGTTTAATAATTTATGACCCATTGATAGCAATGTCTGTCTATGATTTATTTGTAGCGCAATATTATACCAAAGGACGCGTTTACGATTCATACTATAATGATTGTACTATTTGTTTACTGATAACATTGATTAAATAATTTTATAGAAATTAATATCTGTTTACTTAACTTCGAACCTTACTGATATCATTATTTGAATAGAGAGACCGTGTTAGAAGTGCGTCTGAATGCTAGACAGAAAGAGCATTTCGAGCCAACGCTGTCTTTTTCTATCTGTATCTTGCTAATTACGAACCACAGCTAGACAAAGCCTGAGGACAGTGGTGCCTGAGAATCGATCTCTCTCCAAACATCAGAAGTAGTAACTATTCAGTAATCTGTGTCAGAAGCTTAACTTGCAGATGGGCAACAATGGGGATAGCAGTAGCGCTCTGATGTTAATGCCTCTGTTTGCTTCACTACGCTCATTACATTGACGAGTCACTCATTACATTCGAGTAGAACCATCAAATCTCCTCGTAGATCAATATAATCGTTTTCATTTTCGAAGTTTACATGGAGCGACTGCCTATCCGAGTTCCTCAACCCAGTTACCCTGTGGCAGCCCGATACGCCTTGACAAGACTGGTGGCAGACTTTCTGGCTTTTGACTACCCGTAACGACTGCCAAAGCCGTTCAAATAACAGACGGGACCCAATTTAACGTGTCCTCCGACTTCGAGGGACAACCTGTATTTATTACGATTACATTGTGATGTGATGTGCAGAGCTAAGCCAAATTACCATATATTATGTTCGCAACGAACCCCACGTTGAGGAAAAATAAAACAGGCATATAATTTTTTGGAACTGTATTTAAAATAAAAAAAAGAACAATGCTAGTTGAATATGGAATGTCAACATTCCTTATCTATTGCCTGCACAAGAATGACATAAAAATAGTTTGCTGTGTCTAGAAATACTTAAAACCATTTTCAATAATTTAGATAATCGAATACAAACAACACAGTCAACAAATATATATAAAAAACTATGTATTTTTGTACCAGAGATGGCACAAGTAAGTTTTGTCAGTCCATTTCAACAAAATAAGTTGTTTTCTATGAATATAGAACACATCAGATCAAACTTGATAACCAAAAACGAAGTACACTTAAAATCGAAGTTACTATGATTGTTATAAATATTTTTAACAAGTTCTATAAATAGTTAGCTCTTGAAAAAAATGTCGGACAGCGTGTGAAATGCTTCGATATAATGCAAAAGACTCTTTTGTATTTTTAATAAATGCAAAGGCAAGCTTCGTTTACTTTGTTTTGAATACAAATGATGATTTTTGATGGCTTGCCCACTTAGCAACAGTACATTTTATTTCAGACTTCAGACATATACATTCTTGCTATTCTTTACGATCTTATTTCAAACATTATTTAAACCTTGCTAGCTGAATTAGGTCTAGACTCCACCAACGCAGCAAGGTTACCAATTTCTAACCAATAGAATTTCGTTATTTAGACATCTTCTATGCACACAAAGTTATATCCCTGAGCAGAGAAATTCTAATGATTATTTGAAAACAAGAGAAGGTTTGGTGGAGACAGGGCCTTAAATACAGATAAACTGCAATATTATTCACAGCGAACACTTTTGGCCCTGTCTCACAATGGGAGGCCGTTTTGGGAGCTGTCTTTTGTTTTTAACATTCGAAAAGCGTTGATTTATCAGCCTAATTTGAATAAATAAGCTTGAGTTATTACAAATAGACCGTAAAAAAAACAATAATGCATATGCCCTTTACTATGCGATAACAAAAAGCAGGTGATGACGTCATCGCACACGTCACTGCTCGCGGTTGCACCTAAGGCGTGCAGCGGTCGAGGAAGCGCGGGTAGAGGCAGACCTCGCGGATGTGGTAGCGGTCGAGCAGCCAGCACAGGAAGCGCTCGAGGCCGAGCCCGTACCCGCCGTGCGGCACCGACCCGAACTTGCGCTGGTCTGTGTACCAGTAGTACGGCGACGGGTCGATGCCCTCGCGCTTGTAACCTGGTTATAAAAAATTCATTACGTGGTTGTAAATTGGAGTTGAAATTATTTTGACCAAATATTTTCTTAAATTTCTGATTGATAGGACGAGCTAAAATTAAAGCTGTAAGTTTATTTGGTAGATAATTTCATACAAATTCTGTTATATGGAAAATAGTGGTTATTCGGACATTGTGAAACTGGCCTTAATATCTTTGAGTTTCCGGGTAAACACTAACAGAACAAAAAGCCAGTCACTTGCAATTTTCTGATCATAAATAATGGAAACTCTCTAAAGAGCAGTTTTTGTTGGTTTAATGTGAACAATTGCCGCAACAAATATCATGCTGCTGCGATTTTATCGATAAATGATATTTATTTTGCAAATAGGTTGAAATCAAAACACCAAAACGAGATGAGGACGGTATTTCCCAACTGACTACCCTGAGAAGAAACGCAGAAACAAACTCAAGATTAATTGTCATGGTAATGTTTTTCCTTACACATGCTTAGTGTTACCCTGTACCCTTCAAGGTCCTTCAGCTTACCTTCCATAAGCTCCTCATGGTCCCACGTCCTCATAGATCCTCCAACGATCTCGCCGACTCCGGGCATCAGAACGTCAACAGACTCAGTGAGTCGGTTGTCATCTGCACAGCGTTGCATGTAGAACGACTTGATCTCAGCGGGGAACTTGCAGAGGAGGATAGGAACGCCGATAGCGTCAGTCATCTTGCGTTCTGGCATTTCTGGTATGTCCTGGGAGAAGGGTTGGATTTAAGTGTTATTTGATTATAAAAGTGAATAGGAAAAAGACTCTTGCCTTTGTGTGTAGCTTTTGCTGAGGAGTTTGTTCCACCATTTACAGTTGATCTTTTTCACTCGTTAAGATTGTTTTGCATTGTGTAAATTACCTGTTTATTGTAGTAGAAAAAATATTGTACCCTTTCTTATGGATAAATAAAGTTTTTATTATTATTTTTTTCCCAGCGATAACACATTGGAAGTGGTGAAGGGTGGACGTTTTGGGGCTGTCTTTTGTTTAATTGACCTTTTAAAAAGTGCTGATTTTCAGCATACTTTGAATAAATGACTTTTTTATCTGTATGTTATATATATTTTTTTGTGAAATAGCTACACAGGTGTTCTTAGATCAACAATAAGGATATCTGTAGATTCAAGGCTGAGGAACAAAATTTGATTTTAAGTTTTAACAAAAATCACAAAAGATGACACTAACATAATCTGTCCAGAAGTGGATTATGGATTGTGGAACAAAGCAACTAGTAGATTTATATCCAAATTCCTCTTAGCTGATGACTCAAAATACTTTCCGATTGTTTTTTATTTGGTAACATACCTCGCCAAACTCATAGAAGGAACCATCCTCTTTGGTGATGTTGTTGGCGCGCAGGTACTCGATAGCTTCCGTGTATGTCATGCGCTTGAAGGGTTTCTGCGGCCTCTGCAATCATAATATACTAGCTAACTATGGACTAGTTGGTTATAAGAATTAATGTATACCATAACACAAGTTTTAATTGACAGTTATGATTTATTTTCGTGCGATTTGCAAAACACGTTTTTTAATTACATAAATTCAAAATAATACGATTATTTAAACAATACAAATCTATGCTAATATTATAAATCTGATGAATTTGCTTTTTATTTGCTTTAACGCTGGTTTTGTGAAAGCAAGCAATTACAATCTGACTCGGGAATCGAACCCGAGACTCCGTGCTATGTACAGACGCCAGCAAATCAAGCTACTACAACCTATCATTTATCCTTAATGGATTTTCAACTTTATCGCCGAAGTACATGATTCAAAGTTGATTGGGAAAATTTGACTATTGCGGGTAGCTTGATGTACACTAGGAGAACACAATAGCGGTATAGTACGTTACCTTGAAGTTAGGGTTGAGTTCGTAGACGAGGTGCGCGTCGGGCGAGGCGAGCACTCTGTCCACGACGTCCACCACCAGGTCTTCGAGTCGCGACAGGAGCTCCTCGAACGTTATGAACGGACACTCTGCTTCCACGTGACTGTATCTATAGTGCAGAACGATATATTATGTATTAGGCAAAAGGTATGTTTATTCATTAATGGTGTCTGTTAAAATAGCTGTTCTCTAGTGGTGTTATCCATGCAGAGGGTACGACCTTCCTGCAGCTTCTTCCTCATTAGGATTTCAAGCGGATTTCTATATATAAGTTGCTTTATAGTCTTGACTTCACGACTTGCTAAAGATTTTATATTTACACTTTGGCATGACAACGGGTCTTTAGACTAGAGAAATAGTTTGATTACATTGGTGTTCCAGGGTTGTGCTTATTCGAAAAATCCTGTAGCTTTTTCCAAATACTATGGAAGATAAAAGTCATTTATTTAAAGTAGGCTAAAAATCAGCACTTTTTGAAGGTAAATTTTACAAAAGACAGCCCCCGAAACACCCGCCCTTCACCACATCCTATGTGTTATCGCTGGGAAGAAGAAATGGTGGAACAAACTCCCCAGCAAAGACATTAATGAGCACATGTGACTGTGGTACTGCGCCACAGTGGGTGAGGTAGTACATATACTGACTCGGCGAGATGCCTGCGCGTGCGCGACTGCTCTGCGCGGTAGGACTGCGCGATGCAGTACACGTCGCCCAGCGCCGCCAGGCACGTCTCCAGGTACAGCTGCGAGCTCTGCGTCAGGTACGCCTCCGCACTGAAACAGAATTGATTATTTTAAATGATGCTATTTTATTTTTAACTTGTTGACCTAGTAACCCGACAGACAATGTCCTGTTTTTTTTTCATTCATATAAGAAACTTCTCTTGATGACAAGCACAGCAAAAAAAGTTAAATCGGTCTAGCCGTTCACGCATTATGGCGTTAGCAAGGGAAATAGGGATGCATTTTTATATATAACATGTAGTCACATTTAAAACATTAACTTCGGCACAAACCATCCATCGTTTCTTTTGCCGTCCCCTTCCGCTTTACTAATCCATTATCATGCAAAAGACCTTCCTGCATCCTTATTTATGTTTCTAATTAATTATATAGTAGCTAATTTTCACATAGCTTCTTCGTTACCAGGGATATTTTTAATCTACCTCATATTCTTACTATTGTCATCAATTTTTAGGTAAATTTATAAGTTTATACAGGTGAATTTACAAAAGACTCATGCGCCATTTACTGGACCACATATAGCGGTACTTAACAGTCAGTATAGTAAGTAAGATATAGGAGGGTATGCAGACCCGAAGTAGCTGAACTTGAAGAGCGTGCTGCCGCCCTCGCACTGCGTCTGCACGAGCGTGGGCGGCGTGACCTCTGTGTAGCGGCGCGACGCGAAGTGCTCGCGGAAGGCGCGCGTCACGGCGGCGCGCGCGCGCAGCACCTTCGACGTGTTCTCACCGCGAATCATTATGTGCCTGAAATATAATGCAATTTTCAAATAAAATTTTGCCTAGGGAAATCAATGTTTTCCCTAAGCAAAAATTTAACGTAACTTACGTACTATAAATGCGAAAGTAATTCTGTCTGTCTCGCTTTCTCACGAAAACTTCTGAACCTAATAAGATAAAATTTGGCAGACCCATAGTCCGGAATCAAACCCGGGACCCCTCAGGTCAGGATTAAAACAAAATTAAGTATTGTCCTCATAAATATTTTTTAACTAAAGGTAATATTCATACAGACAAATACAAACAACTTATAATAATAATGCATGTTCTTTAAATATCAACAATAGTTAGAAAATTGAACGAGATAATGAGATTCTCTCTTCCCAATTCAATATGATATATTTGTGTAATATAGTAAATAGAAATAAACAGTACCTGTTGTCTAGCTGTACATCAGGTAACGCTTCCTCGTTGAGTATGGCGTCAGCTCCGCCCGGCGGCGCCAGCCCCACCAGCTCCCAGTAGTCCGCCGTCAGTTCATGACCGCCTGGAGCCTGTGAAATGTTAAATTAGTGGGTTATTTTATTGGTGAAAGTAAAAGTTGTATATTAGACTTATGCTAAGTTGATTAACAGGCAATACAAATGTATAATCTACAATGTTTTCTGTAGGTAATAAAAATTACGTTAGAAAATTAAGTGGTTGTGATTGTATAACAAATCTAATCCATACATTTTGTGATAAGCTTGCCAATGAATTATTTTCTTATAATATTGCTGCCAACGTTCTAAGAATGTAAGTCATGCAAAACGAGAGTGATAGCAAGAAATAGAGCTTAGCTATTTCTTGTTATTTCCAGTTTGTCTGAAAACCATCAAGATATGTGTGGGTCACATTAGTATCAGTAATACATTATGTATGTTAGTAGTCCTAGTAAGATATAGTATGCTTCAGTATCTAATAGTTTTAGGTGTAAAGCTGTGTGATCACTAACTTGTAATAATTTTGATTCTTAATTTATGTATTGTTTTATATAATTCTGATTCTTCAAAACTAACAGACAGAAGTGTTGCTGGGGAGTCTATCGAGCAACAAAAACACATGGGACGTAGTGAAGGGTGGGCGTTTTGGGACTGTCTTTTGTTTTGACGTTGGAAAAGTACTGGTTCATCAGTCTGATTTGAATAAATGAGTTTGAGTAATCATCTCATCAATCTCACCATTTTCCCTTCAGGCACAACCTCGAGCTTGCCGTAAATAATGACAGACGATTCAGTAGAGAGCACGAGAGCGTTGTAGGTCTGGCAGAGCAGGCCGTGCAGCACGCACTGCAGGTAGCCGGAGCCGTCGCGCAGCGTGAGGAAGGCGAGCGCGCGGCCCTGGCGCCGCAGCCGGTGCACCCAGCCGCGCACGCAGATGCGGGAACCGCGGTGCTCACTCGCTGGAATGGCAAGCGATGATTAGCGCAATTAATGTATTAAATTAAAATTATATATATTTATAACTGTTTTACCCAGTGACATAATAATACTATCTAGGAGTCTTTTGATGGGGTTCATCAGTAAAACTCGTCACAATATTTTAATAATTTAAAATTCTAGTATATTTTCATTAATTGCTTGACTTTCTCTTTTCAAATGTTAAATAAAATATTTCTGAGCTAGCGGCTCTTGGGTCGGTGATCTCTTGGGTAGGGGTCCCGTGGCATTTTGCCAGATCTGCCACCCCAGTTACGCCACTGGTTTTACCTATCATTAAGTATTCAAATTGTCTCAGGTATCTAAAATGGCAGAGGCCTATATCGCGAATATGTACTGAGTCAAAGGCATAATATGTATGCCTTATTAAAATTTAATATGTGTTTATAACCAATATCATGTAGGGTTAAATTTAACTTCTATGCTATACAGTAGTAAATAAATTGTGCTTCCTGTGGTCAATATTTTTGGTTAGGTAGAAGCAATGTTTTTTTTTTAAATCCTACTACTATTATAAAGGCGAAAGTTTGTATGTATGGATGGATGGATGTATGGATGTATGGATGTATGGATGTTTGTTACTCTTTCACGTAAAAACTACTGAATGGATTTGAATGAAACTTTACCACAATATAGCTTATACATCAGAATAACATATAGGCTACTTTTTATCCGGGTATGGAAAGTACTTCCCTCAGAAAGCGGGTGAAACCGCTGGCGGAAGCTAGTATAGAATGATTTGAAATGAATTCACATTGATTGAATCTTATTTTCGTTTATTTCATACTAGCTGATCCGAGAAACTAAATTGTTTCATATTGTTAAAACCTTCCTGAATTTCTAAAATATGCCAAAGTGGTCCAGCCATTCCCGAGTTTTAGTGTGACAAATGAACTTCAACCCATATTTATTAAATAAGTACATATGTACTTAAGATCTACAAGGAAAGTTGAGTCAGACAAGTGCAATTGCTGCAGTTTATTGCATCATCTTCCTATACATTGTATGTCTATCTAGAGGCAGTACATGAACAGTGCAATGCAACTAACTGAAAGTAGTTTTAACATATGTTTGAATATTACTTCAAAATGTCTCACATTCTTTGATGTTAGCGTAATATGACTAACATTTCTCAATTACTGTAGGTATAAAATATGTAGCTACGTACTAACCTTCTCCTATTTTCACAATGGTAGCTTTTGGCAGACTAGGATCCTCTTGGATAACAACTTTCTTGGCCTCTTCGAGGTTCTGTTGTCTCTTTTCATTGCCATCATCTTCGGCCTTTGCCTTATCTGCCGCTTTGTAGCCTTCTCTCACCCAGATCTTGTGAATTTTTTTCAATTGTGATTTTGCCGCAACTTCGTATACTTTTGTGTCGTCTTTAGCGTCGACGTATATTGTTGGGAACGGCTCCTTGCAGGCATGACGCATAGCCCGTATAATAGTCTTAAACGGCTTCGCTTCAGTTCCATCTCCAGTTTCATCACTGCCGTTCTTATCCGATGTGTAAATCTCACCTAAAATTAATATCAAATTTGTTGCTTACGTGTGCTTATAGGTTATAACAAAAATATGCCTATTATTAAGATAATGCTTACCTATTGATAGGTTCTCCATTTTTAATTATCTTACAACTAACTTAGGAATAAATTAATTTTATAGTTAAATAATGCTTATTTCAAATTGTAGAAAAGCAATACTTTGACTGAAAACCTACAGCAGGACACTTCAAACTTCTCTCACTCTGCCTGACGTCACATTACGTCATGCGCGCCGCAGATGCGCAGCGTCTGAGTTGCCAATATTGTTTAGTTAAAACTCCCTTATTTGAGTATACGACAAGGCTAAAAAGGTTTTTTTCTTCAAAAATAAACAATCTTGACTTACTAATTTAAATATTTTAGGTGGTTATTTAATAAAAAACTAGAAAAATACTGTATACCGGATTTACAAAACATTGCATATACTTAACCAGGGAAAAATCGGTTTTCACCTACCTCCATGAAATATAATTTGATGGTAACTCTTTTAGTAGGAAAATGACATGTCATACAACAGATGTTTCTGTATTTCCCAGATTTTCCACGTGGAGTGGGTTGTTCTATTAAACTTTAATATTGTCATACTAAATATTACATTACAATAATTAAACATTTATAAGTCTGAAAGTCAACAGCTTGTTGGGCCGCACAGCAATTAATATTGAATTAGAATAAATTATTATTGAATAAATAGTAGTAGTAATTATTATTAATAAAATAATTTTGATTTATAACTACCTGCCTGTTAGGTATAATTCTCCGAGTATACAGTACATTTTGAGTTTCCATTTTTTTTTGTACACTGCCTATACCTACTATTTATTTTTGAGTTCATCGCCCTTTAACTATGAATTCGGAGACATTAAAAAAATTGTACATGATAAATTTCTGTAGCGACACATTAAAACATTGTAGAGGTGTATCGGGATCCCTTAATGAATTAAGCCTAAAGACTTCATTAACATATATTGATTCGTAAAGTGGCGTAAAAATCGGCTGATTTTGATGGGAATGACCGATATCTACTAAAACATAATTATGTTTGGGTTATATGCATGTGTAAACTGGGTTTGTAATCTCAACTATACCTAGGTAATTCGGTAGTAGTATTTTTACGGATTTTTTTGCCTTATAGGTAGGTACAGCCAGTAACAAAAGTCCATTAACATACTCAAAAGTAAAACACTGACATCTGCTATAGAATAAAGCTATAAGTACTTCAGAGAAAAAAAGTTGCTGAACACAGCCTTTGCATTTCATATTCTAGTGATCAGATATTTTTTGTTGCGACTTTTCTAGCTGACTGTACACAATAATCGTGGGTTTCAATTGACTTGCAGATAGCCCTACCATACACGCTCTGGTGTAAGTCAAGGGTCAATACTCGGACTTATTCTTTTCCTATTAATTTATGAATGATCACCTGTTACAAAATTGGCCTAGTGTCTCCTTTACGACGATGATATTAAGGCCCGCCGCCGACTGCAACTTTTTGTCACCGTGACTTATTGTTACTGTCACCTGCTGTCACCCACCATGCGCTCACTGAATCTGTTCTTGGGTAACAAATCGTGTTCATATTTGTAATAATGGAATTCAACAAGATTGCCGTGATTTGTGCTCTTGAAATACGTAGAAGAAAAATGAAACGATGAAAAAGCTCTATATACACGGAAAGTAAAGGAAAATTCACCGGCCGAGTGACAAAAAGTCACCAGTCCCCGGCGTTGCCTGCAACTATTTGTCACCGTATTGTCACATCATCATAATGAGCGCACTCAATACAGTTTTCATTTAACTTCACTAAGTGACAAAAAGTTGCAGTCGGCTGCGGGCCTAAGGCCTTCGATTGATGATGGCCTTTGACACCATTTTGAATTTGGAAGCTATCTAAAATTATATCAATCCTACACATGGGTGGGGAGTTCAAAATAAAATGGATTTCAATATTTAAAAATGTTATGTAATGAGTTCTGGTCTAACGTGACACCCGATTAACTTTGAATACAAAGTGATACTAAAATAGCTAGATTGACTAACGTGAAGGACTTGGGTATGCCATTTGACTAGAAGCTTACCTACTTTAAAAATAGTTCATATTATAATTTATAAGTGGCTTAGCTATCGCATTAGGTTTATACCTGCAATGATAGTTGAAGTTTTAAATGAATAAATAAAATACTTTCTATGATCACAGTTCTGCAGTTGTCAAAGAGATATTTAAAAGGCTGGGGTTCGTTCCTCCACAATTCCCGTGATTGTCTATAGGAGCATGTTCTAAGGCTGCTATGCAGCACACTTGTCCGAACCAAGCTAGAGGACAGTATTTCTGTATGGAATCATCATGAAGCCGAAAAGTGCAAAATGCCTACACACGGTTTGTATACAAAAGGATCCTCGTCTATTACTCCTTCCTTTATCCTACCAAATATATTTTATGATGTCTGGAGTTGGAGGGCAGAAGGTGTAACCAAACTGACATTACGTCCAACATTATTAAGAGTTTAGCAGATGCTAAAGAGATCTACAATGAGCTGATTCGCCATAATAATTATTATATGCGAATAATTATTTCCCTATAGGCGATTCCGACTACTGCGTGTCGGACCGCAGCTCATGCTGCGTCTCCCGGACCGCGCGCGTACTCCGCACTGAATGAGCTCGTACAGGCCAACCCGGGACAGTGATTTGTTCACCGATACCTTTCCCAAATTAATGACTACTTATTTGCAATTCAATGAGACCAATAGTATGTACTATGACACATGTACCTAGTAATTAATTACTGGTAAGATTTTATCTTTTTTATGTTATACGTAGAACGTAGAATAAGGAATTCACTGTGGATTATGTAATTAGTCTAAAGCCCTGTACCTAAACTGTTAATCTATACTTTAATATTATAAAGCTGAAGAGTTTGTTTGTTTGAACGCGCTAATCTCCGAAACTACTGGTTCGATTTGAAAAATTCTTTCAGTGTTAGATAGCCCATTTATCGAGGAAGGCTATATACCATCACGCTAAGACACACGGAAGCGGAGCAGTAACCAAAGATGCGGGTGAAACCGCTGGGGACAGCTAGTTGTATAAATAAATATAAAGTGTCAACCAGGCGCTTGGAAATATCCTTTGCGAGGATTCGAATTTGATTCAATCAGCTATAGACAATTTGCACTGTTTACTTTAGACTGTTTAGGTATAGTTGTGCCGGGCCTAAGGGATTGTTCGCAAGACTTAACAACAGGGCTCTGGCACATAAAGGCCTCCAGAAGTAATAATAGTAAAACCCAATTTTGCTTCTTCTGGTGGTCTTTACGTCATTAAAAGTCTGACACACCCTCCAGCTGCACCCACAGCGGGGTCATTTCAATACAAAAAAGACTATTTATAGCTACGTACGCGCGTGACTTACCAGTACCTAGAATAAGCAGTAGATATCATTGACATTTACTTTGCGACTAAACAATAAAAAAACTTACATTTTATTCATCCGCCGGTGAACGAACTTCTTCACTTAGGTACATATTTGTGCATAATTAAATTCTGACTTAATGACTCAGAGTTTAATTGTCTCGTTGTTCCAATAATTTTAGGCATTTTGAACCCCAATCTGCGGGATAATTAGCATTGAGCTGATTTTCGTATATCCCGTTATTAGTTATGACTTCGAAATGAAGATGTGAATGAAAAATCGATATTGATATTCTGCGTAGAGTTATAAAGGTCAAATGGTCACGAAACTGCAGTTTCTCGTGAATCAAATATCTGGATACGTATTACTTTGGCGAATATAAAAAATTGTTTATTCTGATTTACAAATAATTACTCCTGATTTTTTCTGCAAAATTTCGTCGAAAGAGCGAGGGCTGAAAAAGCGACTAGAATGCACTCACCTAGAGCACATTCGGTATTGTACGTAGGTACATCAAGGCTAGAAAAGGAGTACCTACATATACCCCACTGCTGTTCACTAATATTTGTAAGGGTCTTAAAAAGTCTATCTAGGCACTTGCACGTTTTGTCAAAAATACTATACTAGAACAGCAAAGCACTCATTGAATCGTATGTCTCATCTGTGGCAAAGTCTGACCTCTGCCGGGGCTGTGGGTGGTTCGCAAGAGTTACGGTGGCCCTGCCACACTAGAAGGAATACAATGGGTTTTAGTTAGTAAGAGTCCCTCCAATTATTTGATGATATCCCATTAAAAAATATCTGTTTGACATGAGCTGTCGTTTTCTGTTCGCAAATGACTAGTAGCGATCTTCGGAACGGCAAAATTTTTATACGAGAACTAAATTGAAATAGATTAACTTATAGGTACTTCTGATTACGGTCATGATCACAACTATCCGTTTAGGAAAACGTCGCGTATTTGTATGGAATGACTGCTGGAGAACCAACCATCTAACGTGAGTATTCTACCCATTTGAAGGTAATTCCTAAGTATTACTGAGCTTTCAACTGAACATAAGATAATGATCTATGAGAGGGCCTGGACCAGTAACGGCACGGGGCCGCACAGTATTTTTGGGCTACGAGAGACATAAAGGAATATAACGGAAAAGTAAAATTCCGATTTTAAATCCTAAGTTTAAAAACAAAAACATTATGATCGCGAAAATTTTTCAAACATCGAATTATCACTTTAATTTCGTATAAATGTTAAGTTACATTTTTATTTTTGCTTAGAACTACGATACAGTCCCGTGCCAACAATGAGAGCTGGCCCTTATATGCAAATACGTAATTTCGGGTTCGATTCCCTTTCAGGGATTATGGATTTTAAGAAACTCACAAAGTGGTGAATTAAGAAATAGGGATGTGTGAACTGATCAAGGTGAGGTAAGGATCATCTTCAGAAGGCACAGTCCTCGTTGGTCTAGTATTCGCATATGGGCCGCTATCGCTTTGTGGGTTTTAAGATACTTTCATAAAGTAGCCCAGTGTCTGGAAGTTGGTGATTTATACACCCGTTCATCGGAGAGCACGTAAATGTCGTTTCTGCGTCTGATCTCTTCTCGATCGTGTCAGATTGCCGTCCCATCGGACTATAAGAGTGAGGTTGGTTCTTTAACCAATAGGCCACCACGACATTAACCTCACCTCTATCAGTTCATACATCCATATTATCTCTTAACTGTTTGAAGTCAATTCGACTGGGAATGATATTTTCAACAGCATCCCTACAATCAGATTACTTATACCAGTGCTCCACTCCGAAAATCTCTTTCAGACCTTGTAGTAATCGACTATTGCTGATAAAATTGTTAAAATACAATTTGGAAGTTCGATGTTCCTGAAAGGTGTTTGACTTGAACACACAAAAAATAATTGTGTCAACGTCCCGCGTCGGGTGAGTTCAAACACGGTCAATAGCTACTAATGTTATGTTTATTCCAATCAATATAAATAGGTGAAATTTCGATTCGTTATCACTTGCATTGAGCTATCATAAGAGTTTAGTGTGGTTCACTAATTAAATAATTATTTTATTTTATTAATTACATGTAAGTACTGACACAGTATTTCATCGTTATTATTTATCAATGTTACTTCTATTGATATTATTGTGATTTATATTTGTAGAGTTATTACTCCCTACTCGTTGGTCTAGTAGTCGCGTAGCACAACTACAGCGCACGGGGTCTCGGGTTCGATCCTCGGGTCGGGCCAAATCACTTTGAGGGTTTTAAGAGACTTTCATAAAGCAGTCCAGTATCGGACTGTGAGAGTCCGCAAATGCTAGTGCACTATAATATGTCCTGCCTACTCGCTGATCTGGTCGGCAATCGGCCTGGACGCCACTATTAGTCCCATCGTAACAGTTCAAAGATAGAGGGGTCAAGAAGCTTTTATGTACTTTATTGCTGGAATATATTCTATCTTCTTGTTATCTGTACCTACAGGATTATTTCTCTCTAACTGCTCTTATTCCTTCTAAGCCACTTCAACCACTGACTCACACACAAAAGCATTTTAACATGTACTAAGTGATACTTCTTTCTGACATGCAGTTTGAGGATGAAGTCGACTTCGCAAGAACTCGCCATGGAGCCACAGCTGGAGAAGCAAGGCATGCCATCGAATGCGCCCGTTCCCGATGGCGAGAGGGTGGTCATCTCTGGCATGTCGGGGCTCTTCCCTTCCTCGCACCATGTCAAGGACTTGGAAGAAATTCTCTACAACAAGGTTTGTTTTACGTAAAAAAGGTTGCTATACACCTGATTGTCATACTTTTACGAGGATACTCATAGTATTGGTGCCTTACTTAGTGTATCAGAAACCTACCAAAAGTGTGACTATGGATCTGGGAAGAACAGTAAAAGTATTTCTGACATCAGTTAGTCATCAGTTTTGTGCTATAGATAGTATGGTGGTATATCGATTCGAAAGACCGTTTGTTTATTAAACGCAGTCGACTGTGAACTAAGCATCATGCCATAGCATATTCTTTATCATCAGAACTAAAGTACTCCAAAGACCAACATCAAATGTCAATATTACACTTTCCTTCAGGTGAACCCGCTGACGTCGGACAATTTGCGCTGGTCGGGGAGCCACCCCGAGGCGGCGCAACATCTGGGCACCGTACCGGACTTGGACCGGTTCGATGCGCAGTTCTTCAAGGTGCACTACCGCCTGAGTAACAACATGGACCCCATGTCCCGCAAGGTCCTCGAACAGGCGTACAATGCTATTTACGATGCAGGTAAGCTACACGGAACTAAACGTACTGTCTATCTTCATAGCACATAAGGATTATTATATAAACTACGGCTATATAAAACAGTTGCTGTGAAGAAATTAGTAAATTTGAAGGATCTATAATATTATTAAGCTTGTTTCTTTTTTCTTTACTTTTGGCTCATATGGAGAAAAAAATATTTTTGCTATGTACCTAAAACGAGTATTATAAAGAAATACCTTAAAATGATTGTTGTTCTTCTAGGAGTTAATCCTGAGAGTTTGTCTGGTAAAAAAGTTGGAGTGTTTGTGGGTTCCTGTTTCTCCGAGACTGAAAAAGCTTCATTCTACGACGCGGCTTCTAGATCAGGCTTGGGTATAACTGGGTAAGACATAGTCAATATCTTCATCATTGCTTCAATTTTGAATAGGAATGGAAAGAAGATCCCAAGAAATTACATCACCCACTTGATCCATTTTTGTAGAATACAGATCATATAAAACTACGATAATAATCAAAGATCATTCTCGAAAAAGAAAGACTTTGTAATAACGAGCTGGTGAATTAATGGTGCTCAGATTTCTAAGATCATGTTTCATTCTCACATTTCCAGGTGTTGTAAGGCTATGTTTGCCAACCGCATCTCGTACTGGCTGAACGCGAAGGGCCCGTCGATGGGGATTGACGAGGCGTGCTGCAGTTCCACCGCGGCTCTGGAGCAGGCGTATCTTGCCATGAGCCGCGGCGAATGCGAGGCCGCTATCGTCGGCGGGAGCTACTTGTGTCTGCACCCTCAGTCTACGGTGCACTATGGAAGGTGAACATAAAAATACAATTAGTAATTTGTTTATTGAGGGAAGGGCTGTAATTTTGATGATTTCTTTTCACTGGTTACTTCATTTTGATCCAGGAGAATATGAAGTATGATATCTGATTGAATCGTAGATTTCTTTGCAAATATTTTATGAACGGGTATTCCGTTGAAGGTTTATAGGAACACTTTATATTAAAAAAAATCATGTTGTGATAAAATATGTTGTGTTAATGTTTTGTACTCTTTTCTATGCAGACTCATAAAGCAGGCGATGGATGGGAAAACCAAATCTTTTGATGAGAATGCTGATGGCTGCGTTAAGTCGGAAGCTGTAAACGTTCTGTTTCTTCAGAAGGCTAAAGATGCTTTAAGGTACGTTAAACAAAAATCTATGAACATCAGGAATAAAAGAAAAGGAAAGACGCATTTAGACCTAATCTGTGTTTCTTTTTTACAGGATTTATGCTGACTTGATGCACGCCAAAACAGAATTTGTTGGTCTTTTAAAAACAGAAACCGGCCCCCAATTTGGTTACATTAGAAACCCTGAATCAACTGTTAACTTCTTGAACAAATTTTATGAAGAAGCGAGGGTCCCGCCGCATGCTGTCGAATATGTTGAAGCTTTTGGTTCAGGTATTTATAGTAATTATTATTTATGCAGACTAGACTAGACTTGATCTACATTATTTATAGTTTAGTCTATAAATTAACACACAAAACAAAACAAGACATACCTACGTCTATTTTTGTCTACGACCTACGACTTACACATTTTTAAATTTAAATCGACCAATCGAAACGACAGAGGGTAAATAAAGTCATATTAAAGTAGATTTCTTTTTCCAGCTTCTTCGGAGGCTGACAAAGCAGAGTTGGAAGCCATCGATAAGGTGTTCTGCAAGGGAAAAGATGAGCCACTTCTAGTAGGCAGCGTTATTAGTAACATTGGATACGGTGAAGCAGCTTCAGGATTATCAGCCATAACGAAGGTGTTGCTGGGTTACCGGCGCGGAGAGATAGCAGCTAATCTTCATTGTGGTAATCCACGTCAAGATGTCGCAGCCATACGAGACGGGCGCATGCGCGTAGTCACGGAGCACGAGCGCATCCAACGCAGCTATGTCGCCGTCAACGGAATGTCCGTCACCGGCGTCAACTCGCACGTGCTGCTGCATGGACATTACAAGCCCAAGGTACGGCAGAATATTTATAAAAAAATTGGTATCAACCATAAAAAAATAGACCTCAACATCATTCATCTTATTCCTATTGTCGCGTTTCAGGACACTACACGGTACAAGACTAATATCCCACATCTCGTGACGTTATCTGCGAGGCAAGATACCACCGTTTCGAAGATTTTTGAATACTTGAAGTCCCACCCAATAGACCCTGAGGAATTGGCTTTGCTCCACAACATTCACCAATCGAACATCGCAGGCCATTTAGGCAGAGGATTCATAATTCTACGTAAGTACACTTAATAATTGGGGGAGTTTGATTTTCAATAGAATTTAGATGTAATACTGACCAAGATTTTTTATTTTTTTAGAGACGAACGAAGAAGGCAAGACTGTGAGTCTGTGTGAGAAGGCTGAGTACTTCGACGACGCTCGCAGACCGCTGTGGTTCGTGTACAGCGGTATGGGCTCGCAGTGGGCCGGTATGGGCACACAACTCATGCGCATACCTATCTTCGCTGCTGCCATAGAACGGTATTTATTTTCTTTGATTAAGAACTTCATAAAATTCCACTTTTGATTTTATTTGCATAATACTGCACTCTATCTTTCCTGTTGTATTAAAAAATCGAAAAACCTTAATTCCAGATGCCGTGTCGCTCTGGAACCAAAAGGAATCGACATCGTCGACATAATCACATCACCCGAAAAGACGATGTTCAATAATATCCTGCACTCATTCGTGGGAATAGCTGCCATTCAAATAGGTCTAACTGATGTCCTTCGAGAACTTGGACTTGTACCGGACGGAATCATCGGTAATACTCGTACTATAGATCTGTTCTAACATCTCTTAATGCAACAAGGCAATGAAATACGTTAATGGCAACAAAAAACACAACCTCGGAAGGAGCCATTAGATGCCTTTTATTTCGTGGGAAATCATCAAATGATTCCGCTGAGGGTGCAGCGGCTGGAGCGAGTGTCAAACTCTGACTGACTTAAACTCACTATGTTCCTTCTGGAGGGCCCTGTGTGCCTGGGCTACGGAAACTCTTACAACCCGCAGCCCAGGCAGAATTTGTAACCTTGCCTTGCCTCTTAATAAATTCAGTTAAAAATTAACGAATGTCTGATAACAGGTCATAGTGTCGGTGAGTTGGGATGCGCATATGCCGACGGCTGTCTAACGGCAGAAGAAATGATACTGTCAGCTTACAGTCGCGGTCTGGTATCTCTGCAAACGCCTTTCATACGAGGCTCGATGGCTGCTATTGGATTGGGATACAAACAGGTAAACATATGATAAATTTCTGATCGTACAGGATTTGAAACTTTCATAATGAGGATTATTTTATCATTATTCTATTCTTTTGTATCGACAGATTTCAAAAATGTGTCCTCCTGAGATAGAGGTGGCCTGCCACAATGGACCTGAGTCCAGCACCATTTCGGGACCCGCTGATGTCATGCGCGATTTTGTGGCAGAGTTGACCGAAAAGGGAATTTTCGCTAAAGAAGTTCCATGCTCCAACATTGCTTATCACTCTCGCTACATTGCTGATGCTGGTAAATATATTTAGGTTAGGTAGGTACTATAAGTGTTAGAAACTTTAGTATTCGATTAAAATATTTTTTTAATTCCTTTATAGGACCTGGTTTGCTGAAATACTTAAAGGAAGTTATCAAGACTCCTAAAGAACGTACTACGCGTTGGGTTTCGACTTCCGTACCCGAAGATAGATGGAACGATTCCCTGGCTAAATACTCCTCAGCGGAATACCATACGAACAACCTTTTGGTAGGAAATTCTTATGTATTCATATAGCTCTGTTATGTATTTTTTTATATTGTCTAACGATCGTTATTTTTGTTTAGAACCCTGTGCTGTTTGAGGAAACGTTGAAGCATATACCTAGTAACGCGGTGCTGGTGGAGGTAGCTCCCCACGGTCTACTGCAGGCTATCTTGAAGCGCTCTCTCCCCAGCGACTGTAAGAACATTGCGCTTACCAGGCGTGCTCATCCCGACAATACATACCTACTGCTTGAAGCTGTTGGCAAGTCAGTAGAAGTTTTTTTTTAATGTTATTATGACCTTTTTTTTTGGAATAGTTCTGACAGATTTTTTTCTTTCTAGATTGTACATGGAGGGTTATAACCCAAAAGTTCACATACTCTACCCAAAAGTAGAGATGCCAGTGTCTACAGAGACTCCATTCTTGTCTAACTTGATTGAGTGGGCGCATGGAGAAAAATGGTAAGTCGTTAATTGGAAACTTTAGATCAAAAGGGGCAAGGAAGTATATTCTTCTATATTTTTTTTTTTTTAAGTAAAGAAGATATATAGAGATTCATTTGAGATTGCTTAACCTTCGCTTTGATTTTCAGGCTTTTGCCTTTATACTGTTCAGCAAGTAGAAGACATGGCGGAGCCTGCACATACGTCATGTCTTTCCACGACAAAGAACACGAATATCTCAAAGGACACATCATCAGAGGTATTTTGATAAATCTATAGAAATGTGAACTAAACTCAGATACTAAGATAGTTATCAGTCATTCAATATCTTACGAATATTCCAGAAAAAACGGTTTATCCGTTTGTGGCATCTTTGGTGGCTGTGTGGGATACCTTGGCCATGATTCTGGGAGTTCCCAAGAAGCAGTTGTCTGTTGAATTCCGTGATGTTCACCTGTACGCACAGCCGGTCATGCATTCCCAGAGTCAACTCAAGCTCAGAGTTGCATTGCAAAAAGGAACAGGATTGTTTGAGGTATGAATTGCAGAATTTCGTATTTGTCTTCTTAAATGTCACCGTTTATAGGCCTTGTTTAATTTTGTAGATAACAACTTTGAACCTATACTAACTGAACTTAATTTTTGCAATTAATAATAGAACTTCCATTGTTACTTCTCTAACTAAATGTTTAATTTTACAGGTGTTTGACCAAAATGTTAAAGTAGCAACAGGTATGATCATGGATAAAATACTGACTGATAAAAAAGATGAAGTGCAATTCAGAGACTCCGAGGAAATGGATTTGAACTCTGAAGATGTTTATGACTTACTGCGTGAAAGAGATTACATGTATAGGTAATTTTAAAAGATATAATTAACTTTATAATTAAAAGAATATGATTAAGAGTAGTCCCGAATGCTAGAACCTAACCTGGGAGAATGGTTGTTTCTCCCCTTATCACATTCACTTACTTTTGATAACAAAGAAGTGGAAACTAAAATTGTACTACCTCCACAGCGGTGAGTTCCGCAGCATCGAGGGCTGTAACAGTACGCTGAGCGCCGCAGCGCTGACGTGGCGCGACAACTGGGTGACGTTCATCGACGGCTTGCTGCAGCTCAACATGCTGCGCCAGCCGCATCAGGGTGTCACGTTGCCAACGAACATAAGGAGACTCGTAATTAACGTTGAAAAGCATCAAAACGCAAAAACAATGACGTCAGAAGGCAAAGTCTTGTACAAAGCTGAGGTGTTAGAAGAACATGACTTCACAAGGTATAAAAGCAACACTTTTAGTTTATAAGAATGATATAACTTCGATAAGATATCATAAAAGTTGTTGGTGTCACTAACAACCGATAGAGGAGTCCTGTCTTCGATGAAATTAAGGGTCCTGGATGTAATCTTAATGGTATAACTCTTCATAATTTATTTTTTATACTTTTCTCAGATGCGGCGGTGTTATAATGGAAAATATCCATTATCGTAATTTGTCGGCTACAAGCACAAGAAATATGAAAATGCAGTCACTGAAGTTTGTACCTAATTTCCAAGTAGACCAGCAAGTGAGTATCTTTTTTTTTATAAATAAAAGAAATAAATTTTGTTTTTGAATTAAAATTTAATTTACATGTTTTAACAAGTTTTATGATTGTTTTCAGCTTTCAACTTCACTACAAGTATTTTTGCAAATGGTTCATGAAAATATCAACAAAGATGTCATAAAAGTTGTTGGTGTTACCAACAACCGATCGAGAAGCCCTGTCTTTGATGAAATTAAGAATGTTGGATGTAATCTTAATGGTATCACCATTGATTATAAAGAATTTGATCTAGAGGACTTTAGCTCGCTAAAGGGCAGTGAATGTTCATTAAAGAAGGTTGATGTTGTGATCCTCCGTAATCTCTCAGTGGATGATACTGTAAGATAAAAACTTGTCTCTCAATTGTTTTTAAATCGTTGTTTCATTTATAAGCTGATTTTTTTATGTTATCATTAACAGATGTGCCAAATGCTACATTTTGGACTTGAGCGTGATTCCTTCATCGTGAATGAAGAGGACAACATGTACACGGGTCGCGTGAGGCCCACAGCCTTGTATAAAAAATTAGCGTCACATGGCAATGAGCGCTCTCGACTGGACCTGATTCGCTGGCGGCCGAACTCAATAGAGACACCCACAACTGCCATCACCGTGCGCGCCAACCTTGACTTTGAACTCCTCACTGCAGAACGAGCTAAACTTCCACTCCGCAATCGTCTGCTCATTATTGCACCTTACCCGACCCCAGCCGGTCTGAAATCTCTCGTGCAAACTTGGAGGAAAGATGTACAACGCAATAACATTTCTCTGATAACCGTTAAAACAGACGAAAATAATTTCTTTATGGAAGATCTGCCTAACACCGATCTTGCGTTCACTGTCTTCGACCATGTAAGTGTGAGCATTTTTCAATTTTGTTGATGATACTTTATAGATAAGTATAAATATGTACTAGCTTATAGATTCAAATAAATTAAAATATAGCAAACAAACTCTTTAGCTTTATAATATTTGTGTAGATACACGTAATATTCATTCAAATTCACAATTTGACATAGCAACGTAACATTCCAGGGTATCTGGGGAGGTGAGTACTTCGTGCCAGTATCGGACACCTTGGCTGTGAGAAGTAATGTGACACTGCAGAGCGCGCAAGTTGGAGACGTCAATGCCCTGCAGTGGGTGGAGTCTACTGATGCCAGTGACTCTGGAATCCCAGTGACGGTATGTGATTTAATAGATACTTTAGTATCTTATTTGTGATGAGTTTGTTAAAGAATTTTCAAACAAATAAACAATTAAAGAAACTCTTGATAAGTTTAAATGTCAGAGCAGAGAAAAGAGGGCTGTATGTCCCGTATGTTCGAAGTCGCAAAAATATAAAAGCAATAATATTTAAACGAATTTTCAGGTTCACTACGCTGCAGTGTCCAACACGGACGTTAAAAAGGCTATTGGAAAAATTCCATTCAATGACAAGAATGAAAACAACTATGGAATGGATTTCAGCGGAGTCACTGAGAGGTAAAAACAAACTGTTTCAACTTTAGATTATATTGAATCAAACAGTTAATGTGTGCTTGGAAACATGACCTTAGATTTCGGACAATACGTGTAACTAATATTGTATTTTCGGTACAGTGGTACTCGCGTGATGGGCCTGGTGCGCGGTGGCGCTGCCAGCAGCGTGGTGCGCGCGCGGGCGCAGCTGCTGTGGCCCGTGCCGCCGCACTGGAGCCTCGAGGACGCCGCCACCGTGCCGCTTGCGTACGCGCACGCCTTCTACTGCCTCGTGAGTACACCGTACCTCAGTTGCTTCTTTCAATAATGATCACAGCATACTTACATTATTTTTCGTCTTGGTTGGTTATGATGAAGTTTGGTTAATGATTAGTAGTGTAACTATAGTGCTAAGGCTTACACTCAGCCTTCGATCACACTTATAGTCAGACAGAAAGACAATCTGACAGTTACGAAAAGACTGACTGAAAAGACTATGTTTATGGTGTTCTTAAGTCTCATAATTTAGGTCGGAAAGTGATTTCAATGATGTGTTCTAGGTAATCAAAGCAAGGTGTGTCTTGACTCCCACCACAAGTGTGTTTGTGCACGGAGGGGCTGGAGCCTTAGGGCAAGCTGCGCTGTCCATCGTACTGGCTCATGGATGCCAAGTATTCACAACCGTCAGTGATATACGCAAGAAACAATTTTTACTCAAACTATTCCCGGCATTGAAAGGTAAGGACTAGGTTTTGGTTTCATATTATCAATGACTTATTTTTTTTTTGTCCTCAGATTAGCAATGACACTTATTTTAATGTTGCCACTTCACTATCAATATTCTAATTTCAAAAATTGACGATTTTCATAATTATTGTTTTTTATTTTCAGCTGAGAATATTGGAAATTCACGTGATCACAGTTTTAGAGATATGGTTCTGAATGCAACAAACGGGAAGGGATGCAAATATGTCCTAAGCTCAGTTCAAGGAGGTTTGAAAAACGTGCGTACCTATTTCATTATTTTGTTCGTTTTCTATTATAATTTTCCTAATTTGAACATTATCATTAATCTGTACATTTTGTTTTAATTACAGTCTACACTCTGCTGTTGTGGTTTTGATGGATCATTTTTGGATATCTCGCAAATTCACAATCAGGAAGATGATTTCGATTTCGGCATGTTCCACCTTACTAAGGAAAGGGCATACATTACCACCGACTTCTCGAAAATATTTGACAGTGAAAACTCTAAGGAAGTCAATGTAAGTATACCAGACACAGTAGTTGCTTTTATCGGCTAGGAAAATGATCATCATCACAGCCTTATTATTGTCTCCTTTGAAGGATTGAGCGTTAATGATATTCAAGTAAAATTGTTTTTCTCACAGGCTTTGCAACGCATGATAAGCGAGGGTATCCGCATGGGTTACGTGCGGCCGCTGACACGCGTGACGTACGCGCCGCATGAGGCCGCGCGCGCCTTCCGCCTGCTGGCCGCCAGCCGACACCGCGGCCGAGTGCTGCTCAGGATGCACGAGGATACGCTGATGGTTAAACCCAGGTGAGAAAATTATGAAAAACTTTCGTTTGCATCTAGAGTAAGGCTTTAGCAACGGAAGCGTGAGTGCTTCTTAAATATTCAATTGAAGCTTACATTCCAATAAAGCGAATCGAAGTTTTGTACTAAAATACTTATTGTTTTACAGAGCCTTCTGCAGTCCGCATCTTTGCCAACTAATCGTGATGAATGAAGAAAGTTTAGGACTTCAACTGGTGGATAGGCTTGTGACTCGGGGAGCAAAGAAAATACTTATTCACACAAAGGAACATCAAACAGCTAAATTCCAATTCAAGTTACGGTGAGTTCAGCTTCTTGAAGACTTACTTCCAATTCCAATCAATTACCAACTTTCAAACATAGGGCTACTACAAAGCGATTTCGGTCCGAACCGGGAATCGAAACCGATACCTCGTGCACAGCAGTTGTACTATGCGACTTCTAGACCAACAAGGGAGATTACTCTTATTATATGTGTAATCTAATCTTTGTTTCCATTATCCAGGTCATGGCAGAAGGCAGGTGTGCAAATTCAAATCTCATCTGATAGCTTGATCACCGAAAAAGATGTACTGGAATTAATCAACGAGGCTACTGCTATAGGTTCCGTACAAGGAATTTATGCTTTTGCAAATGATGACAATGTTATGGTTCAAGAAGTATTACTTGCTCATCTGGATGCGGTGTCAAGAAAACTTTGTCACGAATTGAGGTTGGATTTTACTACTACTAAAATGAATTTAAATCAAGATACATTTCATAAAGCGCAGCAGTTTACTTGAACGCGAAAATGATAGAATGATGTTCTAGCAAGACTTAAAATTCAGTGAATCACTTGCATTTTTGGGCATTATAACTTATGTCCCGTATCTAAAACTTTAAATTTTTCCAGACGCTTTGTTGTTATAAACGTCGGTGAGTCTATGGCGGGCAAGCAAACGTGCCAGACGCGTGCACAGGAGAAATTCCCAGCCACGCTGTTAGCTCTTCCCGAACTGAAGAATGTAAGTATCCCCTCTTGTATTTTAAAAGCGACTGAGTTTGAGATATCCAACCAAAGACAAATATAATATTATGTAACCCAGTGTTCAAACAAAGACATTACTTTCAGGAGTCCGGCACCAGTTATGTTGTGGATGCTGTAGAGAGAGCTCTATGCGGAACTGAGACTGTGCTGGTTGCACAGAAAACGAACAATCAAACATCTGATTTACTGGAACAACTTGCTGCTTTGGCAGGTTGGTGACCAAAGATACGACATTTATAAGATTTGTTAACAATATCATTGCGTTAGAGAGGAGATAAAATTAGGTTAAATTAGTCTCATTAGCCTAGTCTTTTCCCAAGCTATGTTGGGGACGGCTTCCAGACATAAGTGAATGCTGAGTACCAGTGTATTACGTTGAGCGACTGTCTATCTTACATTCTAAAATCAGTTACCTGGGCAACCTTTTAGACTGTTTGTCAGGCTTTCTGACTATCCGTAACGACTGCCAAAGACATACAAATGGCAGCCGGGATTCTACCAATTTAACGTGTCTTCTGAAACATGGAGGAACTTATCATGACAAGACCATTCACGGACCGACCGGGTCAAGCGTTGCTTAACCTTCTGATCGATCGATCCGTGCGACTGTAACTTAGCCACGAGCTCCTCAGGTCTTATAATTTCAAATAGATCTAAAAAACAAGATTATTTTCCAGAAATTACTTTGAAACCCGACACACCACCTACCACCACGTTAGAAGAGCTGGGCATCCAAGATGATAAGTTACTGCTGGTGGCCACATTCTTGCGAGTGCACTACAATGTTGAGTTTAGTGAATTTGAAGTACCTAAACTCACGTTAGAAACGTAAGTTTGTCAAGGACTGTTACTTAAGGAAGGTGAAATTATTATAGTAAATGATTAACAAATACTAATGGAATTAATTGACAATTCACCAGCATTCAAAACTTGGGAACGACAGACCAATCATTTGAAGACGTGAAGGGTTTAGGAACATTCTTCTCATATGTCGACACAGATGAGCTGAAAGCAACCACGGATGTAGTGACCTTGCCTACACTTTCTAGCGGTGATATATTGGTGAGCATTTAAACAATTGACACACAACACTTACGCACTTAACATCATACATTAAAATTAAAGTCTAGTTTTATCATTTACACTCGAAGCCAGTAGTAATGGCTCTAATGTTTTGGAATGAAATTAATGATTTCCTATTTATGAATACAAATCAAATCTTCGTACAGACGCCAGCACCTCAAGCCACTATTTGACAAATTGCCTTAATAGACTTCAAGTTTATCGCTGAAGCCAATGGTTTAAGTAGATTGGCAAAATTATACAGTTTCGTGTGGCCTCTGTACAATTTAGTATCGATTTAGATAAAGCTTCCTTATTTGTTTACAGCGAGAAGACGAATTTGACGCGAACCAAACCTACCTGTGCATAGTGCCGGGCATGGAGGGTCATCACGAACGGTTCCGCGTGCTGTGCGAGCGCCTCAAGCTGCCCGCGATTGTACTGCAGCCGGGGCTCGACCACCCTAAGGAGACAATGCAGGAGACCGCAGAGAGATATGCCAACGTATGTGCAAAAAAAATTTTTTTCATCCATTAAATGTTGTATTGTTCTTCGAAATTTTATGTAAACACTATTTGCCTTTTATTTTTAGGTGCTGTTTAAGAAGACAGGGTTGAAAAACAAATTCTATTTATTGGGCTATGAAACAGGAATTACAGTGGCACTTGAAATTGCAGCTATATTAGAAGACAAGGGTAAGCAACGGTTTTCAATAGTATTTTAACTGATAGTTTCCCTTACTAACAAGGGCCTGTCAACTGTTAAATAAAACGCTCATTCTTTGTACAGACAGAGAAGGATCTTTGACTTCGGTCACAGCCTGATTTCGTTTATTTCTATTCGCAGGATTAACTGGAACTGTATATTGTCTTGGATGTGCACCAGATGAGGTACAATCTGCAGTTGAACAAAAGGTCGCAGATTACAAGACCGAAGAGCATCTGCAGAATGAAGTGATCAAGCATATGTTCAAGTTGATGGTGGGTGATGTGGATGTCAGCCTTGACGGAGTAATAAGTGGCTCAGCTACTTGGTCGGAGAAGGTGGACGCGTGCGTGCGCACCCTGCTGGGGCGCGTGCCGCACTCGGCGCAGTACGCGCGCGCGCTGCTGGAGACGGCGCTGTCGCGCATCCAGCGCGCGCGCGCCTACGTGCCGCGCGTGCGGGCGCTGCGCTCGCGACTGGTGCTGCTGCGCGCCGCCACCGCGCGCCCGGCGCCGCCCGCGCATGCGCTGCAGCAACACTCGCAACAACCCATCGCCGTGCACCAGCTTAGTGCACCACTAGCGCACGCCGCCAAAGATATGAGATGTGCCTCTATCATCAACGAGTATCTAGACGAAGAACTTTTACAATTATTTAAAGAAAAGAATATCTGCGAAGCATATTTGCTTAATCCTTACAGTTATATAGCTGTTAATTAAAAACACCAAAATTTTTGTGTTTGTATCATGTTTGTTAACTTATATATTTATGAATAAAATAAATTAAGGCTTAAAAAGGTTTGAGTTTTTATTTTTGACTGGATTGTATTTAATGCTTGCTAAGAAGTGAGGCGTATGCCGATATGTTTACTTTGAGTCAAGAAACTATACTTGTTCAAACACTTTATATATATTGTTCTTTAGCACCCATTCATCATCAGAAACACTGGACATGTCCCAGATTGATTGGTTATCTGAAGCTCTAAACGAGAGGAATGTTGTGTTGTCGTGTCGTAATGCATCATACAAATTGGTTCGAATGTGCTCCTCTTCATCACTATAGCTGGAAATATCTGTTATTTTACGTAACATGTTGTTTTCTATGGAGTATTCTAAATTTTGATGGAGTTCAGTGTTATTTTCATGGCTCTCATTCGAGGGCGATTCCATAAATCTCCTGTATTGTGGATTGTTACTTCGTTGCATTTGTCTAAAGTAATTTAGTGCGAGTTGCTTAAGATATTTTGGATAAACGTTTGTTTCTACTTTTGCAGCGGTTCTCTGCTTGTTAAATAGTTTCTGATGTCTCTGTTTCTCTTGGAGATGTCGCAGCCGTCTTTGTTTTTCGTGTAGCCGCTTCCTCAGAATGTTATCTCGGCTTTTTCTCTTTAATTTGTTTTTCTTGATAGTCCATGGTTTGCTTATAGTGGATACACGATAATATGCTCCGCTCTCACTTGTGTCAGCATCGCTGCTGTCAGAAGACGCTCTCTTCGTCGGTATTTCGAGGCGGCGATGTCTCCTTGCACGTCTCTCATGAATCTTTTTATGTTGGCGTCCATGTTTATGCGCCAAGTGACGACGATTTTTTTTCTTAGAGACTAGTCGATGCCTCCTTAACTTTCTGAAAAATCTTGGATGTTTTGACAAGAAATGTTTTATGATCCTTTTATAATTCATACTTCGTCTTCCTGAGATAGCAGTGAGGTTTTGATCTGCAAAAAGCATATATTAGGAATCAGCAGTCACTCTGATATATCCTGCGTTACCCTTTTGACCGCCACAGTCACGTATCACTACATAGTTTAAAACAAAGTCGCTTTCTCTGTCCCTATGTCCCTTTGTATGCTTAAATCTTTGAAACTACGCAACGGATTTTGATGCGGTTTTTTTAATAGATAGAGTGATTCAAGAGGAAGTTTTATATGTATAATAACATCCATTAAATAGTTTGTTTGATAGATTTGCTACGTTTTTATATACAACGTTCACTGGTTTTTCTGTAGTGTATTTAGTATCAGCATTGCATCCATGCGAAGCCGGAGCGGGTCGCTAGTAGTAGATGATAAGCCAAGAAGTGCCCAGCACACCACGGTCACGACTACATGACAATTTTTAAACTCAAAATTAATGGTCAGTTTTAATCGATATAATTCCGAACTCTCTACTAAATTGTTGGTATTTATGGATGAATTCTTAGCTTGGCGCTGTTGGGACGTCTTTTTTATTGACGTGGCGGTCAAAAGGTTATACTTGTATATTACCTCCGGAAATATTATAATTATAGGCTAGACTGTTGTTAGCAGGAATGTCGGAGACAGACAAAGTTTTTGCTCGCCAATTCGGGTACAAATCTTGGACAGCCTCATTAACAGCTTGTATTAGCCTCTTTAGTGGTCTTGTTCCTTCTAATCGCACTACTGGAGCCAACAATGCTATTAACATTCTCTCGCTGATTTCACTGGCACTCTTGCCGCCTGAAAATAATTGTACACTAGTGATGACTGATGACCAATAAACGCTAGAGATATTGAGTTCGATTCTCAGGTCTGGTAAATTTTTATTGGGTTTTTTTATATAGTAAAAATAATAGATTTTTTCGGGCTGGTGTTAACAACATGAAAAGTCGACATGTTTCTTTTTACTATTCATCAACCCTGATGCATTTTTTTATTATGTACAATAGCAGTGAGTGAACTTCATCGCCTTCTGCTTCGTCTATGCATTAAAATGAGATATTAATTTGATCAATGTTGTATCAGGGATTTAGAATAGTTTTCAAAATGCTTCTTATAAAATGTAAGTTACCGTCAGGATATTTTGCAAATGGTTCGAGAGATGCAAACAGTTCCTCCCCTTCGGCGTCATTGAATAATTTATCATAGTAGTTGACGACTGCATTCATGTCTTTCGACATGAGTGCATTTTTGTGTTTCAAAACGTAGTGTGCTACTCCCGCTTGTTCTGTAACAAACGACAATTAAGACTCTATTATTATTGAGCTTATGTCCACAAAAGAAGTACAGACGCCAGCATATCAACTTACCTCAATTTGTCTTTCTTTAATAGATTTTCGACCTTATCATAATACCAGAAGGTTAATATTCGATTGATAAAATTTGTCAGATTCTGGTAGGTTGACCTGCTGGCGTCTGTACATAATATCATCCGAGTGTCTTCTAAGGCCTCGTTGGTCTAGTAGTCGCATACAGCGAGTGCTGTGCACGGATTCTGGAGTTCGATGTCGGGACGAAGTTGCTTTGTCAGTTTTAAGAAATTTTCATAAAGCAGCCCGGAGTCTGGATGTTGGTGATTGATACACCCTTGCATTGGAGAGCAGATAAATGTCGGTCCTGTGCCTGATTTCTTTCCGATCGTGTCGGATTGCCGTCACATCGGAATATGAGAGTGACGTAATAGAGTGCATCTGCGTCTGCGCAAATGTTCGTGCACTATAATAATGTCCTTCGCATCTGGTTGATCTCTTTAGAGAGAATGGCTGCCAATGGATCTGGACGCTATCATGACAGCCCTATACTTTAGTATTAGTAGCAAGAAAGTAGTTTTTTTTTATTATTTTCATAGAGCCACTCACATCATTATGAAGAATTCGCTTTTTAAAATCATGTACTTACGCTGCAATACTGAAGGATGCATCGTCGTCATCATATTCAGTATCATCTTCATGCCGCTAACAAGACTGCTGCCCATACTGTTAAATTTTCCCGTTTCTATCGCACTGTAATTTCAAGAGATTTACTTGAAAATTATGACTGCATTACTTAATTAGATTTCATATTGTTATCTTTTGAGTCTTGCCTAAATGTACCTTTGGTTCATAATATTTGCTTCTTTCTTTATATCTTGAAAGTTATTGTAGTTACCTATAAGACCTTATTCATCACAGCCTTTTTATTGTCACACTGCTGGGCACAGGCCTCCTCTCCCACGGAGAAGGATTGATGGACGTTAATCACTACGCTTGCTCAATGCGGGTTGGCGATTTCAGACTTTATAGTCCAGGTTTCTTCGAGATGAATTCTTTCACCTTTAATCAGTCATTAATGTCCAAGATAAACTTATAAATTACGTATAACTTAGAAAAGATATATTGGTACTCGCCTAACCTGGAATCGAACCTGCACCTTCATACTCGAAAGGCTGGTGCTTTAACCACTAGGGCGCTACGACTTATTTTTACAAGGCCTTACAGCATACTTATTTTTTTAATATCAGATGAGGCAGTAAAAATAGAAGCTCAAAGTTTTCTGTGAGTTATGTATAGGATTGAATCATTATCGTATTATTCTACGTAAGTACCTATTCATTTAATCTTACAAAGGGTGGTATTCTTACAGTTATGTTACATCACAAACCTTTTGCAATACAACCTGAGCCTGATTATTTTGGCTGCAATTTATAACTTGCTGGATAAGAAACTCACACTCACATGCTGACTGAGTTCTCCATCGCGGTCAGTAATGGTGTGACATCAGCTTGTTCCTTTGTGGCAATTAACTCCGTGAGCTTTCCTAAGAAAGCACTGCAATAGCCGTGATGATCGATGACCATAATCTTCTTCATATCTTTTATGAATTGCTTTTCGGATGATAGTATACCTAAAAAAAATTAGATACCATATTTAGCTTCAATTTCATGGTAAAGTATCTAGCCTATGTTCTTTCTCAGGCTCTAGACTGTGTTTCTACCAAATTTTATTTCAATCGGTTCAGTAGTTTTGGTGTGGATGCCAAACATACAGACAAAATCACTCGAACTCAAACTCAAAACCATTTATTCAAACTTAAAAAACCTAAAACATCACTTTTTGAACGTCAAAAATTACAAAAGGTAGCCTCGAAAACGCTCACCCTTCACCAGTTCCTACGTGTTTTTGCTGGGAAGAAGAAATGGCGCAACAAACTCCCCAGCAAGCTCTTCTAAGCTCACTTTCGCATTTATAATATAAGTAAGGATTATAAAACTGAAGAGTTTGTTTGATGAACGCACTAACCTCAGGAATTAATCGTCCGATTCAACACATTTAGATAGTCCACTGATCCAGAAAGTATACTTCTACTTTTACTATACTTTTTATTTTTATTCGGTTACGTAAAATAGTTCACACGGGATACGGGTGACACCAAATCATCAATCAGTATAAATCAGTATGGAGATGAATGGTAGTGCGTTCATGACATCCGACCGATATCAGGTCTATCGACAACTTTGATGGCAACCTACAAAATGAACTATGAGGCCGGCAGTTTAGTTAAGGGAGTGTCTGGGGAGAGTCTTACTTTTGTTGCCCTACCAAACGATATTGATAAAACCACGTGTTGCACACAAGAGTACATTCAAATTGAATACTTGCCTATGGTAGTGGAAAATGGCCAGTTCTCTGGCAATGTGGACGACACGTTTGGAGGTGGCTGAGGAAATAGCGTGGGTGTGGGTTCCGTCACGATGACTGTGGGCACCGTTTCTTCAGTTTGTGGTGACGTAGGGAAGGTGGTAACTGAAATTAATACATATATTCGATCGGAACACCTGTGACCTGAGTGAGGAGCTTGTGGTTAATGGCTAAGTAAAAGCTGCACGAGTAGATCTATTGTAAGGTTAATCAACGCTTGGAGCGGTCGGTCCGTGGATGACCATCTTGTCATGAGAAGTTTCTCCGTGTTTCGGAAGGCACGATAAATTTGTGGGTCCCGGCTGTCATTTGTACATCCTTGGCAGTCGTTACAGGTAGTCAGAAGTCTGAGAACCAGACTTACCAACGGGTATCGTGTTGCCCAGGTAACTGGGTTGAGGAGGTCAGACAGGCATTCGCTCCACGTAAAACACTGGTACTCCGCTGCATCCCGTTAAGACTGGTAGCTGACCCCAACATAGCTTTGGAAAAGGCTAAGCAGATGAATATCGGGGCACCTTTTTCACACAAGGTCGGTTAGCTCCACGGTAAGTTACTGATTAGTTTGTGTATTGGGTGCCAACAAGCATGCTCATCACACAAATGTCGACTGTGCCGGGAATCGAACAATAAAAAAGGCTGATGAGGATACGCACAAACTTCAGGGTGAGTTGTTGTTAGTCGCGATGGCGCTGTGCCATTTTCTTTTGATTCCCACCAAATGTCTGTGACTTCGTACTCCACATAAACTTTCTCTTTCAGATCACCATCGATCTGGGAAAGCAGTTTTCTTTCCTTATCTATCCTGCCTTCGATGTCAGCCAACATATCATCGACGTGGGACAATGACTTCTGAAGCTGTTCTTTCAAGGGTGGTTGAGGTTCCTCCGTAGCTGAAAATACAAATCTATTCTACAGAGGCCACAGCACATCCTACAATCTTTCCAATTTCCTAATAAATATTCAACCTTATCTTTTAAGCGTTATGGTTCAAATTTGATTGGGAAAATGTGACAGTTTCGGGCAGCTTGATGTGCTGGCGTTTGAACCAATTTGAACGTCAGTCATATAAGAATACATGAGCACATACACATTACTTAAGTTTCTTATGTTATGTATAATCTTTCCATAATCAGAATCACCTTTTAATGTAGGTACTTCACAAAGTTAATGTGTGTTTAGTTTGAATCATCTCTAATTTGTGAAGCTTATTATTTATTTTCTTTTTAATTATAAAATAACAAATGAAAGTCTCTATAAAACTTTTTCTATATTAGGTACTATTATATTGGGATACGTCCACCAACAAGATGGACAGAAGACCTTATAAAGGTCGCCGGAAGGCGCTGGATGCAGGTCGCTTCCAAGCGGTATATGTGGAGATATAAAGGGGAGGCCTACGTTCAGCAGTGGATGTCCTATAGCTGAGATGATGATGATGATATTGTTCATATTTCTCCATTTAACTTTATTACACACTTCTGCCGGAGCGGCGCGATTGTTCGCAATAGTTACCGTGGCCCTGGCACACAAGACTTCAAGAAGGAACAAAAGTCACTTTCAGTCAGTAAAAGTCTGACACTCCCTCCAGCTGCACCCAAAACGGGAAAGGTCATTTGATGATTTTCCCTTAAAAGAAATATTTCGGGACTATTCTCTATGTATATGCTTTGTTTACGTATCAAGTAGCATTTTCACACAAACCAACTTACTTTGACTCATCGATAATCTTATAGGAACAAAATACAATAACAAAAGAAACATTATTTTTTAACTTACATTGCCGATACAGAAATGTATCGAACAATAAACTGGGCTCGATATAAATTTAAATCGATTCAATTTTACTGTTTTATTATGATGATAATATGTGTAGTAGTAGACGTCATAACTGTGAACACTCGTGTCGTGTTGTAGGTCTGTAATGTTATGTAAATTAATGTATTGACGATCGGATCACTCCACAATTTTGTCTGGGCTGCAGGATAGTTCGCAATAGCTACCGCGGCCCTGGCTTTATGATATTGTGTAATAATGTACAGATTTTAAAATAATATAATTTTAGTCCGTTATTTAGGTATCTCCTTTGAGTCTTCATACTTAAACTTATAATCTACTAGCTTCCGCCAGCGGTTTCACCCGCTTTCTGAGGGAAGTACTTTCCATACCCGGATAAAAAGTAGCCTATATGTTATTCTGATGTATAAGCTATATTGTGGTAAAGTTTCATTCAAATCCATTCAGTAGTTTTTACGTGAAGGAGTAACAAACATCCATACATCCATACATCCATACTTACAAACTTTCGCCTTTATAATAGTATTAAGATTAAGATAAGATTAAGATTAAGATTAAGATTAAGATATCGATGACTTACTGAAATCTTAAACTTATTTTAGTAGGTACGTATATAACTATTTTTTTTTTTTTAATCTATAATCGAGATTTTGCTGCTGACCTTATCCTGTTGTATGTATAAACATGCAGTAATGACATAAATAAAAAAATTATCAATTATTAAAACTACTTTATTTACCAAGTGATTCATCGATAGTCATAAATGAATTAGGATTAATAAGATATGTATCACAAATATTCTTAGTGTCGAATTGTTGCAGAATCTCCGGGTGCAGGTATCTGTTGATGATGGCGGAACACTGCAGGTCGGAGGTGGCGTGCGCGAGCGGCGCCCGCAGCTGGTGCACGAGGAGCGGGCGCTGCGAGTGTTGCTGCAGCGCATGCGCGGGCGGCGCCGGGCGCGCGGTGGCGGCGCGCAGCAGCACCAGTCGCGAGCGCAGCGCCCGCACGCGCGGCACGTAGGCGCGCGCGCGCTGGATGCGCGACAGCGCCGTCTCCAGCAGCGCGCGCGCGTACTGCGCCGAGTGCGGCACGCGCCCCAGCAGGGTGCGCACGCACGCGTCCACCTTCTCCGACCACGTGTTCGCTGTCTGCAGAGCCAGGCCGCCGGTGTCGCCTCCCGTCATTAGAGTGAACATGTGCCGCGCCACTGCATCCTGCAGCTCCTCTTCGCTCTCAAATTCTGACAACTGTTCGTCCAACTGAACCTTGAGCTCGTCCGGCGCGAATCCGATACAATATAATGTGCCCGTCAAACCTGTAACACGTTTCACGATAATATTGTGTTTACCTTGTACAAAATTATGCTTTCAGAAAATCACAATGTCTTGCCTCGATCTTCGAAAAGAGCCACCATCTCCAATGCTATTGCGATCCCTGTCTCATAGCCTAAGATGTAAAAGTTATTTTTCAATCCAGTCTTTTTCAGGAACACCTAAAATGATAAAAACAATCTTGGTTTTAATAATGTCTTTTACAGCTATCCCACTAAGGATACCTTGCATGGAACTATTACATACGTCAACGAATCGCTTAGCAGTATCCTGTACAGTTTCGTTGGGCAGGTCGAGCCCCGGCTGCAGTACAATCGCGGGCAGCTTGAGGCGCTCGCACAGCACGCGGAACCTTTCGTGATGACCCTCCATGCCCGGCACTATGCACAGGTATGTTTGGTTTGCGTCAAATTCGTCGTCTCTCTGTAAAGATCAATACCATCAATAAGACAATATGGTTTTATTTACCGAAGACCCATATCTGTTAGACACAATGGGCTGCGGGTTTCGAGGGACGACTTCTGATCACCGAAGGCGCGGTTTTGCGAGATTTGGGTAGCTCCCCATCCGTACGTCTAATGACGGCATGGGTCGGCCTGTTCCCGCTTCTGTTCCCCGCGCTCCTCGAATAGCAGTCAACAAAATTGGCCCTGCAGGGCCCAGGCCTGTCAGAGCTGTGAGATAATTTGCAAGAGGGAACAAAAGTGGATTTGACATTTCCTCTAGCTGCATCCACAGCGAAATTGGTCATTTGAAAATGTCTCACTTAAAAAAGAGACCTAACATGGCCTATGCACTTCTGAAATACATTCACATAAATATTAGTAAGCAAATTAATTTTCGTAAGAAGAGTTAAATGAAGTCAAGAATAATACGAATTATTACCATTGACGAATTGTTGCCAAGAGTGGGCAGAAGAACGAAATCAGTAGTCGCGAGAAGTTCATCCTCGTCCACGTACGTGAAGAAGGTGGACAAGCCCTTTTCATCTTTGAATTCAGGTTTGTTGACAGCATTTTGCAATTGTTGTATCCTTGAAATAATAATTATGTGACGTTATTAGGTAGCAGAAAATTCAACCAAAACACTGGTTTCGAAAATAACTTACTCTTCAACAGTTTTCAATGGAATATCTCTTTCGTCAAACGCAAGGTTATAATTTATTTTCAAAAACTGGGAAACTGTATGTACTTTTTCATTGATGATGCCCAATTCTCTCAATGTTGTTTCTTTCTCCATGGTCTTTTTAATAGAAGAGCCTGTTAAAAATAAAAACATATATTTATTGATTGCACTAGCCGGTCCCCGCGGTTTCACCCACGTCCAAAGAGATTTACTCCCCGCACCCGGTTGAAAAGTAGCCTAAGTTATTCCTTGTTACATCAGCTACCTGCTAATAAAAGATCCGTCAAAATCGGTCCAACCATTCCGGAGATTAACCGGACCAAACAGAGACAAATATTAAAAAAAAAAATGTTTTGGTTTATGTACCGTTCATATTATACATATGTATGTAGTAAAAAGCCATATTTGCAATCAATATTTAGAACAACGAAATAAATAGATAACTACCAGCAAGTGCCGTGATCTCTTGCAGCAATGAGGTCGCATGTGCGGGAACGATGCTCCCTACAAATACACCGTGTGTACCGCGTAGTGCCTTTTCGATCAGCTCGATTGCATCACGGTAGCATCCACTCTCCTTATTCTCGACCTTAGACGAAAATATTATGTCGTGATATCCGACAATACAAAACTACATACAAAGCCAAAGACTATAACTTTTAAGTATAATATCGGTGGTATATTACACAAAGCGCCAGCACATCTAGCTACAACGATCTGTCAAATTTTCTTAATAGATCTTCAACTTTATCGTCAAAGCGTATGGTTTAAAATTGATTGGAAAAACTTGACAGTTTCGATTCTTGACGTGCTGGCGTCTGTTCTTACGAGGTTTATTTCAGGTATCGATAACATTGTTGCCGGGAAGTTATTTTGTAATCGACGGAGGCACACGTCTCTTCCGATTGTGTTGGCACCAGTGTTCATAACTGCGAAGTATCTGTCAAAGTAGAAATATAATGATAAACATAGTTCTTTCGTAAATTCTGGTATGGTTGCTAAAAGACTTGGGTTAGAGATATAAATGTGGACAGCGGATGAGTGTACTTAATGCGTATGAAGAAAAAGATTTCCTTATTGGTCTCTTCTTCGATGAAGAAGATATTCGATATGAAGAAGATATCTTTTGATGGCATAAATACTAACTTGATATCTTTACACAATTTCCTCGACACTAAGTCCAAAGTGCTGAGTTTGGTTTCTTCAATGTGTAGCTGATTGTCGGCCAGCATCACGTAAACTCCTTCGACAGGACCAAGGCGCTGGGCGCTGCTGACCAGCGCACAGATGTCCGATTCCTTTGATAACTCGTTGGACATTACTTCCACTTTAACACCTAATTTCTGCCAAGATCTGATTAAATATAAATATTGATTAGAAATACTGTCTGTGTGACTTAAATAGGTATTTAAGAGAGCATGTGGTTCAGAAAGGAAGAGGACGGTCGCCCTAATCTGGTGGACTAGTATGGCCAATTTAGTTAGGAAGTCCCAACTGCCTGACCCGATAACCCAGGACAGATTGTCCAGCAGGCTCAGCATGACAACCGTAGAAACAAGTTTTGTCTAAAAAAAACATGTGATTATACGCGAGTTGAAAGGTCGCGCCATGCTCGGGCAGAAGACATGTTGACATTGACAGAAAGAGCTTTGTCTTTTCTTGATAGAATAGACATTGAGTCGCCATGTTGAGCCTGCTGGTGCAGAAGGATAAAGAGAGCTCACCCCACCAAACCTGGGAAGAGGCAAAGAAAAATATATTTATAAAGATTTAAATAATTACCGAATCTTAAATTGTACATATCGTACAGATGCGTATTTTATATGTACACAAAGGTTTTTAGCTCCTCGTTGTACTAGTCTATCGCCCAGCAGTAGTCCAAGTGTTTCATCGTTGCTTATTAACAGATGACAACTGCCATCAGTGCAGTTAATTCTGTAAGATACAAAACAAATGAAAGGTAAAGGCGCTTAAAGGTCTCCTAATGCTAACACAAATAATGCACCATATTTTTACAGGTAATCTAGTACATGCGAGGATCATGTTTACTTCACAAAGTCATGAAAACAATAACATAAATTTTATTAAACTTATCATTTCATTCGTCGGGCTATATGAACGTGCTCGATCGATGACCCCTAAGTCATTCAACTTTTTTTGTGTAGAAAATGATTACCTGCGTTGTGCTGTGAGTGTGTTTTCGTGCATCCTTAGCAGCACTCTGCCGCGGTGTCGGCTGGCGGCCAGCAGGCGGAAGGCGCGCGCGGCCTCGTGCGGCGCATACGTCACGCGTGTCAGCGGCCGCACGTAGCCTGCGCGGATTCCCTCGCTTACCAAGCGCTGCAAAAGTTATGTGGACATAAGATAAATGACAAACGGATTTTAGAAAAAAAAATTGCCAATAATAAGTGTCAGTTTCACAATGTCCAAATAGCCTACTAATAATCTTCCGAATCAATTCAAAAGTAGAACATAATTTGTATGAAATTCTCTACCAAATAAACTCACTGGAACTTATTTGTAGGAGGTGAAACAGACCCTAAGGGCCAGTTTCACATGTTGCGGATACCCACTATCTACCAGATAAATTCAAAAATGGAACAGAATTTGAATGAAATTATCTAAAAAATATGTATACTAACTGGAACTTATTCATTGGAGGTGAAACAGGCTATAAGTGTACCATTTTCAAGTCATATATGGCACTAGGAGAAAACCAACGAATTTCTATTAAGTAGTTACTGGTTCTCGGTTTTACGAAATTTGGGATACTTACTCGTATTTCATGTCTATTTCCATCTTCAAATATATTTGACAAATCGACGGACATGTAACTCCTTTCTTTAGTCAAGTGGAACATTCCGAAAACAAAATCTTCTTGATTGTGAATTTGGGATACATCTAGAACATATGAATGGGATCCTCCACAGGAAAGGGTTGCCTATGGAAAAGATGTAGTAATTATAAAACATATACAAAAAGCCACTTGGGGTTCCAAACATCTTGAAAAAGATAACACATACGTTCTTGAATTCTGCACCAACTGAGGATAAAATAACTTCACATCCTTTTCCTTTTGTATGATGTAGAATCGACTCTCGGAAACTGTGGTCCCGTGAGTTGGCGATCCGTTCAGCTGAATTGAAAAGATCAACGTAAAGTTATTGTCTAAGGGCTCCCCGCACACGGGCCACCGGCCACAACCACAAAACGCCGCCACTGGCATATTTCCTGTACTTTTCATACATTTTGTATGGAGTCGCCGCACACGGTTGTAGCCAGTGGCCGCCACACGCAACGGTCGCCGTGTGTATGAAAAGTACGGGAAAGATGCTAGTGGCGGCGTTTTGTGGTTGTGGCCGGTGGCCCATGTGCGGCGACACTAAGTCAACTAATTAACCTCAAATATTTTATTCAGCTTTGATGACATAAGTATAAAGAAAGTCATTTATCAAAAATCATTTATTCAAATTAGCCTGATAAATCAGCAACACATGTCTGTCTGTTAGGTTTGAAGAACCAGATATACACATACAAAAACAAACCCAATCTAAAATTATTTGAGACGGCAAAAATCAGATAATTATCACATGATAAACAATAAATTGAAATCAGAATTTTCACATTAAAATTTTACCTCTAGGTGGCATATTAATTTTATTAACTTCTAGATCATACCTTTCAATTCTGGGAATAGTTTGAGTAAGAATTGTTTCTTCTGTAAATCACTGACTGTCGTGTATACTTCGCAGCCGTGAGCCAGAGCTATTGATATCGCAGCTTGTCCCAAGGCGCCGGCTCCGCCGTGAATCAACACATTTACACCAGGTTTCAACTCTCGTAGGCCTTTGATTACCTAAACAATATAGTATTATGGAAAAGGTGGATCGGATAGATTGAATTTAAGCGCTAGTGAAAAAATCCACGGTGTTTAGTAGAAGAATATTGTGGTTTTTTGTACTCACGAGGCAGTAGAAGGCGTGCGCGTACGCAAGCGGCACGGTGGCGGCGTCCTCGAGGCTCCAGTGCGGCGGTACGGGCCACAGCAGCTGCGGCTGCGCGCGAACCTTGCTGCTGGCCGCGCCGCCGCGCACCAGGCCCATCACGCGAGTACCACTGTGAGAAATTATGTCAGTACTTAGGTATCAACACTTATTTTTATCGTCTGAAGTTGCAAGTTTGCTTGTAAACTTAGGGTAATCGATTATAACTATAATAAAAACTTACCTAGCTGTAATTCCACTAAACTCCATTCCACAGTTGCCATCAAGGTTTTGTCCGTACAACAGAGAGCCATTAGCCCACTTAACGTCATTTTGATTTAAGCCAGCGTAATGCACCTGAGGAATTTGAATATGCTCATAAATAACTTCAGTTCGTTGTAATAAAGGCAGTCTATATTAAAAAAGCCAAGGTATACCTTGACAGTGAGTCCAGTTTCAGTGTCCTTGGGTGCTTCCACCCACCTGAGGGTGTCGTAGTCACCAAACTGCTTGCATTGCAACGTCACATTGCTTAGCGGTGCACAGTCTTTCGCAGATACGTAGTACTCTCCTCCCCATTTATCCTAAAAGTTGTAAATTATGCGAAACACTCTCGTCATTAACTATCTAGGTTTATTTGAATCTAGAACATTTATTTTTATCTCTTGAACCAGTTTTAATAGACATTGAAATCTTACATTGTGTACAACGTTGAATGCCAGATCAACATCTGGTGCATTACTGCCGTAAAAGTTATCGATGCTCTCTTGACCGACCATGATCAGGTGGATCTTGTTACGATTGTCTTCTTTACGCCAACCGCTCACAAGTTCTTTGAGGCCTGGCAGTGAAGGGTACGGCGCTATGATCAACAAGCGATGTCCCGGAGACAGGTTATTGCGTGTTGAGATAAGGTACGAGATATCGGCTTGAGACCGCACAGTGCTGGTCGTTGTGGCGACAGGCGTGGTTGCCCCCCATCGGCTTAGCTGTAACTGTGACTGCTGCTTCTTGCCGTCGCGAACTATTTTGTGAGTGGATACGACTCTGTAGAGAGACGAGGGGCGTGCATTCCCTCCCAAAGTGTCTTCCTCGCTCACTACGAATTGGTCACGTTGCAAAACACGATGCAGTAACTGACACATCTGTTGGATTAATAACTGGTTATAACAATCTAGACGACGAAGTGTTTCCCATATGTACACATACAATACCATTATATTATAGTACAAGAACTGTATATTATACTAGTTAGTTAATTAGTATACTTACGTCATCATCAGTTGAAAGGTTTTGAACTAGCAGCAGATCAACTTCTTTCAAGAAATTCTCTTGTTTCCTTAGTGCTGAACCTCGATGTAATTGAGAGTATTTAATATTGACGCTAGTAATATTCTTAAGAGTATTATTAATTTCAAAGAAAACAGAATCACTTGATGGCTCGTTAACCACTCCAACAACATTGATGTTTGGTTTGTTCAAATTCTCCGCCACGATTTGCAGGAATACTTCGAGAGAGGTAGACGCCTACAAATTTTAGTTATAATTAGGTTTTATTATACCTTTATCATAGCAAACTTTTCTAACTATACTTACATCTGCTTCTGTAGTAAAAGGCAAGAATTTTAAAGTCTTTAGGACCATGTTTTTGGTATTGAATTGAAGTCTTTGCATTTTAATGCCATTAATTGTAACACCTCCGCACCTACAGCAAAAAAAAAAATAATTATCACGACTTCTTTAGAAAATGTGGATCCGTAATTCGGAAGGCACGTTAAATTGGTGCGTCCTGGCTGTCATTTGTACACTTTGTCAGTCGTTACGGGAGATCAGAAAGTCTTATCAAGGGGTATCGGGTTGCCCAGTTAACTGAGTTGAGGAGGTCAGATAAACTCGCTCCACGTAAACTCAGCTGTATCCGGTAAGACTGGAAGCTGCCTATACTTGCTCCCAATCTCTGTTGGGGGCAACTTTGGAAAAAGTATAGGCAGAAGACCCTCAGAAAGTGTGATCATGTGATTTCAAGTATTTGGTTCAAGGTCGTCACCTGGTGTAGTTGTACTGCTCTGAAACATTAGCTTTTAGCAGAACTTTGAATTCGGACACAAAAGACTCTTTCACACATCTCTCATGTTGATCTACATCGATGATCATGTTCCTGATGTGCGTGGGCAGCGTGACGGCGTGATGCGGCTGGCGCAGCATGTTGAGCTGCAGCAAGCCGTCGATGAACGTCACCCAGTTGTCGCGCCACACCAGCGCTGCGGCGCTCAGCGTACTGTTACAGCCCTCGATGCTGCGGAACTCACCGCTGTGGACGAAGACAATGTATATAAGTCATTCTTTACACCTGTAACAGCGTGTTGCAGACTCCTTTTGTAAAGTTAATTGTATTTTTTTATTCTTTTTATTTTTAAATACTAAAGGCCTGTTTCATCACCTACGAATAAGTTCCAGTTAGATTATAAATATATATATAGGCAGATAATTTCATACAAATTCTGTTCCAATTTTGAATTAATTCGGTAGATAGTGGCTATTCGGACATTATGAAACTGGCCCTAAGAATGTCATAACAATTGTCACTTTTAAGAAAAGCTTTTGTTCAATATACTGGTGTCAAAATTGTTTCGAATCGCTCAAAATATAAATAAGATATAAATCCATCCAATTAAAAGGTATTTTCTTTCTCTATTATCCACTGCTCCTCATCAGAGCGCTTTCGAACGAATTCGTTGGTTCGTTTGGGCGTATAATCAATTGAAAACTACTGGTTCAAACCACGTCATCAGGAAACGAGGGACGAATTTTGCTGTCGCGCCGTTGTGTAGTATTTGAGGAAAACCGAGCGTATACGTGCGGAAAACGGAAAACCTTGGTGTAGTATGAAAGCGCTCTTAATTATACAGTTTACCACTAGTTTTTGTTCTAAAAAGAATAAATTTAATTTATACAAGTATTACCTGTATAAGTAATCTCTGTCCCGTAATAAATTGTAGATATCATCGGCAGTAAGCTCTATATCCAATTTGTCGTCAGTTTCGTCACAAATCGGTAAAATTTTTGTGGTATCCAAAACGCTTATATAACCAGATGCAACTTGGGAGCCTTCATTCATAATCTGTGAATAAATAAAGTTCGGTTCATACGAAGCAAGTTCTACATTTAAAAGTAAGATTTCCACCAGCAGGCTTAGCATGGCGATTCTATATATATTCTGTCAAGAAAAGACAAAGCTGTTTCTGTCAATGTCAACATGTCTTCTGCCCGAGCATGGCGCGACCAGTCAACCAGCATATAATCACTTGTAAATTTATGTCGATCGAAGAAAAGAAAAAAATCTTCAAAGGAAATCTTACGTCAATCTGTCACTTTTCTGTCATTATGTCCATTCTCCGGTAGACAAAACTTGTTTCTACGGTTGCCATGCTAAGCCTGCAGGTAAAGTTGAAAAAATAAATGCTACAATAGAATAAATAATAGTATGCAGCAATACCTCAAACCTGCCAGTTCCTCTCTGCAGAGACAGGTTCAGGCGTAGCTGGCGCTGGTCGTGTAAGATCGGTTGTGTGATCAGATGCAGGTCACTGAACTCCACCGACACTTGCTTCTTCGGCTTACTCACAGTCATGCAGAACACATCCCATAACAACACCAGGGTAGCAGCATACGGGTATAACATGTGCCCTGTGGATTAAATCTGTTTTAGACACTGGTCTTCGTGAGAGATAATAACTACTTTTTATAAAGAGTTATTTATTAATGTTACCTCGCATTGCATGTCCTTCCAAGTAAGCGTGGTCAATGTCCTGCAGGGAAGCGGCATAGTCGCAGATAGTAGCCCTATGTCTGTTGGCTGTGTTGTATAGAGGCAGGGGCCTAGAACGAAACATCATTAATTATTTTTTGTAACACATGCATCAATAAACCAAAATTATGAAGAGTTTTAAATGCATTCAGTTTTAGATAGTCCCTTATTCAGGAAGGCTGAATACTTTTGTCCGGGTGCGCGGAGTAGTTCCCACGGGATACTAGAGAAACCGCTGGCTGAAGCTACGGTATATACTAAAAATAATTTTGATTTCTTCTTGCCGTCGTGCCACACGCATATTTGTTGTAACCATATTTGTAAGTCCCCGGTAACGTTGACAATTACATGTTGTTATACACCCAGAACACAACCAACAAGCATGTTCATCATGTAATTGTCACCGTTACCCCCAGGACCCTCAGTTTGGCAGTATAATGACCATTGCGCCAACAAGATCATCATGTCTTATGATATAAAAAAATTAGAAAGCTGCTCAAAAACTTAAGGACTAAATTTACTACAATTCTCAGTTGACAGACACCGAGCCAGGCAGAAGAATAATTAAGATTTTGACACTCACCACTTCTCGTCGTGTGCCCATTTAACTAAATGAGATAAGAATGGTGTCCCAGTTGAAACTGGTAACTGTACTTTTGGATACAGAACGTGAACCTTAGGATTGTAGCCTTCCATGTACAGTCTGAAAACAAAATCGATTTTCTAAATTGTGTGTGATTTACGTCAGACAAGTGATTGACTAGATCGCAAACGACAGCATTAAATTCAATGTGAAAGTATCAATTGAAGTCACATCAAACCATCCTCAAGATATGGAACCAATAAAAAAAAATCACAAGTAACGAACATTTCCTTCTATTTTTATAGTCTTTTAAAATAGTTGTCAATCTTAATCGTCGACGTGATCATCATTATTAGCCTTTTTATCGTTCCATTGCAAACCTCCTCTCTTTCAGAAAAGGGAGGCCGATTAAAGGTGAAAGAATGTGGATGAAGAAGCCTTGAGCAAGTGGGGAATAAACTTTGGCAAAACCCTGATAAGCTGAATTATATTGAAAATGCAGCATTAGAGCCATAATCGATATGTTTTAATAAATAATAGTTCACTTACTTGCCGATAGCTTCAAGAACTAGGAAAGTGTTATCAGCGTGCTTCCTTCTCGTGAGTGCAATATTCTTGCAGCTGGGCAGCGAGCGCTTGAGGATGGCCTGCAGCAGCCCGTGTGGCGCAACCTCCACCAGAACCGCGTTTTTGGGGATCAGCCGGGAGATCTCCTCAAACAGCACGGGGTTCTGCGCAATTTCAATATCGTTTCTAGAATATGATATTGTATACCTAGGCCACTGTACTTCTTTAATATATTGGCATGATGATGGTACAGGTCAACCTACAACCTACCCAAATTTTGCCAATTGAATATTAACCTTCCGGTATTCTGATAAGGTTGAAAATCTATTAAAGATGTTTAACAGTTTGAGAATTTGATTTTATAATATATACCGTAATCTTAATTAGATTTTTAAGGTTTGCTATCTTAATGGAAATCTGCACTACTCACAAGCAGGTTGTTGGTATGATATTCAGCAGAACAGAGCTTCGCTTGCGGATCATTCCACTTCTCCTGTGGGACCGACGTCGACAGCCAGCGCTCGCTGCGAGGCTTCGGATCCTTGATCACCTCAGATAGGTACTTGAGCAACTGAGGTCCTGTGGGTAATAAAAAAACTCCTTGCTGAATCAAAATTGTCAAACCGTCCAAGGGAGCAAGACGTGCTAGTTGCTAGACTAATAATAATAAAGAATTAATGAACTACTAAAAGGAGGTGGGCTTCTTTTGGGCCCTAACTCACCAGCATCAGCTATGTAGCGAGAGTGATACGCAATGTTGGAGCATGGAACTTCTTTAGCAAAAATTCCTTTAGCTGTCAACCCCGCGACAAACTCACGCATCGTATCCGCAGGTCCCGAAATGGTACTAGAGTCTGGTCCATTGTGACAAGCCACTTCAATCTCTGGAGGACACATTGAAACTATCTGAAAAATTAATTATTGACATGTTGAAATGGAATGAAATCATCAACTTTTCTTCTCGTTTGCGATTCTCATCAAATCTGTAACAGTTATCCTTAAAATTTATCATCATTATCAGCCTTTTTATGTTCCCAGATGCAATGCTCCACTTGCACAAAAGAATTGAGGGTTTTAATTCCAATGTAATGAAATTCCAGAAAATGCAAGGATTTTGACAAATATTATATGGAAGTACATCACCTGTTGGTATCCCAGCCCGATGGCGGCCATTGAGCCGCGTATGAAGGGAGTCTCAAGCGACACGAGGCCGCGGCTGTACGCGGACAGAATCATCTCCTCCGCTGTCAGACACCCGTCGGCGTACGAGCATCCCAGTTCTCCCACGCTGTGACCTGGTTACATAGCAACAACAATATGCTCAATGATGAAGCTCATCGCTAAGTTATAGAAACTTCTAGAAACTTAGTTCTCACCAATAATTCCGTCGGGCACAAGTCCAATCTCACGTAGAATGTCAGTAAGGCCAATCTGTATGGCAGCTATTCCCACAAAAGAGTGTAAAATGTTGTTAAAAATATTTTCGTCAGGAGAAGTGATAATTTCAACAATATCAAGTCCTTTGGGTTTTAACGCTTTTCGGCAACTGTAATAAATATTTCATCATAATTACACCGGTAAGGTTTTCGATGTTCAATTTCTTCTAATATTTACCGTTCTATAGCAGCAGCGAAGATAGGTATGCGCATGAGTTGCGCGCCCATACCGGCCCACTGCGAGCCCATACCGCTGTACACGAACCACAGCGGTCTGCGAGCGTCGTCGAAGTACTCAGCCATCTCCCTCAGACTCACAGTATTTTTGTCTTCGTCAGTCTCTGAAAAAAATGATTAACACCTAGCATTACTAAACAGGACAATAACACAAGAGACCAAAAATGCGTTTGTATTATTTAAAAAATCTTGAATATTACGTAGAATTGTGAATCCTCTCCCCAAGTGTCCCGCAGTTTTTGATTGATGCGCATTGTGCAACAGTCTCAGCTGCTCAGGGTCTATTGGATTGCTTTTCAAATGATCAAGAACAAACTTCACGGCAGCTTCATGTCTCGCTGATATCGTCACTAGGTATGGTATACTGGACTTGTATTGAGTGTGATCCTGAAAGATAAAAACAGAACATTTAATTTTTATAAAATACAATTGTGGTCCTTTTGACCCTTTTGACACTACTAGGAGTCAAATTACAACTCCCAAACAATTTTCGGGTGCTTGTACTAAAATATGATGATGTTTTTAGTACCTACCTTGGGCTTGTAGTGGCCATGCAGCAGCACGTGCGAGTTGACGCCGGTGACAGACATGCCGTTGACGGCGACATAGCTGCGCCTGAACGGCTGGTGCTCGGTGACCACGCGCATGCGCCCGTCACGCAGCGCTACCACGTCCTGACGCGGACTATTGCAATGCATGTTTGCGGCTAGTTGACCGTTATGGTATCCCAGCAATACCTAGCAAGAAGTTGTACTCTTTGAATAAATTGCTAGCAACCAGATGGATTCAGCAGCATTCTAAATAAATTTCTTCCCGGATTGGGATAAAAATTAGCCTATATTCATCCTAAGAGTTGGGACCTCTTTCTAAGTCATATAATTTATCAACTGTTTGACTAGTTAAGGGCCAGTTTCACAATGTCCGAATAGCCACTATCTACCGAGGAAATTAAAAAATGGAACAGAATTCGTATGAAACTTTCTACCAAATAAACTAACTGAAACTTACTAGTAGATTTTGAAATAGGCCCTAAGTGTGAAAACTAGGTACCTACAATAACAGATTTTTAAATTGGATGTTATAAGTTCCATTCCATTTATTAAACTTAGTAGAATAAATGGAATCGGAATATATACGTAGACTCACTAATTTATCAATGAATTAGCTGCACATTGGGGTGTGGACTTGGCAAGAGTTACCTTTGTGATGGCGGTGATACCAGCGGCAGCTTCATTATAACCGACGTTGGACATAACACTGCCCACCAGCAGGAGATCTTCTCTGTCCTTACAGAACACCTCTTCGATGGCTTGCAACTCCATTTTATCGACTTCAGGTAAAGCTGCCACATAAATTATCGTCGTGCAGTTTTAAGCTATTATCAAATACCTTTACAAATTAACAGTCAGTCTGTCTATTTAGTTAGACTTACATTGTAGAGGGTATTTTAAAGTTAAAATAGTATTTATACTACATAGTAGAAATCTGTATTTTCGTAGGTTAAAGTATTCAGGAGTGTCCTACGGCAACAATTTTACATTGAAATACTTTATAAGAACGGACCCGGTTTTCCAAATACTTTATCGAATTACTCACCACAGCCGAAAGCCTCAACATATTCGATGGCTTGCGCGGGTACTTTAGCTTCTTCGTAGAACCTTTTTATGAAGTTGACAGTTTGGCCAAAGTCTCGGTAAAATCCGTATCGAGGGCCTGTCTCTCCAGTCAACAGACCCGTGAACTCTGACTTAGCGTGCAATACGTCAGCGTAAATTCTGCAAATGACGAAGGATATACTTTTTGCGAATGAATGGAGATGTTTATCTAGCACATGCCTCCTGTTTGAGGAAATCTCAAAAAGGCCTATCGTCGCTTCACGTGGCCAGAGGGGCTTGCTGGTCCTTTGGACAAAGAATAAGAATTGCTCTCCAACGTATCAATGGAGCCAGTTTTTGAAGAATACTCGAAGTATGTATGTGTAATGCGCAAATTATAAATTTTTGGTTTTATATTTAAGTTTAAGTTTTATTTGTTAGATTAGGAAGTGTTTTATAATTATTGATTAATTAATTAATAATAGTTATATTAATATTAGTAGAATTCGAGTAAAAATGTGTTTTGCTATACCTTAAGGCGTCTTTAGCTTTTTGCAGGAACAGTACATTAATAGCTTCAGATTTTGCGCATCCATCAGCTTTCTCATCGAACGATTTCGTTTTACCATCCTGGCAAAGGTTTATGAGCCTACAACCAAAATATTAATAAAAATAAAAACTATATTACAGTATATTGTATAAGCATTCGAGTAAGGTTATGTAGCTACTAGATTTTCAACTTTATCGTTGAAACATATGGTTCTAAGCTGATTGGGAAAATTTTACAGTTTCGGTTGGCTTGATATGTTAGCGTCTGTACCTTCCATAGTGCACTGATGACTGCGGGTGTAGGCACAAGAAGGTGCCGCCGACGATAGCGGCCTCGCACTCGCCGCGGCTCATGGCGAGGTATGCCTGCTCCAGCGCCGCGGTGGAACTGCAGCACGCCTCGTCGATCGACATGGATGGGCCCTTCGCGTTCAGCCAGTACGAGATGCGGTTCGCGAACATAGTCTTACTGCACCTGATTCACAAAAATGGTCAAACCTAAGATTGTGATAATTTGAGTTTTTAAGAAATCTAAAATTATTTTTAGAATTTCACTTACCCTGCTATACCAAAACCAGACCTAGAAGCAGCTTCGTAAAAGCAAGCCTTTTCAGATTCCGAAAAGCATGAACCGATGTAGACACCGACTTTCTTACCAGAAAGTTCATCTGGATTTACTCCTGAAAAAAATATTGCAGCTATGATCAATATGATAAATAGTATCCAACAAAAATGTTCTTCGTATTATACTGGAATCGAGTACAACAAAGTAATATTGGGACACCTTTTTTCGCACACGGTCGGTTAGCCCCAAGGTAAGCTATTGATTAGCCTGTGTTATGGGTACCAACACAACTACATATACAATACTACTGATATTCATAAATACATGCATATTATAGCATCCAGATATGACACAAATGTCGACTGTACCGGGAATCGAACCCGGGACAGCGGGGTAATCAAAAATTTACCTAAACATTGATGATGTACCATGACAATAAAATAAATAAAAAGTATGTAAAACCTGTCTGTGCATATTTTAAACAATTTTGTTTAACTTGAAGACATAGACAGAGTCCACGATTTGTGTGTGTACTAACCAGCATCGTAGATAGCCTGGTAGGACTGCTCGAGGACCTTGCGGGCCATGGGGTCCATGCAGTTAGCTAGGCGGTAGTGCACCTTGAAGAATTGCGCGTCGAAGTAGCTTAGCCCCGGCACAGAGCCCGAGTGCTGCACTACCTCTGGGTGGTTATATTTAAAGCGAAGCGCTTCTCCAGACAACGGGTTGACCTGAAAAATGCAAATAAGGGGTATATTTTCTTGTCTATAAAAATATAAAGTAGTCGCAAGGTTTTGGAACAACAACAGAACAAAGGAGAATTATACACTTATACAATTATACAAAAAAGACATAAGCATGCGCTTAGTGCAGTCAACACGTGTCCAAAAGGCTGGCCAATACCTTGGCCAACGAATCAGCATTGCCATCCAACGTGGCAGTGCCGCCAGCCTTTTGGGCACGATCCCCGCTGACAGCGATGCGGATGACTTTTTTGATGCATTATTTTAATTTGTCTTTTTTATCTTCTTTGTATATTTTTATGTGAATATCGACGCGATTTTTAAATAACATTCAATAAGGGAAAAATTTAATGTAATTTTCAGCACCAAATGATAATGCATATACCTTATTATATAGAATTTCGCTGAAGTCCTTCACACTTCCCGAGTCAGGGTACAGCCCCGCCATGCCAGAAATAACTATTCTTTCACCATCCTTTACTGGAGTGGGCAAATTCTTCTCTTCCATCACAGGTTCTTGCGGTGTAGGCGTCATGGTGCTAGAATATATTTCAAAACAAATAGTTAATTGAAGTATGGCTGTTTTGATCCACACGTAACTCGTCGTATTCCAAATTGTATTTTAATTTGTATTGTTTAATGTGTAATTCAAAAGACAATATTGATTCGATCGATTGAATTTCAACAAAAAAATAAAACAATAACAAACAACATTGTTTAATATGGAGAACTTTCTACGCGAAACCATTTGGCAATGTTGTTTGTACATTAAAAATAGTAAATCCATATTAAACCTGCTTTTTTTGCGTCACGGAAGGTTTTCATCAATTCACCATCATCTCCCCTAGATGATGGTGAATTCTCCGTTCTTCCGCAGGACGTACACTACTAACCTTAGGCCTAACTAATTGATTCCTAAAAGGAAGACTATCTCGTCTGACCACCTCGTTGGTGGCCACGGACGTAGATAAGGGGGGTTTGGTGGTACGGACATTCATCTTACTTATCTTACTTGTCTAACAGAAAAAAAACACGTGCTTTAGAGCGTGTCCGTGTCTGTCTTTGTCTAAATTGGAGTTTGGGCACTGTTTTTTGGGAAACCCACCCTTGTCAAAGCTATAACTACGTCCGTGTTGGCGGCCCTATGTTGATTGTTGCGTTTGCCATATGACAGCCTCAAGTTTTTACAATTTTTACGATTAAAACAAATTTACCTAAACAAATATTTATTCTATGCCTATTTAAATACTAATTACAAAACACAAGAAAGACCTTTAACTGCTCCTTTGAATTCATTATGAAAACAATGGAATATTTATTGCATTAAACAGCTCTACGTTCATTTTAAATAATAAAAAATCACACAGAACTTTAATTAGACCTAACATTTCAATAAAAAAGTGCATGTCGATCCAAGATCCGCTTCTAGAATTTGTAGTGGTCAGAGGTAAAGTGTTAGCTTTTTTTTCTAAAATTTTAGATTTTTTCTTTAAAGAGGGTTTCTATTCTTAAAATTTTCTATTATATTTTCCACTGGGGAAAGTAATTTTTATACTACCTACGAAGTAGTGCACTGTTCATGTTCATTTTGTTAAAAATCTTTTATCAGACGTAAATGTGAGCGAAGGGCCAACTTATCGATTTTCACATTCAATGTGTTCTGTTACGAAGTACCATGTAAGGTGCTGAATTTGAAACCATGGAACTATTCATTATTTATATGCTCTTCAGCATAGTTTGTTTGAACCCCCTAATCTCCAGAAGTGCTGGCTTATTGGAACATTATTTCAGCGTAAAATAGCAGTAAGAAGCGGCTGCATTTTAAAATGGTTTTTATATGAAATACCAGATTTTCCCCAAGTAACTGTATAGGGATGCCCAGCTGACTGGGTTGCGGAGGTCAGATAGGCAGTAGCTCCACATAAAACACTGGAAAGACTGGAAGCCGATGATGACGCAGGAAAGTTAAAGATTGATTGAGCTTTGAACTTACACGAGTAAGTGATGATGAGGAACCTGGGTATCCTGACTGCGTTTATGAGGTCTTTGCTACCTGATAATAATGATATAAAAATGGTATTGAGCTTATGATAACTATTACGGTCCGAGCCTTCTATCGATAATTAATTTCCTGTAAAATAATAAATTATGAAAAATACAAGAAAAAAGAAAAGCTGGTTACCGTAAGTAGAGAATTTATTCAAATGTTTTCAAATGACCATTTGATCTTAAAAAAAGTATAAAAAACAAACTGATTAAAAAAGGTTTTATATAAATTAATAAAGAGTTCGCAACAATAACAATTATTATAATATGCAATTAAATCTAATGATGATCTTTACATGTTAAATTTTTATGATTTTATGAGCCCTAACCACCGGAAGCCGGCCCAGTTCCTGATGTCGGTGGTCACCTATTTTTTAAATGGTTTTATTTTTTATATGTTAATATTTGAAAATGTAAATAATATGCATGTAAAATAAATGACATTGGAATATATGTAATTATATAATTCCAATATCCCAGATCCCAGACAATGAAAAGCAAAGTTTGAAACCTACCTAAGAATCGAATGATGCTAAAATAAGAACTTTCCATTTTAACTTTATTCAGGCTAACTAATGAACAATACTCACAAAGATAGGAATATCTTGCTGAATAATTCACAATATTGCAGGTGTAGTCTATCCACACACTTTCAAAAGACTGAAGTATTCCTTATGTTCGCGCCGGTATTTATTATAGCACGAATAATTTATTGTAGGCAATTTATAAGGGTTACATGAAAGAAGGATAAAATACACAATATTATTAGAAGAGTAAAATAAGCCAGCATGAGCATGGTATTCTAAAATTTAAAATTCGATGTTTAAAAAGAGAATCGGAAATATTTTTTTTTATGACATCATCATCACCCGAGCCATTTCCCAAGTATGTTGGGGTCGGCTTCCAGTCTAACCGGATTCAGCTGAGTGAACAAAACGTGCCGCCGACATGTCGTCGTCAGATGCACAGGCGGCGAGCCACCCAAAGTATACCACCTATTTTGGTTGTGAGTCGTCCCTAAACACCCGGAGCTCTTAGTGTCTTTCAGTTCTAGGTCTGCCCTGGCGGCTGGGATGAGCGGTGCGGCCTCTCAACCGCGCCGCCTTCTTCGCTAGCATAACTGCTTCACAGACGGTGATCCCATTTTAAATGGTCCCGTTTTGTTTCTATTTATTAATTTAACAGATAGTAGTTTAAACTTTCATAACTTTTTAAAATTACAATTCGTTGAGGAATTCCCTCGACTTTGCGTTATCTCCGTCATCAGACTAGGTCTAATAGGTACTAATTTTACCTTCGATAAATACTCGTGGCGGGCGAACTTTGATTTGTATTCGATTGCATAAATTATCAAGGTTAAAAGAAAATCATTTCTTTTATTATGGCCGATCAACTTCCTATTTTTTTTATATATGTATAAACATGTGACATGTAACCATATAAGTACCTATAGCTAAGTTTGTTCGTGTAAATGTGGTAGGTGTAATAATAATTAAGAAATTAAGCGACAGATATCCCCATAGTTTTCCCTTCCCTAGTCCACTAGCATACCATCACAATAACCCAAGTAGTTTTTCATCCATATTTAGCAATAGTTTAGCACATAACCGGGGATTCTTTTGGGTATATTTCTATAGTGTATACATCGGTTATGTGTCACCAATACATATAATAATAAAGTTGTCTAAACAGGGCTTCAGCGTGTTGGCTTCGGCCCCACGTTCGCCTTCCAAAAGTCCGGGACTCCATAGTCTCGAGTGCAAGGCAGAGACATACATATTAAGAGACAGATAATAATAAGATGCAAATGTTTAAATTACGTATATAAATTGTATGTAGTTTACTTATGCACTTACGTACATATGTATCTAGGTAGTTTTAATTTAATATGCTGCGCCCTAACAGGGTGATGTATAATTAGTTATAATCAAGCCGGTAGCTGTGTAGTGCAATGAATAAATAAATAAATAAACACAGAATGTTTATATTATCTATACTAGTTGTTGCCCGCGACGTAGTCCGCGTGGGCATTAGGAATAAACATTCACTCCCTTTCCCCCCGTAGTGATAGCGTGATAATATGTAGCCTATATGTTGACTCGACCTCTTAGTTATATTCATGCCGAACTTGAAGCAAATCCGTTCAGTACCTTTTGAGATTATCCCGGCCATACATACAAACAAACAGACAAAAATTCTAAAAACTATATTTTTGGCTGCGATATAGATTTTAGATCACGCCCCAATTATTATTCTCACATTAGACTACAACAATCTAATGGATTTTCAACCTTATCGCTGAAGCACAAAGTTCAAAGTTGATTGGGAAAATTTGACAGTTTCGGTTAGCCTGATGTGTATCTGCCTGACGTCTGTACAGTTTTGACTTTTCTACGATTCTATTATATGTATAGATAAAAACAAACATGAAAATAACTAAGTGTTGGTAACGCTGCAACGCTGGGAACTTTAATTAGAGCGACCTTCGGCAGATGTTCGACAGCATTTGCAGCTCTGAGCTGTTGGTTGGTTGTGTTTCACGACCCCTGTCACTCCCTCCCCTTGTTGCCACAGGATCGTGCTTGTATAATTTTTTTTTTTGGTGGGAAATCATCAAACGACCCCTCCCGCTAAGGGTGCAGCTAGAGGGAGAGACAGACTCTTACTGGCTAATACCCACTATGTTCCTTCTGCAGATCTTTATATGCCAGGGCCACGGTAACTTTTACGAACAACCCGCAGCCCAGGCAGAGTGCTTGTATACCTTACCGTAAATTATCCTCCATTCTTTAATTGCATATTTTCTTTGTGTTTACTTAAACAAGGCAGTGATTTGTGGCAATTCTGTCGTTTTACTAGATTTAGTTTAGCGAAACGATTATCATCATCATCATCATCATCTCAGCCTCAGAGATAGGCCTCCCCTTTAGATGTCCACATATACCTACCGGTTGGAAGTCACCTGATTCCAGCTTCTTCCGGCGACCTTTATAACCTGTGATATAGCGAAACGATATTATCATTAAATACATTTAGGAAGAAGATGTAATAAACAAGAGTATTCGACATCTACCGGGATTTCGTGAAATACCTGATATCTTCATTTCCCTGCGACATACAAGTGCCGCAATCAATAGTACACCATAATTAATAAATATTAATTAACATTACACAATGGAGATTACGTAGAAATGAAATAAATGACATAAAAAGGAAATAAAACAAAGTCAATACATGTTAAACTATGTACATAATTATAATGATAACAAGAGTGAAGTGCCTAGAACCTTAATCAACATCACAAAAACTGCACTAAAGTTCGGGAGTGGGAGCTTGTGACGTCACGCTTCAGTGAAATTAGTGCTTAAAAGTGACGTAAAAAGGACTTTCAATGTGTGTTTTTTCGTCATTATATTTAGTATGTACCTGGTATGTTGTAGTTCGTGTCCAATATTTTAGACTTAATTAAACAACTTTGTAACGCGCGCTACTGTTGGCACCCTATAATGCCGAGTACGGGTGGCTAACCTGCACGGCGCTCGACCAATCACATCGATTCGCGCGCATGTTGCACACTCGCAGCGCGGTTTGCGCGCCTCTTATAAAGTTGTTGTATAGTTTTCGCGGCAGAACTTTATTTACTTTTAATTATTATATTTGTAAATAGCAACCAGTGTCATTTTGTATTCCATAACTATTTGATAAACTTTATGTTCAACTAACTGTTGTATTAAATAAACTTTCTTTCTAAAACTTTTCAAGCCGTCGTTTATTTCATTACACTGTTTAATTACTTTTTTTTATTCGTCACGACTATTATTGACTATTCATAATGTTAGAGTTTTATTTGAATTTCTAATCAATTTGCAGTTTAAACACATCGTTAATGGTAGACATAGGTATCTGTTTCAAAATATAATGTTATTATTCATTATTTCAAACTATTGATTGACATTGTAGCATTGTTTGTTATTTTTTTTAATATAACGCTATTGACCGCTGCACGCGACGTTGTCTGCGTCAGCGATAGACAAGCAAAATGCTAAGCTTGCACTACCGTTCTTCTTGTAGGTTTTAATTAACAGCAAAATAATAAAGCGAGAGAGACTATGCATGGCACTATTACCCTCTTTAGAGTCGCACTTCTATGTATTCATTATTCTTGCAAGATTGTGCGGCATCTGTGTGGCTCACGTGCTGTATATATGTAGGTAATACCTTTATCTCTGGCTCGTCTAATTATTTCAGAGACATAATAAATTAAATATTTTTAGAACGCATAGCTTTTCACTTGTTTGATGGAGCGCCGCTGTCTCCGCATTTTGCTCTCAAATTGTAGCAACCAATGTTGCCTCATGCTCAGCAGTAGTTATGAGATATTGAGTTGCTTTTAGAATCGTTTATTTATACATGACGTTTATCATCAAACTCAAAATTATGTCAGAATATTTGTGAATAAAGAAAGACAGAACACAAACATAATATTAATAAAATGTTTTAATTGTAATGTTGCCTTGCGATTTGACGATTTGACGTGTACTGGAAGCTAAAGCAAACACACACCAGCGCGATTAGAAAAGTATGTAGAACTCAAGGCGTCCTAAAACTGCTAGTACCTATTGTCATTTAAAATATTTTATTACACATAGATGAAGTCTTAAATAAAATACTTGAATCTATTTGCAATGTTTTAAACCTGGTTAATATTTGTTGAGTTTAAAAATGAAAGAGACAAATAATCGGCTCCTTTACCTAACCGTTACTTAAATGTTGCTTGAAGAACTATTGATAAAAATATTTCAGGCGCCGATCACGTCACATTTTTTCAAAGTATTATGAGTATTATTATTACTTTAAAGAACACAGCCTATTCGCCGCCTATTTCTTTTTTGCGATCAACATCAAAGTTTGTCTCTGATTCGGTATTATCGCTAGTAAGCAGAGCATTAGCGACGTAATCGTGAATAAATATTGAAACAAACACTTCAAAGTGACAATAAAACTATTAGACAAACTCACTTATCGGCTGGACTGTCAAGAGACATAAAGGAATCAGCATTAAGGAGATATGTGTCACAAATATTCTTAGTGTCGAAGTGTTGTAGCATGTCGGGGTGCAGATATCTGTTGATGATGGCGGAACACTGCAGGTCAGAGGTGGCGTGCGCGAGCGGCGCCCGCAGCTGGTGCACGAGGAGCGGGCGCTGCGAGTGTTGCTGCAGCGCATGCGCGGGCGGCGTCGGGCGCGCGGTGGCGGCGCGCAGCAGCACCAGTCGCGAGCGCAGCGCCCGCACGCGCGGCACGCAGGCGCGCGCGCGCTGGATGCGCGACAGCGCCGTCTCCAGCAGCGCGCGCGCGTACTGCGCCGAGTGCGGCACGCGCCCCAGCAGGGTGCGCACGCACGCGTCCACCTTCTCCGACCACGTGTTCGCGGTCTGCAGAGCCAGGCCGCCGGTGTCGCCTCCCGTCATCAGAGTGAACATGTGCCGCGCCACTGCATCCTGCAGCTCCTCTTCGCTCTCAAATTCCGACAACTGTTCGTCCAACTGAACCTTGAGCTCGTCCGGCGCGAATCCGATACAATATAATGTGCCCGTCAAACCTGTAACACGTTCCACGATAATATTGTGTTTACCTTTCACAAAATTATGCTTTTAGAACATTCACATGTCTTACCTCGGTCTTCCAAAAGGGCCACCATCTCCAATGCTATCGCGATCCCTGTCTCATAGCCTAAGAGGTAAAAGTTGTTTTTCAATCCAGTCTTTTTCAGGAACACCTAAAATGATTAAACAATCTTGGTAGAGGTGCTCTTAAATAGAGTCTGTTACAACAACCCAACTAAGCAGATCTTTAACTGTTACATACGTCAACGAATCGTTTAGCAGTATCCTGTACAGTTTCGTTGGGCAGGTCGAGCCCCGGCTGCAGTACGATCGCGGGCAGCTTGAGGCGCTCGCACAGCACGCGGAACCGTTCGTGATGACCCTCCATGCCCGGCACGATGCACAGGTATGTTTGGTTCGCGTCGAATTCGTCGTCTCTCTGTAAAAGATCAATCAGATAACTCTATGTCACGGAAATATCAAAATTCTTATTTAAATAGTTAAAACTTCCTGAATTAATTTGATTACAGAATATTATATGACGTTATGTATGAATGGTGTGACAACTTTTCTAAGCTATAAAGATAGGACAAATGCTTACCATCGAGGAACTGTTTACGAGACTGGGCAAACACACAAAGTCTGTTGTCGCGAGAAGTTCATCCGCGTCCACGTACGTGAAGAAAGTAGACAAGCCCATTTCATCTTTGAATTCTGATTTGTTGATAGATTTTTCTATTTGTTGTATTCTTGAAATAGAAAAAAATATAAGTCTTAAAGTCAATTCTGCAATCACCACAATCCAAAATGAATTTATCAGAGAGTCACTTACGTGTCGACTGTTAAAGAGGGAATTTCACTTTCGTCAAACATAACATTGTAATTTAATCTCAAGTATTGAGATATTTTCTGTACTTTGTCACTGAATACACCCAATTCTTCCAAAGTCGTGTTCTTGTCCACAGTCTCGTTGATACTTGATCCTGTAAACAGAAAAAGTTTGTTTTTGGGTTGTTTGTGCGCGAATGTTTATCTATCTCGAAGTTGTAGGTGCTGTGATGAACGTGCTTAGCCAAGTAAGTGCCCGGGGTCCCAGTTAGCGGCAAATACATATTTAAATTTATTTATTTTTAAAATAAAGAAGTAGGTACCAAAAGATTTTTTTATTTAATACCTGCAAGTGTAATGATTTTTTGCAACAACGAAGTTTGGTGTTCAGGAACGGTGCTCGCTAGAAGTACGCTGTGTGTGCCACGCAGTGCTCTCTCCATCAGGTTCACCGCACCACGGTACCAGACAATTTCGTTATTCGATTCCTGTGAAAATAATACTCTATAGTTATCCCATGAAGAGTTGAAGTATAACTAACACGTGAAGTTGACTCCTTCCCGTGGGAAAGAAAATCATGTTGTTAAAATAAGTTGTGAACATCTTTGATAAACGAAAATTTTATTAAATGTATTAATTAGTAAATGATAAAGAAACTAGCTGACCCGACAGACGCTGTTCTGATTTTTTCTTTCATTATAACCTTCTGCTAACAAACATATGTAACAAAAATGAAAGTGATCAAGGGAAATATGGATTCCTTATCAACAGCTGCGTCTACGTCGTATTAGTTATAATGATTTTATGTAGAAATGCATACGTAGACAGGGAAACTAATGCTCTTAATTAGTTTGCCTGTCACCGAAATCAGCCGTGACCTCGTAAATACTAGTTCGCTGAGTATGAATGTGAGATAAATTCAATTTACTCACGAGGTTTATTTCAGGCAACGATAGCATTGTTGCCGGCAAGTTATTATGTACTCGACGTAGGCACACGTCCCGCCCGATTGTGTTGGTACCAGTGCTCAATACTGCGAAGTATCTGTCAAATTAACAGATTTTTAAAACATTTAATATATTCGATTTTTAAAACCTAGTCGCAGAAGTATTTAGGCAAACAATCAAGAAGAAAGCAAACGATTTTAAACAACGACTTCTGAATATGCTACTAAAAAAATTCATAATTTAAAACAAAATTAACTTGCTGACACGCCAATAAAAGAAAAAAGGTGCCCTCAGCACGTAGTAACTATTCAGTAATCTGTGCCTCAGCACTAAGTTAAGAATTCATTCATATTTACTTACAATGTACTTGAGATGTAGAGAGTAATAATGTAGAGAGTTCGGAATTGTATCGATTAAAACTGACTGTTAATTTTGAACTATGAAGTTTGTCATGAAGTCGTGACTGTGGCGTGCTGGGCACTTATTGGCTTGTCATTTATACGTGACTGTAGCGGTCAAAAGGTTAAAGTATATGTCATATTATGGCATAAAACACTAACTTGATATCTTTACACAATTTCCTTGAAACTAAGTCCAAAGTGCTGAGTTTAGTTTCATCAATGTGTTGCTGATTGTCGGCCAGGGTCACGTAAACTCCTTCGAGAGGACCAAGGCGCTGGGCGCTGCTGACCAGCGCAAGGATGTCCGATTCCTTTGTTAAGTCTTTGGGCATTACTTCCACTTTAACTCCTAATTTCTGCCAAGATCTGAGGTCACACGAAATTAGTATATTAGAAACATTGAGAGTATCCTAAAGTAATTTAAAATGGTTGATTATTATTACTTTACCGAATTTTCAGCTGTATGTAGCTAACTGAAGGACTTTTAATGTGCACACAAAGCTTTTTAGCTCCGCGTTGTACTAGTCTGTCGCCCAGCAGCAGTCCAAGTGTCTCATCATTGCTTAGTATGAGATGAGAACCATCAGCAGAGCAGTTCAATCTACAAAAAGGAAGGCTCATTAGTTTGTCTGTATACTTAGAAAATAAACAATCAATGTAAAGTTAGGCTTGTATTATAAATTACAAGACATTATTTTTCTCCTAATCAGCCAAATCGTGGTGGACTAGTGGTTAGGTCACCAGCCTCGATTCCAGGTCAGGCATGTACCAATGCAACTTTTCTAAGGTATATGTACTTTCTAAGTATATCTTGACACCAATGACTGATTAAAAGTGAAGGAAAACATCTCGAGGAAACCTGGACTATAAAGCCTGAGCAAACGTGGTGATTAACTACTCTGTGTGAGATGAGGCCTGTGCCCAGCAGTGGGACAATAAAAAGGCTGATGATGAATATGCCAAGTGCTATAATTATTAACAGGTGGTTAGGAAAGAGATTTCATTGTTAACCAATGTTTCTAAGTATGTGGTGATTGCACCAGGTACCTGGGTTGTGCCGTCAGTGTGTCATCGTGCATCCTGAGCAGCACTCTGCCGCGGTGTCGGCTGGCGGCCAGCAGGCGGAAGGCGCGCGCGGCCTCATGCGGCGCGTACGTCACGCGCGACAGCGGCCGTACGTAGCCTGCGCGGATGCCCTCGCTAATCATGCGTTGCAAAATCTAGGTAGAATTCCATTTTATTTCAATATATTTGCCTAGCTATTAATTATTTAATCGGATATACCAACAACTTTTGAGTACAGTAGAGCTTACGTATATTGTTAATAGTGTCTAAGACTTTCACAGTCGCAAATAACTGGTCAGCCAGCGGCAGCGTTCACAAAATAAATTATAAGTACTAAAAATAATGTAGAACTAGGTAGCTTAACTTAAAAATTTTAACTTAAATAGTTTGAAATAGAAGCATATTATTGCAAAAAAATATTTTTTTAAAAACATAAACTATTGTCTCTTTCAGACATAGAAAAACTTATGACCTAGTGCTACTTAGTAATAATACATTTTCTTGTTCTAAAAACCATTGGTATGTTTGATATACTTACATTGACTTCCTCGGTATTTTCAGCATCAAATATTGTTGAGAAGTCAACAGTAGTGTAAGCTCTTTCTTTAGTGAGGTGGAACATTCCGAAATCGAAATCTTGCTCTTGGTTGTGTAGTTGGGAAATGTCCAAAAATACTCCGTCAGGTCCCCCGCAGCAGAGTGTGGACTGTGAATTCAAACATTTTACTATTTTCTTTACATACTTATAACAGAAGATGTTCTCTCTCTAGAATCGCGGCATATATTCATAAAATTAAATAAAAAAATTATATATTTTGATATCCCAAAAGACGTAAATGCAGTGAGATTTTTTTGGGGAATAGAATTTAACGAATATTCCTTATTTGCATGTAATTAGTTAAAACTATATATTTTAAACTAGGTTAAACTTATCTCATGTTTTACATTAAGAAACTAATAAAGGGAATAAAAAATTGCTCATCATCACTGTCCGGTACTGTTTCCAATAGGTTGAAAGGCAATTCTTCATCTTTGGGCAAAATGGTAGCTCTTTCGGCAATTATACGTATATTTTGAGCCGTTTGGGATATAAACTCTCCGTATGAACGCGTCGCTTTCATGCCAAGGATATATACAAGCGATAACTTGATACATCCTATGACCAAAGCCTGGCTATTTTTTACTCAAAGAATAAGAACAAAAATTTTTATTTTGTATGTCTCTACTAGACCACGGGACTCCAGAGTCCCGGATTTTTAGAAGGCGAACGTGGGGCCGAAGCCAACACGCTGAAGCCCTTTTGAGAAAACTTTAATGTAAGTAATGGTTACGCAAAACCGACGATTATCCCTGTGTACACTATGGAAATGTACCCAAGGACAACCCCCGGTTCTGCTTGGGCTGCGGGTTGTTCGTAAGAGATACCATGGCCCTGGCACACAGGGAACTCCAGAAGGAACACAGTGGGTTTTAGTCAGTAAGAGTCTGACACTCCCTCCAGCTGCACCCTCAGCGGGAGGGGTCATTTGATGATTTCCCACGAAAAAAAAGGACAACCCCCGGTTTGTGCTAAACTATTGCTAAGTATGGAAGAATATTATTATTATTTAAAGCTTAAATGTTTTAAAAATAATTAAGTTATAACACATACTCTCTTCAGATCTCCTCTCACTGAGCTTATAACAATGTCACATCCCTTGGTGTTATTCAGAATCATATCTCGGAAACTATGATCACGAGAGTTGCCGATGTTTTCAGCTAGAAAAAAATAATTAACACTAGTATTTGCAAAATTAGCGCAAGTAAAAAAAAGGTGAATGTCACCACTAAAACATACTTTTGACCACCACTTGTGGTGCAAGCCAAAAAGTGCCCAGCATGCCACGGGTACGACAGAATGAAAAAAAAATAAAGTTATTAAATATGATTCCGAACTCACATTTATGTATGAATTCTTAGGTTGACGCTGAGGGCACGTCTTTCTTTTTTTGACGTGGCGGTCAAAAGGTTAAATCCGTAGAAGTGGCCCACAAAGTAATTTAAAACAGCGTAGTAGCAATAAAAAATATACCTTTCAATCCTGGGAATAGCTTGAGTAGAAATCGTTTTTTCTTTATATCACTAACGGTTGTGTATACTTGGCAGCCATGAGCTAGTACGATGGAGAGAACTGCCTGACCTAGAGTCCCGGCCCCTCCGTGCACCAACACTATTGTATCGGGAGTCAGTTTCTTGTGCAGCTTGATTGCCTAGAACCAGAATATCAGGAACCAGGCTTAGTTTTGCGTTGACTTGATATGAAGTATCTTACATGCCCGTTGGAAGCGAATGTACTTATGAGGCAAGCAATGTAAAAATGATCTTCTTTTGTCACGATAAGAATTTTCTTATACTATGGCCATAAGGCTTATTGACTAAATAGATCATTCTCTTTCGAAAAATAAGTATCTAGTAGAACTATTGCAGTTAAAAAACGAAGAACGCGGTGTGGTGTACTCACGAGACAGTAGAAGGCGTGCGCGTACGCGAGCGGCACGGTGGCGGCGTCCTCGAGGCTCCAGTGCGGCGGCACGGGCCACAGCAGCTGCGGCTGCGCGCGAACCACGCTGCTGGCAGCGCCGCCGCGCACCAGGCCCATCACGCGAGCGCCACTGTTACAAGCAAAAGGGATGTTTTTTATTATTTTTCTTCTGATTAATCAAACTGATATACTGATGGGTTAAACATTATTTTTACTGTATTACCTTTCCGTGGTCCCACTGAAATCCATTCCGTAATCATTTATAACGTTTTGTCCAAACGACAAGGCTCCGCTAGCCTTCTTGGTGTCATTGTAACTAATACCAGCGTAGTGAACCTGAAAAGGTTTACTTTTATTATAGATTATAGATTGTCGTTAAAAGCGTTTTTTTTTTATTCCAGATTCAAAGATGTTTGGAGGGTCTCGGAAACTCTTTCGAACAATCCTAACGGGCAATCTAGCGTAAAAGTAAAGTTCTCACCAAACTTTTTGGCAGCTCAAAGCATTGCGCGAGCTGCTACGGGGACGCCATCTTTAGTTAATAACGGGTTGCAGAAGAGCGCGAGGGCATGGGCTATATATTTATTGAACTTGAACTGTGTGTCTTGAACTTTGGTCAGAACTATAAAATTATTCTATGCTGCTTTAACAAAGTGTACATACCTTCACTTTAACTCCAGGTTCGTTATTCTCCGGCGCTTCAACCCACGTGAGCGAATCATAATCACCGAACTGGTTGCATTGTAAAGTCACATTGCTCACAGGTGCAGAATCTACTATAGAGGTATAGTATTCCCCTCCCCACTGGTTCTAAAACATGAAATAAATACTTCAAGAGATATCCAGCGTTTTGTTCATTTTAAACATAAAAGCTGAAGCCAACAACTTTTAATGGTCTTCGAGGCACTGATGTTAAATGAAAAATAAACTTATCAAGATCAATTAGAAAAACTGATCTCGTCCAGACATCGCTAATTAAATGTCGCATCTACTAACGTCGTGTTTGGTAGACGTTATGATGTTAAAAGCTAGCAATGTCATCAGAAAGCTTATACTTAGGATATCAGGAAACACAGTTTAAACTTCTTACATTATTCACAACGTTGAACGCCAGTTCAACATCCGGTACATCGCTGCAGTAAAAGCTATCCATACTCTCTTGACCGATCATGATGAGGTGGACCTTGTTATGACTATCTTCTTTACGCCAACCACTCACAAGTTCTTTGAGGCCTGGCAATGAAGGGTACGGCGCTATGATGAAGAGGCGATGATCCCCGGAGAGGTTTTTACGTGTTGAGATAAGGTACGAGATATCGGCTTGAGACCGCACAGTGATGGTCGTTGTGGCGTCAGGCGTGATTGCCCCCCATCGGCTCAGCTGCAGCTGTGACTGCTGCTTCTTGCCGTCACGAACTATTCTGTGAGTGGAAACCACTCGGTACAGAGACGAAGGACGCGTACGACCTCCGAACGTGTCTTCCTCGCTCACTACGAATTGGTCTCGTTGCAAAACACGATGCAGCAACTGACACAGCTGTTGGATATAATTAAGCAGGTACAGATATAAATTTGTAGGCAAGAGAGATGTCTTTTTGAATTACTAGTTCAAGGGCCAGTTTCACTGCCTAATAAGCTCCAGTTGGTTTATCTGGTAGATAATTTCATACAAATTCTGTTCCATTTTTGAATTTATCCGTTAGATAGTGGCTATTCGGAACCTGTGAAACTGGCCATAATTAGAATATAAAAATAGAGAAACAACAAAAGTAGATATTGTCGAATGACATCACAGTTTTATATTGTATGCTTCGAGCTATTGTAGTATACTTCAAGAACCAGAAACTAGACAAAAGATTTTATTAATCTGGTTGATTTTATTTGAAAGCCCTAGAACAATAGACAGTGGTTTTAGTTTTTAACTTACTTCATCATCAGTTGATAAGTTTTGTACGAGCAACAGATCAACATCTTTCAATTTTACGTTCTCTTGTTTCTTCAATGATGACGCTCGGCTTATTTCCGAGTATTTGACGTGAAGACCCGAAATGTTTTTCAGGATATTATCAATTTCACTGAATATAGATTCGTTTGATGGTTCATCAACTATTCCAACTACGGCGATATTTGTTTTGTTCAAATTCTCCGCCACAATTTGGAGGTGAACTTCGTAAGACGATGACGCCTGCAACAATGGAATTAGATGCTTAGTTATCTCTAGTTTCTGTCATTATAGAGTCCATCGAACTTAGTGGTTTGAATATAATCTTTTTCCCCGAGAGAAATCATCAAATGACCCCTCCCGCAGTAGGATGCAGCAGAATGGAGAGTCAAACTCTTACTAACTAAACCCCACTTGGTTCTTTCTGGAGGTCTCTGTCTGAAAGGGCCACGGTAACTCTTGCGCAGCCCCGGCAGAGCGATTTAAATATTAATGTTAAGTACTTACTTCTAAATCTGTATTGGAGGGTAAGAAATTCAAAGTCTTCAGGACCATGTTTTTATTATTCAATAGAGGCAGTTTTTCATATTTTATGTTATTTATTGAGACGCCCCCGCACCTGTAACCAAATACAAATGTCACGATGTTTCATTGAGAAAGTGTTAGCTTATGGTCTCAAAATTTATTGTCAGGAGTATCACCTTGTGTAGTCGTACTGGTCTGAAATATTAGCTTTTAGCAGAACTTTGAATTCGGACACAAAAGACTCTTTCACACATCTTTCATGTTGATCTACATCGATGGTCATGCTCCTGATGTGCGTGGGCAGCGTGACGGCGTGATGCGGCTGGCGCAGCATGTTGACCTGCAGCAAGCCGTCGATGAACGTCACCCAGTTGTCGCGCCACACCAGCGCCGCTGAGCTCAGCGTACTGTTACAGCCCTCGATGCTGCGGAACTCACCACTGTGGACGAAGACAGTGAATATCAATAAGTTTTACACACTTTTAATTTCAAAAAGAAAAAAGTTTCACAAAAGATCATCTATATAAATAAAGCTGAATCCTTATTTCCCTTGGTCATGCCTTCACGCGTGAACGGCTGGACCGATTTTACTTTGTTTTTGTGTGTGTTATAGTCAGAAGAAGGTTGTTACGAAATAAAAAAGAACAGGACATCTGTCAGGTCAGGTAGTAAGCAATAATAATTAAAAGAAATTGTTTATATTCCATTACCTGTATGAGTAATCTCTTTCACGCAATAAATTATAAATATCATCGGCTGTGAGCTCTATATTTAATGTTATTTCGGTCTCAGGAGCTGCTTCTAATTTTCCAGTATCCAGTATTTTTATAGAACCAGTTGCGACTCTAGAACCTTCATTCAAAACCTGTGAAGCAATACCATTTATTTAATTTACAAAAGTATTATACAATTTAAAACGTGGTAGGTTGTTACCGGTGGATGGTACGTGGTATTGTTACCTCAAACCTGCCAGTTCCTCTCTGCAGAGACAGGTTCAGGCGAAGCTGGCGCTGGTCGTGTAAGATCGGTTGTGTGATCAGATGCAGGTCACTGAACTCCACCGACACCTGCTTCTTCGGCTTATCCACAGTCATGCAGAACACGTCCCATAACAACACCAGGGTAGCAGCATACGGGTATAATGTGTGTCCTGTGAAAGCATTATTGTATCATTGGGATATTTTGCATAAACGTTATGAGGGAGGTTAGAATTTCTGCTTCTGAATTACACTAATACAAACAGTTTCTGGTTCGTGTTTTCAGTCTTTGTGGTTTCTCCAGCTGGAACTCATTCTCTCTCTGGGGAACTTCTACCCGTACTTGTATAAAACATACAACATCCGTCTGATCGAAAGATCCTCCTTTTTCATTAGGGTAAGAAGACTTATACTCTCTGGTCTTCACTACCCTAAAGGGGTACCTATTGACTCAAGTAAAGTACGTACATATACTGCCTACTTACCTCTCATTGCGTGTCCTTGTAAGTAAGCGTTATCAATGTCCTGCAGAGAAGTCACGTAGTTGCAAGTGGCGGCAGTTTTTCTAAACGCTGAATTGTACAAGGGTAGTGGCCTAAACGAAAAAAATAAAATAAACTTGAATTGTAAAACTCTTCTTCCCAGCGAGAACACATAGGTAGTGGTGAAGGACGGGCGTATTTGGGGGCCGTCTTTTGTAATATTGACCTTCGAAAATTGCTTGCTGATTATCAGCCTACTTTGAATAAGTCACGTTTTATCTTTATCAATTTATTTGGTATTCCGCTAGTTTGATTATGTGTGACAATAACATACCATTTCTCGCCATGTGCCCATTTGACCAAGTGAGATAAGAATGGCGTTCCCGTGGACACTGGCAACTCAACTTTTGGATACAGAACGTGAACTTTAGGATTGTAGCCCTCCATAAACAATCTGAAAAAAGAAACGTTATTTGATGAATTACATGAATTTTTACATGAATTGCCCTTTTTTTACTTTGGCAAATCATTAAATGACTCCTCCTGCTGTGGGCGCAGCTGGAGGGAGCTTTTTTAATCTGAAGGTCTTTGTGTGCCAAGGCCGAGGTAACTCTTTCATCAGGCATCATGTTCGAGAAGTGTAGAAATGTCACTCTTCTGTTTGGGTTCTCAAACTATGTTTTATTATTTTACAAGTTAACATTTAAGTTTACTCACTTGCCGATTGCTTCGAGAACTACGAAGGTGTTATCAGCGTGCTTCCTCCTCGTGAGTGCAATGTTCTTGCAGCTGGGCAGCGAGCGCTTGAGGATGGCCTGCAGCAGCCCGTGCGGCGCCACCTCCACCAGAACCGCATTGTTGGGGATCAGCCTAGATGTCTCTTCAAACAGCACTGGGCTCTGCAAGAAGGAGTATCATGATGGGCTTTCAATTCCTTCAAATATCATTTCCGAAAATCGAGAACAACATTTGCATAGTATATTATTATGTATCAAGCTGTAGCATCTACTAACTCCTATCTTGGTTCGGGGAACCATTAGCTTGTTTGCTGCATAAGTTTTTTTGGACATTTGCAATATACGCTTGGAAATAATCATAATAGTCTGCATGCTCTACTCACAAGCAGGTTGTTGGTATGATATTCAGCTGAACAGAGCTTCGCTTGCGGATCATTCCACTTCTCCTGTGGGACTGACGTCGACAGCCAGCGCTCGCTGCGAGGCTTCGGATCTTTGATCACCTCGGATAAATACTTGAGCAATTGAGGACCTATTGACATTAAAAATAATACTCAATCATCTGTTGTTATAGTTCAACCAGCATTGCCTGACTTTGGACCTCACCACAACACCATCAAACATTATAGCGTATTCTAATGAACGTACAATTTAGCACTATGGGTACTCACCAGCATCAGCAATATATCGAGAGTGATAAGCAATGTTGGAGCATGGAACTTCTTTAGCGAAAATTCCCTTTTCGGTCAACTCTGCCACAAAATCGCGCATCACATCAGCGGGTCCCGAAATGGTGCTGGATTCAGGTCCATTGTGACAAGCTACTTGGATTTCGGGAGGACACATTGGAGCGATCTATAAATGAAAAAGTAATTATTACATATTCAATGATAAGTTTGGTAAACTTTCTTGAAATCATTCTTATATACCTGCTCGTACCCCAGCCCGATGGCGGCCATTGAGCCGCGTATGAAGGGAGTCTCAAGCGACACGAGGCCGCGGCTGTACGCGGACAGAATCATCTCCTCCGCCGTCAGACACCCGTCAGCGTACGAACATCCCAGTTCCCCCACGCTGTGACCTGGTTACATAGCAACAACAGTATAACAGAAGCTCATTGCTAACTCATAGAAAGTTCTAGAAACTTAGTTCTCACCAATAATTCCATCGGGCACAAGTCCAATCTCGCGTAGAATATCAGTAAGGCCAATCTGTATTGCAGCTATACCCACAAAAGAGTGTAAAATGTTGTCAAAGGTCTTTTCGTCTGGTGATGTAATAATATCAACAATATCGAGTCCTTTGGGCGCTAGTACCTTACGGCATCTGGAATAATACGTAGATACTATACAAGTGATAAACGTTCTTATACACATTTCTTTTGTAAATACATAGATAGATATTTTACATCTGATTGATATTTCACATAAATGTTTGTCTTATGCGGGAATCAAACCTGCGACCTCCGGCGCTACTACTACGCCATCTACTATCATATCACTTAATACACGGGTATGCTAGAGAGTCTTTTAATGCAGCCTATAAATAAATATATTACGTACCGTTCTATAGCAGCGGCAAAGATAGGTATGCGCATGAGTTGAGCTCCCATACCGGTCCATTGCGATCCCATTCCACTGTACACGAACCACAACGGCTTGAGAGCGTCGTCAAAGTACTCGGCTTTCTCACTCAGACTCACGGTATGACTATCTTCGTCAGTCTCTGAAAAAATAAGTAAAAGGGTCAATATCGTAGGAAAGTCAAATCCGTACATAGTTGCTTCTTCCTCACAACATGATCGTCATTCCTCCTCACAGCGTGAGATCCAATTATGGCGTCTCTTTTATGTGAATAAATACATATAGAATAACTAATAAAAACAAAACTTATATTTTTCATTGCCATTTTGGCGCCCCTTTAGGATTTGGCGCCTGGAGCGGCTGCTCCGTTCTCCGTATGGACGGGCCGGCCCTGCCGCCTCATTTCATGCCCATATCATGATAGCCAGATAATTTTATGTTCTAGAGCAAAGGAAAGTATTTACTTAGAATGACGAATCCTCTGCCCAAATGTCCCGAAGTTTTTGATTGATGTGCATTGTGGAACAACCTCAGCTGCTCAGGGTCTATGGGATTGGCCTTCAGATTATCAAGAATATGCTTCACTGCGATGTCATGTCTCGCTGATACTGTCACCAGGTATGGCATATCTGTCTTGTAACGTTCGAGATCCTGCAAATTCATAACATTTATATCATTATCTTTTAACTTTATTGACGCGATATATAATTTTAATCTAAAATGAGAGAAGATAAGGAGAGAAATAGGCGCAACGCAAACCAGCGGAGGCGCGGCAAAGAAACTGAGAAGAAATCAATTTATAAAAAACCTTAACTTCTATGACATGCGGTTGAAAACGGCAGCTTGCTCTCGTGGCAGCTCTGCTGCTTGGCGTCTCGCCGCTCGTGACTCACTTTGCATGCCGTTTTCAACCGTGTGTCATAGGATTTAAGGTTTATTTTAAATTGATTTAGTCTCAGTATCTTGGCCACCCTTCCACCGGTTTGCGTTGCACCATAGTCTACTATTATTCCTATTTACCTTTGGTTTGTAGTGCCCATGCAAAAGCACGTGTGAGTTTACACCAGCCACCGACATGCCATTGACGGCGACATAGCTGCGCCTGAACCGCTCGTGCTCCGTGACTACGCGCATGCGCCCATCACGTAGGGCTGCCACGTCCTTACGTGGACTATCACAGTGCATGTTGGCGGCTAATAAACCATGGTGGTACCCTAGGAGGACCTGCAATACACAAAGTTTTAATCAGAAACCGTTGGTATTCATTTCTCCTGAAGCCCAATATGTCCAAAATTATGTTAGTCAATTCATCCAATTGAAATAGCTAGAGCTACCCTATTTGGATGAGAAAATTTTGGAGATATGCTGGTACTTGACAATTCTATTTTAAACGCATTTACGACGACTTAATTACCTTTGTGATGGCGGTGATACCAGCAGCAGCTTCATTATAACCGACGTTGGACATAACACTGCCCACCAGCAGGGGATCTTGTCTGTCCTTGCAGAACACCTCTTCGATGGCTTGCAATTCCATTTTATCAACCTCTGGTAAAGCTGTTGAATAAAATCACTTAGATATCATTCAGTCTTTTAAATGTAATTAATTAATCTCTGATGATCAACTTACGATCTTTTCAATGGCAAGGTTAGGTTGAGCCATCATTATAATTTATTATTCAATAGAGGATTATTTTGTAGGTATTCATTGTCAGGAATCCTCGGTCTGTGATTCTGACTTGTACTTGACCACTTTTTTTTTGGATATTTTTGACACGTTATCTATAGGAACTGCTAAAGACTTAAATTCATATAATTACTCACCGCAGCCGAATGCCTCAACATATTCGATGGCTTGCGCGGGTACTTTAGCTTCCTCGTAGAATGTTTTGATAAAGTTGATCGTTTTGCTTATGTCCCTGTAGAATCCGTATCGAGGGCCTGTCTCTCCAGTCAACATCCCCGTGAACTCAGACTTAGCATGCAATACGTCCGCATAAATCCTGCACGAAGCGACAGAAAGTATATTTATAGCCCCTAAGGACATGAAAACAAATATTTCCAAAATGTTGATAGAAATAAAAAATACTATTAGTATTTTGTTCAGTTATTTGTCTGATCCCACCATTGGCTGTGATGCACCTTTGTAAGATTGTGGCAGTACTTGTATGTATGTGGATGTTAGTGGCGCATACTTTTGTTTCTATGACTCCAAAGTCCTATACCTGCACTGCATCTTTGCCAAATTTGTCGCAGGTGAACAGCGCATCCACGGGTAGGGCAGTGTTATTGGTATAAGGCCTGATTTAGATCCCATCAATGAAAATTACCTACATATATTGAAGTTTTATAATTATGTATGATACAGGTACCTTAAAGCATCCTTGGCTTTTTGCAGAAACAGTACATTGATAGCTTCAGATTTAGTGCATCCATCTGCCTTCTCATCAAATGATTTAGTTTTTCCGTCTTCACACAGCTTTATGATTCTGAAACCAGAATAAAAACACTTAATCAAATTATAAATGCCCTGTTCCAAACTCCTTTTGATTCAGCAGCAGACAGCATTCAATGTCTCCCGTACTGCCGGGGTTGCGGTTTGGTCGCAAGAGAGTCAAAGACCTGAGGAACAAAGTGGGCTTTAATCAGTAAGAGTCTGACACTCCCTCCAACTGCACCCACAGTGGGAGGCGACATTTCATGATTTTCCACGTTAAAAAAACTACGTCATGCTTTCATTTCTCTCAGTCAGCTATCATTTATTTATTTCCTTATCATTCATATCATGTTTTCTTCATCATCATCATTCATATCATATTCAATACAATTTTTACGGAATGCCTTCATCCGATCCTCATCGCATACCTATACCACTATTACCTTCCATAGTGCACTGATGACTGAGGGTGTAGGCACAAAAAGGCGCCGCCGACGATAGCGGCCTCGCACTCGCCGCGGCTCATGGCGAGGTATGCCTGCTCCAGCGCCGCGGTGGAACTGCAGCACGCCTCGTCTATCGACATGGATGGGCCCTTCGCGTTCAGCCAGTACGAGATGCGGTTCGCGAACATAGTCTTGCTGCACCTGATTGGTAAAACAAATGAATATTCACAGTGCATTTTTCTTATTATCTGTTGTGAATTAGGCAACATATTATTATTATACATCAAAGTTTTCACGCAAATATTTGACTTACCCAGCTATACCAAAACCAGATCTAGAAGAAGCTTCGTAAAAACAGGCCTTTTCAGTTTCAGAGAAACATGAGCCGATGTAGACACCGATTTTCTTTCCAGAAAGATCATCAGGATTGACACCTGGAAAACAAAATGTTAGATACTGAGGTACTGAGTTTTATGAAAATATTAATCACGTGATTTGATTGATTCCAAAACACGTGACGCTATAATAATTATAGCAAATATTTTTTTGGGTGAAATCATTAAATTACACCTCCCGCTTTTGGTGCAGTTGGTTTAGTGTCTACTCTTGACATGAACTAAAATGTCGAAAAACACTACCATCCTTCTGGAGGTCCCTGTGTGCCAGGGCCACGGTAACTCTTACGAACAACCCGCAGCCCAGGCAGACCCTGGACCTAAAGGGCCATTCTCATGATAATTATATCAGTGTGACCGACTTCATGTTCGCACTCTATAATCGAAATAGAACATATTTGTTGTTGAAATCAGGTAGACGCACAATAGTTAACAATATACGAGTAGGTATAACAAATTTAACTTTGCGTCGTGAATTAAAAACACGCAATTGGTATTACTTATAGAATTTATCAACATTTTAATGATGTCGTTTGTTATAAAGGGACAGAATAATAAATAGTTTTTTTAACTAGGTACTTCCAAAATTAGACATGATTAAATTACATAGATAAGTACATTAAGGTTGAGGACGTGTTGGGCAAGAGGTTAAGACATATTGTTTACAAATTCATTAAGTATTGTGTATTTTGTGAGCGTGGGCACGTATCTTCAAGATAACTAACGGCTGATCGATTTTGAAAGTTGTTAGCTCCCAACTATTGATCTGTGGCACGGACGTAGCTATAGCCAAGGGCATTAGGTGGCTAAGGTCTATAGCTGCGTTCGTGCCAGAGACTAGTAGTGAGGCTTTAACAACTTTCAAAAATCCATCAACCGTTAGTCATAAAAACAAAGCCCTAATGCCAGTTGAGTATATCATTTACAAATGAAACAATGCCTGCGACTACGAGTATAACAAGTAGGTACGCTTCGAATCAACTATCGTTTTCTGCAAGAGGCGCATAAGAATCGGGACGGTCCGGGCCCCCTTCCCCCACTTAATACGTTTGCGTGTTATAGGAAAAGTATATATCTTCATATGTTTCATGAAACATATTTGTTCTACTTTAGTATAATACGTATGGAGATAAGTACTTAAAAAAAGGTAAGCTCTTAGAAAGAGGTAAAGTTTTTGAGTTTGTGAGCTTTCCAGTGGAAATAAACCTTGATCTAATGTTATGTAAACTTGTTCGGCTGTATTTTATCGTATCGTAGTCAGGTGTGTACTAACCAGCATCGTAGATAGCCTGGTAGGACTGCTCGAGGACCTTGCGGGCCATGGGGTCCATGCAGTTAGCCAGGCGGTAGTGCACCTTGAAGAATTGCGCGTCGAAGTAGCTCAGCCCCGGCACAGAGCCCGAGTGCTGCACTACTTCTGGGTGGTTATATTTAAAGCGAAGTCCTTCTTCTGTGACTGGATTCACCTACGGAACACAAAGCTATGAATATCAGCAGTATCATCAGCAAGATTATGTTTATATGTAGTCATTAGCTGACCCAGCAAACTTTGTACTGCCTAATAAACGATTTTTAATTTTTGTTTTGTGTTTTATTTTGTTTAGGCATTTTTTAAATGTTTTTGTCGGTGAGAATTATCCTCCTTATTCAAGAAATATAAATTCAAGAAATATAAAAAAAAATAGCGATTTCGGTTCAGTTGGTCTCGAGATTTGCGCTAAGCAATATTCAGCGATTAATTTTTATAGTACACAGATAGATGAGAGGATTTAAGAAAGAGATATCGCTTCAAAATAAAGTCTTAACCTAAGCTTCATCTAGTTCTTGAGATTTTCTGATCAATAAGTGACCTTTCGAAGATATATAGAGTTGCTTTATGACATGGTCTTTTGGGGTCTTTTTTTTTCGGGGGAAATCGTCAAATGACCTCCCCGCTCAGTAAAACCCACTATGTACGTTCCTATGCAAGGGTCACGGTAACTCTTGCGAAAAAAAAACCCGCAGCCCAATCTTTTGGGGTCTGCTAAAGAAGTTTCGCTTACCTTATTATACAAAATATCGTTGAAGTCCTTCACGTGTTCCGAATCCGGGTACAGGCCCGACATACCACTGATGACTATCCTCTCTCCACTTGGTACTGGAGAGGCAGTCAGTACCTCCTTAGGTACGGCCTCTAGCGGTGTGGGCGCCATCCTTGTTATCCTTTTGGTGTATCCTTATCTGAATGCAAAGGTTCTCTGTGACGTCACAATTTCTATGGTGATTTTGGAAGCCTTTATTGTTAGATATAGCGTGATGTTTTTTTTTTTCAAAACAAAAAAGAGATGTTTAAGACAGCTTCCGTCTTTTAGTTCTTAATTATTCTTTTCGAAATAAACAAGCAATCGTCTAGATTATAATTGGCTCATCATTTGAACTACAAATTGATATTAAGAGTAGACGACATGAGAATATTTTACATGATACCCGAAAATAATTGTATTCCACTATACTGACCTATACAACTGGTCGGTATATTGATGTGTGACCGTTTAAATTCTAACTGAACGAATTTACCAATTTAATTAGCGAAATGATAAACTCAAACGGTCGAGATACTTAATATGCGTAATTGTTTGGTGTTATGGCGTATATATAAAGTCTTTCTCATGTTAATAAGGGTCAATCCGTAATTAGATATTTCATTGAACTAAATAAAGGGTGTACAAAACATGTTTACTTGGCTTAAAGTACGTAGGCAGCCGAATCTGTCAAATTTTACCAATCGAAAATTAACTTTCTGGTATTGTGATAAGATTGAAAATATATTAAAGAAACTTAACAGATTGGGGTAAGTCGAAGTGCTGGCGTTTGTACATACATACATTTGAAACGCGCAGTTTTCAGTAGTACACTACTCTATACACTTGTATGAACTTATGGAAAATTAATACGGATATGAATACTATTCACTAGATAATCTTAGCTTATTGTTACCCAAACATCCCATGATAATACCAAAATAATAATAATGGAGTCCAGACCGACTGTCGACTATGGCGGCCTTTCTCTCTAAGGAGATTAACTAACAACGCAGGACATATGATAGTGCACAAGCATTTGCGCAAACACAGATGAATTCTCTATATTCCTTTATGCTCATAGTCCCATGGGACGACAATCCGATATGACATTTACGTGCTCTCCGATGCACGCTCAATCACCAACTTCCATGATTGCTTTATGAAAGTTTCTCAATATTCACAGAACGATTACGGCCCGACTCGGGAATGGAACCCGAGACCTCTTGCATAGTAGTCGCGCTGTGCGACTACTAAACCAACGAAGCAGTTAACTGATGACTTATGATCTAATCCACAATAAACCTATGTCCTCACATGTGTCCGAACAACAGAGACATAAAACTACGTACTATACTCCTATAGGGCTCCAGCAACCAGGGCACGTTCTGTTTCACACGCTCCTCAAAGAGCAATCAGCAAAATTGGCGAAGCTGCTTACAGCCAAGGCCTGCCGGGGCTGCGGGATTCCAGAGTTGCCGCGGTTGTGGTATTCAAAGGGCCCCAGAAAGAAGAATAATGGGTTTTAGTCATTAAAAGTCTGACACTCACTCCAGCTGCACCCACAGCGGGAGGGATTTCCCACTAAAAAAACCGCACCAGCTATATAAAGAGTGCAAGGGACAGCCCTCCGCAGACTGATAGGGTGCATTCAGCTCCTTATTTTGTTTTCTACCGTTTATTCAGTTAAGTTTTATTTCTTTCAATGCAAAAGTACATTCTTTGTAAGTTGCACTTTTTGATTGTATAAAATCAAAAAACCAGCAATGAATATTGACATAATCCTAACGATCGACGCGTGGATTCAGCTGTTCAATTTTTGTGAGTTTTAAAAAAAAACTTTTATTGTATTTCCATAATATTACTGAAACAATTTTTTGAACCAGTCTTCTTCGTATGGTATACTTAACTCACCGTATCAGTCTGCGGAGGCTGTCCCTTACATCCTGTATGTTATTTATAACTAGTTAGAGAGTGTCATTTGTTTTAGAATGCTTATTACCAAAACCCTCCTGCCGTAAGAAAAGAATGAACAAGAGCGACCGACTTTTAACCACGGCGGTTACCGAATTAAAGACTCTTTTGTTTAGACACGTGTGAGCTAAGGCTATTTTGTTTATTGTGTTAGGAATCAATTAATTGAATACAAATTTACCTAATTACAGTAGTACGTAGGTCAGGACTTACGAATAAGTTTAGTGTAGAACGCATAGCTTGATACAATCTGTCAAATGTTCTTAATTAATTTTCATTTTTATTGCTGCAGTATTAAGGTTTAAAGTTGATTGGGAAAATTTGACAGTTTCCGGTAGCTTGATGTGCTGGCGTCAGTACATAACAAATTACTTTTTGCATCGTAGCACTTTTACGATTGGATTTATATCCAGATTGCCAAAGAGAATTAGATTCTTGGGATCGTATCTTATTTAGAATGAATGAGTATGCTGCTGAAGGGATGGGAGAAGTATGGGACCACCCATTGCCAATGGTACAATGGTGGAAACCCTGAGAAATCAAAGACGCGTAAAAACTTAACATTCAGGTTTATTTCTTCTGACACTACAAAACAGAAAACGTTTAGATTTCACCTGACGATGGAGTTGACAGAGTCGAGGGAGCTCCTCAACGATAGGTACAGACGCCAGCAAGTCAATCTACCCAAATCTGTCAAATTTTACCAATCGAATATTGACCTTCTGGTATTGTTATAAGGTTGAAAGTCTATTAAAGAAGTTTAACAGATTGAGGTAGGTTGAAGTGCTGGCGCCTGTACTTACATGTTTAGGTTTATTTTAATCGTATTGATGATAATTTTAGAGTCGAAGTACAGTTCTGAGAACTCTGAAATGGTTTATGGTTGCCATCCTGGGTTGGAACTTGTTTTATTTGTATTGCTATCATGACGGCTATAGTGGATAAGAAGTGTATAAATGGATGACTAAATACGATTTTGGACCTTGGCACCAAAAAGATAAAAATAAAAGTTGTGCGTCAAGTCCGCCGCGCGGGTGTGTGAAGTGGAATACTTTAAGTGTGCTTCAGGGAATACCTCGAAAATGAGAAGGAGTAAAAAATGATTTTTTATCTCTTAAAATGATATCATGATCATCATCATCTCAGCCATAGGACGTCCACTGCTGAACATAGGCCTCCCCTTTAGATCTCCACATACACCGGTTGGAACCTGCATCCAGCGTCTTCCGGCGACCTTTATAAGGTCGTCTGTCCATCTCGTTGGTGGACGTCTAATGAAAAATGACAAAATGATATCACTTAAAATACATTACAATTAAACTAAGATTCATTTCTAGAAGATACCTATGGATGTACTAACTCCTAATTACTCGGTCATTTTCCTTTAAATTTTTAGTTTCTGCAGGCTTAGCATGGCGATTCTATGTCTATTATATCAAGAAAAGACAAAGCCCTTTCTGTCAATGTCAACATGTCTTCTGCCCGAGCATGGTGCGACCTGTCAACTCGCATATAATCACTTGCAGACTTATGTCGATCGAAGAAAAGAAAAATTTCTTCAAAAATTTCAAAAGAAATCTTACTTCAAAGTGTTACTTTTCTGTCATTATGTCCATTCTTCGATAAACAAAACTTGTTTCTACGGTTGTCATACTGAGCCTGCAGGTAATATTACAGCAATTCATCACATAGTTAGTTTCTATACTACCAATGTAAGGGCCGCGTTGTGGAGCCTACTGTACAATACACTTATTATGCCAATCGAACGATCGCGGATCGCATTCGCAATGATTGCTAACTCATTCACATCAGGCGGTCTTAAGATAAACTTTTGCCTTTAGTTTCATTTTTTTTCTTGATGTTTTAATGAAATTCTCAAGAAATAAGCGCAATAGTCCCCAAACATTGATTTAAATTTTCGTTTCTTGGGTATTGTGTCCGATTCTATAACCAGCTATCTCAGTTTACATTGATCTTTAAGAATAAAAAGTTTGAAAACTTTGTCAAAGTAATAGTACCTAATTAAAAAAGCATAAAATACGTATAAAGCTAATAAATTTCGAAATGTGCTGTTTTAGAATCGTGCAACGACTGTCTGATTTTTCATAAAGTCTTGCAAGCGCCTGCGCCTATTTGAAATTAAAACTTTTGGCCATATTATTATCACGTCACTACCACCAGTTGGTGGCTGCATTCAATAGCCTATTTCCTCCAAGGTGCTGTTACCGTAAAATTAATTAGATTTTCCAAAGACTTGTTTTGGCGAACAAAAGTTTATTGGCAATCTGTATCTTCGGTGTAGAGGAATGTACTGGGTAATTTCTCGTCTTTAAACGTGGACTCTGTTTATCAGAGCCATACTCACCGAACTTCACACACTTATTCGCTTCTTAGAATCTTGCACGCCCAAATAATTATAGGATCATTCAGATCTACCTACAGACTGGCTGCCCTATTTTGTTATTATACGTGAAAACTGTTGTCTGACAGTGTCTTTTGCGTTACATACCTTTACATCTGTCATACGCAACTATCAGACATAAAGCTGCGATGAATTTGATGACGTCATCCGCATCTGTCTAGAATTTCTAGGGTTCTTCTGATTCGGACGACTTCGTCTGGACAGGGTTTTTATATTAATAACAATTCATTTCGTTCAGCGAGTACAGCTCAAACACTTACCATGTTAAGCTTCTTAGTTACAGCAGTTTGGTCAGAGTCCTGAGTTAAGGTGATGCCTGCATCAAAATCTGGGCAAGGACATAGGATAAGAAAGGAATTCTAACTTGTAATAAAATATTGACTTATGGTCTCTGAAGGTCTATGGCATGGGGTCTATGGCTTATTGATGTGTCTGTCTTTGCTGCTTATCTCAGATCCTTTGATCTCGGATACATTTATAAGACCCTATCTAATTTTGCCATAACATATCGAAGCGTTAATAAGTCATTAATTAAGCGTGACCGTTGCTCCGTGGACATGGGAAGAAATAAAACGAACTTTTTAAAATGTAATTAAGGAACCAAATTCTTTTAAATATTTGGGCACATTTTACAATAGATACTTACTACATCTTCTTAGTAGACCTACACTAATAAAAGCAAACATTTATTCCTGAGAAGACCTGTTTCGTTGGTTCCTTTCTCTGAAAAAAGCAGTTTCCATCAATCGAAGCAACCCCGGGGTCAGCAGTCGCACCATGCGACTGCTTTACGGGTTTTGACAAACTTTCACAAAAGTGGCAGTCAGGAGTTGAAGTTTAGAAGTTGGTGACTGGTACACTGGTGCACCGGAGAACACCGAAATGACGGTCCTGCTCCTGATCTCTTTACGGGCGGGGTAGGAGAGTGGGGAAATAGAGAGTGCACCGATATTCACGTAAAGGCCCTGCTCAGCTGCCTGATTTCCGTAGAAGAAAAGGTACCGAATACTGATTCTTGAATCTCGGAACCGGCTTCAACGATTTTGATGAATTTTACGAGTAGTATGCAGACAGTTTCTGGGGCGATAAACCACATTTATTCAAAACAAATAACGTTAATTAAAGGTATAAAAAGAAAAAGTTTTTTTATTGGTTCAATATTAATTAAATACAGGCAATTAATTGAAAATGTTAATTTTATTAAGCTGTGGTAATTTTTCAGCTATTTACAATACGGATGGCTGAATAAGTATTATGTCAATCATGTGATTAATATTTCACTTGCGTCATCAGGCCAGTGAGCGTGACCTTGACCTCCGTTTGTATGTGTGTGTTGCTGTGTGCATGTGAGTGTAGTCACATGTTAGCGAGTTGCAGAAGAAAATAAACGTAAGTAATAATGATGATCATCTGCCTAGCCTTTTCCCAAGCTATGTTGGGGTCGGCCAGTCTTAATTGGATACAGCTGATTACGAGTGTTTTACGCAGAGCGACTGCCTATCTGACCTCCTCAACCTGTGCAACCCAATACCCTTTGGTAAAACTGGTTCTGACTTCTGACTAACCGTAAGGACTCCCAAAGATGTACAAACGACAGCCGGGACTCGCGAATGTAGATTGCCTTCCGAAGCACGGAGGACCGTGTCACCCATCCACAGCCACGTTGTATGGCAATGCTAAACTCGACTCGACGACTGCCTCGTTGGTCTAGTAGTCGCAAGGCGCGACTGCTGTGCACGGGGTCTCGGGTTCGATTCCCGGGTCGGGCCGAAATAGCTTTGTGGGTTTTGAGAAACTTTCATAAAGCAGCCTGTAGTCTGGAAGTTGGGGATTGATTCACCCGTGCGTCGGAGAGCACGTAAATTTCGGTCCTGCGCCTGATCTCTCTCCGGTCGTGGCGGATTGCCGTCCCATCGGGCTATAAGATTGAGGGAATAGAGAGTGCACCTGTATCTGCACGAATATAGACTTTATCTATCAGCGTCACGCTATGACGTACTCTAGCGAATATTTTCTGTTGTTCAGTGTGAATAATTAATTGAAATTTACAATTCAACGATGGGTCAAAATCGTGGCTCCTTAATTAACTCTGTCTATTCGTAAGCGCTTGTAACATACATAATAATACATTTTTTGTGCAAACACATTAGATTATATAGAAAAAAAAACTTTCCTACTATAGTCAATTATTCAAATAAAACATAGTAACATTTCATTCATAACTCCATGTTTGTTTGTATACAAAAGTACTAGTAAGAAAAGCGCTGGACATTATGTGCCTGGAGTTTTCCTAACTATGTTTAGTCGGTTACCTAGGCAACCCGGTACCTTCCTTACACTAAGACGTTGCCCGACTTCTGATTATTGATGATTTCGGAAAGAGAGCGAATCTACGATAAGGTTACGACAAAGATACACACTTGATATTATTTCGAATTTTGTATTGTGTTTTAGCAATGGACGACCAGATGGCGTAGTAGTTGAATCTGCCTGCCACGACAGAGGTCGCGGGTTCGATTCTCGCTTAAGTCAAACATTTGTGTGTACGAACATAGGTGTTTGATTTAGTCACCCTGACTCTATCGTTCATATGTATAATATGAATGTATGTATATACAAAAAAAATGTATATAAGCACGTTAATTAGTTGTCTAATACCCATAGTAGGTACTAGCTCTGCTTAGTTTGGGACTAGATGACGTTGTGTAAATATGTGAAGAATATTATTAATCTATTTACCCTCTAGAAACACCTCCCCTCTATTCCCGAAATGAGGATATATTAACTTTTAGTTAAATACTTTCAAAATAAACACATCTAATTAATTAAATAATGCTAATTCTATTACGATACGTGTTGAAATTCAATAGAAAATTAAATTAAAATAATTTAATCACGTGTCTGTAGGTGTGCATTAAAATAGAGGGCAATCGCTGTCACTTATTGTTATTGTATTTCTAACGTCAATCAAATAATATAACAGACTTACATGAAAAATTCCATTGTTGTTACATGGAAATAAGTAATTCAGCAGCATTTTACAGATTCTACATCTACGGTACATATATTTATTTAGGTCCCAGATGTATGCTAAATTATAAAACACTGGTACTCAACTAAATCCGGTTAGACTGGAAGCCGACCCCAACATAGTTGGGAAAAGGCTCGGGAGATGATGATGAAGTACGCTCAATTATAGTCCTACACCCACTTATAACCTCGGTCTTAAAAGAGTACCACATTTAGTGCTAGTTTTAAATCATCTTCTTGAATAAAGTTAATGGTCTCAATCTAGTACTGAAGCCGGTACTTGTAAAGATCAAGTTTTAAGATAAGGGGAAAAGAGTCCATGATACGCTAGTTGATAACTAGTCAAAGTCTTTTATCGAACTGTTAAAATAAGAAATATGACGTCATACATTTTCACATCAAGCTATATGCTTATTATTTTAAAGCGCTTTACAAAATGATTATCATAATTTATTTTTGACCCAGTCACTTTTCCCTTGCTATAAGCATTAATGAAGATATGTATTATTAACATTATGGAATGCAAATAAAGATATGCATATGAAAATATTGTCCGTAGTCTCGGTTATATGCAGCGCGGAGTGCGATGCAGTGTCCATGGCCAAGGATTCGCGGGCGGACGATGTGAAGGGACAGTTATAAGGACAATCAATATCCTAAATAATAAACTAACAGGGATAAACAGTGATTTTTCATGAAGGCGCGGTGAACATGCTGAATACTGTACATGTATTACGAACCTGATCTTATTGAAGGAGATTCTTGGTACAGCTGACGCTGCGTGTTGAGCTGCAGCAAGTTGTACATCACCCGTTGTCGTGCCTCGCGAGCGCCACAGAGAAGGTAATTCTACAGCTTTTGATGCTGCGGAACTCATGCTTAGTTTGTGTACAGACGCCAGCACATTAAGCTATACGATATTGTCAAATTTTCCTAATCAAATATGAACTATATGCTTCAGCGATAAGGTTGATTTTAGTAGCGGTGTGTGCTAGCGTCTGTTCAAGTAAGATTTAGAACACGTCGTCCGGGGCTGCGGGTTGTTCGTAAGAGTTACCGCGGCCCTGGCTGTCATACAAAGACTTCCTGAAGGAATATTGTAGTTTTTAGTTAGTACGAGTCTGACACTCCTGCTGCCAGCTGCACAGGGAGGGGTTATGAGATGATTTACCACGAAAAAAACGATCTGGATCTAAGTGTAAAATATTTTTAAATGTAATGTAAATAATTTTAAAATAAGACAAGATACAGTAAGACATGCCAGTACCATTTTCAGCCTAGCCTTTTTCCAAGTAAGTTGGGGTCAGGTTCCAGTCTTACTGGATACGGCTGAGTACCAGTGATTATATGGAGCGACTGCCTATTTAACTTCCTCAATGCTGTTACCCGGGCTACCCGATACCCCTTAGTGAGACTGGTTGTCGGCTTCTGTCATCCCGTAACGACTGCTAAAGATTATCATAACAAGATGGTCACCCATCCACGGACTGACCGCGGTAAGCGTTGCTTAACCTTATGATCAATCAATTGTTACTTAATCACGACCACTATGCCAGGCCTGATATAAACTCAATGAATGCATAGGTAGAGATTATCATTTATATGTGAACAAGTATGATTTACCAAGAAACTGTGTGAAAGTTAATATGGATAGGAAGAATATTACTTGTGGGATGTCGGCAGATAGAAGAAGAGTGTGGAAGAAGAAAACACGGTGCGCCGACCCCAAAGAAAACTTGGGATAAGGGCAGAAGAATGATGGAGTTACAAAACCTTACCATTATATGCTCCAAGCTCGGGACACGACTGTTATTTTTTTTTAAATGAGTTCGTCGATGTCCGTGTCGAAAATGATTTTAATTAGAATTTTCAGCACTTTGCATATGTACAGGCATTTTACGTAATTAAAATGTTATTGTTCGTTAATTGTTAATTGACATGCGTCTGTAACGTGGCATTGTTATTTGACATTGCAGCTAAAAATACCCGCGCCTATAACTGTTTCTTTTACTTGAAATCAACGGCTTTATTTATATTCCATATCTATATGGAATAACTAGATTATTCTATAAACATATACAGGGGGAAAAATCAACTTTTCAAATTTTTTTTGTACAAGTAAAAACGACGAATTTAAACATATTTATAATAAAACTTAATGAAAATATAGCTTTTAGATAAAACGGTTTGTATGTTTGTTACAAATTAATTTGTAACTCACTATAAAAATTATAATTTTTTATCTCTTTTCGATCTCGGGACTATAGAGTCCCGGATTTTTGGAAGGCGAACGAATATTAATATAATATTAATTGTATTATATATTTATGTGTTATATACCTCCTAAAATTATGTTTCACCGCCATATTTAATCACCTGTTCTATATTTGAATAATGTATGTCATCTTTTTTGGCACAAAAGAGTTTTTATCTCTAAATGTACATATAATCGTCGTCGCCGTGAATTGTCAATGTTAAAATAAGGAAAATCGCCCTCTCCATTACGACTTTGTTTTATAATTATACTAGCGACCCGCCCCGCCTTCGCACGGGTGCAATGCTGATACTAAAATTATACGTATAAACCTTCCTCTTGAATCACTCTATCTATTAAGAAAAACCGCATCAAAATCCGTTGCGTAGTTTCAAAGATTTAAGCATACAAAGGGACATAGGGACAGAGAAAGCGACTTTGTTTTATACTATGTAGTGATAGTGATTAACTACTTCTTCATTTAGTAATTTTTCTGTATCCCTTTAGTTCGTTATTTTTATTTTTGTTTAGTTTTGTCTAATTTTTCTGTGTTTCATTTTCAGGCTTTCTCGGCCCGGTCGCGTTTTTTTTCATTTAAACTTTATTTTATTACGTTTGCTTTATGATTCCAAAAATGAAATAAAAAGTCGCAGCGTATTTGCGAAATCGGAAATACTCGTGTTCGTTGTGTGTGAAAGAGGCGCCTACATGGACAGCCTAGGACCTAGGGCGGTCAAAACTGCAAATCAGCCTCTGAAAATGGCGTAAGTTTTGATACTCGCACAGGCTGCACAAAAGTCCCGCTGCGACACTTTGTGAGGACCTTATAATAGTCTATTTTAAATATAAATAACTCTGCGCACGCAAAAAGCCTATAGCCTAATACCTTCCTCGATAAACCGACTATCTTACACATAAATATTTTTTTAAATCGGTCTACTTGATCGTGAGATTTGCGCGATTAAGCAAACAAACAAACTCTTCAGCTTACTAGTGCATTTTGAATAAGTTAACGTTTTAACAGAGCTTGGGTTTTGAACTCTAGGTACTTATCGGTTAGAGCATTGCGCATTTTCTCTCAAACTCTGTTGATCGTAATCACTTCACTAACGAAAGATTTATGGTCTTTTGAAATCTTTGTGTTATTAATAATTATTTGAAAACCTTGCCGTGAAATTAATAAAATCATGTTCACAATTTAATGGAGAAGATTTATATATTTTTTAAACATATTGTTTACATTTTTAAATGTTAATATAAAAAAAAAACATTTAAAAATATAATAAATAGTTAGCCACTGATATTGAGAACAGGGTCCAAGCTACCGGTGGTTAGGGTCCCAGAGACAGATACCTCCTCACAATACGTGCCGTTTCAAGGAGTACTGCCTTCTGAATCAGTCCCTTGATCCAGCCGCCTAAGGAGAGCCTCTTCAAATGTTGATCGAGGCTCTAGGCTATTAGACCATTGGCCGTAACGACGATCGGCACGATGGTAGCCGTGTCGACGGAGATGATTTTATTGCTATGGAGTTTAATGATTAACAAGAATTTGACGAGATTGCATAAAGTTGTAATCTTAAATACCGCATAGATACTCCAGATTTTAAATACATAAGCAAAAAAAATAAATGCAAAGCTATTCAAATTATGCGAAATATTTAAATCGTGTCGAAATCCGAGTTCATAAAACTACGGCGTCAGTTGATGCGTGTACCAGAAGTGAAACGCTGGTGGCACTTCGCAATGTAAGTAAAAAAAATATCTTTTATATTTTCGCAAACACGTGACGTCATAACATTTTTTTTCGCCCACGGCTAAAATTGCGGAACATGACGCGAGCATATTTGCAGTCCTCTACAAATCTTTATCAGTCATCATCATCATCATCACAGCCTTTTTATCGTCCCACTGCTGGGCACAGGCCTCCTCTCCCACGGAGAAGGATTGAGCGTTAATCACCACGCTTGCTCAATGCGGGTTGGTGATTTCAGACTTTATAGTCCAGGTTTCCTCGAGATGTTTTCCTTCACCTTTAATCAGTCATTGGTGTCCAAGATAAACTTAGAAAGTACGTATAACTTAGAAAAGTTACATTGGTACTTGCCTGACCTGGAATCGAACCCGCACCCTCATACTCGAAAGGCTGGTGCTTTTACCACTAGGCCACCACGATCTTTATCAGTAGCTGTCAATAAAATTACTAATTAATTATAAAACAGTTGACTCTCAAAACAAAGAAAGAAATTTGAAAAAAGAAGTTTAAGTATTTCTTTTTTTCATGATTATATAAGTGTGCTGCAATAAGCCTTCGTGAAGTGAATATCATCTTTGTGGATAAATTACAAGACTGTTGGTGTTTTTGAACTATGGCGACGACATACATGTGATTGCAGTCTACGTGGACTGATAAGGTTTCTAGAAGACCTCCCAATTGTTTTAGTGCTGTCTTAGAAGTAAACTAAGAAGAGTGTTAGTTATCATCGATCAGACTACATTAGATAAAACATCATCTCCCTAGCCTTTCCCCAATTATGTTGGGGTCATCCGGAATTAGCTGAGTACCAGTGTGTTACAAGCAGCGATTGCCTATCTGACCTCCTCAACCCAGTTACCCGGGCAACCCAATACCCCATGGTTAGACTGGCGTTAGACTTACTGGCTTCTGAGTAACCGTAACGACTGCCAAGGATGTTCAATGACTACCGGGACCTACTGTTTAACGTGCCATCTGAAACACAGTTATTGGTGTCCAAGACATATGTAGATACTTAGAAAGTAAATACAAAGTTGCATTGGTACTTGCCTGACCTGGAATCGAACCCACGCACTCATACTTGAGAGGTTGGCTCTTTAACTACTAGGCCACCACGACTTTTTTACATTAGATAAAACACTAAGTAATTAATTGTTTTTAGATAATCATCAGTAGTCCATCATGGCGCCTACACCTCAGGAACACGTGCCCACCCCTGAGGGGATGTTGGGAGCTGATGCGTCGTTGGGAGATGCGTCACTAGACGGCGAGAGAATCGTCATCAGTGGCATGTCGGGACTTTACCCAAAGTCTCACAATGTTAAGGAGTTCTCCAAAATACTTTACAGTAAGGTAGGTCAAAACGCGATTGAAATCTGTATTTGCGCATGAGTTTAGACAAATGTGCCTAAAAGTCGCGGGAACCTTCGCCGGATCAAAACTGAGCAAATTTTTGCTGGCTTTATAAAATAGCAGGCTTACTACTCTTAGGTATATTTTTACAAATTCATTGCGCCATCCCTGCAGCAGAGAATCTTCAACTAGGTAAGATATTTAGGTTTCTGTAAACTGTGGAAGCTCAATATGCAGAACCACTCTGAGGATCCAAATCAATTAAAAAATTCTTAGTGAATATTTAATTTCGTGAGGCACCTGACCTGAGTCAGGAGACATCAAAAGCTAACTACTAGAAATTCAACAATTCCATATTTAAATTTCTATTCGGCATCGCTCGATAATTAAAAAAATATTGATGTAAAACTTCTACAGTACTTATGAAGTAATTTGATGAACTAGACGCAGACATTTTCTTTCCTAACAGGAGAATCCTGTAACATCGGAGGGCTTAAGATGGAACTACAAACATCCAGACTTGGCACAATACACCGGAATGGCTCCAGACCTGGACCGGTTCGATGCCCAGTTCTTCTCTGTGCACTTCCGTCTTGGAAACTACATGGACCCCATGTCTCGAAAAATGCTTGAACAAGCCTACCAGGCTCTTTATGATGCTGGTATGTCCTATGTATGCTGTGATATCATCTCCATCCATTTCTGCAATAGGGTACTTGACATCTAATCAAATTCATTATTTTTATTGAACTGTTAATAACGGTTACTTTTAACTATGACTTCCCAAATTTTTCATATCAAGTCATGTAGTTATTTTACTTAAATAATCTTCAAAAAAATCCAATGGCTTTTCCTTCAAAACGATAAATGAAAGTGACATTATTTTAAGATGCTTTAACAAATTAATATCACGTAGGATTTTATTTTTGATCTAATCAACTACCCAATTGCAATTGAATCATAACTCTTACAGGTGAATTGTTTTAGCTATATATGGTATATATAGCTATATATCATCATCAGCCTATTTATCGTCCCCCCGGTCACACCGGTCACTAACCACAGGGTCTCTTCTCACACAGAGAAAGATTGAGCGTTAATCACTCGAAAAGAAGCATTAATCTCATAGTCTTTTTTTTGCTTTTCAGGTTTAAGTCCAGCTCATCTTAATGGAAAGAAAGTAGCAGTCTTTGTGGGCTCATCTTTTTCTGATACGGAAAAGACTGGATCTACAGATGTGGTATCTAAATCTGGATTGGGTATTCTGGGGTAAGCAAACTGGAGATTTACATTTAAATATTATTTTCAATATTCATTTGCATGGCCGTTACAAATATTTGCAAACTTAATAATAATATAAAGAAAATAAAAATAAGAAGGGCAATTTAAAATAATGCGTCAAATAACTCATCCGCGTTGCAACGTTGGATGGCAATGCTGATTCGTTGGTCAAGATATTGGCCAGCCCTTTCGTCACGGGTGGACTCCACTAAGCGTAAAAATTTGTTACTAATTAATTTGATGTCACTTTTTGATTCTATCCTATATTTGCAGATCGAGCAAAACTATGTTCGCCAATCGTATCTCTTACTGGTTGAACACAAAAGGTCCATCCCTAGCCATAGACGAAGCCGACTGCAGTTCCACTACTGCTCTCGAAGAAGCATATTTGGCATTGAAACGTGGTGCATGTGAAGCGGCCATTGTTGGTGGTGCATACTTATGTCTGCAGCCACAGGGATCTGTACATCATGGAAGGTAATTTTCTTGGGGAGTTTGTTGCGCCACTTCTTCTTCCCAGCAAAAACACATAGGAAGTGGTGAAGGGTGGGCGTATTGGGGGCTGTCTTTTGTAAATCTTGACGTTCAGAAAGTGCTGTTTTGCAGCCAAGTTTGAATAAATGATTTTGAGTTTGAGTTTCCGTTGCTGAGAATATTAACATTTCATGTCTTCATCATCTACTGTTACGCTATATGAGACGTCCACTTCTGTATAGACGCCAGCACAAGCTATTACTTGTCTGTCAAATTTTCTTAATCGATTTTCAACTTTATCGCTAAAGCTTATGGTTTAAAGTTGATTGGAAAAAAATTGACAGTTTCGGGAGCTTGATCCAGTGCCTATGCATGACCTTTGTCATGACGTTAGGTGTACTTCGTGGAAAACAATCAGACCAGGGTCATTAAAAAGTATAATTGTCGAAGAGGTCAAAGGCCACTGTAGGGTATTAATGATTTACCATTATAACATATACGAGTAATATTCCTCACACATATGTACATACAACGTCATCTAGTAGATTACAAACTATGGAAAGCTGATAAACTATATAAGCTTAGTATCCACTTTTCTTTTATAAATACATACATAATATACAGAGTAACACCCAGACAGAGTCAAACACCCATGTTCCTGCACACCAATGTTTGACTTATTCGGGAATCGAATCCTCGACGAGTCCAGGTCTCGTCCATTAGAAAATTATGCTCGTTAATTTTTTTGACACCATGATAGATATTCAGATGGTATACTATCAAAATATTAATGCGTTATGACGTAAGTTAAGCTATCAATCAATTTGCAGTTAATATTAAATATTGTTACATTATTGGATGGATATAGAGGAAGGGGACGACCAAAGAAACGATGGATGGATTGCGTGAAAGTTGATATGGCTAGAAAGAAGGTAACTTGTGAGATGACGGCAGATAGAAGAGCGTGGAAGACAAAAACATGCTGCGCCGACCCCAAATAAAACTTGGTATAAGGGCAGGAGGATGACGATGATGATGATTAAATATTGTTACAGACTCGCTGCAACAGTTTCAAAAGACGGTACCACCAAGTCATTCTCACAGAATGCTAATGGTTACGTTCTTTCTGATGCCATCAGTGTTGTACTACTGCAAAAATCTAAGGATGCCAAAAGGTATGGAGTAATATATAATATTTTTTTTCATTTATAATGGGATCGCTCTTGATCCCAATACAGCCCCTAGGGCAAGAATCTACGGTGGTACGAGCTTACCCAGAAGAAGCCTATTCACTCTTGCCTTAAAGTCTTGGGTTGTAAGAACTCGGAAATACAGACGCCAGCAGAGATACTAAATTATATATCAAATTGTAAATTGAAATACTCAAATGTTTCAACTCCCTTATTTTTTTTTTCATTTTATCACTAACTATTAAAATAATTGCAGAGTGTACGCCGAATTAGTTCATGTCAAGAATGAATTCCTTTCTATCATGAAAGATCAAACGGGACCGAAGTTCGGCTACTATCGTAATCCCTTGACTGTGGCTGGATTCATCAAGGAGTTCTACAAGGAAGCGCAAGTGCCACCGCAGGCAGTAGAGTATGTGGAAGCTTATGGAACAGGTACACATCATACATGAACTTAAGCGATCTTGTAGTAATAAATTCTACTTAATACCCTTCATAGAAGCTTACTTTTTAACCGACTTCAAAAAGGAGGAGGTTATAGTAAATCAGTAAAATGTTCAAGTTTTCTATCTACATTATGTCAGAATCATCATCTCCCGAGCCTTTTCCCAACTATGTTGGGGTCGGTTTCCAGTCTAACCGGATTCAGCTGAGTACCAGTGTTTTACAAGGAGCAACGGCCTATCTGACCTCCAATACCCCTAAGTTAGACTGGCGTAGACTTACTGGCTTCTGACTACCCGTAACGACTGCCAAGGATGTTCAATGACAGCCGGGACCTACAGTTTAACGTGCCATCCGAAATAAAGTCATTGATGTCAAAGATATACTTAGAAAGTACATACAAACTTAGAAAAGTTGCATTGGTACTTGCCCGACCTGGAATCGAACCCACGCCTTCATACTTGAGAGGTTGGCTCTTTAGCCACCACGACTTTTTACGAGGGCAGAATCTGATGTGATAAATAATTAATTATTTGGCAGGCGTACCGGATGGCGACAAAGCCGAGTTGGAAGCAATCGAAGAAGTCTACTGCAAAGGTAGGGACAACCCCCTACTCGTCGGTAGTGTAACTTCAAACATTGGTCTGACTGAAGCAGCAGCCGGCATGACTGCGCTTACTAAGGTACCTATAATTTAAAAATAAATAAACCTTAAACTTACCGATCTAGAATACACTTTAAATGATTTATTTCCCACAAAGGTGTTGCTGGGTTATCATCGTGGAGAGATTGCCGCCAACTTGCATTGCGATAACCCGCGTCAGGACGTGGCTGCATTGCGTGATGGCCGCATGGAAGTTGTTACCAAGAACAAAAAGTTCCAGCGTAACTATGTTGCTCTAAACGGAATGTCCGTTGCTGGAGTCAACTCGCACGTGCTGTTGCGAGGAAAATACAAACCTAAGGTAATTTCAGATTTAACGTTCATGAGTTTTTTTAGTTCAGATTTAGTGTTTCATGAGAACATAATCATGAAGAAACCCTCGGGTCGTGGGGTCCGAATGCTCTAGGTCTTTTTAAAGAGCTATCTAAGCGACTGGTTGACGCTTCCAGTGACCCAAAGGCTGGCTATCACTTTGGTCAGGGAATAAGCATTGCCATACAAAGTGACAATGCTGCCAGTAGACAGCGATGGGGGTGAGCTTTTCGATGCTTTTTAGTGTTTTTTTAGTGTAAACATTTGTATCATGTATAACTATTTTCTTCTTTTACTTTGAAAATAATTAGTAATTATTCTTCATTGTATTAGATAAATAATTAATACCTAAATCATGAAGAATCCTTACACAATTTTCAATATTGAATATTCCAGGATCTGTCGCGCTACAAGTCCTCAATACCACACTTGGTGACAATTTCCGGAAGGCAGGAGTCGGCTATTAAAAACATTTTTGAAGATCTGACTTCTCGGCCCATTGATGCTGAGGAGTTAGCGCTGCTGCATAACATCCATGCCAACAACATCTCTGGACATTTGGGCAGAGGATACGTGATTTTGGGTATGTATAACATACAATTTTCAAACGAGGAGTTGTAGTTCAAATATTTTTTATCCCTTTTATGGGTGTCCAGTAAAATAATGCATTCAGGATGTTGATAGACCTACCGCGTAACTGTAGCGCGTCAGGAATGTTTGCGGATGCTAGGGTTGATAGTTTTCAACATATAGTACGCAAGAGGTGTTCATCAATCCTGGGTGAAATATGTGATAGCTCCCACAGCATTCTGAATGTATTGTGTGATAGGTGGGACAACCTATGCTGGCTCACTGAATCCGTGTTCTTATTATGTTTCCGTATACGATATACGTAGTAATCCTTGTTTTTACTAACACTATGGCAAGTATGTCATGAAATAAACACTTATTATTATTAATTTTTCAGATACGAACGAATTTGATGAAACTGTAAGTCTCAGTGAGAAATCGGAGTACTTTGACGACGCTCGCAGGCCTCTGTGGTTCGTGTACAGCGGTATGGGCTCGCAGTGGGCCGGTATGGGAACACAACTCATGCGCATACCTATCTTCGCCGCTGCCATAGAAAGGTAATCATTATGAAACATGAACAACATTTAATAAGTCATCCATGTATTCGAATGTAATGTAATAATTCAACTGCCTCGTTGGTACATATATTAGTCGCATAGCGCAACTGCTATGCATGAGGTCTCAGCTTCAAATCCTATATCGGATCGAAGTCACTTTGTGACTTCTAAGTAACTTTCACGAAAAGTCGGAAAATTGGATGACCGACGATGTATCCGAAAAGCACGTAAATGTCGATCGGGTTGCTGTTTCATCGGACTTCTCATAGTCCAAGGAAGGAATAGAGAGTCCTCCTGTCATTGCGCAAAATGCCTGATTTACTTCTTGTACAGCTAGCTGATCTTCATAGAGAATTTATAGTCCTAAATTTTTGGTTGCAGGTGTCATAAAGTATTGCAGCCAGAGGGGCTGGATATTGTCAGCATAATAACGTCTCCGGACCCAACAACGTTTGACAATATCCTCCACTCCTTCGTGGGAATCGCTGCCATACAGATCGGGCTTACAGATATCCTTCATGCATTGGGTTTGAAGCCCGATGGTATCATAGGTAATATTATTAACGAATTTGGACTTTTTCTATGATGTTGACAAGGATGTGACAGTTTTTGAGGTTTGTTAAATTTTGTATCAATCAGGACACAGTGTGGGTGAATTGGCATGCGCCTACGCTGATGGATGTTTAACAGCTGAAGAAATGATATTGTGCGCGTACGGCCGTGGTCTCGTATCATTGAAGACTGATTTCATCCCTGGTTCTATGGCCGCTGTCGGTCTTGGATACGAACAAGTAAGACCTGATTTCCGATGCTCATTTTTTTTCTTAGAAATTCGAGCCATGTTTTAACATTTGGTACCTAACTGTTCGTTTTTAAATTAATAGGTATCCAAAATATGTCCACCTGAGATTGACGTGGCCTGTCATAACGGACCTGACTCCAGTACCATCTCAGGACCTGCTGACGCGATGAAGGAGTTCGTTGCCCAACTCACAGCTAAAGGTGTATTCGCTAAAGAGGTGCCTTGTTCCAACAAGCCATACCATTCGCGATACATTGCTAAAGCAGGTATGACCATATTTTATTTAAAAGACATACAAAATAGTTATTTAATATAGAGAGGACATTAAATACTAAATTCATTGTATTTTGTAGCCCCTGCGCTTCTCAAGTTCCTGAAAGGAGCCATCAAGAATCCTAAAGCACGAAGCGAGCGTTGGCTATCGACTTCCATTCCTCAGGAAAAATGGAATGAAGAACTGGCTACTTACTGTTCGGCGGAATACCATACCAACAACCTGCTAGTGAGTATCAGATATTCCTACAGTCTAGATAACATTCTAATTAAGACATGAGGAATTTAAAAATGGGAATTTATACATATTAGGAATTTTTAAGAATTCGGTATTTTGGAGATTGGGTATTTAAAATTAGTATTTGTTGCATGTAGTTATGCAGTATTCCCCCGTCACACTATGACAGTAAAAAAATGATTTTGCTGATGCGAAACCGTCAGGGACACCCTTTCACTTCGAATTTCATTTTTTTGTTAGTACAATTGAATGTTTTGTTTGCCAGAGCCCCGTGTTGTTCGACGAGACCATACGCCTGATTCCTAGCAATGCGGTGCTGGTGGAGGTGGCTCCGCACGGGCTGCTGCAGGCTATCCTCAAGCGCGCCATGCCGGCCGAGAGCCGTCACGTCTCGCTCACCCGCCGCGGGCACGCTGACAATGCGTTGTTCCTGCTCCAGGCTGTTGGCGAGTAAGTACATTGTTAATTTATGATACTTATTAACTTATTAGCTTCGAATTTGGGGTTTGAACCTTGAGTTTTGGTGTTTCTTCTAAAAGAAGTAAAAGAAGAAGAAGACAAGAAATACCAGTCTCATCTATTATTAAAAATATGACTTATTGAATCAGGCGTTACTTTGCTGAAATCCATTACAATTAATATTAGAAATGAATATCTAGTTTTAATTCTGCAAGACAAAAATCTAGCATTGGGTGCAGGATGCACATGCAATACCGCCCTCCCGCCCACTTACACAAGCACAGGAAGGAAAGATACCACCCTCCCTCCCTCATGCACCTGGACACGGAGAAATGGCAGCAAGTCGGCTTGGTTGCAGGGCTTGCTGGAGGGCGGTATTGCATGTGCATCCTGCACCCAATGCTAGATTTTTGTCTTGCGGAATTAAAACTACCTAGGTATTCTTTTCTAACATTAATTAAAAATATTGACGTTTTATAGCTGCTTATGATTGAGGTTTAAACATAATTTTGTTTCTTTTCCTAAACAGTTTGTACATGCACGGCTACACCCCGGAAGTTCAAGCTTTGTACCCGAAAGTGGAGTTCCCCGTTTCTACCAGAACGCCAATGTTGTCGCATTTAGTGAAATGGAACCACAGCGAAAAATGGTACGTTGAAGGACATTATATTTGAGCAGTGAAACAAAATTGCCGTAAATTAAGAGTCTTCGTTTGTTTTACCTTCAGGAGAGTTGCATCTTTCGTTGGTGGAGAGAAGAGGGTGGCAGCTGCTTGTCAGTTCGTGAAGTCCATCCATGACGATGAATACAGCTACCTGCAAGGTCACGTTGTGAGAGGTACTGGCTACATGTATACTTATTACCCAAAACATATATTTCTAGTTATACCTATTTTTTTCACTTTTGACTGTCTTTAAGTACAGCTACAAGCTACCCAAGACTGTCAAGTTATACCAATCAACTTTGAACCAGCGATAAAGTTGAAAATCTTTGAAGAAAATTTGTCAGATTATGACAGACTATACAATTTTAGAAATGTTGGTTGGTAAGGTTAAAAACCACACGCTTATGAGACACTTGAAAAATATCTTATTTGAAACTCGTACTTATTTTGTAGAGAAGCGGTGCTATCCCTTCGCGGCGGCTCTGGTGGCGGCATGGGACACACTTGCGATGCACTTGGGCGTGGGCAAGCGCACTGGAGCGGTGCAATTCCGTGATGTGCACCTGTACGCGCAGCCCACCCTTCACGAGCAGCGTCCGCTGCGTCTCAGCGTTTCGCTGCACAGAGGCGAAGGACGGTTTGAGGTAGGTAGTTAAAAAAAAAAATTAGAATTATGTATGAGGCATAGAACCGCGTCTTCTTTTTGCTGTTGGCGTTGATAACCTCCATGTAACATACTTGACCCAATAAGTATATATTCGTGAATACAACATGAAGGTCAATATTATTATTGTTATAACATCTTACATTACAATATATAATTTCTTGTATTTTGTTCTGTATACTCACGTTTTACAAATAAATGTCTTTTTATCTTTATCTTTATCGTATTTCTTCCCCAGATTATGAACGAAACCTTCAGGGTTGCCTCTGGGTACATCTTCAGTAACCCCTCTGAGGATGATGTAAAACCTGACGACAAGACGGGTGACCTGGTGCTCAGCTCAAAGGATATCTATCAATTATTGAAAGAAAGAAATTACAACTACAGGTAAACCCAAGCAATTTTTGAAATTTAGGCCACAAGGCAACATATAGAAAGCCTGTTGAAATATCTAAAGTAGATAATTAAACTCGTAAATATGAAATTTTGCACCAAAACCAAGGGTTTAATCACTAATGTAACTTCTGTTAAATGTCTACAAAACTTGATCTCTTGAATATATTGCAGCGGAGAGTTCGTCAGCATCGAGGCCGCCAACTCTACACTGAGCTCAGCTGCGCTGGTGTGGCGCGACAACTGGGTGACGTTCATCGACGGCTTGCTGCAGCTCAACATGCTGCGCCAGCCGCATCACGCCGTCACGCTGCCCACGCACATCAGGAGACTAGACATCGACACTACAGTACATAACGAGTTTACCTACACATTGAACGGAAAAACTGTTGTCAACGCCAATGTGTTTGATCTCTTCAATCTTACAAGGTAATTTTAATCTTTTATCTGATGAGGCTACTGTGTCAAGTCTGCTTCCCTAGGTCACACAAATATACAATATCATTAACACAAAAAATGATAATAAACAATTAAAGAAACACCAACCACTTAAGACCTAAAAGCGGGTACATTCCAGAAAAAATATTGCGCATCCAACAACTAATGCCAGGATCATTTACAAGACATTTAAAGAACTTAAAAGAAGAAAATGCCTAATATTATAGAAACCTTTGTTTTCCTATCATCTAGTATCTAATGCCTTTAATCTTCCAGGTGTGGTGGTGTTGCACTACAGCACCTTCAGTACCGCGATCTGCCTTCTGTCAGTCAAGACATAAGAAGGGTAGATTTGGTCGTGCCATCTGAAAAGGTAAACTAAATTGAAGTTAATATTATTTGTGACGACTGAGGAGCTCGTGGCTAAGTAAGCGCCGCGCAAGTCGATCGATCATTAGGTTAAGCAACGCTTGGCGCGGTCGGTCCGTGGATGGGTGACCATCGTGACGAGTTCCTCCGTGTTTCGGAAGGCACGTTAAATTGATGGGTCTCGGTTGTCATTTGTACATCTTTGGCAGTCGTTACGGGTAGTCGGAAGCTAGAAAGTCTGTCAGCCAGTCAAGCCAAGGGTTCGAGGGTTGCCCAGGCTAGTGGGTTGAGGAGGTTAGACAGGCAGTCACTCCACGTAAACCATTGGTACTCAGCTGCATCCAGTTACGACTGGAAGCCGACCCCAAAATAGCTTGGAAAAAGGATAGGCATATGAAGACTTATTTGTGATGACTGTCTAGAAGAACTAAACACGCTTACATTTTATGTTACAGCAAAAGTTATGTGGCATGCAGAACGGAGGGGAGAAGAACGAAGTAACCCTGCAATGTGCTCAAATCGGCAATGTCGATTCTCTGCAGTGGGTAGAGACAGCGGCTCCACTTGACAAATCCGATGTCGTAGTCAAGGTCAGAACTTTGCACACAAATGAAATTACTGGATTGATATCGTTTGCCATAATACTGGTGGACTTGGCCACTGCCTTCAACTTAATTGCTCGGCTTAGTCCATCTTGTTCAGTTCTTACATTGTTGTTCATATGTCATTAGGTACACTTCGCTGGACTCTCCACCTCTGATGTAAGGGCTGTGGGGAGGATGTCCTGCAACACCGATGGCTATGGAATGGATTACAGTGGAGTCACTCAAAGGTATTCCTTAGTCCTGAACTAGTTTTCCCTTGATTCTTTTGTGAGTGAGAGAGTGCGTCACAATGAGAGCTGGCCTTAATAAAAACTATTGTTCTTAACCTCGGCGGATCTATATTACTTACAGTTGCTCATATGTTCTTTTTTGCCATAGCGGTGATCGCGTTATGGGTCTAGTGCGCGGTGGCGCTGCCAGCAGCAAGGTTCGCGCGCAGCCGCAGCTGCTGTGGCCCGTGCCGCCGCACTGGAGCCTCGAGGACGCCGCCACCGTGCCGCTCGCGTACGCGCACGCCTTCTACTGCCTCGTGAGTACCTGTCCAACATTAATAACTCAAACTCATTTATTCAAACTTGGCTGCAAAACAGCACTTTTTGAACGTCAAAAATTACAAAAGAGAGTCCCCAAAACGCCCACCCTTCACCACTTCCTGTGTTTTTCCTAGGAAGATGAAGTGGCGCAACAAACTGCCCAGCAAAAACTGACAATAGCTAACTTGGTGATTAAGCTGATACATGTTACTGACGTAACTATACTCATATTTCAGGGAATTAAGCTTATTACGCCATTGACGCCAGAAACGAGTCTGCTGGTACACGGAGGTGCTGGAAGTTTTGGACAAGCCATCATATCGATAGCACTGGCTTACGGCTGCCAAGTGTTCACTACTGTCAGTGATATTAAGAAAAAACGATTCTTATTGAAATTATTCCCGGAATTGAAAGGTATATTATTAAAAATGTTATTATGACGATACAAGGCAATTGTTTTTGAATTCAGATTTATATGTGTATTTATTTTTTTCAGCTGAAAATATCGGCAACTCTCGGGACCACAGTTTCGGGGACATGGTTCTAAATGCTACAAAGGGCAAGGGTTGTAGCATTGTTATCAGCTCAGTGAAGGGAGATTTGAAAACTGTATGTATTTTTTTATATAAAACTTTATAATAAGCAGATTAATTTAGATATGATTTCAATGAAGACGATGTCGAGATAATATCAATAGATAATAGTTTGATATTGAAAGTTAATAAAAACATGTGCATCACACATTACAAGATGAAGATACTTAATTATATTTTTTTTTTCTGTTTAGACTACACTCTCCTGCGGAGGAAACGATTGCGTCTTTTTAGATATTTCTCAACTTCATAATCAAGATGAAGATTATGAGTTTGGTATGAGCAACCTCACTAAAGAGAGGGGATACTCTGTCGTCGATTTCTCTTCAATCTTCAATCCAGCGAAAACTGAAGAAGTCAAAGTAAGTTTCTCAACACAACCTCTGAATGTACTGTGAATCTAAAATCGCATCTAAATTACACATGCACTGTATGTAAAAAAATCTCATTGACATATTTTGCTTGGGTACCTTTCAGAAGTTACAAAAAATGATATCTGAGGGAATACGCTTGGGTTACGTACGGCCGCTGTCACGCGTGACGTACGCGCCGCATGAGGCTGCACGCGCCTTCCGCCTGCTGGCCGCAAGCCGACACCGCGGCAGAGTGCTGCTCAGGATGCAAGGCTCTGTTTCCTCTGCATACCCCAGGTATATGATATACCCCATCATAGATTTTCGAAAGTCCAGAAAATACTTCTAAATAGGTTCTCTAAGAAATCAGCAACTTCCTTTTTTATACACGACTCATTTTGTTACAGAATAATCTGCAACCCTAATGAGTGTCAGGCCATGTTCTGGGACGATGGCGCACTGGGAGTGCAACTGGCCGACAGGCTCATTCAACGTGGTGCTAGAAAACTGTACATTAAGTCTAAAACCTTGACACAATACGAACAATATAAAATTGGGTAAAGATAAAATTGCAATTTTTATGTTTCTTTCAAGTCAAGAAACTTGTGCTAGATAAATATATTTCTATGATTTTATTTTTACAGAACTTGGAAGAAACTTGGCGTCGATGTGATAGTATCGGAAAATAATATAAATGGAAATACTTTTGTGAAGGAAGCTTCCAATATTGGAACTCTTGGAGGAATTTACATCGCCATAACTAATGCATCTGATCACAAACACGTAGAACTGGCGCAGCTTATCAAATCAATAGATTCGGCTGCAAGATCGATATGTCCTCATTTGCCGTAAGTATCCAAACCACGACTGTCTGACTGACGATAAAGATATAAGATTTTATTGTTTCCTTGAATTTAATAAGCTCCATAACATAGACTATGTTTATCTGGGTACGAAATTTTTGTTTTAAGACAACCAACCGTAATTTTTGTGCAGGTACTTCGCAATATTATCAGCTGTTAAATCGTTGGGACAAGACACCTGCATTGACAGAGCGAAATGTGGATTTGCAGCAACACATTTAGACCTTTCTGAATTATATCAAGTGAGTTTTTTTATCAAAACTATGTATAATGTATTACCGAGTGGGTTTTTAGTCCGCAAGAATGTAACACTCCCTCCATCTGCAGGGGCTCTTGCCCCCAGCGGGAGGGGTCATTTAATGATTTCCCACGAAAAATATAAAGGCCATGGGCCGATTTCTTGGTTGCAGGTGCTATGCTCAGCTCAAGTCTGATTGGATAAGGCTTTCGTTTAGAGATTTAATGGTTTTTTTTACACTTCAGGTGGAAAGTAAGGCTAGCCCTCACGACGTGGTGGATGCGGCGGAGCGTGCGCTGCGCAGCCCCTCGCCTGTGGTGGCCGCGCAACCCGTGCCGGTCCACGAGCCCTCGCTCCTTCAGCAGCTCATTGCGCTTTCCAGTAAGCATATACACATTACTTTGTTTTCTTTACAATAAACATTATACATATGTATTTATTTTCTTCCTATTATGATCTGAAACTTATAACGGACGAGCGTATTCAGAAAAAATATTTGAATTTCTTTGTTAATATAGGACACCAAATCTAATCTATTCGTATTACGGCTTTTGATTTTCGTAATGATCATAAAATTACCCCCTTTCGCTAAGGGTGCAGCCAGAGTGAGTGTCAGACTCTAACTGACCAAAACCCACTATGTTCCTTCTGAAGGTCCCTGTGTGGCAGGGACATAGTAACTCTTGCGAACAACCCGCAGCCCCGGCACTTTATACAATGGACTGGAAATTAAATCTAAGAGGTATCTTAATATATTGTTTTATAATTATAGAAATACAAATCCCACAAAACGCAAATCCGGAAACCACATTAAAAGATTTGGGTATCGCTGACGAAAGCATACCAATAATCTGTTCCTTCTTGGATGTCGTGTATAATGTATCCTTGGATGAAGACTCAATACCACTTCTAACTCTGAAGGGGTAAGGATTTTTTTTTTCTTATATCATCTGCCTAACCTTTTCCCAAGCAATGTTGGGGTCAGCTCCCAGTCTTAACCGCATGCGGCTGAGTACCAGAGTTTTACATGGAGCGACTGCCTGTCTGACCTCCTCTACCCAGTTACCTGAGCAATCCGATGCCCCTTGGTAAGATTGCTTGTTGACCAATTTAGCCTGCCTTTCGAAACACGGAGGAACTCGTCATGACGAGATGGTCACCCATCCATGGCCTAACCGCGCCAAGCGTTGCTTAACCTTATGATCGATAGACCCGTACGGCTTTTACTTAATATATTAGATGATGTTTTCTTAATATTATACCAAAAGTTACTATATATCTATATTTTTACGTGAATCTAACTGTTACCATTTTTTTTTGTCAGAATACAAGAACTGGTGGATACTGCTACTGATATCGTTCCAGAAAATGTGAATGGGATAGCAACATTCTTTTCTACAGTTCCACCAGATGAACTTCTCGCAACAGCTGAACTAGTTGTTGTACCTACTCTAAACAAAGACATTACTTTGGTAAGTGCAGTAGAAGTTCCCTAACTTTGACCTAATACAAAGGAAGGATAATAAAAAAATACCTCCGTAACATAATTCTATAAGTTTTTCTTTATCTCCTCCGCAGTCCGAAGATGAGTTTGATGTGAATAAGAGATACCTGTGCATAGTGCCAGGCATGGAAGGACATAATGAACGATTCCGCGTGTTGTGCGAGCGCCTCAAGCTGCCAGCCTTCGTGCTCCAGCCAGGATACGATCGACCACGGGAAACCGTACGGGAGACCGCAGAGAGATACGCTCAGGTAAAACTTACACACATGTCCCTATAAAATTCTATAATTCTTGCCAATATGCTAGTTGACAACTAGTCAAATTCAATACGTTTATTGAACTGTCAAAAACGGTTACTTTCTAAGACTCTAACTATGGAGTCACAGAATATGATAAGGGATTTCATTTTGATAAGGTCAACTCTTATCCACTTAACTCAACTACTTTACTTTTTTGTTCCTAGATCCTTTTGAAAAAAACTGGAATACAAAACAACTTCTATTTGCTGGGATACGAAACTGGTGTCTTAGTGGCTCTTGAACTGACCGCTATCCTAGAAGACCACGGTAACTACACCTCTCTAGTGTTTTGTTTATATCCATTTTAACAAATGAAGAGGTATAATAAACATGATATCATTTCAGGTTTGACGGGCACAGTTTTCTGCCTCGGATGTGCACCCGACGAGTTCCAGGCAACTCTTGAAGAACAATTGAGTAGCTTCAAGACTGAAGAACAGCTTCAAGATGCCATAATAAGACACATGAGCAAGCTAGTTACTGGTGAAGATTTACCGGCTCTGGACGGTATACTTCGCGAAACTTCTACTTGGTCCGAGAAAGTGGACGCTTGTGTACGAAGTTTGCTAGGGCGCATGCAGCATTCTGTGCAGTACGCGCGTGCGCAGATAGAGGCAGCACTAGGCAATATTACGTCCGTACGTGGTTACGTGGCGCCTGTGCGTGCTCTGCGCTCGCAGCTGGTGCTGCTGCGTGCCGCGAGCTGCAGGCCGGCCAAGAACGCGCTTCAGCAACACTCGCAGCGCCCCGTCGCCGTGCACCAGCTCCGCACCCCCCTTTCCTACGTCACTAAAGACTTGGAATGCCCTGCTATCGTGAACCGTTATCTCGACACCGACATTAAAACTGAATTTGAAATGAAGAATCTGTGTGATGCTTACAGTCTATACAAAGATATATTCTAGATTGTGTTCACAAAATTAACTAAATAAATTATTACCCGTACCATTTACGTAGTAAGTTTAATTTTTACCTCTTGACATTTCTTTGCTATTCATTTTGTAGATCTTACTTAGGGGTTGCATTCGTACACATTCTGTATAATTATTGTTTCAATAGCTAATCTCGGGTGTGTATGAAAGAGTTGCAGAATTTTCTCCACAGGTGAAAAGCACTCAGTGTATGTAATTTCGGAAATAGTTACCATAATTCTTAGATCGCTTTTATGAGGTTTTAAAACAGTGTAGGTTAATGACGAGAATAAGTCTAAAATCCACATAAAGTTTTAATGTGTATTCACAAAAAAAAAACAGACCAAATTAACTTACTTCCAAAACTAATTCCAATAACATAAAAATTCTATTAATCCCTTCAATTTATATATTCTGGATCGATGGGTTCTTTTAAGCAGCGGTTTCTTTTATTAAACTTGTACAATACATCGCTGCTCAAATACTTATTCACTATAGAGGAACATCGTAAATCACGCGGCGCCTGCGCTAGTGTAGCATCTAGTTCATGAACAATAGTGTCTTGCTGAGAGAGTTTCAAAAGTTCCACCGGTGTCGTCTTGTGGAGCTTGGCGCGTAAGATGATCACCTTAGCCTTGAGCGCATTGAAGTGAGTGGGACAATGTCGCAGCAGCTGCAGCCGCGCGTACAGCGCGCGCATCAGCGTGTAGACGTACTGGCTCGTGTGCGGCACGCGGCCGCGGAGCGCGCGCACGCAGTGCTGCACTTTGTCAGAGAACTGCGGCAAGTCGCGCAGCTTGTTGTGCAGCTCCGGAGTGGTCGCGCCCAGCAGTAAATAGTGCACGTGTTGCAGCAGTGTTACTTGTAGAGTTTGCTCCGTCATACCTCGTAACTTGTACTCGAGATCGGCTTGGATGTCGTGCGCTGTACCGCCTAGACAGTACACCGTGCCCGTCAGCCCTGATAATGGATAAAAGAGATTTAATAAAAACATTGCCAATCTAATTTAGATAACATATCGATGTCATAAAATATCAAAACTGACCATAGCTTTCCAGTATTGTAGCCATTTCCATTACAACAGGTACGCCTAACTCATAACCCAAGAGTTGGAATTGATTCTTAATTTTCAACTTCTTCATTAGCACCTGAAAGTTAATCGATTATATTAATCTTCTTTCAAAATTGAGCCAACTTCCTTTTTAGAGTTTAGTTAAAAAATCACCTTAACTAGTCGTTGAGCTATTTCCTGCACAGTCTCTTGATATTCGTCCATGCCCAAATGTAGAACTACAGCGGGTAGCTTCAGTAGTTCGCACATCTCTTGGAATCGCTCGTGACTGTCCTCTAGGCCAGGCACGATGTACAAAAATGTTTCGTCGTTATCAAATTCATCAATTTGCTGGAACATTACACAACAAGATATTATTATGTCTAACAAGCTCAACACATAATATATATTTCAGTTGATTTTAATTTTATTTAAAAGCTTTGTCTAAATTTAACATACATAAAATCATTGTTGTTGGACTTACCATGTTTGGTGTATGTGTAAGTGTAGGCATATTTATAAACTCTATGGTTGCATAAACTTCGTCGGCATCTATTTGAGAGATATAACCGCTTAACCCTGACAAATGTTTATCATCCTCTATTTTCTTTTGCATGTTCTTGAGTCTGTAAATATATTTTTCATTGAATCTATTTATTTTCTTTAATACCTCAGCATATTCATGTTATATATTAATGAAAACCTCAACTTACTGCCCAATAGTCATAGATGGGACTGCATTTTTCTGAACAACAATGTCAAACCTTTCCTCTAGAAGTGTGCACAGCTCCTCTTCATTGCTTTGATCGATGCCAATTTGGGCGAGTGTTGCTGTATCATCAACTGAACTAGTTATCACGACGCCTGTAACAAATATTGTGGAATCTCAGAGCGTTATAAAATGTCCGATAGTTTTGTTGTCCATTTATCTAGCTCTTGTTGCGTCGTCGTCGTTTCAACCGAAAGACGTACATTGCTGGACAAAGGCCTCCCCCAAGGCTCGCCACCTTGCACGATCTTGAGCAAACCGCTAGTTCTTGTATATTAATTTAAAGAGAAAACGTGGTCTTAAGAAGTAACGGCTCTAGTACTAGATTTAGCCCATTACTTTTTTTCAAGAAGAAAAGATTTAAAGCTAGCAATAAAGGCGGTATTTTTTTAAAAGCTTTTATTTAACTTGCCGTGTATGTATGTTACGGTGGATTCTTTGAACTCAATTTTGAAGTAGATATCTTCAACCGAATGAGCTGAAATTTTGTATACACGTTCAGTTTGGATGACAATGCAAGATATGTTATATGACGTCATTCTAAATCCAATATGGCGGGCCACACAAGATGGCGGAGTAGTTATTTTTAATGAATCTCAACAATATGGAAAGGGCTTATTGAAAGTGACTTAAAAATAATTTGACGTTATTCTAAATGCAATATGGCGGACTATAAAAGCTTTTTAAAAAAAGTGTTTTCTTTTAATTTATTTATATTCAGACTACGTTTTATAAAGAGGCCCCCATGAGTTCGGAGTTCAGTTGTAATTAGATTTATCACTGGATCACCTGGAATCTGCGCGACTACTTGCATCAGGTCAAGGGGCTGGTGGAGCGCGTTGATTACCACTACAGCATCACCGCCTAGAATGGCGGCTTCCACAGCGTCAGCAGCACTATGCCATGATAGCTGTTTATCTCCTTTAAGTCCCGTATCTGCGAACTATACAAAAATGTGTTACTTTTGTTTGCATATGGTTTAGGTGTGCCAAGCTATCCCTTTTTGTTTGATGTCTTTCCAAAACTTAAAAAAGGAGTCTCAGACATACTTAAGATGATTGCAGTAGACCCATATCTTTTCTAGGTACCTATTTTTAATACTATTAAACCTTTAAGGGCATCATAAAAAATATTATCATTACTTCTCGGTTACCTTTTCTAGTTTGAGTTTTATAAACAGAGCATTATAATTGCTTTTTCTTCTCATCGAGCATATATTTCGACCGACCGTACCGTCTTCGCTTATTACGGTGAACAATCTGAAAAATTTACAGATCAAACAATTTAAACATAATTAATTTTTACACGCTTTTTTTCATCTGTTTTTATCGTCAACAGACTTGATGATTTGATATTTTGTTTCATTACCTGAGCTCTGGACAAACTTCTCTAGATACAACATCAACATCACACATTATCTCTTGAACATTAAGCCCAGCCTCCGTGTCAGTGGCTACTACATGAACGCCTTCAATATGCCCCATAGCATTGGCTTCGTCGAACATATTGCGCACAGTTTCAGTGGAATCTAGAGCTTTGTAAGATATTCTGACTTCGGTGCCGAGTTTATCCCATATCCTGCAATATTTCAAGATTTTTAGTCAACCGCTTACGTAGTAGGTATGTTTCAAGGGTTCAAGATACTCACTCTTTTTTGAAGAATAAATAACTGGAAATATTTGGAACATTCAAGAACAATTTCTTAGCTCCGCGTTCAATCAATCTATCAGCAAGCTTGAAACCAAATCCATCCTGATCACACAATATCACGTGGCACGAGTTATTTGAAAAAGATAATCTGGAAGGTCAAATGTCATTGAAAATACTGGAATATAATGTTCAGAAGATTGCATGACAGGCGGTGGTAGCATACCTGGGCTGAGCTAGTGGCAGCTGGTCGTTCATCCTGAGCAGCACTCTGCCGCAGTGTCGGCTGGCGGCCAGCAGGCGGAAGGCGCGCGCGGCCTCGTGCGGCGCATACGTCACGCGCGACAGCGGCTGCACGTAGCCCAAGCGAATACCTTCGCTGATCATCATCCTTATTCTCTGTTAAAAAACAATCATTATATTTTTGCTTGAATACTGTTCCTATAGATATATAGATATTAACGCTCAATCCTTATCTGTGTTAGAGGAGGCCTGTGCCCAGCAGTGGAACGATAAAAAGGCTGGATGATGATGATGACTGTTTCTATAATTGTTGATACCAAGAAAAGCACAGTTTCTAGTAAATTGTTTTACTGTATCCGCTTAAAAAATTCTAAAGCGTTCTTCCCTTTGACATAAAAAGGCTGCTAATAAATATTCTCAGTAAACTTCGTCTTCATTTTTTTTAACTTACATTTACATATTATATATTGTGGCTTATGTATAATTCTATGTATTGTATTATTTAGCTGTTTCTTGTTTTCAATCCTGTTTTTTTTGTCCCTTTAACCCAGTGGTTGGTTGGTAAAGCATACCCTGTATCATTAAGTTCGCCAATGTATGTATGTATATTTATTTGAACAGGAACTTAATATAAATAAATACTCTCTTTACTAGACAATTATCGTCGCGTAGCTACAAAAACTTAATTAAATCATAAACAACAAACCGATTCACAAATATCTCATTACATATTACTGTACTCACTGTAAAATCCTCAATGTTTTGATCGTCAAATATGGAAGGAATGGCGACTGTATTGTAGTGCCTCGCAAACATTAGGTTATACATTCCAAATTGATAGTTTTCCTGGTTTTGTATTTGAGACAAATCGAAAGCTATTCCATTACTTCCGCAACATGACAGTGAAGCCTGAAAACACCTTATAATGGAATCGGAACGCAAAATTTTGAAGAATTCAAGAATAAAAATTAATTCGTCTTACAGATTTTAGGAACCCTTGCACACAAGACAAGACGATGTCACAACCTTTTCCTTTGGTGTGACGCATGACGGTTGTTTTGAATGCATCGCTTCGAGAATTTTCTATATGTTCAGCTGAAACAAAACACGATGCAATACGTAAGTTCTTCGAGTCTGTATGGAATGTATGCTTTGAAGACAGCTCAGGAACTGTAAAGAATGTAAAACTCAAAAGTATCATTTTACGAGAAGTTTCTTCAAGGTTTTATACCTGGTAAGTTGGGAAATAGCTTGGTGAGGAATATTTTCTTGTCGTGGTCGCTGACGGTGGTAAAGACCCGACAGCCGGCGGCGAGAGCGATAGTGATAGCAGCCTGTCCCACCGCCCCTGCACCACCGTGCACCAGGATCGACTTCCCGGCCTCCAGTTGGCTCTTGATACCCTGGCAAAATTAAATATATGAAAGATCCATAAAAGCAGCGTCCTCTTTTAAATTATCATTTCTATAAATTTTACCAGACAACAAAATGCGATGGTATAGGCAAGCGGGACTGTGGCCGCGTCTTCTAGGCTCCAGTGAGATGGAACTGGCCACAGGAACTGGGCAGGCGACCTGATCTGTGCCGACACGCTGCCTGATGTAGGCTTTATGCCCATCACATGGTCTCCTCTGCAAAAATAAAATGCATTGCAAGAGAATAATATATGAATAAGAATACCATGAAAGTTGAGTGCATTTTTAGCACATAACGAATACGATGATAGAAACCTTTCAGTGATTCCGCTGAAACTCATTCCAAAACCTTTATTTTCATCGTTGTTTACTGGTAACCGAGCCAGCAGACGCCGGGCATCGTAGCTGTTCAGTTCAGCGTAGAGCACCTGAAACAGTTGAATACACTAACGTCCAGAGTATGGACTGACCCACGCCACCCATGCCTTTACCATATATTACCATATATGTACATATATGCTCCATCAAAATAAGATTTTACCATCCAGTAGTGGAGGAACTTCAACATTCAATACTGTTTAAAGTTGATAAGATAGGGAGATTGAGTACCTGTACATCAACATCAGCCGCCTGTTTATGAGAGCTGGGAATTTGCAACCAGTATAAAGAATTAAGATCACCCAGCTGCCGACATTTAAGCGCTGCGGCATATTCATACGAACATTGGTTTGATGGTGTGTAATATTCTCCACCCCAAGTATTCTGTGAAACAAATGAGTATGCATCAATTTGAAAAATAATTACGAGTTTTACGGCAGTTTTATTAACTTTCTCAAAGACGATAAAATAGTGATGATGATGGCATCCAGGCCGAATGTCGCCTACGGCGGCCGTTCTCTTTTATGGAGATCAGCCAGCTGCCCAGGACATATTAGTGCACAAGCATTCGCGCAGATACAGGTGCACTCTCTATTCCCTCACTCTCATAGGCCGATGGGACGGCAATCCGACACGACCGAAGAGAGATGAGGCGCAGGACCGACATTTACGTGCTCTACGATGCACGGTTGAATCAATCACCAACTTCCAGACTCCAGACTGCTTTATGAAACTGTTACGATATTCGTATAATGCTCACACTTCCTACCTCATAGAATAAGTTGAACGGCAGCTCAAAACTCGGCAGGTGCTTCAAATCCACTTTATCCTTATCGTTCACCATCGCTAGGAACACTTGGTTACGGTCATGTTCATTTCGCCACTGCTTCACCAGTTGTTTCAAATCACCAGGTGGGGGGTACGAGGTGAATGCTACCAATTTCTGATGATGTTGCAAATTCGTCCTAGCAACAACCAAGGATTGCAGATCCTCAGGACCGGCTACAGTCACAGCAACGGCTGACAGAGGTTTCGACTTTCTACGTAACAACGTCATCCTTGAGGCTTCCGTGCCGACAGTCGAGACTTGAACGTACGAAGATAAAATATATTCAGAGTTCAAATTACCGCCCACAGTAACCAAGAAAATGTCAGGATACAGTTGTTGCAGACTATCCAGAACCTAAAACAAATTTTGGTTAAGGCGAATTATAGGTGAATTTATGTTCATTTGATTTCCATTCTACTAATCAGTCCGGGCCACTTACATCTGCGTTAATTGTCTCGTTCAAAATGACGACATCTGGATCTTTTGTTTCTGTTTTTCTTAAGTCTTCTTCTTTGACAGTGTTTATGACAATTTGTTCAATTGAAGAACTGTTTATCATTGAACTTACTTCATTTAGTATATACGGTTTCTCCGAGTTACTAATATTTAAAATGGATATTTTAGTTTTTCCAAAATATTCAGCAACAATTTGCAGGAACACATATATTGCCGTCCGAATCTGTTCGCACAAAATTTATTTTACTTACACGCTCGGTATACAATGAATACAAAACTTATGATTTGATATACTCACATCTACATTCGCGTCTTGATGGAAAGGTATAAATTTCAGCGTTTGCATTGCAAAAGGCTGTCGATGAAGAGGTTTATCATTGAACGAAATAGTTTCCATAAAAAGACCTCCGCAGCTGAAATGTTAGGCAGTACATAGGTTTGTTAATTATTCTTAAAAGTATGGCTTGAAGCAAATATTAGGTAACATGTCACCTGAGACTGTTCTGATCTTTAGATACTACAGCGTCAACTAACGTATCATTGATACTTGCTCCCGAATGTATCAGAGTCAAGAAATGAGTGTTAACATCAATGCCTATGCGTTGAATGTATCGCGGCTGAGACGTTCCGTTGTTGTCATGTCTGAGAGTGCATAACTGAAGTGCTCCATCGATGAAAGTAATCCAGTTGTTTCTCCAGATTAACCGAGCTCTCGTTATGGGAAAGTTTGAACTGTGTATGGAGCGAAACTCGTTTCTGAAATATTGCAAGCATGCATGAAACAGTTTAGCAACTTATTGTATTAACAAGGTTTGTCATCTGATGCTTCTAATACTGACTTGTATTCAAAGCTTCTTTCAAAAAGTAGTTTGTAGATATCCGAGCTGTTTAGCTTCATTTCATCTTCGATGTCAATTGAGGGAGCTTTATAATTTGTTTTGATAGCCACGATTTTCCCTTCGACCACCAGATTTCCTTCATGTGTAACCTAAAACGTAATTACTCAAGTAAATCATTCACGATTTGTAGGATCCAAAGAATATATTTTGGCATTCCAGTAATGCAAATATCTGCACATATTACTTCAAACTGCCCACTTCCCCGCTGCAGCATGACCTCCAGCCTTAGCATTCGAGTATCATTCAACAGCGGCAGTTTATGAACTGTGAGTTTATGGAATTCGACCGACGTGTCTCGCAAAGGCACCTGTGTTATCATCGTCAGAGTATCCCACACAAATACTAACGCTCCCGCCAGCGGGAATACTTTCTTGCCTGTAAACATTAGCGGCAATTATATTACAAAGCTTTATGATTAAAATTACAACATTTTCTTTTTTCACCTTCAATGATAGATCCTTCTAAGAATTTATAGTCGTCCTCATTCGTTGTCAGTTTTGGTTTGTATATTGCTGTATACGTTTGATTGATAGCCTCGTAAAGTAGCACATTCCTAAAAAATATAATTATTTGTTATATGATTCATATATCATGTGATTTATATCTAAGCTTTGAACTCTATCTATAATAGTTACCATTCTTCCGTGTGGACCCACTCGACTAAATGCGACAGCTGTCGCGTTTGTGAAGCCACTGGAAAGTCAATTTTCGGATACAGTGCACTAATGTCCATGTCATAGCCTGCCATGAAGAGCCTGTGAAGCAACCACGCGTTATACGTACGGCTCATGCGAACCTAGTGTTCTTGTAGCGTAACTTACGTGCCCAGCGCGTCTAACAGCATGCGCGTGGGGTCCGGGTGCGCGCGACGGGTGAGAGGCACGTGGCTGCAGGCGTGCGGCAGCGAGCGCTTGAGGATAGCCTGCAGCAGCCCGTGCGGCGCCACCTCCACTAGTACCGCGCCGCTCGGCACCAGCCGCAATGTCTCCTCGAAGAGCACCGGCCGCTGAAACATTTTATTTCAGCAATTCGCTTAAGGTAAACCCCAGATAAAAATGTTTCTGTTTCGATGTTCGTAGGTATTTTCTTACCAGTAGGTTATTGGTGTGATATTCTGCTGAAGAATATTTAGCAGCAGCTTCATGCCACCTATCACGCTCCACAGATGTCGACAACCAACGCTCACTTCTCAATGGGGGTTCCTTCACAATTTCTTCTAAGTACTGTTGTAGTCTAGAACCTGAGATAAATTAACTAGGTATTTATATTACTTGAGATCGGTTCATATTATTTGTAACTAAACAAATGAATTGTCTGTAATGAACTAGCAAGTTTTTCAATGTATAGTTCTTGTTCTAGTAATTGTAAAGCCACTGTAAACAGCTTTTGCAGACAGTTGCACTCACGCCCGTGGGAACTACTTCGCGTACGTCTCCGGACATAAATGGCCTATCTAATACTGAAAGAATTTATCAAAAATCTCCAGTAGTCCCTGAAATCAGCGTGTTTCATCAAACAAAATCTTCAGCTATAAAATATTAGTGCAGATTTACTTATTTCTTGCATAGTCATTGGTACACAGTCATTGGTGGACATACCAGCCTGGTTGACATAACGCGAATGGTAGGCGATGTTCGAGCACTGGACTTCTTTAGCGAAGATGCTTTGTGCAGTCAGCTGCGACGTAAACTTCTGAACAGCGTCGGCCGGGCCAGATATTGTGCAAGAGTCGGGCCCATTGTGACAAGCCACGTCTATCTCCGGAGGACATATTTTTATGATCTGAAATATAAAACACATGGACACCATGTGGAGAATCAAAATCGGTGGAGACATGATGTTTGCTAAATCAAGTCTGAATGGTGTAGGCAATTAAAGCTAAAACGAGGTGTTGCAACATAGAAGGGCATTGTAAGCAATATTTAATTTTTAAGTTATTACAAAGTGCTAGAAGGTAGCACTTTTCATGGGAATATACAGATTTGCCTGGGCTGCGGGTTGTTCGCAAGAGTTACCGTGGCCCTGGCACACAGGGACCTCCCGAAGTGGAGCAGCAGGGAACATAGTGGGTTTTAGTAAGTAAGAGTCTGACACTCCCTCCAGCTGCACCCTCAGCGGGAGGGGTCATTTGATGATTTCCCACAAAAAAAAATATACAGATATATTGAAGGTCATGGGGTGAAGTCAATGAACGAAAGCGGATGTTTGGCATAGCCAGAGCTAACGCTGTTGACAGTACCTGCTGATATCCAACGCCTACAGCAGCCATTGAACCCCGAATAAAAGTCGTCTCTATTGAAACAATACCGCGACTGTAAGCCATCAGAATCATTTCCTCTGCATTACAACAGCCGTCTGCGTAGGCGCAACCTAACTCTCCAACGCTGTGCCCTGAGGATATTATCGTTTTATGGTTTAGTGAAAAAAACTTCTGTCGTCATATTTCCAAAATGTAGTCAAATTCTGATCGATTCTCCGGGCACTGCTCGCGAACATTTTTTAGTCCGTGATTATGTATTTCAGAATCTGTTACGTTAAATACATCAACATTTTCAAAAGAATCCAATTCTAAACAGTCATTTATGTTTATTCATTAATCATTACTACTACTTATTCTTTTATTAGTATCCCAATTTGATTCTCAAATTCTGATTTCTCTAATTGATCCCAGACGAATGTATCCCTCTCATTATGCGACTTAATTTCATCGCATACAAATATTATGAGTATCATTACCGATTATGTAATCTGGAACGAGTCCCACCGCACTTAGAATGTCAGTCAGACCAATCTGTATAGCGGCAATACCGACAAAGGAATTCAGTATGTTGTCGTAAACTGACTTATCGGTGCTTGTGATAATGTCCACGATGTCTAAACCTTTAGGCTTTAGAACTTTGTCACATCTAAAAAAGTATAAAATCCGATTACTAAAATTAAAGATAATGACGACTAATATATATTATGTACTTACCGTTCTATGGCCGCAGCAAAGATAGGTATGCGCATGAGTTCTGCCCCCATTCCAGGCCATTGCGAACCCATGCCGCTGTACACGAACCACAGCGGTCTGCGAGCGTCGTCGAAGTACTCAACCTTCTCACAATGCGCTACTGTTTTCTGATTTATTGTTTCTACAAATGTCCCAATCTGTTTAGTTTTGTATACAAACCTTCAAACACTCAGTTGTATATTGTTATTATTTATTTATCGAACAAACGGCTCACTATATATGCCATATCCTCTAGCCATATGCTTCTGTATACCCTTCTTGTGTATGGCATGGTACAGCGCTATCTCCTCCGGATCCAGCTCGTTCGCTCTAATACTGTCCATCATTTTCTGTACTGCCGTCTCCTGTCTTCCGGACAGCGTCACCAGATACGGAATTTTACTGTGATAACGAGTTGCGTCCTAAAATTTCATATTAATGTTTTTAAAAAATCCTTTAAAGCCTGCGCAGCTGTTTGATTTCGTAATAAATGTAAACGTTTTGGACTACCACATTTTTTTTTATTTTGCAAGGTAGGTTGCGGTATCCATAAAGGATGATACACGCTACAGCGGGCCGTGCCCGGTATTATAGTACCTATACTTTTCGCACGGCCGGGGCACACTAAAGCCACGGTCAGGCGTGACTAACTTGATACAAAAGATATACCATAATGTTCGACCGTGCTCGGAGCGTGTCACGTCCCCCGTACGGCCCGTGTAAGGCCCGGCGCAGCATGAACAACTGACCGAGTTATCGACCGAGCTCTCGACAAAGTTTGAGTATAACTTACCTTATTCTTATAGTGTCCTTTTAATAGTAAATGCCCATTTAATCCCAATACAGAAAAGTTATTGAGCGCAGTAAATGTACGATCGAAGGGCTCATGCTTGGTTACTATTTTCATTCTCCCATCTTGGAGCGCCGGAATGTCTCGCCTTGGATTTTCGCAATGCAGGTTGGCGGCTAGTTTTCCTCTTTGATAAGCAAATAATATCTAGATAGGGCAAATAAAATGAGGTTTCCTACGTTAAAAAGAATGGTAGTATGGTCGTGCACGATTTAAGTTTTATGACACTCATGATGCCAGTGCGCTAGGATTATCACTTATCTGACTTGTATAACTTTTTAACTATTGATTCCTGAATGAACTGGTGATCCTTTGCAGCCTTTATCGGAGTTCTTATTATGAAATATTCATCATTAATTCAAATAATAATCATAATAAATACCTATTTCCCTCCTAAATCTCGTTTGTGACTCCTAAGATTTGAGGGTACTGAATCTTGGACCATATTAGCGGTACAAAGGTGGTACAGACACTTCTACAAATACATTATTTACCTTAATGACACCACACAGTCCTGAAGGCTCACGAGCATACCCCATATTGGACGAGACACTTCCAACAAGCAAGGGCTCCCTGCGATCCTTACAGAACACCTCTTCTATTACTTGCAGTTCAGCTTTGTCAGTTTCTGATACAGCTGAAAAATCAACAAGGTTTACTCTTACTTTTCAATTATTGTTTAACTTTAAATAAAGTTTCAGTATCATCTCCCGAGCCTTTTCCCAACTATGTTGGGGTCGGCTTCCAGTCTAACCGGATTCAGCTGAGTACCAGTGTTTTACAAGGAGCGACTGCCTATCTGACCTCCTCAACCCAGTTACCCGGGCAACCCAATACCCCTTGGTTAGACTGGCTTCAGACTTACTGGCTTCTGACAACGTAACGCCGTAACGACTGCCAAGGATCTTTAATGACAGCCGGGACCTACAGTTTAACGTGCCATCCGAAACACAGTCATTGGTGTCCAAGATATATTTAGAAAGTACATACAAACTTAGAAAAGTTGCATTGGTACTTGCCTGACCTGGAAACGAACACATGCCCTCCCACTTGAGAGGTTGGCTCTTTAACCACTAGGCCACCACGACTTTTTAAAAGTTTCAGTAATCAACCAATTAATTTATAAAAATAGCAGTGCTTGGTCTGTCTCGTTGCGCGTCTTTACCTGCTCCAAATCCTTCAACATACTCCACAGAAGAAGGCGACACTCCAGCTTCTTCATAAAATTCGCGAAGAAACTTGGTAAGCTTTTCAGGATTTCGGTAGTGTCCCATTTTTCCTTTGCTACTGTCATCAAGTCCGTAGTTGGATTTTACATGACATACTTCAGCGTAAACTCTGAAATACAGTTATTTTGTACCAGCTGCATGCAGGGGGTATATTTTTAGCGACGGAGAACAGAAAAACATCTTTCTGTTCTCCGTGTGTGTAAGTAAATGAATCTACCTTCTTGCATCTTTATATTTTTGCAGAAACACAGCAGTGATTGCTTCCGATATAGTCTGACCGTTGGCGTTCGTGTCATAGCATTTTGTCTTACTATCAGGACTGATTGGTACTGCTCTGAAATGAAAATCATTGGAGACGGATAACAAAAGAACCTTTGGTAGTCAGGTAACAACCCCTAAGCCCGGACAACTTAGATGAAGGTATAAAAATGGTAATGATATGGCTTGCTTACCTGCCATAATGTATAGCGTAAGCAGGGTGCAGGTTCAACCGAGCTCCACCGACGATGGCAGCGTCACAGCTCCCGTGCTGAATGGCCTTGTGTGCCATCTCCAACGCCACGAGCGAGCCGCAGCAGGACGCGTCCAGCGTGTACGACGGACCCTTCGCGTTAAGCCAGTACGAGATGCGGTTCGCGGCCATATTTGAGCTACCACTAGAAAAAAGGTTAAAAGGTTTTTTTTTATAAAAAAATACAGTGTTATTGGATGCCCTACAAAATTTGTGAAAATTACTCCACAACACCTTGATTTTTGCCGAGGGGGAGCCAGAAGGATTATATTTTTGGCGCATATCTCGTATTTCTATAATAATTCAGGATTCAGGGAAATTTAAAAAAAAAAAAAAATAAGATGGTGACTGTGAGGTACCATACGCTGAATTTTTTTTGCAATATTGACCTCACCAGTCATAGGGTTTCAGAGTTTTCAGGAGTATCAGACTCTTACTGACTCAAACCTACTGAGTTCCTTCTGGAGGTGTCTTTTCTGCCAGGGCTGGGTAGCTCTTGCGAACAACCCACAGCCTCCGTGATAACTTACCCCAGCAATGCGCTTCCACGCGAGCGATTCGTGCTCAACATTCGGCACGTCTCAGTGAATCCGGTTGTAACGAACACGCCCACACGTTTGCCCGACAATTCGGTGGGACACACTCCTACAATTAAGTGGAAGTTAGGATTTGTATTAGGCAAAAACAAGGCACCAATTAAGATGAACCTTTCATAATTTGACGACAACTTAGATATAAAAGTATTAATTAAAAATTGTCAAAGTTATATACACGGTTACATTTTGGACGTTTTAATCCCGTAGAAGTTTGAACTGATGGATGAAGCACTATCGACTTTCAAAGTTAAAATTACAGTACTTTTTTTTTAATAACTCGAAGCAATTTTCGCTTGCGTAATATAATAATGCGAACAATTATTAAAAAAGATCTTCATTTTTAAATTTTATCATTACAAATCGATACCCTAGTGTTTCATGCACCGGTTCGATCTTCCAGAACGACGAAAATGTAACCGTGTATAATGTATAACTAAAAAAATCTAATATTAACCAGCGTCTATAATTGCCTGGTAAACCTGTTCGCACAACTTTCTGTACATCGTGTCAGTGGAGTTGACAAGGCGGTAGTTGATCATGAACAACTGCGCGTCGAAGTACTCTATGTCCGGGATGAGGCCGTGGAACGGCGCCTGCGCCTCTGGATGATTGCACTTCCAACGAGGTTCGGGGTGGGATACCAAGTTTTCCTGTCATATTGAAATTAACATTTTTAATCAATTGTCACTCTTTAAAATACTCCTCATTATCGACCGAACATTTTTCCCAACTATGTTGGGGTCGGCTTCCAGTCTAACCGGATTTAGCTGAGTACCAGTGTTTTACAAGGAGCGACTGCCTGCTCTAATAATAAGCCTACAATTGTCTCGAATGTACACCTAGCATATTTACACGCCTTCAATGTAAAACGGCTGAAGCGATCGAGACCAGATTTAGTGCGAACCTGCATAGAGTTAATTATTCCGTATTTTATTTTTTTGACTAGGTTCACAGGCATACAGGTGAAACGCATACAGCTAATATTTTAACTTACCATGTTATACAACTTTTCCGAGAACTCGTTGAGACCATGACAGCCAGGCATGAGTGCAGATATGCCAGATATGACGACACTGTCGTCCAGAACCGCAGCCTCAGTTCTCTCGTCAGACATCGGACTGGCTTCGGCAGGAGTCGGCGTCATGCTGGAAAAACATAAACGTTTGAAAGTTTATCTATATACATATCTGTTGATTTGCCCACTAGAGATAGGTATTTGACATTGATGGCATCCAGGCCGATTGTCTTTTTTGGAGATTTCGTTCTCTTTTATGGAGATCAGCCAGCTGCGCAGGACATATTATAGTGCACAAGCATTCGCGCAGACCCAGGTGCACTCTCTATTCCCTCACTCTCAAATTCTATCTCCAGTAAGCAAACAGATAGATAAGTTATTGAAATCCGCAGCGAGAGTAGGTATATATGTTTTAGTTAATACTCACATTTTAAAATCAACAAAGGATAATTTAAGTACCAAAAGTTAGTTCTTCAAGAAAACTAAGTACCCTGGGACAGTCGGCGGGAAACATATTTCGAAACTTATATACTGTTGCGGTATCATAATGTTATTAAATTATTTATAGATTCGGTATTATTAATAGCAGTTTATTAAATTATAATTGTTGATTGTTATAATACTAGCTGGTACTAGCGGTGTCTCTCCGGGAAATTGTATTCTTCACATAGGTAGGTATGGAATTGGATATTAAGGCTGTTAATATCATTCAACCTTTTGCGTTTTATTTGCATGTAATGAAATCGATTATTCGGGTCGCCAGGTCGATATTTAATATCGATTGACAAATACAAAAATATTCACTTACTGAATATTATAATACAATGCGATTTAATTGGTTATTACTACTTAGAGTACATTCTTCTAGAGCGATGTACTTTTTTTTTACTTTTCAGCGTTTTTAGAAATATACTAGATATTTTTTTCTTATGATATTAGTAAGAATTATAAATAAAATTAACCCTGAATTTTTAAGTCATATTAATGAAAAGTACCTACTTATTTGAAAAGTTCCGTTACGCAGTCGGCAGTATTCCAAATTATGTTCATAGCATGCGCGTTACGAACAAAATTTGGAATACGGACAGAGAGTATAGTAAAGGGGTTCAGCCTTTTATTTTTTAATTCTTATTTTGTATTCGAACCACTTTGGTTTCATTTAAAAAAAGAATTCTTCGCACAACACTTTTTTGGCCGATAAAATTAACATTTTGACCACCCTGTCAAAAATAGAAAGACGTGCCCTCAGCGCCAAACTAAGAATTCATTCATAAATAACTACAATATAGTAGGGAGTTCGGAATTTTATCGATTAAAACTAATTATTAATTAAAAAAGCCTGTCATGTATTCGTGACAGTGGCGTGCTGGGCACTTCTTGGCTTGTCATCTATACGTGACTGTGGCGGTCAAAAGGTTAAAATATTTGTTACTTTATTTTGAACAAGTCGATGGCAAAAGGACAAAACCTCGCTGAGGAGAAATACCGCTCCTCAAAATTTTTGCCACCATTGTCATAAAGACCTTTAATTGAGCAGGTATAAAGGTGACCGAAACTGTAATTTTTTTCAAATCAACTTTGAACCATACGCTTCAGCGATTATGAAATAATGAGAATTTTTTTAAAATCGGTCTAGAAGTTTCTGTCTTGAGCTTGTAACTGTGTTTATTTCGCAACCGATTTCTAAAGCGATGTAATCGGTTTATATAGTTTTGCAGAAGTCCATTTTATTAAGGAGGAGTTTCCTCGGACGAAGTATTTTAAACTCTCTTTCTTCCCCATCAAGTCATCTCTAAACCCTTACTCTTTTTTTTCGTAAAATCAGACATAAACTTGAATGTCACGTTATTGCCTGATGATTGAATATATCAATACGGTTTTGGAGAATTGCCATCAATTTCTGTTTCCTTGCTTGACCTGATGACATTAGGGGACCATTTAGGAAGTATATTCCTTTAAACAAAATATTATCATCGAGATCAGTTTATCAAAGTAATCTACGAGCAGTCATAAAAAAAATATACGCAACTGAATTGAAAATAAAGGCCAGTTTCACAGGTTGCTAATAAGTTCCAGATAGTTTATCTGCCAGATAATTTCATACAAATTCTGTTCCATTTTTGGTTTTTGTCTGGTAGATAGTGGCTATCCCGAAACCTGTGAAACTGGCCATAAATCTACATAATAGATTCTTTCATTTATCGCTCTAGATGTTGGTAGCAAAATAAACAGTTGAAATCTCAATACACCGACATTTGTAAGTAATTGCTTTTTTTGGGACAGGCTGGAACTTTTTTAGAAACCAAATAGTTTTCAGAATCTCTATGTTTTCAAACTGAATTCTCATACAACATTCAGTTTGTAGATTGGAAAGACTTAAGGCTCCTACACACAGTGCCAGCGGCAGGGCCGCCGGGTAAGCCGCCGGCCAAGCCGCCGTATACCCGACGGTATTCAAAGCCGCCGCCGGCCACCAAACAAAGGAGTATAGCAATGGAGCACATCCGTTCGGCACAAACCCGGCGGCATTGCCGCCGGCATGTGTGTAGTAGCCTTTGGTCTTGACGGATCCCATTTTAATATTCGATGATAATAGTCCTAAAGCCTTTAAAAGCAGCTTCTGGTAACTTAGGAATTTGGGAAAAACAAAACAACAACAAAAGTTATGGAAGATATTTATTTAGGTATGTATACACTTCAGAAAAATTTCAACCAAGATTTTGTATTTTGTAATTGTGTAACTATACAGCATCTGAGTTTACAGCATGCATTTCACAACGATTTCTTTTATTAAACTTGAACAATACATCGCTGCTCAAATACTTATTCACTATAGAGGAACATCGTAAATCACGCGGCGCCTGCGCAAGTGTAGCATCTAGTTCATGAACAATAGTGTCTTGCTGAGAGAGTTTCAAAAGTTCCACCGGTGTCGTCTTGTGTAGCTTGGCACGTAAGATGATCACCTTAGCCTTGAGCGCGTTGAAGTGAGTGGGACAATGTCGCAGCAGCTGCAGCCTCGCGTACAGCGCGCGCATCAGCGTGTCCACGTACTGGCTCGTGTGCGGCACGCGGCCGCGGAGCTCGCGCACGCAGTACTGCACTTTGTCAGAGAACTGCTGCAAGTCGCGCAGCTTGTTGTGCAGCTCTGGAGTTGTCGTGCCCATCAGTATATGATGTACGTGTTGCAGCAGTGTCACTTGCAGAGTTTGCTCCGTCATACCTCGTAACTTGTACTCGAGATCGGCTTGGATGTCGTGCGCTGTACCGCCTAGACAGTACACCGTGCCCGTCAGCCCTGACAGTGGATAAAAGACATTAAATAAAAAAAAAGCGCCAATCTACTTTGACAACATATTATCTTGGTCATTAACTAATCAGTACTGACCATAACTTTCCAGTATTGAAGCCATCTCCATTACAACAGGTACGCCAAACTCATAACCCAAGAGTTGGAATTGATTCTTAATTTTGAACTTCTTCATTAGTACCTGGAAATTCAACGAAATTATTAATATTCTGTTTAAAACACATTTTAAAATTTAGTTCCGAAATCACCTTAACTAGTCGTTGAGCTATTTCCTGCACAGTCTCTTGATATTCGTCCATGCCCAAATGTAGAACTACAGCGGGTAGCTTCAGAAGTTCGCACATCTCTTGGAATCGCTCGTGACTATCTTCTATGCCTGGTACAATGTACAGGATAGTTTCATCATCACCATTTTCATCAGTTATCT